>OY856415.1:595426765-597826765 GCA_963693085.1 Alisma plantago-aquatica
CAAATTATGAATCTTTCAAGTAGGTCAAGATATTATGCGATAGTGAATTTGTCACTATGCCATTCCATGGACTTAAGAAATGAAGAGAAATAAGAGATAATTCTCATTTTCTGAATGGTATTCGACTACAATTTTACTAAATGTCTAATTTTGATGAAATTTTAACAATGAAATATCAAGAATCAATTATGTATTGTACTTCCATGTAACTCATCATGAAGTGAAGTTCGCTAGGGTTCAATAATTTACAAGACCCTTTCCTTACATATAGAGGTATTTTTTCTTTAAAAAGATAGTGTAGGTGTTGTATGATCCTGATGGATATGTTATCTAAGTCATGCTGGGACTTGGAATGGTGAGAGACTATAAAAAATATTCCATAATAAATTTAGTCATTGAGAAATTAGATAAATGGAGTATGTATGTCAAAAATACATTGGTATGGTAAGACTAGCCTCCACCCCTTTTTTAATTACAGACCCATGTTATGATTGTTGCCCCAGGTTGATGGGAAATTTGTATTCTCAGTACTAGAATCAAACTATGACATGAAAATATGCAATATTGCACTTATACACGACTCATGAAATTTAGCAATGATACCAGTTAGTAGGTCTAATGTTCAAATATTGTATGAGTTTGTTAGTATGAAATGTTTGTACTTTATTTTGGTTTGCACTAGCATGGGTCCTAGAAAAATTTCTTCCCCATTTGGATTTCTACATAACACCCACTCTACTTGAAGTAATCGATACATTCTTTACACAATTTTCAGTTATTCTCTTCCCTTATTCATGAACACGTGGTTCAAAGATGTGATATATTAGTTTGAAATCATGTTTGAAATATTATTGCGAACAATTTAATCATTCAATTTTCACACTTACTTATTTCAAAATAGATTTATGGTTTTAGTTACCCCAAAATGAGATAAAGGTTAAATATTAGAGTGGAAGTTAGTGATAATCTTGTGAAGCCAACAAGGAAAATGACTCCACTTGGAGCCACAAATTGTCATCAAGTCAATAGACAAATCAAGGACTAGCACACTATAATGTGGTGCAAGTCATAATGCGGAGTTGTAGATCCCAAAGAATCCAATTATAATGCTAATTGAACCTAAAACTCCTACTTATCAATGATGCCTGATCACCACTACACATTTCTTGGGTGATCCCTTGGTCTTCAATAGTTGAAAAGCCTAACGCCTTGGTCTTCAGTAGTTGAAAAGCCTAAAGTCAAATTTTACAATATCCCAATTTTCAAAATAACACATATTCATTTCGTAAATGAAGTTATTTAATCAATCAATGACTAGCTTCTCTTATGAAGTAATGTACCATCAGTAATAATTCCACTTAACTCTTTCACTTAAATTCATTGACAAAAACTACACACACATACATACACACACATGCACACATGCATGAACAAGCACATGTGCACACACACACACTCACGTGCACACACACACACAATTGTGCATGCCCCCATGCACACACACACGTCACACACGCGCACACGTGTGCGCGTGCACACACACACACACTCGTGCCCGCCCCCATGCACGCACACACACACACACTCGTGTGTGCCCCCACACACACATATGCACACACACACAAACACATAAACACACAAAGAGAGAGACACACACATATGTATATATATATATATATACAATATGCATTTTTATGTTTAGAATATCTCCTTTTTACTATGCAAATTAAATATACTTATTTTCAGGATGTGTCTATGTGTGTTGATACTCATACTTGTGGACTAGTTGGCTCCAATGTTTGCTAAAGCTTATTTGTTTAACCACTTGTGACAATCATGTTTCCCTACAAAAGACCCTCTTTTATTTAAGATAAGGCCCTTAACAGTATATACAATGAACCACAAATTTTCTTGTGGGATCATCCCTCACAAATGATCATTAAAAAATACCGTATATAATACACGACTTGACTAATGACTCACAAATGCATCGATATGGGTCATATTCACCTTTATTATATTTATGAATGAATTATTGGGCCTAATAATTTCATTTGTATAGGGATAGTTACCCTCTTGGCATGTACATATATTTATCTAAAACAAGATTTTCTAAGATGAAATTAATAGTTTTGAAGGTTTTTCTGTTAGAAACAGTAGATATCAAAATAATTATAATGGCTTGAAGCCATAGAATTCATTTTTTGAGAGTTTTGTCTTCTTCTATGGATTAGCACGGGGTGGATACTACAAATCACATGCATAAAGGGATAATAATTAGCACATCCATCCATATTAGAGATGTGATTGACATCAGAAGGGAGTAGCTCTTACTATGAAATATTATACTATCTTACTTCATGTCATTGATCAATTCTCTGAGGGTCATTTTTTTAAATTAAAATAGGGGGCATATCCTACTCATAGAACTAAACTGCATATGTAGCTGTGCCCGAGTAATTTTAAAATACCTCCTAATAGTTGCATTGTACCAGCTAGTCTTGTCCTCAAAAGTGCGACAATAAAGATGGATGCTACAACCTGGATGAATTAGAAACATAAATGCATATCATACACATGGTTTTTTAATTTATCATATACTATTTCTTAGAGGATAAAACAACACTTCTAAACTCCATGAAAGTTTCATACTAGCAAAAGCATATTACCATGCAGAAAAATTTCATACTTGAACAATTGCTTATTCGACTATGAAATGGAATATAAACAAACTTACACAACTATACAAAGATTTCCTTATGGATATACATATAAAGAGTTCCTTCCATGTTTGTAGTGTTAACGCATTTTATTTTGAGGGATCATATTATATTTAAACACAAGACAAGCCTACTTATATAGTTTAAATTACTACCATATACGTGTAATTTTTGATTGTCTTTAGTTAAAGCCATTACTTTATATTTCTATTATGAGGATGTTGACCACACCAAAGTGCAATACATGAGCAGGAGGTGGCAGAAACTGGTGTAGGGAGATTTTCACCCTGAGAGAAAATGTGATAACCTAGATTTTTGAGTTTTAATAACTAATACAATAATTGAGAGACAAGCATTCTATGTAAGATGTCAAATACCAAATTGAGGAATTGGTTATGCGATCATGGATTCCTTCACCCAAATTAGGTGATTGGAAATATGAGGGAGGACTATGCTGCTTAATTGAATTCAATTATGAATGAATATCCTTTCTGATTAATTAAGTCCTCATAAGACCAATCATTCATTTAGTGAACCAGTGAGTAGTGAACTAATTTCTTTTGAAGAATCATATACATATGAACCAATGTTGAAGTTTTGGAGTCAACTTGGATTAAATGGCATATCGTTTTCACATAATGTAAAACCCTAAGTGTCACATGAAGGTGAACTTTAGGTATTAATGTTCTTAGTAAACAACCATGCCTAACCTTCGAATTTCACTCCCAAATTTATGCCACATCTACATCATGACATCATAAAGCTACACCTAAAATTTTGTGGAAATTCGATTATCCAATTAAGAGATATCAACAGTTGAATTTTGGTGCATATATTCATGCACATTGGACCCTAGGACCTAAGTTTTGGCTTATAATGACCAGGCCGTGACACATTTATGTGTCACACGGCTTCTTTTCCTGGTTCTCCCATTCCGGACCCTAGGATCCTGGCCCTTTGGATCACGCGGAGATCCAAGGGCGGGGAACCCATCTTCAACCTCCCGCAAAGGGCGGGGAGGTGAGAACAGGTTCGTTCATCAGCAAGTCGCCACCTCACACAAAATCTCGGAGATTCATCCCTCTGGATGACCTCGCCTCCCCAAACCGAACCTAACTAGCCCTAACTCAACCCCCCCTTCGCCCTCGGATCAGGGAGGATGGGCTCCCCTTATCTCTGCGCCTCTCACGGGCAGTGGCACCCCCTTTAGGGCTTTCCCACCCACGCATCCTCATGCCTATCTAAGGACACTGTTAGCTCCGCCAGACCCCCCTTAGACTCCCACTCAACTCGATTTGGAGCAGCCGATCTACGAGTACCTTCCCCAAGTCGACCTTCCATCCTTCGACGCACCACCTCGGCAGCACCCCCACAGGTCTTGCCCCACTGATTACAACCCACCATCACCACCACCTCAATCTGGAGGTGCCTCCCGGCTAGGACAGACTACCCCAGAACCCCTCTTCGTCTCTGACCTCCACCTCACCGGCGACCTCGCCGTCACTGCGGCGGCATTCAGATCTAGAGGGAGCCGCAGATCAAAAACCCCACCCCTCTGATCGAGGCAACCTCGCGAAGGTGACCACGCCAACAACTGCACACGAGCCACACTGGACTGACCTCCTTTGCTCGCCGGAGGAGCTGGCAAGCGGCGGCGCCCTGCTCCATAGAGGAAACAGAGTCCTCGCATGTGGGATCGCGAGAAAGGACCGGGTTCAATCCCAGACCGGCTGGCTCAACCGCTAAAGAACCCGACCCAGACCAAGTGAACCGGCCGCAGCAAGCAAAGGAGCTGCGCCAGACCTAGTGGCCACGTGGCGAGCTCCCATTGGCTGATTAAGGTAATAATTCAGTAAATGCTCAGAACTTCATTAAATCACAGTAATTAGCTCGATTATCAGAAAAATACAAACAAGGTATCGAAATTCTTAGAAAAATATGTAGAACAACATGAAAGCTTAATATCATACTTTTTATGCTTTAATATTAGCAATATCATATAAGACATGTAATACTTGTTTAATGGAAAATAAATATCAAATGATGATATTAAATTATGGAAAAATGTCAGTAAGTCCATAACCATGTTTATAATGCACCTTATGTCAGTTATGGTCATTTTATGACATGAAGTCATGTAATTTTCTTAATATGACTAATTAGGGCTAATAACCCTATATAAACTATAATTAATGCATACATGCTCGATAAATGATGAAACTTACAGAATACCCTCATATCTGTAACTGGAATATTATATATAATTATGAGATCATAATGATGAACAAAATCTATGTTATATGAAGATGAACCTTGATACATGGGTTGTAACCCTAAATGAATAATGCATATAAACTAGGGTTAATATGTGCACAAAAAGGATTTGGAACCTAATGTTCAGATGATGAACTTTGATAATGAGATGTAATCTGGAAAATGACATCAGCATGAAAAAATCTAAGATAAGAAGACAAGTAATAATGTATATAACATAACGAGATAAATAAACCCTAAAATGAACACGACTAGGGTTAAAATGATCAGAATCTGATGCTAGTATATGATTTTTGTTATTAATCAGGTGATGACCAGACTTCTAGATGATCAAGGATAAGTTAGAAATCTCTGAACTCAGGTACGTGGATATAATTATATGACTAGATTTGCTGGATGCTAAATATATGTACTTGCTTGCTTGTACTTGAAATACATTGTTGGATGTAGATATATATGTATTGACATTTCCGCCTTGAACAATAAGAACACTAAAGAAAGAAAATGGAATGTAGTTACTGATGGTTCATTAATCTCCCTATTAGAGAGGGAAAGTATTAATGTTGACTAGCACCTCCCTAATGGTACAAGGTACGTGAGGAGATCCCTAATGGTACAAGGTACGCAGGGATAGGGCCCAATATTTATGTTTGTGCTAAGTCCACCATAGTAATACATGTCCATTGAAATATGATTAATAACTTGGGATTACCTGATTTTCTGCCTTTAAATAATGTTTTCTTTCTCTTTCTTCAATTTCGAATATTATATATGCCAGCATAGTATAGCTTTTAATTCTACGTACCAACTTATGTTGATGTTTTTGTTTCTCGTATTTTCTAGGTCCAAAGCTGGAATGGGATAGAATAATAAGATGTGAGCAAGTTGTATAGGTTGTACCTATTGTCTAAGATCCTTTTAACATACATGTTCATAAACTTGTAAATCTTCTGGTAATATGTAAATGTAATTCATGTTGTAAATATGCATGTTATCGTTGAGAAATGTTATGGTTGTATGTTCATGTATGCGTATTATGCTTCCGCATCGCGTTCTGATATGATTGGATGATGTTCTCGAATTCTGACCTCTCATTCCCAATAGGGTTTGGAGAAGCCAAAATCCGGGGATGTCACAGAAAAGCTAATGGATACCACTAACAGCTCTTGTGAACTAACCATGGCCACGCAGAATCATTCCACTAGTAACAAAAGTCCTCGTATTTTTAAATGTAGCATCGAACTTTCATGATTTTTGGTCAATTTGATTTAATAGGCCCTTTTCACTATTTTGACAAACTTACAAGATAAGCACACACTATTTCTATTAAAATATAAATCTATCCATATAGATTATATACCTCCCACCTCCCAAAACTACAGTTTACATGACCTTTTATGACTTTTCATGATTTAATGATATAAAATGCTTTTTCAAGTCAGCTTTTATGTTAAGTTATTCTAATAACTTTAGCGTCCCTCTTGTGATGTATACTAACGAATTTCAAAATCATGCATTCCCCCTTCCCATCTCCTATACTACAATTGTAAAGGTTGCCTCTATCCATATCACAAAATGACAGTCTTTTTGATTTATGTTAATGGGAGTTTTCAGGTACATACATCTACATCTTGATATGCACTCTCTCTCTCACACACACAATATATATATATATATATATATATATATTGTACTTACGTGTAAGGAGTAGGACTTGAGAGGGAAGTCACTCATTACTCAATTTGATAAGGACACACATCTATAATACCAAAGCGGTGCAGTGAAATTAAAATTATCCAAATGCTCAAAATTTTATTAAACTAGGATGGTTCATTACCCCAAAGGGTGGATACTTGAGGAAAACAAAAATAAATCTAGGTTGTGACTAGATGCAAATGGAAACATGCCCATCTCAAATTTATCTCTAAGGTTCATCTAATCTTTCATGGGTTTATGATCTACCTCAATTACTCCAAGTTTCTCTTCACCTAAAAGGGCTGGAAACAAACCTCACAAAGGAAGAATAGCAAAAGTTATCAATGGATGCCAGTTTGTGCATGTATATATTGTTTAAAAAAATTCATGATAAGGAATACTAATTTAAGTATAAATGTAACATCCTAAAATTTGAGGCCACTGATGAAATGATCTTAGAAAAAATGATTGGACTAGCCATATAAAAAAGGTGCACCTCTTTTTTAGGGATATCATTACTAAGAATTCTATAGTCAAGTGTTCTCAATCCAGAGTAGTACTAGGATGGATGATCTGTCAAGAAATCGATATTAGGTTGTAGGAATGTAAATTTCCTATTTACCCACTACCCATACACTGTAGGGTAGGGTAAGGATAAGCATAATTTTACCCACCACCTATTTATCCTTTACCTATTTGATTCACATCTAAATAGGCTAGGGTAAGGGAGAAGATCTACCAATTTACCCATTAGTATAAGGTTGAATTTATAATTTCAGACTGTAATATATGTATGAGTGCCTACCAAAATCCACCAACAAATAAAATCATTACTTTCTAAGTACTATTATAATTTCCAATACTTTAATAGGCAATGGATAACATGAAACTACCTTTTATAGTCATATATTTGAGAGAAAAATGGATTCATCAGTAATATGTATTATATTAAATATGTTGGGCCTTTTATTCAGAAACAATATCACATTAAATATTACTTTTTGTTGTTGTATATCGTAAAAAATATAATTGTAACTATCAAAAACTAGATTTAGGAGTGTCATATATTTGATGTTGGGAATATCATATGAACTTCTTTAAAAAATATCTTGTATAATATTCATGTTCATTTACTCATTCCACCCTTATCCTACCCATTTATCTCTAGGGAAAAAGGTGCATGTGAGGGTAGGGTAAATGTTTTTAGGCAAAGCATAATTATCCTACCCGCTATTCACATCTTTGATGCTGGTAAGCGTAAGGGTAAGGATAAGGGAAAGCCTTTACCTACCCTACCCATTTAGCGCACAACCAAGGCCAATAGTTGGCTGTGATCCCAATCATCATTCCAAAAATTCTACTAGAGCCTTGAGTAATGGGCCCGAGCGTTGCAAATGATATCATATCTAGATCCCCTCCAGTAGATGAGACCCACATGGTCATGTGTCACAGATGTATTAGGCCATACTGTTCGAGCATGTGGGAAAGGGATACCCTAGTTGATAGAATCATCCTTGAGCTAGTACATGTGGATGGGAAGTGGGTGTAAATGAGTCATTCTAGATTTGCACTGAAATGTGGAAAATATAATGAGGCCATAATTAAGCCTTGAGGAGGAAGTCAAGAATCTAAGTAGGGTTACTGTAGCATCCAAGGATTTGAGACCTTAGATACAATGATCTTAAGAAGAATGATTGCACTTAAATCACCAAGGTGAACCTCCTTTTCAGAGATCTCATCACTAAGAACTTTGTGGTTAAATGTGCTCAACACGGAGTAATACTAGGATGGGTGACTTGTTGGGAAGTTTATCCCGACCTATGCATGAGTTAGTACAAAGAACACAACTGAGTCCATTGGTGTTCTATGAGTCCAGTCATCATTCTTAGAACTCTACTAAATCCTTGGGCAGTGGGATAAAGCATTGAAATAAAGGTTTCCAATCAAACATGCATATCAAAAATATTCAATTGGATGACACTCAACATAAGATGATTCATAATGAACAAAACCATGGTCACAATAACCATTTCTTGCAATAAATAACATTATAAAGAAGTCATAAATAATAAATTGGATTGCATGCAAATCATGTAGCAGACGAATAAGATAAAAAAATCTAGGTGTGAAACACTACCACATTCCTTGCTTAATAAGGGGAATAACCACCAATATCCCCTATGTAGTGGTGTAACATACTAGATCTTAGACCCTACCCTAGAATTTTGACCTTTTGGTCTTAACCAAACAAGGTTAGAGTAAAAGATGCATAGTATAACCCTAATAAGCTAATGCATGAACCTAACGCTTACACATTAGACTTAGGACAATAATGGAACATAAAATATGTTACACGATGTATAAAATAGCATACATGATAATTCATTCTTGATAATCAAATATGACACATTTGATGACAATATGTAAATTAGCAATCTAATTGAATGAATAATGTGGATAATGGGCCATTAGTGGGCCATATGGCATATCTTATATAAAAAAATCTCAAAAGTGGAAACAAACTTCAAATTCATAATCTATATATCAAAATTCGCTTACATGACAAATTTCATCTAATTTGGACCACCTTGAAATATTAGGGTAAGTTTAGGAGAGAGAAAATGACTAAAAGGCATAAGTAACATGGTATATAACTCTAAAGCGTGGAAATAATGGAAAATTCATATTCAACACATCAAAGATAACTTGTGGGTGAAGATTCACCAAAATTAGATAATCCTAATGTCATTAATGCATTAGGAAAGAGAAAGTAAGATTTGATTAATCAATGCATCATAAGTCTTCAAAAGGAAAATATAATTGTAAAATCAGAATGTACATGACTTAATTGGCTTATATACATAATTTCACTTAATTTAGATATCTTTTGGACCTTCAATTAAAGAGAGAGAAAATTTGAAAATAATAAAATCACACTTTATTCTAATCAGATTAGGAAATGTATAAATTTCACGTTTTATTTATATTTTTGATTCGCCCAAGGTTCTACATCACACACTTCATTGATTTCATGAGGCCTATGGGCTAGATGATCTATTTTGAGCAATGTGGATTTTGTCTCCTACCTCAGGTAGGAGACCCGCTCACCTGTGAACAGTAGACCGCCAACCTTGCTCCATTTTTCTCAGTTTTATCAACCTACAGTTGCTCAATTTCCTCAATTCTTAAATCTCTAGATTTGTAATGTAATTCTGCATCTATCAAGCCCTATTTTGCTACCTGGTTTCCTTTCAAGGCGAATTGCCTAATTTTGCCTCTCAAGGCTCTCGAACCCCTCTTTCACGGAAGCTATAAGGACGAACCCTATATATGTTCGACACATACTGGAGCTTCTCCTCATTGTGTGCAATCTATCTCTCTTGGAAATTTCTTCTTTCAATATGAATTCGACCATCACTGAGCTACTTCCTTTCTTTGGCCTTGCGACACCTCACCCATGCTTCTTGCTTCACCGTTCTTCAATTATGCGAAGAGGCGAGTTCATCAAGGTTCGTTCTATGTTTTTGCATCTTTAAATCATTGAATTATAATCTCTATTAGATTTTCCCAATTCATGCATGCTAGCAGATGGGCTGCTCAATTCATTGGCATTGCGGGGAAGAAACCCCCGTTTGTATTACTGATTCTGACCCCTGTTTTCATTTCTTCTTCATTTTTTGTTGTGGGGTAAATCAGTCTTTTGGCCTCCGCTTTTCTTTCCTTTGCCTTGGTGAGTTGGCAGTGGGACCATGTGACCTGGCCAACAATTGGGCCAAGTCATCTTGCCCTTCCCCTCCCTCTGTCTCCTCCTCTCTTGCAAATTTCTCTATTTTGTTGACTTTCAAATTTTTTGATTGGTTGAACTTCTAAAATTCGTAACTAATTACTTATTAATCAGAAAAAACACAAATAAATATCTGTTGGATTCAAAAAAATAATTCCTATCTAATGATACTAGTTTTATTGCCTAAATCCAATGTTTAATTGAAAGCGAATATTAATAGATTAATCTAAATAGATGATAACATGTAAAATTCATAACTAAATATTTATAACTCAAAAAAATATAATAAAATATATTTTGGACTGATAATAATACAAAATAAATTGTGGCATAGTTTTCTTAACCTAATTCACACATTAAGAAAAAGGTGGTTTCTAGGGTTTGATTAACACATATGAAATTCTCTCAAAATCTATGTTTAATAGGATCTTTGGAGATGTAGACTTGGATCTAGAAGTGACTTTGGACTTTGGACTCTATAGTTGAGGTATGCTTGCATCCCCAATTGTTCTTTTGAGAAAATAACCTATATTATTCATTCTTTTGGTCCTATGGACATTAGCCTACACATTATCTTGTCTTTTGGAAATTATGCTTCATGTGAAGTATCTTATTTGTTACTTATCTTGTGATCATGTTTGGACATTCTCTTGTATAAAGAGGCAAAATCACCTCCTTACTAAAATTTAAAAGAAATACAAAACATACACACATTTCACAAAAATAGAGAATTTGGGATGCTTGGATAATATTCCAAATAAATAAGCATGATTCTTGATACATTATAAAATGCCAATAGCAGCAGAAATAAAAATACTAAGCCTTCACATGGATTTCATTGTTTACTACATTATTGATTCCAAAAAGAAAAATAAAAGAGACATGATCTAGCTATAGCAACCTAGTCATCCTTTCTAAAAAAGCTTAAGATCAACTCCTGAGAAAACTCCCTTCAAGCTTGTTCTTCTCCTTGCTCAGCACCATCACCTGGGTGGTTGGGAAAGCACCCAACAAGAGGAAAAGGTAGAAAAAGTATGTGTCAAGAGAACTAGTCTCTAATAACAAGATAAGTAAAGCAAGTAAAACAAGATAGGGTTCATAATAAGATGAAGATAACAAAAGTATGAGGCTATATCAAAAGAAAACTAGCCATTGACAATTATATTAAAAAGGGGTTTTGCATGTAAGATTTTTATGTCTACCTAACTAAGTAGGGTTGAGGCACCTACCGAACCTCTAACCTTAGGTGAGGGGAGAATAAGACATTCCCAATCACCTATAATATTATGGAGAGAATAAATACATTCCCCAGGGTGAATTAATACATGCCCTCTATGGATGGTTGTACACATGTACCACTATTTTAATTTAAATAGAACATAAATCTACATGCTAGAAAGAGTAGTTATGGAAAGAATATTTATGAACCAATAAGCATGGCAGTGGTGTTTAAAAACCCAAACAAGATAATATATGAACTGATTTGATGCATAAGCAAATTAGGGTTTCAAGAATAAAAGATTAAGGTTCAATTAAGCCTCATAATGGAGAACTAGGTTAATGCATAACTATTCCCAACTGATATACTAGATGAACATACCTTAGCCTTAGAGTTCTCGAAACCACTTTTCCAAACCTCACACGAGATCAGGGTCCACTAGTCCTAATATCATCATTATGCCCATGTATTAGAAATAGGTATATTCATTACAACCTTAAAACCCTAAAGTTACTAACTCTTTCTACAAACCTTCAAATTAGACTCTAAAAATATCACTACTATCTTAGTTAAGATTTTTTGATCAAAATGATGTATAATTTGATATTATTTGAAGATATGGAGTTTTAGATGTATTTTTAGTGATTTTTAACTAATTAATTAATTCTAAAAAAATACCTTGTTGAAAAACTCAAAACTAGGCTTCAAAAACATTTTTAGTGGATAGAGGGAATTTCTCTGAGTTTAGAACATATTTTAGTTTTATTTTTGGATGCACGGTTTAAAAGTTATGAATTTTTGAATATCAACCAACCACAATGTGCCATGCAGGCACTTAGTCCAAATAGGGAGAGCGAGAGAGCAATGGAGGTGGGGCCAGGTCTTCCACTTTGCCCAATGGGTGATGGCCAAGTAGGTGGCCCACCCTCTCTGGCTGCCCATGAGACTTGGGTCAAAGCCGGGTCAACTAGGAAACAAAACAAAATGAAAAATCAAGACTACCCTTGCACGAAACAGTGAGAAGAAGAGACAAACTAGGGTAGAATGGTAAAACCATGAGGAGGTCATCTTCCTCCATACCCACACACCATGGGGTGAGCAAGCAGAAACTTGCTTGCTGTGATTTTGAGCGAAAGTGCAATACACATTCAAACTCGATGCTCAATATGCTAAAGAAAGTTTATGAAAAACCGAGCCTGATGGTGTCTTCAATTTGCTCAGAGATGAAGCAAAGAGAGAGAGAGAGAGATAGAGAGAGAGAGATGCACCACAAGCCATACTACTTCGGCCGCTCTTGGAGGATCAAACGATGATGAATCTTGAATTCAAGGGGTGCGTTGAGTTGCAAAGGCGATGGCGATGTTAGGGGTGCAAGTATTTATTGATGAGGAGATGTGGCTTAGGGTTCATGTATGTGAATGAGAGAGAGAATTTTGGTACATTGGGGAAACTTTGGATAAGTGATAAAAGCACGAAAAACTTGGGATAGTGTTGTGTAAAATCTGGCAAGGAATCCAACGAGCCTAAGAACTCGTGTTTTGGTTGAGAAATGAGTGAGATAATGCTAATCGAGAATCAAACATTATATTTCTGTTTCCTTGTCCAAACCAAGGTAGAAGATGACCAAGAGCCATCAGATCCAAGATCCATGGTCAAAAATCTACAGGAATAAAGCCAGATCTCACGACATTTAAATCATTATCCAATATGATTTTGACTAAAGTGACATGTGCATTATTTAATGAATTTCTCTCTCTTCTTTAAAGGGCTCAAACTATATCCAAATCTAACAAAAATTTACATCCTAACTGATTTGGACCTATAGAATCCAAATATGAAATTAGTTTTGCCTTTTGGGGACTTTTAATATGTTTCATAATTCAAAACTCATTTTCTCTTTCCTCATTCATTAGTGGTGATAAGATGCCTCAAATTTTGTGAAACTTCACCCACAAGTCTCCCTAAGTGACTTGGATATGATTTTATCATTACTTTTGCATATTGATATTATTTATTTATTTATTTAATATATAGAAGATTCTACACACTTTCTCTCTCCTATTTTACTCATTATCCAAACATTATCCAAATTAGTTACAAATTTGCCGAAAGGCTTATTTCCATATTTTGATTATGAACTTGGAGTTAGGTTTCTAATTTGAAGACATTAGATATTTTATTTCACTTTATTGTCTTATCTCCAATTTTCTTATAATAAAGACTTTAATATATACAATTATCTTCCAAATTAGTTGATACTTGGCCCTTAAGTTTCTTTTAGGTCAATAAAATGAGATTGTGACCCAAATTATTTTACTATCTTTATATTTAGGATTTTGGAACAATATATTCCTCATTATCTTATTTTATCCAATATATGCCATATTATCCCCAATTATTGCATTTATCATCTCCTTTATATATTGGATTTTCTTTTCTTTTTAATATTCTAAAAAGTACTAGAAAGTTCTAGGATGAAATATTTTATTAGTTTTATTACTTAAGTGGAAAAATTGCACTTTAGGCCCATAACTTAAATTCCTACTAAGGTATTTGTGCATAAAAACCTATATTAAGAATACATGGGAAATATTTAGCCAATAACCATCATAGTTCCCCTAAATCAACTCAAAGACTTAAAGGACGAAATTGAAGAACAAAAATCATAGGAAAAGAGTACAAAAAATTACCTAGAAGATTTCGGTATGTTACATCTTGCTTCTTTATAATTCTTTGTTCATGTTGGAACTCTATATGATAACATGTGATATCTTTTGCCCACTTGTGAGGTGGATGTATATGTTCGTCACTTTTGTGGTGTCTGCTTTATATAATTAGACTATAATTTCTATTTGCCTCTACATTTAACATGCTATGTGATTCAGTAGCACTAGAGTAGTATAGTTGCATTGATTTTTGGGCAAATATGTATTTCCTGCTTGGGGCATTATGCTCATGTTATTTTTGAAATGGAGGTGGCCCCATACCCAAGTTTTAAATTTGTGAGATTTGACCCACTTTTATATATATTGGGAGTTTGGCAATATGTCATTCTCTACCAGGTTTCAAGTGTTGGGTTTTAGGGGAGGCAGAGAAGCAGCTGAAACAACATTTTTTCCCCAAACCCAGAACAAAAGGAATCGCGTCAACGTCTATATAATAGGAAATAAGGTTTGTAGATGCATACCTTGTCCCAAGGCTCGCTCGGCGACAGTACCTCGCGCCTTACGCGGTCTTGACCTCCGGTCTTAGACGGTGTCTGTGCAGCTCCTGGTCACACCGGAACTGAAGACTCCTCCTCCTACCGGACTGTCAGATGACAGTTGTCCTCCGAGCGACAGAGGTCTCCCGCCTCTGGAGTCATCCACACGGACTACCTGGAACTCCACACTCCTTGTCCCACAAGGAAGTGGAAGGAGTCGCATCCTCCTGTTGACGTATTAGTCGCCAACACACTCTCCTGCTACCTGTTGCAACTGCAGTTGTCCTTCCCTTGCTGCACCTCCCTTTTGCGGGAAGCACTTGCTCGGGCTCTCTCTTGGTTACCAAAACCAGAGAGAACGACAACTTGCAGAGCAACTGGTTGCACTGAGTTGTTCTTCGAGAAACCCCCAATACCCCTATATATAGGAGGGTCATGGGATAGGGTTCCCTTGCCCCGGCAATATGGGACTAAGCAGGAGTAGAAGGGTTTGAGAATTTTCCACAAAAGCAACCTGTTCGCAACTTGAAACGATGGGTTCAACAGCTGAACCGATCGGTTCGGCCATTGAGCCGATCGGTTGGACCTGAGACGACTGTTTGGGGCACTCCAACCGATCGGTTGGTGCCCTGAACCGATCGGTTCATGGTCCTACACCGACTCAAAAGGACTTTCCTTGTTTCTTTCCCAATTGGTACCGAATACCAATATTATTCCCAATCGAAATGGAAATTTGAAACCAAAGGAAAATTCTTGCCGACTTGATTTCCCCAACTGGTCGGTTGCGCCAGTTGAGCCGATCGGTTCAACCCTTGAATCGGTCGGTTCAACCTGGGCATGAGCCGATCGGTTGGACATTCCAGCCGACTGACCCCAGCCGACCGGTTCATCACATGAGACGATCGGTTGGGAGCACAGGTTGGGAAAAATCAATCAATTGCGATTTCAATCAATCGATACTCCAATCAATGCGTCCAACACCTTGAACCATATGATATCGAGCTATCGACTGATTGAGTGTTTAATTGAACTACTAAACTCCTTTAGTAATCAATCTAAACAATTCTTTATGGAAAAAACTCCTCTTCCAGGTTAAATCCTATGTGTGTGACCCTACAGGTCCATTTCACGTTGGCAGTGAAAGTCCATAACATTTATGACTTCACAAGCAATGAGCAGTGCCTAGTCACACATCATTGCTACCCAAGTGAAATAGAAAGTTGGAGAACAACTTTCATCCCTACAATCTGTGAATGGTGTTACAGTGAGTGTATAATTCCTTTATCACTGATATCCAGAATGAACTCGAGGCATGGAACAGTCATCCTGTCAATGTTCATTCATTTCCTTGATCTCAGAGCAGATTGATGAGATGTGTATGACATCAATATCACATATTGATTCACATGTGCATGCGCATGCCTTTCTCAATACTACTCATCAAGACTCCCTCAGGAGGGACAAATCCCATATCTATCACTCACCCCTCAAAAGCCCCATGTGTCAAAGCCACCCAATCATCACCTTTATAACAACCCATGTTTCAGGACTGCGTTTGATGATGTCAAAGTGTACCCAACGACATGTGTTGAGTGTAGTGATTTTAGGTCTAAGAATCACACTCACCACCATCACTGTGAGAGCTGACTGTGACTACCAAGTCATGGTTCCATGTGTCACTCTCACGGTGGGTCTGTCCGGTACCTTGTTCTCTAACAAGTACCTATGTGCTTGGTTTGATATCTCTATATCATGACTAATGAGATTCTGTCATCAACCAACACACAATCTAGTCTTTAGTGTTATTGATGTCTATGGTTATTTCCACAATAACAACTGACTAGGGACCAAACAAGAAGGTATACTCTTAACATTCGTATGATCTCATCGTTTAGGTCCTCAACCCAAAAGCATACGTCATTGAGTAAAACCATTCTTTAGACATCTATCATGTTACACCATCATCTCAGAAATAGTTTAAACATATAGATTGGAATTTGCCTTTATTATTATTCAAATCAATTACATAGTATCCCATTACAATCATCACATGACTTGCTCTATGGGCATACATACCAACAGACTCCCACTTGCACTTAGAGCCAGTCACCAAGGAATCTCAAACCTTGTGACCTAGCATGACCATCATGCTTCTGCTGAGAAAGGGCCTTAGTCAGTGGATCATCTATGTTGTCTTCAATTGGTACTTTGTAAATCTTCACATCTCCTCGCTGTACGATCTCTTGTATGAGATGGAAGTGCCGCAATATGTGCTTGGACCGCTGATGTGATCTGGGTTCCTTAGCTTGTGCAATAGCTCCATTATTGTCACAATAAGGCTCAATTGCATCACAGCTACTGGGAACTACACCAAGTTCAGAGATGAACTTCCTGATCCACACAACCTCCTTTGCTGCATGCGAAGCAGCAATATACTCAGCCTCTGTAGTAGAATCGGCAACTGTTTCTTGCTTGGAACTCTTCCAACTCACAGCTCCATTATTAAGGCAAAATACAAATCCTGACTATGATCTGTAATCATCTTTATCGATTTGGAAGCTTGCGTCGGTGTAACCCTTTACAACCAGCTCTTCCTCACCGCCGTAAATAAGAAACTGATCCTTAGTCCTTCGCAAGTACTTGAGGATGTTCTTTACGACTGTACAATGAGCATCCCCGGGATCTGACTGGTACCTGCTCGTCATGCTGAGAGCATACGAGACATCTGGGCGTGTGCACAACATAGCGTACATGATGGATCCGATGGCTGATGCATATGGGATCCCATTCATCCGCTCCCTCTCTTCACAAGATTGGGGACATTGAGCTCTAGAGACGGTGACTCCATGTAGCATGGGGATGTTGCCTCTCTTTGAGTTCTCCATGCTGAACCGCTTTAGCACTTTGTCAATGTACGTGCTCTGACTTAGTCCGAGAAGCCTTCTAGATCTATCTTGATAGATCTTAATTCCTAGAATGTAGGATGCTTCTCCTAAGTCCTTCATTGAGAAAGTTTTCCCAAGCCAAGTCTTTACCTTCTCTAAGGCTAAGACATCATTCCCCATCAAAAGTATGTCATCCACATATAATATGAGGAATGTGATCGAGCTCCCACTAACCTTCTTGTATACACAAGGTTCATCTTCATTTTGAATAAAGCCAAACACTTTGACTTCCTCATCAAATCGAGGATTCCAACTCCGAGATGCTTTCTTCAATCCATAGATTGACCTTTGCAGCTTACAGACTTTATTGGCATTCTTTGGATCTACAAAACCTTCAGGTTGTGTCATATACACATCCTCATTTATATTTCTGTTAAGGAATGCAGTTTTAACATCCATCTGCCAAATCTCATAGTCATAATAAGCTGCAATAGCAAGCATGATCCTGATGGACTTAATCATGGCAACTGGTGAAAAGGTTTTGTCATAGTCAACACCTTGAACTTGTCAAAATCCCTTAGAAACCAATCTGCCTTTATAAGTCTGCAGATTTCCATCCATGTTGGTCTTCTTCTTAAAGACCCACTTGCACCCTATGGGTTTTACCCCTTCGGGTGGTTCCACCAGAGTCCATACTTTGTTGGAGTACATGGATTCCATCTCGGATCTCATGGCTTCAAGCCATTTCTCAGAATCTGGTCCCTCCATAGCCTATGCGTAGGTAGTTGGATCATCATCTATGATCAACTCACCACCTTCCTGAGTTACAAGGTATCCAAACCTCTCAGGTTCAAGGTGGGTCCTACCAGATCTACAGGGTCCTTGTGTTACCTGAGGAGACTGAGATTCCACAACACCTTGTGAATCTCCATGTTCCTCTTGTACATCTATCGGTTCACTGTTTTCTTGTTGGGCTTGAACTTCTTCAAGCTCTATTTTCCTCCCACTGCTTCCTTTGGAAATAAATTCCTTCTCTAGGAACACAGCTGTCCTGGCAACAAACACTTTGTTGTCAGTAGGGTGGTATAGATAGTATCCCCTTGTTTCCTTGGGGTATCCAACAAAATAATATTTATCATATTTGGGTCCAAGCTTATTAGGAAACATTTTCCTAACGTAAGCCTCACAACCCCAAATCTTCGGAAAAGACAAATCGGGACGCTTCCCGGTCCATATCTCATATGGTGTCTTTTGAACCGATTTAGATGGTACACGGTTAAGTGTAAACGCTGTGGTTTCAAGAGCATAACCCCAGAAAGAAATCGAAAGATTGGCAAAACTCATCATTGACCGCACCATATCCAACAATGTGCCATTCCTTCTTTCAGACACACCATTATGCTGTGGTGTTCCAGGCGGAGTCCATTGTGATACAATACCACGGGCTCTCAGAAGGTCCTCAAACTCCTGGCATAAGTATTCTCCACCTCGATCGGAACGAAGTGCCTTAATACTTTTACCAAGTTGGTTCTGTACTTCATTCATGAAATCCTTGAACCTTTCAAGGGTTTCTGACTTATGTTTCATCAGGTACACATAACCATACCTACTGAAGTCATCAGTAAAGGTAATGAAGTACTGATACCCACCTCTGGCATTAGTTCTAAAAGGTCCACATACATCAGTATGTATGAGTCCTAATAGATCACTAGCTCTCTCACCTTTACCTGAAAAGGGAGTCTTGGTCATCTTACCCAACAAACAAGATTCACATGTCTCTATTGATTCATAATCAAAAGAGTCTAGATAACCATCTTTATGGAGTCTAGAAATGCACTTCTCATTTATGTGCCCCAGACGACAATGCCAAAGATATGTTTTGTTTGAGGTGTTGAGTTTTTGCCTTTTGGTGTTTACATTGTATACACTTGTCTCTAGATCTATCAAGTATAGACCATAAGACATTGGGGCACTGCCATAAAAGATCCCATCTTTAGAAATGGAACACTTTCCATTCTTAATAAGAAATTCAAATCCATCCTTGTCCAAACAAGAGACGGAAATGATATTCCTATTTATGGCAGGTACATAATAGCAGTTCTTCAACTCTATTATTAGCCCACTAGGTAGAGTTAACTCATAGGTTCCTACGGCACTGGTGGAAATCCTTGCCCCATTGGCAACACGTAGTTCAACCTCGCCTTTCCCCAAAGGCCTACTTCTCTTAAGATCCTTCACATTTGAACAAATGTGAGATCCGCATCCGGTATCAAGTACCCATGACGAAGAAGTAGTAAGGTTAATCTCTATCACGTATACACCAGAAGTAGAGATCTCTATCTCTGACTTCTTCCTCCATTGTTCCTTCCATCCTCTCCATGTAGAAGAAATTGGTTTGGCGAGAGAACACTTCTCTCCCTTACCTACTTTCTTCTTCACCAACGCATTAAGCGTACATAGAGTGGATTCTAAGGCTCCTGGTATATTTGGATTGTGCAAAACATTTCTCACAGTCCTCAACCAGTTATGGAATGTATTCTCAATTAATTTGCCCATTTTAAAAGATGATTCCTTTGCCATTCTACACGAGAAAATTTGCATTTGTCAAAACCTTTTTGATTTGATTTGAATAAAATTTGACAATAGTTAATTAGGCCTTTAATTAATTACCGCTCCCACTATTTTAGCTCAAGTTGACGACCCTCACCATCAATTCAGAAGATTGCAGCGTACAATCTTCTAGTGGGTCAAGATCCTGAAATCCTCTGAGCCATGGACCAGCTTGGGCTGTCACCCACAACTCAGATCTTCCAGGTAGGCAACTCTTGCCAATTACATCATATGAAACTCTTGAAAGATGTCATATGCAACTCCTTGCTATGATCATCTCTACGCCTCAAGGCACTAGATCCTATCTAGGTCACCTTTTTAAGTCCGACCCAAAGCCAACACGATGAATGCGCACCCTGCTTGGGCAGACCCACACATTCATCCTTCACGCTTCCACAAGATAGACGGTGCACCACGCTTGGGCGTGCCCACACTTGGTCGATCAAGCTTTTCACTTATGTCGCATTTGGAAGGCATCTAAAACTTAATATTTAATGAGGGATTTGGTTTTTATATACATATACATATCCAATCACCACAATATATAGTACGTATCATATACATGCTATATCCCACAGAAAACATGCGAAACGATAAAAATCAATGATTATGGCCATCCTATTGTGATTCCTCAAGCCAAGAGGAATCACGGTCATCTAGGTCTACATCACATGCAACCTGTACAAGATGAAATCTGTGTCTTCCTTTCTAGGTTTGATCAGCTCATCTCCATGACTGATCGGCTCGCCATCAAGTTGGTTGTTCGGGTGCCACCAGCCGATCGACTGGCGCCTCCAGACGATCGGTTCACCGGTTGTCGTGCATCTCCTCAGGTCGCCACTCGCTCGTCTCGTTCCTCGAACCGGTCATCTCATGTCGTCCGCCGTTCTTTGACATAACAAGAAATAAAATCTATTCCTATTTTACAATTGTATTGTGAAACCCCGAGTTACATTCGGGGGGAGCAAAGATAGGAAAATAATTCTCGAATTATTTCAAGTTACATCAGGAATAAGAGAAAGGGAATCGGTGCGCAGACCGAGATGCAAGCAACTACACAAACAACCACACACAGATATAGGGGATTATAGGTTTTAATCATGCTACACATCCACCACAAAACTCGTTTAAGGGCGACGCATATCGAGTGCATTAATATTACATATCATATATGTATATTAGGGATTTGTGGATTGGACATGTATAAAGCCGATATTATTCGCATCGCATGCAATAAATAAAGGTGACAAACCAAAATCGATCACATCGATAATCCTAAAATATAGAACTGTTGATGTGGCTCTGATACCACTGTTGGGTTTTAGGGGAGGCAGAGAAGCAGCGGAAACAAAATTTTTTTCCCCAAACCCAGAACAAAAGGAATCGTGTCAACGTCTATATAATAGGAAATAAGGTTTGTAGATGCATACTCTGTCCCGAGGCTTGCTCGGCGAAATTACCTCGCGCCTTGCGCGGTCTTCACCTCCGGTCTTGGACGGTGTCTGTGCAGCTCCTGGTCACACCGGGACTGAAGACTCCTCCTCCTACCAGACTGTTAGATGACAGTTGTCCTCCGAGCAACAGAGGTCTCCCGCCTCTACAGTCGTCCACATGGACTGCCTGGAACTCCACACTCCTTGTCCCACAAGGAAATGGAAGGAGTCGCACCCTCCTGTTGACGTACTAGTCGCCAACACACTCTCCTGCTACCTATTGCAACTGCAGTTGTCCTTCCCTTGCTGCACCTCCCTTTTGCGGGAAGCACTTGCTCGGGCTCTCTCTTGGTTACCAAAACCAGAGAGAACGACAACTTGCAGAGCAACTGGTTGCACTGAGTTGTTCTTCGAGAAGCCCCCAATACCCCTATATATAGGAGGGTCATGGGACAGGGTTCCCTTACCCCGACAATATGGGACTAAGCAGGAGTAGAAGGGTTCGAGAATTTTCCACAAAAGCAACATGTTCGCAACTTGAAACGATGGGTTCAACAGCTAAACCGATCGGTTCAGCCATTGAGCCGATCGGTTGGACCTGAGCCGACCATTTGGGACGCTCCAACCGATCGGTTGGTGCCCTGAACCGATCGGTTCATGGTCCTACACCGGCTCAAAAGGACTTTCCTTGTTTCTTTCCCAATTGGTATCGAATACCAATATTATTCCCAATCAAATTGGAAATTTGAAACCAAAGGAAAATTCTTACCGACTTGATTTCCCCAACTGGTCGGTTGCGCCAGTTGAGCCGATCGGTTCAACCCTTGAACCGGTCGGTTTAACCTGGGCATGAGCCGATCGGTTGGACATTCCAGCCGACCGGTTCAGCTACCCCAGCCGACCGGTTCATCACATGAGCCGATCGGTTGGGAGCACAGGTTGGGCAAAATCAATCAATTGCGATTTCAATCAATCTAATACTCCAATCAATGCGTCCAACACCTTGAACCATATGATATTGAGCTATCGACTGATTGAGTGTTTAATTGAACTACTAAACTCCTTTAGTAATCAATCTAAACAATGCTTTATGGACAAAACTCCTCTTCCAGGTTAAATCCTATGTGTGTGACCCTGCAGGTCCATTTCACGTTGGCAGTGAAAGTCCATAACATTTATGACTTCACAAGCAATGAGCGGTACCTAGTCACACATCATTTCTACCCAAGTGAAATAGAAAGTTGGAGAACAACTTTCATCCCTACAATCCGTGAATGGTGTTACAGTGAGTGTATAATTCCTTTATCACTGATATCCAGAATGAACTCGAGGCATGGAACAATCATCCTGTCAATGTTCATTCATTTCCTTGATCTCAGAGCAGATTGATGAGATGTGTATGACATCAATATCACATATTGATTCACACGTGCATGCGCATGCCTTTCTCAATCCTACTCATCAAGTGGCCAAGGATATCAAACTCCCTCAGGAGGGACAAATCCCATATCTATCACTCACCCCTCAAAAGCCCCATGTGTCAAAGCCACCCAATCATCACCTTTATAACAACCCATGTTTCAGGACTGCATTTGATGATGTCAAAGTGTACCCAACGACATGTGTTGAGTGTAGTGATTTTAGGTCTAAGAATCACACTCACCACCATCACTGTGAGAGCTGACTGTGACTACCAAGTCATGGTTCCACGTGTCACTCTCACGGTGGGTCTGTCCGGTACCTTGTTCTCTAACAAGTACCTATGTGCTTGGTTTGATATCTCTATATCACGACTAATGAGATTCTATCATCAACCAACACACAATCTAGTCTTTAGTGTTATTGATGTCTATGGTTATTTGCACAATAACAACCGACTAGGGACCAAACAAGAAGGTATACTCTTAACATTCGTATGATCTCATCGTTTAGGTCCTCAACCCAAAAGCATACGTCATTGAGTAAAACCATTCTTTAGACATCTATCATGTTACACCATCATCTCAGAAAATGTTTAAACATATAGATTGGAAATTGCCTTTATTATTATTCAAATCAATTACATAGTATCCCATTACAATCATCACATGACTTGCTCTATGGGCATACATACCAACATCAAGTTTGTGAGGCTTGGCTAAATTTGTTGTTATATTGATCTAGGGTTATGATTATCTTACATACATGCATGATGATGATTATTGATGATAGGTTATGTGCCCTGATTCCTTATATGTGCTTATGTGCCACTTCTTTATATGTTGTTTTAATGGCAAGTATCATTTTATTGTGATTCTTTTCTCTTGATACACATTTGGGTGGTACTTGTAACGACCCCGCCTCCCGGTAACCCCCAATTAAGGGAGACCAAAAGGTCGGTGCCATTATCCAATTAACAGGATCATAGGTTCGACAAATAATTAGTAATAATTAATAAACTTTACCAACTAAACTGAAAACTGGTATAAAATAAAACTTTTCTTACCTTGGAAAAACTGGGATTTCTAAACTTCTATCCATGAAGATGTTACTCTAACTAATCCTCCGGTGTACGTTAGTTCTCATTTATTTCCACATATGCCACTTTACTGTTTGTTCTTTTCATTTGTACCTAAAACGCCGACAAACAAAATGTCGGTCAGTATATCGAAATATACTGGTATGTGGGGAAAACCAAAAGTTTGCACATATGGCTAACAATTTAATAATCACAATCAAATTATATAACAAGCCACTTTACATTTTCAAGGTGTCATTCTCCACCGCTTTTGCCCTAACCCTGGCATACCCCTCTAGGGTTTCTCTTTTGCCATTGACTTTAAGGCCACCTTCTCAATCCCGAGCTTGGTGCCTGGGAGTCACCTCTCATGGTGCTCCATAGTCATGCATCACAGACCACCTTCTCATTCCCGAGATTGGTGTCTGGGGTCACCTCTCATGGTGCCCATCGGTCTACCCTTCTGGGCCTGAACTTTATGGCATCTTCCATCAGGGTGGCATGTAGGTGCGAGAATACACACTTCTTTATAATTGTGATAACCATAGTGACTTTATAATTGCAGTATGAACATCCAAACTATTTAGATAGCATTCATTGTGAGGAAACATTCGGAAATCGTCGGGAAACTATAACGGTTATTCATAAGCGTAACCACATACCTGATCCAGAGCAACTCGATTTTCCAAGCAATAAGGATAAAGAATCAATCAACAAGCAATCAACAATACCCTGAAATTAATGCATACGATCCAAGTGCTATAGTTTATCTAGAACATTCCAAAGTTAGACTTGGATTCCAC
This sequence comes from Alisma plantago-aquatica, assembly GCA_963693085.1. Lineage (NCBI taxonomy): Eukaryota > Viridiplantae > Streptophyta > Magnoliopsida > Alismatales > Alismataceae > Alisma > Alisma plantago-aquatica. Next base: position 595,451,888 of record OY856415.1, read on the forward strand.
CTTAGGCTTTCTAGACCACATTAGGGTTTTAATAGGGTTTTTGCCTCCATAATGCTTTTATCATATTAACTGCTCTCTTAATTCATAAACCCTAATTTCAACATCATAAGCCCAATTAAAGTCGATCATTTCTTTTTGATACCAAAATTACCTTCTTTATCCTTTTAAGTTATTTCAAGGTCATCAGACTCAATCATCACCTTTAGTTTCTTTCAGATTAACAACTCATAATTCATTATGGTCTAATCCCCATATGGGCCCCTTTTATCATTAATTCTACCTTGATTCAATTGAAAACCCTAATTTCTATATTAAGGTTATCTTTCCACAAATTATGGACTTTAATGCTCGCAATAGCTTAGATTCAACATATTCCACTTTAATCATGAAATTAGTCAATTAAAGCCATTAAGAGTCGAATTTACCAACATTAGGGTTTCAAGGCCCATTAAAGTATTATTCATTTAAACTAATTACATGCAAATTCATCCTTTTCCAATCTTAATGATCGTTTTTATCATTAACAGGCTAACATCAACTTTATATACTCATTTAACCCTTTCTAACTCATTAATCATCAAAGGTTAGGGTTTTTCATCGATTAAACTATTAAAGATAGTATCTCTATATACTTTTCGAATTGTATAAGGAATCAGGCTCCAATTATATTTTATTTAGATTCCTCTCGATTTTCTGAGCAAGTTTCATGTATAACATGTCCTTATCCGACCTACCATTGATTTACTATGAATTAAACAAATTTTACTTACTCTGGCCAATAGGAGGTTGCCACGTAGGCCCTTGCATGCAACGTTGGCAGCGGCTGGTTTGAGTTTATAACTGAATGACTAGAATACCCTTGGTTAAGTCGACCAACTCTTTTAACCCGCGGGGGTAGAAACGTCCAACAGCGATCCGTCACCTTCAACCTTGCGCGGCTATAGTGCCGTCGCCCTAGTCGCGCGCAGGGTGGCTTCTCCACCAATCCTGGGTCCTCGAAGACCCTCGGGATCATGCCCCTTACCTTCGTCCCTCTCTAGCGTAGGTGGGGATGCCTTGGGTCAGGCCGCAACAGCCGTGGACTGGCTCTGCAAGCCCGTGGCTTGCAGCTTTGCTGCAGCCGTGCTGCAGTTGCTCTACCGGCGTTTGGGCACCGACCGATGCTCTAGGGCATCCGCTGATCATTCGTGAGTCCTCAGAGTACATTAGGACTTCTCCAGTACGGTTCTACCTCCCTCCGTCACTCCAAGGAATACACCACCCATGGTTTAGGGTTTCTTGGTGAAGAACCAAGAAGGAGACGTAGGAGAGAGAGGGAGAAAGACGTAGGACCCTTTAGAACTCGAACCAATGCTTCACCTTTTATATTGGGTGGAATATAAAGCCCTAAGGCATGCCTCATGAGGACTCAAGTCCCAATTCGAAAGGAAATACACTTTCCTTGGTTGTGAAGCAACCATCTTTTTTTTAAATTTATTTATTTCCTTGATATTCCTTTGTTGCATGGATATTTTAGGAATTAGAATTTCCTCTTTCTTATCCTCTTTATTCTTACTCTTTAATCCATTAGAACGAATTTCTATTTCCTTTTAATAGAAATTGCTTCCCTTTTTTTCATAATGCCACCAAAACATTAATAAGGCATCATATTATCTTTTATTCTGCAAAATGATATTTTCTCTTTCCTCTTCCTTCATTGGGGCTCCTTGTACCCCAAGAAACTATATTATTTCGAAATTACTTTTTAAGGATACTTATTATCCTTCTAGATGCACCTATATGCATTATTTCACATTATCATGTTTATTTCTCATTAAATTATTTCTTTTTGAGGATTTCTCTTTATTCCTCTCTTATTTTCCTCATTGGTATTCCTTTTATTATTAGGAATCATTGGAACACGAAATCCCACTAAGGATTACCCAATTATACCTATTTTCACATATTTTCCACATTTCATCAATGTTTTCAATTTCTTTATTAACAAGGAAATACTTAATTGATATTTTCTTTTCTTATTGCCTTTTCTTTACAACTTTGGACTCCTTGGAACCCAAGGAATCTAAGAGGCACGAAATCCTCTTTGGATTTTCCTTCTAGAGGTTTCCACTCCTTTCTTATCTCAAATTCTCAATTATTCATCAATTAATTGAATATCCTTATTATTGGGCCCAATAGCCAATAAAGCCCACAAATTAAACAACAAGGCTATTTTAAAAGAAATCCATTTATTCACAACAAATTATATTATTTGTCCAAGTATCTTTAATATGAGATATTACATTTCTCACCAAAGGAACCCAAAATTTGGGGTTGTAACATCCTTCCCCTCTTATGAGAATTTTGCCCTCAAAATTCCATCAAGCAAGCAAACAAACATGATAAGTCTGATTATGTCCATCAGGGCTCCCATGTGGCTTCACCCTTTCCTTGGTGTTTCCCAAGAACCTGCATTATTTCATTTTCTTCCATCTGAGTTCTTTCCTACCTTGGTATATCGTACCCTCATAGGTGACTCAGGACTTCTCAGCCTTTCAAAAGCTGAATAGGTTCAAGGCTCAACACATGGCTTGGGTACCTCACATAGTGCTCTAGATCGGACTCATGCAACACATCATTTTATCCTGAGGGGTAGGCTAAACACAACCATCTCCACCCATCCATCTCAAATGGACCCATATATCGGGGACTCAGCTTCCTTAGCTGTAGCTCAGAGGGGTCAGACCTTCACATCACATATTCTCCCACAGTAAACTGCATATCAGTCTGCTTTGCATCAGCTCGTGACTCATGTCATCACTGGGCTTTCTCTTAGCCATTGCACGATCAAAGCGACTTCATCTGCACACACTTGTGGTTCTTTTCTAACCTTCGTGAGGCCTCCTTCACCAACATCATCATAGTGAAGTGGTGACCGACACAACCTCCCTATAGAACTTCTTGCATCCCGATAAAGGCTATGGTGGTTAACAACATATCTTAAGAACTGTCTCTATGTATCACCCTAAATGAGCACACATGCTCTCATCAGACCCTCTAGTCTGGATCATACTGTCCATTAGTATGGGGTGATAAACTATACATCCACTGAGCTCTTCATGTATCTACCTCCACCTCATGGAAGTGAACCCTTAGGTTACATCAAGAACCTTTGAATTCGCATCATGGTGTAGTTGAACCATCTCTTTTCATATGTAGTTCAACCAGATCTGTCCCTTGACAGAACTCTTCCTTTCTCATGTCATCTAGGTAAGGCGATCTACCATAACCCATATGGTATCCTGACCTTCTTGGTCTAGGAGAAACTCACAACCTCCATAATGATGAACTCCCATTCCCTCTTGGGAACTTTACATCCATGCATTGGGCTAATGGTGTTCGTCCTTCACCTCCTGGCTTGCATGGCCACATGCTACATGAAACTTTGTTTTAAGCATCCTGAATGCTACCATCACTTACTATCTTTGTAGTACCAAGATATATCATGACCTCCTGTATTGTTATGATTCCTCAAGCTTGATACCTCGGAAACCCTAAACCACTCTCAAAAGGGTTTTATTACCTTCTTATCCAAAGAAGTGTATCTGAGGTTCTATCACCATCCTTTCACTACATCAAGGACTAAACTGGCTAACCAAACAACCATTAACTTGTTCAACATATCTTATTACATCCGAGTGTTAGCCAAAACACATCTTCTCTCCAAACATAGGGTTAGTCGAACAACCTCAACTTCTCCTAGCTTCCAACTGAACTAGTACCACTCCTTATCCTTAGGTGTTAGTTAATGTCGAAGACATACTCCTCCATGCATTATACTTATCCTCTCATCTCAAACTCTAAGGTTGTCTTCACCAAGGAACTCTGAGCTCATCCTCATGGTGATCAAACTCAACCTTGTGATTCCTTGTAAAACTTGCAATAATCCACTTAGTTCAAGATAAAACATCCTCATAAGATGATCTCCTTAATACTCTTAATGTTTGTAAACCATCCATGTATTATTATCTCCACAAAGGTATGTTATCATCTCTATCCTCATACCTTGTAGCAATGTTCCAACTTACATCATCTTTATCCTTGGTGTAAGGCATGCATACTGTCCTATCTCTCACTCCTATAACAAGAAGAAATAAGCATTTGGCTGCAGTCCAAATACAGAGTTCTTCCTGTTCCAAGAGTAGAGATGGTACAACCCACCTTGCCGTACACTTTCAAATCCAAGTTGAAACGTGCAGCTTATGTCTCTATATCACAAACATCATGATATCCACACTACTTCCAAGGAATACTGGTCTCAGACTTACTTGGTCCAAGCATAATCCTAGGTCATCTCCTCTAGGTCTATAGGGTGCTGGCACTTTTGGGGTCATCCCTCTTCCCTTATGCATCTAGAGAGTGCCCTACTCATCTGCCCTCTGGGTCCCATGAGTTCATGAAGGTGATCAATCTCCTAACCCATGGCCCTCAGATAATGATAGCTGTTACCTCCCGACCCTATGGTCATGTGCAACTCAGGAATTAGGCAACTCCTACTTCCATCGGTCTTATCCCTACCTGACCCTCAGATAGACTTAGGATTCTAACATAGTACATGTTCAACTTAGAACCTTACCCAATCGTTCATCATCTCTCTCTGCATTCATGGCTGACTTTCATCCTTTCTCAGGGATCATGGAGACCTGCCTACCTTGGTCAGGCCCCATACCAGTTACCTTCATGGTAACACATCCATATGCACTTAGAGATGGCTATCTATGGGTCTATAGGTTCATTTTCACACCATGTACTTTTCACTTAGCTTCTCAAGATCCTATTAAACCTCTTTTAGGTCACCTCAAAACTGATAGAACTGGTACACACCCTACCAAAGTGTCCCTCTCCCAGGATGGGAGGAAACTACAACCCGTAACAGAAAGGTCACAACCATCCTTAGGGTTTACATTCACATGAGCATGCCTAACCCAACAACTACTAACGCACAGGTGGACCACCTACTGAACCATGCTAGGTCACACTCGTTCTCTTTCCTCAGCATTAGATCAACTTATTCGTGAAGGGTTCATCAAACATACCCTTACCTTAAGGGGTTTCCTTTACCTCTACACATTAGGAGTACCATGCTCGAAACTATAAAGACTCAAATCTCAACATGAGAGTTGGGTACACTGCTTCCCCTCTTAGGCCTAGGAACCCTAGGTTCGCCTCCAGGTGTCCAACTGCATGCTCATTTTCATAACCAGGAATCCAGCATGTCCAAGATATGTCATGTACTCCCATGATCTTTCTACTCAAGCGACACTTTAGAGTTGATTCCTCTTCCCGGACAATTACTAGGTATAAAGCCTCACAACTGGTGCCTTAACCTCCTCAGGGTCTAAAGCACTCTCTATCTCATCTAGTAGGTAATCACTTATACCCTAAGTACCAGAAACATCATCCTCTCTCTAGGGTTTGGTTACTCTCAAGCTAACCAGGACATCATCAACCTCTAGGGATCATGCATGAGGCAACCATTACCATCCACTTAGGTCGCATCATTCTCGACTCCCACTGTTTCTCAAGTTTCGGGGTTTTAGGCTTTCAATTTTCTTGGCCGAGGTCTGCTCCCTCTCTCTAGAGCTAATCCTACAACCAACCTCTCTATAAGAGGTCCTGTCTTTATGAAGGATCAAGCTCCTAAGAATGCCCCTACCTGAGTGAAGCCTATACTCGAACTTATGGTTACTCAAGGTTATCCATAACCCCTTATGCTTATCTCATAAGACATCCATCATGATCCCTCGACTAGGGTTTCATTTAACTGTCAACACTACTGACGCACTCTGGGTACAAGTTATATCCTACTTGCAACAGCCCTATAGGTTCTTCTCTACCCTCATCCATGAAGGAGCCATCCTTCACTCAAACATGCATGACCCTTTCCAGGGTTGGGTTGCCATAGGTACATGATCATTTAACCACTTATGGCATTCCAAAGGCATGTCCAACCAAACACTCGGTCAACCATGATATCTAACTCATCATGTCATCTTTCTTTCTAACCTTCACTTAGGGTTAGGGTTTACATCGTCCTCAAAGGATGTGCTAGGCTTCTACTTTTAATGGAGGTATCTACCTCCAAGCTTAACTCTCTCTACTTAACCTCCTACCAAGGAGGTCTATCCTCAGATCTCTTCTGAGGGCAAGGACAACTCATGTCATACGACCTAAGCATGTATCTATTCCTTTACGCTTACTCTATTAAGCTTATGTCCATGACATCTTATTTACATACTTTTTATTAATTTGATGGAGGATCCCTTAATCCTTATCAACCTTACCCATACCTCAAGAGGGTGAGGGAAAGAGAAAAACCCTAATCCTTAAGGTCCTTAAAAGAATTTGAGTTGAGAAGGGATGAACAAGATGAGAGAGTCCTAAAGGTATCTTATTTCGATTCATACCCTAAGACTTTGGCCAGGCAGTCACACGGCTCCGGGAGTCCTTGTATTCTGACTAGCGGTGCGGAGGAAAATATTGCCAGCCCCCGATCGTGATCCTTTTCTAGACACCTCTATCTTTTAGATAATCCTCTAATAACTCCCTTGGGTTCTACACAATTCGTAAAGTTTAACAATTATTAAAGATTAAATGAGGAACCTATGCTCTGATACCAATTGTAACGACCCCGCCTCCCGGTAACCCCCAATTAAGGGAGACTGAAAGGTCGGTGCCGTTATCCAATTAACAAGATCAAAGGTTCAACAAATAATCAGTAATAATTAATAAACTTTACCAATTAAACTGAAAATTGGTATAAAATAAAACTTTTCTTACCTTGGAAAAACTGGGATTTCTAAACTTCTATCCATGAAGATGTTACTCTAACTAATCCTCCGGTGTACGATACTTCTCATTTATTTCCACATATGCCACTTTACTGTTTGTTCTTTTCATTTGTACCTAAAATGCTGACAAACAAAACGTAGGTCAGTATATCGAAATATACTGGTATGTGGGGACAACCACAAGTTTGCACATATGGCTAACAATTTAATAATCACAATCAAATTATATAACAAGCCACTTTACATTTTCAAGGTGTCATTCTCCACCGCTTTTGCCCTAACCCTGGCATACCCCTCTAGGGTTTCTCTTTTTCCATTGACTTTAAGGCCACCTTCTCAATCCCGAGCTTGGTGCCTAGGAGTCACCTCTCATGGTGCTCCATAGTCATGCATCATAGACCACCTTCTCATTCCCGAGCTTGGTGTCTGGGGTCACCTCTCATGGTGCCCATCGGTCTACCCTTCTGGGCCTGACCTTTATGGCATCTTCCATCAGGGTGGCATGTAGGTGCGAGAATACACACTTCTTTATAATTGTGATAACCATAGTGACTTTATAATTGCAGTATGAACATCCAAACTATTTAGATAGCATTCAATGTGAGGAAACATTCGGAAATCATCGGGAAACTATAACGGTTATTCATAAGCGTAACCACATACCTGATCCAGAGCAACTCGATTGTCCAAGCAATAAGGATAAAGAATCAATAAACAAGCAATCAACAATATCCTAAAATTAATGCATACGATCCAAGTGTTATAGTTTATCCAGAACATTCCAAAGTTAGACTTGGAATCCACCTTAGGCTTTCTAGACCACATTAGGGTTTTAATAGGGTTTTTGCCTCCATAATGCTTTTATCATATTAACTGCTCTCTTAATTCATAAACCCTAATTTCAACATCATAAGCCCAATTAAAGTCGATCATTTCTTTTTGATACCAAAATTACCTTCTTTATCCTTTTTAAGTTATTTCAAGGTCATTAGACTCAATCATCACCTTTAGTTTCTTTCAGATTAACAACTCATAATTCATTATGGTCTAATCCCCATATGGGCCCCTTTTATTATTAATTCTACCTTGATTCAATTGAAAACCCTAATTTCTATATTAAGGTTATCTTTCCACAAATTATGGACTTTAATGCTCGCAATAGCTTAGATTCAACATATTCCACTTTAATCATGAAATTAGTCAATTAAAGCCATTAAGAGTCGAATTTACCAACATTAGGGTTTCAAGGCCCATTAAAGTATTATTCATTTAAACTAATTACATGCACATTCATCCTTTTCCAATCTGAATGATCCTTTTTATCATTAACAGGCTAACATCAACTTTATATACTCATTTAACCCTTTCTAACTCATTAATCATCAAAGGTTAGGGTTTTTCATCGATTAAACTATTAAAGATAGTATCTCTATATAATTTTCGAATTGTATAAGGAATCCGGCTCCAATTATATTTTATTTAGATTCCTCTCAATTTTCTAAGCAAGTTTCATGTATAACATGTCCTTATCCGACCTACCATTGATTTACTATGAATTAAACAAATTTTACTTACTCTGGCCAATAGGATGTTGCCACGTAGGCCCTTGCATGCAACGTTGGCTGCGGCTGGTTTGCGTTTATAACTGAATGACTAGAATACCATTGGTTAAGTCGACCAACTCTTTTAACCCGTGGGGGTAGAAACGTCCAACAACGATCCGTCACCTTCAACCTTGCGCGGCTATAGTGCCGTCGCCCTAGTCGCGCGCAGGGTGGCTTCTCCACCACTCCTGGGTCCTCGAAGACCCTCGAGATCATGCCCCTTACCTTCATCCCTCTCTAACGCAGGTGGGGATGCCTTGGGTCAGGCCGCAATGGCCGTGGACTGGCTTTGCAAGCCCCCGGCTCGCAGCTTTGTTGCAGCCGTGCTGCAGCTGCGCTACCGACGTTTGGGCACCGACTGATGCTCCAGGGCATCTGCTGATCATTCATGAGTCCTCGGAGTACATTAGGACTTCTCCAGCACAGTTCTACCTCTCTCCATCGCTCTAAGGAATACACCACCCATGGTTTAGGGTTTCTTGGTTAAGAACCAAGAAGGATAGGAGAGAGAGGGAGAAAGACGTAGGACCCTTTAGAACTCGAACCAATGCTTCACCTTTTATATTGGGTGGAATATGAAGCCCTAAGGCGTGCCTCATGAGGACTCAAGTCCCAATTCAAAAGGAAATACACTTTCCTTGGTTGTGAAGCAACCATCTCTCTCTCTTTTTAATTTATTTATTTCCTTGATATTCCTTTATTGCATGGATATTTTAGGAATTCGAATTTCCTCTTTCTTATCCTCTTTATTCTTACTCTTTAATCCATTAGAACAAATTTCTATTTCCTTTTAATAGAAATTACTTCCCTTTTTTTCATAATGCCACCAAAACATTAATAAGGCATCATATTATCTTTTATTCTGCAAAATGATATTTTCTCTTTCCTCTTCCTTCATTGGGGCTCCTTGTACCCCAAGAAACTATATTATTTCAAAATTACTTTTTAAGGATACTTATTATCCTTCTAGATGCACCTATATGCATTATTTCACATTATCATGTTTATTTCTCATTAAATTATTTCTTTTTGAGGATTTCTCTTTATTCCTCTCTTATTTTCCTCATTGGTATTCCTTTTATTATTAGGAATCATTGGAACACGAAATACCACTAAGGATTACCCAATTATACATCTTTTCACATATTTTCCACATTTCATCAATGTTTTCAATTTCTTTATTAATAAGGAAATACTTAATTGATATTTTCTTTTCTTATTGCCTTTTCTTTGCAACTTTGGACTCCTTGGAACCCAAGGAATCTAAGAGGCACGAAATCCTCTTTGGATTTTCCTTCTAGAGGTTTCCACTCCTTTCTTATCTCAAATTCTCAATTATTCATCAATTATTTGAATATCCTTGTTATTGGGCCCAATAGCCAATAAAGCCCACAAATTAAACAACAAGGCTATTTTAAATGAAATCCATTTATTCACAACAAATTATATTATTTGTCCAAGTATCTTTAATATGAGAAATTACATTTCTCACCAAAGGAACCCAAAATTTGGGGTTGTAACAGTACTTATCTCTTCTATGGGAAGCTTCACTCTATTTGATATCCTTTACTCCATATATTGCTCAATTTACTTTTACTATGCACATACTAGCTTTTGATGATGTCATCTATTTTCTCTTATTGCTGGGGTATGCTTCCAACACTAGGTGAAGGATATGGAGGACTTGGCTTAAAGTTATCGATTTAGCATAAGGAGTTAAGCATGGAGACAATCTTGATGTGGTTTAGATTTCCCTCTACATGGATTCGTATGATGTAACTTCACATGTAAGATGTTGTATGATTTCTATATCATCTTTTCACATGCTATCACACACAAATTTGGTTCATTCTGATATTATTTAGCCCCCTTTCATATTAATTTTGCAATCTTTTTATTGCTTTACTTATCGCATAACTTGCATTGTAGATACGTCCCAAGAAGAACTAATTTTAGAGCTTTATTCTATTGAAATAGTAGAATGCACGGTGTGCAGGATAGATGCATGACATGCACCATCTCAGAAGAAGTTCTGTCACCCAGCCAGCAGAATGCACGACGTGTATGGGCCACATGCACGACATGCGAGTTTCCAAAAATTTACATAAATACAAATGCACGACGTGCATTCACATGCACATCGTGCACCTGGAGCATCAAGCGACCAAAGAAAGTTTTGGAAAGTCACACGTCATGCATCTCTATTGTGCATGCCATGTGTAGTTCAGTCTGAGGCAAACCGCCACTATAGGTGCACAACGTGCACCCAGATGCACGACGTGCACCCAACAGTTTCAAAAATTCAAAAAATATAAATTTGAGTTTAAAAGGAGGGAACACATAGGACGGTTACTTTGGGTCATTTGAGAAGTTTTTCTCATCCCAGAGCTAGAGGAGAACATAGGAAGGAAATTTGGGAGAGATCTAAGGTGGTTTCTTGCATGAGGAGGCCATTTCTTCTTCTCTTCTTCTCCATTGTCTTCTCCATGGTGCAGCCAAGCTTCCTCAACTTCGTGCAGCTTTTTGGGATAGGAGCTAGTCCATTTTGGAGCAGCTAAAGAAGGAGAATTTCTTCTTCAATCCGGAATTCCTCCTTCTTGTGGTTACACCTTTAGATCTCTTTGCTTTTCCTCCTCTAAATCATGTTTAGAACTGAAATTTCTATAACAAATCTGCAAGGCATGGTTATGAATGAGTAATTCTCTTTTCTTAGACATGGGAGAGTAGCTCCCATGTCATAGCATGTATGGAACAAGTAATTTTGTACTAAATACTATGCTTCTTGTTTTTCTACCATGAAAGTACCAGTTTATCCTTATCTTGTATGTATTGCTAGCCACTTTATATACATGTTTTCTGCTTTCTTGCTTGATCTAAGAAGATAATTAGGATTGTATGGAGGTGTTATTCTTGACAAATCTTTCTCTACCATGAGAATGGAGAGAAGTGATGTTGAGGAATATATTGTGATCCAAAATGAAATTTATGCATGAGAGTGTGACTTTGAGTTGCGAGCGTTGCTCTTGCACCTAGAGTTGAAGTGTAACACGACCTTTCCTTGAAACAAGAGCGTGTGTATGTTTAAATTATTGTGTTCCCTTGATTGCTATGATATGTGAGTGAAATCAAAATGTACAAGATCCTTAAATAATCTGAAACCAAACTCCTTTTAGTAATTCTTACCTTGATAGTTTAGAACTAAATTTTCTGCATTTAGATAAACATCATCTTTCCCTTTTTAAATCGATCTAGATTGTTGAATTTTAGAGCTATTGCGTTCAATTAAGTTAGTTAAGCTCCTTGTGTTCGACCCCTACTATACTACCTCCGTATACTTGTGGAGATTGGTTAAGTTGGGTAAACTATCCTTGTTTGGATTGAAACTCATTAGCCTAAATAGCCAACAAGTTTCGGTGCCGTTGTCGGGGAGCTACCGTAATTTAATTGGAGTAATAAGTACTATTTAGTATTCGAGACTAGATCACCATTTCCATATTTCAAAATTTCATATACCTTTTAGTTGTGTTCTTAATTCCTCTTGTAATTTTTTTCAGGTTGTATACGTTGCTCACAACAAGGTCTTCAAACGTCTGCATTGTTAGACCTTGAAATCGAGCGTACTTGTTCAAGCTTAAGAAGAGAAAGAAGAGTAGAACAAACGCTGCTAGGAGGTGCTCCACCGCCACCATCATCACCACCACCATCTTTTTTTCCCTTTGAGGAAGCTACACCAAGCAATCCAGCCATGGAGGACGACCGTCCTTTAAAGGATTTTGTGATGCCGGTCGCCACAAAAATCTGTGGGGCCATCGAATTGCCTACTGTGGAAGCAAATAACTTCTCAATTGCTCCTTCTATGATGGAAATGATACAACAGAATCATTTTGGAGGTACAACCAATGAAGACCCAAGTGTTCATGTTGCCAAGTTCTTAGAATATCTGAATACCTTCAAGATTAACAGAGTATCTGTTGATGGAATTAGACTCATGTTATTTCCCTTCACCCTAAGAGAAAGAGCCAAGGTGTGGATTTTGTCTCTTATAAAGAAGTCAATTAAAAGTTGGGACCAACTCCTTAATGTGTTCCTTGCAAAGTACTTTCCACCTAGCAAGACAACCCATTTAAGAAATCAGCTTACAAATTTCTCTCAGAATGAGGGAGAAACTCTATACAACACATGGGAACGGTTTAAAGACCTTTAACGCCTTTGCCCGCACCATGGATTAACAAACTGGCTTCTGCTTCAAACTTTCTATAATGGACTGTTCTACAACACCTAGTTGACATTAGATGCCACAACTGGCTGTGCATTAATGACTAAGTCATATAGAGTGGCTTACAATATTATTGAAGACATATCGCTTAATCACTGCCAATGGGGATCAGATAGGGAAGCAAAATAAGTCTCTACAACTAGTTCTTCAACCATAAAACAAGGAGGGAAACACACTGTTGATTCTGTTGATCTTATTGCTTCCAAGTTGGATGTTCTTACACAAAAGTTTGAGAAGATGACCACTTTGCAAATCCAATCCGCTGAAGCAACATGTGAAGCTTGTGGTAATGCAGTACATACTTATTCTTCATGTTTTGCACCTAATGCAATCAAAGGAAACTTTGAACAGGTCAATGCCGATGGAATGTAAGGGAATAAGCAATACAATCCATATTCCAATACATATAATCCAGGCTGGAGTGACCATCCAAATATCTCCTACTGAAACACAAGCAACACTCAAAACTTCCAACAAGGACAACAACAACTGCAACAACAACATGCCAGCCATCAAGGGAATCCATCGAGTTTTAACAATAGGGGTTACCAACAACCACAACAACCCCAAAGTTCTTCTCTAGAAGCTATGATGGAAAAATTCATATCTACACAAATGTAGCAGAATGAAGAACTCCATGGAAATGACAAGATGTTAAAAGATGCTATTGCTCAACTTTATGCAAAGGTGGATGGTATTTCCACTCACACCAAGATGCTAGAGAACCAAATAGCACAACAATCTCTAACCCAACAAAGGACTCCGCAATCCAGTTCTCTTTCAAGCCAACTGGAAGTGAACTCAAGGCAACAACCTAATGCAATTACTCTAAGAAGTGGAGCTATGATTGAAAGACCTTCTCCATCCAAGGAGAGGAACATGGAGGTAGCTAATGAAGATCAAGAGAAAGGTAAAGCTGAATCACCACTTCCTTTCAAAGCCACTGCATCCTTTCCTCAAAGGCTTGCCAATAAGAAAGAAGACCAAAAGTTTAGGAAGTTTATGGACATTATCAACAAATTGCATGTCAACCTTCCTTTTGCTGAAGTTATTGCTGAGATGCCTTCTTTTGCTAAATTCCTCAAAGATATCTTGACTAAAAGAAGAAAAGTTGATCAAGTTGAAATAGTAATGCTTTCAGAAAGAGTGAGTTCTATTATTCAAAATCATCTTCCACAAAAGCTTGATGATTTGGGAGCTTTTACACTGCCATGTAAAATCAACAATACCACTTTTGACAAAGGTCTAGTAGACCTCGGTGCTAGTATTAGTCTCATTCCATCTACCTTATGGCAAGAGCTAGATCTTGGGGACTTGAAGCTGATAAAGATGGCTATTGAGTTAGCTGATCATTCTATTAAATACCCAAAAGCTATAGTGAAGGATGTACTAGTACAAATCGGGAAGTTCTATATACCATGTGATTTTGTTGTTCTTGATATGGCAGAAGCTCCTTCTAGTCCTGTTCTTTTGGAAGCCTGATGAATGCATATTCATCATGATTTTCAGTCACTTTTTGAGACCATTTCGATTCAATACTTCTGATTTGATATATTAAATCTCACATAATGCAAGATTCCTTAACTGATTCAATGATCAAGATTATTAACTAGATTTATATTAATTTTGTGCAGGTCTTAACTAGGTTCAACCATCATATGGAATTCATTCAAAGATCCTCTCAACTTTGGTCTTCACCAAACGGTTTCACCAAATGATTTCACCAAACGGTTTGTCCTAACAGTCTCAAGACCGTTTGAGCCCATTCGGTTTCAAGACCGCATGAGCCGAAGTGGTCCCAAGATCGTATGATGTCTAACGATTTCAAAACCGATTCGGTCCTCGAAACCGTTTGGACAACACAACCGATTGAACAATGAAGATTCAAGACCGATTAGATGAAGACCGTTTGGGATACACAAGCAAAGACCATTCAGTCCCAAGACCGTTTGGAGCCATTCGGTCCCAAGACCTGGAACCATTCGGTCCCAAGACCGTTTAGAACCATTCGGTCCCAAAACCATTTGGAGCCATTCGGTCCCGAGACCGTTTTCTCTCAAGACCGAATGAGCACTCAATACCATTTGAAGTTTAGTACAAGACCGTATGGTCACTAATATCTCAAGACTGATCGAGCAGACCGATAGAGAAGAAATGCAAGACCGTTTGGTCATCTAAAAGGTCTCGAAACCATTTGGCCGTCCAAATGGTCTCCAAACCATCTGAAGACCAAATGGTCTCCAAATTGTTTGGAGCATTTTTCACAGCAAAAATATGAGCACCCCATCCAAGCCTATAAATAGGACCATAAGGGTCCTCATTTGGGCATCGAGTCTAGCACGTTGAAAGACTACCAAAGGTCCGATCCAGCTTCAACTTCCATACCATCTTCCACGCCCACCTGCTCCTCTTGGCACCGAGCAAGGAGAGAAGAAGAGAGAGAAGGTGGAGAAGAAGGTCTGCCCAACCTGCCTTGGTGGTCCATCCTCCTCATTCAGATCTGCCCAGACACAACGTAGAAGACCACATCATCTTCACCGAGCTGCGACCACCTTCTTCATCATGCTCACGACGGAACCTTCCCTTTATCTTGTTCTTCTTGTTTCTCACATCATGAGCAAGTAGTTCTTTTTCACTGGGGTGCGGGGACTAGCCCCGTTGCCCATGCAAGCATGCATTTTATTAAGCATTCCATGGCAATGTATATAACTCTTCATTTTGTTGTTAATTGGTATGTTTGTAGTTGATTATCTTCTTGCTTTCATCTTGTTATTTCCTATATTGTGAAATATTCTATATGTAGGGTGGAATGGCGGTTTACAAAGTTTGACTCCTTGATTAGAAATAGGGTAGGATTCCTTGAGGTAGTAAGTGTATGATCTGTGAGGGGACGAGCCATCTAACCTTCAGTGATGCTTCCGTGGCCTAAACATCTCTCTGGGAGGGCCACAACCTTACTTGGATTTTGTATCATCTTTATTTATTGTTGATGTTTGCTTGAAGATTAATCACCTGCTTTCTTATCGTTTAGCGTGGTTATCACCTTGACTAGAAATAGAATGGGTTTCCTTGAGGTCATAAGTGAATGATCCGTGAGGGGACGAGCCATCTAACCTTCGATGACACTTCTGTGGTCTAAACATCCCTCAGGGAGGACCACAACCTTAGTTGGATGTTGTATCTCTGGAGCCGTAAGTATACAAACCAGATGGTGATGAGACATCTGATGCCTAAGGTGATGCTTACGCGAACCTAATGCCCATATGGGTTTTTTTGCAGCAGCTCCAGTTGGATAGTTATATCTTGCCTGGATGCTTGATATTTAGACGTGTTTGTATGCGTAGTGATGGTAAAGCCTGAGATCATCCCAGTGATTCCATATCATTGATCTAAATCCAACTTTAATTCAACTTTTACTTTCTTGCAATTAGTTTAATCAAACTTAATTCAACCAATCATTTTAAATATTAGTCTTAACTTGAACTAGACTAGACTGACAAGGATTCTTAAAAACGTTGTCCTTTGGGTTCGATCCTTACCTGTACCGCGATAAGACTCGTCTTCTTGCGGTTGGTATTATTACACTTTAGTTTTGGTAAAAGCTCGGGGATTTCAACCCCGAGTGAGTTTATTAGTGTGATAAAATCCCACGTCAAATTCTGGCGCCGTTGCTGGGGTGATAACCTCCCATTTGTGGTGTTATCTTATTAGTTTTTCTCAGTTTTCCATACTCGTTCTTAGATAAATTAGATAGAATCTTTAAACTTTCCACTCTTTTTGCAAATATACCATTAAACTAACTTTTTCCTTTTATTCTTACAGAAAATACAAAAACAAATTACAAAAGTTCCAAACGGTCCCAAGACCATATGAAGCCAAACGGTCCCAAGACCGAATGGAGATCAACCGGTCCCGAGACTGAATAAAGGCCAAACGGTCCCAAGACCGTTTGGAGAACAAACGGTCCCAAGACCGTGTGAAGCCAAACGGTCCCAAGACCGCATGAAGTTACATGGCCACAAGACCAAATAAAAGCCAAACGGTCCCATGACTGTTTGGAGACCAAACGGTCCCAAGACCGTGTGAAGCCAAACGGTCCCGAGACTGTACGAAGCCAAACAGTCCCAAGACCGAATGGAGATCAACCGGTCCTGAGACCGCATGAAGTCACACAATCCCAAAACCGAATAAAGGCAAACGGTTTTGAAACTGAGAGAACCCAAACGGTCTTTGAACCCAAACGGTCTTCACGACCATTTGGGTCCAAAACCACCCAAACCATTTGGACCTCACATGAAGCCTATAAATAAGACCCATAGGGTCCTCACAAAATGACACATCTGAGATGCCCAGAGGCTGCCTCTACTTCTCTAGAGTCATTCCATTCACTCCCCTGAGGTTGTTGGTCTAAGATCCATACTCCATCACCAAGATGCTTTCTCTCTCATCAACTAAGAAGGTGAGAAGAGGAAGATTCATCATCGAGCAAGCTATGAAGTGTGAAGATCATTGCTCTCTTCTTCAAGGGGTTGACCTTCCTCCCTCCTTTGTGGAGATGACGCTCTCTCTCTCTCTCTCTCTCTCTTCTCACCTCCTTCTTTGTTCTTGCTATGAGCGAGTAGTCTCATTCACTAGGGTGCGGGGAGTAGCCCCGCTACCCATGTTTTCATTTCATGCAATGTAATTCATGAGTTTGCAATAGATAAACACTATCTTTTTAGTTTAACATCAATCTTTTAATGAATGCTTGTTGCTTGATCACCAACTTGTGTTATCTTTTGTCTATCCGTGCGAATTGTCTATATTTGTGCTTTTAGATTTGATTATAGATTGTATGTTAGTTCTTGATGTATGTATCCACCATGCATCTGTTTCAGTATCTAGGAATGTCTTTCACAGAGTGGAGTAAACTCACGCCCATCGTTGTACTTTCATACTATGAAATGGAATCAGTTGACGTATGAAAGTACAACCTTGATGGGTCGAGGAACACACTTTGTGGAGGGAGTAATGCAAAGTAAGTGACCATTCGTTCGGGGATGGCTGGTGTTGCAATACTCCCGCATTTCTCATAGTTAGTTATCTGAAAGGAGGCTGAGTCTACAAAGATACTAACTGATTAGACTCTTATTGCAGGCCATGTTGCTATAGTGTATGTTTTGAACTATGTGTAGTGGTGGTGAAACCCGACAACATCCTAGTGGTTCCATAACATTGTTTACGACCTTAACTTTACTTTCTTGCCTCTACTTTACTTGCATTTAGTTTAAACAAAGAAATCAAATCTTTGATCTAAATATCAACTATTAAATGGTTAAGTAAAATTCTAACGTTTTCTATCTTGTTAATTTTAACAAGACCGTTGTCCCGTAGATTCGACCCTAAACTATACTACGATATGACTTCCGCGTATCCTAACATACGTGGGTGGAGTTCCTAATCTAGTATAAGTGAGGCTAAACCTAAAGACTTACCATCTTTAGGATTTTTAGTGGTGCACGCAACTCCACATCTAGTATAAGTGAGGCTAAACCTAAAGACTTACCATCTTTAGGATTTTTAGTGGTGCACACAACTCCACGTAAGTGGAAGCTCCATCAAAAATTGGTGTCGTTGTCGGGGATAATGAAACGTTTTAATTTTACTTGATAAATTTTTAGTTGATTAGGATTTTACACTTTTCTTTGATAGCTATCTCATATCTTTTGATTTCATTATTTCTTTCCATCGTCTAAAAGTGTGATTTTTCTTCTACTCAGGTAGAAACTATGTATGCAACCTTCACATAACATTGGATTCTCCCCTAAACCGGAGTTTGACTCTGAGGTAGAACGAAGCTTCCACAGACGCATCTGACTTAACCGCCAAAGAGCCAGACAAATGGCTGAAGAGCAACACCTAGTAATGGATAGGGTCAACCCCGCTATAGCTGTCCAAAGAGCACAACTCATTGCTGACACTCGTGCTCAGGTCCAAGTGAAGATCCGAGCTGAAGAACAAGCACGCATCTGGGATGAAAATGAAACAGCTAATGAAGCTGCTGATGGAGCTTCCACTTACGTGGAGTTGCCTGCACCACTAAAAATCCTAAAAATGGTAAGTCTTTAGGTTTAGCCTCGCTTATATATAGTTAAGGGTCAAATCCACGGGACAACGGTCTTGTCAAGATTTAACAAGATAGCAAACGTTAGAATTTTACTTAACCATTTAATAGCTGATATTTAGATCAAAGATTTGATTTGGTTGTTTTAAAATAAATGCAAATAAAGTAAAGACGAGAAAGTAAAGTTTTTAAGGTCGTAAACAATGTTATGAAACCACTAGGATGTTGTCGGGTTTCACCACCACTGCACATGGATCAAAACATATACTATAATAGCATGGCCTGCAATATAAGTCTAATCAGTTAGTATCTTTGTAGACTTAGCCTCCTTTAGGATAACTAACTACGAGAAACACGGGAGTATTGCAATGCCATCCATTCCCAAACGAATGGTCACTTACTTTGCATTACTCCCTCTACAAAGTGTGTTCCTCGACCCATCAAGGTTATACTTACATACGTCAACTGATTCCATTTCATAGTATGAAAGTACAATGATGGGGGTGAGTTTACTCCACTCCATAAAATACGTCCCTAGATATCGAAATAGATGCATGATGGATACATACATCAAGAACTAACATACAATCGGTAATCAAATCTAGAAGCACAAACATAGACAATTCGCACTGATAGATAAAAGATAACACAAGTTGGTGATCAAGCAACAAGCATTCGTCAAACGATTGATGTTAAACTGAAAAGATAGTGTTCATCTATTGCAAACTCATGAATTACAATGCATGAAATAAAAACATGGGTAGCAGGGCTACTCCCTGCACCCTAGTGAAAGAGACTACTCGCTCATAGCAAGAACAAAGAAGGAGGTGAGAAGAGAGAGAGAGAGAGCGTCATCTCCACGAAGGAGGAAGGAAAGTCGACCCCTTGAAGGAGAGAGCAACGATCTTCACACTTCACAGCTTGCTTGATGACAAATCTTCCTCTTCTCACCTTCTTAGTTGATGAGAGAGAAAGCAGCTTGATGACGGAGTATGGATCTTGGACTGGCAACCTCAAGATTGTAAATGGAATGACTCTAGAGCAGTAGAGGCAGCCTTTGGGTGTCGAAGGTGTGATGTCTTGTGTGGACCCTTTGGGTCTTATTTATCGGCCTTAAGTGAAGTCCAAACGGTTTGGGCAGTCTTAGGCCCAAAAGGTCTTGGAAATTATTTGGGTTCTGAGACCGTTTGGACTTGTGCGGTTTGGAAACCGTTTGAGTCCTTGCGGTCTTAAAACCATTTGCCTTTATTCGATCTTAGGTCACATAGCTCCATGCGGTCTCGGGACCGTGTGACTTCCCAAGACCGTGTGACTTCATACGGTCTTGGGACCGTGCGACTTCATGCGGTCTTGGGACCGTGTGACTTCATGCGATCTTGGGACCATGTAGTCTCCATGCGGTCTGGGGGCCGTGTAGTCTCCAAATGGTCTTGGGACCGTTTGGAAATTTTGTGATTTTTTTGTATTTTTTTTTCTGTAGAAAGAAAAGAGAAAAGTTAATCTAAAGATATATTTACAATGAAAGAGGAAAGTTAAGGGTTCTATCTAATTTATCTGAGAAAGAGTATGGAGAACTGAGGAAAATTACTAGGATAACGTCACAAAATGGGAGGTTATCACCCCAGTTGGAACTAAGAAACAAGCAGCTACAGGACTATGCCATCCCCAAGAATTATGAAGACAACCATCCAGTCCGGCCACCAATCATAAATATACCTAATTCCAAAATCCGGACACAATGGATCCAGATCATGCAGGGCATCTCATTTTTCGGTGGTTCCGGAGATGATTGCATGGATCACTTGAAGAGGTTCAAGGCACTTTGTCGACTTGTCCCTCAAGTCGGGGTTGCCTTTGATGTAATAATGCTACATCTTTTTCACTTCACTCTATCTGGAAGGGCTTTGAGTTGGAACAACTCACTCGATAGGGAGCCAATCATCACCACCTGGGCACCCCTGGAGGAAAAGTTTCTAGATATGTTTTTCCCTCCTTCATTAACCTATGAAATTAGGGGGCTGATCAACCACTTTGCCCAACTTCCTGGAGAAACACTCGCAAAAGCATGGGAAAGATTCAAAGAACTTCTAAGGAAGTGCCCTCATCACGATATCTCCCAAAATCAATTAATAGGGACGTTCTATAGAGGAGTAAGTGATGATATCAAGCAATTTCTGGATTCCTCATATGGAGGAAATTTTATGAGGAAGAACTACGAGGATGCTTGGAATATTGTTACACTTGGAGCTGAGAACCAATCCAACTGGGGACGATCATCCACTAAGGGAGTCCTCAAGGTTTATAAGGCTGCGGAATCAATGGAAATGAAAGCTATTGCAGAAGCTTTGAAGACTATTGCCCACAAATAGTAGGCGCTTGAAACTTCATTTGGTGAATACGATAAGAAGAAAAACTCCCAAGTCTAACAAGTTAAAGCTGCCACTAGGGTTTATCAAGCCTGTCACACATCTGATCATCCTACATTGTCATGTGGCTTACTCTACAATGTGATGATGGATATGCAACCACCACAACCACAGTACGAGCCGATCATCGAGCACCCTGAAGATCAGATACCCGAGCAAGTCAATTCCATTCATTCCATACTAGGACAAGCCTACTATAATCCAAATCAACTGAGAAACCACCCTGGGTTACCAACGAAAATCCTTCCGGGACTGCCAATCCACAACATCAAACTCAAGGTGGATCTTCCAATAGATTGCCACCTCGATTTCAAAGCAACTACAATCAAAATCAAGGAAATTTCAAAAATAATTTCCCAAGATCCAACTACCCGAGAAATCCCTCCACCTACTACAAATATACTCATCCACCGCTACACTCACAGTTACAACAACCTCAACTGCAACAGTCGCAGCGACCCCAGTTAGCAACATCTCCGTAGCAACCACCTCAAGGACAGCAACAATTCACTCAGTTTCAATAGAAAAATACCCCCACCCAGCCTGCAGATAAGATGACTATGATTAGGCAGATGTTACAGTCGTAGCAAACCATGCTCGCCAATAAGCAAGCTCAACAGAAGGATGTAGAAGCTCAATTAGAACAAATTTCTACCCAATTGAAACCTCCAGTAGGTACTTTTGCGGGCCAACCGGAATTAAACTCAAGACACGATCAAAATAGACTAGAACAATTAATTGCCGTCGCTATAAGGTCTGGTCGCATTCTTCATGAAAGTACAAGGATCACTCACAATGATGATATACATGTTCTTACTCCAAACGCAAGCCCCAATCTAGGAATTGAGAAACCTGCAGAGACTGCAAAGGATAAAGGAAAGGAACGGGTTCCTAAAGAGCCAGAAGTCCCGTAATATAAACCTAGGATACCATATCCAGGAAGATTGAGAGAGACTAAAATGGACACTAGATTTCAAAAATTCAAGGAGGCAATGAAGAAACTTTATATCGATATCCCACTCCTCAATGCCCTCTTTGAAGTACCATCTTGGTCTAAATATCTAAAAACCTTGCTATCAAGGAAATACATTATTGAAGAGCAAGAGACGATCAAGCTATCTCAGACCACCTCCGACATCATTCTCAATAAAATGCCAAAGAAAAAGAAGGACCCCAGTTCGTTCGGTATTCAATGCTGTATTGGAAATGCTTCGAGCCAAAATGGATTAGCCGACTTAGGGGCTAGCATATCTATTATGCCCTACTCCATGTGTAAAATATTGGTCTTCATTGGCTTGCTACCCACGTCGATGACAATTCAGTTAGTTGATTCCACTATCACTGCACCCTTAGGAATTGTTGAAGACATTCCAGTTAGGATATGCAAGGATTCTTATGTCCCATGTGATTTCGTCATCATGGACATCAAGGAGGATCTAAGATACCCAATAATATTCGGCAGACCCTTCCTTACCACAGCCAGGGCGCTCATTGATGTTGAAGTTGGCACGATTATTCTGAGACTGGGAAAAGAAGCAATACAGTTCCGGGTCCTCAACAGTATGAAGGGCCCCGACATCCAAGAGGAAGTTTTTCTCCTAGATGCAATACATCAAATGTCTCAATTAGAAATATCTGAACCATCTGATGATTTGGAGAATGTATTAATAAATCTAGAATTTGAATTCTTAGCTAACAAATTAGTTCAACAATGTCTGCAATACGTGGAGAAAGCCGAAGAAGAACCAACAACTACTTTTGAAGAACTCAAATTTGTCACTACGTTAGAAACAACAGAAGCACCTAAAGCCCCCAAGATGAAAACGCTACTAACGGGACTCAAGCACGTCTTCGTGGATGAAGAAAAGCTATGTCCAGTAATCATCAGTTCCACTTTGGTAGACGACCAGGAGGAAAGGCTTCTCGTTGAATTAAAGAAACATAAAAAAGCAATCGGGTACAAAATAACTGACCTGACATGTATAAACTCAACCCTATGCATGCACAGACTGCCCATGGTAGAAGAATTCAAACCCTCGAGAGAACACCAGAGGAAGCTGAACCCCAATCTTAAAGAGATGGTTCGCCTCGAGGTCCTCAAACTTCTAAAAGCTGGCATCATCTACCCAATTTCAGACTCTCAATGGGTTAGCCCTGTCCAAATGGTTCCAAAAAAAGGAGGAACCACTGTCGTGCTAAATGATAAAAATGAGCTAGTTCCCACAAGGACTGTCACGGTGTGGAGAATGTGTATCGACTACAGGAAACTAAACAAAGCAACAAGAAAAGATCACTACCCTCTACCTTTCCTAGATGAAGTCCTCAAACGCCTAGCCCATCAAAAATTCTTCTGTTACCTCGATGGTTACTCCGGGTTCTATCAAATCCCCATACACCCAGAAGACCAAGAAAAAACAATTTTTACTTGTCCCTTTAGAACCTACGCTTTCAGAAGAATGCCCTTCGGGCTGTGCAACGCACCTGCCACCTTGCAAAGATGCATGTCTGCTATTTTTGCAGGATTAACCGAGTCCATAATGGAAGTATTCATGGATGATTTTTTAGTTTACGAAGATTCATTTGACAACTGTCTACTCAACCTCAGACAAGTTTTACAAAGATGCGAGGAAACGAATCTCATCCTGAATTGGGAAAAATGCCATTTTATGGTAACTGAAGGTGTCGTCCTGGGACATAGAGTGTGTGAAAGAGGAATTAAGGTAGACAAGGCAAAAATTGATGTCATCTCTAAACTATCTCCGTCAAAGGACGTAAAAGGAGTACGAGCATTCTTGGGACATGTTGGGTTTTATCGAAGATTCATTAAAGATTTCTCGAAAGTAACAAAACCCATGACCCATTTATTGACCAAGGACACTGATTTCAATTTTGACCAAGAATGTTTGCAAAGCTTCACAACTTTAAAGAACGCTCTGGTCTCTTCACCCATTCTGAGAGCACCTGACTGGTCACAAACTTTTGAAATAATGTGTGATGCTAGCGACTATTCTATAGGAGCGGTGCTAGGGCAAATAATTGACAAAAAGCCTTATGTAATATACTATGCGTTGAAAATGCTTGATGAAGTACAAAACAACTACACCACTACAGAGAAGGAGTTCTAAGCTGTCATCTATGCGTTTGAAAAATTCCTCTCTTACCTGATCAGATCAAAGGTCATAGTCTACACTGACCACTCCGCCATACGATATCTAATTCAGAAGCAAGACACAAAACCTAGACTTATCCATTGTGTGTTGATGCTTTAGGAATTTGATTTAGAAATCAAAGACAAAAGTGGAGTGGAAAATGTTGTAGCTGACCATCTCAGCCGCATTGAAGTCGAGGATGATGATAAAGTACCTATCTGAGACTCCCTCCCTGATGACCAACTTATGAAAATCACTACGGGATTCCCCTGGTATGCCGACATAGTGAACTATCTGGCTACATGAATCATCCACCCTTCCGCCTCTCACCACGACAAAAAGGAGTTCCTCCATGATGTTAAGCAATACTACTAGGATGAACCTTACCTCATTCGTCTATGTGCAGAGATACTTTTTCGTCATTGCCTACCTGAAGAGGAGATTACCCCCGTTCTAGAGCATTATCATTCTGGCCCCACTGGGGGGCACATGAGTTTGAAAAAAATTGCTTTGAAGGTTCTACAATCAGGTTTCTTTTGGCCAACAATAGCAAAAAATTCCTATGATTTTGTGAGATCGTGTAATAAATGTCAACTCACAGGTGGCATAACTGAACAGAATGAAATGCATCTCTCTTTGTGGCAAGAAATCAAACTTTTTGATGTTTGGAGTATAGACTATATGGGTCCCTTCCCTTCATCTTATGGATTTTTTTTACATGCTAGTCGCTGTGGATTACGTCTCAACATGGGTAGAAGCTATACCCACAGTATCCAGTGATTCAAAGCCAGTCATCAAGATGTTCAAAGACATCATCTTCCCCAGATTCGGAGTCCCCCGAACCATCATATCTGATAGAGGAACCCACTTTTTAGAAAGAAGCTTCGAAGCCCTCCTAAAAAAGTACAGAGTCAACCATAAAGTTGCCACACCATATCATCCACAAACTAGTGGCCAGGTCAAAGTTTCAAATAGACAGCTAAAGGCAATCTTAGAAAAAATAGTCAACAGACATCGAACTGACTGGTCCACCAAGCTTCCCGATGCCCTTTGGGCTTACCGCACAGCTTATAAAACACCAATTGGAACAACCCCGTTCCGTCTGGTATATGGGAAATCTTGCCATCTTCCAGTTGAACTGAAACATAAGGCCTGGTGGGCCATCAGACAACTGAATTTCTATTTTAAAAGTGCTGGCGAATATAGAAAACTTCAGTTGCAAGAACTTGAGGAACTTAGAATGACGACCTACCACAGTGCCCGAATCTATAAACAACAAATCAAAATGTGGCATGATGGCCACCTCAAAAGAAAAGACATTGCTATTGGAGATAAAGTCCTCCTTTACAATTCTAGACTTAAAATGTATCCTAGAAAGCTCCGCACGAAGTGGACTGGACCGTTCACAATTAAGCACATCTACCCCACCGGAGCAGTCATCATCCTTGATAATAATGGGGGAGAACGAACGATCAATGGTCACAGGTTGAAGAGATATTACACAAAGGCAGACAAGACACCAAGACAAACTATTGAGATTAGAGATCCCACAACATCACAATAACTAAGTCAGAACTCTATCGAGCCAGCGACGTATAAACAAGGTGCTACTTGGGAGGCAACCCAAGATCTTAGTATCACCTTTTCTATCTCATTTTATTTAGTTTGGTTTTACATTTTGTCCACCTTAGTTTTATCTTCTTTAATCTAAAAATTTAAAAATTAAAACAAACATAAAAATATAAAAATAAAAAACCTAAATCACCTTTTCTTACACGATTTTCGAAACTGTTTGGAGCCCACACGATTTTCGAAACCGTTTGGAGCCCAAACGGTCTCAAAACCGTTTGGAGCCCAATCGGTCTCGAAACCGTTTGACCCTGGGAATTTGTATCGTCAACCTAGAACTCTATAAATATATACCCACCCCTCCCTTTTTCTTCTTCTAGAATCTCTACCTCTCTAAACCCTCGTGCGAGCACTATTTCATTTTCTTCCGTATCTCACTCCCGCGCAACTTAAAGACAGACTCGTTCTGCCACCATCACCGACCTCACCTTCGCTTCCACCTGTCTTCACGACTTCTGCACCGCCGGAACCGCCGTTCGTTGCCTCAAAGTCGTCATTGTCACCCGCAGTAACAAGGTAGACCAGCGCCACCGCCATCACTGACACCTCCATCATCATGCCGCTCTTCATTTTCACCATCACTGATGCCGACGTCACCGACACGATTCTCTTTCCCTCTGACGTGATTCTCTTTTCTACCGACGTGTGCGTCACCGCCATCGTTCACCATTTTCACCGACGTACAACACTCCCGACATTTCACCTTCCAAACGGTCTTGAAACTGTTTGGACGAGGGACTGTTTGGACTCAAACGATCTTAAAATTGTTTGGTGCCAAACAGTCTTGAAACCGTTTGGACAAGGGACCGTTTGGTACCAAACGGTCTTGAAACCGTTTAGACAAGGGACCGTTTGGACCCAAACGGTCTTGAAACCGTTTGGACCCTAACGGTCTTGAAACTGTTTGGTACCAAACAATCTTGAAACCATTTGGACCCTAACGGTCTTGAAACCATTTGGTGCCAAATGATCTTGAAACCATTTGGACCCTAATGGTCTGGAAACTTTTTGCTGCCAAACGATCTTGAAACCAAGGGGTATAACTTTTGCGCCAGTGAGCTACAAGCTGGAACAATAAATTTCACTGGAGAAGAAGCCGGAGAGGCACACTGCATCCCCTTCTGGCTTCTGAAATTAATCTGGGCTGCAAGCCCACCCCTCCACCAGGATTGGAGCCAACCCTGGTTCAAAATAATAAACCCACAAGTCCAAACGCCAGAAGGATATGGGGATTGCGCTTTCTGCACTATACGCCATATGCAAGTGCTGAATCAACAAATCCCCTTCACTGACTTGGCTGCCAAAGATTTTCACTCTTTACGAGGGCGTTATGCCATGGAGCTCATCTGTGATAGAAGGTTCTTCAAGGACCCTACTATGGCGCCAGATGACGTGCCTCGCTACTTATTCTCGACCACCCAACGTCCACAACAGCGACCTTTTCGTCAAACCTTAAGGGACTTGGAGAAGCAAAAACAACCCGCCACGGTCCCTGAGAAAACACAATGGGACCCCTACTCTTTCATTTTGGAAAAAGACAAAGGGGATACAAACTTGATAACGGGAGCCATCATCAACAGACTTACACCAATGGTCTCACTATCTGCCATTGAACCAAAATTTCCAAATTTTGACCCAACAGCTTGCACAAATCTCTCTGACAATGAACTCCGGCTCATCATGTCTAGGATATATGCCGAGAAATATGACCTTGTTTTCATAGCCGGAGATATCTTGGTTATGGCAGATACCCTCCGTGAGACAATACAACTAAAAGGGTCTCTATCCGTGAGCTTGATGACTGCTTATCAATATCTCCTCAGATGAAACTACCCTACTGTCTACATGGCATCAGCTTACATGAAGGACAATCTGCTAAATCTAAAGAACTTCGGAACCACATAGGCGCTGATCTCTTACCTTCAGCATACAACTCTGAAGTTCATTATATTTCCTTTCCTTCATTCAGAACACTGGATGTTGTTGGCGACAAATCTTCCTGACGGAACAACAATCATATACAACAGTTCCGACAGCCAGTACGATCCAGACCAGACACAGTACACTAAAACACCAAGGACGCCCATGGAGGAGGTGGCGAAGGAGTGTGCTGACCAGCTGTACGACCTCTTAAGCAAGCACACAAGGGCGTACAATAAAGAACATTTTCATCGCCCAGTATTCAGCCGTAGATGTCCCCAACAGATTCGGGAATCCAACGACTGCGGCTTCCACGTCCTCTACTGGATGTACACCATCATGGTCCTTGGAAAACCAGTGGAGGAAATGACGAATGTGGATTATCACGCTCTGCGTGGAAAGTTCGCAGCTAATCTTCTCCGAACGCATGGAGCGAATAAAGGACTAACAGAAGCCTAATGCCCTTGTCCATGTTCTTCTCAACCTATCACTTTGACACTCTGGGGACAGAGTGAGTGATAAGTTGGGGGGGAGGTACACTGGACAAGGGTGATGTATCAATTTTTAACCCTTTTCTCTCTGCTCTCTATTTCACTTCTATCTCTCTGTACAAAATTTTCATCTTTCTTTTCACATTTTGTTTTTTTAGCAATTTTTTTGATAAAATATCTTTTAAACATAAGTATAACATCTCTCTTGGAAAAGGGTCATCCCTAGCTAATTTTAGAATCTAAGTAGTCCTCAAAAGCAATATAAGATAGCATATAGGCATGTATTGGTGAATTAATAAATTACCTTCACACTTGATTTTCATGCCTTTGCTTCAATTCTAGATCAGACTCTTCATAGGTCAACATCAAGGCCGAAGCAAGCCAAACACTCTCAAGGACGGGAGGGAAATCAGGTGAAATCCAAACCAAGAAACCTCACAAGTGGACCAACAAATAGAAAATAAGTGCATGTCGGGAAACTCTAAGAACAATTTTCTTCTTTTTAAAAAAAGAGGTTTGGCCGCCCAATCAAAAACCCAAAAACCCTAATCCTAAGCCTGCGAGTTTACGAAAAAAAGCCAGAGTGTTGAATAAAAACATGAGAGTTGTGCCACGCATAAGGACTTATATGAAGAGTCAATAAAGGTCTCACCTGGTCGGTACATTCAGCTGCCCTCACAAAGGCATATGTGTCGTGCCCGGTGGTGAGACCCTAAGGTCTCCAAATATATGAAAAGGCTGAAAAAGGCTCGCCCAGCCGATACATTCAGCTGCCCTCACAAAGGTAGATGTGTCGCGCCCGGTAGTGAGATCCTAAAAGCATAGATAAACCCTCTCCCAATTTTAGGGGGAGTTACACAAAATCCTTTAGCCAACCCTCATACCTACTCTAGCTTCCGGTAGGTTTTTAAAGAAGTACAAAACTGATTAGAGTCAATGACATGCACAGAATAAAATCAGGAAAAAGGTGGTCCCAATACGAGCTACAATATTTAGAAGAAACCTGAGATCCACACAACTCTCGATACCTGAAAGAGTTAAGGCAAGAAGAAACTCCAATAAAACCTTAGGAGATCTTTGATTTAGAACTGAAGCAAGAGTATGGTAATCTTCACTAAATAGAATCACCTTGCCACTACCTGCCTCAGCTCCATCTAGATTGAGGACAAGCTAGACTTTAAATTAGGAGGGGTGATAACCTCCCATTTTGTGGTGTTATCTTATTAGTTTTTCTCAATTTCCATACTATTTCTTAGATAAATTAGATAGAATCTTTAAACTTTCCACTCTTTTTACAAATATATCATTAAACTAACTTTCTCCTTTTATTCTTACAGAAAACACAATTTTTTTTACAAAAGTTCCAAACGGTCCCAAGACCGTATGAAGCCAAACGGTCTCAAGACCGAATGGAGATCAACCAGTCTCGAGATCGAATAAAGGCCAAACGGTCCAAGACCGTGTGAAGCCAAACGGTCCCAAGACTGCATGAAGTTACACGGTCCCAAGACCGAATAAAAGCCAAATGGTCCCAAGACTGTTTGGAGACCAAATGGTCCCAAGACCGTGTGAAGCCAAACGGTCCCGAGACCGTACGAAGCCAAACGGTCCCAAGACCGAATGGAGATCAACCGAACCCGAGACCGCATGAAGTCACACGATCCCAAAACTGAATAAAGACAAATGGTTTTGAAACTGAGAGAACCCAAACGGTCTTTGAACCCAAACAATCTTCACGATCGTTTGGGCCCAAAACCACCCAAACCGTTTGGACCTCACATGAAGCCTATAAATAATACCCATAGGGTCCTCACAAAACAACACATCTGAGATGCCCAGAGGCTACCTATACTGCTCCAGAGTCATTCCATTCACTCCCCTGAGGTTGTCGGTCTAAGATCCATACTCCATCACCAAGCTGCTTTCACTCTCATCAACTAAGAAGGTGAGAAGATGAAGATTCATCATCGAGCAAGCTGTGAAGTGTGAAGATCATTGCTCTCTTCTTCAAGGGGTCGACCTTCCTGCCTCCTTCGTGGAGATGACACACTCTCTCTCTCTTCTCTCCTCCTTTGTTCTTGCTATGAGCGAGTAGTCTCAATCACTAGGGTGTGGGGAGTAGCCCGCTGCCCATGTTTTCATTTCATATAATGTAATTCATGAGTTTGTAATAGAGAAACACTATCTTTTCAATTTAACATCAATCGTTTAATGAATGCTTGTTGCTTGATAACAAACTTGTGTTATCTTTTGTCTATTAGTGTGAATTGTCTATGTTTGTGCTTTTAGATTTGATTACCGATTGTATATTAGTTCTTGATGTATGTATCCACTATGCATCTATTTTGGTATCTAGAAACATCTTTCACAGAGTGGAGTAAACTCACCCCCATCATTGTACTTTCATACTATGAAATGGAATCAGTTGACGTATGAAAGTACAACTTTGATGGGTCAAGGAACACACTTTGTGGAGGGAGTAATGCAAAGTAAGTGACCATTCGTTCGGGGATGGCTGTCGTTGCAATACTCCTGTGTTTCTCATAGTTAGTTATCTGAAAGGAAGCTAAGTCTACAAAGATACTAATTGATTAGACTCTTATTGCAGGCCATGTTGCTATAGTGTATGTTTTGATCCATGTGTAGTGGTGGTGAAACCCGACAACATCCTAGTGGTTCCATAACATTGTTTACAACCTTAACTTTACTTTCTTGCCTCTACTTTACTTGCATTTAGTTTAAACAACCAAATCAAATATTTGATCTAAATATCAACTATTAAATGGTTAAGTAAACTTCTAACATTTTCTATCTTGTTAATTTTAACAAGACCGTTCACCTGTGGATTCGACCCTTAACTATTCTACGATAAGACTTCCGTGTATCCTAGCATACATGGGTGGAGTTCCTAATCTAGTATAAGTGAGGCTAAACCTAAAGACTTACCTTCTTTAGAATTTTTAGTGATGTACGTAACTCCACGTAAGTGGAAGCTCCATCATGGGGACAACAGAATCAGTTAGTTAAATCTAGTTCTTTTAAGACTAATCTAGGATTCTGCTTTTTCTTTTTTGAAACAATCGACCATCTACTTGAATTTGACTCTACTCCATGGTTCTCACTTTTGAAATCTTTCTATTTCAGGTACAACCCAAAGCATAGTACATGCACCATTTAGACAGTCCCGAACTCACAACAAGCTTTGATCCTAAGATAGACAGAACTTTTCATCGACAGATCTGAGAAAGCCAAGCAAGAATGGCTCAGGAAGAGGAAGTAGCCCGAAGGGTGGCTCAAGCCATCAATGAACATAGAGAGAGGCTCATGCAAGAAGCCAGAGCTTCCGTTCGATAGGAAATCCTAGCAGCACAAGCATCGTCACAAGCAGTAGAACTGCAAAAGGATCTTAAGGAATTCTCAATCCCTAAGGCTACTGACGTACATCACCCAGTCCAACCTCCTCCAATCCATGCTCTGAATTTTGAGATACGAGCACACTGAATCACCCTGCTTCAAAACAACCCGTTCTATGGAAAACAAGGTGAAGATAGTCAGGAGCACCTTCTAAGGTTCATCGATCTATTTGCTATGATGAAGCTAAATGGAGTGTCTGATGATGCCATTCGACTCCATCTCTTTAAATATTCTCTTACTAATGGAACCATAAGTTGGTACAACTCCCTACAATGTGATCCCATCACCACTTGGGAGCAGCTTCAAAATGTCATTATAGAAAAGTTCTACCCACCTTCTCTAACTTATGAATTTAGCGATCATATAACTATATTCACTCAAGTCCCCGGAGAAACCCTTCCTGAAGCATGGGAAAGATATAAAGAACTTCTACGCAAGTGTCCACATCATGACATTCCTAAGAATGAACTCATTGAGATTTTCTATAGGGGTGTAGATGACGATATCAAAAGATTTATAGACTCCTCATATGGAGGAAACTTCTTGCGTCAAACTTATGACAGCGCATGGAAGGTTGTCACCCTCGGAGCTAAAAATCAAGCAAATTGGGGTAGATATATGGGTAAAGGAGTATTGAAGATAGCCATGGCCGAAGCTACTCATGAGTTCAAGTTTATCGCTGAAACCCTGATACTCTTAGTTGCCAATCAAGACCATATCAAATCATCTCTTGCTGCTATTGGAAGAGGATGTTCGCCCACTCGACAACAAGAATAGATCAAGTCCGCTTCCCTATTCTATGAATCATGTAAAGGAACTGATCATTCCACATTAGCATGTAATGTTCTTTACGATTTTGTTCTAAGCAATGTATGTGGACAAGGAGATAATGGTCAAATGGAAAATCTTAATGCTGTTAATACCATCCCTGGTCAAAGTTATTACAATCTGAATCAGAATAGGAATCATCCGATATTTCAAAATGGAAACCCCTCTGGAGCAGTAAACTCACATCAATTTGGTTCGAACAATCAGCCACGAGGCCCACCAGGATTCCAGTACAATCAACAACAGAATTTTGGGGATCAAGGAAATTTCAAGGGACACTTTCAGAATAGGAACTTCAATAATGATCAAAACAATTCCCAGTACCAGAGTCTTAATCAAGTTCCTTATCAACAACAAGGACAACAAGCAGGTCCCGTCTCTCCTGATGACAAGCTATCAGCCATTGAAAAGATGTTGCAAACTCAGCAAACTATGATAGCTAACTAGCAAGCCCAATAGAAGGCTATTGAATATAAACTAGATCAACTCGTAGTGAGCATAAAGCCGCCTGCTAGAGCCTTTGCTGGCCAACCCGAAAATAATCCTAAGCATCCTGAACAATTGAAGGCAGTCTCCACCAGGTCAGGAAAAGACTATTCAGATCCTCCTGTAAAGACACCTATGATTATTGTAGATGAAGATGAACCTGTGAGTGTCCAAGACTCAACAACCTCGAAGTCTCAACCAAAAGAACCAATAACTATTGATAAGACAGATAAGGGAAATCTTGAGAAACCTATTTATGAAGAAACTAAAACACCAGAACCTAGTATTCCTGTATACAAGCCTCGTATACTGTTCCCTTCTTGTTTAAGGCAAACAAAGCTCGATACCAAATTCAACAAGTTCAAAGAAGCCATGAAGAAGCTTCATGTTGACATACCCTTTCTTGATGCTCTGGCTGAGATACCAGCCTGGACAAAGTACCTAAAGTCATTCCTCACCAGGAAATATATAACTAAAGAATATGAGACAGTCATGTTAGCCAAAACCACTTCAGATATCATCCAGAGTAAGATGCCAAAGAAGCATAAAGATCCAGGATCTTTTGACATTTCCTGCCATATTTGTGATTCTTCATGCAAGAAAGGACTGACAGATCTTGGTGCTAGCATCTCCATCATGCCACTCAGCCTTTGGAAGAGACTAGGGTTTGCCAAACTTCTTCCAACTGGCATGACCATACAACTCGTAGACAATTCGATAAAGTGTCCATTAGGAATTATTGAGGATGTACCTGGCAAGGTAGGAAAAGATTCCTATGTTTCGTGTGACTTTGTCATCATGGACATAAAAGAAGACGCAGATATCCTCGTATCTTTGGATGTCTGTTCCTAGCCACTGTAAGAGTTCTAATTATTCTCGAAGTAGGAACCTTGCTTCTTAGAATCGATAAAGAAACTCTCGAATTCAAAGTTTTTGAAAGTATGCGAAGACCAAGCATGTAAGAAGAAGTATATATTGTCGATTGCATAGAGCAGATGTCACTTCTCACTCAAGAGAATCTTGAACCAGACGATCCATTAGAAGTTTCTCTGATGGACCCATCAGTTGAAGAAACTATTGACGAACAAGTGAAGGGTCGCATTGAATTTCTCAACTCTGTGGTAGAAGATATGGAAGCTACTTTTTGAAGAACTTAAAGCTATGCATGTTATAGAAGAACATGTGAAAAAATAGAAGCTCCTGAGATGAAACCACTGCCCGAGGGATTGAAGTATGTATTTTTGGATGATCTCAAGGTTTGTTCAGTAATTAAACTTCTAATCTAACGACTGAACAAGAAAATAAACTGATGAAAGAACTAAAGGAAAGAAAGAAAGCCATTGGCTACAAGATGAGTGATCTCACCGAGGTCAGTCAAGCTCTATGCATGCACAAAATTCCCAAGATGGAAGACCACAAGCCAACTACTGAACATCAATGCAAATTAAATCCAAATATGAAGGAAGTAGTCCGTCATGAAGTCATTAAACTACTCACTCCTGGGATAATTTATCCGATATCAGACTCACAATGGGTGAGCCCAGTACATGTAGTCCTAAAGAAATGCAGAACGACTGTGATTCAAAATGAAAATAATGAACTCATCCCCACTCGAACAGTCACAAGGTGGAGGATGTGCATTGATTATAGGAAGTTAAACAAGGCAACTCAAAAGGATAATTTTCCAGTGCCTTTTCTTGACCAAGTTTTAGAAAGATTGGCACATCACGAATATTTCTGCTACCTCAATGGTTATTCTGGATTCTATCAAATACCCATACATCCAGATGACCAAGAGAAAACTACTTTCACCTGCCCATTTGCGACATATGCTTTTAGAAGAATGCCGTTCGGTCTCTGTAATGTGCCTGCAACTTTCCAACATTGCATGGCAGCTATATTCTCCAGCCTTACTAAAACTATTATAGAAGTTTTTATGGATGATTAATCTGTGTACGGAGACTCATTCGATTCATGCCAAAAATACCTCTCCCTTGTTCTCAAACAATGTGAAGAAGCACACCTTGTACTGAATTGGGAGAAGTGTCACTTTATGGTAAAGGAAGGTGTTGTCCTCAGCCATAGGGTCAGTAGTCGAGGTATTGAAGTAGATAAGGCCAAGATTAAAGTGATTTCTAAGATCTCCATCCCTATCAATGTAAAGGAAGTTCGAGCATTCCTAGGTCATGTAGGCTTCTATAGACGGTTTATAAAGGACTTCTCAAAGATAACCAAGCTGATGACAAATTCATTACTAAAGGATGCTAAATTCAATTTTGACGAAGAATGTGTTAAAAGTTTCAACAAACTGAAGCATGCCCTTACAACCACACCCATCATTAGAGCTCCCGATTGGGACCACCCTTTTGAAATTATGTATGATGCAAGTGATTATGCTGTGGGTGCTGTCTTGGGCCAATGCATAGAAAAAACACTATGTGATCTATTATGCATCAAAGACCCTCGATGAAGCTCAAAGGAATTATGCTACTACTGAGAAAGAACTTCTGGCAGATGTATATGCCTTTGACAAGTTCAGATCCTACCTGATTGGTTCAAAGGTCATTGTTTACACGAATCATGCTGCTATCCGTTACCTTCTGGCAAAGAAAGATGCAAAACCTAGGCTAATTATATGGATTCTCCTATTACAAGAATTTGATCTGGAGATAAGAGACAAGAAAGGTACAAAGAATGTCATAGAAGACCATCTCAGTTGTATCCACACCCTGGAAATCGAGGAGATCCCCATTAATGATTCTCTTCTAGATGACCAACTTATGAAAGTTTCAGAGGCTATACCTTAGTAAGCAGACTATGTAAATTACCTGGCTATGGGTGTCATCCACCCCGAATGTACCTAAAATGTACTAAATAAATTTTTGCATGATGTGAAACAATACTACTAGGATGAGCCATACCTTTTCAAACTACGTGTTGATGGTCTATACAGACAATGTATCGCTGAGGAAGAAGCTCAACCTATCTTAGAGCAATGTCACTCAGGCCCAGTTGGAGGCCACATGAGCTCCAAGAAAACTACCTTAAAGGTTTTACAATGCGGTTTCTTTTGGCCAATTATTTCCAATGACTCCTATGACTTTATTCTATCATGTGACAAATGCCAAAGAACAGGTAATATAGCAAAGAGAGATGAGATGCCACTGAATTTGTGGTAAGAAGTCGATATATTTGATGTTTGGGGTGTGGACTACATGGACCCATTCCCATCCTCTCATGGATTTTCCTACATCTTAGTGGCGGTAGACTACATCTCAAAATGGGTTGAAGCTATACCAACCGTCACTAATGATTCCAAACCCATCATCAAATTATTCAAAGATATTATTTCCCCCCGTTTTGGAGTACCACAAATTGTGATATCTAACAGTGGGTCTCATTTCCTTGAAAGAAGCTTTGAAGCTTTACTAAGACAGTATGGTGTAACCCACACGGTAGCCTCACCCTACCATCCACAAACGAGTGGACATGTAGAGGTTATTAACTGATAACTCAAGGCTACTTTGGAAAGGACTGCAGGCCACAATCGGAAGGATTGGTCGGCAAAAATTAGTGATGCTTTGTGGGCCTACCGAACTAATTTTAAAACTCCCCTTGGGACTACACCTTTTCGACTAATCTATGGAAAGTCATGCCACCTGCCAGTAGAATTAGAACACAAGGCATGGTGGGCAATAAGACAACAAAATTTTGATATGAAAGAAGCAAGCCAAGCCAGGATTATGCAACTCCAGGAGCTGGAAGAACTCAGGATGATAGCTTATGAGAATGCACGAATATACAAAGAACACACCAAACTTTGGCATGATGGTCATTTGAAAAGAAAATACATACGATTGGGAGACAAAATTCTGCTATTCAACTCAAGGTTAAAGTTATTCACAGGTAAACTCCAATGTCACTGGTCTGGACCGTACATTGTCAAGAACATCTCCCCACATGGTGCTTTCTCTTAATGGAGTAAAAAGTCTGGCAAATTTTTAGCAAATGGTCAATGATTGAAAAGATATTTCACCTCGGCCGACACAAGCACCGAAACAATACTAGAGCTCACCAATCCAACATATCGACCATTAAAGTTGAAGAAACCAAGTCGAGCCATCATCATAAAACAAAGACGCTTGTCGGGAGGTAACCCGATAAATAAATTCATATTTTTAGATTCAAATTTGGATTTTCCCTTAATTTTGTTTTTACTTTTGAGATAAATTTTGCACAAAATAAAAATGCATCACGAGATGCCATTTTGAGTTTTGAATGATCTTTTTGTTTGAGATTTTCAGATGGAGGAAACATGCTGATTGGAACACAACCACATTCAGTGGCCCAAATGACATGATTTTTCCCCTCCATCTCGAATTTGGAGTTTGCTCAGGATGAGCAAATTTCTAAGTTCAGGGTGGAGGTGGGTGGTACGTATCTGACTTTCCACCTTCACCCATCTAATTCAGGCTTAAGTTTTCACTATCACATTCTTGATAAGAATTTTCAAAATTTTCAATTTTTTTTAAAGAAATTGAAAAGATACTTGATGAATTCTTGACACTTACTATTTCATTAAAAGTCACTAACTAAATCTCTATGCATTTGAATCATTATACCCTCCTTATTCAAAGCGGATCCTTAAAAGGACCCTTTTTCTGAAAACTAGCCTTTTGATTGAAATCATCTTGTGAAGCTTGTGAATCCTAACATCACGATACTTTTACAAAAATGATAAGTGTTTGTCAAACTGATAGGGATCAAACACGTCATGCTTCCTAACTGACTAGTGGAACAATAACATGGAATCTCCACCGGATCCTCATCAATTCATTATTTGAGTAGAGTACGATAAAGAGAACGACCCGATGCACAAAATTGTAAATCAAGTTGCATTCTGTTCTGAACTCTCTTCTACCCTTCTTCTATCATCTTTGTACCCCTCCCTCCATAAAAAAAGAAACAAAATAGCCAAAATAGTGCCAAACCCTAAGTTTGGGGTGGGACGCCACTTCCTTCTAGATCTGCTTCTTCCATACCCCTCCCAAATAAATTGGGGCGTACTACCAAAAATGCAATCTTGAGTCGAATAGAGGAGAGATTTGCAAACAAAAAGATGCCAAATCACACACAAAAAGAAATGCAATCTCGAGTCGAATAGAGGAGAGATTCGCAAAAAAAAAGCAATCAATGAAATTGCAAATAATAAAATATCGATTCGAATAGAGGAGAGATTTAATTCTTCTTTCCATACCAACCTTCACTCCCTTTTCTACCTAAAGGCACAATAAATGCCTCACTACCCTGAAATGCACCAGTTTCAGATCAGATACACACTTGTTGTTCTGCGGGTATCTCTGGACTCTTACAAAACTCTTTGACATGCTTGTTGTTGGAAAAAGTGAGGAGGAAGTGAAGTTGGAAAGCAATCTCAAGAACGAAGATATAGTAAGATGTGTTCAGTGGTCTCATGAAGTTGAGATGCTTAGTCATACTGAGTAGAAAGGAAACAATCGTGATGTGAAGAGGAGGAAATCACATGATTAGAAAGTAGTCATCTGGTGACTGTTTTAGATTTTGTGTTACTCGAGGATGAGCAACGTTTAAGTTTGGGGTGTTTGATGAATGCATATTCATCATGATTTTCAGTCACCTTTTTGAGACCATTTCGATTCAATACTTTCGATTTCATCTATTAAATATCACATAATGCAAGATTCCTTAACTGATTCAATTATCAAGATTATTAACTAGATTTATATTAATTTTGTGCAAGTCTTAACTAGGTTCAACCATCATATGAAATTCATTCAAAGATCCTCTCAACTTTGGTCTTCACCAAACAGTTTCACCAAATGGTTTCACCAAACGGTTTTTCCTAACGGTCTCAAGACCATTTGAGCCCATTCAGTTTCAAGACCGCATGAGCCCAAGCGGTCCCAAGACCGTATGACGTCTAACGGTTTCAAAACCGATTCGGTCCTCAAAACCGTTTGGACAACACAACCGATTGAACAACGAAGATTCAAGACCGATTGGATGAAGACCATTTGGGACACATAAGCAAAGACCATTTGGTCCCAAGACCGTTTGGAGCCGTTCGGTCCCAAGACCATTTGGAACCATTTGGTCCTAAGACCGTTTGGAACCATTAGGTCCCAAAACCGTTTGGATCCATTCGGTCCCAAGACCGTTTGCCCTCAAGACCGAATGAGCACTCAAGACCGTTTGAAGTTTAGTACAAGACCGTATGGTCACTAATATCTCAAGACTAATCGAGCAGACCGATAGAGCAGAAACATAAGACCGTTTGGCCATCCAAATGGTCTATAAACCATTTGGTCGTACAAACGGACTCTAAACCATTTGAAGACCAAACGGTCTCAAAACCATTTGAAGACCAAACGGTCATCAAACCGGTTGGAGCATTTTTCATAGCAAAAATGTGAGCACCCCATCCAAGCCTATAAATAGGACCACAAGGGTCCTCATTTGGGCACCGACTCCAGCATGCCGAAAGGTTGCCAAAGATCTGATCCAGCTTCAACTTCCACACCATCTTCCACACCCACCTACTCCTCTTGGTATCGAGCAAGGAGAGAAGAAGAGAGAGAAGGTGGAGAAGAAGGTCTGCCTAGCCTGCCTTGGTGGTCCATCCTCCTTGTTCATATCTATCCAAACACGACGTAGAAGACCGCATCATCTTCACCAAGCTATGACCACCTTCTTCACCATGCTCACGGAGGAACCTTCCCTTTCTCTTGTTTTTCTTATTTCTCGCATCATGAGCGAGTAGTTCTTTTTCACTGGGGTGCGGGTACTAGCCCCGCTGCCCATGCAAGCATGTTCTTTTATTAAGCATTCCATGGCAATGTATATAACTCTTCATTTTGTTATTAATTGGTATGTTTGTAGTTGATTATATTCTTGCTTTCATATTGTTCTTCCCTATATTGCGAAATCTTCTATATGTAGGGTGGAATGGCGGTTTATAAAGTTTGACTCCTTAATTAGAAATAGGATAGGATTCCTTGAGGTAGTAAGTGTATGATCCGTGAGGGGACGAGCCATCTAACCTTCGGTGACACTTTCATGGCCTAAACATCCCTCCGGGAGGGCCACAACCTTAGTTGGATTTTGTATCATCTTTGTTTACGTCGATGTTTGCTTGAAGATTAATCACCTGCTTGCTTATCGTTTAGCGCGGTTGACACCTTGACTAGAAATAGAATGGGTTTCCTTGAGGTCGTAAGTGAATGATTCTTGAGGGGACGAGCCATCTAACCTTTGGTGACATTTCTGTGGTCTAAACATCCCTCAGGGAGGACCACAACCTTGGTTGGATGTTGTATCTCCGGAGCCATAAGTATATGAACCGGATGGTGTTGAAACATCTGATGCCTAAGGTGATGCTTCTGCGAACCTAACACCCGTATGGGGTGTTTTTTGCAGCAGCTCCATTTGGATAGCTATATCTTGCCTGAATGTTTGATATTTAGACGTGTTTGTATGCGTAGTGGTGGTGAAACCCGAGACCATCCCAACGATTCCATATCATTGATCTAAATGCAACTTTAATTCATCTTTTACTTTCTTGCAATTAGTTTAATCAAACTCAATTCAACCAATCATTTTAAATATTAGTCTTAACTTGAACTAGACTAGACTGATAAGGATTTTTAAAAATGTTGTCCTTTGGGTTCGATCTTTAACTATACTGTGATAAGACTCGTTCGCTTATAGGTGGTATTATTGCACTTTAGTTTTGGTAAAAGCTCGGGGATTTCAACCCCGAGTGAGTTTGTTAGTGCGATAAAATCCCACGTCAAAGGTCATTCTTGAGGACTGCCGGATGTCTTGTTGATGTTCGGGAAGGAAAGCTCACTCTACGTGTTGGGGAAGAAGCTATGG
Source organism: Alisma plantago-aquatica (assembly GCA_963693085.1). Classification (NCBI taxonomy): domain Eukaryota; kingdom Viridiplantae; phylum Streptophyta; class Magnoliopsida; order Alismatales; family Alismataceae; genus Alisma; species Alisma plantago-aquatica. Next base: position 595,492,958 of record OY856415.1, read on the forward strand.
AATTCTCTGTCTACGAAGCCATGAAAGCACCCACATGTGTTGAAGAAATCTATTTGTTAGATACTATTGATCCTATTGAGAATGATAATGAAGATAATTCTGATTTGATGATTAACCCTTATGATGATGATGTAACCGAACTTAACAATCCTGAAATTTTTGGAGCATTTTATATTCTTAAATCATAAACTATTAATGAAGACACTCCACTTGTTGATGATAAAATTGATAAAAGTACAGTAGGGAAAAAGGGAGAACTAAAAGCCCTTCCGCCCGGGCTGAGGTATGCATTTCTTGAACCAAATTCTGCATCCCCTGTTACAATAAATAGTGAATTAACTAGTGACCAAGAAAGTAAATTACTTGCCGAATTGCGTTCGTATAAAGACGTCATTGGTTATTCCATAGAAGATTTAAAAGGCATTCATCCTTCAATATGTATGCGTAGAATAAATATGGAAGATGATGCTAAACCAACAGTTGAACCACCTAGATACCTAAATCAAAATATGCTTAAAGTGCTAAAGAAAGAGATTTTCAAATTAATAAATGTTGGAATCATTTATCCCATTAGTGACAGCCCTAAGGTTAGTGCCATTCATGTGGTTCCTAAGAAGGGGGTGCACTTGTCGTCAAGGGAGACAATGATGAGTTAATACAAATAGGAATGGTGACTGGCTGGCGTATGTGTATTGACTACTGATGTTTGAATAAGGCAACCCGCAAAGATCATTTTCCGTTGCCTTTCATTGATTTGATGCTTGACCACCTTGCTAAGCACTCTTATTTTTGTTGCTTGGACGGGTATTCTAGATTTTTTCAGATTCCTATTTATCCACCTGACCAAGAGAAAACCACATTCACTTGTACTTATGGAACATATGCCTATCGTTGTATGCTATTTGGTCTTTGTAACGCTCCCGCTACTTTTCAGCGTGTATGATGGCCATATTCTCCGATTGTATTGAAAATATATTAGAGATTTTTATGGATGATTTTAGCGTATACGGTGATTCTTTTGATCAATGTTTATTGAACTTGTCTCTAGTCTTAGCCCACTATAAAAAGGTTAACCTAGTGCTAAATTGGGAGAAGTGACATTTCACGGTGGAATCCGGTGTAGTACTAGGACATGTTGTATCTAATGAGGGCATTGAAGTGGAATGGGCAAAGGTCGAAGCTATTGAGAAGATGTTTATTCCATCTTCTGTTAAAGACATCTACAGTTTTCTAGGCCATGCAGGTTTTTATAGAAGATTCATAAAGAACTTCTCTATAATTGCAAAGCCGTTGTGTTCCCTACTTGCAAAAGATGCCAAGTTTGTATTTAATGACGATTGCCATGCAGCCTTTTCTAAGCTCAAAGAAGCCCTCATTTCAGCCCCAATTATTCAACCTCCAGATTGGGACTCTCCTTTTGAGCTAATGTGTGACACAAGCGATTATGCAGTGGGAGTTGTTCTAGGATAGCAGAAGGAAAAGAAACTCCATGCCATCTATTCTGCAAGCAAAACCCTTGATGAAGCACATATCAACTATACAACAACGGAGAAAGAAATGCTAGCAATTGTATATGAATTTGACAAGTTCTGACAATACTTGGTAGGATCCAAAGTGATTGTATATACTGATCATGCTGCCATAAAGTATTTGCTAAACAAGAAAGATGCCAAACCATGCCTTATTCGCTGGATATTACTTCTGCAAGAGTTTGATCTTGAGATTCGAGACAAGAAAGGAACTGAAAATAACGTTGCCAATCATCTTTCTAGACTGACCATAGAGGCTGGAGATCTATTGCCAATTGATGATCATTTTCCTATTGAAAAGCTCTATGCACTATCATCCACTCAATTCCCATGGTTTGCAGACATCATAAACTTTCTTGCTACTGGACAACTCCCATCGAACTTGACGTATCAACAAAAGAAGAAATTCTTTCATGACGTGAAATTTTATTATTGGGATGATCCATTGTTATTCAAGCACGGAAGTGATGGGTTAATATGTAGGTGTGTTGTTTAAGAGGAAGTCCCAAACATTATTGTTGAATGCCATGCCTTTCCTTATGGAGGACACTTCAGAGGAGAGAAGATTGCTGCTAAAATACTACAAGCTGGTTTCTATTAGCCCACATTATTCAAAGATGTCAATCTATTCATCAAATCTTGCGATAAAAGTCAAAGGACAGGAGGTATATCACGCCGTGATAACATGCCACTCAACTCTATCTTTGAGGTTGAGGTATTCGACTTATGGGGAGTGGATTACATGGGACCATTACCATCTTCTTGCGGGTATCAATACATTCTTGTTGCTTGTGAATATGTGTCTAAATGGGTTGAAGCCATTCTAACCCAAGCACTGAATGCCAAATCAGTAATAAAACTTTTTCAAAGGATTATTTTTCCCCACTTTGGAGTTCCACATGCTGTAATTTCAGTTGGAGGTACACACTTTGCTGAAAAATAATTCAACAATATTCTCTCCAAGTATGGTGTGACTCATAAGATCTCTACCCCCTATCATCCTCAAACATCCGGGCAAGTAGAGGTCTCAAACAGGCAAATGAAGAATATTCTTGAAAAGACTATTTCTAGTTCAAGAAAGGACTGGGCTTTAAAGATTGATGATGCACTATGGGCATATCGCACAACCTACAAAACCGTCACAGGGACTACTCCATTCAAGCTGATTTATGGCAAATCTTATCACCTTCTGCTCGATTGGAGCACCGTGCTTTGTGGGAAATTAAGTTCTTGAATTTTGATATGAAGAAAGCAGGAGAGAAACGCCTATTGCAACTGCAGGAGCTTGAGGAACTCCGTCTTGATACATATGAAAATGCAAAGATTTACAAGGAAAGGACGAAGGTTTGTCCTGATAAAAGAATTCGTAGGAAATACTTACAAGAAGGAGATAAAGTCTTGCTTTTCAATTCTAGTTTAAAGCTATTCCCAGGGAAGCTGAAATCAAAATGGTCCAGCCCATTCCTAGTGCTAAAGATTTTTCCATTTGGAGCTATAGAACTCCAAGGCAAAGATGGAAACTTCAAAGTGAATGGACAACGTTGCAAACTCTATTCTTGTGGAGATGAAGTGGAGAAAGGAGCTTCTTGCTCCCTCCAAGATGCTTGAAGAATTTGAAGAGTCATACTCCAGACTCTAAATGGAGGACCTTGTGGGAGTTGACCCCATGTTAGGATAGATTTCTTTTTAAGTCCTTCAAGTCAAAAACACTCTTTAATTTTGTTAATAAGTTTTTCATGGATGAATGTAATAATTTAGATTTTATTTCTACCATATTCATCTTTGTTTACTGCTGACTGACTGTAATGTTCTACAATATTCCAAAATGCACAGCGTGTCTTCTGATGACACGACGTGCACCTCAGCAGAAAATACACTGAATTTTTTTTTTGAAAACTGACACGGTGTGCATTCCATGTATGCACGCCGTGCACCTAGAGAACTGAAGATTTTGGAAACTTTCTGGAAACTCACACGCCGTGCATTTTTCCATGCACGACGTGCACCTGGGAGCTGTACATGTGTAAATATGTTTCTGGAACCTCGCACGCCATGCAATTTATCATGCACGATGTGCACCTTGTCTTTCAAAAGAAGCAGCCAAAGTTTTGAAAACTCACACGCCGTGCATTTCGCCATGCACGACATGCAATTGGGTTTTCGAATGAGGAATAAAAGTTTTGGAAACGTGCAATACGTGCATTCACAAACGCACATCATGCATCTGGGAGAAAGATCTCATATGTAATGTGTTCTCAAGCCAACACACGCCGTGCATTGCCTATGCACGCCGTGCACTAGACGTTTAAGCCAGTTCACAAAGGGGAACTTGAAGAGGAACACGCCGTGCATATAAAATGCACACCGTGTCTTTTTCTATAAAAACTAATCAAAAAGGGGTTGGAGTGCACGACCTAATTCCACTCCAACCTTAACAGCTGTGCACTCCAGCCATGAGCATCCACCGTCAAACCCGAGCAGCCGTGCATACCTGCATGCCGTTTCGCCGCCCCGCGCAACCGTGCACCTCCGTCACCTTCTTCTTCTCCACCAGTAGTTTGGACGCGCACCTAGTCACCACCATCTCACGCCCTAGTGGCCGCAGTGCCTCACCTAGTTTGCGCGAGCACCGCCAACCTACTCCGTGCGACCCCGCACCCTCGAGCAGCCATGCAGCCGTGCCCGAAGCAGCCGCCATCACCTTCTTCTTCTTCACACCATAGCTGCTCTCCCAGCAGCAAGCAGCTCCATGCCAAGCAGCTTTTACTACTGCACCCCGCACCCTAGCCGCCGCTCGGAGCTCATCGACCCTGAGCAGCCACACACAAGGCGGTGCCCGCATCCAGCAACTCACGCGCCACATTTTTCCCACCTTTCTTTTCCCCAAAATCACAAGCAGCATCACAGATCTGAGGCTGCGGCAGACTTGCAGGTGCACGTCAGTGCATCCATTTTGCACACCGTGCATTCCACTTTCTGAACAACAAATATAGTCCAGTTGCACGCCGTGGCTGCAAGATACATGCCGTGTACATCTCTGCTGACACTATGACACCTATCAAGAGAGGCGCAGACCGACATCATGGATGAGCTTCTTCATCTTCCGCACCTCCCGCTGGTGATGCGACACCTTCTGTGACAACACCAGCAACTTTTCTTCCCTCTACTCAGTTCAAGGTTACGCCCGCGGAGGACGCAGATTACCAGTTCCTCATTACTAGGCACGTTCTATCATCCCTCTATGCTTGCGAGGAAACCCTTGATAAGTTGGGTTTCAAAAATGAGGTAATTGGACATCTATAGTTCTTAGGGATACACCTTTGCACTAAAGTGTCAAAGACCTATCCCCGCCTAGTTTATGAGTTTTTGACTACCTTCAAAGCCCATCGTATGCCATATCTGAAAATTAGTTTTCAACTTCTAGACAAATGGTTTTCTATGGATCTTAAACGATTTTGTGAATTACTTAACTGCAACTATGGAGGCTACACTGATTATCCACCCGCCTTCCATAGTGATTCTTTTTGGTCTGAAATTACTACTGAAATGGTGCACAAAGCTAGGAATGCCCGAGCTTCCTCAATCCATAATCCAATTTTTATAGTCATGCATCATCTTCTAAGCACAAGGCCTTTTTCTAAAAATGAAACTCAAGGTGTCGTAGGAAAAAATGATCTTTTCTTCTTATGGTGCATTGCAAATAATGAGCAAATTAGTACTGGCTACTACATTGTAAATAAGCTTCTAGATACCAAAAAGAAGAAGCAAAGGGAGGCAGGTGACATCATGTGCGATGGGGTGATTAGTATACTCGCAATGCAGCTGGGCTTATATGTGGGTGACCTAGAACCTGCACCGGGGAAAAACCTAGTAGACATCAACTATCTTATTTCTTGTAGCTTGATATCAAGACATGGGAATAGCACAACTAAATTCATGATCTACATGACAAAGAAACATTTCATTCTCATCCCCGATGCAGCTCGCAATGACATCAAGAACAAAGCCACCTGGAAGGTAAAGCTACAGCCAGAGGCCAATGAGGAGACAACCAATCGTGGTGCCAGTAGCTCTACGCCAACAACTACACCAGCAACTCCTACTCCACTTCCATCATCGATGAGTACTCAGACAAATTACACTTGGATGATGCCTGGTGTGGGACACCTTTACAACTATGTTCAGCAGAGGTTTGACCACATCAACAACTATCTTGAACAGATGAGCGCACAGTACAACAACCGTTTGGACCACATGAGCACTGTACACTACGATGTACGACATGGTCAACCAGATGGATGCTTGGTATATATCTCAGGGACATTACCCCACCCCGCCACCATACCCGACTGCCTTGAAAATAGGATGAGATCCCACAGTCTGACTATTCCCAACAGCCACCGTAGTTTCTAGAGCAACAACCCGACTCTTTCGCCCAACCGATGGACATCCCCGACATTGTCAGCCGATTCTTTCCTGATCAAGGGAGCGGCGGGGCCTTTTTCTGATCACATCGATGATAGGTACCCGGTTGTGAACTCCATAAGTTCGATCGATGCAGTGAGGACACTACAGATTTCAAGCTGGGAGGGGGCACAACCGAGCGGTAGTTGTAGCTTCCATTCAGCTTTTCCTTATTTGAGTCAATTGTGTCAGTTGTTTTGTTTCATTTTTCCATTTTATTTCATGTTCTGTTCCATGATGGTAAAATTAGTATGATTTGAGACTATCTTGTTAGAATGAATCCCCCCTTGTATGCTAGAATTATTCTGTCCCTTATGTGTTTTGGCTACATGAAGAGAAAAATCAAGAGCATGTATGAATGAAGTGGAAATTGAAAATCCTCATGTACATAATCTCCCTTGTGTTTGTTGTTTGAAGCCTCAACTTTGGCATCTTTGAACTCACAATACATGTAACGGTTTCAAATTTTTGCGGATTAATCAACTTGCAACATTTACTAGAATACGGGATAATTTTGTCAAATCTTTAGTGCTTGTGAATCAATTTTTTTCCAGTAATTTTTTTCTTCAAAAGAACGATTGAAATCTTGCTAGCTTTAACACTCTTGTTGACTCTTTGGTCTTATACCATCAATAGATCACCTTTACCCAACAAAAGATGGCATTTGGCCCACATATTATGCTAGCCTAGTGTGAGTCTGATCTGGCAATGATGGTTAGGTAATATGAAAAATCAAAAGAGGGTAAAAACAACACCCCAACTGGCATTCCTAATGAGCATAAGCCTAAATTAGCAGCCGAATGCTGGAAACCCAAAAATTCCATCATCATATCCTTAAGAAATAGAGTGCAACTAAGTCTTGTTAATGTTAGCATTGATCTCATCATCTTATATCTGTACTAGCTGAAAACTTTTTAATGTACGTGCACTAATTGTTTGGCCTAATTATCCAATTTCTATTTTGTGTTGTCAAGTTGAGTTTTTCGTTTAATTTGGAACCAACCTTGCTGAACTTAATTTCTCCATCTTAGATGTTGACAGATTTAAGATGATAACAATGAACACCAACACAATGTACATAGCTGGCTGAGCTGACTGCATACCTTCTTTTCATTTCCTCCATGCATGAACTTGATTTTTCTCCTTGAATGTAGCCCTGCTCTTTTTGCTTGAGGACAAGCAATAGTTCAAGCTTAGGAGGATTTGTTGTGTGATTTCTACATCATCTTTTCACATGCTATCACACACAAATTTGGTTCATTCTAATATTATTTAGCATCTTTTCATATTATTTTTGCCACCTTTTTGTTACTTTACTTATCACATAACTTGCATTGCAGATACGTCCCAAGAAGATATGATTTTAGAGCTTTATTCTGTTGAAACAACAGAATGCACGACATACAGGATAGATGCACGACGTGCACCAACTCAGAAGAAGTTCTATCACCCAGCCAGCAGAATCCACAACGTGTACGAGCCACATGCACGGCGTGCGAGTTTCTAGAAATGTACATAAAGACAAATGCACGACGTGCATTCACATGCACGATGTGCATTCACATGCATGATGTGCACCTAGAGCGTCAAGCGACCAAAGAAAGTTCTGTAAAGTCACACGGCGTGCATCTCTTCTATGCACGCCGTGTGTAGTTCAGCTTGAGGCAAACTGCCATTGCAGGTGCACAGCGTGCACCCATATGCACAACGTGCACCTGGCAGTTTCAAAAATTTGAAAAATATGAATTCGAGTTTAAAAGGAGGGAATACATGGGACGGTTACTTTGGGTCATTTGAGAAGTTTTTCTCATCCCAGAGCTAGAGGAGAACAGAGGAAGGTGATTTTGGAGAGATCTAAGGTGGTTTCTTGCATAAGGAGGCCATTTCTTCTTCTCTTCTTCTCCATCGTCTTCTCCATGGTGCAGCCAAGCTTCCTCAACTTCGTGTAGCTTCTTGGGATAGGAGCTAGTCCATTTTGGAGTAGCTAAAGAAGGAGAATTTCATCTTCAAGCCAAAATTCCTCCTTCTTGTGGTTATACATTTAGATCTCTTTGCTTTTCCTCCTTTAAATCATGTTCAGAACTAAATTTTTTGTAACAAATCTGCAAGGCATGGTTATGGACGAGTAATTCTCTTTTCTTGGAGATAGGAGAGTAGCTCCCATGTCATAACATGTATGGAACAAATAATTTCATACTATTTTTCTACCATGAAAGTACCAGTTTATCCTTATCTTGTATGTATTGCTGGCCACTTTATATACATGTTTTCTATTTTTTTGCTTGATCTAAGAAGATAAGTAGGATTGTATGGAGGTGTTTTTCTTGGCAACTCTTTCTTTACCAGGAGAATGGAGAGAAGTGATGTTGAGGAATAGGTCGTGATCAAAAATAAAATTTATGCACGAGAGTGTGACTTTGAGTTGCGATCGTTGCTCTTACACCGGGAGGTGAAGTGTAACACGACCTTTCCTTGAAACAAGAGCTTATGTATATTTAAATTATTGTGTTCCCTTGATTCCTATGATATGTGAGTGAAATCCAAATGTCCAAGATCCTTAAATAATCTGAAACCAAACTCCTTTTAGTAATTCTTACCTTTCTAGTTTAGAACTGATTTTTTTGCATTAAATAAACATCATCTTTCCCTTTTCAAATCGATCTAGATTGTTGAATTTTAGTGCTGTTGTGTTCAATTAAGTTAGTTAAGCTCCTTGTGTTTGACCCCTACTATACTAACTAATCTGAAACCAAACTCCTTTTAGTAATTCTTACCTTGCTAGTTTAGAACTTATTTTTTTTGCATTAGATAAACATCATCTTTCCCTTTTCAAATCGATCTAGATTGTTGAATTTTAGTGTTGTTGCGTTCAATTAAGTTAGTTAAGCTCCTTGTGTTCGACCCCTACTATATTACCTCCGTATACTTGTAGAGATTGGTTAAGTTGGGTAAACTATCCTTGTTTGGATTGAAACTCATTAGCCTAAATAGCCAACATAAGCTTAAGACATTGTTTTGTAACCTTATGAAAAATTGATAATAGTCATCATTTTTATTCTGCTGCTATACTTTGGTTGTTTTGAATAACATTCATAAGATTTGAAAATTCTACACACACTCCAACATATCTTTTGGGTGTGCTTGGACTGGAGGTTTTATTCTTGAAATTTTTAGTAGGGAGTGGATCCCCTCTGGGTCCCACTCCTTACAAGTGGTATGTGAAACTTGTGAGAGAACCAAGGGCTAGGTAAATCACCATCACCCATACATAATAGTTGTACATTGGGTTCCAACCCTAGATTGTACCGCAACAATTAGATAATAATAGTCAAACAAGACTAAGATGCATAAAATAGAGATTTAAGATTAGTTTTTGTCAAATTATCATGAAAGAATTCGAAACATGTTTACATTTTAGTTATGCATGAATCCCTTCATTTCTTAAAGTATGATACATATAGAAATAACATGCCCAACATATGGCAATTACAGTTTCCATTAAATGAACAGATCATATACTATAATGGGACAAAAAATGAATGAATATCAACAATATACAAGAAAAGGATTCAATATGAATTTATGATAGTTCATAATATCAATATTAAGGAATTGGACCCAATCTTGTCAAAAAACATGAACAAGAAGAAAATATAACACAATTGGGTCAAAGAGGGAGAATATAATTCAATTTTATTATATGAATAGAAAGAGATGCAATATACCTCAAACTTTTCATCAATAGTCACAAACAAACCCTAGGTCCACACATGATATCCTTATCCTAACATTACATTAAATATAAAGATCATCAATTCATGCATATAATTTAAATCTTATATTGAAGTATTTTATTATTACCATATTTAGATTATTATCTTTATCTAATTAGGTATATTTTTTGATGAAAAAAATAAGTTATGAGTTAATAAAGGTAATATTATTTACTAAAATATGAAATCAAAATCACGATAAAGAGACCACGCTACCCTCTCAAAACATGTAAAAAATTGATGCCTGATAGGGTAGTGTGAGTCATATCACATACTTAAAATGTCACACAATCAAAAATTAAATTGGAGGGCTAAAGAATTGAAAATTTATTATACAACATGATACAAATTTTAAAAACACAAGGGCAACATTGAGAAATAGACGACAACAACAACATTCTCCTGTTCATTCATTTACATGATAAATAATAGAGCTTACAAAATCTCAACAACAAAAAGTCAAAACTGATTCATGAGCAAATGCCTATGAGTAAGACAAATAAAAAACCCATAAACTTTTTCGTTCCCAAAGACAAAGATTATAGTCCACAAGGTTGTCGGAAACCCTACAACCACCTCATGCCATGGTCGCGCCAAGGGAAGCTCATTAGTCTAAATATCCAACATAAGCTTAAGACGTTCTTTTGTAACCTTATGAAAAATTGATAATAGTCATCATTTTTATTCTGATGCTATACTTTGGTTGTTTTGAATAACATTCATAAGATTTGAAAATTCTACACACACTCCAACATATCTTTTGGGTGTGCTTGGACTAGAGGTTTTATTCTTGAATTTTTTAGTAGGGAGTGGATCCCCTCTGGGTCCCACTCCTTACAAGTGGTATGTGAAACTTGTGAGAGAACCAATGGCTAGGTAAATCACCATCACCCATACATAATAGTTGTACATTGGGTTCCAACCCTAGATTGTACCGCAACAATTAGATAATAATAGTCAAACAAGACTAAGATGCATAAAATAGAGATTTAAGATTAGTTTTTGTCAAATTATCATGAAAGAATTCGAAACATGTTTAAATTTTAGTTATGCATGAATCCCTTCATTTCTTAAAGTATGATACATATAGAAATAACATGCCCAACATATGGCAATTACAATTTCTATTAAATGAACATATCATATACTATAATGGGACAAAAAATGAATGAATATCAACAATATACAAGAAAAGGATTCAATATAAATTTATTATAGTTCATAATATCAATATTTAGGAATTGGACCCAATCTTGTCAAAAAACATGAACAAGAAGAAAATATAACACAATTGGGTCAAAGAGGGAGAATATACTTCAATTTTATTATATGAATAGAAAGAGATGCAATATACCTAAAACTTTTCATCAATAGTCACAAACAAACCCTAGGTCCACACATGATATCTTTATCCTAACATTACATTATATAAAAAGATCATCAATTCATGCATATAATTTAAATCTTATATTGAAATATTTTATTATTACCATATTTAGATTATTATCTTTATCTAATTAGGTATATTTTTTGATGAAAAAAAATAAGTTATGAGTTAATCAAGGTAATATTATTTACTAAAATATGAAATCAAAATCATGATAAAGAGACCACACTACCCTCTCAAAACATGTAAAAAATTGATGCCTGATAGGGTAGTGTGAGTCATATCACATACTTAAAATGTCACACAATCAAAAATTAAATTGGAGGGCTAAAGAATTGAAAATTTATTATACAACAAGATACAAATTTTAAAAACACAAGGGCAACATTGAGAAATAGACAACAACAACATTCTCCTGTTCATTCATTTACACGATAAATAATAGAGCTTACAAAATCTCAACAACAAAAAGTCAAAACTGATTCATGAGCAAATGCCTATGAGTAAGACAAATAAAAAACCCATAAAATTTTTTGTTCCCAAAGACAAAGATTATAGTCCACAAGGTTTTCGAAAACCCTACAACCACCTCATGCCATGGTCAGGCCAAGGGAAGCTCATTAGCCTAAATAGCCAACATAAGATTAAGACGTTCTTTTGTAACCTTATGAAAAATTGATAATAGTCATCATTTTTATTCTACTGCTATACTTTGGTTGTTTTGAATAACATTCATAAGATTTGAAAATTCTACACACACTCCAACATATCTTTTGGGTGTGCTTGGACTGGAGGTTTTATTCTTGAAATTTTTAGTAGGGAGTGGATCCCCTATGGGTCCCACTCCTTACAAGTGGTATGTGAAACTTGTGAGAGAACCAAGGGCTAGGTAAATCACCATCACCCATACATAATAGTTGTACATTGGGTTCCAACCCTAGATTGTACCGCAACAATTAGATAATAATAGTCAAACAAGACTAAGATGCATAAAATAGAGAGTTAAGATTAGTTTTTGTCAAATTATCATGAAAGAATTCGAAACATGTTTACATTTTAGTTATGCATGAATCCCTTTATTTCTTAAAGTATGATACATATAGAAATAACATGCCCAACATATGGCAATTACAGTTTCCATTAAATGAACAAATCATATACTATAATGGGACAAAAATGAATGAATATCAACAATATACAAGAAAAGGATTCAATATGAATTTATGGTAGTTCATAATATCAATATTGAGGAATTGGACCCAATCTTGTAAAAAAACATGAACAAGAAGAAAATATAACACAATTGGGTCAAAGAGGGAGAATATAATTCAATTTTATTATATGAATAGAAAGAGATGCAATATACCTCAAAATTTTCATCAATAGTCACAAACAAACCCTAGGTCCACACACGATATCCTTATCCTAACATTACATTATATATAAAGATCATCAATTCATGCATATAATTTAAATCTTATATTGAAATATTTTGTTATTACCTTATTTAGATTATTATCTTTATCTAATTAGGTATATTTTTTGATGAAAAAATTAATTTATGAGTTAATCAAGGTAATATTATTTACTAATATATGAAATCAAAATCATGATAAAGAGACCACTCTACCCTCTCAAAACATGTAAAAAATTGATGCCTGATAGGGTAGTGTGAGTCATATCACATACTTAAAATGTCACACAATCAAAAATTAAATTGGAGGGCTAAAGAATTGAAAATTTATTATACAACATGATACAAATTTTAAAAACACAAGGGCAACATTGAGAAATAGACAACAACAACATTCTCCTGTTCATTCATTTACACGATAAATAATAGAGCTTACAAAATCTCAACAACAAAAAGTCAAAACTGATTCATGAGCAAATGCCTATGAGTAAGACAAATAAAAAACACATAAACTTTTTTGTTCCCAAAGACAAAGATTATAGTCCACAAGGTTGTTGGAAACCCTACAACCACCTCATGCCATGGTCGGGCCAAGGGAAGCTCGGGGATGCCATGATAACATAAAGACAGATGAGTTAGTTGTTACTATCTACTTCACCTAGTTCTGATAGAGTCAGTGGTGAAATAAACATCTAAAAGTGGTCCAAAGAAACAAGGATCCATTTAAATTGAAAATATCAATGGAAAGGAAGAAGGGGAGAAAAAGAAATACATAACACAGAGGGATAAAGAATTGAGAAGTCATTATAGAAAATGACACAAATATTTTTACAACACAAGGGAATTATTGAGAAATTACCACTAATGACAACATTCGCATCTTCATTCATTCACACATAAACAATAGAGCTGATAAAAGATAAAAAAAGTCAAATATGATCCGTGAACAAATTCCTATGAGTAAGAAAAATAAAAAAACCCATAATATTTTCTGTTCCTTAAGACCTAGATTATAGTCCACAAGGTGGTCAGAAACCCAAAGACCACCTCCTTGTGGTTGAGCTAAGAGAAGCTCAAGGATGACAGGAAAACATAAATACATATGAATTAATGGTTACTGACTGCTTCACCCCGTATTGGAAGAGTCAGCGATGAAGTAAACACCTAAAAGTGGTCCAAAACATTAAGGAGCCATTTAAATTGAAAATATCAAGGGAAAGGAAAAAAGGGGAAAAATAAATACACAACACATCAAAAAATGATAATGTTATTTGCTTCAGTTGTCTACTAAGATCTATCCATGTGGTCAAAAGGTCCCTTGACAGCCAAAGATGTGAGGTCGATCTTGCGATGTTATCCATGAGAAATTGCGGTTGGACGATATACTTTCCAAATAAAATGTGACCAAACAAGGTTTGGAAAAGAGCTATATGAGTTTTAACAATGATAGCTAAAGAATTTTTTATAAATGTGGTGGATGGCAGTGGTGAGAACCATGGACCAACAAGGAAATAACATTCTATTGGAACCCAAAGTTAGGGGAAGTCCTCCATGGACCAATCCTAGTAGAGTTTGATATCCTTGTTGACTGTGAGATTATAGGGAAGATAATTGGAATGAAAGAAGAAGGATACGAGGAAAGGAGAAGGTGAACAAGAGAGGAAGGGATCATGGAGAGTGTACAGTCCCATAAAGATGGAAAATATACTATAGGGATAATTCACAAACAATTGGATGAATGCGAATCGATTCCTTCTCATATTAGGGGCGATTTAGGGAGAGAGGAGAGACTAAATGCAAGTCACCACAAACTTTGGTAATATATAAAACAAAAATTAGTGATTAAACCTAAAATATCAATTCACTAAGAGATAAATGTGAAATATTTACTCATTGCAATAGATTAAGGTAGCTATACATGTCCCATTAGAATTTGACTAGGTCTCCTAGCTAAATTAATTGTGTAAACTACCTTTTAGGACCCCCTTTTAAGAATTATAATGAAACTAGGGTGTAATCCTATTACATTGGTATTTATGATTATTCATCACCAATATTGTCAACACTTATTATTTAAAGTGATATTTTCATTACCTATTCATTAACGATGATATATTAAATTGTAATATACATATGTATATATACACACATACAATGATGTGCGTGTATATATATACATATTATACACATATATATACATATGTGTGTGTATATACACACACACACACACACACACACACACACACACATATATATATATATATATATATATATATATATATATATCCCAGCTGCCGCTTTGGTTTACCAACCTCCTGAATGTTTGGACTCTGTCACAGGCATGGGAGAGGGGGGAGAATGCCTCTCTTAATCCCATATATATACATATGTATGTATATATATGTATATATATACATACATATGCATTTATGTGTTTGTATACACACATACCTTGTACACATTTAACCTTAACAATTGACGACACATGTTTGTTACCATCCACTACTTATTAACCCCATTTAAGTCTCTTGTATATATATCAATGAACAATGTGACATTTGTTGCATGTATTACAAGTTCAACTTAAATATCATGTCACATTAGGTTATTAGATTTGTCTAAGTGTGTATTACACTATGTTATGTAATTCTTATACATAATATCATCTATGTACATGTATGGTGCCAAGCATGTATTTATTAGGGTTAGAACACTACAATTGAGGGTTAGGTGTAAGTCATAACTATTCATTAAGTATGCATGACCAACATTTCCAAAGTCTCATGTTAGTTTTCATAAATCCATATTGTTTCATATGTTCAAGATTAACTGATCCAAGGCATGGGTTGGGAAGATATGTACATAGAATTAGATTTTTTTATTTGAGTTACTCATTACATGTCCTTTATAGGTTCATTATGTTAAAAGGACTACATTCAGATATGTTTTAACCCTCTGTCATCATTTCTAAATAAATAAACAAACTGGACTCTGATATACATAGTTAGGGATTCTACCTCAAGATAGCATATTTTGGTATGTTACTATGTGGTTGTTCCTACACATACATAAATACCTACACTATCTGTGTATCTAACTAGTTATTTACTTAATACAGTAGTTGACCAAACTTTTATTGAGCTTTAATGATTCTTTATACTAATATTCTTGAACCTCAAATCATGAATATTTAAAGCAAGTTGAGAAACTACCAAACACCAAATTTGTCATTGTGCACATTCCATGAACTTGATAAATGGAAGAAATAAGAGATAATTTTGATTTTCTACATGATACTCGACTTCATTTTGCTGAATATATAATTCTAATGAAAATTTTACAATGGATTATTAAGAATTAATAGTATATTATATCTCAATGAAATCCATAAAGGGGAAGTTTTTTGGGGTTTATAATATTGAAGACTTTGTTCCTTAAAAATAAGGGATTTTGTTACCAAACAATTGTTTATTTTACAGTCCTGTTAAATATGTTATGTAAGGCATGTTGGGACTTGGAATGGTGAAAGACTGGAGAGAATGATTCCATCATAAATATAGTGATTGAAGAGTTAGGTAAGTGGGAGTATGTATGTCAACCAACATTAGAATGCTAAAATTAGCATGAACCCCACTTTTATGATTGCTACACCATGCCCCTTTTTTGTGATTGCTGCCCCGTGTTGATAGAAACTTCGTATATTATCAATATTAGAATCATAAAATGACATAAATGTGTATATATTATAATATTACAACATACACAATTTATGAAAATTAGCTATGATACTAATTAGTACATCTCATTTCAACTACTAAAGGAGTTTTGTTATTATGGAATCTTTTACTTGATATTTTCTGTTACACTTTCAATACATTGCACTTCCTATAAACTCTCATGCCTATATGAAGTTGTGGGTTCTAGATGATTTTCTTCCTCATTTGGATTTCCTCATAATACTCATTCAACTTGAGATAATTGGTAGTTTCCTTACACAGTTTTCTATAGTTCTCTTCCCTTATCCACGCAATGTGGTGATATGATGTGATAAAATAATTTGAAAGGATATTAGAAAAAATGTTGTGAATAATTTAATCATTCACTGTGACACATAATTTTTGCAAAATAGATGTACAATTTTAATTACCCCCAAGGTAAGAATAATAGTTAATATCAAAATATAAAATTAGTCATCACCATCATTTTATTCTATCGATGGGGTTAAATGACTCCCCTTGTATCCAAAAATTGTCACCGATTGGGTAGACAAATAAAGGACTAGCACACTACACTTCTGGGCAAGTCATGATGCGAACTTGTAGAATTTACTAGAGTTCAATACTAGTGGGAATTGAACCTATGACCCCCTATTTATTAACACAATCAGAGCACTCCTCCATGTTTTTTAGGTGGTCCCTTGGTCTTGAGTAGTTGAAGACTAGAATCAATTGTTGTACTACTACATTTTAGAGATACTGCATGACACATTTATTGTAACGATAATTAATTTTGTAAATGAAGTTATTCAATCAATTAACAATCTATTTTTGACTAGCTTCGAATGTACCATTAGAAATACAATTTATTTTTTCACCAAAATTCATTAACAAAATATATAGAGATATGTGCATGCAATATGAATTTTCATATGAAATATCTTTATTTTACTATGCAAAATGGAGATACATATTTTAAGGGTGTGTCTGCATGTTTGTGTGGATCAAACTCATGATTGTGGGCTAGTTGGCATAACTATTTTCTTATGCTTATTTTTTCAACGACCTATTTTTTATAAGATAAGGACCTTCATTGTGTATACAGTAACCCTCATTAAAACAATTTCTTGTGGGATCATCCTCCACAAATGGTGCAATAAAATTCCCTAGCTAATATTGGCCCTCTCAAATACATCTAGAAGTGCCCGATTGGGCTTTAAGATACATACATACATATATATATATATATATATATATATATATATATATATATATATATATATATATATATATATATAACATAGGAACTAATAAATACACTTGAATGGGAAAAGTTACCCTCTCAAAAACATTTTTGGCATTCATATAAGTTAATACAAAATAATATATAATTAAAATTGATGACTTTTTGTCCATGCAACAAGATCATGATGCTAGTGATTGGCCATGCAACTCAAGATGCAATCCCATGCCCCACCAGCCATTGTCTCACTGGTCAAGTACGTTATGGAGGAAGAAAGGTGAAAGAAAATTTCACAACATCGACCTTAGTGCCTCACCATTTTCCACAGGGCCAAAAGTTGGACAGATCTATCGAGTTCTAAAGATTTCAATTTGCTTTTTCCAATGAAGAAGAAACTGCTTGATGTGGTTGACAATATGATCCTTTTTCCCAAGTTTGAACAAAAGGAAAATGATGCTAAATGGAAAATGTGCCTAGTAGGTTACATCATCTATTTAAGCCTCATTTTTTGATGCTAGAAAATGATCTATAATGGTTGTGGAATCATGTTGGTTCTATAGAACTGACTAACATAGGAGATGGTTTGTTCCTGTTTAGATTCTCAGATGCTCTAGATCTTGAAAATGCTCTTTCTCTTACGTGGTTTGTTAAGAACATGTCAATGGTTCTGCTAAACTGGAAGCAGGGTGACCCCATTAGGAGGCTTAAACTAAAAGATGCTCCAATATGGATTAGAATCTATAAGATACCTCTAGATTTATGGGTTAATAGATTGTTTGAAAGAATAGGTTCTGTCACTGGAACACCAATTTGTATGAATGAAGCTAATATATCTAGAGTTGAGTTTGCCAAATTACAAGTCCTACTGAGTCGGAAACTCAAAACTACCAGAGAGTCTAACTCTTGTTAGTAATGAATGAGATTGCTACATTGTAAAAATCTTCTACGAATAGGTCTCATATCTATGTTCTTCCTGTAGTTTTCCAGGTCATGATGCTTCTCAATGCTTCCTGGAGGAAGTCCTTATAGAAATGCTGAGAAATCCACTTATGTTTGTATTGTTCCAAAAGAGAAGAATATTAAAAATACAGAGGATTTTTATCTGAATCCTATTGGTATTGAACACAATGGTGAATTTATAGATAAAGCCAAAGGGAAACACTCTATCCCCTCAATGCCTATTCCCATCTTTCCCCCTTTCTCTCCTATTTCTAGTTCAAGTTCCACTACTTCTAAAGACTATTTGAATGTTGTTGATTCTTAGGAAGTTGGAAGAAAGCTTATATATAAATATCTACCTGAATGTCCCCCTAAAGATAACACTAGTATTTGCTAAAAAGTTGCTAATTTTGGGTTTTCATCAATGCTAAATAGATTTGGAGGTTTATAAGTTATTAATGAAAATCACTATGAGACTATTGGTGCTACAAATATCAATACTGAGGTTGTCAATTCAACAACCCAGGATATTAAATGAGTATTAATCTCAATATTCTATCTTGGAATATAAGGGGTATTGGTAATAAACTTAAAGGTGTCCAAGATGAAATTATAAGATATGGGAGTGACATTTTTATTCTCAAGGAAACTAAATTGAGACTTCCCAAAGTGAAGAAATTCATTAACAAGTTGTTTGCTGATTTTCAGTGGATTTCAAATAATTGTAGTCATACTCTGGGTAGAATCCTTATTCTATGGAAAATGATGCTCTATCTATTAGTAAAATTTCAAAATTTTACCAACTTATTCATATAAAATTTCCTATTAACAGTGAGATTCTCTTTATTTTTACAATCAACAGACATAATGATGATGCTAACATATCTCCTCTTTGGCATGATCTTGACTTTCTTGCTCAGTTTATTGATGATCCTTGGATCTTAATGGGTGATTTTAATTGAACGAGGAAGAGATGTGAAAAAGTTGATAAATTACCCCCTTTGAAAAGATCAATGGAGGTTTTTAATTATTTTGTTCTCAATAATGCTTTGATTGAATTGGATTTATCTGCCCCATATTTTACTTGGATAATCACCAACCTGGCAAAAATTCATCACTTTGAAGATTGACAAAATAATGTATAACTTCCACTTTTTATTTTCTTATGATGAGTTTGTAGGTTTTGTTATTTCTAACATCATCAATGATCATAGGAGGATCATTTTATCTATTAGAAAACAAAGGGTGTTAAACCCCTATATAAATTTATCAATGCTTGGACCAAGAGTGAAGATTTCATGTATGTTGTTAAAGAAGCATGGAGTCATGATATTCATGGTTTTGGTTTGTTTTTAGTTCCAATATCAGGAAGTGGAATAGGTTTTCCTTTGGTGACATCCCTGATAATGCTAATTCTATTTGTTTCATGCTCAAATTGCTCAAGAAAAAGCGTGATCTCAACTCTCATGATCTTAACCTCATAAAATCTTTTGTTATGCTGAGGAAGGGAGTTAAGCGAGCCACTAACACAGAGGAATCTTTCTTTAAAAAAAATCCCACGTACAATTGCTTAAAGAAGGAAATACTAATCCCAATTTTTTCTATTCTTCTCTTAAGATTCGTAAAATTAGAAATAAGATTGACCATCTTGTTAAGAATCATGTATTATCAATGACCCTGAGGACATCAAAAATGAAGTCCAAAGCTTTTATTCTGATCTTTATAACCAAGATAAACAGTGTCTGGGTATTTGGAGTACTGAATGGACATGCCACTCTCTTTCTACTTCCCAAAGGACCAACTTTGTATCTACCGACAAGAAAAGAAGTTGATCATATAATTAGCTCCTTAAGTACGGAAAAGGCACCTGAGCCTGATAGTTTTAATTACTTATTAAAAAAACATGGAATGTGATTGATGATGATATTTTTGAAGCATATAAGGAAGTTTTCTTTAGTTGAGTTCTTCTTAAAGAAGCCAAAAAAATTCTATTTCTCTTATTCCTAAGAATGATAATACTTTTGCTTTGACTAACTAGCGCCCCATTGCTCTATGCAATGTTTTCTATAAATTGATTTCCAAATTTCTTGCTAATAGGCTACAAAGTGTTCTTCCTTATATCATTGATACAAATCAGTAGACTTTTATGAAAGGAAGATCCATCAAGGATGCTATTCTTCTCACCAATGAAATTCTTAGCGATGTTAAGAAATCATCTAATTAAGTTATGTTCAAGCTGATATATCCAAAACATATAATCTATGTATTAGAGGTTCATTTGTGCTATTGTGTATCATACAAACTTCCCTACTGTTTGAATTAAATGGATTGAGACCATTTTCAATACCACCTCTTATCAAGTTCTGGTCAATGGAGAACCTATAGATGCTTTCTTACCTACTAATGGTATATGACATGGAGATCCTCTAGCTCCCTGTCTATTTTTCATTGTTATGCAGGGGTTTTTAGAGCACATGGAACATGTTGGCGAAGACTCAAAATTTGATCCTATTCATGCCTCCAATAATTTAAGCATTTCTCACATTATTTTTGCTGACGACTTAATGATTCAAAAGCTGATCCAAAGAATGCTCTTAACATCAAGTGTTTATTTGAAATATTTGATAGTGCTTCTAGTCTTAGACTAAATTATGAAAAAATAAGTATCCTTTTCAGTAGAAGTGCTAAAAGCAATGATATTGAGTCTATTTTGGGCATAACACAAGGTTCTTTTATTTCTTCAAGATATCTTAATCTCCCTCTATTTAAAGGCAAACTTAAGAAGAAGAACTACTCTAATATTATGGATAGAATCAATCACAGGCTGGAATGTTGGAAGGCAATTTTTTTGTCTTTAGGTGGCTGATTAGGGTTAATCAATTCTACTTTATTTGCTATGTATCTTTTTTGGGTTTTTTATTCCCTATTTCTAGCTCAGTTCTTGAAGAGATTGTCAAGCTATATAGAGATTTTATTTGGGGATAGTCTGAGTTCAAAAGAAATCTTCATCTAGTAAAATGGAGCAAATTACTTTACATAAATCTCAAAGAGGTCTTGGTATAAGAAAAAGTAAGAAAATGTCAAAAGTTTCTTTAATTTTAAAATATTGAGATATATCCAAGAAAATGGATTCACTCTAGGTTAAGTGGATTTTTGAAAAAATACTTAAAAAATATGTCTATTTGGTATATTCAAGAATCACCTAACTTTTCCTAGTTGTTCAATAATATGATTAAGATCAAATATGATCTTCTACCTTTGTTGATTTTCATATTGGCAAAGGTGATGATTTTATGATTTTCAAATTGGCAAAGTTGGCTTACCTCACAATTCCTATGTTTCTTTAATTTAGTCTAATAATGAATGATGTGTTCCTAGAAGTAGATGTTTTGATCAGATTCATGGTCATTAAGACTGTTGGTATCCGATTTAGTGACTTTGACCTTATTACCTTCAAATGAAGTATGAATACTAGTATAAGGAAAATTTGGTAGTGTATTGACCAAAGGTAATACAAATTGCATTAAGGAACGGATCTGGAAGTGCAAGTCACCTAAGAACTATCATATTCGTATGTGTAAAGCTAGACAGAATTAAATCCCAACCTCTGATTATGTTAGAACAATTGGAATTCGAACAGTTTTGAGTTATTTTCTATGTTTTGATAGTTATGAAGATACCGATCATATCTTGTTAGTGCCCCTTTAGTGTGGTCTTTATGATCATGTATTTCATTTGAATATTCTTCCTTTGAGGCCTACAAATTGGATGAAATTATTAATTTTAATTCCAATCGGGAAATAATGGCTTTTGCTTTCATTAACTCTTATGTCTAGAGAGAAAGGAACTACAGTGTTCATGAAAATGTTTCCCACATGATGTTTAGTCTTTGGTCTATCATTGAGGGTGATATTCGTCTATCATTGAGGGTGATATTCGTCCATATACTGACTAGTTCCTTTGGTGATTTTGTTTCTAGATTTTATGTTTCTAGGATTATAAGCTTTTCTAGTCTGTGTTGATCTATATATATTTTGTATGCAAATTCCCATGGTGTGGATGCCTATTTTTACCACAAGTTGTACGCTTTGGAGTAGATGCCTATGTTGGGTTCTACATGATCCATTGATGTTAGATATCTCCTTGATATGAAGGGCTTTGAAGATCCTTTATTAGAGCTTTTCTATTTTTTCATTGGTTTACTTCTACTTTGTTGGACTGTCCTTTTTTTCTTATGGACATGCTTGGCTATCTGCTTATGATGGCTTTATGTTTCTCGGTCCGAATGTTCTTGTTGCTGGAGGTTCCGTTATTGGGAACTGACTATTGGAAGTTTATTCTCCTAAACTCAGACTCTGTGATTGTTTATGCTTAAAACTCTTCTGGACATGATCCTTTTCTAAGATCTACTATAGATATCTATTTCTTTTTGGAGGTGTCTTGCTAATTATGCACGACTATTCTAGAGATCTTTACCTCAGATATTTCTGATATTTTTTGTTTGGGTTGCTAATGAAATCATTCTTTATTCTTTGTGCAATTCTTCTTCTTGTCTTTTGTACAGATATGCTTTCCGCTCTTTTTACTTTCCAAGCATTGCACTCAAAACTTCAAAGAAAAGTAAAAAGAGTTTTTTCGACCAAAAAAAAGAATTAATAAAAACTTACTTAATAGTTTTGAAGGTTTTTCCCTCATAAATAGTAGAAATCACTTGAATTTGTAGAATTAATTTTGTTAACAAAAAATAGTTGATATATACTAATCATTGGGTGAATCCTTTGTGAAGACTCCCTTAATTTAAAGAATAACTTCCTCTTATAGAGAGAAAACCCAATATAAGGTTAACAACCCCAAGAGAAGGATAAAGAGAGTAGGCATGGCTAGTACATTGATAACTATGAGTTTTGATTCCCCTTAGGGATGAAGATGGTACACTAGGAGCTCCACATCTGTGCAGAGAATTTGAGGTCAAGTTCTTTGTATGGAGGCTTGAAGACACACAACCTTTGTAAGGAGAAGATAAGGTGTTGATTCAATGACAAGGTCGTTGTAACATAATAAAATTTCGGTACTAAATCTATTTTAAACTATTTTTCCTAATTTCCCCCTAACTTAGAGTCATTTACAAATATACTCCTTCATTCAAAGTCTTCTTTGGTTATTTTGATCAATCCTCATGTACTTTGATTCTGATAACGCCTCCATCTGAATTTCTTATGACTTAATAAGTTCATTCTCTTCTATTTGGAAATATTTATAAGTTAGTCCCTAAACTTATATCCTTGCATCACATTGTCATCATTTGGACAATTTGAAATCCTTTTGCTCGAATACTTTGATTTGACCTAGTATTACAATAGTATGCCTAATCTTTGGACCATTGGCTTTGAAATCACATTAAAATATATTTTTAAGCATTGTATATTAATTTTTAATGCGTTTATTATAGTAATTAAGTTAGCCATGTAAGGGTCATAAATATAGAAGCTAATATTTTGCACACATACTTTAATGCAAATTAGACTCATGGTTAAAATTTCATGGATATTGACTTCCCATTCAAAAGTTATAAATTGTGGAAGTAACTAGAAACGTGGAGTAAGAACCATTTCAATAAAGAATCCATTGACCCAAGAATAATATTGCATCTTTTTCCATTTTACCCTAACTGACAGTTACTAAATATGATGAAATATCATAGCTCGTCGTCCCTTCCTTATCCAAAAAGTGATCTAAAATAGGGAGCCAACTCCTCGCCTTTTCATTTTGAGTAGTGCACCCAACATCAACATTCACTATGCATTGCCACCATTATATGTTCTTCTTCCATTAACTAAAATTGACCTTCAATTGACCATTTCCACCTCACTGATGAGCGCAAGCCTTGCGTTTCCTCAAATAATGCTCCGTTAGACTATTGTATACCCCTCAAAGCCCTAGCTTAGTCCTTCTCAGTCCATATAACCCATCTCAGATCCCCTCAACAACAATGAAGTAGAAGACACTGCAATAGGGTTTATCGACATAGACATGCAACTGTCGGTAGCTGACCACCATGACATAATGACACCAAAATCTTCTACTACTCTGTGCCACCCACACCTGCCCCTCAAACATCACCAATGCTAATCATTATCGACTGTTTGAAACCTCACAGATGTTAGCTTTAACCCTGCCAACATTGATTTTGACAGACCATAGCAAGGAGAAACCATGATGTGAAACCAAAAGATGGATCAACAACTCATACCTCATGCAACATCCCACATCCTACATGACTCCACTATTGCCAGTCTTAAATATGAATGTTTCTAAATCCATGGTACAACTGAAATTTGGGAAGTCATTTGATCCACAACTACCTTCATGTCCTCCATTCCATCTAGTTGCATGGCCGTCTAATGAAACCACCACCCTTATCATCATTACTATTAAAAAAATTGATGAATTCATACTACTTGATGCCTCTTCAAACCTCCTTCCAAACGTTCATGCATCGCTAGGCAAGGAATCCATGTTCCCTTTTCATTGTTGGGAGAACGGTCTCCATATACTGTAGAAACGTTTGAGATCAAGACTGATCCTGGATCTTAGGAGATCAGTAGTGTTAGGCGACAGACATTAGTAGGAAAAAAAGAGCATGCCTATCCTTCATCACCATAAAACCCAGATCCATAGTGAAGAAACTAGTACCACTTGAAGACCTATAATAGCTCCCCCACTACTCACCATTGAGTTTCATATAAGACCAGACTAAGAAGACATAAAGAGAAGATACTCCCAATGAACCATATTCAAGATCACCATCCTAGGAAAATTGACCATTAAAAGTTTAAGTGCATCAATAATAGGTAATTAGATTTCCTATAGTCTACTCCTTAATCATTAACTAGAATATTGTTTGCCCCTCATATTCTATACACATTAGTTAGCTTGACATTTTTTAAATTATACATTAATCTATCTTAAAAAAGAACCATTTAACAATAGATATGATGATAATCAAAGTAAATAAAACATATAATACCTAGTTACTATAATCATTGACACCAATTGATTCCTATTCCTTGTACTAACAATATATTATATATATAAGTTAATTAGAATATATAACAATGTAGACAATCTTATTTGATTTCATTATAACAATATTCCATATATTAATTTGGATATAATTACGAATACAATATGAATTTTGCAAATATTTTCCTAGATAGATCTAACTCAAAATAAATCATTTTATTAGAGAAAGTAGTCAAATAAGACGATTACCCTTATGAAAGAATATGGATAGTTGATCTTATATGTATACAAACTTGGTTTAGATGACATATTGGTGGAATAATGTATTGGTATTACCCTATTATCTTTCATCTAGACCATACTTGTATTTAAGAGCATAATCAAAATCTAATATAGATTAATTTATATTGAGGTTTATTGAATTTTAACCCTAGATATTTCTAATAAGGGCATATTGGTAAATAAAAATATTTGATCGTAGTGACTAAATTGAAATATATTATAATCAAATTTTACAATCTAATCTAGAGAAAATTAAATAATACAATTGAGTATTTAATATTGACTATATATAATCAACTAGAAACCTTAGAAATATGAATAATGGAAAATACAAATAGCAGTCCTACAAGGAAAGCATAGTCACATATAATAAAAGTAAAAAGCTTGAATACCCAGTGTTTCCAAGTCGATAGTGACTATATTATTCCAGATTATAGACATCTTTGTTCATTGACTCTTGAAGATGTTTGAATCTTGATCATGAAAACTTTGGAGCTTTGTATTTGGAATATTTGGATTTATTCAAGGAATGAAATTTCTATAATATTTTGAAAGGTCATTCCCTCTTGAAGCATGCATAGAAGATAGGCCAGTTGGACTAAAATTGTTTTAAAATGTAGCCTTCCTATTTGGAAGGACACCAACAAATTATTCCTAGAAATAGTAGCAAACTATTTAAACATAAAAAAGTGAAGGTTGGTGCCCATTAGTTTAGTGGAATTATGCTTCCAAATCTATGCATAGAGATTAAGGCCATATGGTCCTTCAATATATTGGAAAATTTAGTTGGTGTGTTGTTGTTCTTCGTAGGACAGAACACATCTCTTCCCTAACAACCAGACATTGACATGTGCTATCTATTTGTAATTTTGAACTAGTAGTCTAAAATATGATATTGAATCGCATCAAATTTGAAAGCCCATTATTTTTTTAACACTTACCTGTATTTTTGAACTCTTTTCATTTTTTCATGAAAATCCTTTATAGATAGGTTCATATTTTTATTTTTTGATTGACCTACATTTCCCTTCCATTGGTGGTTTTGTCCCTATGAGAATTCACAGACAAGTCATTAAAGTAAGACTTAGAAGTGATGTGCAAGAGCTATCCTTTATTAAGAGTAGATATCAATCACTTTCTATTTTGTAATCTTATGTATACGCTTTTGTGACTCTGATGTAAAGCATGACTGTAAAAAGATTTTTTTATATTTTCTCATACAATTTTGTAAATTGATCATAAGGATCAAGTCTTTTCAACATGGTATTGGAGCTATAAATAGTCGAAACTCATGCTTGTCTTGTAGAATTTAAGTTTAGTTTAGAATACAAACATAATAGTAGAGCTTTGAAAAATAATTCACAACAAACAATAGTATCAATGGCCTTATTATTGGGATATATCTAGACTATAAGTAGGATACACAAAGAGACTAGGATGCGAGGTATGTGCTGTAACTTAGAAAGTCATGAGACATACCTAGACCAACTACTAGCTTTTAGACTCCATTAGACATAGATTTACATAGAGATATTATTGAGGAAAAAGTATTTAAGATACATGTATGTAGATTTGCAATTAGACCCTTGGAACATTAATATCATCACTATACATATACAAATAATTAGAGTGCCCTAGAGTTCCTTAGCAATTTTGTACAACAACAAGTAATTGTAAACAAAAAAACATATATATAGAATAAATAAATATCATAGCATATACCCTAAAATGGTAGGTTTCATGTAGTATAATCACATTTGATAACTTCCATTTAGAATCCTAAAATATATTTGAGAGTTATGTAATTAAAATAATTTACTTCAGATTATCAATTAAGTAAGAATAATTCATCACCATATAAGTGGAATGAGATGAAGTCTCTAAGGAAGGATGTTTAGTGAAGGTTAGGCATAATTACTCCCAATCCACTTAGGTGGTGTGGGCTTTCCTCACTTCACATACCAACCTGGCCAAGGCAACTTTGTCTACTTGGGGAAAACCCTAATATTTGAATAAAATACTCACCCAAAAAAGGATATATATATAATCATCTCTAATATTGGAAATAATTATAATTTACTAACATATATAGAGGAACATTATACTATGTAGAAAAGGGTTATATAGATTCAAAAATAACGTTGCCTCATTGTAACTTTGGCACAATTACCCGTACAAAGTATTATGAATCGAGAGTTGAATAATAAGCTCTCCTTCTATATATGTAGTTATGATAAATCTGAGACTAAGAAAATAGAAGTTACAAATCCAAGTATTATGATAAATAAATATATATATATATATATATATATATATACATACACACATATATATATATATTTATATATATATATATATATGTATGTATATATATATATATATATATATATATATATATATATATATATATATATACAAATTAGATTTACAATTTCACCTCAATCTGTGATAAGATAATTAAGTGGTAACATGTGATAAATATTAGGACTTCTAGGTTTGTAAAACTCCCATATTTGAAAAATATAAAAGTTTTGGATAAGTTATGTTGAGTTAAGCATTATATGGTGTAAAACCCGAATAATTAAAAATAGAGAAATCAAAGCAAAGTATACCTAAATTTTGAACTAATAAAATATCACATAAAGATTAGTAAAACAATATTAAATAAAAATTCAATAATTTTTAAGCTTGGCTATAATACCTATAGTCTACTTATTAATTTGTGGTGTAAGACAAAATTTTAATATCCATAATTTAGATTCTTAACCTAGAAATGTATACATGATATTAGAGGAATTATATAGACCAAGCATCACTAAGTGCTCAGGTGACTCCTTATGCTTTACAAAAATTAAAATCCTAAAGTGTGTAAAGTAATTGGGATGATGGAGTAATAGTAAATAGAATGTTGACATGAGGTGATTGCGACTTGGTTCTCACATTGACTTTTGTCATATTTAGTTTACATCAAAAAGTTTTCCGAGTGAGAAATTATTTTCTTTATAACACTACATGTAAACAAGGATTTTTTTGGAGTTTTATGCAAGGATTCATGAGCTAAATCATAATCAAAGAGATTTTAGGGAAATCGTAAAGGAATCTCACATGAAACCCTTCAAATCTAGAGTTTCGTGAAGGATACTACATTGTAGTTGATATGTATAAATAGATTTCTACTTGGATCATTTTAACAAGTGGAGAGTAGTACCTGAGTAAGCAAATTTTAGGGATGAAATGCTCTTTAAGGGGTGGAAAATTGTAACATACTAAAATTTGGCTACTAAATTTATTTTAGTCTATGATTCCTAATTTCCCCCTAACTTGAAGTCATTTACAATTTTGATCCTCCATTCCAAGTTCATTTTAGTCATTTAGATCAATCCTCCTATACTTTGATACTAATAAGCCTTCACTTGAATTTCTTATATCTATATTAGTTCATTCTCCTCAATTTGGAAATATTTATAAATTAGTCCCTAAACTTATATCCTTCAATTACTTTATCATCATTTGGATCAATTTGTAATCCCTTGTTCTTGAATACTTTGATTGACCTAGTATTATGATATTACACCTAATCTTTTGAACCTTGGCTTTGGAATTACATTAAAATACATTTTAAGCATTAAATATTAATATTTGATGCATGTATGATAGTAATTAAGTTATTCATATAAGGAGAATAATTTTAGGAGTTAATATTTATATTATATGAATATAGGAGTTAATATTTTCAATACAACTTTATTAAAAATTAAATTCATGGTTAAAATATCATGGATATTGACTTTTCCATTTAGAAGTTTTAAATTGTTTTAGTTAGAAAAGTAGAGTTACATCCACTTTAATAAGGAATCCATTGACTTAAGAATTAAAATCGTGTTTTCTTACATTAAAATTGACAGGTACTTGAAAATGATTGAATGTCATATCCTATCATCTCTTACTCCTTCACAACTAATCTAAAATGGGGAACCAATTCCTCACCCTTCCATTTTGAGTAGTGCATCCAATGACAACACTTACTGCGCATTGACAACATGATTTAGTTCATAAAAACATATTTATCCATTTTATTTACATCTTTTAAGTATATTTTAAGGATTATTTAGTTGATTATTTTCTTAGTTTTAGAACTAATTGTCTTAGTTTAGATTTTCTCACTTAATAATCCCAAGGAGCATTGTGAATAATTTATTTACCTTTCTTCTCCCTCATGTCTTTCATATTATAGTTTTCCTCCTTGTGCTTGTATTCCCTAATGAACTTTTTGATCTTGTGGTAGTGATATTTCTTCATCTTTGGATACTAACTCTTGAATTTTTTTTTGAAAATATTTATAAATCAGGTGGTGAATGAGGTTTTCTTGCCTTTGTATGACTTTCCTTCAGTGTATAAAGCATCTTCATATCTTTGGGAGAAATTTATACTTGAGCAAGATTCTCGAACTTTGTAAGTAAATTCTTTATTTTTTTGGGAAGAATATTCCTTTATCTCCTCTTCTCTTTCATTAAGCTTTACCTTATAAGCGGGTAGTAACCAATGATATGTTTAACTTGGAGGAATCGGAGGTTGGAAGATTCTTCCATGCTTGTCACTTACTTTACAAACCAGATTGTAAGAGAGAAGAGTATTTTTGAAAACTTTCTACTTGGACTCTACATGCTTTCCAAGTGCATTAAGGCCATTCATGATGCTTGATAACCTTTAGTACATCTCATCTATGGACTCATTCTTAGAGCTTTTCGATCAACTCAAGTTGATGTTGCAACATACTAATTTTTGAGTCCTTACTCAATTTCTCATGGGTGATGGAGAGATTCCAAATATTAAATTCCATTTCACAAGAGTATATATAATTAAACTTAAAAGAAGAGAGCGACAAAATAGAGAATTCAAACATATTTATCATTGAGTTGAGATCTTCTAATGGTCTCCCCATCCCAAGTATTCAAGTTTCCTATGACAATGGTGTAGGATAGGGCCACCATCTTCCACCTATTAGAGATAATCCCTCAGAAGTGAAATTGTAGTTTCCTCTCCAATATTTTTTTAAAATAAGCCAGGAGGTTCTCTTATTCATCCTACCCTCCTCGTGTAGGAAAAATCATTCAAAAATAATACAGCTCCTGCTTATAAATGCAGGTATGATCCCCACCGTACATAACAAAACCCTAAACCAACTCATTACACACCATCCCAAGAATAAAACACATATGGAGTCCTCTTCCTCTCCAGCAAAGCCATGCCTTTAATCCTCCTGGGAAGCTCCCTGTGGTTCGAGAAAATGTATGATCCATAGATATTCTTGCCCCAGCTACCTAATTCTTTGGGTATAGAATTGGCCATTTTATGAACGAGAGTACCAATAACGTTAGTCTGTTCTATCATCTTCTTCAACACTTTTACATAAGGTAGGATCTTCCAAGGTACCGAAGCTTTTCCCCATAAAATATCAAAAGTCCCTCTGTCATCAATCTCTATACACGAGATAGATAAGCATTGATCAGCTGCCATCCTTAGAACTATAATGCACGCATGTATATATGCTGTGTTAAAATCTTCTGCTCTGAGCCAAGTTCTGTAAATTAGACATATTACTACCTCATGATTGCGAACAACGCCCGCCGCCCACCTTCTCTTCCTGCCATCAGGTGCTATGCATCTCCCAATAGTGATGTTAAGCTTAAGGTTGAACAAATCTGGAGGTGTCCATCTAACAAGAATAATACTTTTAAGGCGATGCCTAGGCTCCTCAAAATTTGCTGTATTCAGTCTGTTGTAAAAAGAACCATCAGGAATCATCTTAAAAGCACGTCCCTTCAACATATGATTTAATCTAAAAACTAGGTAATTCCACTCCTTCAGCAATGGAACTCAGTTTCCTTCAAACCTGGCACCACATCTAATCCTCCAGATGCTGTAAGGTATAAGCGCAGCCATCCTTGCTGCTAACCATACCCTGAGGGAACTAGATGTGCAACGAGAGCACACGCCCAATAAGGACTGAATGTTGCCCGGTGCTTCCATGTCCATGATATTAGTGAACTTATCCCAGAAGAAAGATGCAACTTGCCCCTAAAATAGAAGGTGTGTAGAGTCTTCAGTATGAGGATTCTCACAGCGATTGCACATAGAAATAATCTAAATGTTGCATCTCCTCATGTTGTCATCAGTTGGTGTAGCTCTATGTGCAAATTTCCAGATTAAAGCTGAAGCTCTGGGAGCGCCCAAACACCAAATTTCCCCAAGCTTGCTATGAGTAGCACTGGTAGATCCAGAAAAAATCTTCTTGGCCGATCTGATCGTAAACTTTCCTTGCCATTCAGGTGACCAAATTATTCTATCCTCGTCTTCTGATATAATTTGTCCAGCCTTATGAATGAGCTACAATCCTTGAACGTGAAGGATCTAGCTGAGGGAGTTCCAATCCCATCCCATGTCAGGTAGCCAAAAGTCGCTGACAAGGAATGCCTGGTTGCGATCACTGGTAAAAACAACATAATCCGAGAGCCTCTCCTCACACCATAAAGAGTCCTAAAAGGATATATGGCCACGTCCCACGATCCATCTACAGTATGACATCACTTTTGGGAAAACATCCCATACTCTCTTCCAGAATGGGGAAGCCATTGCTCCTAGTTTCAAATTCTGTGGATACAAACCCGATCTGCTGGACATTGCATTATGGTATTTCGATCTGCAGAAAGTAGCCCACGCAGATGTATCAATCAAAATCTCCCAGCAAGCCTTGGCCACAAAAGCATCATTCAGATCCTGAAGACGTGTGAGTCCCAGGCCTCCCTGGTTACGAGGAACAGTCACCCACTGCCATCCTATCCAAGCTCGTCGGGCATGGTTGGTTCTGTCAGCCCATAGGAACTTGGATAAAAGTTGATCAATCCGCTTGATAATCCCAGCCGGAATGCCTACTGCCGTCGACGTGAAAACAGTCATAGAAGATAACACATGTTCAATCAGCAATCGTCTACCTGGAAAAGACAAAAGTCTCGATTTCCACATAGCTGTTCTAACATTCAGCTTATGTATCAGGAACTCAAAGTCCGCAAGCATAGAGTGCCCTGGAGATATAGGAATCCC
The DNA here is from genome assembly GCA_963693085.1 of Alisma plantago-aquatica. Lineage (NCBI taxonomy): Eukaryota > Viridiplantae > Streptophyta > Magnoliopsida > Alismatales > Alismataceae > Alisma > Alisma plantago-aquatica. The sequence continues at coordinate 595,525,829 of OY856415.1, forward strand.
TAGATAGGTGATGGAATCAGATATAATCTCGATGTCCAATGCCGCTGCAATGGGTATTGCATCACACTGATTCTTCACTCCAACAACACATAACGATTTGGTTCTATTAATGTGTTGACCTGTGGCTCGCTCATAAGCATCAAATACTCTCCTTGTGGTCAAAATGGAACGCTGATCAGCATTAATGAACATCAAAATATCATCTGCATAAAACAAATAGGTTGGAGCTATCCCTCTTCCTCTGGTGTGGAAACATGATATCTCATCGTTTTCAGCCAAATATTTGATTTTCCGGCAAAGAATTTCTTCAAAGAGGATGAAAAGAAAAGGTGAAATCGCATTCCCTTGCTTGATGCCTCCAATATTGACTGTTATAGGGCGAGTGGAGTATCCTACCTCAAGGTTGACTTGCCCAAGGATGTTTTTTACCATCTTCTCCTACTTGTGTGAGTATTTATTTGAGAATATCTTGCTCTTATTTCACTTGTAAAATTTAGTCTCTAGAGCTAAATGAATTGAGACAGTCAAAACTTAAGTAAAGCTCGTTAGACCTTCAAATTTAATCACAACATAACTAAACAAGAAAGGATAAGAGAGAATGATAAATCTAACATTGAACGCAAGTACTTATAATGGTTTCAACTTAAAACGCCATAGCTCCATTACCTAGAGAGGTTACTCCTAGGATTTATAAGCATCTCATACACTAAATACCTCTCTTTTCAGTTCAAGAGTAATTAGATTCCTTTAGTAATAAGGAGCCCACTATTTTAACTAAGGGTCTACCTAGCCTTACCAAGGGACACCTTCCCAGTACCTTCTTTAGCCAAGGAAGATTTAATCAAGATTTGGGATAAATAGACCGTAAGAGAGAACTGAGATACATACAAGATCACAAGTTAGGATGACTCTTTATAAACAATTACTATTTGCTCAATTTAATTGTGTAAGTGTAAGCTCAAGAAGTACATTAATGGATCTTTGTGGCATGATCTCAACTCAATTGTATGTGGAAGATTGGGAAACATTTGAAAGTTTTCAAATGGTTCCTATATATAGATGAAGGTGGATACTATTTGGTAAAGGTTATTAGGATGAAATATAGACATTTTCAGGATAGTACATGAAGTCCTGATTGATCTATTTTCACTTCAATTCTCACAAAAAATGGAATTTTCTACAATTATATAAAGGTGATTATCATACAGTCAGGTGGAATTTTTATGAGGAATTCAAGACTACAACTATCCACTATGTGTAAAAGAAACACATTTGATCAGTATTTTCTTAGAAATTGCAATCAATGACTTGAAAATATCATATATCATTGAATGGAATGCCAATGGGGAACTACATCCAATGTTGTTTTCCATGAAAGGACAATTAGCATATTTGATTGGAAATTTCATAGTGAATTATAAACAATTATTTTAATTATTCTTCATGCATTTCTAACATATGAAATTAGTCTAATGACTAGAATTTAATGAACTAAAATAACCAATGACACTATTCATAAACCCTAGTTTGGCATTGCTATTTGATATTTCTATGAGGAACAAATGAATTACCATCCTTGTCATCTAATAATTATATTTTGAGATTATACAAGATATTACATACAGATAATGCACTAAAACAAAGATCCTTATATAATATTCAACATTCTAGACTCAACTTAATAATGTTGTGTACCATGTTGAATTTTTTTTAACCAAGATTTGTCATGTTTACTGTATGTAGTGTGTCCACCCTTCAAAAACATGTTAAATGGATTTATTAGACATAGTAATATGGAACAACAAAGTCAAAACCAAAATATGGGATTAGGTGTGATGTAGCCTTGTGGTCAATGTAAAACTCCTCATTTTTCATGGATATATAGAATAATACATAGGAGACAACTCACTAAAGATGAACTGTGCTCACATTTATAAGGAATTGGAAGTACTTATAAATATATATGTATGTATGTAGGGTAAATGAGATTTCTTTGTGGATGTCTCTGTTGTTCTTGGTTATGAAAGGATTTAAGTGAGAGAGGTGAAATGTAATGTGATTCATGTAAGTAAATATCATTTTTGGACCAGTTTATCTTTCTCTTTCAGATGCCTACTCTCTTGGGATATCATATTTCTTGTTATAGAACTTTGATTATTGTGTTTTGATCCATAACTACAACGGAATGGATTCTTTATGTAATTGACTATAATTGATGTCAAATAGAAACACATTTCTTAACCAAGTTATGGATTCCAAGATGAAAAGTCCACTCAAACTTTCCTAGAAATATCATTTCCCAACTATTTGGGAAATGAAAATGTTTTATCATGACTTAATAATCTAAAAATTGGATTCATTTTAGAATGTTTAGGTTTAGATTATTTTTATTCCCACACCCTTAAAATTGCATCTAAGTTTTAGGTATATAATAATTTTCTTGTGTTTCCACTTGTTATTTAATTTTTTTATCACTATATATGATCAGAATAGCATACAACTTTCATAATATACTATATAAGTTCCTTACTCATGTTTATAATATATCTACTAACCCAGAAAGATAAATTATGATTCTATAATTATGTATGAGCCAAATTCTATATACTTGGATGCAATATATTCAATTTCCCTGACAACTAATATTTATTTCAATAAAATTGATTATTTTTATTTCCTTACAATTTTTTATATTCCATGATGTGATTGTGAAACCATGATTCTATGTTAATCTTAAATTTTATCTCTAATATTGATTTATTATCTTAATATGATATTCATAAAAGATTTTTTACTCAATTAAATAAGTTAAAATACTATCTGATGTCAGTTTGCACTTCGAATGCCTTGATTTCAAGTTTTCACATAAGTTGTGGATTTAATTGCAAAATTACCATAACTTAAGGAGTGAAAAGAATTTTTTTATAATAATTTTACTTATGTATTCCATAATTTATTAAGTTTTGAAATCACTAGATCAAGAGACATATCTAATTTGGTTCAATTTACTCTTTCTTTTTCCCTAAATTTAGGGTTCTTAGCAAGTTGTGGATTTAATGAGAAATTCAACATAGTATGAGGACCAAATTGCAAATTATGTGAAAAATGTATAATCTTGTGCTTGTATTCTTACTCTTCCTTTTTTATACTTAAAATCAATTGGTTAAGAGATGACTCTAATCTAGACTCCGTTGTACTTTATTTTCTTGGAAATGTAATATCATGTACAATTGTGGACTAATATGCAATTTGACCTTAATTGAAAACATAAGTGGCAGTTTGAGTGCATTATATAAAAATGAATGATATTAATTAATTATATTTATTCATTTCCTTGGTTTTATTCTTTTGACCTTAGTTGGGTTAAGGCTTCAATCTTAACTAGTATGGTGGTGTTGGTAGTTGATGATGGCCAATGGAGCTTCTCGTGCTCAAATAGTGGACTTTTGGCTCATAAAAGAGGGTTTTTTGGCTTATGGAAGTCATACACCAGTGAAAACCTCACATATTACGATTATAAGGGTTACCAAACAATATGAGGGATGAAAATATGACTTCTTTGATCAATGGATGGCATTTTTGGGCCGAGGGTATGAGGACTAGTTGGGAGAAATTTGGGCTTTTGTACCTATTTTCCACTTTATAAAACCAAACCCTTCGACATGGAGTTTCATTTAGCACCCTAAAAGATTCTGGAATCATGGAGAGAGACATGGAGGCCGAAGCAAGCTGCTAGGAAGGGATGGACATGGATGGAGCCTTGCATGTTGACAAAAGTGGATGACAGTTGTAGATCTAGCTTCTTCAAGATGCTTCCAACCTACAAGGTCGTTTTCAGACCTAATAATGTAAGAATAATCTTGTGTAATCTCTTTTCCTGATATTCCTCACCTCATCTTCCCCCTTTGGTCGTGCCCCATGGACCTTTATGTTGGAAACTACTCCATCTATCTAAAGAACCTCCCCTTTTCCTCATTTTGATCTAAGGAGAGTTATATCTTACTTGGAGCATGGATCTCAGAGATTTTGGAGGGCTGATCTAGGACCTGGAAGTATTTCGTGGCCTCCTTGTATGAAACTTGTTATTATCACCATAAGATTCGAGTGATATAACATTCTTAGCATTCTTTTGCCTAATAGTTCATGCAAATCCCTGAAACTTGTTTTAAACTTAATTTATATGCCTAACGGTTTAATATTTGTGGATTATTTTGCTGCCATGTGATATGATTTTGATTTTTTATATCTTTCGATATATCTTAAGCATGAATACTTGATTAAATAGACCTACAAACTTTGATTTAAGGTCCGAACTTTGAAATTTGTGCATCAATAGTTCATTTTGTTCTATGACCTCCTAATGTGCTAAAAGATGATGACTTGAGAACCATTTTAGATAAATGGACTAGATTCACGCAATTTAGTTTTATTCTTAACCTTCTACAGTTACTCCCTGATGTAAATTTCATGACCAAATAATCATGTACTTGTTGGACTCCAAAATACAAGTGAAATTGTTATTAAGTATATCATCCTTGTGGTGTATTAGCATCATATGAAAGAAATATATGTATAAATGCAATTATTAGTAACTATGAGTTGACATAACACTTTTATAAGACCTTTATCTAATTGTTATGGTTCTGTAATTTCCTTTGACTTAGGTCTATAAATCCCCAAAGTAGGCCACCTATGCATAGAGGTTGCACATATTATGTACAATAGTGTTATTAATGGAACTCCCTCTTAATTTTGAATTTGAATTTGAAATTTGGTATAGTGGTGTATAACTCTAATTTGAATTATAATCAATAATTTCAAATGCTTTTAAAGTTATATGGTGAAATTATCCTTTTATGTCTAGTTTTGGGACTATATGCCCTAGTGAGTATTTGGAATTATATATTATACTTCCTGAGTATGTTTTTACTCACTCATATCCTAGATGAATTTATCTCTTATTAAAGAACTATAATCATTATAATGTGGAGGGTATTTATCAATAGAAATTAAAAAATGACCAAGGTGTAACTTGGTAGTTCCTAAATTGAATGTGAGTCGTAACTATTGATTAAAGTATTTTATGATAAATAACTTTAATAAGGTGATTCTCTACCTTACATGATGGCTATGTGTTATTTACATCCTTTGTTAGAACTCTAAGGGTTGACTACATGAGATATAAAATATGACACTAAAATATATCTTGGGCATGGATTTAATGTATATACGTAAGAGTTGGTGTCTTGTGGCTGATCTCTAGGGTGAAATGGCATGTGTGTATCATCATTGGGATGATGGTTGGACCCAATGGTTAAATATCACACATGTTTAGATATGATTAAAATATAAATTGAGGAATAAAATGGTGGTATTGTAAAAAGTGGATGAGTTATGTGACCTAATGAATTTGATAACATTACCTCCAAATAATGACTTACACCTTATTATAGACAATAAGACTGTAAAAGATGCATGTCATGGGGTTGGTTTAATTTAATTAATATTCATGAAAACAATGCAATATGAGAGTCCCTCATGATACTCTTACACTTGAATAGTAATTACTAATCATATTCAATGATCTTGTCTATCTTGAATCCAATGGTTTGTATTTATGTATCTGATTCGATTGTGGTGTTTCTGAATAAGTAACCATAATCCATGGGTTTTGCTTAATGTACAAAGATATAATGGTTGAGTACATGATTGATGGGAATGTTAAGTGTGAGTGTTGGTGCTTGGCTACACATGATCTAATAGTCTTACCTATTCCCTCATATGAATATAAAATGATGGTCACAATAAAGTGTTAATGTGTAACACTAATTTAACCTACCTTGCTGAATATAACCCAAAAGTGATTATATATGATAGTTTAAGTGTATCTGTCTCCCTTTATGATGTTACAAAGGAAGTTGTCTCTTATAACGTTAATGGAGATCATGTTATATTACCTCATATATATTGAGATTAGTGCAATAGTTTTCTAAGTTTGTGTATCACATGTATGATGGTGATTGTTGAACGTTTTACAAGGTGTTCAAAAATAATGATGTTCTTCTAAGAGATTATTTGGTGGTCTAAATGACTTTTGGGCATGAGTGAGCCCTAGTGGAGGTGTAACCCTCTTTATGATTAACAAGGGTTGGTACCCTGGGATAATATGATAATGATTTATATCCTATGATGGTGTAGTGAACAATAATGTCTCATGGATGAAAATGAAATAGTGTCATATGATGTTGAAATGAGGAATTATGTTTCATGCGTTTTATATCTTTTGGAGTTGTTATATATCAATGCTTTCTAGAAATAAATTAGGGTTTGTATGTCCACTTGTTTGATTCAACCTTAATTCACCCAATTGGAATTAACTAATTAACTGAAACCCTAATCATGTAGTGCCCTATGCTATAGAACCATTCTAGTGTTAGGACTTACTGGATGGGGAAACGGGTATTCCTGAAGGGAAGCCCGGAGTTATATAATGTTGAGTATATGTAGGTGCAAGTGACTGTGTGTCCTTGACATCCTGATCCCAATATCTTGAGGATGGATGTGGTCATACCTTGGTAGGATAATGGTTGCGGTCATATCTCAGATATTTCATGTGAGTGAGGACATCTGCAGTTATACCTCAGATGATAGGGTTTTGAATATCATGGTTACTAGTGTCGTGACCTATATACCAATGGAAGACTAGGTTGTTTTTCATCTTGACCTTATGTGTCACTGTGGTGGAGTTGTACTGACTGAGGGAGGATGAGATCTTAGGATTCTGTCTCTCCTACATCTTGTGGGGAATTGATGTTGACTTAATAATGGTCAGTTAGAATTTGAGTGGTATACCTCAAATTCCCCAGGGCTTAATAAAAGAAATAATCCATTCATGTAGTATATCCATTTAGGTTTAATGGATGAATAACATGGATGCATAAATGTATTCTTTTACTAATTACAAATGTTGTATATGTTTCCTACTTTATACATGTAAGCGTACAGTTGAGGTACATACATGGTATTATCCCTTGTACTTATTGATTAGACATCCACGTGAAGAGATTTTATCTCAATAGACATATATAGTTATGAGAATTAATACTTTATGCATATATTTTGTGTAATGATACTTAACTTTTAATTAATTTACCTCTAAATAAGTTTATTATAATACTCTTGTAAGAAATCGAATGTTATCTTTGCTATATATAATATCGCTGGGATCGCGGGTCTCACTCATGGTTATCCGCATATTTTTAGGTATGATGGAGTAGTGGAAACAAAGTGTTGATCAATATATAATAAGAAAGAATATAGTTAAGTGTAACACTCGAGCCCACCGGTCAAGGCTCTAGTAGAGTTTTAGGAATGACAACTGGCCCCATAGACTACCACTGGCTTTAGTTTCACACTCTATCCTCACCACAAATCGGGATAAACTTCCTGACTATTCACCCATCCTAGTACTACTCCAATCTACGCACGCCTAACTATGAAGTTCTTAGTGATGGGCTCCCTTAAAAGGAGGTGCACATTAGTGATATGGGTAGTCTAATAATTCCTTTTAAGATCATTTTATTTGAAACCTCAAGTCATAAGATGTTACAATCTCTCCCACTTAGAATCTTGACATCCTCATCAAGGCTCAAATATATGACCTCATAATCTATTCCCCATTTTAGTGCAGACTTAGAATGGCCCATGGACATCCAGCTCCCATCCATGCTTACCAGCTCAAGGGTGGCTCCATCTTGTCTCAGCAGACCCTTTCGAACTTGTCTGAACTGCACAGCTTAAGACTGGCATGCTACATGTTCATGTGGGCCCCATCTACTAGAGGGGCATTGGCTCTGATACCATTTGTAATGGCCAAACTACTGACCAAGGCTCTAGTAGAGTTTCAAGAATGACGAGTGGCACCACAGACCACCATTGACCTTAGCTGTCTACTTTGTCCTCACTCACATGGAAGTCAAGATAAACTTCTCAACTAGTCACCCATCTTAGTACTACTCCAAATTGAGCATATTTAACTATGGAGTTCTTAGTGACAGGATTCCTAAACAGGAGGTGCACCTTGGTGATATGGTTAGTCCAATCATTCCTTATAAGATCATTTTTTCTGAGGCCTCAAATCCTAAGATGTTACATTAACTCTAGAGTATCCCTGTACTCTCACTTTTCTTAGTGATGGGTTGGTAGTTGATAAAATACATGTTAGCTTGTTTCATGTGATGCTTTCTTACAAATACGAGTTGTAAGTTGAGCTAGCATTGTTATGATATTTTAGTCACAAGAATATAACTCATGTTGTAATCGTACTTTGACACAGTTAATAAAGGAATTTCAGTTTGTACTCGTATCATGTCCTCTTTTGAAATGGCTCTAGTATAATGAAATACATTATTTTATAAAATTTATATGAAGTATGATAGATGTTGTAATTAGTTCTTTATGTGGATCATCTTATTCAAAATTTTTAGCTTGACTTTTTATCAATATTAGATTTAAGTTAGGTTTTAGCTAAGGATTTCCCCTAATGGTCAATTAAGGTTTTATTATCAAGATGGGTCCTTACAAGTTTGGTATTAGAGTATAGGTTAGTTGACTCTGTAGGGACAATAGAAATTAGAATTACAATTATGAATAAGAGATGAATATGACACATGCGTAACGCATACTGCCTGAACTCAGTATTTGGGTGCCTTGGTTAGGTATTCAACTATTGAGGAAATGATAAGTGTGGAACTCTTAGATTGTTATTGTAACATATTGGATCTCGAACCCTACCCTAGAAGTTTTACTTTTTGGAATTAGCCAAACAAGGTTGAGGTTAGGATTAGGAGAATGTTCCCAATAAGCTAATGCATGTAAATCACCCAAATAAACTGAACTAAATAAATAATTGAGATAATGGGCCACTAATGGGCCATATGACATATATCATAAAAAGAAATCCCAAAAGTAAAATCTAAGTTCAAATTCGTGTTTCTTGGGTCCCAATTACCTTGGGAGTCAAGTTTCACATTATTCACGTAATAATAATTCATTTAATTTAAATGGGAAAAGAATATGTGTTTTTTTCCTAAATATCAAATAAAATAATAAATAACCAAAAGAGGAAAATAGTCTTAGACTCGTAATCTAGATAATAAATATAGCCTCTGGGTGAATTTTAATCCAATTTGAAGAAAGTTTGCCTAAAAGTTGAAATCAGGAGATAGAAAGTGTGTAGAACCTTCAAAATATTAAATAAAATGTTCTAAAAACTCCAATATGTAAAATTGATGGCAAGTTCACATTCAACACATTAAATATGACTTGTGGGTCAAGTTTCATAAAAATTAGATAATCCTAATGTCATTAATGAAGGAGGAAAGAGAAAATGAGATTTGATTTATTCAACACATTAAAAGTTTCCAAATGGAAAAACTAAGTGCATAATCAAAATCTACATGCTTTATATAGCCTCTGGGCAAAATTTCAACTAATTTGAGTAACTTTTGCACCGTTAATTGGAGAGAGAGAAAAAGGAAATAATATATCATATCACTTTCAAATTATTTCCTTATCACAATCGTATTACTCTAATTTTCCTAAAGTTGTGTCATGTTGGTTCTTTGGCAATTCGGATTTCTTTTGGACCATCAGATTAAATTTTGAACGACCTGGATTTCCTCCCTTACCTTTTGTTTTCTATTTCCCGTTCCTTTCTCGTGCTCAGGTTCTCCGCTCAGACATCTCCCTGCCCGACTCCAAACTCTCCCTCCTTCCTTCCTTTTCTCGCACACTCTTCACCTCCATCTTCCTTGCTTTTCCCCAGTCACAATGACCCTTTAAAAGCTTGGGATCTACGCAACCTTGTCTAGTTCCGCACGACGTTACCCGAGTTCTTTGTTCGTTCCCCTATTTCTCGCTTCTCCCCTTCCCCTCGCCTCTTCTAACCATTGGACACCCAGGAATCTATCCCAAGAGCTCTGTGCCACCACCATGTCTTGGTTCCCTACACTGGTTGGGTTTCGTCAGGTCTGGTGTTGAGTCCCCAAACTCAATTTTCCCTTGCTGCAAGTAGCCTCTCTGCTCAGACTGTGTTTTTCCTTCTTGATCCTCTTCGCAGCATGGTAAGTACATGTAGACCACAACAAGTTTTCTTTAGTTCTTTCTACGGTCTTAATTTCCCATGTGTTTCCATTGTTTACTGCAACCAAGTTGTGGAGTGTTCAGGGTTTGCGGCGCACCGCCGAGAAACTTGAATCTATCGTGGCCCAAATTTTTTGTGGCCCAAATTGTTTTGATGGTAAGCTTCTCTTGATCTGTGGTGGAGTTTTCGGCTATTTGATTTTGTGTGAGGATGCCTGGTCAGGTTTTCCCAATCTCGTCCATTGTAGCTTCTTCACACACTGCGTCCATGGCGGGCGCTAGAGCTAGAAGATGGCTTGGGCTCAATTTCCTATTCTACCCTTGATCGTCCTTGGTTTTCTATTTTTGAGCCAAGGGTATTAGTGCCCTTTTGACCTCTTATCTTTTGCTTTGCGTCGATTCAAATGAGCCTTTGACTCGCTGACTTGGCCGGTGTTCATTGGGCCAAGTCATGCGGGCTCAGCCTACTTTTCGAGGATTTTCTCGCCTATGTGGCATTATATAATTATTTGATTGGTCAGATTTCTAAATTACATAACTAATTATCTACTGGGCCAAAAATTACAAATAAATATTTGTTGTATTTAGAAAAATGTAAGCTTTCTAATGGTATTGGTTTTGTCACCTGAATCTCATTTCTTAAAGAGGTGATTTTAATGGATCTAATTAAAAAAGATAATAACTTGTATAAATCGTTACTACATATTTGTAAGTCAGAAAAAAATTAATAAAATATGTTTTGGATTCAGAATAATATAACCTAAAATATAGAATAGTTTTGATAACCTAATTCACACAATGATAAAAGGTGGTTTTTAGGGTTTTGTATATATTAATGGAAACACAACTCTAATTTCACATATATGCATCATATGTTCTTTGGATGCCTAGGCTTGGATCTAGATGTGAGTTTGGACTCTGAAGTTGAGGTATGTTGTATCCCCTATTCCTCTATATTGAGAAATTCACCTATCTTATCATTCTTTTGACTTTAGCCTACACAAATGTCTGTTTTCTTGATATCATGGTTCGTGTGAACTATCTTGCTTGTTATGGACTTGAATATTTTTATTAATATCTATATTGTACCTTGGTGCATGTTGGTTTTACATAATGATATGTTCCCACTTTGAAGTGGATGTTTATATTTTTGTGTTTTCCATTGTGTGATGGCAACATTGTATAATTCTGACTATACTTTTTAATTTCTACATTAAACATGCTATGTGATTCAGTAGAACTAGAGTAGTATAATTGCATTGGTTTTGTTTATAGAAGATGTGATATTTCTTGCTCTTTTGGGATGGAAAGGAACCTTATACCCAGGGCAAGATGTGTGATTTTTGGCCCAAGATTTTATATATATTTGGGAGATTGGAAATATTCCTTTCTCTATCAGGTTTCAACTTTATGAGGGTTGGCCGCCAATTGTGTTTATATTTTTCTAGGGCTATTCTTATCTCACATGAATAAAGGTTGATGATGTTTATGATGGGTTATGTGCCCGAATTGATGATGGGTTATGTGCCCAAAAATCTTGATGGGTTATGTGCCGAAATCTTGATATGTTCTTATGTGGCACTACTTTATTGTTTTATGGCAAGTATCTTCTTTTACGATGATGATTCTTATCTTTTATGCCCAATTGGGTAGTCCTTATCTCTTGCATGGGAAGAATTTTATTTTGATGTCCCTTATTCTTTATAAATTTCTCAATTTGCTTTTTAGTATGCACATACCAGCCTTTCCTGATGTCTTTTATTTTTCTCATCTTGCTGGGGTATGCTTCCAACCCTAGGTGGAAGACTTGGATGATAAGGCATGTTCACCTAGACTTAGATTGTGAAGTTAAAGCTTGGAGACAATCTTGAGGTGGTTTAGATTTCCTCTACATGGATCCTTGTGATGTAAGTTTGTAACCCTTTGTTTTAAAATTGAATATAGTCATGTTTTTATTCCGTTGCTATACTTTGGTCTTTTGATTACCATTATATAAAGATTTGAAAATTTTACACCCACTCCATCATAACTTTTGAGTGTGTTAGGACTAGAGGTTCTATTATTCAATTTTTTAGTAGAGAAGTGGTATCACTTCTTTATAGCATGGTATCAGAGCCCATGATAGTCGGAATCTGACAATTTCAATTTTGTCTCCCTATAGGAACCTTGACTTTGCTAGTTTCCTCTAAGTGAGATGTCGACCCTAGATTTGATCAATGATGATCTTTTTATGCAATAAGGTTTGATTTGAGGATGAGACTATGAGAAGAGGTCTTATTATGAATATTGTGACTTGGTTCTCATATTGATTTTTAGCCCGCATGTTGTTTTTACATCACGAAGTATTTTATCAACAAAATTATTTTCATTATACTACTATATGTACATAATTTTTCTCTGGTTTGCCGATGTTTCCTTGAACTAAGTCACAATGAAGAGAAAACCTAGAATTAGTTGATTAGAATCTAACCCTAGTTTTTGTGACTAGGATTTATATAAAGGTGTAGTTGACCAACCCTATGACTTTTGATGATCATGTAGGGTTGATAGGTTAGAATACAGGGACCTAAAACTCAACCCTAGAAGGTATGACTTAATAGTTGGATACATGAGAAACATAAATCTCTAAAACTTTCACAATTAAGAGATGTGGGTAGCTCTAAAAGGTTGATTAGTTTGACTTGTTAGGTTGAATCTTTTAAGGGGTGGATAGTAGTTGGTTGTTGATGTTTGGATCTATAGATTTCGAGGATGAAATCCTTTTAAGGGGTGGAGTGCTATAACATACATGATCTTGATCCCTACCATAGAAGTTCGACCTTTTAGACTTAGTCAAACAAGGTTGAGGTTAAGCTTAGGAGAATGTTCCTAATAAGCTAATGCATGTAAATCACCCTAATAAACCTAATTAAATGAATAATTGAGATAATGGGACACTAATGGGTCATATGACATATATCATAAAAAGAAATACCAAAAGTAAAATCTAAGTTAAAATTCGTGTTCCTTGGGTCCCAATTACCTTGGGAGTCAAGTTTCACAGTATTCACATAATAATAATTCATTTAATTCAAACTAGAAAAGAATATGTTCGTTTCCCCAAAGTACATATAAAAAATAATAATTAACTCCAAAAGAGGAAAATAATCTTAGATTTGTAATCTACATAATAAATATAGCCTTTGGGTGAATTTTAATCCAATTTGGAGAAAGTTTGCTTAAAAGGTGAAATCATGAGAGAGAAAGTGTGTAGAACCTTCAAAATATTAAATAAATGCTCGAACAACTCCAATATGTGAAATTGATGGCAAATTCATATTCAACACATTAAATATAACTTGTGGGTCAAGTTTCATAAAAATTGGATAATTCTAATGCCATTAATGAAGGAGGAAAGAGAAAATGAGATTTGATTTGTTTAACACATTAAAAGTTTCCAAAAGGCAAAACTAAGTGATAATCAGACTCTACATGCTTTATTTTGCCTCTGGGCAAAATTTCACCTAATTTGAGCAACGTTTGCGTCGTTAATTGGAGAGAGAGAGAGAAAGGAAAAAGGGAAATAGTTGGGCTCGACGCAAGCCTTACGAGTCTCTTGGGTTACCAAAAATAAGAGACAATAAGGAAATAATTTATCATATCACTTTAGGATTATTTCCTTGTCACAATCATATTACTCTAATTTTCCTAAAATTGTGTCATGATGGTTCTTTGGCAATTCAGATTTCTTTTGGACCATCAGATTAAATTTTGAATGACCTGGATTTCCTCCCTTACCTTCCACTTTCTGTTTCCCATTCCTTTCTCGAGCTCAAGTTCTCCGCTCAGACAACTCCCTACCTGACTCCAAACTCTCCCCTCCTTCCTTCCTTTTCTCCCACACTATTCACATCCATCATCCTTACTTTTCTCCAGTCACGATGACCCTTTAAAAGCTTGGGATCTATGCACACTTTCCTGGTTCCGCACGACGTTACTTGAGTTCTCTATTCGTTCCCCTATTTCTCACTTCTCCCCTTCCCCTCACCTCTTCTGAACATCAGATACCTAGGAATCTATCCCAAGAGCTCTGTGCCACCACCATGTATTGATTCCCTACACTGGTTGGGTTTCGTTGGGTCCAGAGCTGAGTCCCCAAACTTAATTTTCCCTTACTGCAAGTCGCCTCTCCGCCTGAACTGCATTTTTCCTTCTTGGTCCTCTTTGCAGCATGGTAAGTATAGGTATACCACCGCAAGTTTCCTTTAGTTCTTTCTATGGTCTTAATTTCTCCTGTGTTTCCATTGTTTACCGCGGCCAAGTTGTGGAGTGTTCAGGGTTTGTAGTGCACCGCCGAGGAACTTGGATCCGTCGTGGCCCAAATTGTTTTGATGGTAAGCTTCTCCTGATCTGTGGAAATGTTTTTGGCTATTTGGTTTTGTGTGAGGATACGTGGTCAGGTTTTCCCCAATCTCAGCCATCATATCTGCTTCATGCACTACAACCATGGTGGGCGCTGGAGCTAGAAGATGGCTTGGGCTCGATTTCCTCTTCTACCCTTGATCATCCTTGGTTTTCTATTTTTGAGCCAAGGGCATTAGTGTCTTTTCACCCGCTTATCTTTTGCTTTGCGATGAGTCAAACAAACCTTTGACTTGCTGACTTGTCCGATGTTCATTGGGCCAGGTCATGCGGGCTCGACCTGCTTTTTGAGGATTTTCTTGCCTATGTGGCACTATCTAATTATCTGATTGGTCAGATTTCTAAATTACATAACTAATTATCTGTTGGGCCAAAAATTACAAATAAATATTCGTTGAATTTGGAAACATGCAAAATTTATAATGGTATTTTTTTCTTGAATCTCATTTCTTAAAGAGGTGATTTTAATGGATCAAAATAAATAAGATAATAAATTGTATAAATCATAACTAAATATTTATAATTCAGAAAAATATAATAAAATATGTTTTGGATTCAGAATAATATAACCTAAAATATGTCATAGTTTTGATTAGGGTTGGCAATTTTTGACTCGACAGGACCCGAAAATGTGAATTTTATTCAAAACCTAATTTCTTTCATTTGTGAACATTTTTGGTTGTATGAGACCCGAATAAGCCAGACCCGACCCAAAATGACCCGAAATTAATTTTTTTGAAGATTTCATTTTTACATTCAATTTCAAGACTTATGAACATATATGCATCATAGGTTCTTTGGATACCTAGGCTTGGACCTAGATGTGACTTTGGACTCTGAAGTTGAGGTATGTTGTATCCCCTATTCCTCTATATTGAGCAATTCACCTATGTTATCATTCTTTTAACTTTAGCCTACACAAATGTCTATTTTCTTGATATCATGGTTCCTGTGAACTATCTTGCTTGTTATAGACTTGAATATTTTTCTTGATATCTATCTTGTGCCTTGGTACATGTTGGCCTTATATAATGATATGTGCCAACTTTGAAGTGGATGTTTATATTTTTGTGTTGTCCATTGTGTGATGGAAACATTATATAATTCTGACTATACTTTTTACTTGCCTCTACATTAAACAAGCTATGTGATTCAGTAACACTAGAGTAGTGTAATTGCATTGGTTTTGTTTACAGCAGATGTGATATTTCTTGCTATTTTGGGATGGCAAGGAACCTCATACACAAGGCAAGATGTGTGATTCTTGGCCCATGATTTTATATATATTTGGGAGATTGACAGTATTCCTCTCTCTAACAGGTTTCAACTTTATGAGGATTGGCTGCCAATTGTGTTTATATTATTCTAGGGCCATGCTTATCTCGCATGCATGATGGTTGATGATGTTTATGATGGGTTATGTGCCCAAATTGATGATGGGTTATGTGCCCAAAAATCTTGATGGGTTATGTGCCCAAATCTTGACATGTGCTTATGTGGCACTACTTTATTGTTTTATGGCAAGTATTCTCTTTTATGATGGTGATTCTTATCTTTTATGCCCAATTGGGTAGTCCTTATCTCTTGCATGGGAAGCCTTTTAAAGCTTGGAGACAATCTTAGATTCCTTACAGTTGTCCTTCTGATCACTCTGACCAAATAGTCAGATGTAAACAATCCAAAAGGCATAATAATAAGAAATCGTGATAAAAAGAATGAGATTAAAGTTGATGCAAATATGCGTAATCTAGATTAAGTCTAATATTTGAACAAGGACCATTTATAGAAGTGTTAAAAAATGATGAAAATGTACTAATATTACCACTTGAGAAACATAAAAATCATATCTTAACTCATCAAAACCTGAGCATTTGGTGATTAAAGAAAAAGATATGATGCCATGAAGTTTAATCTGAATATAAATAATGTAAGAAAGAATTCTTAAAACTTGAAAGGACACTATGCATGGGTGAGAATCCAATGTTTGATCTAGAAATGATGAGGTAAAGGAGATATGACTCTATGTATGGAGATTTAATTATGTGTAGTAGCCAAAGAAATCATCAAG
Organism: Alisma plantago-aquatica; assembly: GCA_963693085.1. NCBI lineage: Eukaryota > Viridiplantae > Streptophyta > Magnoliopsida > Alismatales > Alismataceae > Alisma > Alisma plantago-aquatica. The sequence continues at coordinate 595,542,441 of OY856415.1, forward strand.
TAGTTTTTAGAAGGTACAAGTGAGTATGAGGAAGTTCATGGAGAACATGTGTTATGAAAATTACTTAAGGTGTAAAATTCATATAAAAGAGGAGAACTCAAATGATAAGTGTAGTATGATGTCATAAATAAGAACAATGATAGATGAACAGAGTGAAACTTGAGTTAATCTCAGACCAATCCATGTGTGTTATGAAAGCATTGAGGTGAAATCTTCATGATATATTAAAGATAAAATGGATTACTTAGGAAATGATCTTTATTAAATAAAAGAATGTGAATATTCATGTGGAATTGAAGTAAAAATGAATAAAGAATAGGAGATAGAATCATTTACCTGGTATAGTTTTTTATTATTGTCAAGGATATGTGGTAATAATCAAGATGAGTAAAGAGGTTGATTGACATAAAAGGGTAAAACTATAAGATTTATTGTAGTAACTGCAAAATTAGTAGATTGGTACCATGATAAAATAAGGATGAGTGATTACATGGTGATTAAATATTATGATTTTTCGATCCTTTTGTATGGTTAAAGGATGACAATTGTATAAGTCACTTGTTATGGGAGGAAGGCCATTCAGCAAAACATGTTTCAGCCATAGAATAAAGCAAAGATGGTGACCATTAAGAGTAAACTGATAGGATACGATATGTATCCATGTGATTATGAATTGTTTGTGAATAGATATCAAGCCAAGAGTTTTTACCTAGATGAAGAGAATGAATATTCCATGGATGTGTCCATTGGTTGGATGATTTTTAGGAACACATCAACTAATGTCCTTAATATAAAGAAAAATATAAATAAAAAGTTTGATAAAGAGAATAAATAAATGAGGATGAATGTGAAATATGATGAACCCACCCTCAATAGGTGAATGAAAAACATAATAATATGAAGAGAAACACAAGAATGATAACTTGTCAACAAGAAAGAGCAATTAAGTACGGTAATCATACTAATTCCTAAATAGATGGAAATGAATTAAATAAGAAAAAAAATGATGCATAAATAGTAAAAAGCTTGAAATGAACTATCAAGACATGCATGATGATATGTATTAACTTCTTGATGACCATTCATTAATAATTATGGTGTAGGATAAGTTGTGCATAACTGTGTTTGACATGGAGTTTATGTTTTGCTTCTTTGTTGTTCTCTTCCCTAACCTTGATATTTGGAGGCAAAATCCTTTTGAGGGGTTTATGGTTGTGAGACCATGATTCAATCTTAATCTTAATTTTATCTCTAATATTGATTTATTATCTTAATATGATGTTAGGAAAAGAATTTTTACTCAATTAAATAAGTTAAAATCCTCTGATGTCAATCTGCACTTTGAATGCCTTGGTTTCATATTTCATTGTTATTCATTTGAATAAGTTAAAATCCTATCTGATGTTAATTTGCACTTTGAATGCCTTGGTTATAAGTTTTCGCATAAGTTGTGGACTTAATTGAAAAATTACCATAACTTAAGGATTTAGATGCAAATTTATTTATAAGACTTTTAATTATGTATTTCATGATTTATTAAGTTTTAGAATCCATAGATCAGTAAACATATCTAATGTGGTTCAGTTTACTCTTTCTTTTCCCCTAAATCCATGGTTCTAAGAAAAATGTGAATTCAACTAAATTCAACTTAGTATGAGGACCAAATTGCAAATTGCGTGAAAAATGTCTAATATTGTACTTCTATTCCTATTATTACTTGTTTGAGACTTAAACTCTACAGGTTAATAGATGCCTCTAATCTAGACTTTGTTGTACTTTATTTGTCTGGAAATGTAATATCATGTACAATTGTGGACTAATATGCAATTTGACCTTAATTGAAAACCTAAGTGCCAATTTGAGTGCATAATATAAAAATGAATGAAATTAATAATATATTCATTCATTGATTTGCTTTGATTATTTTAACCTTAGTTGGATTAAGGCTTCAATCTTAACTAGTATGGTGGTGGTGGTTGATGATGATGACCGATGGAGCTTCTTGTGCTCAACTAATGGACTTTTTGGCTTATGAAAGTGGACTTTTTGGCTTATGGAAGTCATATACCAATCAAAACCTCACATATGACGATTATAAGGGTTCCCCAACACTAGTAGGGCCGAAAATATGACTTCTTTGATCAATGGATGTCATTTTTGGGTCAAGCATAATTATGAGCACTAGTTGGGGGCAATTTGAACTATTGTACCTATTCCCCACTTTATAAAACCAAACTATTGTGTGCTTTCCACATCAACTTTTCACACGATTCACTCACAAATTCAATTCATTCTGTTCTCATTTAGCCTCTATTCACATTACTCTTGCCACCTTTTTTGTTATTTTGCTTATCACATGACGAGTATTGCAAATTTGCTTCAAAAGGATCACATTTGAGATATCCCAACTCAAATTCGTCATTATCGGGACTTTCTTAAGACTTGCAGACGTTCAAACTTTTATTTCTACTGAAACAACAAAGCACACGACGTGCCTTATTTAAGATACGATGTGTACATTTCCAAACGACCTAATACTCCAGATGCAGAAGAAAAGTACACATCGTGTGCATCATGTAAACGGTGTGTACCTAGGAATTCAGAACCGATACTTGCCTTTCTATAAGGTACATAGAGTGTATTAATGTAGACACACCGTGCACTTTACATTCAGAACAACTATCAGAAGCAAGACACGACGTGTGTTAATTCAGACACGCCGTGTATCTATCAATTTTAGCAATTTTCAAATACGACTCCTTTCATTTTAAAAGATGAAACCACTCTATGAAGAAGTTGTCTTTGGCCATAATTCGAAATTCTTTCATCCAAGAGCAAGGCTAAAGCAAGGAGGGCGATTTTGGAGGTGGAAGAGGGTGGTTTCTTGTAAAAGAACCATTTCTTCTTCTTTTCTTCTCCAATCTTCTTCAAGGTGTAGCAGAGCTTCTTCACTCCGTAAAGCTTCTTGGGAGAGAGGTTTGTCCAGTTTGGAGTAGATGTAGAAGTGGGATTTCATCCTCAAGCTGAAATTCTACTTTTCTTGGGTTACACCTTGAGTTTTCTTAGTTTTTCCTTCTCTAAAACCATGTTGAACTCTGAAATTTCTGTGCATTTTCTGCTATACACTATCAAGGACGAGTAGTTTCTCTTTCCTAGACATGGGAGAGCAGGTCCCATGTCATAGCATGTATGGAATATGATAATTTCATACTAAATGCTATGTTGGTTGTTTTTCCACCTTGTGAGTACCAATTTCTTCTTTTCTGCATGTATGGCTGGCCATCTTATGTGTATGTTTTATGCTCTTTTTCTTGATCTGAGAATATAGGTAGGAGAGTAAGGAGGTACTCTCTTGCAACTCCTTTACCATGAGAGTGGAAATTATGGAGTGGAGGAGTAGGTTTGTGATCCAAAATGAAATTCATACATGGGAATGTTGAATTAAGTTAGGATCGCTATACTTGCACCGAGAGGTGAAGTGAAACATACAACCCTCCTTTAAAACAAGTGCTTAGTATGTTTAAATTTCGTGCTCCTATGATATGCTACGATGTGTTGGTGAAATCCTAAGTCCAAGATACTCCCATATGTAATTTTTAATCTCTTTTGTTAATCCATTTGCTGTTTGCTTAGTTTTGAAATTTTTAGATTAATCAACCAAATCACCTTTAAAATGGTCTAGATTGTTGAACCTTAGCACTACTGCGTTTAATTGATTACTAAAGCTCCTTGTGTTCGACCTCGACTACAACTACTTCCGTATACTTGTAGGAATTGATTACTTGAGTAAAAGATCTTCCTTAAGATTAAAACTCGTTAGTGTAATAAACCAAATTTTTTTGGCATCGTTGTTGGGGAGCTACGGTTAATATAATTAGAGTAACAAGTGCTAATTAGTATTCGAGACTATATCTTCAATTACATTTTCAATTTTTCATATATCTTTTAGTTGTGTACTCAACTTTCTCTTGCTTATTTTCAAGATGTATGCATCGCTCGCAAAGAGGTCTTCAAACGTCATCGTTGCTAGACCTTGAGATCGAGCGTACTCTTTCAAGCTTAAGAAGAGAAAGAGGAGTAGAGCAACCACTGCTAGGAGGTGTTCCACCATCATCACCATCACCATCTTCTTTCCCTTTTGAAGAAGTCGTACAAGGAGATCCAATCATGGAGGACGACTGTCCTTTGAAGGATTTTGCCATGCCGGCTGCTACAAACATTTGTGGGGCCATTGAGCTACCTACAATTGAAGCAAACAATTTCTCTAGCTCCTTCTATGATGTAGATGATACAACAGAACCACTTTGAAGGTATAGTCAATGAAGATCCGAATCTTCATGTGGCTTAGTTCTTTGAGTATATGAATACTTTCAAAATCAATGGTGTATCCACCGATGGAGTGAAGCTAATGTTATATCCTTTCACCCTTAGATATAGAGCCAAGGTGTGGCTTTTGTGACTTCCAAAGAAGTCAATCAAAAGCTGGGACCAACTTCTAAATGTTTTCCTTACAAAGTATTTCTCACCAAGCAAGACAACCCAGCCAAGGAATCAACTCACCAACTTCTCTCAATCCGATGGAGAAACTCTGTATGATACATGGGAGCGGTTTAAGGACCTATAATGCCTTTGCCCTCACCATGGATTGTCCAACTAGCTACTACTCCAAACATTCTATAATGGACTATTCTACAACACCCAGATGACACTGGATGTCGTAGCTAATGGAGTATTGATGACTAAGTCTTATAGAGAATCTTATGACATCATTGAAGACATAGCCCTCAACCATTGCCAATGGGGATCAGATAGGAGAGCACAATCATCATCTACATCTATTTCTTCAATTGGGAAGCAAGGAGGGAAGCATACTATTGATGGCGTTGATCTTATTGTTTCTAAACTTGATGCTCTTACGCAAAAGTTTGAGAAGATGACTACATTACAAATCCAATCAGCTGAAGTGATATGTGAAGCTTGTGGGAACTCTAGACATACTTCTTCTTCATGCTTTGCTCCTAATGCTAATGAAGGGAGCCTTAAACAAGACAGTCATTGGGATGCAGGGGAATAAGCAGTACAATCCCTATTCCAACACCTACAATATGGGATGGAGAGATCATCCTAATTTCTCCTACCGGAACACAAGCAACGCTCAGAATTTCCAACATGGACAACAACAACCGCAACAACAACAACACTTCAACTGGAAAAACAATAGGAATCCCCCGGGCTTCAACAACAATAGGGGTTACCAACAACAACAACAACCCCAAAGTTCTTCCTTGGAGGCCATGATTTAGAAATTTATCTCCACACAGATTCAACAGAATGAAGAATTAAGGGGCAACAACAAGCTCTTGAAGGATGCGATTGCCCAACTCTCCACTGAAGTGGATGGCATTTCCACTCACACAAGGATGTTGGAAAGTCAAATTGCACAACAAGCCTTGACGTAGTAAAAGAACACTCAATCTAGTTCTCTTCCAAGCCAATCGGAGGTGAATCCAAGAAAGTAGGCTAATGTTATCACCTTGAAAAGAAGATTAGAAATTCACATACCTTCTCCACCCAAGGAGAAGAATGCTGAGATCGCCAATGAAGAGAAGCTTGATACCCCTACGGGAGACAAAGGTAAAGGTACAACTGAGGTACCGTCTTCGATTAAAGTAAATACACCATTTCTACAAAGGCTTAAAAACACAAAGGAGGATTCAAAGTTTGAGAAGTTCATGGACATTCTAAACAAACTCCATGTCAACCTTCCATTGGATGAAGCTATTACAGAGATGCCATCATAAGCTAAGTTTCTTAAAGACATCCTCACCAAGAGGAGGGAAGTTGACCAAGTGGAGACCGTGATGCTTTCTGAAAGAATCTGTTCTATCATTTAGAATTGACTTCCTAAGAAGATAGATGACTTGGGATCCTTTACTCTACCATGCAAGATCAACGACACCACTTTTAACAAAGGTCTTTTATACCTCGGAGCTAGTATTAGTCTCATCCTGTTTACCTTGTGGTAGGACCTAGATCTTGGATATCTAAAGACTACAAAGATGGCCATTGAACTGGTCGATCATTCCATCAATTATCCCAAAGGTATTGTGGAAGACGTGCTAGTGCAGATTGGCAAACTCCATATTCCATATGATTTTGTTGTGCTAGATATGGTAGAAGTTCCTTCAAACCCCATTCTTTTTGGGAGACCTTTCCTGAGAAATACTAGATGCCTTGTTGATGTTTGATAAGGCAATCCGAGTTGGCGAGGAAGCCATGAGTTTTTTTTGCATATGATGCTACGAAAGCACCCTCTTGTGTAGAAGAAATTTGTTTTATGGACTCTATATATTCTGTTGTACAAGAAGATCACGATGTTACTAACTTGATACTGAACTACTATGATGATGATGAAGGTATGAATAATAGATCTGAAAATTTTGGGGTATTTTCTATTGCTCAATCAAATGCTACTGAACAAGGCACTCCAATTATTGATGACAAAGCCAAAGACAATGCAGTCAGAAGAAAAGTAGAACTTAAAGTCCTTCCACCAGGGCTAAGGTATGCATTTCTTGATTCTGACTCTACTTCTTCTGTGATAATTAATAATGAGTTAACCAATGAATAAGAAAATAAATTGCTTGCCAAATCACGTTTATACAAATATGTCATTGGTTACTCTATCGATGATTTGAAATGCATTCACCCCTCCATTTGCATGCATAGAATAAACATGGAGGATGATGCTAAACCCACCATTGAACCACCTATATGGTTAAATCAAAATATGCTTGAGGTGGTTAAAAGGAAAATTTTAAGTTAGTTGATGCTGGTATCATTTATCCTATAAGTGACAACCCTTGGGTTAGTGCCATTCATGTGGTACCTAAGAAGGGGGGGGGGTGCAACTATCATCAAGGGAGACAATGATGAGTTGATACAAACACGTATTTTCACAGGGTGACATATGTGTATTGATTACCAACGTTTGAACAAAGCAACCCAAAAGGATCATTTTCCAATGCCTTTTATCTACCCTCCCAACCAAGAGAAAACCACTTTCACATGTATGTATGGAATTTATGCTTATCGTCGCATGCCCTTTGGCCTTTGCAATGCTCCCACAATGTTCCAACGATGCATGATGGCTGTTTTTTCTGATTTCATTGAGAACATTATGGAAATTTGTATGGATGATTTTAGCATCTATGGAGATTCATTTGTTCAATGTTTATGCAACCTGTCATTAGTCTTACCCCACTGTAAAGAGGTAAACCTGGTACTAAACTGGGAGAGGTGCCATTTCATGGTACAATTCGGTGTAGTATTAGGTCATGTTGTATTAACAAGGGTGTTGAGGTTGACAGGGCTAAGGTGGAAGCTATTGAGAAGATGTCTAATCCTTCCTCACTCAAAGACATCCACAACTTCCTTAGTCATGCAAGGTTCTATAGAAGATTCATTAAGGATTTCTCCAAAATTGCAAAGCCAATATGTTCTTTACTTGTAAAGGATGCTGAATTCATATTCGATGATGACTACTATACATCCTTCACTAAGATAAAGGAAGCTCTTATTTCTGCACCAATAATTCAACCACCAGACTAGAACACTCCATTTGAATTGATGTGTGATGCAACCGACTATGCAATGGGGGTAGTTCTAGGACAAAGGAAAGATAAGAAGCTTCATGCCATATACTATGCAAGCAAGACCCTAGATGAAGCACAAATCAATTATACAACCACTGAGAAGGAGATGCTTGCTATAGTGTACACCTTCGACAAGGTTTGATAGTACCTGGTATGATCTAAGGTAATCATATATATAGATCATGCCGCCATAAAGTATTTACTCAATAAGAAGGATGCAAAACCTCATCTCATCCACTGGATACTGCTTCTACAAGAGTTTGATCTTGAAATCTGGGATAAGAAAGGTACAGAGAACAATGTCGCTGACCATCTTTCTAGATTGACTACAGATGTTGGAGATTATTTGCCTATTGAGGATCATATACCTATTGAAAAGCTTTATGCATTATCGTCCACCCAAGTTCCACGTTTTACAGACATTGCAAATTTCCTTGCTACATGACAGCTACTGCCGGATTTGACATACCAACAAAAGAAGAAGTTCTTCCATGGCGTCAAGTTCTACTATTGGGACGACCCCTTATTGTTCAAACATGGGAGTGATGGTCTTATTCGAAGGTGTGTCGATGAAGACGAGATTGCCACTATTATTTCTGAATGCCATGTCTCTCCTTACGGAGGTCATTTTGGAGGAGAGAAGACTGCAACAAAGATCCTACAGGCTGGTTTCTATTGGCCAACATTGTTTTAAGATGTCAATTTGTTTACCAAAGCTTGTGATAAATGCCAAAGAACCGGAGGAATTTCTAGACGTGATGACATGCCTCTGAACTCTATCTTGGAGATTGAGGTATTTGATGTATGGGGAGTTGATTACATGGGACCATTCCCATCTTCTTATGGCTACCAATATATTCTAGTTGCTATTGAGTACATCTCTAAGTGGGTTGAGGCCATCCCAACCCAAGCATCAGATGCAAAGTCTATAGTCCAGCCTTTCATAAAACCATCTTCCCTCGATTTGGAGTTCTTAGAGCTGTAATCTCATATGGTGGCACACATTTTGTTGAGAAGCAATTCAACAACCTTCTTTATAAATATGGAGTCACACATAAAGTCTCTACGCCCTACCACCCTCAAACTTCTGGGCAAGTAGAGTTTCCAACCGGCAATTGAAAAGCATTCCAGAGAAAATATTGTCTAGTTCAAGAAAAGATTGGGCATTGAAGATAGACGACACACTATGGGCATACATGACAACTTATAAAACCATCATAGGCACAATTCCTTTCAAGATGATATACAGTAAATTTTGTTATCTTCCGCTGGAGCTAGAACTGTAGGGTTTTGTGGTGAAAACATGCGCGGCAGAAACAATAAAATTCCACTCAACCCGGAACAGGATCTCGTCGACAAAAGTGCATTTAGAAAGAGTGTTTACGGGATGTACCTTATCATGGAGCAAGTCCGACGATGTCCCACGGCAAAAAGGTGTGCGACGACGCTGGTCTACACAGACAGAACTTCTCTCCTGTTCGCTGTCGTAGGTTGATCCGGTGGCGCTCCTTTGGTGTAGTGATGTACGCCGCTCGTAGTGCGTACATGTGGTCATCGACGTCCTACGAACGCAGGCGTCAAGGCGTCTGTGTCTCTACTTCGTCCACGCAGATGGATTGAACTCCACAACGTGCTTCCCAAGCTGACGGGAAGGAGTCATGTCTCTACGGCGGCGTGCTAGCGGCGCGTTTCTCTCCTTTCTCTTCTAAGGACGATGACTACTTTGGTTTACGTACGTGAGCGTAAACGAAAAAGCCTCTCTCAATATCTTATATTGATATCGACCGTCAACCTCCTTTAAATAGGATATGAAGGGAAGTAGGGTTTCCTAAACCCATCGGTAAATAGAAACACTGTATTAATTAAAATGCTCGTGGATTAATTAGAATATTCCAAAATTCATTAATTAACCAAATAATCACATTAATCGATTAATTAATATCCGACTCCATGCAATCGCTTGGGATGGCTTTATGGGCATATAAGCCAAGAAACTCCCACTTGCACTTAAATCCAGTCACTCCAATATTATTCTAATCGATTACATAAACATTTTAGTAATCAATGTGATTTGAAGCAATTCCAATCAAATCCACAATTATACTCCTATTCCAACACATCCTATGCGTGTGACCCGGTAGGCTACAAATTACGTTGGCAGTGATATCCATAATTATATTATGATTTCACAAGCAATGATTGGTATCTAGCAAGACTTCATTTCCACCCAAGTAATTGGAGAAGTTGGAGAACAACTTAACCTATCATTCATGACTGGTGTTACAATGATTGTATAGTTCCTTTGTCGCTGATATCCAGATTGAACTCGAGTCATGGAATTGTTATCCTCTTCAATGTTCAATCCATATTCCTTGAACTAGAGCAGACTGTCTGAGATATATGTAAGCTCAATATCACATATTGACTCACATCAGCATGGCCATGCATTTCTCAGTCTCACTTATCAAGTGGTCAGAATATCAAACTCCCGTAGGAAGTACAAATTCCATCTACATCACTCACAGTCATCCCCATGTGTCATAGTGCACCTAAGCACCATCTTTATGGAAATCCTTATTCAGGACCACGGTGGATGACGTCAAAGTACACCGAACAACATGTGATAAGTGTAGTGACTTAAGGTCTAAGAACCACAATCACCACCATCATTATGAGATGTGACTCTAACTACCAATCATGGTATCCATGTGTCACTCTCAAGGTGGGTCTATCCGATACACTATTCTCTAACAAGTATCCATGTATTTGGTTTTATATCTCCATATCATGGATAATGAGATTCTTCCATCAACCAACATACATTCTAATCTTATGTGTTATTGATGTCTATGGATATTTCCATAATAACAACCGATTAGGGACAAAACAAGAATACATACTCTTAGCATACATATGATCTCACTGTTCAGGTCATCAACCTGAAGACATATGTCATTGAGTATATTATTCTATAGACATTTATAAGTTTTATGGTCATCTCACAATATAAAACACAAACATATAGATGGGAAACTTGCCTTTATTGACACGATCAATGTAGTATTACAAATCATTTACATAGTATCCCATTACAATCACCAAATGATAGTCTCTATGGGCATACATACCAAAAAATTCCCACTTACACTTATACCCAATCACTCATGAATCTCAATCCAAGTGATCGAACATGTCCGTCATGCTTCTGCTGTGAAAGTACTTTTGTGAGCGGGTCAGCCACATTGCTTTCTGTAGGTACTCTGCAAATCTTCACATCTCCTCGTTGTACGATCTCTCATATGAGATGGAACCACCATAGAATATGTTTGGAACGTTGGTGCGATCTTGGTTCTTTAGCCTGTACAATTGCTCCGTTGTTGTCGCAAAACAACTCAATTGCATCACCAGCGCTTGGAACCACTCCAAGTTTAGAAATGAACTTCTTGATCCACACAACTTCCTTTACAACATTAGATGCGGCAATATATTCGACCTCTATTGTAGAATCCACAACCGTCTCTTGCTCGGAACTCTTCCAGCTCACAGCTCCATTGTTTAGGCAAAACACAAATCCAGATTGCGATCTATAGCCATCTTTGTCAGTTTGTAAGCTAGCATCAGTGTAACCCTTTACCATGAGCTCTTCCTCACCACCGTATACCAAGAATTGATCCTTAGTCCTTCTCAAGTACTTTAGGATGTTCTTTATGGCTGTCCAGTGACATTCACCTGGATCTGACTAATACCGGCTCGTCATGCTAAAAGCATACGACACATCAGGACGAGTACAGAACATCGCGTACATGATAGATCCAATTGCTGATGCATATGGAATCTTACTCATGCGTGCCCGTTCATCACATGAACTAGGACATTGGGATTTAGAGATCGTAACCCCATGGGACATGAGCAAGTTACCTCTCTTAGAACCTTCCATGCTAAACCTCTCTAGCGCCTTGTCAATGTATGTGCTCTGGCTTAGGCCTAGAAGCCTTCTAGATCTATCTCTATAGATCTTGATCCCTAGTATACATGATGCTTCACCTAAATCCTTCATAGAGAAGGTCTTCCCTATCCAACCTTTTACTGTCTGAAGAGTAGGGGCCATTTCCCATCAATAGTATGTCATCCACATACAATATGAGAAATACGATTGTGCTCCCACTAACCTTTTTGTAAACACAAGGTTCATCTTCATTTTGACTAAAGCCAAACTTTTTGACTACTTCATCAAAACATAGATTCCAGCTCCGAGATGCTTGCTTCAATCCATAGATTGACCTTTGTAACTTACAAACTTTATTGGCTTCCTTTGGATCGATAAAACCCTCAAGTTGTGTCATGTACACATCCTAGAGTAAATTCCCATTAAGGAATGTTGTTTTAACATCCATCTACCAAATCTCATAGTCATGATAAGCTGCAATGGCAAACATGATCCTGATGGATTTAATCATGGCAACTGGTGAGAAGGTCTCGTCATAATCAACACCTTGAATTTGACAGAATCCTTTCGCAACCAATCTAACTTTATAGGTTTGAACATTTCCATCCATGTCGGTCTTCTTCTTGAAGACCCACTTGCACCCTATGGGTTTTACCCCTTTGGGTGGATCCACCAAGGTCCATACCTTGTTGGTGTACATGGATTCCATCTCAGATCTCATGGCTTCAAGTCATTTCTTAGATTCTGGTCCCTTAGTAGCTTCTAGATAGCAAGTTGGCTCATCTGCTATGCCCAATTCTTCACTATCTTGAGTCATAAGAAATCCAAATCTCTCAGGCTCAAGTCGTATCCTACTAGACCTACGAGGTTCCTGTGTTACATTTGGAACTTGAAATTTCACAACAATTTGTGAATCTTCATGTTCCTTATGTACCTCCTCAGGTTCTCTGCTTTCTTGTTGATCTCGAACTTCTTCGAGCTCTACATTCTTCCCACTGATTCCTTTGGAAATAAATTCCTTTTCAAGAAATACAACAGTCCTAGCAACAAACACTTTGTTGTTAGTTGGTTTGTAGAAGTAGTATCCCCGAGTTTCTTTGGGGTACCAACAAAATAGCATTTTTCTGATTTGGGTCCAAGATTTTCAGGAAATTGTTTCCTAACATAAGCTTCACATCCCCAAATCTTTAACATAGACAAATTGGGATGATTCTCATTCCATATCTCATATGGTGTCTTTTGAACTGATTTGGAAGGTACACGGTTAAGTGTAAACGCTGCAGTTTCAAGAGCGTATCCCCAGAACGATATTGTAAGTTCGGCTGAACTCATCATTGATCGTACCATGTCTAATAATGTACGATTCCTTCTTTCTGACACACCATTATGTTGTGGTGTACCAGGTGGAGTCCATTGTGATACAATACCACAATCTCTCAGAAGGTCATCAAACTCTTGGCTTAAGTATTCCCCACCTCGATCAGAATGAAGTGCTTTAATACTCCTACCAAGTTGCTTCTCTACTTCATTCATGAAAGTCTTGAGCATTTCAAGAGTTTCTGACTTGTGTTTCATAAGATATACATAGCCATACTGTAAAGAAGCGAAATAAATCCACCTCTCTACTAAAAACAATGGTAAACAAAATCCAATTTGGATAGCAGCGGAAGATAAAATTTTGACTATATTCAATTTAAATAAAGTGTACATAAAAATTTCCCCAATATGGGTTTACATGCTTTATACAAAATGAGGATCTAAGTAGAGGAAATCTGGACTACTCCACTTTTGTCTCCAAGCAACATATCCATCAACTGAGTCCAAGCCAAAAGCTAAGATCTTCCTTGTCTTGTCCATCACCTTGCTCAGTACCTGGGTGGTTGGGAAAGCACCCAGCAAAAGGGAAGGAAAACAAGGTATGCATCACTAAACTATACTAAAGGTGACAAGATAAATATAACAAGTAAATCAGACTAGGGATTCATCATAAGATGAGACATCAAGAGTATGAGGCTTTAGATAAGGAAACTTGCCAATGACAAATGTAAATAAAGGGTTTGCATGTAAATTAATATGCCTACCTAACTTAGTAGGATTGAGGCACCTACTGGACCTCTAACCTTAGGTGAGGGGATAATAAGACATTCTCAGTCACCTATAATATTATGGGGAGAAATACACACATTCCCCTAGGGCAATTTTATACATGCCTTCTGTGGGTGGTTGTACAAAAGTACCTCTACTTTACAATTAAATAGAACATATAACTTCATGCTAGCAAAAGAGTTATGGAAAGATTAATCAAAGGATTTATATTGCATGGCAGTGGGGTATAAAATGCAAAAAAGATAATACTACAACTGATTTTGAGGTGTAACTAAATTAGATTTCAAGAATAATGGATTAGGACAGATTCAACCTCATTAGGGAACATGGGTAATGGTATAAATAATTTCCCAACTGAAGATGTAGATACACATACATAGTACATACATAAATATGGTTTGCACATACCTCTTATTAGAGTCCTATTAACCTCTTTTCTAAACCTTTAGTTGAAATCAAGGTCCACTTGTCCTATTTCTAGTGTCATATTCATGTATTAGAATAACATATATACATTAAAGAGTTGAAACCCAAATATATGAAATTTGTACACAAAACCTCAATTCAGACCTCAAAAATATCACCATTGACTTAGTTATGTTTTTCTAATTAAGAAAACATATAATTTTGCATATATTGGAGTTATGAAGGTTAAAGTGTATTTTTGGTGATTTTTAGGTATTTATTTCATTTTCTAAAAACTCTTTTCGACAAAACTAAAAACCAATACTTGTAAATATTTTTATTAAAAATAATATGTTTTTATGAGTTTATAACATATTTTACTTTAATTTTTGGACAAATGAATCAAAAGTTATGAGTTATTGAAAATCGACCAATTAGAAATCGACACATTGTCAATTTTTAACATAACATCATGAGTTTTAAGCATGTAATAAGAAATATATGGGAAGGGGGTTATGAAGATCACACCTAGGGAAGATAATAAGGTCCAAACAGCATGGGTCCTGAGCTTATAAGGTCTGGTTGCTCCAAGCCTAGCTCCTTTCTTGAACAAAGATCTCCTTCTCAACTTAGAGGTGATAAACCCTAGCAAAATAACATGTAGATGAGATATTTTAGGGTTATTTTATCATGGAAGGTCATGGTTCTAACCTAGAGGAAGGTGTGATAAATAATATAAACATGAAAATAGGGAAGTAAAGGAGGATTCTTACTAGTTTTGGTTAAAATCACCAAGGAGGAGCTTAAGAAACCCTAATAGAGCAATTTGGAAACCATATGGGCCTTTTTCACCAAGGTAGGCTCCCTCTATTACCTTGGGTCAGAAACTTCATGGTCAAAAATAAAAGAAACTATTCTATAAGCTATAGGAAAGAAGAGAAGACCAAGATTTGCGAATTTGTGAGTTGGGAAAGGGGTATGTATGGCTATATATAGAAAAAGGTCAAGCATGAGGTGTTTTATGGGACTTTCCATGTGTCTTTAGCCTAGGGCTTCATGGCCATGCAAGTGGACACCTCATAGAGGCTATTAAATATCTAAGGTAGGTTTATGTACCCTTTTAGGCCATCCCAACCGACATCCATCAAAGAAATAACCCCATTGGTCCATGGCTTTTAAAGATAAGCTCACTTATAAGGAGGAAAACCCTAAAATGCCCTTGGAAAGCAATACCATCAAACCAAGGTGAAAATAGGTGCTCCCATGGTTTTAGAATTTGAGAATGGTAAGGTGGTATCTAATTATTATAATTCATGTGATAATTTGCAAAGAAAACCTTCCAATTGGGTAAATTGCATAAAAGTCCAGAATGTACCTACAATTGCATAACTTGCACAAACAACATCCAAATTGGACCAAACTTCATCCACAAGTTATATTTGATGTGTAGAATATTAATTTGCCATTGTTTATATATTTTGAAGTTATATAACCACATTATTTATTACTTATGCCTTTTATTCATTTTCTCTCTCCTAAACTTATCATAATATTTCAAGGTTGTCCAAATTAGATGAAATTTGACATGTAGGCTAATTTTGATATGTAGATTTTTAATTTGAAGTTTGTTTCCTATTTTGAGACTTCTTTTTATGAGATATGTCATATGGCACATTAACGGCCCATTATCTAAATTATTTATCCAATTAAATTTCCCATCTTCATATTACTACCAAAATGGGTTATGTGGCATATTTTATGTTTTCAAATCACATCAAAAAGTTATATTAAGATTTAGAGCACTTAATTATGGTAATTAAGCTTTCAATGAGGTATTTGTTCATAAACCCAAATATTGAGAGAAAAGGTGAACAAATGTTCATGAAACCGTCATATTCTCCACAAATTAAATGGAAAGGACAAAGAGGATATAGATGAAAGGAAAATATGGAAAAGAGGACCAAAAGACAAAATGCCCAAAATTCAGTATGTTACAACACTCCACCCCTTAAAGAGGATTTTGTCCCTGAAATCACTAGCAATTAGGGAAGGGTGAGTGTGCAACCTGACATCATTAGGTTGTTCCTCCAACCATAAAACTTCCACCAAAACTTATACTTCAACTACACCTAAGGGTTTAGAATCTTCACATACAGCTCAACATAGGTCAGGTTCTCAAGGATAACCTATGGTTCCACCATTAAGATGAGATCTAACATTATTTACATTTTTGGCTCATTAGGATTACATCCATTATGATATCGCATTATCATCATTATTTTAATTATGTCATGTCATATTCACTTTATTGCCAAAAGGGTTATATTCCATTATCATCCATTAAACTATTTATATGTATTTCTCATTTATCTTATTAAGGATTTTATCACAATTAGGGGTCACTCAATTATCTCAACATTCATTATTATATTTGATCATTGTCCTTAATAATTCAGATTTAAACTTCCTTATCCTCATAGTATCACTTTATTAATTATAACAAATTAATTTACATGAATATAATACATTCTATCCAATTCGTGGTTAAGCATATAATTCTTCCAATTAATGTCACATTAGTTGTTTATATTCATATTAAACATGTTCACATCGTCACATTATCTTTACTACTCACATTAATGTCACCATTAATCATTATTCATTTATATTATTTATTTTGCACATTATGTGAATCCAATTACTTTATATTCACATTGAAGCCTTTACATGTATATTAAATGATCAAGGTGGGACATCCTACATGTTAATGAATCGGTTCACATTAAGTGACTAATCACATGTGTATTAGATAACAAGGTAACTTGCATTTTATATTAATTACTTGATTAATATGTGATTAGATGATCTCTTTGGTTACTGATAACACCGATTTTTGTGATGTTTTTGCCCTTTATTCTGTTATCAAAACTGCCCTTTTCTGCTATTTTTCTCTCTTTTATTAGTACTTTCACAATAATTGGCCAAGCAGTGCTCTTAAAACAATATTTCCATCTTTTGCAGAATTTCCCTCCCATTTTGACCCAATAAGGCCGTCCCGGCCCACAAGCAATAAGTCCAACATGCATCGGCCTTCCAATGGCCCGATACAAGCACTGCCCGACAGGGCAGCGCAGTGCAACGACGCGTGACACAGGGTTGTCGTGCAAGAAGAAGCTGACGGACGACACACCCTTTTACCCGACAGGGAGCTGAGCTCGCCACGACAATCCAAGCTTGTCACGCGACACAGGCCACCCACCGGCAGGCGCCACCCGTCACACGACCGACAGTCAACATCCTTGTGCCGGGCGATATGTGTATCGGTCGTCCATCCAACTCGCGAATACGGAGAGCACGTGGCGCTTCGAGCACCATAACTTCTCCAACCGCTGCCTATAAATAGCAGGTATAGGAATCCGAAAAGAGAGTTCAGATAGATCGGACTGATCGGACAGTTGAGAGCTTTGAGCAAGTCCTCGGGGGGGGGGGGGGGAGCTGCGAGAGCAGAGGTATCGCGCCTGAGTGTTCGCATCGGGCTACTCTAGGTGAGCTCCTCCCCGTCCCGAGAGGGAGGGGATAGTTCACTTAGGACCGTCCCGGGCGACACCACAGGCCGATACCGGCCAGCGATGATGAGCGACACGAGTGCCCGACAGTAGAAGCATCGCTCCATGCCCGGCACGATATTGAACCCGATATGCTCCGCTGTCGTGCGTACCGCCCGAGAGGGTGCATCGCCCGATATGAGCGTATCGGCCATGTCCCTTGAGCGATACATTCAGCCGTCGGTTAGTGCCGCCCGAGAGGGTGTGCCGCCCGACACGGCTGTATCAGGCTAGGCTCCTGACCGGTATCGGGCTGGAGAGCTACAGTAGTCTGTCGTCCTTCTAAATCAAGAAGGCAACATCTATCTTTAATTCTGTTATTTAATTCCTTACTCATGCAATGTATTAAGACCTTTAATGTTTATGGAAATATAAAAGTTTAATGACTTGCTGCTCTATGCTTGGTGCAAATTGTAGGATGAGTGCTATGTTTGATATCTGAACTCTAGCTTGCATGTTTGGATCGCGTTTCGCTTAGCTACCGAATCGTGTTTTCCCGTCGCAACAACTTAGAGAGTTGTGTTGTGGCTCTAGTGTTTGGTCCGATTCTGGAGTACGAGAGTGCCCAGAACGGAGTTTTTTCGGTAACATTCCACTCTAACTTAAGTCCAGCAACCTTGAGAGGGGTGTTGATGCTTGGTTAGAGGCACCCGCTTTGAGAGGAGGGGTGCAAGATGTTATTGCTTGCCGCTTGTTTTACTGAAGTCACATCCTTCGTACCTTGCTCTAGTGCTAGTTTTATCCTCCTGTTTCTGTTGCATGAAAACCCCTAAAAACTGCTAAATGACTAAAACCCTTAATCTTTCTAGTAACTCCACTTGGAGATAGATTTCTTTGTTTTGTTTGTGACACCTTGATGTTTCCCTCTTGAGAATTTACTATCTCTTTATACCTACCGGAGTGTAACGTGTCGATTCTACATTCTCAACACTATCCCCCTCGTCCCTATGCTTGACCCCGTACATCTACTTCGACCCCGTAAACAAAGTTGCAGGGGCCTAGAAGGATTCGAGTTATAAATATAAAAGCTTGACTACCTCGAATCCGCCTCTAATTTTGGACACGTGATTTAGGCCGGTCAACTTTTTGGCGCCGTTGCCGGGGACGAGGTGAAAAGATACTGTTGACGAACCTGAATCCACTAACTATACTCCCGTGCCTCAATCTTAGAAATAATCTTGACATCACTCTTTTCTTTTTCTTTTTCCTTAGCATTATTCTTTGCCTGAACTAAATAATTCTAGTTTCTAACTCGATTTTTTCATATCATTTTAGGAACGCCGAAGAACGGTACTCTTCTAGGCTGAACATCCATCATGCCACCCCGCGTCGAGCCACCCCATTCTGAAGGAGAGATTCGAGAGGGGTATAGGTCAGATTCACCCCCATCGGAAGAGAACGACCGCTATGACGGCAACCATCCTCCCGAAGATCCAGAAATGGAACAACACGAGGAGGACCGTCATCATAATAGACGTCGCCACCAGAGACACGGGAGAAATCATGACAACCACGAATGACGCCGAGACAATAGTGGCAGTGACGACTTGGAAGACAAAGAGAAAACCCTGGGAGAATTGGCTTCTACAAAAGCCAATAGGTCAAGATGCCCTGTCATCATCCCACGGTTCAACGCCGCAAACTTTGAACTAAAGCCATCGGTGATCTCCATGATCCAAAACAAAAGCTTCAGGGGAAACTCCAAGAACGAAAACCCCTATCACCACCTTGATGCTTTCAAAAACATATGCGACACCATAAAGATGTGGGGGGTTTCCCAGGAGGTCATCTACTGCAAGGGCTTCATCTTCTCTCTGGAGGATAAAGCTCTATCATGGTACCTCGGGCTGCCCCACCAAGCTCTTGATGGATGGGGAGCGCTGGCTGACGCATTTGTGAATAAATTCTATCCTACTGAGAAGATGATGAGGAACAAGATGAAGATCACGTCTTTTGCCCAAAAGCCCAATGAAAACCTTCATGATGCCTGGGAAAGATATCAGGAATACCATAGGGACTGCCCTCACCACAATTACAAGAGGGGTTTCCTTATCTCTACCTTCTACAATGGTCTGACTCCCGACAAAAGGGTGTCACTGAATGCGGCAGCAGGAAGTGACTTCCTAGGGAAAAAGCCAAGCAAGTCTGAAAGGATCATCAGGAACATGGCTGAGTTGAAAGCCGACATTGATTATGATAGATCTGACAGAGGGCAAGCTAGGAAGACATGTGAGGGGCCATCTCTTGAATCCAAGGCTCTAGAGAACATCACTTCTCAAATCCAGAGGATAGAAACAGACGTAAAGCAACTAAACGATTCGGGCGGAAAAGGGAAGAAGTAAGTTGAAAAGGTGATGAAATGCGCTACCTGTGGCGAAGGAGGGCATGGGGTGGACAACTGCGTCTACACCAGACCAGACGCAGACAACAGCTCAGACTCGGAAGGCGAAGGAACGGAGAATATCTCCTATGTTAACTTCAAGAGGCCAGATCACCCTGGTTTCAATTACGGTAACAAGGAGACAGCCGAAAATTCGCATCAGCTGCACACCTCAGCCAAGCCAGCGCAAGCTTTTGAGAAGAGAGGGGGGTCTGGCCAATATACCAAGAATAGCCAGTTCCAACCCGCAAAAGGCAACTTCCAGACACCTGGAATGTACCAGGGCCCTAGCCATGATCAGGACCGAGGAGCAAGCCAATCCGATGTGATCGGCCAGTTATTTGATTTTGTCAAGAAGCAAGATACCGTTAATAACCAACTAGCGCAAAGTGCGCTATCCAATTCTGGCATTTTGAACTCGTTGCAGGTACAGTTGGCAGACATGCAAACGCATCAGTGCCACATCGACCAGCAACTAGCTCATCTCGCCGAGATAGTGAAAAACCCGTCGGGGAAGATCCCGTCCAACACGGAGCCAGCCAAGAGGTCGGGACTGTAACTGCGGAGAAAAAGAATGAAGAAGGAACCAGACGTCCGGCTGAAGATAGGAAACGCAGCGCTTCTCGGGAGGCAACCCGAGCCTTTTTTTTAATTTCTTAGAATAGGATGCATTTACTTTCCTAAAAAACATTACAAACATTATGGACTGTAATAAGGCCCGAGTCAGTGCATGCGCCAAGTGTGCTGACTCTTTTGTTTTATGGGCCACCACTTTAGCTTTATTAACTGGGATGGGTAATACCATCTGAGGCTGGGATCTTAGCCTTAGGCCAATGATGTTTTACCTGTCTGCCGCCTTTTTCTTTAACGAGTTTTTCCTCGAGTTTTTCCCTAAAAACCATGTATCGAGCGGCCGTGTTTTAGGCTAGCGACTCTCTTTCCAGACCGAATCAGGCGGCATACCAACCGATGCGCAGAACGTGCCCATCTCGGGGGAAGGCTGGGTTTACCTCAACATGGGCTGCTATATATAACGTGAAGGCTTTACCGTATCGAGCTCCCGCTTTTTACTTTTCCACCTACCCGTGTCGCGCTACCTCCCTTCCTGCTCCCATGTCGCGCAACGATCTTAAAGAAACAAAGGTATCACCTGACAGCCTTATCATTTTTGTTTGCCAGATACGAATCCTTATCGCCCGACACAGTGGTATCGAGCAACGGTTTTAAGATTCCCTATCGCCCGACGCTGTTATCACGCGACTTGTGCCTATCGCGCCTGCCCAATCTTTGTATCGGGCAGTGGTCGTGGTGCCTAGTTGCTCTTGTATCGGGCAACACTTTTTATATCTGTAAGACCCTATCAGGCACGCCGCTTATCTCGACCATATCGCCCGACACGGGTGTATCGGGCAAGATTTGTCTGGTTCTGTTTTGAAGCCCGATACGGCTAAGCCGAGTGATTTTAAGGCGTCTTTTCCCTTACTATTGAAACTTTTAAACTGATAAAAAATTCTTGATCAAATGATTATAGGGATGGCGTGTACAAGGCAAACTGTTGTACTCGTCGACGAGCAGGGCATGAGAATTGTCACTGAAGCCGTAGCTGAAGTGGCAACGGTCGGGCAGAAGTGCCCGAACCCGGAGGCAGTCAGACGCTCAACAACTGAAAAGAGGGTGAGAACTGAAGAAACAACAGCCCCGACTACAGCCCCGACCACCACGGCAGAACCCCTGGATCACACGCCGGGAAGGTTCGTGCCAAGAGATGATGAGCATGGACGCCGCTATGCTGAACTAGGAACCAAGCTCTACAGACCGAGTAGGTTCTGCCACCAGTCATCTTTCGCTCAGTTGGGGATCTTTGAAAGACTGGAGAACGTCCTCGCTGTAGCAGGGATGAGGAAAATCTACCTCAGTCTCTCCGCCTCCTATACTGAACTCACCAGGGAGTTCATGGCATCCCCTCGCCGAGTGAAAAATACACCAAAAGAAGCCAAGGAATATGGGGGAGTAGACAGAATCCAAGGGTGGCTTTACAACTCCGAGCACGTCATCTCTGAGAAGCTGCTCAACCTGATCTTCTCTTCCAGCGAGGAGGAGAAGGAATGACTCGATAACGGTGCGAGGATCACGGAAGGGGACAGGTTCAACCCCGTTGATATCTGGAAAAACTAACCGGCGAGTCGTTGTTCAAACCAGGCAACAAGGTGGCGGCGATACACTCCTGTTTCTGGAGAATTGTGCACAAGCTGGAGGCATGCCTGCTATTTAGCAAAAATGAGTCCAGCAACATCTACACTGAGGAGCTTTATGTCATGTGGCATGTGATGGAGGGCCGAGCTATCAACCTGGGACGTTTCTTGCTGAACAGGTTGCAACCAATAAAGGATGCCACCAAGGAGTATTGCATGGGTGGCATCGTCAACTTGATTGTGGTCGGCTTAGGATATCCACGTGAGCCGCGTAGTCTTTCGAGGAAAAGGGGCGACGAGCTGATCGACCTCAAATACCTCATAAGGGAAGGCATAATAAAGAAAGAGGGGTGGAACTACTTCTACAAATTCGAAAGGACGAACATCCTTCTCCCGCTTCCTCGCTGCACCGCCTACGACGCAGAAAAGCTGGTCTTCACCACGGTAGAGATTGAAGTCGTGGCGGGGGACGCAGCTTATACCGCCACCTCAAGAATACGAGAGAGGGAGATAAGAAGAGGGTCTATCCCTCTAGGCACTCGGCAGGACATATCCTCAACATCTCCTGCCGAGCAGTCCACTACTCCAAAGCCGCCAACGACGGCAGTTGACGGAGCTGCCGTCGCTCCAGATGTACCCGCCACAACAACAGTGCAAGCCGTGGCGGGAAAAGAATCGGCGATCGTGGAGGTCGCCGAGACAACAACGGGAACTATAGCGGGAGAGACAGTCGCAGTCCCAGTAGCCTCTGTTACACCCTTAGGAGCGGCTGAAGATGCACAACCGGATGCCAGTGATTGGGTGATTGCCGAGATCCTAAGGATGGAGCTTGAAGGGGCACGGCTGACGCCGACACCGCCGCCAAAGTCCCCTGTTGTAGCTGCTGAGGAGATTGCTGATAATGTAGATGTGGAGCAGCATCCGCCCACACCACAGCCTTCTCCACCACAACAAGAGGGCGAGGCAGCGCCGGTAGCTCGCCCTGAGGCATCCACCGCGCGGACAATAGAGATAGGTTCTACCTCGTCAGGTAGACCATCATGCGAGAGGACCATCTCGAGGATGAGGGGGAGACAAGCAGGAACTCCTCCATCGCTTGGGAAAATACTGGGGCAGGAACTCGACTTCTTACGGGAGGTAATCGAATGCCACTCGACTACATTTCTTTCCCTGACCCATAAGTTCTCATTTTTCGAGCAGAGGCTGAGTACCCAAGAGAGGGAACTGCTGACTATGGCCAGCCTACCTGGCCAACTAGAGGCAGTCAATGCCACGCTCCAGCAAGTTCTGTAGCGCCTTGATGAGATCGAGGGGAGGCTGAACAGAAGAGATGACCATCCGCGCCCAAGGCAGCCGAGAAGGTCTCCGTCACCTCCTGGTTCAGGGTCTCAACCTTCTTCGTCAGGAGCCTCACCAGGATCATCATCCTCCTCCCCCTCCGACAGATCTTCCTCAGTGCCCGAGGAAATCACATCACATGGACAAACCAACGAAGCTCCAGCCGGACACGAGATCTTCGTTGGTTTGGTTGAACCCACTCCCTCAGCCGCCTTCGATGAAGCTGAGGATAACAACGAAGACATCAGCGTCGGGGAGGGCTCTTCTGACGAATCTGAGGGAGAAGGGGGGGGACATTTGCGCTACAATCGAAAGACACCCCCAGAGGAAGGAACTCGATGGCCGACCTTGACAACTTCTCCGCACCGATAGAGATACCTTCCTTTGAAATGGCCGACTTCGACAGAAGGGTCATCGGATATCTGACTATCAAGGACCAGAAGCTGCTGAATAAGGTCCTGAGATCGCATGCTGATGAGGAAGATGTACTCTGGAGTGACGGCTATTTTTCTATGCAGCGGGGAACGCTAAGAAGCATCTTCCGTTCCCCAGCCTTTGTTGGAAAAAAGTTGTTCAGGGTCCTCCAAGGCACCGTGATAGAAAGTGCAAGCGCTTGCCAATGCCGACAAACAACCTACGTTGCCACCCCGGCTCTGGAAAGAAGACTAATGAAGGGGTTGTACGGATCTAAGCAGGTGGCCGGTATGTTGGATAACATCGAAGAGCACAACCCAAAGCTGGTGCTGGCCCCCTACAAACACTGAAACAACTGGTTCCTGTGCATTGCTGACCTCCGAAGTCACGACGTCCAACTACTTAGCTGTTGCAGCAAATAGGTCCCACGCACAGGCAACACGTACTTACGCCCCGAGGACAAGCACCTAAGGTTGCTCCCGCTGCATCTCCACCGTGTTATCAAGTATGGAATCCAGCGCCATAGCGACGTCTGGAATTTCTACTCACTAAAGGACTTCCCCGTCCAAGAGGAGGAGGGAAGTGGAAATAGCACATTTATAGTCCTTAGAGCCATGGAGATGATACATATCTTCGGATTCTTCAGACAACTCCAGAACCAAAACTTTTACCATATCAGAAGCAGATATGCACTACTGCTGATAAAGGACAAGCGCTATTTCTGAGACACAGGGATACCGGAAAGGCTGCTGGGCAACGATCAAGAGTATGAATCATCTCAACCCAGTAGCCCTTCAGAAAAAGAAGTTGGAACAGAAACTGACGTCTATGGGGCAGGGAAAAGAAATACACATCCTGCGGCAAGTTTTCAGATACGAAGAACTAGCCTCACCAGAAAACCCTGAGGAGTCGATCAGGAACTTCGACCGTTTCTCGTGCTCTACTCTCACGAAGGAGCAGGTCGATGAAATTCTTATGAAGTTGGCTGACTCCACCCCAAGAGACGTAATATACGAGGCAGGCGATGTCGTAGTCCCGGTCGATGATCTAAGGGACATGGTAAAAGAAGGAGGATGCTTGGCTGTATCGGTGGCAGCCGCTTGCATCCAATTTATACAGCCAAGGCTAGAACATGCTTACATAGCTAGTCCTATGCTGTTTTATGATATCTGCCTCGCTGGCGAAACAGGAGCAAAGCAAGAATTTCTGCAGGATCTGGAGAGCAGGGTTCCACACACTATCTTCCCCCCGTCCTCCATTACAATCACTGGACGCTCCTGATAATGTACACTCGGCAACGAGCGTGAATCTTCTACAACAGCTCAGACAGTAACAAAGATCATCCTGTGCAGTGTACATCGACAGCGCTGACACCTCTCGAGCGATTAGTACGCAAATACTATATCGATATAGCAGCGCTGATACAGCCATCCCTGGACACGCAAACAAGTACATGGCATGAACTCCAGTTCTACCACCGCAGTCCGCAACAAGTTTACCAATCCAATGACTATGGCATCTTCATCCTGGAATGGATGGCAAACGAGGCGATGCCTGACCAGCTCCACCAGATCGACTATCACAACAAAAGAGGAGAATATGTGTGGGAGCTTTTATCTAGTGCAGGCGCGCCCATCGTCTAACCCTCACTGGATTAACATTTCCTTACCTTATCTACTTCACAACTCTGGGACAAAGTGTGGAGTAAGTTTGGGGGGGTACCATGTACCAGTGAGGGAGGTACAAAATTTTCAAAATTTTCTTTCTTCTTTGGATCCCCCCGGTTCTTTATTTTTCTTCAATAAGTGTACATATAAAATTTTCACTAAAACTTTTTGAAAATTTTTCTTACCTTGTTCCCATGCACATGTACATATAAAATTTTGCTTATTAGTAAAAATCTGGTGCAACTTCTTGCCAAGTATGTTTGTCTTTATGCTTAACATGATGCAAGTTCTGTTATATCTTTCTGATAATGCTGCCTCAAACAAACAAAAGATTACATTTTTCCGTGCCAAAAATAATAATAATAATCTCGCAAATAGCTAAGAGACGAGTATGGAGAAGGAAAAAGCTGCCCAAACAGCAAAAATCTCTTAGGTTTCCTTTACCCAACAAAAATCCCAAAAAGAGAGAAAAACCTTATGAGAGTGATTAAAAGCATGAGAGTTGTGCCCAATGAAAAGAAAAGAAAAAAATATATACACACTTGTTTCCCAAAAGTACTCGTCTTTAGGCATGGTAGACCTGGGGCAGTGGTACGTAGGATGTGAAATCACTGCTCTAAAGCCAACTGGCTTGGAGTGCAGGGACCACTTACCTGTTAACGAACCCTTACCTGGATGGACCGATGGGAAACAAGAAGAAAAACCCAAAAGCCTTAGCCTACCCTATACACAACTTTCTACTCTGAAAATAAAGCTGTTTGGTGTGGAAGCTAACTTCGGAATCATACACCAAAGTCTCGTTGAAGCTGTAGAGAATTTTTTTACTGAAATAATAAGGCAGGAAGCGTGAGATCTTTTGTTCGTAATGAAGCAGCACTATCTCTAAAGGCATTTCGATACTTGTTTTTTTTATCCCTTGGCCTAAAAGTCATACCGCGCAAGAAGAAGCATCACAAAATAAAGTTTAAATATTGATTGAGGACAATCAAAAAGCTAAGTTTGGGGGAATTGATAACACCAATTTTTGTGATGTTTTTGCCCTTTATTCTGTTATCAAAACTGCCCTTTTCTGCTATTTTTCTCTCTTTTATTAGTACTTTCGCAATAATTGGCCAAGCAATGCTCTTAAAACAATATTTCCATCTTTTGCAGAATTTCCCTCCCATTTTGACCCAATAAGGCCGTCCCGGCCCACAAGCAATAAGTCTAACATGCATCGGCCTTCCAATGGCCTGATACAAGCACTGCCCGACAGGGCAGCGCGGTGCAACGACGCGCAACACAGGGTTGCCGCGCAAGAAGAAGCTGACGGATGACACACCCTTTTACCCGACAGGGATCCGAGCTCGCCACAACAAGCCAAGCTTGTCGCGCGACACAGGCCACCCACCGGCAGGCACTGCCCGTCACGCGACCGACAGTCAACATCCATGTATCGGGCGATATGTGTATCGGCCATCCATCCAACTCACGAATACGGAGAACATGTGGTGCTTCGAGCACCATAACTTCTCCAACCGCTGCTTATAAATAGCAGCTACAGGAAGCCAAAAAGAGAGTTCGGATAGATCGGACTGATCAGACAGTTGAGAGCTTTGAGCAAGTCCTCAGGGGGGAGCTGCGAGAGCAGAGGTATCGCGCCTGAGTGTTCGCATCGGGCTACTCTAGGTGAGCTCCTCCCCGTCCCGAGAGGGAGGGGATAGTTCACTTAGGACCGTCCTGAGCGACACCACAGGCCGATACCGGCCAACGATGATGAGCGACACGAGTGCCCGACAGTAGAAGCATCGCTCCATGCCCGGCACGATATCGAACCCGATATGCTCCGCTGTCGTGCGTACCGCCCGAGAGGGTGCATCGCCCGATATGAGCGTATCGGCCAGGTCCCTTGAGCGATACAGTCAGCCGTCGGTTAGTGTCGCCCGAGAGGGTGTGCTGCCCGACACGGCTGTATCGGGCTAGGCTCCTGACCGGTATTGGGCTGGAGAGCTACAGTAGTCTGTCGTCCTTCTAAATCAAGAAGGCGACATCTATCTTTAATTCTGTTATTTAATTCCTTACTCATGCAATATATTAAGACCTTTAATGTTTATGGAAATAGAAAAGTTTAATGACTTGCTACTCTATGCTTGGTGCAAATTGTAGGATGACTGCTATGTTTGATATCTGAACTCTAGCTTGCATGTTTAAATCGCGTTTCGCTTAGCTACCGAATCGTGTTTTTCTGTCGTAACAACTTCGAGAGTTGTGTTGTGGCTCTAGTGTTTGGTCCGATTCTAGAGTACGAGAGTGACCAGAACGGAGTTGTTTCGGTAACATTCCACTCTAACTTAAGTCCAGCAACCTCGAGAGGGGTGTTGATGCTTGGTTAGAGGCACCCGCTCTGAGAGGAGGGGTGCAGGATGTTATTGCTTGCCGCTTGTTTTACTGAAGTCGCATCCTTCATACCTTACTCTTGTGCTAGTTTTATCCTCTTGTTTCTGTTGCATGAAAACCCCTGAAAATGGCTAAATGACTAAAACCCTTAATCTTTCTAGTAACTCCACTTGGAGATAGATTTCTTTGTTTTGTTTGTGACACCTTGATGTTTCCCTCTTGGGAATTTACTATCTCTTTATACCTTCCGGAGTGTAACGTGTCGATTCTGCATTCTCAACACTATCCCCCTCGTCCCTGTGTTCGACCCCGTACATCTACTTCGACCCCGTAAACAAAGTTGCGGGGGCCTAGAAGGATTCGCGTTATAAATATAAAAGCTCAACTACCTCGAATCCGCCTCCAATTTTGGACACCCGATTTAGGCCGGTCTGTTACCTTCTGTTTTCTCCTTGTTCTAGCGTGGTTGGGCTCTTTTCTCCTTTTACTAGATAGGAGGCTACTATACGTAGCTTAATCTTCAGTCTGAGTTTGTCTCCTTTGTTTTCTTTTTGGGTGTTCCGACATCCAGGTTGTTATGGGGGCGCATGTTCTTTTGTACCCAATGTTTTTGGCCTTGTTTACCATCCTGTTGGTATCAAGGGTTTTTTTGTTCTTGATGTAATGGGGTACTTTGTGCCCAAAGTTTTGGTAATACAGTAACACACTTTTTGGACTGACTAAAAAATATATGTGATTAGATGATTATATATATCATTTATGTGTACCAAAGTATGTTAACTAATTATGGCACTTAATATCATTAATGCATCATGAAAGGCAATGAGGTTGTATATGTTAGGGCTAGATGATTACAACTTAGAGTTTAGGTCACATGACCATTATTTCTCACTTATTCATCCTAATTATGCATTAAATCTGTATAATGCTATAATTATCTGAGTCATCATATCATTAGGGCTTATAGGTTCACGACATGATCAACATATTACGTATTGACAAATAGCATTGATATTTATATTATGTGTATTGGATATAAATTAGGGTTCAAGCACATGCATTATTCCTTAGATTATCATTATGTGTTCATTAATATATAAACAAGCATGTTAGGGTTACAACTATTAACTTGTTTGGTCAAAACTGAAGATCCAGGCATACTAACCTCATATCCATGGAGTTAGGGTTTCTAAAGATTGATTAGATAAACTTGAAGATGTTATAGGGTTCCATCCCCCTAAATAGGATTTCAACCACGAAATCTAACCACTCAAACATCATCAACTAACCATACTCCACCCCTTAAAGGGTTTGACCCATCAAGCCAAACTACACTAGGAGGAGTTTAACTAAACCATACTCAAGATTCATCATAATCCACTGTGCACTCTGATATCTTTCCAAACACCCAAACTCTAAGGTATATGTTCTTGGGATAAACTTATCCAAGCTTGTAGTCCTAAGGGACATAAAGAACCTCTTGCTATATATATCCTTGAACAAGTCATAAGGTTATCATATTAGGGTTCTAGGAGAAACCAACATACATGTGAAACTTAAGTTAACTATTAGGATACCCAAAGATATATAACACAAAACTCTAAGGTTAATATTGCCTAAAAGAAAACTATTTCGGGCAATTCGTATTAGCTCAGGCCAGGCCGATATCATATGGGCACGGGAGTCCTCGTAAACCAAGCTAGTGGTGCGGAGGAAAATATTGCCAGCCCCCGAACCCTGATCCTTTCTAGACACCTTTGCTTCAACTTCATGCCCTAATAGTTGCCTAAAGGTAAACCTAAACAACATCAAGTTATGCATATTTTAATTATGAGTATATTAGAGTTTTATTCATCAAGAATCTAAGGTGAAACTATAGGGTCCTAAATCAACCTATCATCAACATAGATCAAATCTAGGGTAACCATGTCACTTAAAGGAAACTATGCAAGTCTAGGGTTCTAACTAGGGAGACAAATTGAAATAGTCAAAGATCCGACTACCATTGGCTCTGATACCATGCTGTAAAGAAGCAAAGTAAATCCACCTCTCTACTAAAAACAATGGTAAACAAAATCCAATTTGGATAGCAGCGGAAGATAAAATTTTGACTATATTCAATTTAAATAAAGTGTACATAAAAATTTCCCCAATATGGGTGTACATTATTTACACAAAATGAGGATCTAAGTAGAGGGAAATCTAGACTACTCCACTTTTGTCTCCAAGAAACATATCCATCAATTGAGTCCAAGCCAAAAGCTAAGATCTTCCTTGTCTTGTCCATCACCTTGCTCAGTACCTGGGTGGTTGGGAAAGCACCCAGAAAAAGGGAAGGAAAACAAGGTATGCGTCACTAAACTATACTAAAGGTGACAAGATAAATATAACAAGTAAATCAGGCTAGGGATTCATCATAAGATGAGACATCAAGAGTATGAGGCTTTAGATAAGGAAACTTGCCAATAACAAATGTAAATAAAGGGTTTGCATGTAAATTAATATGTCTACCTAACTAAGTAGGGTTGAGGCACCCACTAGACCTCTAACCTTAGGTGAGGGGAGAATAAGACATTCTCAGTCACCTATAATATTATGGTGAGAAATACACACATTCTCCTAGGGCAATTTTATACATGCCCTCTGTGGGTGGTTGTACAAAAGTACCTCTACTTTACAATTAAATAGAACATATAACTTCATGCTAGCAAAAGAGTTATGGTAAGATTAATCAAAGGATTTATATTACATGGAAGTGGGGTATAAAACCCAAACAAGATAATACTACAATTGATTTTGAGGTGTAAATAAATTAGATTTCAAGAATAATGGATTAGGCCAGATTCAACCGCATTAGGGAACATGGGTAATGGTATAAATAATTTCCCAACTGAAGATGTAGATACACATACATAGCACATACATAAAGATGGTTTGCACATACCTCTTATTAGAGTCCTATTAACCTCTTTTCTAAACCTTTAGTTGAAATCAAGGTCCACTTGTCCTATTTCCAGTGTCATATTCATGTATTAGAATAACATATATACATTAAAGAGTTGAAATCCTAATATATGAAATTTGTACACAAAACCTTGATTCAGACCTCAAAAATATCACCACTGACTTAGTTAGGTTTTTCTAATTAAAAAAACATATAATTTTGCATATATTGGAGTTATGAAGGTTAAAGTGTATTTTTGGTGATTTTTAGGTGTTTAATTCATTTTCTAAAAACTCTTTTTGACAAAACTAAAAACCAATACTTGGAAATATTTTTATTAAAAATAACATGTTTTTATGAGTTTAGAACATATTTAACTTTAAGTTTTGGACAAATGAATTAAAAGTTATGAGTTATTGAAAATCGACCAATTAGAAATCGACACATCGTCAATTTTTAACATAAGATCATGAGTTTTAAGCATGTAATAATAAATATATGGGAAGGGGGTTATGAGGCTCACACCTAGGGAAGATAATAAGGTCCAAACAGCATGGGTCCCGAGCTTATAAGGTCTGGTTGCTCCAAGCCTAGCTCCTTTCTTGAACAAAGATCTCCTTCTCAACTTGGAGGTGATAAACCCTAGCAAAAGAGCATGGAGATGAGATATTTTAGGGTTCTTTTATCATGGAAGGTCTTGGTTCCAAACTGGAGGAAGGTGTGAGAAATACTATCAACATGAAAATAGGGAAGGAAAGGAGGATTCTTACTAGTTTTGGTTAAAATCACCAAGGAGGAGCTTAAGAAACCCTAATAGAGCAATTTGGAAACCATATGGGCCTTTTTCACTAAGGTAGGCTCCCTCTATTACCTTGGGTCAGCAACTTTATGGTAAAAAACAAAAGGATCTATTATATAATCTAGAGGAAAGAAGAGAAGACCAATATTTTCGAATTTGTGAGTTGGGAAAGGGGTATGTATGGCTATATATTGAAAAAGGTCAAGCATGAGGTGTTTTATGGGACTTTCCATGTGTCTTTAGCCTAGGGCTTCATGGCCATGCAAGTGGACACCTCATGGAGGCTATAAAATATCTAAGGTCAGTTTATGGACCCTTGTAGGCCATCCCAACCGACATCCATCAAAGAAATAACCCCATTGGTCCATGGCTTTTAAAGATAAGCTCACTTATAAGGAGGAAAACCCTAAAATGCCCTTGGAAAGCAATACCATCAAACCAAGGTGAAACTAGGTGCTCCCATGGTTTTAGAATTTGATAATGGTAAGGTAGTATCTAATTATTATAATTCATGTGATAATTTGCAAAGAAAACCTTCCAATTGGGTAAATTGCATAAAAGTCCAGAATGTACCTAAAATTGCATAACTTGCACAAACAACATCTAAATTTGACCAAACTTCATTCACAGGTTATATTTGATGTGTAGAATATTAATTTGCCATTATTTATATTTTTTGAAGTTATATAACCACATTATTTATTACTTATGCCTTTTATTCATTTTCTCTCTCCTAAACTTATCCTAATATTTCAAGGTTGTCCAAATTAGATGAAATTTGACATGTAGGCTAATTTTGATATGTTGATTTTGAATTTTAAGTTTGTTTCCTATTTTGAGACTTCTTTTTATGAGATATGTCATATGTCCCATTATCTAAATTATTTATCCAATTAAATTTCCCATCTTCATATTACTACCAAAATGGGTTATGTGGCATATTTTATGTTTTCAAATCACATCAAAAAGTTATATTAAGATTTAGAGCACTTAATTATGGTAATTAAGCTTTCAATGAGGTATTTGTGCATAAACCCAAATATTGAGAGAAAAGGTGAACAAATGTTCATGAAACCATCATATTCTCCACAAATTAAACGGAAAGGCCAAAGAGGATATAGATGAAAGGAAAAGATGGAAAAGAGGACCAAAAGACAAAATGCCCAGAATACAGTATGTTATAGATACCTACTAAGGTCATCAGTGAAGGTAATGAAGTATTGATATCCTCCTCTAGCATTTGATCTAAAAGGTCCACATACATCAGTATGTATGAGCCCTAGCAGATCACTAGCTCTCTCACTATGTCCAGTGAAAGGAGTCTTGGTCATCTTCCCTAATAAACATGCCTCGCATGTATCTAATGATTCAAAATCAAAAGAGTCTATATAACTATCCTTATGGAGTCTAGATATGCGCTTCTCGTTCATGTGCCCAAGACGACAATGCCATAAGTATGTTTTGTTTGAGTTGTCAAGTTTTAGCCTTTTAGTATTTACGTTGTATATTCTTGTCTCAAGTTTTAACAAGTAGATACCATAAGACATAGGGGCATTTCCATAAAAGATCTCATCTTTAGAAATGGAAATAATTCCATTCTTAATGTGAAATTTAAATCCACTCTTATCCATACAAGATACAAAAACAATATTTCTATTAGTGGCAGATACATAATAGCAATTCTCTAATTATATTACAAGGCCCATAGGAAAAGATAAACTAATAACTCCAACTGCGGTGGAAGAAACTCTTGCTCCATTAGCAACCCGCAGCTCGACTTGGCCCTTTCGTAAAGGCTTACTTCTTATCAGATCATGCATATTAGAACATATGTGAGATCCACATCCAGTATCCAGTACCCATGATGAAGAAGTATTTAAATTTATATCAATAACATATAAACGTGAGGTGGAGATCTCTATCCCCTGCTTCTTCTTCTTTAGTTCCTCCAGGTAGAGAGGATAGCTTCTTTTCTAATGTCTAGCCTGGTGGCAATGGTGACAACTGCCTTCTTTGGAGATCCCACATTTAGCTTTGAGCGCGGATGACTTTGGCTTCTGCCCAGCTTTAGAACCTTTCTTAGCCTTGCCTTTGCCTTTTAACTTTCCCTTTGTCTTGCTGATCATCATCACTGACTTAGGCTTGTCTTTCTTCATCTGTGCTTCAGCTGTCCTCAACATGCCCAACAATTCTGACAACGGCTTGTCAAGATTGTTCATGTTGTAGTTCATGACAAAATGATTATATGATTCAGGCAACGATTGTAGAATCACATCAGTGGCCAACTCTTGACCTAGGGGAAATCCCATCTTGGATAGGCTTTCCACGTACGCAATCAAGGTGAGTATATGGGTGCCAACTGAGTCTTTCTCTTTCATCTTGCTCCTGAACAAAGCCTTGGAGACATCATATCTCTCCTATCTTGCTTGATGTTGATACATGTTCTTGAGATGTGTTACCATCTCCATGACATTCATGTTCTCATGTTGCTCTTGCAACTCATAGTTCATTGAGCACAACATCAGACACTTGACATCCACGACATCATCAAGGTGCTTCTTGTAATCATCCTTTTCAGCCTTGGGTGTATTTGCGGTGGGTTCTGCTGGTTCTGGTGTTTCAAGGACATAAAGCTTATGCTCATGTGTGAGAATAATTCTCAGCGTCCTAAACCAGTTTTGAAAGTTGGTTTTGATAAGTTTGTCCTTCTCAAGGACCGATCGCAACGAGAAAGTGTGAGTGTTGTTTTCCATTTGATTGCTATAAAAGAAAAATTTGCATTTAGTCCAAAACATTTTGACTTGTAAAGATTTGATAAACGAGATTAATTAGGCCTTTAATTAATTATGCTCCCACTATTTTATTCAAATTGATAGCCCTCACTATCAACTCAGAAGATTACAACACACAACCTTCTAGTGAGCCAAGATAAAAAATAATTGGATCAATGCCCAGCCAACGCTGGCGTCAAAGTCCAAATACTAAGGTAGGCAACTTTTGCCAATTGCATCATATGCAACTCTTGGATAGATGATCATGCACAACTCCTTGCCATGATGCATCTGTGTGCCTCTAGGTACTTGATCCTATCAAGGTTCCCTAGTTAAGTCCAACCCATAAGCCAACACGATGAGTGTGCACCCTGTGGAGGCAGACCCACACACCCACCATCACACTTCCACGAGATAGACAGTGTACCACGCGGAGGCGTGCCCACACATAGTTGATCAAGCTTTTCATGTGTGTTGCTTTATGGAAGGCAACTAAAACTTAATATTATTAATTGAGGGATTTTATTAATACATATACATATCCAAACACCACATACTTATAGTACATATCATATACTACTATATTCACAACCACAAATGATAGACATGCAATCAAAAACACAAATACATCGGTTATGGCCATACTATTGTAATCCTTTGAAGCAACAAAGGATTACGGTCCACCTGTGGTCTTATGCGTCTCATGCAACACCTGTGAATCAACCTGTAAGCATGTAATGATCAACATTACAATGAACAACTTCATGGATTCTTCGTGAGGTTGGAACTTCAAGTTGCTTCTTGGAATTGGATCCTTTTGTTACTTCTCCATGGACGCTCCTTTGAGTTGGATCTTCATGTTGCTTCTTAGAATTAGATCTTCATGGTGCTTCTCCATGGACAATCCTTGGAGTTGGATCTTCAAGTGGCCTCCTTACATCAAGTTTACAAAGACTAAAACTAATCCTATCTTTATTACATCATATGATTACAAATGTAAAGGGAAAGAATTAATTACACTTTGAAATAAGAGATGAGGCTCGGCATGCAAGCCGAATACTTTATACAAAGGATCCATATGCAACCATTGTACATCCATAGCATTCAAACAAACATATCCACAACATTGACATCCACATCCATTCACAAAAGGGGTACTAGGCCATAACCGTGCATGCATTCACCACATAAAATAGATTTTAAAGGCGACGTGTATGCTATCATAGGTATATCTACATATATGTATATACATATTAGAATTACAGTACTTTTAATATAGAACATTCCCCATTAAATAAATTTTTGACTCCCACACAGACTAGGTGGGGTACACAGGGGCAGCACGTCCAAAACATAAAAAGCATAGTCGACCCCGTCCAAAACGTCAAAATAGAAGCATGCGACAAATGTGGAATTAGGTTTAGATTTGCACATTAACAATTTTAATTCGCATCATATGCATCATTGAAAATAGTATACAACGATTCGATCATATCGAAACGAATCCAAATACGTCGTAGATCGACGTTGCTCTGATACCACTGTAGGGTATTGTGGAGAAAACATGCACGGCGGAAGCAATAAAATTCCACTCAACCTGGAACAGGATCTCGTCGACAACAGCGTATTTAGAAAGAGTGTTTACGGGATATACCTTATCGCGAAGCAAGTCCAACGATGTTCCGCTGCACAAAGGTGTGCAACGACGCTACTCTACACAGACGGAACTTATCTCCCGTTCGCTATCGCAGGTTGATCTGGCGGCTCTCCTTTGGTGCGGTGATGTACGCCACTCATAGCACGTATAGGTGGTCATCGACGTCCTCCGAACGCAGGAGTCAAGGCGTCTGAGTCTCTACTTCGTCCACACGGATGGACGAAACTCCACGATGCACTTCCCAAGCCGGTGGGAAGGAGTCGTGTCTTTGCGGCAGCGTGTTAGCGACACGTTTCTCTCCTTTCTCTCCTAAGGACGATGACGGTTAGGGTTTACATATGTGAGCGTAAATGGAAAAGCCTCTCTCAATATCTTATATTGATATCGGCCATCAACCTCCTTTAAATAGGATATGAAGGGAAGTAGGGTTTCCTAAACCCATCGGTAAACAGAAACACTGTGTTAATTAAAACACTCGTGGATTAATTAGAATATTCCAAAACTCATCAATTAACCAAATAATCACATTAATTGATCAATTAATACCTGACTCCATGTAATATCTTGGGATGGCTTTATGGGCATATATGCCAACAAGAACACCATGCACTATGGGCTATAAAGTTCTTAAATTTTGACATGAAGAATGCTGGTGAAAAGCGCCTATTGCAGCTGTAAGAATTGGAAGAGCTACGACTTGATGCATATGAAAATGCAAGGCTCTACAAAGAAAGAACCAAGTTGTGGCTTGACATGAGAATCCAGAGGAAGGATTTCAAAGAAGGAGACAAAGTGTTGTTGTTCAACTCAAGACTTAAGATATTCCCTAGAAAACTAAAGTCAAAGTGGTCCGACCCTTTTCTCGTATTGAAGATTTTTCCTTATGAAGCTATTGAGTTACAAGGCATAGATGGAGATTTCAAAGTAAACAACCAACGTTGCAAGCTGTACACCTCAGGAGATGAAGTTCACAAGGGAGCCTCTTTCTCCCTTTAAGATGCATGATTGATAATTGAAGAGTCTCACTTTCGACTCTAAACGGAGGACCTCATTGGAGTTGAACCCACATTAGGATATATTTCTTTTCAAGTCATTTGTGTCAAAAACACTCTTTAGTTTCACAAATAGGCTTGTCATGGATGAATGTAATAATTTAGACAATTCTATTACATATCTGTTATTAATTCTATGCTGACAACAAGCTATTTCTGTAGAAACTATAGAAGACACGGCATGTCTTCATTTGCACACGGCGTGTCCCCATGATAACCTCTCATTTTGTGACGTTATCTTATTAGTTATCTTTAGTTTTCCATACTCTTTCTTAGATAAACTAAATAGAATCATTAAACCTTCTTACTTTATTGCAGATACATCAATAAACTAACTTTTCCTCTTTTTCATTACAGAAAACACAAAAAAAATTTACAAAGACTCCTCACGGTCCCAAGACCGCGAGAAGCCTCACGGTCCCAAGACCGTGAGAAGCCTCACGGTCCCAAGACCGCGAGAAGCCTCACGGTCCCAAGACCGCGACAAGCCTCACGGTCCCAAGACCGTGAGAAGCCTCACGGTCCCAAGACCGCGAGAAGCCTCACGGTCCCAAGACCACGACAAGCCTCG
Organism: Alisma plantago-aquatica; assembly: GCA_963693085.1. Lineage (NCBI taxonomy): Eukaryota > Viridiplantae > Streptophyta > Magnoliopsida > Alismatales > Alismataceae > Alisma > Alisma plantago-aquatica. The sequence goes on from OY856415.1 coordinate 595,580,319, forward strand.
CGGTCCCAAGACCGCGACAAGCCTCACGGTCCCAAGACCGCGACAAGCCTCACGGTCCCAAGACCGCGACAAGCCTCACGGTCCCAAGACCGCGACAAGCCTCACGGTCCCAAGACCGCGAGAAGCCTCACGATCTCAAGACCGTTTGAGACCAAACGGTCTCAAGACCGTTTGGGCTCAACTTGAGCCTATAAATAGGACCTCAAGGGCCACTTCAAAAGGGATTGAATTCCAAGACGCCCAAAGGCTGCCTCTCCAGACCCAGAGCACTCTGATCTTCTGTCCACTGCCCCAAGGCTGCCAGTTTTGGGATCCGTGCTCATCATCAAGCTTCCTTCTCTCTCTTCTTTCCATCTCTTCAACAAAGAAGGTGGGAAGAGAAAATCCTTCATCAAAGCAACCACGAAGTGCGAAGATCGTTGCTCTCTTCACCAAGGGTTCAACCTTCCCTCCTCCATGGAGATGACGTTCTTTCTCTCTCTTCTCACCTCCTTTGCCATGAGCGAGTAGTTTCATTCACTAGGGTGCGGGGAGTAGCCCCGCTACCCATGTTTTCATTTCATGCGATGTAATTCAATAACTTGTAATAAAGATACTCTTCCTTTCAGTTTGACTTCAATCGCTTAATGAATACTAGTTGCTTGATCATCAACTTGTGTTACATATTGTCTTTTGGTATGAATTGTCTACATTTGTACCCTTAGATCTAAATATCGATTGAATGTTGGTTATGGATGTATGTAGTCACCATATGTCTGTTTCGGTGTCTAGAAGTGTTTTCAGGAGTGGAGTAAACTCACCTCCATCGTTGCACTTTCATACTATGAAATGGAATCAGTTGACGTATGGAAGTGCAACCTTGGTAAGGTCGAGGAACACATTTCATGAAGGAGTAATGCAAAGCATGTGACCACTCATTATGGAATGGCTGGCATTGCAATACTCCAAGCTTCTCGTAGCTAGTTATCCGAAAGGAAGCTAGGACTACAAGATACTAACTGATTTGACTCTTTTTGCAGGTTGTTTTATTATGTTGCATGACTTGATCCATGTGTAGTAGTGTGAAACCCGATAACATCCTAGTGGTTTTTATCAATTGTTTACAACCTTAATCTTTACTTTCTTGCTTCACTTTCCTCGCATTTAGCTTTAAAACCAACATCAAACTTTGGATCTAAATATCAACTGTTAAGTAGTTAAGTAGAACTAAAACGTTTTCCATCTTGACTTCGTCAAGACCGTTGTCCCGAGGATTCGACCCTTAACTATACTACGATAAGACTTCCGCGTGTCTTAACACACGTGGGTGGAGTTCTTACCATAGTACTAGCAAGGCTAAACCTAAGGATTCATCACCTTAGGATTTTTAGTGGTGTTGCAAAACTCCATCAAAAATTGGCGCCGTTGCCGGGGACAACGGAACTTTTTAGTTTTTACTTACCAACTTCTTGGTTGATTAGGATTTTACACTTTTTCTTAATAACAACTCCAATACTTCTTGATCTTTTTCATTTCCTTCCATTATCCTAACGTGTGATTTTCCTTCTACTCAGGTAGAAAACGTGTATGCAACCCCCGCATAGCATCGGATTCTCCCCTGAACCAGAATACGATTCTGAGGTAGAAAGAAGTTTTCACCGAAGGAATAGACTTAACCGCCAAAGAGCCAGACAGATGGCCGAAGAGCAACGCCTTGTTGCAGAAAGAGTCAACGCCGCCATAGCAGCACAACGAGCACAACTTATTGCCGACACTCGTGCTCAGGTGCAAGCTGAGATCCGAGCTGAGGAACAAGCCCGCATCCAAGCAGAGCATGCTGCTGCTCAACTTGCGTTAAGAAACAAGCAACTTCGGGACTACGCAGTCCCAAAGAATTATGAAGACGATCATCCTGTCCGACCACCGATTATTAACATACCACACTTTGAAATTCGGACGCAGTGGATCCAGATCATGCAAGGCATCTCTTTCTCCGGAGCACCCGGAGATGATTGCATGGATCACCTTAAGAGATTCAAGTCACTCTGCCGACTTGTACCCCAAGCAGGAATTGCAATGGAAGCAATCATGTTACACCTTTTTCACTTCACCTTGTCTGGAAGAGCACTAAGCTGGTACAACGCTTTGGATAGACACCCCATCATCACTACCTGGACTCCCTTAGAAGAGAAGTTTTTGAGAAATTCTTCCCACCTTCGCTAACCTATGAGATTAGGGGCCAAATTAATCACTTTTCCCAACTACCTGGAGAAACACTTGCTGAAGCTTGGGAAAGATTCAAAGAACTCCTCAGAAAGTGTCCTCACCATGGCAGTTCTCAAAATCAACTAATAGAAACATTTTACAGAGGAGTAAGTGATGATATTAAGCAATTCCTAGATTCCTCATCTGGAGGAAACTTTATGAGAAAGAATTATGAAGATGCCTGGAATATAGTTACGCTGGGAGCCGAGAACCAATCCAATTGGGGAAGGTCATCTAACCAACCCAAAGGCGTTCTCAAGGTTTACAAAGCGGAAGAATCCATGGAACTCAAGGCCATTGCTGAGGCTTTGAAGACTATCGCTAGCAAGCAACAAGCCCTCGAAACTTCTTTCGGGGAATATGATAAGAAGAAAAGCTCTCAGGTTCAACAAGTTAAGGCAGCTACTGGAACTTGTGAAGCCTGTCATGCATCCGATCATCCCACATTATCATGTGGATTGTTGTACAATGTCATGATGGATTTACAACCACCTATGCCGCAATATGAACCCATCATCGAGCATCCCGAAGATCAAATGCCAGAGCAAGTTAACTCCATACATTCAATACCTGGCCAAGTGTATTACAACCCAGACAAACCAAGGAACCATCCTGGTTTCCAATACGGGAATCCTGCAGGGACTGCCAACCCACAGCAGCAGGCACAAGGTGGATCTTTCAATAGACAACCACCAGGATTTCAAAACAACTTCAATCAAGGGAATTACAGACAAGGTTTTCAAAGATCTAACTATCCCAGGAATCCTTCTTACCAATATGCCCATTCAGGACTGCACCCTCAGTTGCAACAACCCCAGTTGCAGCAGCCACAGCAACCCCAGTTGCAGCAGCCCCTGCAACCACAGTTAACTGCACCTCTACAACAACCAGGACAGCAAGTCACTCAGTATCAACAAAGGGGTGCTCCTCCCCAATCATCTGATGAGATATCCTTGATTAGACAAATGCTTCAATCGCAACAAACCATGCTTGCAAACCAACAAGCTCAACAAAAAGCCGTAGAAGCCCAACTGGCGCAGATTGCCGCTCAATTGAAACCTCAAGCCGGCACTTTTGCTGGGCAACCAGAGGCAAACCCCCGTCATAACCCAAATAGACCAGAACAACTTAATGCCGTCACCACGCGGTCTGGTTGTGTCCTGCCTGATGTCACAAGAATCGACCATGATGATGATAACGTAGCCATCCTTTCCCCAACAGAAAATTCTACAGAGACCGAAAAGGAAAAGGAACCAATCTCAGAAGTCCCACCACGAATTCCTTACCCAGACAGACTAAAAGGAACCAAAATGGACACTAGGTTCCAAAAATTTAAAGAAGCTATGAAAAAGTTATACATTGATATTCCTTTTCTTGATGCCCTTTCCGAAGTGCCCGCTTGGGCAAAATATCTGAAAACCCTCTTGTCGAGAAAGTATATGACAGAGGAGCATGAAACAGTGAAACTTGCTCAGACCATTTCAGATATTCTGCTTAATAAAATGCCAAAGAAAAAGAAGGACCCAGGTTCCTTCGGCATTCAGTGTTCCATTGGAAATGGCTCCAGCAAGAAAGGATTGGCAGACCTAGGAGCAAGCATATCTATTATGCCCTATTCAATGTGTAAAAGATTAGGCTTCACTGATTTGTTACCTACGACTATGACAATCCAGTTAGCCGACTCTACCATAACTGCCCCTCTTGGCATTATCGAAGACATCCCTGTCAGAATAGGAACAAATTCTTATGTCCCGTGTGATTTCGTTATTATGGACATACAAGAAGACCTGAGATATCCGATAATCTTTGGAAGACCTTTCCTAGCTACCGCCCGAGCTCTCATTGATGTCGAAGCAGGAACTATTATTCTGAGACTTGGGAGGGAGGCTTTCCAGTTCAGAGTTCTAAACAGCATGAAAGGTCCAAGCATTCAAGAGGAAGTCTTTCTCCTGGATGCTATTTATCAAATGTCCCAGTTAGAAATGTCTGAACCATCCGACGAATTGGAAAATATTCTTACAAATCCGGATGTAGAATTCTCGGCCAGTGAACTAGTACAACAGTGCCTGCAATACTTAGAAAAAGCTGAAGAAGCTCCGACAGCCACGTTTGAAGAACTTAAAGCCATCACAATTATAGAAGCCACTGAGCCACCTAAGGCTCCAGAAATGAAAGCCTTACCCGAGGGACTTAAACATGTTTTTCTTGATGATGAGAAGCTCTGTCTAGTAATCATCAGCTCCACTCTGGAGGATGATCAAGAAAACAGACTCCTCGATGAACTGAAGAAGCATAAGAAAGCAATTGGCTATAAAATGACTGATCTGACGGGCATAAACCCTGCTCTATGTATGCACAAACTGCCCATGGTTGAAGAGTTTAAACCATCGCGAGAACACCAGAGAAAGTTAAACCCCAACCTCAAAGAGGTGGTTCGCCTCGAGGTCCTCAAACTTTTAAAGGCAGGCATTATCTACCCAATTTCTGATTCTCAATGGGTAAGCCCAGTGCAGGTGGTCCCTAAAAAGGGGGGAACCACCGTTGTTCTTAATGACAAAAACGAACTGGTGCCCACTAGAACCGTTACAGGGTGGCGTATGTGCATTGATTATAGGAAACTTAATAAATCAACACGAAAAGATCACTACCCCCTGCCTTTCCTAGATGAGGTCCTCGAGCGCCTAGCTCATCAGAAGTTCTTTTGTTACCTCGATGGATATTCCGGCTTTTACCAAATCCCGATACATCCGGACGATCAAGAAAAAACTACTTTTACCTGTCCCTTTGGGACGTACGCTTTCAGAAGAATGCCATTTGGGCTCTGTAATGCACCAGCTACTTTCCAAAGATGCATGTACGCTATCTTTGCGGGATTGACAGAGTCTATAATGGAGGTATTCATGGATGATTTTTCAGTTTATGGAGACTCCTTCGACAACTGTCTGCTCAACCTGGTTCAAGTCCTACAAAGATGTGAGGAAACAAACCTCATTTTAAATTGGGAAAAATGCCATTTTATGGTAACAGAAGGTGTTGTTCTAGGACACAGAGTGAGCGACAGAGGGATCGAGGTGGATCAAGCAAAAATTGACGTTATCTCAAAATTGATGCCACCAAAAGACGTAAGAGGAGTCCGTGCCTTCTTAGGACATGCTGGATTTTACAGAAGATTTATTAAAGATTTCTCCAAAATAGCAAAACCCATGACACAACTGCTGACCAAGGACACAGAGTTCAACTTTAACCAAGAATGCTTGCAAAGTTTCACAACTCTGAAAGATGCCCTGATTTCTGCACCAATATTACGAGCTCCAGATTGGTCGTTACCTTTCGAAATCATGTGTGATGCGAGCGATTTTGCCATAGGGGCCGTTTTAGGGCAAAGAATCGACAAGAAACCCCATGTTATATACTACGCATCTAAAACGCTGGATGAAGCACAAAAAAATTACACCACTACAGAAAAGGAATTTTTAGCTGTCATCTACGCATTCGAAAAATTCCGCTCATACCTGATAGGAGCTAAAGTCATTGTCTACACTGACCACTCCGCTATACGATATCTGATTCAGAAGCAGGACGCAAAACCTAGACTTATCCGCTGGGTGCTAATGCTCCAAGAATTCGATTTGGAAATTAAAGATAAAAGCGGAGTGGAAAACGTCGTCGCCGATCATCTCAGCCGTATTAGAGTTGAGGATGAAGACAAAGTTCCTATCCAAGATTCCCTCCCGGACGACCACTTAATGAAAGTTTCCAATGGATTTCCCTGGTATGCTGACATTGTCAACTATCTGGCAACAGGAATCATTCACCCATCCGCATCTTATCACGATAAAAAGAAGTTCATTCACGATGCTAAGCAATATTTCTGGGACAAGCCCTATCTTTTTCTCTTATGCGCAGATGGACTCTTCCGTAGATGCATCCCAGAGACAGAAATCACTCCGGTCCTTGAGCACTGTCACTCAGGCCCTACTGGGGGGCACATGAGTTCTAAGAAGACAGCCCTCAAGGTCTTGCAATCTGGCTTTTATTGGCCCACCATTGCAAAAGACGCACATGAATATGTGCGATCATGCGACAAGTGCCAACTTTCCGGAGGAATAACCAGAAGAAATGAAATGCCATTGAACATATGGCAAGAAATCGAACTTTTCGATGTATGGGGAATAGATTATATGGGCCCTTTCCCCTCGTCTTATGGATTCAAGTATATCTTGGTTGCTGTGGATTACGTTTCAAAATGGGTAGAAGCTCTACCAACCACCTCTTGCGATTCAAAACCGGTTATCAAGATGTTTAAAGAGATAATATTTCCCAGATTCGGCGTCCCAAGAACGATTATATCTGACGGCGGATCACATTTTTTGGAACGGAGCTTTGAAGCCTTATTAAGAAAATATGGAGTCAACCACAAAGTTTCTACACCATATCACCCACAGACATGTGGACAGGTTGAAGTCTCCAATAGGCAAATTAAAGTTATTCTGGAAAAAACCGTCAATCGACACCGCACCGATTGGTCAACCAAATTATCCGACGCTCTATGGGCTTACCGTACAACTTTCAAAACACCCATCGGAACAACACCGTTTCGATTAGTGTATGGGAAGTCTTGCCATTTGCCAGTTGAATTAGAGCATAAGGCTTGGTGGGCCATTAAGCAACTAAATTTCGATCTCAAAGGTGCTGGTGAATTCCGAAAACTTCAACTCCAAGAGTTAGAAGAACTACGAATGATAGCCTACCACAACGCAAGAATCTACAAAGAACAAACTAAGATGTGGCACGATGGCCACATCAAAAGAAAAGATATAATCGTCGGAAACAAAGTCCTCCTATTCAACTCCAGATTAAAAATGTTTCCTGGAAAACTGCGTACCAAATGGTCGGGTCCCTTTACAATCAAACATATATACCCGACAGGAGCTGTCATTATTATTGATGATAATGGAGGAGAGAGGACCGTAAATGGCCACAGATTAAAAAAGTACCACACTCCGGCAGACAAGTTATCAAGACAAACCATCGAAATTCATGACCCTATAAAGTCAGCATAGCCGGAGCAATAATCTTGTCGAGCCAGCGACGCTAAACCAAGGCGCTTCTTGGGAGGCAACCCAAGGCCTGAATATCACCTTCCCTAGCCTTTTCTCTTGTTTTTAAACACCCTTTTATCTATCTTTGTTTTTCCTTTTTCTTTTGCTTTCTTTAAATCCAAAAATACATAAAAATCCACTTGATCTTGCGGTCAAACGGTCTAGAGACTGTGAGACCCCTCGCGGTCTCCAGACCGTGAGGCTCCTTGCGGTCTCACGACCGTGAGGCCCCTCGCGGTCTCCAGACCGTGAGGCTCCTCGCGGTCTCCAGACTGTGAGGCTCCTCGCTGTCTTACGACCGTGAGGCCCCTCACGGTCGTAAGACCGTTTGAGCTCTCTCGGTCACCTGACCGAGAGGGCTCCTAAAAACCTATAAATATACCCCCCCACTTACGCGCCCCTCTTCTTGATTCTCGAATTCTCGAACTCTCCTGTTTCATTCCGCTCTGACCTTCGTCTCTACACTCCCGCGCGTCGCTGTTTCAAGTGCTTCGCCGACGACTCGGCTTCGTCGCCGTCGTTCTCGACTTTGTCGTCGTCATTCCTAGCTCGTCGTCGCTCCCGGCTTATCGACAGCTCTGCAGCAGCTACCCCTTCGCCGACCCACCGACCGCAGCGACAGGTTGACACATCACCATTTCAAACTCGCATTCGAGCCCCCTCCCGCCGTTGTCGCCATCATCGTTTCTACAGCTCTTAGCCAACGAACGGCCGCGCGGTTCGTCTCCCGCGCGGTTCGTCTTCCTCGCGGTCTCAAGACCGTTTGGACCCTCGCGGTCTCAAGACCGTTTGGATCCTCGCGGTCTCAAGACCGTTTGGATCCTCACGGTCTCTAGACCGTTTGGATCCTCGCGGTCTCCAGACCGTTTGGATCCTCGCGGTCTCAAGACCGTTTGGATCCTCGCGGTCTCCAGACCGTTTGGATCCTTGCGGTCTCCAGACCGTTTGGATCCTCGCGGTCTCCAGACCGTTTGGATCCTCGCGGTCTCAAGACCGTTTGGATCCTCGCGGTCTCCAGACCGTTTGGATCCTCGCGGTCTCCAGACCGTTTGGATCCTCGCGGTCTCCAGACCGTTTGGATCCTCGCGGTCTCCAGACCGTTTGGATCCTCGCGGTCTCCAGACCGTTTGGATCCTCGCGGTCTCCAGACCGTTTGGATCCTCGCGGTCTCAAGACCGTTTGGATCCTCGCGGTCTCCAGACCGTTTGGATCCTCGCGGTCTCCAGACCGTTTGGATCCTCGCGGTCTCCAGACCGTTTGGATCCTCGCGGTCTCAAGACCGTTTGGATCCTCGCGGTCTCCAGACCGTTTGGATCCTCACGGTCTCCTGACCGTTTGGATCCTCGCGGTCTCAAGACCGTTTGGATCTTTGCGGTCTCCAGACCGTTTGAGACCAAACGGTCTCAGGACCGTTTGAACTAAATCAAACTAATAAAACTCAAATTCAAAATAATTTTACTTTGTTATAATTTCAAAATTTAAGATTTCTAACTTTTGTTTCTTATCAATTATTTCAGAATGACTTCACCTGCTAAGCAAGGACCAACAGACGCTCCCTTCTGGACAAAAGAGAAGCTCATTGCTGAATGAGCAAATCTGCAAAGCCTAGTTGACGACTTCAAAAGGACTGGAAAAGTCCCAGCAGAAGTAAACCTGACTGCTGTCATGAAGGACATCAAGCGAATCAACCACTGCCCAGATGAAGAACCTTCTGACGAGGAGGTCGAAGAGACCTCATCCGACGAGGCCTCCGAATACCAGCCTTCCCCTGAGAAAGAATCCCCCACTACAAAATCTAAGGGGAAGAGATTGGCTCAAGAACCAACAACTGATCCCACATCTAAGAAGAGAGCCAGGAAGCAGGTCCACCCTGCCTGTGCAAGAGAACAAATCTTAGCAGGGTACATCCCACCACCCTCCACCACCGTCACCAACCCTGCCACAATAACTGTTCCTATCTTTCCTCCCATCACCACCACAACACCACCACCCGAGAACCTTCACCTCCAAATCATTCCCCCCATCAGCCAACTCCTTAAACCAACCAAGTATGCCTGCCCCAGCATACTGATGAAGATGGGGATCTACCACAGAATCCTCACTCTTCTTGACAATTCTAACCTTTCCCGGCTCTGCTTTGTATCAGAAATTTCCTACTCTGAGCCAACTACTGAATTCTTCACCTACTTCAACAAAGAAGTGGTGGACATCTTGCATAAAGAAAGGGACGGTGGTGACCGTAGAATAACCTCCAGAATCTTCAACAATGAGGTAGTCATCACCGAAAATGTCCTGAACGAAATTTTCATCGACAATAAAGACCAGCTGAAGAAAGCCAAAGCTGCTGGCATAGACCACCCCAGTTTCAACAAGCATAACTTCTGGAAGTCATTAACAGGGTTACCAACCTTCGATGCAAGGACAAGCAAGGCCTCCAACGTTCATTCTGGCCTAGTGCGCACGTTACACAAAATTATCGTCGGCGCACTTTTCCCTAGATCCGAAGGAGGAAATATTCTCATATCCGACCTTTTTGTCCTCTGGTCAGTCCTCAACGGATTGCCTGTCAACATTGGACGGCACATGCTGATCAAGCTCTCAGCCTTCGCCCTCGGAAAAGAAATCTGCACGGGTGGTCATATCACATCTATCATCAAATATCTCAAGATGGATAGACTTCTACCCAAATGCAGCCCAATAAAAGGCGACATTCTTACCAATGAACAGACACTAAAGAACTCTTACATCTTAAAGGATAAGGATGGAAGGCTGCACTACGTATTCTGCCCCACAAAATCTTCACGAATCCTGCTGCCACTTCCTGAGCTTGCTGACTATGATAAAGACAAGCTCCTGTTCACTGAAGATGAGATCGCCAAAATCATCGCTTCACTCAAAGCCAGAGAAAAGACAGCAAAGGCAGGGCAGGCAGAGCTTAGTATAACTGCCCCGACAACTAAAACAGCAAAGCTCCTAGTCAAATGACCTTCCAGAAGGCTCGTCAAAGCTCATGAGCTGTCAGGGACACCCACATCGAAACCTAACCCTAAAACTGAACCCCCCCTCCCTGAAGAACATATTACATCCTCATCGCTAGACTCTTTTATAATGAGTCTAAATGCTGAGCTCAATACCACCTCTCCACCCTCCACCACCCCAATATCCACCACCCCACCACCATCAACCACCCTTCAATCTTCCTCCGCTCCACCTTCCTTCACCACCCCTCTACCACTTCCACCCTTCTTTACTTGGGGCACCCCATTCTCCACCACAATGCCTGAATTCTCCTCCTTCACATCCACCGCCTTTCCATCAACATTCCCGTATCCACTTCCATCTTCGGGAATGCCACCATTTTTTCCATCCTCCACCACCCCGACATCGCTAGTGACTCCATCTACAGTCACCACGCAATTCGCGGGTCCATCAACTGTGTCTTTTCCGCATGACACTATCATTCCACCCCAACCCCAGCCACCTCACCCTTCAATCACTGGGGTCCCTTTTACTAACGTCGGTGAGGAATTCGGACGTCAATTTGACACCATCCGAAACCTCCTCACCGACCCATCTAACATTTTAAATTCTATTCTTTTATGTGTGCAGGGTCTAACTAAGCAGGTTGCCCAGATCGGCGAGCAGAACCGCACCATGCCAGCCATCCTCCAAGGAATCCAACAACGTCAAGCTTCAGTGGCCAAGCAAGTCGACCACATCGACGGCCACTGCAACAACTTGCCCAAGTTGATCCAGGGAGTACAACGCCAGCATGAGGTGTTGGCAACACAAGTCGATCGGATTTCCGCGCAGACTTCACCTCTGCCAGAGACCCTACGCGAGCTGCAGCAACAACAACAAGCTTTCAGCACGTGCCTGGATGACATCACCACCACCCTCACGCAGCTACATCATCGCCAGGAGGAGTCATCAAATAATGAGCTCATTCAGTTAAGAGCTCAAGTAACAGATCTCACAGCAAGACTCCTCTCGGCTGAACAGCGTTTTCTAGATATTAAAGAAACCCACGAAGCACTGCTCGAAACACACGAGCACGTGCAAGTGGCTTATGATGAACTCCAATCCATCCATCGTCTGTGCAAAAAGAAAGCACAAAAGAAGACAACTAACGACGATGAAGATGATGATGATAATGATGACGATTCTGATTCTTCAGCAGACTCCACCAACAGTACCTCCTCAGATGAAAACTCTGAAAAACCAGCTGATGCTGGGGAGGGTCCAAGCCAAGAAGCAGAACCCAGACAACAAACAGATCACCATGACGGTGATAAGGATCCCAACTCCCCACACCATGATAATGTTAATATATCATATGGGGATCAATTTCTTGACTACTCTGCTATGGGATCCATCGGAGAAGCTGCTAAAGAAGCAGCCTTCGCCGAATTCCACCAATGCATAATCGGAATCTCCGCCACCCCTCCTACAACAGCTGTCTTGCCCCTCTCAGCGGCCACCACGACGGCAACCTCACCCCTCGACGAGTACAAGTCAGAACGAGTGCAATTGGATACTGATGAAGAGCTCGATTCTGCCTCGGACTCAGACAACGATACTATTGGCTCTGAGGAAGCTCCAGAAGTACATCCTTCCCCCCCTCTACAGGAGCTTCCCCCGCCACCACCCCTGCCGCACAAAATGCATGACCTTGATATGGCGGCCATTTCCACTTTAGATGCCCAGGATATCTTTATACTGAATACTATCGTGGACGATACAAAGGCAGGAGATGATATTATCTACCACAACACTAAAACGAAGCGCAAGCTAACACGTGAAGATTTTCGCAAAATCTTGCGACCCGGGTCGACGATGCCAATGTCTATCTTCCGTGTCCTCCTCGCCAACTGTATCGAAATTTACAGAAGCCACAAAAGGAAGCAGCCTGTCTTCAATGCCTCACCCGCCCTATCCTTGGGCCTCCTATACAAGGACATCCAAGAACAATCCATCGAACGTCTGCGTATCGGGCTAGCACGACGAGCACGTTATCTTACTGTGCCATTCCAAATTTTAAACCATTGGCTAGCCATGATTGTCGATACAGAGGCTCGGGACGCCACAGTTTATAACTTCTGCAGTACCGAGCTACCCGCCGGTACGATAAACTTTGTGGGTGAAGCAGCCGGCGAAGCAAGATGCATACCCTTTCGGCTACTTAAGCTAATTTGGGCTGCACGCCCATCTCTCCGCCAAGACTGGTGCCAGCCCTGGTTCAAAATTATAAACCCACCAGTTCAAGCCGCAGAAGGATCCGGGGATTGCGCTTTCTGCACCATTCGTCACATCCAAGCGCTGAACCAAGAAATCCCTTTCTCTACCCTGGTCACTGAAGATTTTCATTCCTTGAGAGGACGTTATGCGATGGAACTCATCTGCGACAGACGGTTCTTCAAGGACCTAACGATGGCACCAGATGATGTCCCTCGCTACCTCTTCTCTGCTATCCAGCGACCACAGCGGCGACCCTTCCGCCAAGCTCTAAAAGAGTCAGAGAAATCAAAAGGACCGGCCTCCGCTACCGAGCAAAGCCAAGACGCCAAAAACCCGTTGTCTGCCATCGCACCATCTTTTCCAGACTTCGATCTCAGTGCTTGCAAAGGCCTATCCAGCTACGAACTACGTCTCATTATGTCAAAGCTTTCTGCCGAGAATGATGAGCTCGTTTTCATGTCTGGTGACATTCTTATAATGGCAGACACTCTGCGAGAATCTTTACAAATTAAAGGATCCCTCTCTGTTGGCCTTATGTCCGCCTATCAGCTTCTAATCGGACAAGATCACCCCACAGCATACATGGCGTCTCCATATCTGAAGGATGATCTTTTAAAGCTAAAGAACTTCGGCGCAGCTGAAACACTAATCTCATATCTACAACACACAACGCCGAAGTTCATCATGCTACCCTTCCTCTACCATGAACACTGGCTACTTCTGGCAGCAAACCTACCGGATGGAACAATTACAATTTATAACAGTTCCGATAGCCAGTACAACCCACGATAGAAAGTTTACGTCGTAACGCCAAAAACACCCACAGAGGTAGTGGCAAAAGAATGTGCTGAAAGATTAATTGATCTCCTTAGTCAGCACACAAAAGCTTACACCAAAGAACACTTTCACCGCCCTTCCTTCTGCCACAAGTGTCCCCAGCAAATCCGACAATCCAACGACTGCGGCTTCCATGTCCTCTACTGGATGTACACCATCCTAGTTCTTCAGAAACCAGTAGAGGATATGACTGACGTAGACTATCACGCCCTGCGTGGACAGTTCGCAGCTAAGCTCCTCCAAGCACCAGGGGCAAGCTCAGGATTAACTGACGCCTAAATGCCCTTGTCCATGCACCTCTCATCCTATCCCTTTGACACTCTGTGGACAGAGTGCGTGATAAGTTAGGGGGGAGTGCACTGGACAAGGGCGAGGTATCATTCTTCTCCAACTCTTCTAACTCATTTTTCTTTTCTTTTCCGCACATCGTTTTCAAATTTTCTTTTCGTACTTAGACTTTTTCCAGTATTTTTTTTCAATAAAACAACTTCTAAGTATAACTTTCATCATGAAAAGTATCACCCTTACCTAAGTTAGAGATAAAGTAGTCCTCATATAAATAATAAGATTAGCTTACAGGCTTGAAATGGCGAATCCATAAAATTCATTCACTAGTGGTTTCTATACTTTTGCTTCAATTCTATCTCAGACTCTTCACAGGTCAACTTCAGGGCCAAAGCGAACCGAATACTCTCAAAGTCAAGAGGGAAATCAGGGAAATCCAAAATCAAGAAAATCTCGCGAGCAGACCACCAAGTGCATGTCAAGAACCCCAAGAACAATTTTCTTCTTTTTTTCAATAAAAGAGGCTTGGCCGCCCAATCAAAAACCCTAACAAAATCCACTTCCCAAGCCTGTGAGATTTGAATAAAAGCCAGAGTGCTGAATAAAAACATGAGAGTTGTGCCATGCATAAGGACCTATATGAAGAGCCAACAAAGATCTCACCCGGCCGGTACATAAAGCTGCCCTCATGAAGGCAGATGTGTCGTGCCCGGTAATGAGATCCTAAGGTTTCCTAATATATGATAAGGCTGATAAAAGAGCTCACCCGGCCGGTACATTCAGCTGCCCTCATAAAGGCAGATGTGTCGTGCCCGGTAGTGAATCTCTAAAAAGCATAGACAAACCTTTCCCCACTTGAAGGGGGAGTTACACAATAAGCTTTTTAAGCCAGCCCTCATACCCACTCTAGCTACCAGTAGGTTTCTCCAAAGAAGTATAAAACTGATTGGAGTCGATGACATGCACACATTAAGAAAGGTGGTCCCAATGCGAGATTCACGATATAAAAGGAACCTGAGATCCATGCAACTTTTGATACTCGAAAGAGTTAGTGTAAGCAGAAGCCCTGATAAGACCTCGGTAGATCTCTGACCTAGAATTGAAGCATGAGTATGGAAACCCTAATCAAATAAAATCGCCTCGCCATTACATACCTTAGCTCTATCTAACTTGAGGACAAGCTAGACCCTAAGTTAGGGGGGGTGATAACCTCTCATTTTGTGACGTTATCTTATTAGTTATCTTTAGTTTTCCATACTCTTTCTTAGATAAACTAAATAGAATCATTAAACCTTCTTACTTTATTGCAGATACATCAATAAACTAACTTTTCCTCTTTTTCATTACAGAAAACACAAAAAAAATTTACAAAGACTCCTCACGGTCCCAAGACCGTGAGAAGCCTCACGGTCCCAAGACCGTGAGAAGCCTCACGGTCCCAAGACCGCGAGAAGCCTCACGGTCCCAAGACCGCGACAAGCCTCACGGTCCCAAGACCGCGAGAAGCCTCACGGTCCCAAGACCGCGAGAAGCCTCACGGTCCCAAGACCGCGAGAAGCCTCACGGTCCCAAGACCGCGACAAGCCTCACGGTCCCAAGACCGCGACAAGCCTCACGGTCCCAAGACCGCGACAAGCCTCACGGTCCCAAGACCGCGACAAGCCTCACGGTCCCAAGACCGCGACAAGCCTCACGGTCCCAAGACCGCGAGAAGCCTCACGATCTCAAGACCGTTTGAGACCAAACGGTCTCAAGACCGTTTGGGCTCAACTTGAGCCTATAAATAGGACCTCAAGGGCCACTTCAAAAGGGATCGAATTCCAAGACGCCCAAAGGCTGCCTCTCCAGACCCAGAGCACTCTGATCTTCTGTCCACTGCCCCAAGGCTGCCAGTTTTGGGATCCGTGCTCATCATCAAGCTTCCTTCTCTCTCTTCTTTCCATCTCTTCAACAAAGAAGGTGGGAAGAGAAAATCCTTCATCAAAGCAACCACGAAGTGCGAAGATCGTTGCTCTCTTCACCAAGGGTTCAACCTTCCCTCCTCCGTGGAGATGACGTTCTTTCTCTCTCTTCTCACCTCCTTTGCCATGAGCGAGTAGTTTCATTCACTAGGGTGCGGGGAGTAGCCCCGCTACCCATGTTTTCATTTCATGCGATGTAATTCAATAACTTGTAATAAAGATACTCTTCCTTTCAGTTTGACTTCAATCGCTTAATGAATACTAGTTGCTTGATCATCAACTTGTGTTACATATTGTCTTTTGGTATGAATTGTCTACGTTTGTACCCTTAGATCTAAATATCGATTGAATGTTGGTTATGGATGTATGTAGTCACCATATGTCTGTTTCGGTGTCTAGAAGTGTTTTCAGGAGTGGAGTAAACTCACCTCCATCGTTGCACTTTCATACTATGAAATGGAATCAGTTGACGTATGGAAGTGCAACCTTGGTAAGGTTGAGGAACACATTTCATGAAGGAGTAATGCAAAGCATGTGACCACTCATTATGGAATGGCTGGCATTGCAATACTCCAAGCTTCTCGTAGCTAGTTATCCGAAAGGAAGCTAGGACTACAAGATACTAACTGATTTGACTCTTTTTGCAGGTTGTTTTATTATGTTGCATGACTTGATCCATGTGTAGTAGTGTGAAACCCGATAACATCCTAGTGGTTTTTATCAATTGTTTACAACCTTAATCTTTACTTTCTTGCTTCACTTTCCTCGCATTTAGCTTTAAAACCAACATCAAACTTTCGATCTAAATATCAACTGTTAAGTAGTTAAGTAGAACTAAAACGTTTTCCATCTTGACTTCGTCAAGACCGTTGTCCCGAGGATTCGACCCTTAACTATACTACGATAAGACTTCCGCGTGTCTTAACACACGTGGGTGGAGTTCTTACCATAGTACTAGCAAGGCTAAACCTAAGGATTCATCACCTTAGGATTTTTAGTGGTGTTGCAAAACTCCATCACCCCATTCTTAGAAATACAACAGATGAGTTATATCTCCAGGTAAATGACGTGTCTCTATTTAGACACGCCGTGTCACAATCTAACAACTACAAGTACTCTCATCTGGGAAAAGGCACACGCCGTGTCCAATTTTGTACATGACGTGTACCCAAACAGAAAAGGAAGGAGTAAGAAATCTGGAACACAAACACCACATGTTCTAAATCAAAGACGACGTGTATCACAGCAGAAGGAAAAAGAATGAGCTATCCAGAAAAGGGAACATGACGTGTCTTTATTTGCA
Source organism: Alisma plantago-aquatica (assembly GCA_963693085.1). Lineage (NCBI taxonomy): Eukaryota > Viridiplantae > Streptophyta > Magnoliopsida > Alismatales > Alismataceae > Alisma > Alisma plantago-aquatica. The sequence continues at coordinate 595,597,289 of OY856415.1, forward strand.
CATGTCGTGTAGATATAAGTGAAAATGGGCATTTTGAATTTGTGGAAAGTCACACGACATGTACAAATCTAAACACGACGTGTCTTTATTACAAAAAATGAGTTCTGAAAAGGCACATGGCGTGTCTTTATTTGAACACGCCGTGTCTTTTATCAAAAATGCATGTTCTTAATAGCACACAACTGCCCCTATCACTTACGCTTTCATTCGAGCCGTGTGATACTCTAGAGCTGTCGTGTACCCTAGCCATCTGCCTCCTTGCCACAGTGTGTCTAAGCATCTGTCGCCGTTGTGCCGTGTCCGTCGGACGTGTCTTCTTCGAGCTACAGCCACCGTGTTCTCCTCTTGCTCATGGCGTGCCTTTATCTTCAAGCTCACGCCATCCTCCTCTCCAAGAACCTCAAGTAGATCTGATCTGTTCTACCACTGTCGTGTGCCCTAGCATAAGGAGGGCCCACTCGCCGTCAAGCTCGAGCCACCAACACCTTCTTCTTCAAGCTAGCTTGCCGTCATCATCATCTTCTCTGACGAGAATGCAAGAAAAAGGATCCACCTTGTCTTCTCCAAGCGCCTTCATCGATGCCAAGAAGAAGCACAAAAGATCTATCCAACAGCTGTCACCATCACCAAGTAGCAGATAGCAACCGCCGCCTTCAATTTCCCCTTTCTATCTTTGCAAAACTACTTCCGTCGCATCTGCAAATTTCTACATAACTCTAGACACATGATGTGTTCAGTTGTGCACATGCCGTGTGCAATGCAGTCTCAGCCGACCTTCTGTTTCAGACACACGACGAGTCTGTCCTAGGACACGATGTATGTTATTCTGTCAACAACACAGATGGATCCATTCAAGCAAACTAGCAACAACAAGCACAACGCCAGTTCCTCCCAAGCATTGGGGTACATCTCAACTACTCAGTTTCAGGTCACCCCTGAAGAAGACCCAACATACCAATTCCTGATTGCAAGGAGAGTTCTTCCATCGTGATTTGCTTTCCAGCAGATAATGACAGCTCTAGGCTTCAAAGATGAAGTTCTGATGTGCCTGCATGACTTGGGGTTAAGCTACATATGCCTTATAGTATCAAACACTTACCCCCACCTTGTATATGAGTTTTTGACGACACTCGTCATTGAGAAAGACCCACAGAAGAAGCTCAAGCCTTTTGGTATTATTCAATTTAGGCTTTTGGGTTGTGCTTTTAATCTCACATTTGGGCATTTTTGTGAGTTGTTGGAGTGCCATCATGACAGGGCGATCAGTTACCTGCCTACTTTTCATAGCGACGAGTTTTGGTTTGAGATTTTCGACGAGGAACGCCATGATGCTAAGCAAGCCAGAGCATCCGCCATCCAAAACCCTATCTTCTGGTATATTCATCGCCTTCTCAGTACCGGGGTGTTTGCCAAGAAAGAAACCCAAGGGGTTGTAGGGAAGCAAGACCTTTTCTTCTTATGAGGGATGATGTATGAGCACGAAATTAATACTACTTTCTATATTCTTCAACGTTTCTATGACATCAAGAAGGTGAAGAAGAGGGACATTGGTGACATCATGTGTGGTGGCTTAATTACTCTGATTACGCAGAAACTTGAGGTTGATTTGATAGGGCTTGAGGCTGCACCTGGTAGAAACCTGATAGATATTCAATATCTTCTCTCTACATGCTTGATCATGAAGATTCCCAACTACGACAACAAGTTCTGTCAGTTTTTTAATGATGATCAATATATTGACATTCTAGATCCTAAGCGTATCACCTTGGAGAATAAGGACAACTGGAAAGTTGTGCTAAACACTGATGAAGAGATAGTGGCAGCTAGAGCTGCTAATGATACTGAGGCAACTCCTTTAGCTCCTTCTACTTCTTCTGCTCCACTACCTCCCTCCACCATCACTTAGACGGAATACTCTTGGGCGATGCCTGATGTTAGGCACCTGTATGACTATGTGTAGTAGTGGTTCGATCAGATCGATGGCCGCCGGGACCAGATGGGCATGCAGTATACTGTGATGCATGACATGGTCCACTGCATGGACTCGTGGCACATCTCACAGTGCCACTACTCCATCCCGTAGCCGTATCAGCCGCCACCGCAACAGCAGCCCAACTCCGTCCCGTAGCCCACGCCGATGGATGTTCCAGATGATGATCTTTTCAGCTAGTTCTTCTTGCCTGACCACGGGGGCGCTGACCTCTCTTATTGATTTTCACCCATGACATGAGTTTGATTGATGCAGTGAGGACACTATAGATTGAAGCTTAGGGGGGTGTAACCATCCCATAATGTAGTTTCTGTTTCATTTGCTTTTGTCATTGGCTTTCATCATATGTTTTTGTTGGTTATGTCAATTTTCAGTCTTTTATTTCATCCAATTTCTTGTTCTGCATTTCCCTTCATGGTAAGTTTAATATGAAATGAGGCTATTGTGATGGACTGAACTTTTGTACCTTGTATGCTTGAACAATCTTGTACCTTGTATTTCTTTTGGCCATATGAAAGAATTAGTAAAGAACATACATGAATCAAATGGTAAATGAAATTCCCCATGTACATGATCTTTATTTGTGATTGTAGCCTAAACTCTTAATTTTCACATCTTTGATGGCTAAATACATGTAATGGTCAAATTTTTTAGCAAATAAATCAACTCTACAACACTATTTAGAATATGAGATACTCTTGCCAAACCCTTAGTGCACATACAATCATTTTTTCAGTGAAAAACTTGAAAAATATTGAATGGAATCTTATTAACTTAACTTTCTAGTTGACTCTCTTGCGTTGTGAAAAAATCTCTTTTATCCTTTTCTCACTTTACCCAATAAAAGATGGAAAACAACCCACATATCATACTAGCCTAGTGTGAGTCTGATCTGGCAACGATGGCTAGGTCGTATGAAATCAAAAGAGGGTAAAAATCACACCCCAAATGGCACTACACGTGCGCGTAAGCCTAAATTAGCAGCTGACTGTTGAAATCCCAAAGATCAATTGTCATATCTTTTTAAGAAAAGAGCTCAACTAATATTGTTAAATTAGCTAAGATTTCATCATTTACATCCATAATAACTGAAAATTTGTGTTGTATATCCATTAGTTGTTTGGCTTGATTATCCAAATCCTATTTAGTTGATTGTTTCGCTTAATTTGTGACCACCTTTTCTAAACTAAAATTTCTCTATCTTTAATGTTTAAATTGAGACAATATCTATGAAAATAAACCTAATGTACATGGTTAGTTGAGCTTATTGCATATCTTCATTTCATTTAATCCATCCCTGAGCTTGAATATTCTTTCATTTGTGTGGTCGTGCTCTTTTTTCTTGAGGACAAGCAATGATTCAAGCTTAGGGGGATTTTGTGTGTGCGTTCCACATCAACTTTTCACATGATTTCACATACAAATTCAGTTCATTTTGGTCTTATTTAGCCTCTATTCACATTACTCTTGCCAGCTTTTTTGTTATTTTTCTTATCACATGATGTGTATTGAAGATTTGCTTCAAAAGGATCACATTGGAGATATCCCATCTCAAATTCATCATTATCGGGACTTCCCCAAGCCTTGCAGACGTTCAGACTTTTATTTCTGCTGAAACAACAAAGCACACAACATGTCTTATTTAAGACACGACATGCACATTTTCAAACGACCTAATACTCCAGATGCAGAAGAAAAGTACACGACGTGTACTTGGGAATTCAGAATCGATACTTGCCTTTCAGTAAGGTACACGACGTGTATTAATTCAGACACTCCATGCACTTTACATTTAGAACAACTATAGGAAGCAAGACACCACGTGTGTTAATTCAGAGACACAATGTGCCTGTCAGTTTCAACAATTTTCAAATACGACTCATTTCATTTTAAAAGATGAAAATACTCAATGGAGCTGTTATCTTTGGTCATAATTCGAAACTCTTTTATCCAAGAACAAGGCTAGAGCAAGGAGGGTGATTTTGGAGGTGGAAGAGGGTGGTTTCTTGCAAATGAACCATTTCTTCTTCTCGTCTTCTCCAATTTTCTTCTCCAAGGTACAATAGAGATTCTTCACTTCGTAAATCTTCTTGGGAGAGAGGTTTTTCCAGTTTGGAGTAGTTGTAGAAGTGGGATTTCATCCTCAAGCTAGAATTCTACTTTTCTTGGGCACTATTTGCTTAATTCTAAAATGTTTATATTAATAAATCAAATCACCTTTAAAATGGTCTAGATTGTTGAACCTTAGCACTGCAACATTTAATTGATTACTAAAGCTCCTTGTGTTCGACCTCGACTACAACTACTTATGTATACTTGCGAGAATTGGTTAGTTGAGTATAAGATCTTCCTTAAGATTGAAACTCATGAGTGTAACAAACCAACACAAACCCTTCGACTTGGAGTCTTTTTTAGCACCCCACAAACTTTTGAAATCTTGGAGAGATCCATGGAGGCCAAAACAAGGTTCTAGGAAGGGAGGGACATGGATGGAGCCTTGCATGTTAATGGAAATGGATGCAAGTTGTATATCTAGCTTCTTCAAGATGCTTCCAAGCTTGACAAGTTCGTTTCCATCCCTAATCATGTAATATTCAAATTGTGTAATCGCTTTTCCTTCTGTTTCTCACCTCATCTTCCCCCTTTGGTCATGTCCCATGGACCTCCATGGTGGAAACTACTCCATCTATCTAAAGAACCTCCCCTTTTCCTCTTTTCAATCTAAGGAGAGTTATATCTTACTTGGAGAATGAATCTGGGAAATTTTGGAGGAGTGGTCTAGGATCTGGAAGCATGCCCATGGTCTCCTTCTATAGACCTCATTATTATCACTATAATAGGCGAGTGATATAACATTCTTAGTATTCTATTGCCTATAGTTCATGCAAATCTGTAAAACTTGTTCGAACTTTGATTTATATGCCTAAAGATTTAATCTTTGTGGATTATTTTGCTGCTATGTGATGTGATTTCAAACTATTATATCTTCCCATATATCTTAAATATGAATCCTTGATTAAATGGACGTGTACTCTTTGGTTTAAGGTCTGTAAATCGTAATTTCTTCATCAATAGTTCATTTTGTTCTAAAATATTGTTCTATGACCCCCTAATGTGCTAAAAGGTGATGACTTGAGAACTATTTTGGATAAGCAGACTAGATTCATAAAATATAATTTCATTCCTAACCTTTTGGAGTTACTCCTTGATGTAAATTTAATGACTAGATAATCATGTACTTATTGGATTCCAATATACAAGTGAAATTGTTACTAAATATGTCATCCTTGTGGTGTATTAACACCATATAAAAGGAATATATGTATGAATGCAATTCTTAGTGACTATAAGTTGACATAACACTTTTATAAGGCCTTAATAACCATTATGTTTCTATAAGTTCCTTTGACTTAGGCCTATATCCACCAAAGTAGGCCACCTATGTATAAAGGTGGCACATATTATGTACAATAGTGTTATTAATGGAACTCCCTCTTACTTTTGAATTTGAATATGAAATTTGGTATGGTGGTGTATAAATATAATGTCAATTGTAATCCATAATTTGAAATGATTTCATTGTTCTTACATGGTATTTAACCTAATGTGGACTTATATGGTGATGTTATCCTTTCATGTTTGGTTTTGGGACTGTATGCCCTAGTGAGTACTTGGAATTATATGATGAACCATATTATACTTCTAGAATATGTTTTTCCTCACTCATATCCTAAATGAATGTGAAATTAATATGTTAATTAATAACTATAATCATAATAATGTGAAGGATATGTATCATAAAAGAAATTAATAAAATGGCCAAGGTGTAACTTGGAGGTTCATAGACTGAATGTGAGTCTTAACAATTGATGGAAGTGTTTTATGATGAATAACTTTAATAAGGTGATTATATACCATACATGATGACTATGTGTCATATACATCCTATTTTTAGAATTCTAAGGGTTGACAAAATGAGATATAAAACATGACACTTAAAGTATATCTTGGGCATGGGTTAAATGTATATACATTAGACTTAGTGTCTTGAGGCTGATATCTAGGGTGAAATGGCATGTTTGTGTCATTATTGGGATGATGGCTGGACTGAATGGTAATATATCACTCATGTTTGAATATGATTAAAACATAACATGAGGAATAAAATGGTGGTATTGTTAAAAGTGGATGAGTTGTGTGACCTAACAAATCTGATAACCTTACCTCCAAATAATGACATACACCTTATTATAGACAATCAAACACTAAAAATGCCTGTCATGGGATTGGTTGAATTTTATAAATATTCTTGAAACAATACAATATGAGAGTCCCTCATGTTACTCTTACACTTGAATAGTGATTGCTAATCATATTCAATGATCTTATCTATCTTGAATCTGATGGTTTGTATTAATGTATCTGATTCGATGTTGATGTTTTTGACTAAGTAACAATAATCCACTAGTTGTGCTTGATGTTCAAAGATATGATGGTTGAGTACATGCTTGATGGGAATGTTAAGTGTGAGCATTGGTGCTTGGTTACAAATGATGTAATAGTATTACCTTTGCCCTCGTATGAACATAAACTGAAGGTCATAATAAAGTGTTAATGTGTAACAGTTATTCAATCTACCTTGTTGAATATAGCCTAAAAGTGATTATATATGATAGTTTAAGTGTATCTATCTCCCTCTATTATTATGACAGAAGTTTTCTCTTATAATGTTAGTAGAGATCCTGTTACATTAGCTCATATCTCTTGAGATTAATGCAATAGTACCCTCGTATGAACATAAACTGATGGTCACAATAAAGTGTTAATGTGTAACAATTATTCAATCTACCTTGTTGAATATAGCCTAAAAGTGATTATATATGATAGTTTAAGTGTATCTATCTCCCTCTATTATTATGACAGAAGTTTTCTCTTATAATGTTAGTAGAGATCCTGTTACATTAGCTCATATCTCTTGAGATTAATGCAATAGTATGCTAAGTCTGTGTATCACATGTATGACGGTGATTGTTGAGCCTTTTATAAGGTGTTGAAAGATAATGATGTTCTTACAATAGATTATGTGGTGGTCTAAATGACCTTTGTGCATGAGTTGATCCCTAGTGGAGGTGTAACCCTCTTTATGATTAACAAGGGTTGGTACCCTGGGATAATATGATAAGGATTTATATAATGTGACGGTGCGATGACCAATATAATCTCATGGACGGTAATGAAATAGTGTCCTGTGATGTTAAAATGAGGAATTATGTTTCATGCATTTCATATATTTTGGAGTTGTTATGTATCAATGCTTGCTAGAAATAAACTAGGGTTTGTATGTCCACTTATTTGATTCAACCTTAATTCATCCAATTGGCATTAACTAATCAATTGAAACCCTAATCATTTAGTTACCTGTGTTGTAGAACCATTCCAGTGTCAGGACTTGCTGAATGGGAAAATGAGTATTCCTGAAGCGAAGCCCGAAGTTGTAAACTGTTGAGTTTATGTGGCTGTAAGTGATTGTGTGTCCTTGACATCCTGATCCCAAGGATTTGAGGATGGCTGCGGTCATACCTTGGTAGGAGAATGGCTGCGGTCGTATCTTGAATATTTCATGTGATTGAGGACATATGTAGTTGCCCTCAGATGATAGGGTTTTGAATAGCTTGGTTACTAGTGTCGTGACCTATATACTAAGGGTGGACTAGGCTGTTTTGTAGCTTGAATTTATGTGTCACTACGGAAGACTCATCCTAACTAGGGGTTGATGATATCTTAGGATTCTGAATCTCCTATATCTTGTACAAAATTGAGTTTGACTTAGTAGTAGTCAGTTAAAATTTGATTGATATACCTCAATTCTCCAAGACTTAACAAAAGACGTAATCCAATCGTGTAGTATATATATTTAGGTTTAATTGACAATCACATCGAGGCACAATTGTATTCTTTACTTATTGCAAATATTGTATATGTTTCCTACTTTACATAGGTAAGCGTATGGCTCATGTACATACATATATTGTCCCTTGTACTTACGGATTTTACATCCATGTGAAGAGATTTTATATTTTCTCAATACACATATCTAGTTATGAGAATTAGTACTTGATGCATATATTTTGTGTAATGATACTTAATTATTCATTAATCTACCTCTAAATAAGTTGATTATAATATACTTGTAAGCAATAGAATTTTAGTTTTGTTATATCATATTGGTGGGATCGGGGGTCTCACTCATGGTTATCCACATCTTTTTAGGTATGTTGGAGCAATGGAAAGAAATTGTTGATCAAGATGTAATAAGAAAGAATATAGTTAAGTCTAGAGTATTCTTGTACTCTCACTTTCCTGAGTGATGGGTGGGTTGTTGATAAACTACATGCTAGGTTATTTTATGTGATGCTTTCTTACAAATACAAGTTGCAAGTTGAGGTAGCACTGTAATGACATTTTAGTTGCATGAATTTATCTCATGTTATAATCTTACTTTGATAAAGTTAACAAAGGAATTTCAGCTTGTACTTGTATCATGTCCTCTTTTGGAAATGCTCTAGCATAATCAAATACAGTACTGTATGGAGTTCATGTGAAGTATGATGCATGTTGTAATCTATTCTCTACGTAGATCGTCTTATTCAGATTTTTTAGCTCAATTTTTTTATCAGTATTAGATTTAAGTTGGATTTTAACTAAGGATTTATCCTAATAGTCAATTAAGGTTTGATTATCAGGATGGGTCCTTATAGTTATGGCATTTACAAAATTATCAACTTATGATATATATTCTAGTGTGTCTTCATAATGAATTATGTTATCTATTCATCTTTCCCTTATGTTTTTCATATGAATCTATTTATAACCATATGAAAGTCATGTATTTTTCAACAAACGAAAACATGGAAAGTATGTTATAGAAAGTTCTAATTTTTTTTAGAATAAAAATAGGTATCGATAACAAGAAATTTATTTTTTAAAGATTATTTCATTGATAGTAAGACATAAAATAAAAATATATTCAATCACATCCCAGTGAAGATCTATTATCGGGTAAAATATTTTTCTAAAAGAATCATAATCCTAATAGACGATGCTTCTACATATCCTTCAAAAGTTGGTTTCCTCATATTGCAACATTACACAATGGATTTCTTGCATTATGCACAACTTCGATGTGGAAGAATGATCTCATTTCCTTACAATTTTTGACGAATAACCAATAACATATCAGCCAAACAACCAACTCGATAAAATGGATACAAAGCTACCTAAGGAGATAGTCAAAACTCCCACAGTGGAGAATCTCTCACCTGAAGAAATGTTTTTTTTAAACCTAAAACCTCAAGTTGGGAAAGAGAGGGGGTAAGGAGAATGATGAATGAGATGATGTATGCAGGCAGAGGGTTGGAGATAGGATGGCAATCCCTTACCAAAGGTTGAAGAAACAACATCAACAAAAGGAGTTCTGATTCAAATGAGCAATTCACTACATTTTTCCTGACTTACTTACCTTGTATGTTCACACATATAGATAATGTATGCATGTTTCACAACTCAGTCTTGTGGGACACTTTGGATCCTATCATGTATGCTTTCCTACTGAATATTGATCAATTATATTCAGTTTCTACTACCATGAATATTAATTTAATTTATAGAATTTGAAATGAACCAAACTTACTTGTTAGTTGAATGTTACCTTTCAATATTGGATGTATGTTGATTATCCTTTTTTTATCGTTAAGCGTGTCACTCCATTCATTTCTCCAAAAAGGGGTTGATTACATGTATGGTATATGAAAAAATAGAAAGCACCTATCTATACAAATATAGGTTTTCAAAATCGTAGTTAATCTGTCTCCGTAGAGACTCTACGTTGGGTTTCATGTTCTGAAAGACGACCTTGCTTCTCATGTACCATAAGTGGTAAATGATAATAGTGGTGGCTAGGTGTGCTTTCTTTCCACTGAACTTCACGATATCCTCCGTACTAGTGGGTATTGCTGGCAGGTATAGCTGGGCACATTCCCATATTTGTCTCGAAAAATTACAGCTCCATAACACATGTGCGTTTGTCTCGCTTCTCTCCTGGCATAGGCAGCACCTTGATGCCAGTGTATCCAACGCCTTGGAGAAAGTCATCAGTGACTAGGCAATGTTGAAGTGCCTTCCAGCAGTGGATAGAGTAGCGTCTTGGGAGGTTATGACTCCATAACCAAACTGCCCAGTCCTCCTTTTCATTGGTATTACGGCTGATATGCCAAGCCCCTCTCATGCCATGCCATGCCCCTCTCATTGAAAAAATAGAAAGCACCTATCTATACAAATATATGTTTTCAAAATCGTAGTTAATCTGTCTCCGTAGAGACTCTACGTTGGGTTTCATGTCCTCAAAGATGACCTTGCTTCTCATGTACCATAAGTGGTAAATGATAATAGTGGTGGCTAGGTGTGCTTTCTTTCCACTGAACTTCACGATATCCTCCGTACTAATGGGTATTGCTGGCAGGTATAGCTGGGCACATTCCCATATTTGTCTCGAAAAATTACAGCTCCATAGCACATGTGCGTTTGTCTCGCTTCTCTCCTGGCATAGGCAGCACCTTGATGCCAGTGTATCCAACGCCTTGGAGAAAGTCATCAGTGACTAGGCAATGTTGAAGTGCCTTCCAGCAGTGGATAGAGTAGCGTCTTGGGAGGTTATGACTCCATAACCAAACTGCCCAGTCCTCCTTTTCATTGGTATTACGGCTGATATGCCATGCCCCTCATTGTAAATACATTCAGCCCCTGCTACGATAGGGAACTGATCACATACACTCTGTAGTGTCTCCGCTCCACGCTTCTGTGGGATTTTCCATTTCCTTTCACAAATTATCCCTTCAAGCCTTTGATCAGCATCCAGCCCAGACTTGAATTTCAGATTAGTACCAATCACCTGTTCCAGAAACCTTCCATTCACCCATTGGTCCTGCCATAGGCTGATATTATTACCTTTTCCAATATGAAATCTAATATCTGGGAGGATAGTGTCTCTATGGCGCAATAAGCATTTCCAGTACCAACAGTGTTGTGCCTTGAGGTTGCAAGACCATATGGAACATTTTATGAGATACTTGTTGTGTATCCACCTCACCCACAGGCAGTGGCGGAACCGGAAAATTGCATAAGGGGGGGCTGAATTAGCTATACATGACACTAGTTGTGCTAAGAGAGCTGAGTTAAGAAAATATGCCTACAATGGGATTTGAACCTGAGTCCCTAGTTTTGAACCAATGTACTTCTACCAACCCAGCAATAAGCATTTCGCAGTGGCGGAACCGAAAAATTGCATAAGGGGGGGCTGAGTTAGCTATACATGACACTAGTTGTGCTAGGAGAGCTGAGTTAAGAAAATATGCCTACAATGGGATTTGAACCTGAGTCCCTAGTTTTGAACCAATGTACTTCTACCAACCCAGCTACAACTTTGTCTTGTCATATGTCTAAAGAGCTCATATATGTACTATATTTATAATACTAAACATGCACAAATACATATAAATAATCATTTAGGATTTTGGGAGGGGGGACTGAAGCCCCGGTAGCCCCCCCCCCCCCCCCCCCCCCCCCCCAGATCCAGATCCGCCCCTGCCCACAGGGAGTTTTTCGTGTTGGTGATGGCCGATAAGTTTTTGAGTATCTTATTTATTTGAAAATGGTGCATATTAAGGCAATCTAGAGGTCGAAAAAGAGACTCACTGTCTATTTACTTTCTTTCAAGACTATAATTCCTATGTATAATATATATTCATTTTAACCTTGAATACTCATATACGAAATCTATACATGAACTTCCCTTGCAGGTATGTGCTATGCGAGATCATGAATCTATTATTTTTGAGAAAATATATTCTATTTTATGAATGAAGAAGAACATACAAAGAAGAAAGGATTTCCTTTTCCTAATTTTCATCAACATTGAGGAACAGAAACATGTTTAAACTCAACCTTATGGTTTCTTTTCTGAATATCTCAACGATCAAGCTATACTATGTGCTAACTTTTCTTTTGCATCAAAATAATCTCATGAATTATATTACAGTTTGTACTCTGTGCAAAAAGAGGAGAAACCCAACAACGCTCCCAACACATTTACAATAGTGTAGCATTTGAGAAATGCCTGAACCTATATAGCAACGGCTTGTGGATCAATGACTGATATTGGCATATGTGAAATAAGATCCTTGACTCCATTGCATGAATCGTGATTTTACAAGCTTATTGTTGAAGAAACCCCTTTTTTTCTAGAAAAGATACCACTTTCTTTGCCATCTCCGAGGGCGACGGGCAGACATCACCTTCTTGTTGTATAACTATCTCAGAGTTCAGAGGAGGTTCGTAAGGATCATCTATTCCAGTAAAACCTTTGATCTTCCCTGCACGTGCAAGTTTGTACAGACCTTTAGGATCCCGTGACTCGCACACTTCAAGTGGCATATCCATGAACACCTCAATGAACTTAGATTCAGGCATCAACGAGCGGCAGGAATCACGGTCTCTCCTGTACGGCGAGATTAAACTAGTAATGCAAATGAAGCCGGCATCCGCGAACAACTTTGCAACTTCTCCAACTCTTCGTATGTTCTCTGCCCTGTCTTCCGCTGTGAAGCCGAGGTTCTTGTTCAATCCGTGTCTGACATTGTCGCCATCAAGAATGTATGTTAGCTTTCCTGTAGCAAACAATTCATGACTTAATGTGCCCGCTAATGTGCTTTTCCCTGAACCGCTTAGACCTGTGATCCAAACGACGCAACCTTTCTGCTTAAGTAGCTTCTCTCGATCTTCCTTCTTGACTGGGCTTTCATGCCAAAAGATATTTGCTGGCTTATCTGACGAAGACATTCCAGCTCGGTGTTTTTCTTGTTCTCTTACTGGATCAAGGAAAAGGAAAGAAGGGAGGGAGGGAGAACTTATTTACAGGGCAAGCAGCAAAATGAGGAGAATGAGCGAGCGTTCGTAAAGACAATTTTTTTGGGGGGAACATGGACGGGCCCGAAGTTGTGGGTTTCTTTTGGATGCCGAATAATAGACCGAGTCAAATCCGATAATAATAGCGACAAACAGAGGTCTTCTAGTCACTACTATATTTAGTATCTTCGATTCTATTTCGCACGGCAGAAATGGATGTTAGTACAACTTACCGTGGGATAGAGATTTGGCAAGAAACATAATGCAGAAATGAATATTAGAGCTCCTTGAGTATATAAGCCAGACCTAGAATGCGAAGGCACCATCTTTCATCTTTCCACAATAAGAAATATGTCCCATTCCTGATCTAAGCAAAAAATATGATCTTCCATAACTTCTTATTATGTATATCTTAACGGGGATGCTTTTGTCCTTTTTTTCCCGAGATTACTAAGTTTCGCACAATACAATTATTGATCTATTCTCGAATAGTAAAAATTGCAGTCATCATTAAGATTTGTCATTTTCTTAAAATTTATTTTTCTAAACTTAAAATGGTATGATCATCTGAACGTGGCTGAAATGCGTATGCTGAGATGGATGTGAGGGAAGACAAGAAAAGATCGCTTGAGAAATGACTATATTTGGAATAAAGAGGGGCGGCGAGCATTGAGGACAAGTTACACGATGGCCGACTCAGATGGTACGGACATATGCAACACAGACATACTAGTGCGCCTATACCAAGCAATGCTATTGAGCCAACCACTATATATAGAAGAAGAGGAAGGCCTAAATTAACATGGGATGAGCTTATAAAGAGAGATTTTGAATGGAAATAAAGGACATATGTAGCCGACCCCAACATAGTTGGGATCAAGGCTTAGATGATGATGAAAATGATATGATCATCTTGTGAATATAAGAGTATTGTGTAAAAAGAGTCTGTGTATGAGTTTAAGGTTGGTGTCGTCAGACCGAAGAAAGAAAAAGATACTATAAAACCAAAAACTAATTGGTAAAATGTGTGTTTATGTTGCACATTAAAAAAATCAATGTGTGTACGTGCAGGAACGGTGGCTCAACACGCCACTTGTGCTTCAAAAGAATTACAAAGCTCAAAATTTGAACTTACACTCATTGATTAATTTATCAACATGTTGATTGAGATCCATTTGTAATAAACGCACAAAATGGGAGGAAAGGGTAAGAGATGGAGTATAACAATCTGCATTATTCAGATGATCACTACAGTTTCTAGTTAAATTACTAATCGTCTAAACTATTTCTGTATTTATTTCATCTTCACACAAAAACGATACACTTGACTACAGGGTAAGGCACTCAAGAGTACATAACGTATCTTTGTTATGTATATTTGATGGCACTCAAGAGTACATAACGTATCTTTGTTATGTATATTTCATTCTTCCCCGTGATAATGTTTTATAAGATTTTTCGCTCATAATGCAGAGAAAATATACTACAAAACTGCGCGGCGGAGCTATGTAGTATCCACCCTTATGAAGAGGGGCAAATATGAACGTATAACTGATTATGCATATGACTTGGTATTATTTTCAATTCACATCAAAAGTAAATAAGATGTCAATTATTGTTTGATAGAGTATTTACATGTATGGAAAATATATTATTGACCCATTTAATTTATTCTGGATAGAAACATAGTTAGATTTACTAAACCAGAAAAGGTTACATACATATCTCCCACATTATGGAACACCTAATTTTCAAATTAAGTTCATATACTTCTCCTATATATGTATCAATTTCTCATGGTATGTAACTTTATAGCATCCTAAAATATTTGAAACAAATTCGAGATGACAACCAATGACAAAGAAAAGATACCATCTTTCTTGTTTGGCCCATTTCCTTTTTTTGAACTTCTTCCTTGGGGATGTAGGTCATCTTGACTAGACTATATTTTTTTTTTATCTTCATCATTGATTGCGTGAATTCTTATTTGTGTTTATGTATTGTGTAAGTGCTTTCTTATGTGATGAGATGGAAAACTATGGTAATCAAAATAAATCTTCAAAGTTAATAGCATTAATTTGTTATAAATAATATCAAATGAAATTTATTATTGTTTACAATTTGAGAGAGAATAAATGTAATAATATTAAATTGAGCACTATGGTCACTAAAGTGTTAAATTCATTTAGCAACGAATAACTATTATGTTAATATGTTGTTAATCCAAATATCACAATAGTCATTTCTATGTTGATCGAGGTGGAAACTAAGAATCAAATACACTACGTTTAAAGTTACAACCAAATAATATTTATACTTTAGAAAATCAACATTTGGCTACTAGGTGAGTAGAAGTATGATTACGTAATTGATCCATGGGAGACATGCCAAATCAAACGTGGAAGATGTGTTGCACTATGGATAAAAAAGCCCACTCAACATTTTAGTGTTATTTGATATCTAGTGTCAGCGATAATGTCTCTTTATGACTTGTTGTACTTCTTTGAATTTTTATCATGTAATTTATTATCTTAACTTATATTCTTTTACTTTTAATCACATTCATAGTTGTATAATGCAAGATAAAATAATACATGCAGTTGACGTCATAGGTATGAGCATAGGACATAAAAACAACTAAAATATTTACTAACTATAATGCCTTAATACGACAATGCATACATATATATATAAAGTTTCTAAGCTAGAGGAGGGACACATACATGTCGTTACCTTTGGATCCACAATCGGCTATTATGCATTCACACAAGCAACCCAAGATCTACCCCAAATCAGTTGGTGTCCTATTGTAGAGATTAAACCTCATAGGTATTGTGCTTCCACATCTCCATTTACGAGCTAACACAAGAGAGGAAACAACCTCCCACAAGGACAACAATAGTCCTTAGCCACCACTCTACTCTTTCCGCATGTTATTCCCCATGTTTCATCTTGTTATATTATATCAATGGTGGTAGTTGATGAGCTTCTATGTGGGCATCAAACAATATGATATCAATATCGTCATGCCTTTCCTTCACCTCTTGCTTCCTATAAATAGAGGGACCCATCGCCCTAGTTACTTTTGTGGGCTAACACTCTCCCCTTTGCCATTGTGACCGAGAAGATGACAATGCAAATGTAGCTACCATTGGTTGGGAGTAGGACGCTACATACCACTTTCTACTCATAGTCAAGTATGCAGTTGTGAATCAGGCAAAAATGTTCAGACAATTCTAGCTTGAACCTAAAAAATAATTCCTAATTTACCACCTTGCAGCAGGGGTCACCCATTTTGTGTCATTAAAAAAAAGTCATGGCTTCTCCAATTGTGGTTGGTAACTTAGAACTGATTTGAATTTAACCTAACAGAAAGAAGGTTGGGTACAATGGAATTATGGTATGTATTATATGAAACATATGTATATCACATATTTGATTTTGAAAAAATCTCATTGGACATGCCAAAGTCAAGAAATATCAGCGTTCTATATATTTTGACAAACATAATTAAGTAAACTTCTACTTTTGTTTAAACAAACCAGCATAAGTTGTGGCTTCTCTCATTATGGTTAGCAACTTAGAATCATTATGAATTGAACCTTACAAAGAGAAAACTGGGCACATTGTAGGAAATAATCATATGAATATGGTATGGATTTTTAAACATTTATAGACAAAGATCCTGTGTGGTATTTCAAATTTAATAAATATAAAAAAATAGATTTTGACAAATATATCATTTATATAAGTTTGAGTTATAAAGCTTGTAAATTCAAACTTGCACACATTGTCGAATTTTTGTTTGAAATAAATCTTATATATTTAACTAAAAAGAAATTTTTTTATGCATCATGTGAATTTGAGATGGATAACCCTTTACCTCAACTCCCTATGAATGAAGAAAGATAATGAAATAAATGTTGTACGGTCTTCAGCTGACCTATTTTGGTCGTAATCCATCTAGTTCTTCATTTATTTGCTTTATATTTTAGGGAAGTCCATTCGTGTTCTCAAATATGTTGTTTCCCCCTCTTATTCCCCTTGCTCATCCTTCAAGACGCATGGAAATGACCTCACATTAACTTTGGATGCCATGGAGGTTATGAAACAACACGCCTTTCCATGAGTAATATAAGCTTGACAATAGAACTCTTTAAATCTCTTAGGATTCTCTCACTGTGTTTTAAAATGGAACCATAGAAGTAAAGATGATTGGCTTTACCACAAACCATTCGAAGGCATTAAATCCCCACATATACTTGTAATGATATACACTTATGTACCATTGTGTTACAACATGTTAATATGCTATCAACATTATTCCACCATTACTTCCACCAAATGACTCCATCATTACCATGCTCAAGATAAATCAAGTAGAAAAATGTGCTCATTTCCATGTGAGAATACATCTTAAAGAAACTTGTGTTTTTTTTCATTCAGAACTCGTAAACCAAGCTTGGTCAGGGCATAAGTTGAGAATGAACTAGCATATATATATATATATATATATATATATATATATATATATATATATATTTCTATGCAATAGCCTTGGCTGATTCTCATTGAGTTGAGGATGGCGGAATTTCATGTATGAACTAGGTATAAAGATTGGGTGGACTTTATACATAAACACCACAGTCACTAACAAGATCTTCATCCACATCTTTGGAAATAAGAGATGTTTTGTTCCTTCACACCAAACCTTCTAGAAGACGACCCCAACATTATACCCCATTGTAGTTTCAAGAGCTCAACCTAAGTAAGAATGTCCCTTAATAAGAGAGGTAGTGTGCCTTCATGTATTGACAAGAGGAACTTCGTTGTTTAGACATACATGCAATATGTTTCATCAATATTTCTATGACTAGTCTTCCTCTACTGATGAATAGGATTTTAGCATCACTTTTATTAAACTATATTAGTTGAAATTACCAAATCTTGGTATCTCATAAAACATAAAAAACAATAATGGGATCTATACTCATTTTTATTCTCTATGAAAAGGTCAGGGGCATAAATATTATATATGTTTACAATCACAAATTTGTCAAAATTACAAGGGCATAATTCACTATGTTGTTATTAGTTAATTTGATTCGACAAAGCATCATATTGCCTTTACATGATCCTAGACATAAGAGAATGTCCCAAAATGGATCTAGAGAGCAATTCATGGCTTGATTTTGTAAAATTGCACATGAGATTTCTATCATCTCTATTAAAAGTTGTACACAACCTTCATTATCACAATTTCAACATGCGTCAGACATGCACTAGAAGTGGAAATCACACCTCTCCTTATTTCATGTACACTCCTTATAATAAACATACCATCATCACAGGGCCATTGGTACTTTCCTTGATAATGATAAAGTTGAAAAGGGTTTATTACAACTTGACCACATGAAACTTCAAGTCAAGCAAAATCCAATGGATGGATACCATAAAACATTTATAAACCATACACCACATCCAAAGAGGCTTTATTTAGCTTGTGTTAGGGTGATACCATCCACCCCAAGCACACCACATTCTACTAATACACAATTATCTTCCTATCCATTGAATGACCCTGTATACAAGACCTCCCTCCCCATCCCATTTGCCAATACTACTTTAAATAACAAATATCCACATGTTACCATTGAAGAAACATAGATACATTGTGGTAATGTTCGTGTCATTAGATAGGGTTATGGTCTATCACAATTTTCTCATAAACTTATCTTCCTTATGCAAAGTAGAAATGACTATCTCAATATATGTCAAAAAAAGCACTTATATTCCTCCTGCCCAGGATTACCATCACCCGACCCAATATCCTCTCAAGATTCAGTCTCATATGTAATTTGCATTGTTCACAATAAATCTGATACTGCATCACCCGACCCAATATCTACAAAGGTAACTTGTTTATATCCATAGGTTTATTTTTTGTCGACAGGAATCGTGATAATCTGATACTGCATTGTTCGTAATATTGTATTACCATAAATACATCCACTTCCTTTGTTTCCAAAAGTACTTTCTCTGTATCTACTTCTAGAAAGGGGACATAAATACAGATGATGGAAGACAAAAATGCACAGACACATTTACAATTCGTAGGATTGTAGGTGCTTGGGTGTTTCAAGGCTTAGGGGTGGGGATGCACACATGAACCTGCCAGCATGAGAATATCAATGAAAGGTGATGAAATCCCACAACCAATAAATAGACACAGATTTCTACAGTATGAATCTTACTTGTACCTCAGATTCCACCATACCACAATGATTTACTTAAACCTCTTTTTCTCTAAAGCTTGAGGAATATCCCGTAAAACCCCTAATTTTGTAAAAGATTGTCATTGGGATGAAATAGGAAAAGTTAATGTCACTATTCCACAATCACTCTTACACTTCTAATAACTTATTTTAGATGATCTATACACGTGTAGTGAGTGTGGACATGAGTATGCATATGCGCTAGCACAAACACAGGTTATTCTAGGTGAAATTCTTTTCATATTTCTATACGGAATTTAAGGTTGGTGTCGTCAGACCGAAGAAAGAAAAAGATACTATAAAACCAAAAACTAATTGGTAAAATGTGTGTTTATGTTGCACATTAAAAAAATCAATGTGTGTACGTGCAGGAACGGTGGCTCAACACGCCACTTGTGCTTCAAAAGAATTACAAAGCTCAAAATTTGAACTTACACTCATTGATTAATTTATCAACATGTTGATTGAGATCCATTTGTAATAAACGCACAAAATGGGAGGAAAGGGTAAGAGATGGAGTATAACAATCTGCATTATTCAGATGATCACTACAGTTTCTAGTTAAATTACTAATCGTCTAAATTATTTCTGTATTTATTTCATCTTCACACAAAAACGATACACTTGACTACAGGGTAAGGCACTCAAGAGTACATAACGTATCTTTGTTATGTATATTTGATGGCACTCAAGAGTACATAACGTATCTTTGTTATGTATATTTCATTCTTCCCCGTGATAATGTTTTATAAGATTTTTCGCTCATAATGCAGAGAAAATATACTACAAAACTGCGCGGCGGAGCTATGTAGTATCCACCCTTATGAAGAGGGGCAAATATGAACGTATAACTGATTATGCATATGACTTGGTATTATTTTCAATTCACATCAAAAGTAAATAAGATGTCAATTATTGTTTGATAGAGTATTTACATGTATGGAAAATATATTATTGACCCATTTAATTTATTCTGGATAGAAACATAGTTAGATTTACTAAACCAGAAAAGGTTACATACATATCTCCCACATTATGGAACACCTAATTTTCAAATTAAGTTCATATACTTCTCCTATATATGTATCAATTTCTCATGGTATGTAACTTTATAGCATCCTAAAATATTTGAAACAAATTCGAGATGACAACCAATGACAAAGAAAAGATACCATCTTTCTTGTTTGGCCCATTTCCTTTTTTTGAACTTCTTCCTTGGGGATGTAGGTCATCTTGACTAGACTATATTTTTTTTTATCTTCATCATTGATTGCGTGAATTCTTATTTGTGTTTATGTATTGTGTAAGTGCTTTCTTATGTGATGAGATGGAAAACTATGGTAATCAAAATAAATCTTCAAAGTTAATAGCATTAATTTGTTATAAATAATATCAAATGAAATTTATTATTGTTTACAATTTGAGAGAGAATAAATGTAATAATATTAAATTGAGCACTATGGTCACTAAAGTGTTAAATTCATTTAGCAACGAATAACTATTATGTTAATATGTTGTTAATCCAAATATCACAATAGTCATTTCTATGTTGATCGAGGTGGAAACTAAGAATCAAATACACTACGTTTAAAGTTACAACCAAATAATATTTATACTTTAGAAAATCAACATTTGGCTACTAGGTGAGTAGAAGTATGATTACGTAATTGATCCATGGGAGACATGCCAAATCAAACGTGGAAGATGTGTTGCACTATGGATAAAAAAGCCCACTCAACATTTTAGTGTTATTTGATATCTAGTGTCAGCGATAATGTCTCTTTATGACTTGTTGTACTTCTTTGAATTTTTATCATGTAATTTATTATCTTAACTTATATTCTTTTACTTTTAATCACATTCATAGTTGTATAATGCAAGATAAAATAATACATGCAGTTGACGTCATAGGTATGAGCATAGGACATAAAAACAACTAAAATATTTACTAACTATAATGCCTTAATACGACAATGCATACATATATATATAAAGTTTCTAAGCTAGAGGAGGGACACATACATGTCGTTACCTTTGGATCCACAATCGGCTATTATGCATTCACACAAGCAACCCAAGATCTACCCCAAATCAGTTGGTGTCCTATTGTAGAGATTAAACCTCATAGGTATTGTGCTTCCACATCTCCATTTACGAGCTAACACAAGAGAGGAAACAACCTCCCACAAGGACAACAATAGTCCTTAGCCACCACTCTACTCTTTCCGCATGTTATTCCCCATGTTTCATCTTGTTATATTATATCAATGGTGGTAGTTGATGAGCTTCTATGTGGGCATCAAACAATATGATATCAATATCGTCATGCCTTTCCTTCACCTCTTGCTTCCTATAAATAGAGGGACCCATCGCCCTAGTTACTTTTGTGGGCTAACACTCTCCCCTTTGCCATTGTGACCGAGAAGATGACAATGCAAATGTAGCTACCATTGGTTGGGAGTAGGACGCTACATACCACTTTCTACTCATAGTCAAGTATGCAGTTGTGAATCAGGCAAAAATGTTCAGACAATTCTAGCTTGAACCTAAAAAATAATTCCTAATTTACCACCTTGCAGCAGGGGTCACCCATTTTGTGTCATTAAAAAAAAGTCATGGCTTCTCCAATTGTGGTTGGTAACTTAGAACTGATTTGAATTTAACCTAACAGAAAGAAGGTTGGGTACAATGGAATTATGGTATGTATTATATGAAACATATGTATATCACATATTTGATTTTGAAAAAATCTCATTGGACATGCCAAAGTCAAGAAATATCAGCGTTCTATATATTTTGACAAACATAATTAAGTAAACTTCTACTTTTGTTTAAACAAACCAGCATAAGTTGTGGCTTCTCTCATTATGGTTAGCAACTTAGAATCATTATGAATTGAACCTTACAAAGAGAAAACTGGGCACATTGTAGGAAATAATCATATGAATATGGTATGGATTTTTAAACATTTATAGACAAAGATCCTGTGTGGTATTTCAAATTTAATAAATATCAAAAAATAGATTTTGACAAATATATCATTTATATAAGTTTGAGTTATAAAGCTTGTAAATTCAAACTTGCACACATTGTCGAATTTTTGTTTGAAATAAATCTTATATATTTAACTAAAAAGAATTTTTTTTATGCATCATGTGAATTTGAGATGGATAACCCTTTACCTCAACTCCCTATGAATGAAGAAAGATAATGAAATAAATGTTGTACGGTCTTCAGCTGACCTATTTTGGTCGTAATCCATCTAGTTCTTCATTTATTTGCTTTATATTTTAGGGAAGTCCATTCGTGTTCTCAAATATGTTGTTTCCCCCTCTTATTCCCCTTGCTCATCCTTCAAGACGCATGGAAATGACCTCACATTAACTTTGGATGCCATGGAGGTTATGAAACAACACGCCTTTCCATGAGTAATATAAGCTTGACAATAGAACTCTTTAAATCTCTTAGGATTCTCTCACTGTGTTTTAAAATGGAACCATAGAAGTAAAGATGATTGGCTTTACCACAAACCATTCGAAGGCATTAAATCCCCACATATACTTGTAATGATATACACTTATGTACCATTGTGTTACAACATGTTAATATGCTATCAACATTATTCCACCATTACTTCCACCAAATGACTCCATCATTACCATGCTCAAGATAAATCAAGTAGAAAAATGTGCTCATTTCCATGTGAGAATACATCTTAAAGAAACTTGTGTTTTTTTTCATTCAGAACTTGTAAACCAAGCTTGGTCAGGGCATAAGTTGAGAATGAACTAGCATATATATATATATATATATATATATATATATATATATATATATATATATATATATATATATATATTTCTATGCAATAGCCTTGGCTGATTCTCATTGAGTTGAGGATGGCAGAATTTCATGTATGAACTAGGTATAAAGATTGGGTGGACTTTATACATAAACACCACAGTCACTAACAAGATCTTCATCCACATCTTTGGAAATAAGAGATGTTTTGTTCCTTCACACCAAACCTTCTAGAAGACGACCCCAACATTATACCCCATTGTAGTTTCAAGAGCTCAACCTAAGTAAGAATGTCCCTTAATAAGAGAGGTAGTGTGCCTTCATGTATTGACAAGAGGAACTTCGTTGTTTAGACATACATGCAATATGTTTCATCAATATTTCTATGACTAGTCTTCCTCTACTGATGAATAGGATTTTAGCATCACTTTTATTAAACTATATTAGTTGAAATTACCAAATCTTGGTATCTCATAAAACATAAAAAACAATAATGGGATCTATACTCATTTTTATTCTCTATGAAAAGGTCAGGGGCATAAATATTATATATGTTTACAATCACAAATTTGTCAAAATTACAAGGGCATAATTCACTATGTTGTTATTAGTTAATTTGATTCGACAAAGCATCATATTGCCTTTACATGATCCTAGACATAAGAGAATGTCCCAAAATGGATCTAGAGAGCAATTCATGGCTTGATTTTGTAAAATTGCACATGAGATTTATATCATCTCTATTAAAAGTTGTACACAACCTTCATTATCACAATTTCAACATGCGTCAGACATGCACTAGAAGTGGAAATCACACCTCTCCTTATTTCATGTACACTCCTTATAATAAACATACCATCATCACAGGGCCATTGGTACTTTCCTTGATAATGATAAAGTTGAAAAGGGTTTATTACAACTTGACCACATGAAACTTCAAGTCAAGCAAAATCCAATGGATGGATACCATAAAACATTTATAAACCATACACCACATCCAAAGAGGCTTTATTTAGCTTGTGTTAGGGTGATACCATCCACCCCAAGCACACCACATGCTACTAATACACAATTATCTTCCTATCCATTGAATGACCCTCTATACAAGACCTCCCTCCCCATCCCATTTGCCAATACTACTTTAAATAACAAATATCCACATGTTACCATTGAAGAAACATAGATACATTGTGGTAATGTTCGTGTCATTAGATAGGGTTATGGTCTATCACAATTTTCTCATAAACTTATCTTCCTTATGCAAAGTAGAAATGACTATCTCAATATATGTCAAAAAAAGCACTTATATTCCTCCTGCCCAGGATTACCATCACCCGACCCAATATCCTCTCAAGATTCAGTCTCATATGTAATTTGCCAAAAACCACTTCTTCTGACCACATAGTTTGTCTCTACCTTGGAATGTTGGCCAACAAAGGCTTCATCTAATAAAAATTGCTAGATAGATTCCTAATATAAGAGCTTAATTTTCTTTAGATGGAAAGATTACATGGATGATCATCTCTTGCTTTCCCCACATCACTGGGATTACAATACATTTTGATATGTTGCTTCGTATCTTAGAGACAAACTCCACTATATTTTCATGAATAAACACAACCAATAAACCCCACCAAATCCTTCTCCTAGATAGTTGTATCTCATTTCACATGTACACTTGAATAACACATAATAACAACAAATTGAGGCCAATACTCACAAAACAAAGGGAAATATATTCAACAAAAAAGAAAGCAACCCCAAAAAAGAGCTTCACCAACATCATACAATCACCTACCATCCTAGGTAAAAAAAATGGTATACGTATAATTGTAGAAGTAGGCTTCACAATATCCCAATCACTTTGAGTATCCATAGAAAAACTTCAAGTTCATTAACTGAGCTATATGCAAAATAGCTTTAAGAGTTTGTGCTACCATTAAGAAAAAACAATGCATGAGAAAAAGACCTTCAAACATACAAGCTCCACCTCTATGCTAGAATATGGCATGGACTCTTCCTAAAGAGGAAAACTGGCTTGGCCTATGACACCAACATCAACGCATTTAATATATAGAACTCTAACCTTATCTATCCTTCACATATGAGGAACATACACATATTCAATTAGGATACCTCTAGCTGGAGATGTAATACCAAACATAAAATTATGATGGTCTTGACCCTGCTAATTTGAACATATCATGGGACACAAGAGAATACTTTAATACTTGTATATACAAAAGTGATATCAATATCAATACATACCTGCTTGCAAATATTGTGCATCTTGATCGAAAGAACCTAGGATGATTTGAAACTAGAGAATGCTCTTAGTTTCCTTTCACCTCAAGATAATTACACTATATATGGCCTTGGTACATACAATTCATATGATTATATCAACTTGTAATATTTGTGGTGCATCGTAGAACAACTCATAGAGAGGTCAAGTATTATATAAAATCACATAAAATCCATATTCCCACTCTACAAGAAATAGTCACTCCTAAATTTTCATAATATTTCCACTTCAAGAAGTATCATTATCATTAATTTGCATTCAAATACCACTAAATGAACTCAATGGTGGTCTAGTTGTTGGGTGGTATCCCATGCATCCCAATATATGCCACTCTTATATTACCAAACACACCAAAATGGTCAACTATATAAAACACCAAGAAGTTATGGAGTTTCATTAGAACATATTGATAAGCAACACATGCTAAAAAGTTATATTTTTAATATTTGCACTATTTTTTATACAATTGGCTTATATTTGGGATCAATATCACCAAAATTGGATACAAATAAGCCATTGTGGGTTCCGCAAGATTGACACAGTCACATATTAGCATTTATCTATTTTATCCACATTTTTTAGCTCATTGACATTAATGTTAGAACCACATCACTTCATATGGTAACATGCATATAATCAATGAGATTTCATTATAGTATATGTGTCATCCTGGTTGGAATGACCATTATCCTTTAGATTACATTGTTATTGTGGATAGTTTTACCTTAAATCACGTATCCATATTCTCAACACTAGTTTTAAATCTCATGTAGATTAAATCCATTCAAACTACAAGATCCTAGACATCATACAAGGATTTCATTACAAAAATCCACTCTTGCTATACTTTCACACATATCTCATAGAAATTCATTTGGGTATAGCACAAAAACATTAAGAAATGCATTGATTCAATGGAGCAAGAATATTTTTGAAACATACATAGAACCGTTGAATGTAAGAGACAATTACACCACCAAGAAACTCTATGTACAAAAAGATCTAAAATTACATGTTGTATAAAGGGAGACAATAACAATATTTTCTTTCACACTTTTTTGCAATTGCAGAAAATTCACTATCAAATGCATGCTATACATTTATGGAAAAGATATACATAATATATACACACTATCACCCCTAGAGTTATCAAACAATTTAGATACATAGAACCATTGAATGTAAGAGACAACTACACCACCAAGAAACTCTATGTACAAAAAGATCTAAAATTACATGTTGTATAAAGGGAGACAATAACAATATTTTCTTTCACACTTTTTTGCAATTGCAGAAAATTCACTATCAAATGCATGCTATACATTTATGGAAAAGATATACATAATATATACACACTATCACCCCTAGAGTTATCAAACAATTTAGATAGGTTTTCAATCACAAGAGATTTTATTATCTATTTGTTAAGTGGGATCTTCCATAATATTAAATACTTGCATGGTGTTCTAAAAAAACTCAAATCAGAAGGAGATTACATTGTCTATAAATATTCTAAGGCTAAACAAAAACACCTAGTCTGCTAGGATGTCATATGTTTTTCTATTAGAAATGTTGGATCACCATTATGGGAACACTATTGGATTTTACGGGAGGCAGAGAAGCAGTGGAAATAAAAAATTTCTCCCCAAAACCCAGAACAAAAGGAATCACGTCAACATCTATATAATAGGAAAGAAAGTTTGTGGATGCATACCTTATCTCGAGGCTCGCTTGGCGACAGTGGCTCGCGCCTTGCGCGGTCTTCACCTCCGGTCTTGGACGGTGTCTGTGCAGCTCCTGGTCACACCGGGACTGAAGACTCCTGGTCTCACCAGGACTGTCGGGATTGACAGTTGTCCTCCGAGCGACAGAGGTCTCCCGCCTCTACAGTCATCCATACGGACTGCCTAGAACTCTGATCTCCTTGTCTCACAAGGAATCAGAAGGAGTCGCACCCTCCTGTCGGCGTACTAGTCACCGACACATCTCCTGCCACCAGTCGCTTTCTGTAGTTGTCTTTCCCTTGTTGTGCCTCCCTTATCGGGTAGCACTTGCTCGGGCTCTCTCGGTTACCAAAACCAGAGAGAACGACAACTTTACAGAGCAACTGGTTGCACTGAGTTGTTCTTTGAGAAGCCCCCAATACCCCTATATATAGGAGGGTCATGGGACAGGGTTCTCTATCCCGGGCAATGCGGGACTAAAGCAGGAGTAGAAGGGTTCGAGATTTTCCTAAAAATCAACCAACTGCGTAACCTGAACCGATCGTTTCACAACTGAAACGGTCGGTTGGGGATCTGAGCTGATCGTTTGACACCTCAACCGATCAGTTGGGACCCATGAAACGATCAGTTCACTTCTGAACCGATCGGTTCGTGGTCCTGGTCAGTTCCCAATTGACTTTTCTTATTTTGTTTCCAATTGATATCAAATACCAATCCTTGTTCCAATCAAATTGGACAAGTGAAACGAAAATTAATTTCTCACCAATCTTACTTTCCCAACTTGCTCGGTTGGACCAGCTGAGCCGATCGGTTCAACACTTGAACCGGTCTTTTCACCCTGTCCATGAGCCGATTAACTCACCAGTTGAGCTGATCGGTTCACCAAGCTCAGCCGATCGGTTCATCACATGAGCCGATCGGTTGGGAGTACAGACTGTACAGAATCGGTCAATTGCAGTTCCAATCAATCTGATACTCTAATCAATCGATCCAACACCTTGAACACTATGATACTGAGCTATCAATCGATTAAGTGTTTAATTGAACTACTAAACTCCTTTAGCAATCAATCTAAACATTGTTTGTGGACAAACTCCTATTCCAGGTTAAATCCTATGTGTGTGACCCTGCAGGTCCATTTCATGTTGGCAGTGAAAGTCCATAACACTTATGACTTCACAAGCGAAGAGCAGTGCCTAGTCACACATCCGTGCTACCCAAGTGAAATAGAAAGTTGGAGAACAACTTTCAATCCTACAATCTGTGAATGGTGTTACAGTGAATGTATAATTCCTTTGTCACTGATATCCTGAATGAACTCGAGGCATGGAACAGTCATCCTGTCAACGTTCATTCATTTCCTTGATCTCAGAGCAGACCGTGTGAGATGTGTGTGACATCAATATCACATATTGATTCACACATGCATGTGCATGCCTTTCTCAATCCTACTCATCAAGTGGCCAAGGAAATCAAACTCCCTCAGGAGGGACAAATCCCATATCTATCACTCACCCCTCAAAAGCCCCATGTGTCAAAGCCACCCAATCATCACCTTTATAACAATTCATGTTTCAGGACTACGTTTGATGATGTCAAAGTGTACCCAACTACATGTGTTGAGTGTAGTGATTTCAGATCTAAGAATCACACTCACCACCATCACTGTGAGAGCTAACTGTGACTACCAAATCATGGTTCCATGTGTCACTCTCACGGTGGGTTTGTCTGATACCTTGTTCTCTAACAAGTACCTATGTGCTTGGTTTGATATCACTATATCATGACTAATGAGATTATGTCATCAACCAACACACAATCTAGTCTTTAGTGTTATTGATGTCTATGGTTATTTCCACAATAACAATGGACTAGGGACTAAACAAGAATGTATACTCTTATCATTCGTATGATCTCATCATTTAGGTCCTCAACCCAAAAGCATACATCATTGAGTAAAACAATTCTTTAGACATCTATCATGTTACACCATCATCTCAGAAATAGTTTAAACATATAGATCGGAAATTGCCTTTATTATTATTCAAATCATTTACATAGTATCCCATTACAATCATCATATGACTTGCTCTATGGGCATACATACCAACAAACACTTTATGCATTATCTTCAAATTCATAAAGGTAAGATATAATATTATAAAAAAAAGTATAATTTTTAACAAAACCATATATATTGGTATGTATGCCCACATAGACAGTCATATGATGATTGTAATGGCATATCTTATAAATAATTTGATCAATAATAAAGGCAATCTTCTCATTTATTCTATTTTATTTATTTATGAGATGACAATGTAAAATAATATATGTCTAAAGAATGACATTACTCAAGGACATATGTCTTTGGGTTGAGGACCTGAACAATGAGATCATATGGATGTCAAGAGTATATGTATTTTTGTTATGTCCTAGATAGATGTTATTGTGGAAGGTTGATAGACAACAATAACACATAAGGCTAGAGTGTGTGTTGGTTGATGACAAAATCTCATTAAGTCATGATATGTGATATCAAACGAAACACATTGATACTTGTTAGAGAATAGTGTATTAGACAGACCCACCTTAAGAGTGATACATGGAAACCATAATTGGTAGTCATAATTATCTCTTATAGTCCTGCTGGTGATTGTGGTTCTTAGACCTAAAATCACTGCACTCATCACATGTTGTTTGATGTTATTTGACATTATTCACTGTGACCTTGTATAAGGGTTGCCATAAAAGTGATGTTTGGGTGCATTGTGAGACATGGTGATGACTGTGAGTGATGTAGATGGAATTTGTCCCTCTTACAGGAGTATGATATCATGTCCACTTGATAAGCGAGATTGACAAATGAATGACTATGATCATGTGAGTCAACATGTGATATTGAGACCACATATATCTCAGTCAGTTTGCTCTAGTTCAAGGAACATGGATTGAATGTTAAAGAGGATGACGATTCCATGCCTCGAGTTCAATCTGGATATCAATGACAAAGGACCTATACAAACATTGTAACACTAATCACAAATTTTAGGTTGACGTTGTTCTCCAACTTTCCAAATTACTTGGATAGCAATGATGTGTTGCTAGATATCACTTATTTCTTGTGATGTCATAAATTAGTTATGGGCATTCACTGCCAACATAACTTGAACCTATAGGGTCACAAACATATGATACACTTGGAATAGGAGTTTATTCATGAATGTAATTTAAACCTAATAACTAAAGATTTAGGTATTCAATTTAAATAAAATGGTTGAAAGTTGACTGGATGGACTGTCAACTGACTAGTTCAAGTGTTGAACCAATCGATTCTAGTGTCAGGTCAATTGGAAACAACATTGGATGAACAATGCCTGAACTAGGGTATGAAACGACTGGTTCACTAAGTGAATTGATCGATTCAAGGTTTGAGACGGCCAATTCAAAAGTTGAACCACCCGATTCATTGATTAATTTGATTGGATCAAGGATTAGTTCTGACATCATGTTATGCATAAATCGTATATTAATTTCCAATACAATTGCGAGTGTGAAACATTTTGAAATGACTAGTACAAGGGTTGAACTAATCAGCTCACATGCCAACCGATCAGTTCACTTGTGAACCGATTCTTTTTCCCTTTGAAAGTTGTGAAAATTCATAAATTTTGTCCCCTCCAACTCTCTCTTAAAATGGGAACATTAACCCTGAACCTCCTATAAATAGAGGGGTATTGAGGGCTCCTTAGACACATCAATCACTCTGACAAATGTTATCTTCTTTGGTTGTGGTAACTGAGAGAACCTAAGCAAGTTCTTCCCGTCAAAGGGAGGGATAGTTAGGGAGAGACAATTGTGGGAGAGAAAATGGGTGATAGTACATTGACTAGAAGGGACATATCCTTCTTGTTTGTTCTTCTAGAATGATAGGGTTTCCTGGTGGTTTGTGTGGAATACTATATTCCAGTAGTGGTACTCCTCTTTCTACCAAGTTTCCATTTTGATAGTATTTTTTGTTCTGTTATACCATGCTTATTTAGATAGTTCTTTATTCTTGCGACCGTGCTTTTATACCAGTAGTGCATTATTTATGTGTTTCCATTCCTTTACTAATATTTATGACTTTCCACCCCAACAACTCTCATAATCTATTTCATTGTTGGGATGAGGAGGAGAATAGAGAAAGATGAGAAGAAGAGGGAAGAGGAAACCAGATGAAGAAAAGAAGTCATAGCATCTGACCATGCTGCCTAGTTTTTGCATATTCATCTATATTGTTGACACCTAATATAGTGCATATTCCTATAGTGGTGCATACTAAGCATGCACCCACCTGCTATGGTGAAATATTCCTATAGCAATTATCTTATCCCAACTACTGTGTATTATTCTAGTGTTGGTGCTTCTTGTACGAAAATACTTTGACAATGATGCCAAATTATATGACTTATATATATGTTCTCCACCACCTACATTGTTCCATATGCTCGTCAAAGATTCAGAAATTGATTTGTGTGTTCTTCAATGAGTTTGGAGATCTTAGAAAATAACTTATGATTACTTCTACAAGTCTGGCAATTATCAATTTTTGGGGGAGTCCACTATGCAATTTTTACTTCTACATGGATCTTATCATCATCAAGGGAAGAAGACTTATATATCGTTACATGCTATCATTTTAAAGTGGAATGCTAGATTACTTCAACTTTGCATTGCAGTATTCAAAGCGAGATCATTTCTTGTTAGGGGAGATAAATTTTTTGTATTTGCTATTTTATCTTTTTCATGTATTAACAAACTAGACATGTGTTTCACCCATGCTCCAGCTTGAGATGGAGTGTTAGATTAATTGTTTATTATGTACATGGGCCTTATCGTCTAGGCCCATTAGGGTTAAGTTATGCTTCCTTGTACTTGCCTCCTCTCCTATATATAGGAGGGGAGTTTACCTTGTATCTAATAACAAATATCTTTCTAGACTCCATCTTCTTTTCCACAGAAAACAAATTGTTGTTGAGGATGTCCTTACGAAGGAGAAACTTAATAAGACAAATTTCCATGAACTATTTTGGATTTTGAGAAATGTTCTCAATAATGAACATAAATTCTATCTCCTGGATACATCAACGCCAGAAATATCTGCTTTTGATGCACCCAGGGCTGAGGTGGGTGCTTACTGGAAGCATGCTAATGATGCCTTAGACATAAATCACCTTATGCTAAGTTACATGGACTATGAGTTGCATGAACTGTATGAAGACATGGGGATTTTGAGATGGAACACATCTTAAGAATGTGAACCATGATCATATAAAGCAAGAAAGGTACAACGTCTCAAAGGCGCACTTTGAGTGTAAGATGACGGAGGGAGATCCAGTAGAGACCCATGTAATCAATATGATTGGACATGTGGAACATCTAGAAGAAGAACTTGGATTCTCTTTGAGCCAAGAGTTTGCCATAGATACATGATTCTACAATCATTTCTTGAATCATATAGCCATTTTGTTGAGTTTTACCACTTGAATAACATAGCCAGACCATTCCAGATTTGCTTAGCATGATGATTAATGCCCAAGCAAGAATGAAGAAGGATAAATCTATGACAGTGATCAGCAGAATGGAATCCAAGGATGAAAGCAAGCCCATGAAGAGTTTTGAGGCTAAGCATAAATCCATATCTTCAATGGTCAAGATAAGGAGATAGAAAAGTACAAAAGGAATATGTCCTTTGTACTTGAAGGGATTCAAGAAGATGAAGATGAAGATAGATATCTCCACTTGAGGTATATAGGTTATTGAGATAAATTTATCTTTTTATCCATCATGGGTACTAAATATCAGATGTGTATCTCACATATATTTTAATATGTAGGATCTAAAAAGAAGTAAGCCGTTAAGAAAGAAAGAGGTTGAACTATGAGTTGTAAATGGAGCAAGAGATGATCCCACTATAGTTGGAACCTATAATTTATCTTTGCCTATATGGCTTGTAATATATTTGATGAACAGCTATCATGTACCTTCCATAAATACAAACATCATTTATGTATCTTGTATGGATAAGGATGGATATGAATTTCATATTAAGAATGGTTGATGTTCTATTTCAAAAGATGATATCTTTTATGGCGATGCCCTGATGTCTTATGGTCTTTATTTACTGGATCCAAAGATAGACATTGATAACATAAATACCAAAATATTAAAACTTGATAACTCAAACAAGACATATCTTTGGCATTGTCGTCTTGGACACATAAATGAAGATCAAATATCTAGACTCCATAAAGATGGTTATCTAGACTCTTTTGATTCTGAACCAATAGACACATGTGAGTCATGTTTATTAGGAAAGATGACAAAGACTCCCTTCTTTGGAAACAAGGAGAGGGCTAGTGATCTATTAAGACTCATGCATATTGATGTATGTGGCCCTTTTAGAACAAATGCTAGAGGTGGTTATCAGTTTTTCATTACCTTTATTGATGACTTCAGTAGGTGTTGCTATGTTTACCTGATGAAACATAAATTAGACACTCTTGAAAAGTTTAAGGATTTCATGAATGAAGTACAAAACCAACTTGGCAAAAAGTATAAAGGCACTTCATTCTGATCGAGGTGGAGAATACTTAATTCAAGAGTTTGAGCACATTCTAAGAGACAGTGGTATTGTATCACAATAGACTCCACCTGGAACACCTCAACATAATGGTGCATGAGAAACAAGGTATCACACATTGATCGATATGGTGTGATCAATGATGAGTTTAGTTGAACTTTTGACTACCTTCTGGGGTGATTCTATAGAAACCACTACATTTAAAATAAGCCATGTAACATCTAAACTGGTTTAAAAGACATCATATGAGATAAGATATGAGAAGCGTCCCAATGTGTCTTTTATCAAGATTTGGGGTTGTGAAGCTTCTATGAGTAAGCAGTTTCCTAAAAAGCTTAGACCCAAATCAGATAAATGTCATTTGTTGGATATCCAAAGGAAACAAAAGGATATTACTTTTAACCCCTATCTGACAACAAAGTGTATGTTGCCAGAAATGTTGTATTCCTATAAAAGGAATTTATTTCCAAAAGAATCAGCGGGAGGAAAGTAGAACTCGAAGAGGTTGGAGGCCGACAAGAAAACATTGAACCAATAGAGGTACAAGAGAAATAAGAAGCTCACAAACCATTGTGAAATATCAAGTTCCTTGTGTAACCCAAGGACCTCATAGATCTAGTAGGACACACCTTGAGCCTAAAAGATTTGGTTATCTTTTGACTCAAGATGGTGGTGAGTTGGTCATAGATGATGACCCAACAACCTATCTATAAGATACTAAGGGACCAGAGTCTGAGACATGGTTTGAGGGCATGAGACCTAAGATGGAATCCATGTACGCCAACAAGGTATGGACCTTGGTGGATCCACCTAAATGGGTAAAACTCATAGGGCGCAAGTGAGTATTCAAGAAGAATATCGACATGGATGGTAGTGTACAAACCTATAAGGGAAGATTGGTTGCAAAGGGTTTCAGACAAGTTCAAAGTGTTGATTATGATGAAACCTTTTCCCCGATCGCCATGGTCAAGTCAATTAGGATCATGCTTTCCAACTGCATCTTATCATGACTATGAGATTTGGCAGATGGATGTGAAAACTACATTCCTTAATGGGAATATTCTTAAGGATGTGTACATGACACAACCTGAGGGTTTTATAAATCCAAAGGATGAAAATAAATTTTGTAAGATACAAAGGTCTATTTATGGATTGAAGAAAATATCTCAAAGATGGAATCTTCATTTTGATGAGACAACCAAAGAGTTTGGATTTAGTTAGAATGAAGATGAACCTTGTGTTTACAAGAAGGTTGATGGGAGCATGATTGTATTCCTTATATTGTATATAGATGATGTACTATTAGTGGGGAATGACATCCCTAGTTTACAGATGGTAAAGACCTAGATAGGATATACATTCTCTATGAAGGTCTTAGGTGAAGCATCCTATATCTCTAGAATGAATATCTACTGAGATAGATCTAGAAGGCTTCTTGGACTAAGTCAAAGCACATACAATGATAAAGTGTTAAAGAGGTTCGACACGGGGGACTCAAAGATAGAAACGTGCCATTGTCTCATGGATTTACTATCTCTAGAGCTCAATGCCCCAATTCTTGTGGAGAAAGGGAGCATATGAGCAAGATTCCATATGCATATGCAATTGGATCCATCATGTACACAATTCTATGTACTTGTCCCTATATCTCATATGCCTTGAGCATGATGAGAAGATATCATTCAAATTCAGGTGATGCTCAGTGGACAACTGTGAAGAACATTCTTCAGTACTTGAGAAGAACTAAGGATCAATTCCTTGTCTACAACAGAGAGGAAGAATTGGTGGTAAAGGGCTACCCAATGCAAGCTTCCAACTGATAAAGATGACTACAGATTGCAATCTAGATTCGTGTTTCTCCTCAACAATGAGGTTGTGAGCTGGAAGAGTTCCAAATAAGAGACAATTTTAGATTCTACAATAGAGACTAAGTATATTGTTGCATCCATTGTAGCAGAGGAAGTTTCTTAGATCAAGAAGTTTATTTCTAAATTTGGGGTGGTTTCAAGAATCAACAACACAATTGAGCTATATTGTGACAACAACTGTGCTATTGCACAAGCTAAGGAACCTAGATTGCATCATCATTCCAAGAATATACAAAGGCGGACCCATCTCATACAAGAGATTGTACAACGAGGAGATGTGAAGGTTTGTAGAGTACCAACCGAAAGCAATGTGGTTGACCCTTGACAAAAGTACTTTTGCAGTAAAATCATTATGGTCATGTTAGATCACTTGGGATTAAGTTCATGGGTGATTTTATCTAAGTGAAAGTGTGAGTCTGTTGGCATGTATTCCTAGAGAGACAATCATATGATTATTGTAAGCATATCTTGTAAATGATTTGTTTAATAATGAAGACAATAATCCAATTTATTCTATTATATTCTATTCAGTTATGAGATAATGATGTAACATAATAAATATCTAGAGAATGATATTACACAATTATGTATGTCTTTGGGTTGAGGACCTAAACAATGAGACCATACATATGTCAAGAGTATATGCATTCTTGTTATGTCCCAAGTTGGATGTTATTGTGGAAGGCTGATAGACAACAATAACACATAAGACTAGAGTGTGCATTAGTTAAAAACAAAACCTCATTGAGTCATGATATGTGATATCAAATCAATCACATAGATACTTGTTAGAGAATAGTGTATCAAATAGATCCACCTTAAGAGAACCTTAAGAGTGATACATGGGAACCATAATTGGTAGTTAGAATCATCTCTTATAGTATTAGTGGTGATTATGGTTCTTAGACCTAAAATCACTGCACTCATCACATGTCATTCAGTGTATTTTAACATCATCTACCGTGACCTTGAGTAAGGGTTGACATAAAGGTGATGCTCGAGTGCACTATGACACATGGGGATGATTGTGAGTGATGTAGATGGGATTCATCCCTCCTATAGGAGTATAATATCCTATCCACTTGATAAGTAAGAATGCAAAATGCATGGCCATGCTCATGTGAGTCATATATTGAGATCACATATATCTCAAGAGTCTGCTCTAGTTTAAGGAACATGGATTGAACACTAAATAGAATGATGATTACATTCCTTGAGTTCATTCTAGATATCAGTGACAAGGAACTATAAAAACACTATAACACCAATATTATATTGAAGTTGTTATTCAACTTTTTAATTACCTGGGTAGTAAAGATGTGTTTCTAGATACCTATGATTTCTTGTGATGTGATAAATTAGTTATGGACATTCACTGTCAACATAGCTTGGAACCTATAGGGTCACACACATAGGATACACTTGGAATTGGAGTTTATTCATGAATGTAGTTTAAGCTTTATTAATAAATAGTTAGGTATTCAATTTAAAAAACATCATTGAAAGTTGATTGATTGGACTGTGAACCAACCAGTTCAAGTGTTGAACCAATAGATTCAAGTGTCAAGTCAATTGGAAACAACATTGGTTGAACAATGCCTGAACCAGGGCATAAAAAAATCGGTCCACTAAGTGAACTGATTGATTCAAGGTTTGAGAGTTGATTAATTTGATTGGATCAAGGACTAGCACTGACATCATGTTATGTATTAATTGGATATTAATTTTCAATACAATTGTGATTGGGGAAACATGTTGAAAAGATGGGTTCAAAGGTTGAACTTATTGACTCACATGCCAACCAAATTGTTCACTTGTTAATCGATCATTTTGCCACTAGAAGTTGTGAAAATTCATGAAATTATATCCCCTTTGACTCCACTCAGACTAGGAACCGACCCTGACCCTCCTATAAATTGAGGGGTATTGAGGGTTTTGCAGACACATCAATCGCTTTTGCAATTGTTGTCTTCTTTGATTGTAGTAACCGAGAGAACCCAAGTAAGTCCTACCCACCAAAGGGAGGGATAGCAAGGGAATGACAACTTTGGGAGAGAAAGTAGGTGATGGTATACTAACTAGTAGGGACAACTCCTTCTTGTTTGTTCTTATAGAATGGCAGGAGTTCTCGATGGTCCATGTAGACTACTATAGAGGCGAGGAGGTTGTTTCCTGCTCTCAGAGGATAAAGTCAAATGTTGTCCATGATGAACAACTAGGAGGCTAACAAAGAAATTGTCCAGTTGAATCTTGAATAAAGGGTCACTAGAATTGCTCCAGAACCATGTATAACCTCATAAACCATCCTTTCCATTACATAGTTGTTGATGCAGTCTACTTGTTATGGCTGCATTTGTGCTTAATTGGTAAATCAGGGTCTACCTGAATGATTACATGCTTGATTATGTTGAACATTGTTTAGACTTGATTCATGATAGTAGATCAATTGTGACGTTTCAAAACTAACAAGAAAATCTAATTATGATTTCAGTTTGAAGAATTAGGATTTGAGAAATGCAAACCCTAATCGGAAAAAATCAGTATTTGATCAGGATAGAAGTGTGGTAAATGATTTTTCATATTTTTTATGTATTTTGTATTTAATTGAATTTTTTATATGATATGGATAAATCAATCATTCATGTTGGAGAAAAATTTCATAATATTTGGATGTTCTTTGAATGTGGTTATTGGTCTAACTTACTTCGACCATGCTGATAGAGTATTGTTTAGCAGTGTAGTGTTTGATTTCTAATTATTTATTTCTAGCTCTAAATGATATGAAATTTTTACTAGGGCTCTTAAATTACATTTTAAACATCATGATAAAGTTTCATAATTTTTGGAGTATGTTTGACCTCTAAAATAAACGAATTATAGTAACTTTTTTATAGCAGAAAAATCTGCTAAAATATGACAAAAGTATAGTGAGGGGTCAATGTATACATTACCCAAGAACCTCAATTGCTCTATATGAGCAAGCCAACACCCTAGGATCTCTCATATTTCGTGATCCATTCCAAAGAAATGAAATTCTAGAGAGAGAAGAGAGCTAGGATTTTGAGAGGAGAAAGTGGTGGAGATACTGACTTAGGGTTTCTCTATCCAAGATATGATGAAATCAAGTACATTTAGCTTCTTTGCATAGCCTTTCATGGTGAATCTTCTATCAAATGTCAAGATTCTATCCCTCCTATGATTTGATTCGAAATGGTATCAAATCTTCCCATTTTCTCACTCTTTCTTCATAATCCCTCATTTCTTGGGTTTCGGGTTGAAAGGAAGAAAAAACTAGTGATTTGCTAGGGTTTTGATATGTATTCAAGATTTTCAGAGATGGGCTACTTTTTTAAGGTGTTTTCACACCTTAGGGTGAGCAGGTACTTCATTTAAATGGTAGATTGCACTAAAATGAGTTAAATCATCAACAATCTTCAATTGCTTAGTATGCGAGTACAAACCCTAAATTGCCCTTTTGGCCTAGTTTTTGCAAAATGATATGAAATGGATTCTTCCTATATTTTTATGAATTTTACATGATAAAATCATATTAGAAATGGATGGAGTCTATATTAATGATAATTCCCTAAGTATTTGCACATTTTATAAGAGTAAACTAAAATTTATGGTTTTGACTATGACTGAATTTGGTATATAATTAAATAAAGAAATTTGTCTATCTGTGTAAGGACCTTGACCTTTGTTTTGGTCTTACCCTATTTGCTTTTCCTAAACCTTGTGTTTAGATGGTTGCTAATCACTTGAGTTGTGATTAGGGTTTGTTTGTGCTTTGTTGAAAGGTTGAGGTGCAACTTGCAATTTACCCAGGCTCTAGGGTTAGTATGCAAGCTTGTCACCTTGAAAGGTGTCTTTCTATATCTTTGCATCCTCTAGGGATGAGAGGATGGGTTGAGGGTGCCTTTCTTGAGTTGTTTTGGGCCTCTTTGAGCTTGTTTGAGCTTGGTGCCTTGTATCGGCCAGGGAGGTGTATCGGGCAAGGGTGATGGTAGGTGTGTCGGGTTGCCATGATGGGCGACACACACACGCCCTCCACCTAGCCTCATTTGTGTCACCTTATTTGGACAAGTGGCGGTTGCTTTGCTAGTGGGTGGCAATGCATGGGCGAGTGGTTTGGGGTGTTAGCTTGTGGCATAACCCTTGGACAAGTGTGTTAGGGTCAGGTGCCACCTTGCCATGCTCTCCCCTTTCACTTCTTAGTATATAAGCAATCCCCCTTGCTTGCTAGGCCTCTTTGGTTCCTTTAGTTGCTTCCCTTCCTTTGGTGGTCAAGCTAGGAGAAGAAAGGAGCAAGTGGTGGTCGATACAGCTAGTGTCTTGGGAGACACACCGTGCTATCTTGTCCCTCTCCTTCTCTTGTGGTGGTGCTTTGGAGCTTAGATCTTAGTGCTAGGAGCTTGGAGCTTGGAGCTTAGAGCTTTAGAGCTTGAGGAGGGTTACATAACTCCTAACCCTAACTATACTACTTCATTATCATGTTGCTTTTAATATGTTATCTTGATCAACATGTCATCTTGTAGCTATGTTTCTTGCTCTAATGGTTATGTGGTTACCTTAGATGTACCCTAGACCTTGGTGATATGGTTGCCTTGTGTTGGCCAAACCTTTGGGTTTGGGGTTCCTTGGGAAAAACCCCTCTCTCACTTAGTTGTTGAGAGTTGAGCCTAGGGTCTCCTAATTCAATGGTGTGTTGAGTTTTGGTTGGTTGTGGTTGGCCGATATGGTGATGGACCTCCTTGTTGCCCAATACGTGATGGAAGTTGTGCAAAACCCCTCTCACTTAGTTGTTGAGAGGTGAGCTGATAACCTCCCATTTTGTGACATTATCCTAGTAATTTTTCCTCAGTTTTCCATACTCTTTCTCAGATAAATTAGATAGAACCCTTAACTTTCCTCCTTCATTGCAAATATATCTTTAGATTAACTTTTCTCTTTTCTTTTTACAGAAAAAATACAAAAAAATCACAAAAGTTCCAAACAGTCCCGAGACTGTTTGGAGACCAAACGGTCCCAAGACCATTTGGAGACTACACGGACCCAAGACCGTATGAAGTCACACGGTCCCAAGACCGCATGAAGTCACATGGTCCCGAGACCACATAAAACCAAATGGTCCCAAGACCGCATGAAGTCACACGGTCCCAAGACCGCATGAAGTCACATGGTCCCAAGACCGCATGACGTCACATGGTCCCAAGACCGCATGAAGTCACATGGTCCCAAGACCGCATGAAGTCACACGGTCCCGAGACTGCATGGAGCTACGTGGACCTAAGATCGAATAAAGGCAAACGGTTTTAAGACCTAAAGGACTCAAACGGTTTCCAAACCGCACGAGTCCAAACGGTCTCAGAACCCAAATAGTTTCCAAACCGCACGAGTCCAAAAGATTTCTAAGATCGTTTGGGCCTAAGACTGCCCAAACCGTTTGGGCCTAAGACTGCCCAAACCATTTGGACTTCACTTAAAGCCTATAAATAAGGCCCAAAGGGTCCACACAAGATATCAAGTCTTAGATGCCCAAAGGCTGCCTCTACTACTCCATAGTTATTCCATTCACTCCCCTGAGATTGCTAGTCCAAGATCTATACTCTGTCACCAAGCTGCTTTCTCTCTCATCAACCAAGAAGGTGATAAGAGGAAGATTCGTCATCAAGCAAGCTGTAAAGTGTGAAGATCGTTGCTCTCTTCTTCAAGGGGTCGACTTCCTTCCCTCCTTCGTGGAGATGACGCTCTCTCTCTCTCTTCTTGCCTCCTTCTTTGTTCTTGCTATGAGCGAGTAGTCTCATTCACTAGGGTACGGGGAGTATCCCTTCTACCCATGTTTTTATTTCATGCAATGTAATTCATGAGTTTGCAATAGATGAACACTATCTTTTCAGTTTAACATCAATCTTTTGATGAATGCTTGTTGCTTGATCACCAACTTGCGTTATCTTTTATCTATCAGTGCGAATTGTCTATGTTTGTGCTTTTAGATTTGATTACCGATTGTATGTTGGTTCTTGATGTATGTATCCACCATGCATCTATTTCGGTATCCATCGACGTCTTTTACGGGGTGGAGTAAACTCACCCCCATCATTG
Organism: Alisma plantago-aquatica; assembly: GCA_963693085.1. Classification (NCBI taxonomy): domain Eukaryota; kingdom Viridiplantae; phylum Streptophyta; class Magnoliopsida; order Alismatales; family Alismataceae; genus Alisma; species Alisma plantago-aquatica. Next base: position 595,638,941 of record OY856415.1, read on the forward strand.
TACTTTCATACTATGAAATGGAATCCGTTGACGTATGAAAGTATAACTTTGATGGGTCGAGGAACACACTTTGTGGAGGGAGTAATGCAAAGTAAGTGACCATTCGTTTGGGGATGGATGGCATTGCAATACTCCCATGCTTCTCGTAGTTAGTTATCAGATAGGAGGCTAAGTCTACAAAGATACTAACTGATTAGACTCTTATTGTAGGCCATGTTGTTATAGTGTATGTTTTAATCCATGTGTAGTGGTGGTGAAACCCGACAACATCCTAGTGGTTTCATATCATTGTTTACAACCTCAAACTTTACTTTCTTGCCTTTACTTAATTTACATTTAGTTTAAAACAACCAAATCAAATCTTTGATCTAAGTATCAGCTATTAAATGGTTAAGTAAAATTCTAACATTTTCTATCTTGTTAAATCTTGACAAGACCGTTGTCCCGTGGATTCGACCCTTAACTATACTACGATAAGACATCCGCGTATCCTAGCATACGTGGGTGGAGTTCCTAATCTAGCATAAGCAAGGCTAAACTTAAAGATTTACCATCTTTAGGATTTTTAGTGGTGCACGCAACTCCACGTAAGTGGAAGCTCCATCAAAAATTGGCGTCGTTGCCGGGGAGAACGGAACGCTTTTAATTTTACTTGATAACTTTTTAGTTGATTAGGATTTTACACTTTTCCTTGATAGCTATCTCATATCTTTTTGATTTCATTATTTCTTTCCATCGTCTAAAGTGTGACTTTTCTTATACTCAGGTAGAAACCGTGTATGCAACCTTTGCATAACATTGGATTCTCCCCTGAACCGGAGTCTGACTCTGAGGAAGAACAAAGTTTCCATAGATGCATCTGATTGAACCGCCAAAGATCCAGACAAATGGCTGAAGAGCAACACGTAGTAATGGATAGGGTCAATGCCGCTATAGCCGCCCAAAGAGCACAACTCATTGCTGACACTCGTGCCCAGGTCCAAGAGGAGATCTGAGCTGAAGAAGAGGCACGCATCCGAGCTGAAAATGAAGCAGCTAATGAAGTTGCCCAGTTGGAGCTAAGAAACAAGTAGCTGCGGGACTATGCTGTCCCAAAGAACTATGAAGACAACCATCCAGTCCGGCCACCAATCATCAATATTCCCAACTTTGAAATCCGGACACAATGGATTTAGATTATGCATGGAATCGTATTCTTCGGTGGTTCTGGAGATGACTGCATGGATCATTTGAAAAGATTCAAGGCACTTTGCTGACTTGTTCCACAAGCCGGAGTTGCCTTTGATGCAATAATGCTACATATTTTTCACTTCACTCTATATGGATGGGCTTTGAGTTGGTACAACTCACTTGATAGGGAGCCAATCATCACCACCTGGGCTCCCTTAGAAGAAAAGTTTTTGGAAAAGTTTTTCCCTCCTTCATTAACTTATGAAATTAGGGGGAAGATTAACCACTTCGCCCAACTCCCTGTAGAAACACTCACAGAAGTATGGGAAAGATTCAAGGAACTTCTAAGGAAGTGCCCTCATCACGGTATTTCCCAAAATCAATTAATAGAAACATTTTATCGGGGGGTGACTAATGATATCAATCAATTTCTAGATTCCTCATCTGGAGGAAATTTCATGAGAAAGAACTACGAGGATGCCTGGAACATAGTTACACTTGGAGCTGAGAACCAATCCAACTGGGGATGATCATCCACCAAGGGAATCCTCAAGATTTATAAGGTTGAGGAATAAATGGAAATGAAAGCTATTGCTGAAGCTCTAAAGACTATATCCCACAAATAGCAGACGCTTGAAACTTCATTTGGAGAATACGATAAGAAGAAAAACTCCCAATTCCAACAAGTTAAAGCCGCCACTGGGACTTGTGAAGCTTGTCATGCATCTGATCATCCTACATTATCATGTGGCCTACTCTACAATGTGATGATGGATATGCAACCACCACAACCACAGTACGAGCCAATCATCGAGCATCCTGAAGATCAGATACCCGAGCAAGTCAATTCCATTCATTCTATACCAAGAAAAGTCTACTATAATCCAAACCAATCGAGAAACCACCCTGGGTTTCAGTACGGAAATCCTTTCGGGACTGCCAACCCACAACATCAAACTCAAAGTGGATCTTCCAATAGATTACCACCTGGATTTCAAAGTAATTTTAACCAAAATCAAGGGAATCTCAATTTCCAAAGATCCAATTACCCAAGAAATCCCTCTGCATACTACCAAGATACTCACCCACCGCTGCACCTACAATTACAACAACCTCAGCTGCAACAGTTGCAACAACCTCAGTTAACAACACCTCCGCAACAACCACCTCAAGGGCAGCAACAACTCCCTCAGTATCAATAGAAAAATGCTCCCTCCCAGCCTACAGACGAGATGACTATGATTAGGAAGATGTTACAGTCGCAACAAACTATGCTTGCCAATCAGCAAGCTCAACAGAAGGTTGTAGAAGCTCAACTAGCACAAATTGCTGCTCAATTGAAACCGCCAGTAGGCACTTTTGCAGGCCAACCGGAGTCAAACCCAAGACATGATCCAAATAGGCTGGAGCAATTGAATGACGTCACTACAAGGTCTGGTCGCATTCTTCATGAAGCTACAAGAATCGCTCACAATGGTGATGATACACCTTCTTTTACTCCAAACGCAAGCCCGAATCTAGGAATTGAGAAACCTACAAAGACTATGAAGGATAAAGAAAAGGAACAGGTTCCTAAAGAGCCAGAAGTCCCGCAATATAAACCTAGGATACCATATCCAGGAAGATTAAGAGAGACTAAAATGGACACTAGATTCCAAAAGTTCAAGGAGGCTATGAAGAAACTTTACATCGATATTCCGCTCCTCGATGCCCTCTCTAAAGTACCAACATGGTCTAAATACCTAAAAACCTTGCTATCAAGGAAGTACATCACCGAGGAGCAAGAGACAGTCAAATTGGCTCAAATCACCTCTGACATCATTCTTAATAAAATGCCAAAGAAAAAGAAGGATCCCAGTTCCTTCGGTATTCAATGCTGCATTGGAAATACTTCGAGCAAAAAGGGATTAGCCGACTTAGGGGCTAGCATATCTATTATGCCCTACTCCATGTGTAAAAGATTGGGCTTCACTGACTTGCTACCCACATCAATGATAATTCAGTTAGCTGATTCCACTATCACTGCACCTTTAGGAATTATTGAAGACATTCCAATTAGGATAGGCAACGATTCTTATGTCCCATGTGATTTTGTCATCATGGACATCAAGGAGGATCTACGATACCCTATAATATTTGGCAGGCCTTTCCTTGCCACAGCCAGGGTGCTCATTGATGTTGAAGCCAGCACGATTATTATGAGATTGGGAAAAGAAGCAATTCAGTTTCGGGGCCTCAACAATATGAAGGGCCCCAACATCCAAGAGGAAGTTTTTCTCCTAGATGCAATCACCAAATGTCCCAATTAGAAATATATGAACCATATGATGATTTAGAGAATGTCTTAATAAATCTAGAAGTTGAATTCTCAACTAACGAATTAGTTCAATAATGTCTGCAATACCTAGAGCAAGCCGAAGAAGAACCAACAACAACTTTTGAGGAACTCAAATCCGTCACTGCGTTAGAAACAACAGAAATGCCTAGGGCCCCTGAGATGAAAACCCTACGAACGAGACTCAAGCATGTCTTCCTAGATAAAGAAAAGCTATGTCCAGTAATCATTAGCTCCACCTTGGTAGACGACCAGGAGGAAAGGCTCCTCGCTGAATAAAAGAAACATAAGAAAGCAATCGGGTACAAAACGACTGACCTGACGGGTATAAATCCAGCCTTGTGCATGCATAGACTGCCCATGGTAGAAGAATTCAAACCCTCAAGAGAACACCAGAGGAAGCTGAACCCCAATCTTAAAGAGGTGGTTCGCCTCGAGGTCCTCAAACTTCTGAAAGCCGACATCATCTACCCAATTTCAGACTCTCAATGGGTTAGCCCTGTCCAAGTAGTCCCAAAAAAAGGAGGGACCACCATCATGATAAATGATAAAAATGAGCTCGTACCCACAAGGACGGTCATAGGATGGAGAATGTGTATCGACTATAGGAAACTAAATAAAGTAACAAGAAAAGATCACTACCCTCTACCTTTCCTTGACGAAGTCCTCAAACGCCTAGCCCATCAAAAGTTCTTCTGCTCCTCGATGGTTATTTCGAGTTCTATCAAATCCCCATACACCCGAAAAACTAAGAAAAAAAACTTTTACTTGTCCCTTTGGAACCTACGCTTTCAGAAGAATGCCCTTCGGGTTGTGCAATGCACCTGCCACCTTCCAAAGATGCATGTCTGCTATTTTTGCAGGATTGACCGAGTCCATAATGGAAGTATTCGTGGATGATTTTTTGGTCTACGGGGATTCATTTGACAACTATCTACTCAACCTCAGATAAGTTTTACAAAGATCTCAAGAAATGAACCTCATCACGAATTGGGAAAAATGCCATTTTATGGTATTTGAAGGAGTCGTCCTAGGACATAGAGTGAGTGAAAGAGGAATTGAGGTAGATAAGGAAAAAATTGATGTCATCTCTAAACTATCGCCGCCAAAGGATGTAAAAGGAGTACGGGCATTCTTGGGTCATGGTGGGTTTTATCGAAGATTCATTAAAGATTTCTCAAAAGTGGCAAAACCCATGACCCACTTATTAACCAAGGACACTGATTTTAATTTTAACCAAGAGCGTTTGCAAAGTTTCACAACTCTAAAGAATGCTCTGGTCTCTGCACCCATTCTGAGAGCACATGACTGGTCACAACCTTTTGAAATAATATGTGACGCTAGCGACTATGCTATAGGAGCGGTGCTAGGACAAAGAATTGACAAAAAACCTTATGTAATATATTATGCATCCAAAATGCTTGATGAAGCGCAAAAGAACTACACCACTACAGAAAAGGAGTTCTTAGATTTCATCTATGCGTTCAAAAAATTCCGCTCTTATCTGATCGGATTAAAGGTCATAGTCTACATTGACCACTCCGCCATACGATATCTAATTCAGAAGCAAGACGCGAAACCTAGACTTATCCGTCGGGTGTTGATGCTTCAGGAATTTGATTTGGAAATCAAAGATAAAAGCGGAGTGGAAAATGTTGTAGTTGAGTATCTCAGCCGCATTGAAGTAGAGGATAATGATAAAGTACCTATCCAAGACTCCCTCCCTGATGACCAACTTATGAAAATCACTACCGGATTCCCCTGGTATGTCGACATAGTGAACTACCTGGATACAGGAATCATCCATCCTACCGCCTCTCACCACGACAAAAGGAAGTTCCTCCATGATGTTAAGCAATACTAGTGGGATGAACCTTACCTCTTTCTTCTATGCATAGATGGACATTTCCGTCGTTGCCTACCTGAAGAGAAGATTATCCCCATTCTAGAGCATTGTCATTCCGGCCCCACTGGGGGGCACATGAGTTCAAAAAAGACTGCTTTGAAGGTTCTACAATCAGGTTTCTTTTGGCCAACAATAGCAAAAGATTCCTATGATTTTGTGAGATCATGCAATAAATGTCAACTTTCTGGAGGTATAACAAAAAGGAATGAAACGCCCCTCACTATGTGGCAAGAGATTGAACTTTTTGATGTATGGGGGATACACTACATGGGTCCCTTTCCCTCTTCATATAGATTTTCCTACATACTGGTTGTTGTGGATTATGTTTCGAAATGGGTAGAAGATATACCCACAGTCTCCAGCGATTCCAAACCAGTCATTAAGATGTTTAAAGATATCGTTTTCCCCAGATTTGGAGTCCCTCGAACTGTCATATCCGACGGAGGGACCCATTTTCTAGATCTAAGCTTTGAAGCCCTCTTAAAGAAATACAGAGTCAACCATAAAGTTGCCACGCCTTACCATCCACAAACTAGTGGTCAAGTTGAAGTCTCAAATAGACAACTGTAGGCAATCTTAGAGAAAATCATCAATAGACACCACATCGACTGGTCCAACAAGCTTCCTGATGCCCTTTGGGCTTACTGAACAGCTTATAAAACACTAATTGGAACAACTCTGTTCCGTTTGGTATATAGGAAATAATGTCATCTTCCAGTAGAACTGGAACATAAGGCTTGGTGGGCCATTAAACAAATGAACTTCAATTTTAAAAGCACTAGAGAAATTAGACAACTACAGTTGTAGGAACTAGAGGAGCTCAGAATGACCGCATACCAAAGTGCCAGTATTTACAAAGAACAAACCAAGATGTGGCACGATGGCCATCTAAAAAGAAAGGACATCACTATTGGAGACAAAATCCTTCTTTTCAACTCCAGACTCAAAATGTTCCCTGGGAAACTCCGTACAAAGTGGTCCGAGCCTTTTACTATCAAGCACATATACCCGACTGGAGCCATCATAATTGTTGACGACAATGGAGGAGAAAGGATCGTCAATGGTCATAGATTGAAAAAAAATACTATACTCCAGCAAAAAAAATTCTGAGACAGACTATTGAGATCAGAGACCCCACAGTATCATCATAACAAAATCAAAACTTCATCGAGCCAGCGACGTAAAACCCAAGAGCTACTTGGGAGGCAACCCAAGATCTGTTTATCACTGTTTATCTTTTATTTTTATTTCCTTTGTTTAATTTAGGTTTATCATCTTTAATCTGAAAATATAAAAATTCACATAAACAATCAAAACAAACATAAAAATATAAAAATAAAAAACCTAAACCATCTTAAAACGATTTTGAACTGTTTGGAGCCAAACGGTCCTGAAACCGTTTGGAGCCAAATGGTCCTGAAACCGTTTGGAGCTAAACGGTCTCGAAACCGTTTATAGCCCAAACGTTCTCAAATCGTTTGACCTTGGGAATTTGTAAAGTCAACCCCCAAATCCTATAAATATAACCCTACCCCCTCTCCTTCTTCTTTCTTTCGATTCTCAAACCTCTAAACCCTCGCAAGCACTATTTCATCTCCCCTGTTCCTGCTCCCGCGCAACTCGCGACGCTGGTTCTCCCCGCCACCATCACTCCCGCTTCCATGTGTCTTCACGACGCCCACACCTCCGTTACCGCCGCTCTTCGCATCACCGTCGTCATCATCACCCGCAACAGTAAGGTAGACCAGTGCACCACCATCATCGGCACCTCCGTCTTTGCACCTCCTCTGTTTTTACCATCGCCGACGTCTACATCGCCGACACACCCCCCTTTTCTATCGCCACTGCCATCTCCTCTCCTTCGTCCACTGCACCCCCGTCGTTCCACCTTCCAAACAGTCTTGAAACCGTTCGGAGTCAAACGATCCTGAAACCGTTGGGAGCCAACAATCCTGATACCGTTTGGAGCCAAACGGTCCTGAAATCATTTGAAGCCTCTTCAAACCTTTTGGTCTTACAAAACCGCTTGAATTCGGATAAAACATTAACACTTACATTACATAAACTTCTCTTTTTAATACACTTGATATCTTTGCAAATCCAAACCATGTTAACACTTGATTTTATGCAATTTTTTCAGATATGGCCGGAACCGCCGAAAACCCGCACTGGATAACGGAGCAACTCATGGAAGACCGCGCCAAGCTCCAAAAGATAGTCGACATCTATGACAGTACTGGACATGTCCCACCCAAGGTCAACCTGCTCGAAGTCATGCATAAAATTCAACGCCTCAATAGGTGTTTAGCCGAGGAGCCCGACGAAGAAGTGGAAGAAATTTCTTCCAGTGATGAAGGATCTGAATACGAGCCAAATTCCGAGGACGAAACCCCAATTGAAAAGTCCAAGGGGAAGCGTAAGTCTCAAGCAGCTACCAAAGAACAACCAACACAGAAAAGGGCACAAAACCAAGTTCACCCTGCCACTGCTAGGGAATAAACCCTAGTAGGATATATCCCACCAACCGCTACCACCACCCCCACTACCACTCCTGCAACCACCACTACCCCTATCTTCTCAGTCATCACCACCACCGCACCACCACCAGAAAACCTTTTCATCCACACCATCCCATCCATCGACAAAACTTTAAAACCAACAAAGTACGTTTTCTCAAGCATACTAATAAAGATGGGGATATATGACCGAATCCTCACCCTACTTGATAATGCAAATCTCTCAAGATTATGCTTTGTCCCTGAGATTTCATACGTCAAGCCCACAACAAAATTCTTTACACATTTCACCAAAGAAGCGGTGGACATTATGGACAGAGCAAGGGACGGAGGTGACCGCAGGCTGGTCACCAAACTTTTTGGTCACAACATTGTCATAACATAAAATCTATTGAACGAAATATTCACAGACAACCAGGAGCAGCTAAAAAAGGCCAAAGCAGTTAGTACAGAGAGCTTCGAATTCAATAGACACAACTTTTGGAAATCCCTAACAAGGATCCCTAATTATGAGGCGAAGACCTACAAGGCCTCCAATATTCATTCTGGGTTAGTGCGCACGCTTCACAAAATCCTCACAAGTGCGCTCTTCCCCAGAATAGAGGGTGGGAATGTTATCACCGCTGATCTTTTTTCTGTGGTCCATCCTATATGGGAAGCCGGTCAACATTGGACGACACATGATACAAAAGTTTTCAGCATATGTCCTAGGGAAAGAAATCTGCATCGGCGGACACATAACTTACATTCTTAAATACCTCAAGATGGAAAGATTACTCCCTCGGTGCACGCAGATCAAGGGAGACATCCTCACTAACGAGAAAATTTTAAAGAACTCTTACATTATCAAAGAAAAGGATGCAAAATTACACTACATTTTCTACCCTACAGTAAGATCCTCCAGAACTCTGGTACTGCTTCCGGAGCTAGCAGATTATGACAAGGAAAAATTGTTCTTTACTGACGAAGAGCTTCACAAAATCCTAGCTTCGGTCAAAGTACAAGAGAAGAAGACCAAAGTGGGCCAGACAAAGCTTAGTATCACCGCCCCGACAGCTAGGGTAACAAAAATACTAGTAAAATGACCATCTAAGACACGTTTACAACCAAAACAGTTGTCGGGGATGCCGACATCAAAGCTAAATCCTGATACAGAACACCCCCACCCCGAGGACCTCATCAATACCTCATCATTAGACTCATTCATCATAAGCCTAACTGATGAGCTCACCACCACCAATACCCCTACAACACTACCATCCACTACTATCCTACCATCTACCACCCTCCCCACATCCACACCTCCACCCACATCTTCCACCTCAACCTTTTTACCTTTGGGTATCCCATTCTACACTCCATTACCCGACTTCACCTCCTCCGCCCCCATCTCCACCCTATTCCCCTCAACATTTTTAGTCCCACCTTTCTCATCGGGAATGTCACCATTTCTTTCTGCCGCCACCCCAACACCACTGGTGACCCCATCTACAGTCACCGCGCAGGTTGCAGGACCATCAACAATGTCTCTTTCGCAAGACACTTCCACCCTTCCACCTCGACCCCAGCCACCTCACCCTTCTGCATATAGGGTGTCTTTTACAAATGTCGGTGAGGAATTCAGACGTGAATTCGACGTTATCCGAAACATCCTCACCGACCCTTCTAATATTTTACAATCTATTTTTTCTTATGTGCAGGGTCTAACTACACAGGTCACCAAGATTGATGAGCAAAACTGTTCCCTACCAGGCATCCTCTCAAGCATCCACCAACAACAGAAAGCAATGGCCATGCAAGTCGAATGCATTGATGACCACCTGCAACAACTACCAAAGTTGGTGCTTGAAGTGAAAAGCCAGCAAGACGATCTGGTCCAGCAAGTCGACATGATTTCTACGCAAAATCAACCATTGCTAGAAACTCTGCGCGAGCTTAAGCAGCAACAAACTACTTTAAGCACACGCTTGGCTAACATCAGCACCACCCTCACACAACTCAATAAATGCCAAGAGGAGTCATCCAACAATGAAATCAACCAGCTAAGAACTCAAGTGACAGACCTCTCTGTACAAATCCTCTCCGTCGAGGCTCGCTACTCAGATCTCAAAGAAACCCACGACGCACTGCTTGAAACACACGAGCATGTGCAAGTGGCTTTCGACAAGCTACAAGCACTCCACCGACAGTGTAAGAAGTTTCCACAAAAGAAGACAACAAATAAGGCAGCGGACAAAGAAGATGATGAAGAAGAAAATGAAGATGAGGATTCTGACTCCTCGGCTGACTCCAACAATAGCACCTCCTCAGATGATAAATCTGATGACCCAGACAATGCTGGGGAGGGACCCAGTCGAGGAGCTACACCAAACCAATAAAAAGATCACCACAAAGGTGATAAAGATCCCAAATATCCTACTCACAATGACAATGTTAATATGTCATATGGGGATCAATTTCTTAACTATTCTGCAATGGGATCTCTGGGGGAAACTGCCAAAGAAGTAGCTTTTGCTGAGTTCCAACAATGTTTATTCAGAACCAGCACGAGTCAACAACAAGCAACACCAGCTCAACATTTCTCTGCACCAGAACAATCGGTGCCTTTTCCCCCAGAACAGGAAGAATCAGAAAGAGTCAGTTTAGATATAGATGAAAATCTCGACTCTGCTTCCGATTCAGATAAAGACAAAGATCTGCAGTACTACATTGATGATTTGGAGCAGACTTCTTCCCAGCTTCCGCAAGAGCTTCCCCCGTCGCCACCTCTACCTCACAAGATGCATGATCTAGACATGGCAGCCATCTCCACTCTAGATGCTCAAGATATCTTCATCCTAAACATAATAGTAGATGATGCCAAAGAAGGGGGTGACGTTATCTACCATAACACAAAGACTCTGCACAAGTTGACACATGAAGATTTCCGCACCATCCTTCGACCACAATCACCGGTGAAGATGGTAATCTTTCATGTCATCCTTGCCAATTATATCGAAATCTACAGAAGCTCTAAACGGCAGCAACCAGTACTTAACACTTCGCCTACTATGGGAATGAGCCTCTACTTTATAAAGATTTACAAAATAAATCTATCAAGCGGTTGCAGAAGGGGATTTCCAGAAAGGCACGCTATATTACTGTGCCCTTTCAAGTTTCTGGCCACTGGCTTCTAATGATCGTGGACACCGCGGCTCGAGACGCCAAGGTGTACAATTTTTGTGCCAGTGAACTAAGGTTGGAATAATTAATTTTGCTGGTATTAAAGTCAGGGAGGCCAGATGCATCCCTTTTTGGCTTCTGAAACTGATCTGGGCTGCAAGCCCATCCCTCCACCAGGGTTGGAGCCAACCGTGGTTCAAGATAATAAACCCAAAAGTCCAAGCACAAGAAGGATCTAGGGATTGCACTTTCTATACTATACGTCACATCTAAGCGCTCAATCAACAAATCCCTTTCACTGAGCTGGCCACAGATGATTTTCATTCTCTACGAGGGCGTTACACCATGGAACTAATATGTAACAGAAGGTTCTTCAATGACCCAACTATGGCGCCTAACGATGTTCCTCGCTACCTTTACTCAGCCATCCAACATCCTCAAAAACAGCCATTCCGACAAACAATAAAGGAGTTGAAAAAACAACAGCCCGCCAAGGTCCCCGAGAAGAAATAATGGGACCCTTATTCTTTTGATTTGGCGGATGATACAGGGGACATCGAGTTGCTAACCGGGGCTACCATCAATAGACCACCTTCACAAAAGGTTCCCCCATCTGCCATCACACCGATGTTCCCTAATTTTGACCTCAGCGCCTGTAAAAGTCTTTCCCACAATGAACTTCGGCTCATCATGTCAAGGCTTTACGTCGAGAAAGATGATCTCATTTTTATGGCCGAAGATATTCTGGTTATGATAGATACGCTATGAGAAACTGTACAGATCAAAGGGTCTCTATCCGTGAGTTTGATGGCCGCCTATCAATTTCTTCTCAGACAGAATCATCGTACGGCCTATATGGCATCAACATATATGAAGGATGATCTCCTAAAGCTAAAGAAGTTCAGAACAACTGCGGCACTCATTTCCTTCCTCCAACAGACAACTCCAAAGTTTATCATGCTTCCTTTCCTTCATTCAGAGCACTGGATGTTAATGGCAACAAATCTTCATGACAGAACAACAACCATATACAACAGTTCCGACAGCCAGTACAATCCAGATCAGCAACAGTATACTACAACACCAAGAACGCCAAAGGAGGAGGTGGCAAAGGAGTGTGCTAACCAACTACAAGACCTTCTCAGCACACACACACGAGCATACGGTAAAGAACACTTTCATCGCCCTGCCTTCAGCCACAAATGTCCCCAGTAGCTCTGTGAGTCAAACGACTATGGTTTCTACGTCCTCTACTGGATATACACCATCATGGCCCTTGGAAGACCAGTAGAGGACATGACAGACATGGATTACCACACATTATGTGGAAAGTTTGCTGCTAATCTTCTTCGCACACATGGCGCTAATAAAGGACTATTACAAGCCTGATGCCCTTGTCCTTGTACTTCTCAACCTATCACTTTGACACTCTAAGGACAGAGTAAGTGATAAGTTAGGGGGGGAGTACACTGGACAAGGGCAAGGTATCATTTTTAAATCCTTCACTCTCTACCTTCTTTTTCAATTTTGTACAAACTTTCTTTCTTTCACATTTAGATTTTGTTCTAAGTAATTCCCCTGATAAAATACACCCCACACATAAGAATAACATCCCTCTTGGAACAAGTCATCCCCAGCTAACTTTAGAATCCAGTCAGTCCTCATGAACAATAACAAAAATAGCATATAGACATGTAATGGCGAAATAATAAATTATCTTCACAACTAGAAGTTCATGCTTTTGCTTCAATTCTACATCTGACTCTCCACATGTTAATATCAGGGCCGAAACAAGCCAAACATTCTCAAGGGTGGGAGGGATATCAGGTGACATCCAAATCAAGAAGCCTCGCAAGTGGACCACTAAATAGAAACCTAATAAGTGCATGTCGAGAAACTCCAAGAACATCTTTCTTCTCTTCAAATAAAAGAGGCTTGGCCGCCCAACCAAAACCCTAAAAATCCCAAACCTAAGCCTATGAGTTTACAAATAAAAGCCAGAGTGTTGAATAAAAAAATGAGAGTTGTGCCACATATAAGGATCTATATGAAGAGCCAATAAAGGTCTCGCCCAGCTGGTATATTAAGCTGCCCTCACAAAGGCAGATGTGTCGTGCCCGGTAGCAAAATCCTAAGGTATCCAAATATATGAAAGGCTGATACAGGACTCACCCGGTCGGTACATTCAGCTGCCCTCACGAAGGTAGATGTATCGTGCTCGGTAGTGAGACCCTAAAAGCATAGACAAACCCTCCCCCAATTGAAGGGGGACTTATACAACAAGTCTTTAGCCAACCCTCATACCCACTCTAGCTTCCGACAGGATTTTCAGAGAAGTATAAAACTGATTAGAGTCGACGACATGCACATAATAAAAAGTGGTCCCAATGCAGGCTACAAGATATGGAAGAAACCTGAGAACTAAGCAACTCTCAACAACCAAAAGAATTAAGAAAATCAAAAGCTCTGATACAAACTTAGGAGATCTCTGGTTTAGAGTTGATGCAAGAGTATGGAAATCTTAACTAAATAAAATCACCTCGCCATTACATGCCTCAGCTCTATCTAACTTGTGGACAAGCTAGACTCTAAGTTAGGGTGGGGGGTGATAACCTCCCATTTTGTGACGTTATCCTAGTAATTTTTCTCAGTTTTCCATACTCTTTCTCAGATAAATTAGATAGAACCCTTAACTTTCCTCCTTCATTACAAATATATCTTTAAATTAACTTTTCTCTTTTCTTTTTACAGAAAAAATACAAAAAAATCACAAAAGTTCCAAACAGTCCCGAGACCGTTTGGAGACCAAACGGTCCCAAGACCGCATGAAGTCACACGGTCCCAAGACCGCATGAAGTTACACGGTCCCGAGACCGCATAAAACCAAACCGTCCCAAGACCGCATGAAGTCACACGGTCCCAAGACCGCATGAAGTCACACGGTCCCGAGACCGCATGGAGATATGCAGACCTAAGACCAAATAAAGGCAAACAATTTTAAGACTGTAAGGAATCAAATGGTTTCCAAACCGCACGAGTCCAAACGGTCTCAGAACCCAAATAATTTCCAAACCGCACGAGTCCAAACAATTTCCAAGACCGTTTGGGCCTAAGACTGCCCAAACCGTTTGGACTCCACTTAAAGCCTATAAATAAGACCCAAAGGGTCCACACAAGATATCAAGTCTTATACGCCCAAAGGCTGCCTCTACTGCTCTAGAGTCATTCCATTCACTCCCTTGAGGTTGCCAGTCCAAGATCTATACTTTGTCACCAAGCTGCTTTCTCTCTCATCAACCAAGAAGGTGAGAAGAGGAAGATTCGTCATCAAGCAAGCTATGAAGTGTGAAGATCATTTCTCTCTTCTTCAAGGGGTCGACTTCCCTCCCTCCTTCGTGGAGATGACCTCTCTCTCTCTCTTCTCGCCTCCTTCTTTTTTCTTTCTATGAGTGAGTAGTCTCATTCACTAGGGTGCGGGGAGTAGCCCTACAACCCATGTTTTTATTTCATGCAATGTAATTCATGAGTTTACAATAGATGAACACTATCTTTTCAGTTTAACATCAATCGTTTGATGAATGCTTGTTGCTTGATCACCAACTTGTGTTATCTTTTATCTATCAGTGTGAATTGTCTATGTTTGTGCTTTTAGATTTGATTACCGATTGTAAGTTGGTTCTTGATGTATGTATCCACCATGCATCTATTTCGGTATCTAGGGACGTCTTTTACGGGGTGGAGTAAATTCACCCCCACCGTTGTACTTTCATACTATGAAATGGAATCAGTTGACGTATGAAAGTATAACTTTGATGGGTCGAGGAACACACTTTGTGGAGGGAGTAATGCAAAGTAAGTGACCATTCATTTGGGAATGGTTGACATTGCAATACTCCCGCGCTTCTCGTAGTTAGTTGTCCGATAGGAGGCTAAGTCTACAAAGATACTAACTGATTAGACTCTTATTGCTGGCCATGCTGTTATAGTGTATGTTTTAATCCATGTGTAGTGGTGGTGAAACCCGACAACATCCTAGTGGTTTTATAACATTGTTTACAACCTTAAACTTTACTTTCTTGCCTTTACTTAATTTACATTTAGTTTAAAACAACCCAATCAAATCTTTGATCTAAATATCAACTATTGAATGGTTAAGTATAATTCTAACGTTTTCTATCTTGTTAAATCTTGACAAGACCGTTGTCCCATGGATTCGACCCTTAACTATACTACGATAAGACTTCCGCGTATCCTAGCATACATGTGTGGAGTTCCTAATCTAGTATAAGCAAGGCTAAACTGAAAGATTTACCATCTTTAGGATTTTTAGTGGTGCATGCAACTCCACGTAAGTGAAAGCTCCATCATGAGCCAACTCTCTTGATCTTCTAGGGCTTCTTGGTGATAGTCTTGAGGTTGAAGATGACCAACCCGTCATGGCCTTTGGTCCCTTGCACGATACCCTAAGGTTGGGTCCTGCCCGATATCCCTCTTCTAGGGTTGAGCTTTGGCGATAGGTTAGGTGGTGCCTTGTTGACCACTTGACCGATATGGATCCTTACCCGAGATGTGGTTGGGCGATAATGCCCCTGACTGATATGATGCTTGGTTGACATCCCTTCTTGAGTGCCTTGGGTGACTTGGGAAGGCCATGCCTTGTTGGTTGAGCAACACCCCTCCTTCCTTGAGTTGTGAGGTGAGCTCCAACCCTTGGCTAATATGGTGTTGCCCGATATGGAGTCTTGGTTGATATAACCCTGGATTGGTGATATGGTGCCTTGACTGATAGAGAGCCCTAACCCTATCTTAGATGATAGGGCTACCTTGGGTGATATGGAAGCTCCTTGGGCACCATGGTGTGTTTCCCAAGATGTCACTTGATGGATGGAAGCGATATGCCTTGGGCGATAGGGGTATGGTGGTTGCCCGACATGGAAACCCTAACCCTAGTGGGTGATATGGGGTCTTGGTCAATAGGGTTGAAGTACTACCCGATACACTTTGGTGCATGTCTTCCTGATACCCTCTTGTACTTTGCTGCCCAATATGCTTCTTAACTCATACATGGCTCAGCGCCCTAGGGTTTGGTGGTGATCGATATCCTTTGGGTGAGGGATAGTACCCTACCAGATACCCCTTTAGTGAGGGTAGGCGACACTCCTAGTGAGGGATGCGTCTAACCTGATAACCCTAAGTTGGTGAACTTACTATCTCGAACCATTATCTATGATGATGAGATATGATAGATGGGTTGTAACCAGTGATATGGTGGTTACTTAAGGTTGATGATAAAGTAAGATGATAAGATCATGGTTGTGTTCATGATGTTGTGAGATACAGGGTATGGTGGATATTCATGGTTTGGTAACAATAATATAAGTTGTTTGACATACCATCTATAGCTTTATACTTCATGTGTTCATAATAAAGGATGTTGTTTCAATCCTGTGCACCTTAAGTCTTAATGACATAATAATCATAATATGTTCTCTACAGATCTATAATTGGTGATCAAGTTATCTCTCCTGATATGCATACTAACCATGCATGTATTATCAAATAAATTCTTAGCCAGGTAAGAGCTATGAGGTGTATGTGTTTTGTCTAACTATGAATAATGATGTTCCTTGTTGATGAGATAGCATGTATCGCCACTATGATGAGAAAGTTCTAGTGACCTGATAAAGGCTGAGTGCTTGATTGAGGGGTTATCCTCTAATGATGAAATGAGGGATTGTTATCCCACAATGATAATGTATGATGATCAAGCCTTGAGCAACAATGGTATTATGTGATGAGGGATATAGATCCCATGGAAATGTGATAATGACAATAACAGTCTGGCACAATGTTGTTTATGTTTTATAACTTGGTTGCCTTAACAATTCACTTAAAATATACTAATTAATTACCGATGAACATTTCATGTAGTTTGCCCTGGCCATAGATCCATCATTGATAGTAGCTGGTGATGGTGATACAGGTTTATCCTACTGGATTACCTAGATCACATATTGTTGAATATGTGGGGTTTCTCCTAGCCTAAAATAGGAGGATTAGAGTGCGCAACTTCGACTGTAGACTCAGTATTGTTAGAGCATGGTGAATAGGCCCATAGCTCAGTATGATAGAGCATGAATGTATTCATGGCTCAAGAGCACGGTGAATAGGCATGTGGCTCAAGGTATACTAGTGCCGAGACCTGTACCAAGGCAGGCTAGATAAAAAGGTAGCATGTAGAGCTGACCCTGTGACTGAGGTCACTTAAGAAAAAGACTACGGTCCTACTTTGGATATCGTGCACTAACCATGAGGAGGTGAGGTCGTGGAGTTCGGCTCTTCCATTGACCTTGTATGGCATCAGTTTTGGGATTCACAACCGAAGGTTGGAATTGAGCGGTACGGCTCACTTCCTCAAGGCATAATAAATCGTAATCTAGCCGTATAGTATATATTGCTTAGAGTAAAACATAGAACATTGGTTGAGGCCTTGCTTGTATAGTTGCCCTAGATATATCTTGCAGTTAATTAAATGTCCCTCATATCTCATGATAAGTTCTTATATAACTTGTCTTGTCAATCATGTTCCATAAAAAATATCTGGTTATATGCCTCCTGGATATCCTGGTAAGTTTGTTAATAAATCTAGTTCTGATCAGTATGCTACATATATGATCTGCTTATATCAGTTATCTACTTTATGTACTCTAACTTTCTGAAGTTTTATAGTTCAACGGGGAGTTAAGTTTCTCTCTGGGGCTGTCACAATCTGAATCTCCTTGTTCATAAATGATTGTTTATCTGAATGCATAGTACATATATGTTAGATACTATCTTGTATTGCATGTAATGTCATTAGTGTTTGCTTGATATCTCGATAAGGAGGTGGAACCCTAGATGAGTGGAAAGTTGAAAATTTGTGAATACATATTGTGAAATCCATTTGAAGTGCTTCTCTTGGCATCATAGACTTTATTTATTCAATGTTATTCTCAATGAGAAATATCCCAGTGAATGGTGTGGAAACCCTAATTTAGCTCATTTCTAGGATTTCATAGATATGTTGATTGTATATGACTTTTTGAAAGCAATCTTTATTCAGTGAATGTTTATGACACATTAAATCCTTATGTGAGTATTGTGACAAATGAAGTAAATGAAACCCTAAAGATAGGGTGTTCAATGAATCAAATATTGCGATATCAATGTTTCTCAGTAAAGATTTGGTGATGCTTAACAGTTTAGTTGTGGTAAATGTTATCCGATGGTCTATGAAATGAACAGTTTACAAAGCTAAACTAAGATATGTTGATATGATGATTGAATTGTGAATTTAAAGAGTGAATTAGACATTTAGATGCCATGAACATTGTAGAATCCTCATAGGATGAGGCATGCTCTATAGGGAGGAAAAGAGCTCCCAACTAGAGGTAGTCCAGATCGAGGTAAGCCAAAGCACACCAGTAGGGTGTGAGGGTCTTCACCAGTAGGGTAGACTCCTTATAGTTGTGCAGTATTCAACACCAACTGGAGATGTCGGTGGTGCTTGTGTTACATGTTGTAGTGATTAGTGGTCAGTAGGTCCACTGATGCATAATAAGCCTGAGGGCTTTGACTCACCACATGAGTTCCCAAGTTGAGAGGTGGAGCCTGAGATATTTGGCCACTCCCATTAGCTATCGAGAGGCATACGTGCTAAGATCCTCTACAGATGAAGTCTTACTCGAGAGATAGGCTTAGGAACCCATGCATGCTTCTAAGCCTTGTACAGTGAGATCGTAGCTTGCTATGATTCTTTCACATGTTGTGGCACACCTCATGTGGGTTCAGGGCATAATAAGATGAATGAGAGGTTAACCAAGTGTGTGTTGTTATTGAATTATCCTTTGCATGTTTCTGAGTTTTTAGTTCTCTTTGATATTAATCAAGCATGTTCATATATTGTTTTTCTCTTGTAGATGACTAGAGTATTATGCCATATTTATGTTTGTGAATGATTAGTCTCTTTAAAGCTTGTTGTTGTCATATTTCACATCAGTTGCTAAACAATATATCTCTAATTATATAAGTGCTTTAAACTATTTCTTTGAAGTACTCATTCACTGAGCTAGTAGGCTCACCCCTCTTATCACAATTTTTAGGGATAACTCATGGACTAAAGATGTCATTGCATCAATGTAGATCTACCACAAGAGTTAAGTATGGAATTAGTTAAGCTCAGCCGGTCCATGTTACTCTAGTCCTTGTATAGAGTTGAGAGAGAGTTCTGAATGATGATTTGTATCTATTTTTCCTTAATAATAGAGTATATATCTGGTATTCATGTTGTATGTACATGGAAGTGTGAGGAACAAAATGAATTTTTGGAAGTATATCATTAATGTTGAGATCATATTAGAGTAATCAAGGTTTAAATCCTTTGTAAAGTTTGTTTATGTGATTGAATGCGAGAAAAAAAAGAGTTTGAAATATAGGAAAAAAATTGGGAGTGAAATTAAGTATAATCCTCAACTTATGTCCTAATCTCATGATTAGTGGTAATTGTGGGATGTGAGTGTAACACTACTATTTAAAGGGGAATATGGAAGTAAATTTTTTTATTTCCGCTGCCTTCTCTATGCCATATTTCCCTACAATGTATCCCTCTCTTACAAATGTTGTGAGTACAACACCACTAACATCAACTAATTATGAACCATTATTCCTATCAACTACACATTCAATATCATAGAAATAAATTTCATTTCAAAAATAAAACAATAGTGTAGATAAAAAAACTGCCTATATTATGATAAAATGACTATAGGACGAATAAATAGTAAAAAATGAGATCATGTCTTTAAATAAAACAAATGCTTTACATGATATAATTTTGAGAAGTTTCCAATAACACCAACTATAAATTCTTGTTTAGTTTTTTCCAAGGTTGTGGTTTCTCATTTTGATGGATCTCGTGGATTATGAGTTGTATCGACACTAGCACTTCCTTGATAATTATCAATGGAACACCACTTGACTATTTATCACCTTATATTATACAATCATCTACCACCCCATCTCTTCATATTTTCCAAGTTAATTCTTGCACATTTTCATACTAGTAGTTAATAATTATTCTTGTACAATAGAGGAAAATTAAAAAGAAAAGGCAACGAACAACTATAATTTTCTTATGACCTTATACTAATATAAATTATGTATCACAATCTCATATATATGACATATGTATATTTGGGATAATTCACTCTCTAATCTTAGCTTTGACTTCAATAAGGTAGAAGTAAACATGGGACTGATATATAAATTAGGAAGAAAATGTATTAAAATACATATATTTGTTAGTGATGACCTCATATTTTTCAAAGTGATGTATATTAATATCATCTATATCGTATACATCTTGGGAATACTCACACCTATCTAGTATTAGTGTTAACTTGAATATCTTAATCATTTTTGGTTTCAACATGGAAAAGATAAACACATAACACTTCTTCACAAACTATAATGCAATGGGGTTGCGTCCCCGGTTATTGTGGTTGCGTCCCCGGTTGCTGCTGGAGCTGATGGAAGGGCGATGATGCGTCGTGATGAGGATGGGAATGAGGGAGCTTCTGCTAGTGTTTCTGGTTCGACGACGCAGAGTCGGGATGGTGCTGCTAGCGTCGCTGCTGTTGCTGGTAGGGAGACGCAGCGTTTTGAGGGGGTTGCTGCTGGTGTTGCTGGTGGGGCAACACATAGTCGTGGAGTTGATGTGAATGAGGATGTTGGTGCAATGGCGGATGCTTACATAGCTCGTTCAAGGGAGAGTGATGATTCTATCAGACAGTCCACTGGTGCTTCCTCTTCTTCATCATCCAAGGCTTCAAGGGCGTCCAAAGGTGATGGGTCTCGTAAGACCCGCTCGGCTGCCAGAGGTCATTAATGACCTTTCTCATGACTAATGTTCGTGGCTCGGGGAAGCCACGTAAAAAGAAATAAGTGAGGAGAACTATCATTGATAATAAAACGACAATGTCCATTCTTGTTGAATGTAAAATCAAGTCTCACATGATACATACATTTGATCGTATGTTCCCTAAAGGCTGGTTATGGGTTTCTAATCATCTGCATGATCATAATGGTCGTATATATGTTGGATGGAATCCTAATTGCTGGACTACTTCTGTGGTTGAGATGGATGATCAACAGGTTACTTTGAAATGCACTAATAAAGGTGGTCTCATCATCTACACTACTGCTATCTACGCTAGGAACTCTGTGTCTGAGCGTTCTTTTCTGTGGCGTACCTTGGAGAGGATTGCTATTAGCATAGATGAAGCGTGGCTTATCACTGGTGACTTCAATAATATCAGGAGGCAAGAGGAGAAGGCTGGGGGTCGTGAGGTGCCCTCTATTATCCTTAGTTCTTTTAATTATGCCCTGGATAATGCTGGTCTAACCGAATTACCTGTCATTGGTAAGGAGGTTTATACATGGCATAACAAGCAAGGTGTTGCTAAAAGGGTGGCATGCAAACTTGATAGAGCCTTTGTTAATGACGCTTGGCTGACTAAATTCCCTGGTTCCAAAACAAAGTTCATCACATGTAATTATTCTGATCACTGTGCTCTAAACATCAATATGAAGCCTATCTCTTTCAAGAAGAAGCTTTTCCGTTTTCTCAATTTCTGGCTGGATTGGGAAGGTTGTAGGGACATGATTAAAGAGGCTTGGACGACTGGTATCCACGGTAATCCTCTCTTTCAATTCTGTCACAAACTCAAAAATGTCAAAGATAAGTTGAAGACTTGGTCCAAACAATATCTCAACCTCAAGAACCTGATTGCTAGAGAAAGAATGGAGCTTGATGACATCTCAGCTATGGTCCGTAGATGCCCTCTAGATCCAGACCTTATTCATGCTGAAAAACAAACTCTTGATAGATTGGACTTGCTTCTCAAGGCAGAAGAGGTTTATTTCTGGCAGCGTAGTAGAATGGAGTGGCTCTCCAATGGTGATAGAAACACTACTGTCTACCATACCATGGTCAAGAGATGGGATGCTATCAACTCTATAACTGAACTTTTTGACTCACATGGTAATCTTTTGCAGGATAAAGATGCTATTGCCGATGACACTGTCCAGTATTTTGAACATCTTTACAATCAACCTTGTGATGATTCAGTCTCTTGTACTCCAGATTGGTGACCTCTTGTTTCTGGTATTGACAATGACATGCTTTGCTCTACTCCTAGTTTGAGTGAGGTTCGTGATGCTGTGTGGAGCATAGGTCCTCACAAAAGCCCGGGCCCGAATGGCTTCAATGGTTACTTCTATAGGGGTAATTGGAATTTCATTTGTGATGATCTCCTCAAGGCTGTCCAGTGGATTTTTGAAGGGGGAAACATGGTTAGGCAAGTCAACCATGTTTTTCTAGCTCTTATTCCCAAGAAGGATATTGTTTCGTCACCTGCTGACTTCAGGCCTATCTCCTGCTGCTCAATGCTCTATAAAATCATTGCTAAAGTCATATCAAGGAGACTATCTACTCTTCTGCCAAAGATTATCTCTCCCTACCAAGGTGCTTTTGTCAAAGGTAGGAGTATTGAGGATTGTTCCCTTCTTGCGGCTGAATTCACTCTTAGATTCAATCGGAAATCCAGCCCTCCTGCTGCTTGCATCAAGTTGGATATTACTAAGGCTTTCGACTATGTTCGTTGGTCTTACCTTTGGGATTGTCTCTATGGCCTCGGGTTCAATGAAAAGTTCATCTCCATTCTTAAGCAATGTGTGGAAACTCCATCCTTTTCTCTCTTGCTAAATGGTTCGTCGGTTGGCTTCTTCAAAAGCTCCAACGGTCTTAGGCAAGGTGATCCCTTATCCCCTCTACTTTTCTCTATTGCTATGGAAGGTCTCAGCAGATGTCTTGAGGAGGCGTATAATAATAAACTCATCAGGAGCTATTCCATTAATGGGACCAAAGCTCTTAGCCATCTTCTGTTTGCAGATGATGTTCTTATCTTTTCTGAGGGACGTCTACACAGCCTTGTCAAACTCAAGCAGGTTCTACTTGATTTTGGTTCTGTTTCTGGCATGAAATGCAATCCGAATAAAACACATATATTCTTATCCTCTTCTTGTCGTAACAAGGATGCCTTGATTGGCTGCTTGGGAATTCAGCGTGGTACTTGGCCCACAAAGTATCTTGGTTTTCCTATGGCTGGAGGCAACCTCAGGAGGCGCCATTTCCATGAATGCTTAGATAAGCTCAGAGATATGATACAGAGATGGCCTGGTTCTAAAATATCTATGGCTGGTCGCCTTGTGCTTGTTAAGCATTGTGCCATGGGTCTGATCAACTACTGGATGCGTATGGGTGACATCCCTCCTGCTGTCTTACAAAGAATGGAGTTGTTACTTTCTGACTTCCTTTGGGGTAGCTCGGTCCACCCATCTAGTTGGTCACGTTTAGCTTACCCGCTTGGCGAAGGTGGCTTGGGACTTAAGAGACTTGATGAACTTGCGGATTACCATTCGTTACGCCGCATCAAGAAGTTCAATCAAGCTCAATGTTTATGGAGCTCATGGCTTTCTTGTAGGTATGGTGATACCTTGTCTATTGCTTCCAAGTATGGCTCTACTTGTCACAGATGTATGGTTGCTCTATGGCCTTCCTTCTCAGCTTGGGAAGGCAAGGATCTTTGGGAGAACGTAAGACAAAAGCACCCATCTGATAAGGCTTATGGAAATCTTTGGCTCTCCAAGCACTATCCTAGATGGAGTCTTACCACCTTTAGAGCACTCACTAATGTACTTCCTACTATGGAGAAGATTAGTTCCTGGTCGGGGGCTCCCGTTCCTGCATGTTTACTATGTGGCCAACACAGTGACTCCATCACTCATCTCTTTGGGGGCTGCAAATACTGGAAATATATTTGGGGACGTGCCCAACTTAAACTCAACATCAGAACCTCATATTCTCTTTATGAATGCCTCATGGATCTTGGTAAAAGGTCAAAGCAATCCAGAATCATTGAACTTTGGGCCATCACTGGTGCTTTTCACTTCATTTGGGAGGAGCGTAACAAAAGGATACATAACGGCGGCGCTTCTGACTTTGTCGCCATCTTCAACCGTCTTGCACTTGAGATCAAGAGAATGTTCTTTACTTTTAAATATTGTCTTGATTTTCCTCCTATTATAGCTAGGAATTGGGATCTGCTGTAACCAATTCCTAGATGTGTGTAGTCACATGTATGGGTGTGGCTTGTAACTTTGTCCCCGTTTAGGGGGTTTTTGGAATATACTTACCCAATTTTCCAAAAAAAAAAATAATGCAATGGGGTATCCTTCTCACATAAATACTTAGATCTCCCTATCCCTCCACTGATACTAAACTACTTTGTTTGGTAACCAATTATTAGCAAAAACTTGCACCAAATTCACTTCGTGTGATCCAAAAAGATTACATATTATCTAGGAAACTTACTATGATAATTTTGACATATTCAACTCTTCCATATTACCACATTGGTTGTGCATTATCCTACATAATTTTGAGTTGAAAATTGACAAAATGAGAAGAACCTCCTTTTAAGAAAGGATGGAACCATCAAGAAAATATTTTGAGTTAAATGGCATGATATTCATTAACTAGAGTCCATAAAGGGTCGGGTACCATTTTCTTAGGGATACACTTATATTGCACATTTAGAAAGGTACTTTCATGCCTTCTTCATAAGCTCAAACTTCTTCATGTGGTGTGCTTATGAACAATTACTACAAACACAAGTAACTTGCGGCACAAAAATACAAATTTACAATTCCCACTTTGGAAAATACCTCTTGAAAGCACTCTATTTTTCAAAAAAATTATTATCATTTCATCATGCCCAAAAAAATAATGTTTTGGATTGATCCATGGTTTCATGAGTGCCACCTTGTTGACATTCACCAAAGCACAGTGCACTTTTTATAACCTATTTTTGACCGTTAATTAAGCCTATAAAATTCGTATGTACCCATGCTCAAATCACCTAAAAGGATCACTATTTAACCTAAGACAAATGAGATGACTACTGGTCTCATTCTCCAACTTGTATATCATATGAAAAAGATGTCAAATGGTTATGGGGTGGTCATTTCATAGTTGTGTAAACGTATGACTTCTATGGCTTTTTTATTGTCATATTTAACTACAATATATGGACTTGTAAGTTCCAATTTATAACCAAATTCATTATTAACACTGGCTTGTTAGACGTAATAAACTTCTTCATGATAACAACTAGACTAAGACAAGTCACATACGCCCCTATATTGTCCCTTTTTAATCATGATGATGATATTAACCACACCCTATCTACATGCATCTTTGCACACTATAACTTAAACTAATTTTACTTTTCACACACACCACAACTATTAACCTTAAACATCAATTCATACAATTTTTTGTGACAATAATTGTAAATTTCCCAAATGGAACCCAAGTGGTCCACCTTGGCATTCTATATATTGGAAACGTGGTGTAAAGGAAACAACAAACTCTTTCAAACTATCTCAAGAATTAAAGAACCATTATAACTGGCATCTATACTCTCTATTTGGTCATCCTTTTTCTATACCAATGGGTAATGTTGAATCTTTTCTCAAGAGGAAAGTCATGGATCGTGCATTCATGGTGTGATAGGAGGGCAATATGTGAGGGAGAATTCTAGTGGTTCATGTGCTCTATGCATCACAGGGATGTTAGTTGTGTACATTTGTGAGGTTTAGGATATTTGTTGTGTGATCCACCTTTTTTCTTATTCTTTTGGGTTGACTAACGAAGATACACCCTTTAACATTACCCTTAGGGATGGGGATTTTTGGGGAATTACAAACAACATACTACTTCAATCTTGATGCTACTACTTCAATCTTGATGCTCACCTTTCTATTGATGTTGTGCATCTTCCTCCATCTTTATTTTGATGTTACAACACTTGACTCTAGGTTTTGTAGGCCACTCCATGTGCCCATTTACTTGTGTTTAGTGCAAACAATATGTTAACTTTGTTGTGGTTGCTATCTTTTAGAACTATATATATGCATGATGGTTAATACAAAATGTAGTACAAGTAAGCTCTATAGAATAGTTGGATTAAACCTTAATTAATTTAGTTGAGTAGACATCAATGAACCTTATTAATATTAGTAAAAAGTTAAACCATATAACAACAATAAGGAACCTCACATGTAAATCCCATAGGAATGTTAGATGTGTACTCCTGGTAAGAATTGAAAATCACACGTTAAGTTATAATTGAATTATATCACATAAATATTGAAGAAATTTGTAAGATATATGTCAATCCAAGAAAATTAATTAGAAGTTTAGCATGTAGGATAAATGTTTGTTTGTGATAATTCTTTCTCTCAAGTGAATCCATAACAGTGATATTTGATATGCTTATCATGCTTTTCATTCTTGCACAAATGATAACTTTATTATGTTTGTTATTATTGATATATGAATGTACTACTTGTAAATATAGCTATGGGAGAATCTTTTATCTATGGCTAGTTGACTCTAAACCCCTTGGAGTTTTACGAGAATGAGGATATATGAGATTAAATCTTTTGTTAAACTATTGTAACTCATTATATATTGGATCATATAACTAATAAGAAAAAAGTTGAATGCATTGCAGCTATTGAAACATGGTTAGCTTATAAGTAGCTAAAAGTTACTAGTAGCATTTGGTAATGGATTATTGTAAAGCCCCTCCAAGAACATACACGACATTAGAAGTAAACCCTATGTTGTCTATAACATGGGTCACTCTACTTGGAGGAACATTACAAAACATGATATACATTGCAGCAAGATAAATGAAAACACCTTGCATTAACTCAAAATATAGATTCATACATTGTTTTTTGAAAAGGAAAAAAGCATAGACTATCTGAACTCATTTCAAAACCTAATGCATGTATGCTAAGAAAATCTAAAGCATGAAATAAACTGGATTAGCTAATCTATGGAGTGGTAGATGGCACCCCACCAAGCTAAAATCTCGTTGATGTTAGCTACACTTCAAGGGATCGCTTCAAATCTCTCTTGCTGCTTAATCTAGGGACATATCATCCCATGGCCATGTCAAAACAAAGAAACACATTAGTAAGCGACACTATACATTTTATGAAAATTGAAAATAATCATATATACTTGACTTGAAAGAAAACTTTGACATGAATTTAACTTAAGCATTTTGGATTACATGATTCTTATGACATGAAGAATGGAACAACAAATATATGCATCTCTCTATGACGACCACTTGAGAGCACATGATTGCTAGGAAAGCCCATAATGCTAGTAAATCCCATATTGGCATGAATGCCCATGATCTGGCTATAAAAGCCCATAATTGGCACGAGTGCCCATAATGACCATAAAGGTCCATGATTAGAGAAGTATATAAAAATTAACTCAATTTTATATATCTTAACATTAACATTACCATAAACATGATCTTAATCTTGAACTTTAATCTTTAACGTGAAAGGATTTCTCCCTCTTTGAACATGAACTTTAAATCCATTCATCTTTGAGCATTAATCATAATCTATAATCTTAATGAACATGATAACTATAAGAATTAAGATATAGAAAACATCAAGAAGTTTATATGATGAACATGATTAAAGCATTATTGGAATCATAATCCATAAATCGTACATATCATATAATTCAGTCAATGTACATATGTATAGTGGCATGACCCGCTTACCTGGAGCAAAGAAAAACTTAACTTGGTCTCTTTGATCTTGAGTAAAACCTAAGTCAAACTTCTCTTGTCTTGATTATACTCTAAACATCTATTCATAATAATTAAACATCATAAATAAATACCTTATATTGATCCTAGGTCGAATTTGTTTGAGTGTATTAGGTTTAAACTTATTGTTCAACATCATTATGTTAGGAAAACTAGGTTGGATGATTACCGATTTGATCCTCATTAATCACATATGGTACATATTTAGGGTTTCATGGATTAAATTAGGGTTTCTAATGAAACATCAGAATAGGAAGGAAAAACATGACTTAGAAAGATAAAACTCAAAAAATCCTTTCTAATGACTATTTATTCGAAATTTTTTGACCAGTTTTTGAATCATTTTTAATTTACGAACTATTAACCAAACACTAATGGCAGAAAAACCATGTAGGAAAATTTATCCAAACCAACATGGTGGCCCACACCTAGCTGGCCCAATAGGGTACCAAGAAACTGACACAGAAGCCTGCATAGTCAGCGTGTGTGTTAGAGGAGGTGGGAGCGTCGAAAAACCCAAAACCACCCTTGCAACACAAATTGGGAAATTTCATTATTAAGGGCATAAGGGTAAAATTCATACATGGAATCTTCCTTGTGCCATGACGTCGAGCTTTCTCCCTGGGAGCCCGAAGCTCCAAAGCAGTTTTTTGATCAATATTTGTTTTTGATAAAACTGTGGTGATGGCCATCATCCTCATCTTCCACTGAACCTGGAAGGCTCAAGCACGGCTGAGGTGTGGCCAATAATACCCCTAAACATATCCTACCATGGCAGGCCTAAGGGCTTCCAGTCAAAGAAAGGAAACAGCGATAGAAAGCAAGCCACAAAGAAAATTGAAGTTGTGGGTTGCTTAGTTGATGCGACCCAAAGCTGTAGGCAAAGGAATTAGCTCAAACAGTGGCAAGATGCTTGTGGATTGAAAGTCGATACAAGAAAGAATAAAAATAGGAAAAAGAGAATTACTGGACTCGAGGTCAAATTGATCGCCCGTGAAGCCATGCAACGACATATAGAAGAGTTAGCCATCACTAGAGACCATCTCAAAAATCTGTAGCCCACCGACGAAGTTCGCCTGTGTCATTGACATCAGTCGAGTTGGGAAACATGGAGTGAGGTTATAAGAGGGAATGAAAACTCTAGGAAACAGTCTGTGGGTGTTTGGAGATGGATTTTGAGGGATTCCTTTATAAGCTTGGGGGTCTGGACAGTGAGGGAAATCAGTGGAGGTGGAAACGGGGGAGGGAATGGAGTCCCTTCCTTGCCTAGGATCTCTAGGGCAAGAAACCCTATGGAAGTCAAGTCTTTGGGTTCATGAGACCATGAGGAAGGTGGATACACATACTACTAATATTGATACATTATAATGGGAGAGATCAAAGAAAAGGGAAAGGCACGACACTGTTAGTGTCCAAGAAGGACTGGAATTGGGTAAATGATATTAGAGGGAGTCATTGGATGATTTCATGAGGAACCAGACTGAACAAGAGCTATTTGATCTATAGATTGATAAAAATGCGTGACAAGAATGATTAAAATGGGAACATAGGTCGGTTCTCCCAAATTGAAGATATTTTAATTAATCAACCAAATAAATCCTTTCTAAATTGATTTAAGTGATCAAATAAAACCCCAATAACATCATATTTGAACTATAAGTGAAACAAAAGGACTAGATTATTCCCACGTAGTTAGATTCAGGTTTTCCACAAGTTTTAGCCATAGTTTCCATATTGGTCATTAAACTTGATTTTGATGCATTTCATTGATTAAACAAGTGACAAGTACCTTCCTTTGTGGGAATTTGAGTCCAAACTCAACATAAAAATTCATTGTATTTTAAAATTTCATGTCACATATATTTTATGCCTTCTTGAGAAACTTTCATGGAGGAGAGAGAAAGAGTTGGTTTTCCTTTTATGTAAACTGGACTCATTTATTTACAAAGAAATTAAAGAAAATATATCTTGATCTCCTTTCTATATCAAAATTATATAAATAAATCAATAGTTGAGAAAATTTGCATTAAAGCCCAAGTTTTCTTTTTATATATGGAATTTTGCAATTTATACCCTAAACTTATTTTATTTAAAACTTTGGGATGTTACAATTCTACCCACCTTAAATAAATTTTGTCCTTGAAATTTTCTAATACTACCCACCTTAGGATTTACATATTCTATGTACACTAATTTATAATATCATCTTAACATTTCATTCTCATGGTAAAACATTGTCTAGACCTCATTATTAAAGACAACATATAGGTAAAATCCTAGTGAACCTATTTCCCATCATCATTGATGTGCCAAAGGACCTCTCTTACCTCTAGTCTAGGGGGTTTTGATTCTATCATGGATCTTACATGCTTATCAGATATCTACTTTTCGTATATATGCTTGGTCTTACTACGTGTCTAATTAGGTTTAGGTGACTATTTGTCTCAAACTTTTAATGTTGACTCTTGTTTTCTGTCCCCTTTGTATACATGACGGCCGCTCATACATGCAAAGGTGACATATTTAATCACACTTATCTTAGAACCTCCCTCATGCACATGTCTCATACCACAAGCACTTGAAAGTAAAAGACATACATGATTATGCATGTAACATTCTCTCTACAAAATCCCATGAGCATGTGTCCCATACCACAAATATGTGAGAAAAATAGAGAGCATGCTAAATACAACTCTAGAGTTAACATAAAAATCTGAAACATCTAGGAACATAACCCTGATATTTACCTAAACCTTTGTCTTGCACTTAGACCTCTACTTTGGTTTCCCATATCTTTATCTTAATCTTCTATACCTAGGGCTTAGAACAATGTGAATCTTTCACTTAGTGGCCATTCACTCGTTGCTCTGATACCATATTGTATTACCCCTCCAAGCACATACATGACAGTGGAAGTAAGCCCTATGTTGTCCATAAAATGGGCCAATCGACTTGGAGGAACATTACAAAGCATATTGTACACTGTAGCAAGATAAATGAAAACACCTTGCATTAACTTGAAATGTAGATTCATACATTGTTCTTTGAAAGGGAAAAAAACATACTATCTCATCTCATTTCAAAACCTAATACATGTAGACTAAGCAAATCTAAAGCATGAAATAAACTTGATTAGATAATCTATGGAGTGGTAAATGGCACCCACCAAGCTAAAGTCTCCTTGATGTCAGCTATACTTGAAGGGCTTGCTTCAAATCTCTCTTGATCCTTATTCTAGGGCCATCTCATCCCACGACCATGTGAAAACAAAGACACACATCAGTAAGAGGCATTATACATTTTATAAGAACTGAGAATAAGCATATATGCTTGACTTGAAAGAAAACCTTGACATGAATTTAACTTAAGCATTCTTGATTACATGATTCTTATGACATGACGAATTGAACAATTAATATATGCATCTCTCTATGACACCCACTTAAGAGCACATGATTTCTAGGAAAGCCCATAATGCTAGGAAAGCCCATAATGGCACGAATACCCATGATTTGGCTATAAAAGCCCATAATTGCATGAATGCCCATAATGACCATTATGGTCCATGATTCAAGAAGGATATAAAAATTAACTCAATTATATTTATCTTAACATTAACATTACCATAAACATGAACTTAATCTTGAACTTTAATCTTTAGCATGATGGGATTTCTCCCTCTTTGAACATGTACTTTAAATCCATTAATCTTTTAGCATTAATCATAATATCTAATCTTAATGAACATGATAACTATTAGACATAAGATATAGCAAACATAAAGCAGTTTATATGATGAGCATGATTAAAGCATTGAACTTGAAATTGGAATAATAATCAATAAACCATACATAGCATACAATTTATTCAATGTACATATGTATAGTGGCATGACCTGCTTACCTGGAGCAAAGAAAAACCTTGCTTGGTCTCTTTGATCTTGAATTAAAACCTAAGCCAACCTTCTCTTGTATTGATTAGACTCTAAACACCTATTCATACTAATTAAACATCATAAATCAATACCTTGTATTGATCCTAGGTCAAATTAGGGTTTGAGTGCATTAGGTTTAGGATTATTGTTCAACATCATTATATTAGGAAAACTAGGTTGGATGATTACAGGTTTAAGCCTAATTAATCACATATGGTACATATTTAGGGTTTCATGGGTTAAATTGGGGTTTCTAATAAAACATTAGAATAGGAAGGCAAAACGTGACTTAGAAACCCAAAAATCGGATACTACTCAAAAAATTCTTTCCAATGACTATTTATTTGAAATTTTCTGATCAGCAATTGAATTACTATGAATTTATGAACTACTGACCAATAACTAATTGTGGAAAAACCATGCAAGAAAATATTATCCCAACCAACATTGTGGCCCACACCTAGCTGGTCCAATAGGGTACCAAGAAACTGACATAGAAGCCTGCATAGTTAGTGTGCGCGTTAGAGGGGGCAGGAGCATTGAAAAACCTGAAACCACCCTTGCAACACAATTGGGCAATTTCATTATCAAGGTCATAAGGGTAAAATTCACACCAGGCATCTTCCTTGTTCCATGGCATCGAGCTTTCTCCCTGGGAGCCCAAAGCTCCAAACTAGTTTCTTGATCAAGCTTTGTTTTCAATAAAACTGTGGTGACGGTCATCATCCTCATCTTCTGCAGAACCTGGAAGGCTCAAACATGGTTGAGGCATGGCTAAGATCACCACTGAACATCTCCCACCATGGCAGGCCTAAGGGCTTCCACTCGGAGAAAGGAAACAGTGAGAGAAATCAAGCCGTAAAGAAAAATGAAGTTGTGGGTTGCTTAGTCAATGTGACCCTAAGATGTAGGTAGAGGAAACAGCTCAAATAGTGGCAAGATGCTCGTGAATTAAAGGTTGATGCAAGAAACAATAAAAAGAGGAAAAAGAGAATTACCAGACTTGAGGTCAAATTGACCCCCCGTGAAGCCACCCAACGACATGTAGAAGCGTTAGTCATCACTGGAGACCATCCCAAAGATCTATATCCTGCCGACAAAATCCTCATGTGTCGTTGGCATCGGTCGAGTAGGGAAACATGGAGTGAGGCTATAAGAGGGAATGACGACTATAGGAAACAGTTTGTGGGTGTTTGGATATGGATTTTGAGGGGCTCCTTTATAAGCTTGGGAATATGGGCAGTGATGGAAATCAGAGAAGGTGGAAATAGGGGAGGGAATGGAGTCCCTTCCTCATCCAGGATCTCTAGGGTGAGAAACCCTATGACAGTCAAGGTCTCTGGGTTCGTGAGACTGTGAGGAAGGTGGATATGCATACTACTGATATTGATACATTGTGATTGGAAAGATTAAAGAAAATGGAAAGGTGTGACACTATTAGAGTCCAAGAAGGATTGTGTTGGGTTTTAGGGGAGGCAGAGAAGGCAGTGGAAACAAAAATTTCTCCTGCCCCGAACCAAGAACGAGGAAATGCGTCAACGTCTATACAATAGGAAGGGAAGGTTTGTGGAATCATACCTTATCCCGAGGCTTGCTCAGCGACAATACCTCACGCCTTGCACGGTCTTCACCTCTGGTCTTGGACGGTGTCTGTGCAGCTCCTGGTCACACCAGGACTGAAGACTCCTCCTTTCACCGGGACTGTCAGGATTGACAGTTATCCTCCTAAACGGTAGAAACCTCCCGCCCCTGAAGTAGTCCACACGGACCACCTAGAACTCCAATCTCCTTATCCCACAAGGAATTGGAAGGAGTCAAACCCTTCTGTTAGCGTACTAGTCGCCAACACACTCTCCTACTACCAGTCACTTTTTGCAGTTGTCTTTCCCTTGTTGTGCCTCCCTTATCGGGTAGCACTTGCTCGGGCTCTCTCGGTTACCAAAACCAGAGAGAACGACAACTTTACAGAGCAACTGGTTGCACTGAGTTGTTCTTCGAGAATCCCCCAATACCCCTGTATATATAGGAGGGTCATGGGACAGGGTTCTCTATCCCAGACAATGCGGGACTAAAGCAGGAGTAGAAGGGTTTGAGAATTTTCCACAAAAAACAACCAACTGCGTGACCCGAACTGATCGTTTCACAACTGAACCGATCACTTCAGCCACCTGAGCCAATTGGCAGGACCTGAGCTGATCGTTTGGGGATCCCAACTGATCGGTTGGTACCCTGAACCGATCGGTTCACGATCATGATCCAACCCAAATTGACTTTCCATCTTTTGTTACTAATTGATATCAAATACCAATCCTTATTCCAATCGTATTGGACAAGTAAAACAAAAAGAATTTTCTCACCAGTCTTATTTTCCCAACTCGCTCGGTTGCACCAGTTGAGCCAATCATTTCAACTCTTGAATCGATCATTGCATCTTGTGCATGAGCCGGTCGGCTCACCATCTGAGCCGATCGGTTCACCCAGCTCAGCCGATCGGTTCATCACATGAGTCGATCAGTTGTGAGTGCAGATTGTGCAGATATAGTCAATTGCAGTTCCAATCAATCTGATACTCTAATCAATCGATCCAACACCTTGAATACTATGATTTTGAGCTATCAATTAATTGAGTGTTTAATTGAACTACCAAACTCCTTTACCAATCAATCTAAACATAGTTTGTGGACAAAACTCCTCTTCTAGGTTAAATCCTATGTGTGTGACCATGCAGGTCCTTTTCACATTGGCAGTGAAAGTCCATAACACTTATGACTTCACAAGAAAAGAGCGGTGCCTAGTCACACATCAGTGCTACCCAAGTGAAATAGAAAGTTGGAGAACAACTTTCAATCCTACAATCCGTGTATGGTGTTACAGTGAATGTATAATTCCTTTTTCAGTGATATCCCGAATGAACTCGAGGCATGGAACAGTCATCCTGTCAACGTTCATTCACTTTCTTGATCTCAGAGTAGATTGGAAGAGATATGTTATGACATCAGTATCACATACTGATTCACACATGCGTGCACACCTTTCTCAATCCTACTCATCAAGTGGCCATGGATATCAAGCTCCCTCAGGAGGGACAAATCCCATATCTATCACTCACCCCTAAAAAGCCCCATGTGTCAAAGCCACCCAATCATCACCTTTAAAACAACCCATGTTTCAGGACTACGTTTGATGATGTCAAAGTGTACCCAACGACATGTGTTGAGTGTAGTGATTTCAGGTCAAAGAATCACATTCACCACCATCACTGTGAGTACTGACTGTGACTACCATGTCATGGTTCCATGTGTCAAACTCACGGTGGGTCTGTCCGGTACACTTGTTCTCTAACAAGTACCTATGTGTTTGGTTTGATATCTCTATATCATGACTAATGAGATTCTGTCATCAACCAACACCACGATCTAGTCTTGTGTGTCATTGTTGTCTATCTACCTTCCACAATGACGTCCGACTAGGGACATAACAAGAATGTACAAACTCTTAGCATCCGTATGATCTCATCATTCAGGTCCTTAACCTAAAAGCATACGTCATTGAGTACTGTCATTCTCTAGACATTCAATCTATTCTATCACTATCTCATATGACTGAACCAGAAAGAACTGGAAGCTTGCCTTTGATGTTTATCAAATCAATCTTAATGTATCCCATCAATCATCCCATGATTGGCTCTCAGTGCATACATACCAACAGATTGGACTCAGGTAGAGGAGATAAGAGGGAGTCGTTGGATGAGTCTGTGAGGAACCGAACAAAACAAGAGCTGTCCAATCTATAAATTGATAAAAAATGTATGTCAAGACTGATTAAAATAGGAGCTTACGTTAGTTGTCACAAATTGAAGATATTTTAATTAATCAACCAAATAAATCCTTTCTAAATTAATTTAAGTGATCTAATAAAGCCCAAATGGCCTCAAACTTGAATCACAAGTCAAACAAAGGGCCTAGATTATTCCACATGGTTAGATTCAGGTTTTGTACAAGTTTTAGCCATAGTTTCCATATAGGTCATGAAACTTGATTTTAATGCATTTCATTGATTTAATAAGTGACAAGTACCTTCCTTTGTGGGAATTTGAGTCCGAACTCGAGAGAAAAATTCATTGTATCTTAAAATTTCATGTCACATATATTTATGCCTTTTTGAGATACTTTCATGGAGGAGAGAGTAAGAGTTGGTTTTCATTTTATGTAAATTGGACTCATTTAATTACAAAGAAAATAAAGGAAACATATCTTGATTTCTTTTCTATATCAAAATTATATAAATAAATTCAATAGTTGAAAAAAATTGCATTAAAGTCCAAGTTTCCTTTTTATATATGGAAATTTGCAATTCAGACCCTAAACTTAATTTATTTAAAACTTTGGGATGTTACAATTATCACGTCACACACATCTATAAACATATATAAACCATTCCACTATGAATTAAGCATTAATATTTTTGACATAGAAATGGATTATGTTGGATATTTGATTTAAGAATTTGTTTAAGATCAAGGTTAAATGAGAATTGCTACAAAGGTAATTGATGAACTAATGATCCGTCGGATATTTTATAAAGGCACATCATTCATTTAATTAGAGTCTTGATGTCCCCCCTCTATTGATTCATATAGAATACAATTAGAATGATAGAGTTGATCATGATATGTATCATGATATATTACCGACATGCATGCAACAAACATGTATGCCTTTTCAATTCCCTACAACACTTGATACTACTATTGTCTATAGGTGAATATTCACTTTCTTATGTATAATTGACATTTTTGTATGGTTAATGCATTCTCCATGTACTAGTCCTACTTGATCATAGCATGTGTGTATTAGTGCACATGCCTTTTGGTCAAATCATGTATTCAGAGGATTGCAAAAAATAATGGATGAAGGTATCTAAAAGTCATGTCAGGTTAGACAATTTCTCTTCCAGAATACCCAAAGATTCAGTGGATTGTTACATAATATTCTAAATTTCAGTTGTTGTTCATGTAAGAAATGCCTGGAAGGGAACCCATTAGATCTAAGAATTTTGACTAAAGCGTACTCAACTATGTATGTGGAGTACCACTTTAGTAGAATGTTACTTTTGAAAAAACTATGAGATGTTGATGCTTCTTACATATTGTTTCTTATAGTTGCTCTAATTTTCATCATGATAATCATTATATCACATTCTCTCTATTATAGGGTATTAGTTTTTTATTCATGTGTGTGTCAAATATTACATGTTGTTGTTAGTTAAATTTTTTATATTTGATACTTTAGTTATTTTTTAATTATGGAAACTATTCATCCTGTCTCCATTGGTTTTCAAACTAGAGATTTTCTCTTACAAATCCGCCGACTTAACCACTCAAATGCTACTAATTTGGTTGATACTTCACTATTGACATACTAGATTATTAAACTATACACAAATATAGTTCTGGCATTTATATGTACATTTTATACACATGAGAATTTAGGGGATACAATGGACTACAATGCTTAGATATAAGTTTTTGATATCTACTGGGTTTAATTTTAAACATATGTCTAGATATGTTAATGTAAATCTTGACATAGATATATAATTAGTATATGGTGTATGCTGTCTATAACTATTGTACTCTTAACCTAGATGTGGATCTATTTGGCCTATTTCTTTTATGCATAGCTTGATATCACCTATCAGTACATGCCAATCAAATTTCATACAAATTTATACTTATTAAAAGGTTATTTAACTTGACATAATTAACATATTTTGTTCCACCACAGGCAATCAAGATTACTCAAAACAAAACAAGATTTAAAATCAAAACACATAATCAACATGTAAATCACACCATAGGAACATGGGTCCCAGTAATTATCAATTACAAAAAAGGTTGAATGAAAAGCCTTTGTAACCTTTACAAAATTCTTCACAATTTGTATACATTGTCACAATTGCATAAAGATTATTTCCATATATACATATATGTGTGCAACTGCAAACATAAGAATAAAACCTTACAACTCATATAAGTACAAATCTACAGGCCATGCACGCATAACCAAATTATAGAACAAACATACATCAAAAAGAAAAGAAAAGGATCACACATGCCTGGATAGAATGGTACATGGAAAACACCACATTACTACACCTATACATAAACTTCACTTAATCCCAATAAAGGTCATGCAAACATCAGCTACCTCAGGGTCTCCTTAATGCAACCATCACCAACCTCAAAACTAGATTATGCCTCCTCCAGAATGATCCTCACCTTTGATACTAGGGAAGCCTTGTTCATCACTTAAATATGTGGAAAGTCATAGGGTGAGATCCCAAGTACCAAATATATGATATATCAATTCAAAAATTATTTCCAATTTAGTGGCACCCAAATGGTAAAGTTGATTTTATATGACCAAGAAGTCACAAGTTCAAAACCCCATGGCAATGGGATGAGTGAATTGACATTTTCTTTTAATTGATTTTTTTTACTTACTAGAGATAATAAACATTTCATAGAAGCAATAAATATGTAGATACTTGAACTAAGGATGTAATTGCTTACCACATCAGACTTGTTCATCATGTATACCTATACATGGTAATAAATCGTACAGATATACATACATATAAATATTCATATATTATAAAATTACACACCAAGAGCACGTCCATGTTTATTTCCAACTAAACCTAAATAGACATGATACACTGTTGGATTATATACATGTATTATCATGCCCTAGATAGTTTGAGTCCTACCACTCAAACAAATTTCTAGATGCTACTAATCAATCTTAGCAATCCATGCAAAATCTAGAGATATATAAGTTTCACTAGATCTCTCCACATAACCTCAAGTCAAAGTGAGGTAACTAAAAGCTAGAGTACATACAAGCTCAAAGGCTATCGTGGATATATTCTTAGAGTTTGATCCAGTAATTACTAGCATGTCCTAGTCACAAAGATGGTGGCATCAAACTTAGGATATCAACCATCACAACATTTTTTAAATCTACATCACATAGCATATACCATTTCTTGTTGGACCATTGTCACCAGTGAGTCCTTGGAGAAGTTTAAATATGTCAAGAGATGAGATCCCAAAATGTCCTATATAATCATTACTAATGAGCATCTTATCATGATTATATTACTAAAAGATTTACTCATTTCTCTATTCCCCCTAATAACCCAAAAGAATAGATCTATAGACTCAGGGTTCTACAAGATCAAGATTACACTTGGTTTATTAAATCCATTATTCTTATAATTTCACCAAACAAGGTACATAAAACAACAAAAAAGGATTACAAAATTTATTTGTGTCATGTAATTTAGAAGATATAAAATCTACAATAATAAGATCTTAAGTTCTCTAAACGAAGTCTATGAATCATGCCTCTCATCCATAATAAGGCCTATCATAAGGAACCAGGATATAAAGAGTTATAAAGGTATTGATAACACCTTAAGGTCAAACCTCTTTCAAGGGTATCATATTCGGCCATCACAATATTGCTTCTTTAGTAAGATAATACTTTAAAATATAACCAAGAATGCATCCTCCCTACATAATTGTTATATTTTCACATAAATTTCAGCAGCATCATCATTGATTAAAGGACTGTAAAACCTCCTTAAGAAGGTTCTTACAATGAAGGCAACATATAGATAACATCTCTTATGATCATAGATTATCATTATCTAAAAAAGGGATAATAGTTGAGGCACCCCTTTCATTTTGAACAGGGTTATTGTAGAATCATCTTACCCTCTCACAATTCTAGCATTAAGGAACTATATATAAAGTCAGCATCAAACATACAATTATATATCCTCACTATACTAGTCAGAAATATGCAAGGTTTCACATTTTTTACATTTAAGGGAGATTATCATAGTATTTCACATTGTATGTACAAGGTAGGTACTAATTGCATCGGAATTTATATAACTCACCTTACTATAATGGAAACAAGTCCAACCAAAGAGAACATCGGAAAAGCTTAGAGCTTTACAACAAACCCCAAAAGTAACAACAACATCTTCAAGGTCTAATTCCTTCTTGTAAGGCTTTCTACAACAACACATCCATGATCTAAATACAACTAGGAGAACAAATGAGGAAGGCAGCTGTTAAGACCATGATAGCTGAAACTATAAAGGAAAATCACCAAGAAATAGTCCAAGGAGGGAAGAAGGTGATGGATTCACTAAAATCATAAAGTATAGGAGCTTCAGTTACATGGATCCAAGTTTAGACATGCCATAAAGGGTGTCGATCATCACAGGTGAAGTGGATGGAAGCAAGAAGCAAGATCAAAGAAGATCAATGAAAGAAGACTTTTCATCAGTTAGTGTCAAGCGGTGTGGTCTCGTGCTGCTCCAACAATTTGAGATCAACTCCCATAAATGAGGCAAGAAAAGGAGAATCAAGGAGGGAATATATAGACTAAGAGTAAATAGATAAGGTTAGTCATAACTCTACAATCATCATTCATCATACCCACATTGGGATTATCAATCCATCAGAAGGTAATATCAACAACCCATTATTAGGCAAGGACATGAGCTTCATAGGTAGACATTTTTGGATTTCCATCGGGTGCATGACTCTCATATAAAGATGTATACAAGAATCATCATAAATTTTAAATACCTTCATAACATGGATTCTTAGCCTCATATTTCCATTGATAGGTGCTTCATCTTGATTGATAGTGGATGTTGGCACCATTTTTCACTGGTCCACAACTAATGAAAACTCGACATCCAGCTAATCAGTAGCCTTATTAGTAGTCAACTATAGAAGACACATAAGGTTGATAAATCCATTCATTTCCAGTAACGAAGGCAACCTTTTGGGTTCTCGAGAGACTCCTCAAGTGATGAAGAGCTAAATCATTTCCATAGATTCTCAACTGATGGAAATAGAAGATACTTTATTAGGTGTCAAACTCCACGCACCAAGTCCAAAAAAGAGTAACAGAGAGACATGCTACATCAAAATTACAAGGATAATTACAAACATGGGTAACTTTGCACATAAACCCTCAAGAAGCATAAACTATATAACTACTCATCTTAATCAAGATGTAGTTAAACAACAAAGCATGTGAATAGAGAAAGAAAACATGACTAGAAGGTTAAGTTGGGTTTGTGTCTTACAAATGTAAACCCCTTACATGCATTTTGCTCCCAAAATCCTAGGAGAACAAGGATGGGTACTCATGTGCATATCATCCTAAAGCTCCCACGTAGTCTCTTCTAATCCATGGTGATTCCACAACACCTTCACTAATATTATGTCCTTCTTCCTCAACTTTTGCACTCACTTATCCAAAATCAACACATGACTGTATACATATGATATCTCATCATCAAGTTAAACTTTAAATGGTTGAATCATTTTCTCTATCTCTAGGTGGAACTTCCTCAACATGGACATATGGAACACATTATTCAATTTGTGTAGATTAGGTCATAAATTCGATTTATGTGGCACCTTCCCAACACAAGCAATGACAAGATAACACCACATGAATCTAGGTGCAAACTTACCCCTTTGACCATATCTCGGCACCCCTTTCCATGGTGATACCTTGAGGTACACCTTATCCCTGACTTAGAATTTGGTATGTGAAGATCATTTGCATAAGATTTCTCTATCCTATGATGTTTTTAGCTATTGTCTGTCCACTTTGATCTTTTCTATCATTTGTTGAACCAACTCTAGATAGGGATACTCACTTACCTCATACAAGAAAAGAGGTGATCTCCAACGCCTTGCGTACAAATCCTTGTATGAATCCATATTTAAAATTTTCTATGGTAAATATTATTGTATGAAAACTCAATCATGTTGAGATGAACATTCCAACTTCCTTTGAACTAGATAACACATGACCTAATCATATCTTTTAATGTCCATGTCATTTTTTCTGAATGGCCATTTGTTTGCGGAGGAAATGTTGTGCTAAACCTTAATTGTGTTGCCCACATTGTATTTAGACTATGCTAGAATCTACTTGTAAATTGTGGTCCTTTGTCAAACATTATTGTTTCTGATACTCCATCAAGTACATTGTCTAATCAATGTATACATGTGATACTTTCTTGACAGTGTATGTGGTCTTAACTATCAAGAGGTGATCTACCTTTATCAATTTGTCAACCACCACCCTGATGGAATCGTGCTCTTTAGTTGTCTAGGGAGACCAACCACAAAGTCTATGGACACATGATCTCATTTCTATTTTGTAATCAAAAAAGGATTCAACAATCATGTTGGGCTTTTATGATTTTCTTTGACCTGCTACAATACGGGATACTTGGTCGCCAATTATTCTATGTCCTTTAATCATGAACACCATTTCAAATACTTGAGGTTATGATACATCTTGGTACTTTCAACATGCAATGCATATATCAAAGCATGTGCCTCCTAGAGCACCATCTTCCATGTAATAACTAACATTAGGGACTACCATCTTGTTATGGTAACTTAACTTCCCCATTTTCTAATTTGGGAAACTCATCATGTTTCCCATTGCCAAGCTCTGTCATGATATTTTTTATCTAAAATATCATCTTATTGTGTGTCTCTGATATGTTGTATCAATGTTGGCTTGTCTTATAACTGAGCTAGTAACCAACCAATCATGGAGCCTCCATCTAAACATTCAACTATTATAGAAAAACTATCATGTCCCTCCTTTTACAAGACAAAGAGTTCAACTGTGATGGTCCAAACAGTGATGAAGATGATGGGCTCCTGCTCAATGTGCTTGCCACCACATTCACCTTATAGGGGTGATATGCTACCATGCAATTGTAATATGTTACCAATTTAATCAATCCCCTCTACCTCATATTTAATTCCTTATAGGAGAAAAGATATTGTCAAATATTGTGATTTGTGAAGATTTGGCACTTTTACTCTTAGAGATAATGCCCCAAATCTTTAGCGTCAAGACCACTACTACCACTTACAGACAGTGTTCCAGGTAGCTCCCTCATGCTTTTTTAGTTGATTGGAAGCAAAAGAAATCACGTACTTATCTTACTTAGCACACATCTGAGACCCTCTTTTAAAGCATCACACTTCCCGAGCTCTGGCAACACAAATACAGGTGCAGACATCAACTTCTCCTTTAGCATTGGGAAACTTTGTTCACATTTCTTCGTCCACATGAGTGGTACTCCCTCTTGGTTACTCTAGTCAACTATATGGAATAGAAGTAAATACTTTGACAAAATTCCTATTATAACCAGACACACCAAGGAAAGTCCATACCTAAGTCGGAGTATTAGGCTATTCCCACACCAAAACTAACTCCACCTTCTTGGGGTCTATACAAATTACTCTATGAGATATGACATGACCTATGAAAGAAACTCTTTTCAACAAAATTTTACACTTATTAAACTTTGTGTATAGATGATGTTGCCTCACATACTCTAACGTTAAGTGGAGATGCTTTTCATGCTATTCTAGGTCCTTGGAGTAAATCAATATGTCATCTATTTTTACCACCACAAACCAATCTAAATACTATTTAATTACCAAGATCATTAGGTCCATGAGAGTTGCAAGTGCATTGGTTAATCAAAATGACACAGCCACACACTCATAATGATCATGCCTAGTTTGAAGGTTGTCTTAGGTATGTTATCCATATTGATGCTCATATGATGAAATATTGATCTCAAATTTATCTTTGAAAAGAATGTAGCACCCTTCACTGAATAAAAAAAATCATCGATCCGTGAAAGGGGTACTTGTTGTTTAGTATAAGCTTTTCAACTGTCGGTATTCTATGCATAACCTCATGTAACCATCCTACTTTTTTATGAACAATATTGGAGCACCGCAAGGGGATCTGCTTGGCTATATGAAACCCTTCTCTAACAACTCTTGAAGTCATTTCTTCAACTCTTTCATCTGTATTGGAGTCATTCTATATGATTCTTGTGATGTGGCATGTGTAACAGAATAAGATTGATCTCAATGTTAATCTTTCAAGGGTGTGGAATACTAGGAAACTCATCTAGAAAGACATCTTCAAACTCACATACCACATGTACATCTTGGATGCCTGGATTCACCACCTTAGTATCAACTACACGATCCAAGAAATCTTCACAACACTATCACATCATCTTCTCATCTATTAGAGAAGATACAATACATGTAGGGAAAATCTTTTGGTATCCTTGGAAAGTCCAAGAGACGTGTCACTCCTAAAACTTCACAACTTTAGATTTACAATCAAACATGACCTTATACTTCTCTATCCATTCCATGGATCACATTGTATCCATGCATCTCAAGTGGAATAATATCCACTTGAATGTTGGGTCCAAAAAAGGTAAGAACACATGATGGACATACATCTTGCACCATTATAAAACCAACTAGAGGTGTTTCATGGAAAAGAGGTTCAGAGAAGAAACTATTAGGAAGTTACAATGTACAATAAGCTCTATGGTGGTAAATGTGTGTGTCACACCTGAGTCAACTAAAGTAGATACATACATAGAATCATGCCATTTTGAATGATAAAGATCCATCTCACATGTAATGACTTGAGGATAGACAACTTACTCATTATTTCAAGGAGTGGAAATGGGTTATCTCTTGTGATCTTCCTCACCTTGAAATTTTCCTACATATCTTGACAATCCTACATGTAAAGCTTGTCCATGCCTTC
This sequence comes from Alisma plantago-aquatica, assembly GCA_963693085.1. Taxonomy (NCBI): domain Eukaryota; kingdom Viridiplantae; phylum Streptophyta; class Magnoliopsida; order Alismatales; family Alismataceae; genus Alisma; species Alisma plantago-aquatica. The sequence goes on from OY856415.1 coordinate 595,683,497, forward strand.
TACCATCATTTCTGTCATGTTGTTGTGAGCCTTGATGACTCTACCCATGCTTTGGGGACGTCTTTTGGTTTATCTATGGCCATACTATCACCAAGTGTCTAGGTACATGATAGTAGAAGAACTTCTTCTATGGGGAGATGTGCAGACCAGATGGCCCATCATAGATGTAGACCTTAGAATGTATACTCTAAATGGTTCAATTCCTTGGCCTATGCCCTTAATCAGTGACCATTATAAGTGATGATGTGCCTTGGGATCTAAAATTGTTGTAGTCTATTGAGACTCCCATAATTGTTGTATTGGTGGCGTAGAAAACCAATGACTCATAGATCCCCTAGAAATATAATCTAATGATTGTGTAATATTCATCTTGGCATTGTGGTCACAAATACTGACCATTGTTCTCTCTATTATCCTCACTCTAGAAATGTGGAAAACTTCTCACGTGACTCCAAGGTTGACACCTATCTAGCCAACTCTACATTTAACACATATCAAACTATCTTTTCCTCCCTTTTTTGTTGGAACAATGTGTGGGGGTCTCAAAAGCTATAGAAATTGCATTTTGTTCTTGCTAACTAGCATCGTCCTTTGTCTCAATTCTTCAAACTCCCATCTAGATAGGACATAGGGAAGTATCCATTCTCAAACTTTCGTCTAAAATTTGTATAAGTGATAAACTTTATGGGTCTTTTCTCTTCTTAGATTGCCCACCAGGGGCCAACATTACCCTTAAGAAGGTAAATCATGTGCTTCACCTTATCCTCAATGGGTATATCCAACAACCTAAAAGTCTTTTCCAACTCTCTTTGCCAAATATTTGTGTTTGTCTAATTATTGTAATATTTTACACTAAGCCCCAAACCCATTATAGGCATTTAAACATTTTACTCAAATCAACAGATTCAACTTTTGAGTAAGGTCCCCGTGTAGAAGGAGTTGGTACTTTCTAAAAAAATTGAGGAAAATGGACATCACCTACCCACACATAGCCTAAAAGGGTGGGTGGATATGTATTTTTGGATCCAAGGGTGCTGTCTTCGATTACTCAGGCTCTGGTTTGAGTATTCCTCCCTTGGGTACACACCTCCTCCCATCACCTTCAGGAGGAGCAAAACCACTCTTCACTAGCTCTTTGCAATGCCCTTCCATATATGCACAACCATGATCAGTGGTTAGAATTGGTGAAATCATAAGAGTAAACACAAAAACCTAATTCTTTGTCCCTATAGACTCAGCAAACCTAGACTTTGATACTAAAAAGTAGGAGTGGGCATAGTGTGGTCAAATGTGGTCTGAGCCTAAAACTACAAACTAGACTATGTATAGTGGTCTAAAAACTTTCCAGACCAAACTTGGCCACTAATAGGGTTAAACCACACTTAACTCGACTACTAAAATGTGGTCAAGTTTGGTAAGGTCTAATCTAAAAACATAATGACTAGCATTTACTAGTAGCACACTTAAATGAAGGTCAATTATTTTATAGAAAGAGTTCAATAAGAAATTTATTCAATTTTGATGTCAACTTATAGGTTCTCTTATATAAAAAAAGGTCTACCCTATTAAATGTTATTTACTAAAGACTTGATGCAAATGTTTGTTAATACCATGAAATAGTATATGGTGAATAAATATATCTACATATCAATGAAATCATTGATATACAGGAAATTTGCAACAAGTTATAAATATAATGTTGAAAACTTTGAAGTTTGTCTATATATCACTATGTCATGACTAAAATAATTTAATTATATATATGTACATCTATAGATGTAGATATAGATATAGATATAGATATAGATATAGATATAGTATAGATATAGATACATACATAGATATTGATATTAATATATATATATACACATATATATACATATATATATATATATGCATATATATATATATGGATATACTCACACGCCTACACATGTATCGAGATGGTCAACTTTGGTCTGAGTAGTTAACTGGTTCCTCAAACTATGACTAGACCACTCAGGGATGGTCTGAAGATTTTCCAAACCAAACCTGATTGCAAAATCCATCTACACCAGACTTGACTGGGCGGTCTAGTCAAGTTCAGTTTTTTCAGATGGTCTAGTTTGATTTCATGTACATGCCTACTAAAAACTTGTGAATTTTCAAACCATGCATTTATATTACTCAAAATAAAAATAAAATAAAAGCATCTATTAACACGTAAATTATACCATGAGAACACGGGTCCTGAAATTTTCAATTCTGAAAAGGGATGATATGAATAAGTATTTGTATCTACTAGAAAAGTTTTCACACTCCATATGCAATGTTACAATTTTGTAGAGATTCATTCCACATATAGATTTATGTGCATAATTTCATACATAAATAGAAAGCCTTACAATGCATATATCTAAAAATCTAGAGGTTGTGCATGCATAAACAAATTTTAGATCAGACATACATCAAAAATAAAGAAAAGGAGAACATGTTCCTGGGTTTGAGTGTATAAGGATGACACGAGACCACTAACCCTATTTATACACTTTACAAAGTCCCAGGAAGAGGTCATACAAACATCACCTAACTATGGGAACCCATCACACAAACATCACCCACCTCAAAACTAAGATATTCCTCCTCTAGACTGATAACCTCGTTGCTAGGGACCTAAAATACATATGACAAAATATGGGGTGAGACCCAAGTCCTATCGATATTATATAATGACTGAAACCTTTATTACTTATCAAAGATAATAAACATTTAATGTAAGTGATACATATTTGGATACTTGAACTAAGAGTGTAATTAAAACTATGCACTTTTCATACTACACATGTTATATCATGGGTAGTTTTACATGATAATAAATAGTATATAGATATCTACAGTAAGAAAATCACAAACCTAGAGAACGTCCATGTTCATCGCTCAATAAACCTAAACAGACAATCTACATGGTTGGATTATAGGCTTATCATGTCTTGGGCTGTTTGAGTCATATACTTGAGTCCCTGGCAAAGTTTTAAGACATTGGGATATACCATCACCAAATGTGCCCATATATTCATAATATATGACTCTGAGCATCTTGTTAGAAATAAATTGGTACAAGATTAACTCATTTCACTATTGCCCCTAACAACCCAATGGAATAGATCTACAAACTCAGGGATCTACAAAATCAATATTATACTTGGTTAACTAGATCCATTATTCTTCATGATGTCACTAAGAAACATACATAAAAATAATGCCAGAGGAATTAAAACTTTGATCATGTGATATAACTTTGAAAGATATATAACAAGCAATCCTAAGGTCTTAACTTCTCAAACTGTAGGCTAAAATTATGCGACTCAGCCACATAAAGTTCTATCATAATGAATACAAAGGTATCACGACAACTCCAAGGTTGAATCACTTTCAAATCATCTTAAATCATCATAATGTTGCTTCTTTTAGTAAGACAATATTATAAAATAAGACAAAGAACACATCCTCCCTACATAAATGTTCTATTTTAACATAAATTTCAACAACGTGATGGCTAATAAAAGGGGCTTCAAGCCTCATTGAGAAAGTTCTTACAATGAAGGTGACATATAGATAACACCTCTTATGATCATAGAGTATCATTATCTACATAAGGGACAACCCTTAAGGAACCAATTTTGTTATGAGTGATGCTATTGTAGAAGCATGTAAAACTATAGCATTTATAGCTACAAAGGAACTGTTTATCAAGTCAAAATTGAACATACGACTATATATCCTAATTATACTAGATAGAAAGATACAAGGTTCCATCTTTCTAACATTAAGGAATATTACCAGAAGATTTTAGTTTGCATGTACAAGGTAGGTACTAAATGCATCAAAGGTTGTATAACTAGCCTTACTATAGTGGAAATAAGTCGAATTGAGGAGACCACCAAGAAAGATTTGAGCTTAATGACAATTATTGAAGGTAACAACAACCTCTTTGAAATTTGAGATTCCTTCTTGCTGGATTGCTACGAATGTGGATCCATGATCGAAAGGAATCCATGGAAAGAACAAAGGAGGACGTCTTGGCATAAGAGCATGGTAGTAAATTAAAGGAAACTACTAAGGAACAGTCCAAGGAGGCAAGAAGGTGATGGATTCACCAAGATCTAGAAGGACAAGAGCTAGACTTACATGGATCCATGTTCATAAGACACAAGGAAGGGTGTCAAGCTTCACAAGTGAAGAGCAAGGAAGCATGTAGTAATGCCACACAAATTGATGAAAGTATACTTTTCATAGGTTGGAGTCAGCCAATGGCATCCCACCTGCTCTAGCACTCCAGCTCAACTCACACAAATAAGGTGATAAAAGGGGAAGAAAGAGAGGTATATATAACCGTAGACTTGAGATAAAATATTAGCCAAAAAATTTCAACCATTAGTCAATGTACCCATATTTTAATTCGGCTATCAACCATCAAAAGGTAATTTCAACAACCCATTGGTAGGAAAGGATAGGAGCTTCATCGATAGATAAGTACATCCTTCCATTGACAGCCCAGGTCAGGACTTTCATCAAAATACGTACATGTGGATCTTCATTGGTCTTCAACACCTTCAAACCATTTGTTCTCAACCCTAGATTTCCATTGGTGTGCTCTTCGTCAAACTATCATCGATAGCCAATGTTGGAGCCAATTTCCTCAATGTCGAGTTAATAACTTAACCCATCATCAAACAACAAATGAAGACATATAAGGTCAATAAACCAACCATTTCCATAGTACTCAACTGATGGAAAAGATGAGAAACCCTATGGGTTCTTTACCAATGAAATGATAAGACACTCTGCATGGGTCCTCAAACAATAGATCAAAAGATTATTTCCATCGATTATCATTTTTAGAAAAGAGAAGATAGCTTTTTGGGTTATCTAAGTCCACCCAACCAAGTTTAAATAAAAATGGGAAGAGAGATACATGCTACATGCAAAGTACAAGGTGAGTCACAAACATGGGGAATTTTGCACATAGACACTCAAGAAAAACATCAAATAGATAACTACTCATCTTAATCAAGCATTTTATTGAGAAACCAAGCACATGGTTAGAGAAATAAAACATGTCTATAAGGTCAAGATGAGTCATAGGTCTTACATGGAGTCCCCATATAGTACTCTAGTTTTATAGACTTATGAGTAGTTGTAGGGAAACCTATAATCAAAGTTTGGATGCAATCCTCCTTGCCCCACTGAAGTTTCTTTCATATAGTATGACAACATGGCCATCCATTAGTTCTAAGGAACCTTCCCACTGGAATGCTATAAAATGTATTTCCAAACAATATTATGTTTACTTTGCTAACTAGAAAAGGTGATACACTCAATACTTATAAATCATGGGCCTAATAAAATTTTAAAAAATGTGATCAGGTTGTGTTCACCAAGGCTGATACATAACCTAAAAAGAGGAGTACAAAAGACCTAAATTTTATGTTAGCCATATAATGAATATTAAACTCTAGACAATATTTGTGAAAACATAATCCAAATTTTGACCCCAAAGAAAGGTGAAACTTAAATTGACAAGACCTCTTCTCTTTTTTATGCTTTCAAAAAATGAATAAGAGTAAATTTATTAATGAAATCCATATCGATAAATAGATTCCGAAGCTGTAAAAAAAAGAAAAATATGACCACTACTGGATTATAATGAATCAAACATCTCTACAACTTGTTGTGTCACTTAAGTACCCCACTAAGAAATAATAGATAGTTCTAATGATAAAAGAACTAAAAAATGTTCCTTAACAAACTTTTTTCTCTCCTCTTTAATACATAGGGTTTCAAAATAGAAGTTTGATGGTAAAATAACCTTTATATCTCTCCATAAATTTATATGAAAATAGAATAAGATAATACAATATGATTAATTATGACATATAAATTAGGATTCATTTGTTTGGGTAAATGTAGTGTCCAATCATCATAAGGAAAATCAAACAACATCAATATTGTTAGTCTGTGTGCACAAGTCTTAAATTTATAACTATAGAACTACCCCATAAGTATATAGATTTGTGTATTTTATTCAAGATCATCTAGGGAGCAAGGCTTTGTTAAACGTAAGAGTGGTGAACTTCAACAGCCAATATCATTTTAGCAAGATATCATTTGTTATGTTAACTTAGCACTTTAGAAGAAAACAAACTAAGACAAAATCACTTGTATCAAGGATGAAATTGTATTTGTAATTCTTGAGGATAGGATTTCACTATCATATCAAGCTGTGAAACAACAATAAATTCACAATAAGTAGAACCGCAAAGGGAAGTTTGAGTTCCACACCCCTCCCAGTTATGTAGAATGATTATACCCTTATATAGAACCAAGGTGGATATACTCAGAACAGAACCACCAAATACCTTGGAATCCCCTTCACTTCAAAGCCACTAATATGGCTAAGGAAACAAAGCTACAGAATAGATCTTCTTACTTCAATGTACTCCTTCCAAATAAGCACAAAAAGCATAAGACAAACATATAGGATGGTTAGTCAAGTACGTGAAATAAAAATTGATGTATGCATAGAATAGTGATTAAACCAACATTAAGTAACAAAACTTGTTGTTCTAAAAATAAGGGCATGCGAGTTACTCCCTAATTCCCAAGGAAAGGAGATATTCTCATCTATGGTTGTAGAAGGTAGATACAAGAATTTGAAAATATTGCTAGACATCATAAAAGAAGAAAGTAAACTTGGATGATCCTGGAAGAAGTAAGAAAGATTTGGAACTCTAGTCGAGGAGTCAAAAGTCTATCATTGGTGTTGGAAACTCTCTAGAAAGCTTCACTCAGGAGTGGAGGGAACATAATGGAAGAGATCCATGTGGAAATTGTATGAGAATAAGGAAGAATAAAAAGTTTCTCTTTCGAGAAACCAACTTTTCTCCCTTAGAATGCCTCCAACTCCTCCCACCTTCCCCTCCTTGAGTCCTCCCCCAAAATATTTGAAATTGTCTATCGTAATTCCCTCAAGATGGCATGGAGTCCTCCATATAAATACAAAATGTTACATTTGTGTTTAAGTGAAATCTACAAGTGACAAGACGTGTAGGTGGAACTACATGTTGGGTCACTTGTGAATCCTTCAATCATAACTGGTTTGTTGAGTGAAACTTGGTGTGTTGATATATCAACACGACATGTTTTTGAAAGTCAGTAAATTTTGAAAAAATCTAGAATATGACACAACATGTTGAAATCTTAACATGTCATTTTGTTGATCTCGACATGGCATGTTGGAATTGAACACAATGTGTTGCTAATCTACTTCCCTAGATTCTGCACTATAAGATGTCGTGTTGATATCTCAATATGATGTGTTGATGACTACTTCTACAACATTGATTTTTTGAAAATGAGAATTTTTGGGATGAGTCAATGGATGATATGATAGTCTTTTCTCTCCATTTGATTCTAAAATGTTGTAGCTACAATCAAAACTATGCAGCAAGTAAATATAACTATAAAGTGGAAAATATAGCATGACTTGAGGAAAATGAAAGAACAAGGATTGATAAGTACATGCAAGAGTAGGAAAAAAGACAATATAAATCATGCACATCAAATCTCCCTAAGCTTGAACCATTCAATGTCCTCAAACAAAAAGAATTGTGGATGTGCAAATGAAGAAAGTAACATGCATGTGCATAAATCAAATGAAATCAAAGAATTGTCTCAATCCAAAGAAACCATAATCAAGGGGTTTATACTATTAGCCATCAGTTCAACTCAAAACCCAAGATATAAATTAAGTTCAGAAAAGTGGCTAAATCCACTGGATGATTCAACATAATAGCATTGAGTAGAATTTTGATAACAAATCCAAATGAACAATAAATATGCAACCTATCTCTGGATTAGAAGGATATTAAAACATAAAGATGAGTTAACCTAAACAACCTAGCAATGCTCTCTTTACATTTAGATAAACAAAAAGACAATGAAGCATGGAATCCGTCACTAGGTTGATAAAATATACTTATGCACACATGGAATGCCGGTCGGGGTAAATTTGCCCTCTAAAGGATGTAACACCTAACCATTGTGGTCATATCAGACTTGCACTAGGATATCATGATACTTTGGGAGGTTTAGCCATCTTATGTGGGGAATATATGTAAATTTTTTAAAAAACAAACAAAGATTAGCAAAAGTGAGTCATGTTCCGCTTGAAAATCATGTTCCATTAAACTAAAATATTTTCCGTAAATCATAAGAGAATTAATTGGATTGCATAATCAACACGATTTTACAGTTGCACACTAAGAATTTTAGAAGGACATCTAGAACACTAAACAATATTTTAATGGTGATTAATTAAAAAAGACTAAGTTGTTACATGTATTAAGCAACAGAGTGAAAAAGATGAACATCTAGGCTAACAACAAGAAGCCAAAATGGAGCAAATGTGGTTGAAAAAAATCATTTAGTTGATGCACAACTTGTACAAGGTTTCTTCAATTGATATCTATTTTTTTGGATAGATGGTTCAACATAAAGGAAATTCAACCCAAAAATAAGAAACATGCCTCTAAAAATACTAGATTTGGACACTATCTAAAACAAAACTAAGGAAGGAAATGCAAAGAAATAATAAAAATTATACTACCACATGAATGCTTCTCTCATATGCATGAAATCTACAATGTCCTCACTATAGAAATCAAACGCAACAAGAAGCAACCAGTGACATGTCATGGTGGAGATGTCAAAGTGGAGGGCCAGTGATCTAATCTATAGCATGAGATTGTTGTGCCAAATATTAGTGGCTCTTTGTTAATATATTTGTGATTCGAAACAAATACGAATGTTTATGAGTTGTAATTGAATTTGTCTTTTGACCACTAATGTTTTCGATCTCTTCATTTTCCTCTTCAATATAATCATCATCTAATTTAGGGATATTTTTCTCATCATCATGTAATGTCTCAAATTTTTGAAGAACAATGAAATTTGTCTTGTTTGAAGAATCATCTTGTGGATCATGTGCAAATTTTTTCCTTTGATATTTAGCTTCATTATCTTTATTAGTGTCAATGACTTCATAAAAAATCGATTTTTATGTTGAAGATGATTCTCCTATAGAAGTTGCATTCCTCAAAGTCACCGACTTGCATGTCTCCCTTGGATTCATTTCTCGTTGAGTAGGCAAGGAATCAGAAGGTGCTTTTTGATTTGAACAGGCTAGTTGAGCAATTTGGTTCTCCAGCATTCTTGTGTAAATAGAAATCCCATACACCCTACAAGAGAGCTAGTGAATGGCATCCTTCATGAGTTGTCTTTGTTGAAGAACTCATCATAATGCTTCATTTGAGATGAAATTAAATTCACTTGGAGGGATTCCAAGTTGGACTTTGGCTGTGGTTGTTGCTGATTGAAATTCCATTGTGCACTACCCAAAGAAATGTGTTATAATCCCATTTTTTTAAACCATGTAATGAGATTTGTAAATCTCCTTTTAAAAGATAAATGAAAACAATGGTTGATTTAATTATTTGATTTGAATGATTTTTTTGCATAATAGCCTTTTTTGTTTTCTTAATGGGCTTCATTGTCTATTAAGCCCAATTGAAAGAAAAAGAAGAAGAAAAGAAAAAAAGGAATTCAATTGGATAAAAGAATAAATAAGAAATAGATAAAAGAAGAATAAAAGGCTAAGAAATATTTTCCCAAGATGGAATTTTGAAATATAAAGGTTCCTTGAAGTTCAAGGAACTCAGGATAACAATATAAGGATTAAGGAAAGAGAAAATATGTAGAAAGTATAAATATTTAAGTGTTAACTTGTAACTGAAGGAAAGGACCCATTTTCTTTAGATAATAATCCCAATTTTGGCATGATGAGAGATTAAATCATAAACGAGGTTCCCTTAAAATTTGAGAAAACAAGGAGTTATGATTTGGGAGTTATGGATGTTTCAATTTATCCTAAAAAATAGGATTTATATTGAAAATAGGAAAATACCTTCCTTTTTTATTGAACACGTGAGATGTGGGCCATTGGATCATGATCCAACAGACGTCACACATCGTTGAGTTCCAGTGGAACTCGGTCTCAGGCTGTTTACAAGGGGACTTTCCCCTTCGATTTTCTCGCAATCCAATGAATGTGCGAGCTTGGAAACAACTGCTTCGAGTCCAAGAGAGGATCTCGAACCCCCTAGACCCCGATTTGTTGGTCTCTAGAAGCATCTACATGAAACGCCCAATTGGGTCGAGGACTAGGGAGAAGCAGGGTTGAAGGAACCCCAAGGAAACCCCCACACCCTATAAATAGGTCTCCTCTCACCTCCTCTCACCCTCACAAACCCCGATGGCCACTTCCTAAGTTCTCGTGCCCTCTCTCTCTATCTCTATCTCTCTCTCGATTTCTCTCTCTGGTGAGGACTCGCCTCGGCACCGCCGCAGTTCGAGCAGTAAGGAAAGAAAAAGAAGACTAGCAACTACCGTGCGATCAAGGACCATCGTGGACACGTGAGGAGATCCAACGATCGAGGGCCGTCACACTTAATTGACTCATGTAGGTGGAGCCGATCGACAAGGAGTGTAAGATCTATTATGCAAACTAGTGGTGCATCGATCGAATGACTATGGAATTTTGATAATTCCTTTCTCTAATCAAAATTCCAATAAAATGCATTTTCTTGGAAAAATCATATCTAATGATAGAAAACTCCGATGAGAAAACTTTATACATGAAAGTTTCTTAGAAAAATATGAGGAATAATATAAAAATAGTTTGGAAACCTAGTTCTATATTTTTTTGAAAAAGTTTATTTATTTGATAGAAAAAGGTATTAAAAGGGTATTTAGAAACCCTAATTAAGTGTAAAGGATGAATCTTTATGATTTAATAGGTTAATATGAGAAGTATTAACCTGTTGAATATTAAAATAGAGTTTCAATCCGTTTTTCATGCAAAGTTGACTAATTTAGGGTTTTAATTTATAAGTGAAGGATAATACATATAGAAACCCCCAATTTAGGGTGAAAAGGGAGAAAAACCATGTTTATTTTGGATTAAGAAAATAAGTTACTAAATATGGATCCTAAGTCTGTTAGGAGTATTAAAATCAGAAAGTTAAGGTTTTTTGTAGTTTTGTTGAATTAGGGTTCATAATATTAAAAGTGGAGGCAAAAACCTAATTTCAAAGGAAGCCCTAAAATTGGAATAGAAATCTTAAGAAACAAGATGAAATTGGATAAACATTGATAAAAGGAAGTTGGTATGTTTATTTCAGAATTTCTATGCAATTTTGCTTGCTTGATTGGGTTTCTCTGCGTAGTTAATTTTTTCATCAAAATTGCAGTTATAGGTATGTGGTTACGCTTATGATTAACCGCCTTGGTTTCACGACAATTCCTGGAGATTTGATCAGTTTTTTGAAATAAATTTCTTGAATGACTTTTATTTCATGAAACTATAAAGTGACTATGATTATCACCGTAAATATATATATATACCTAACTAGATCAAATCTTGGTCTTCCTCTGTGGCTTGCTAATAATGAAAAGGGGTAACCTTCTATAGGGCATGCTTGTTAAGTAGGACATCAGGTTATCATGAGTTAGAAATTGGGCTACCCACGTGTAGTGCCATGAGACTCTGTAGCACACCATGAGTTAAGGAGTGGGCTACCTATGGATAGTGCCATGTGACTCAACCCTAGAAATTGATTCACCGATTTGGTAGGATCATGAGGGGTTTAATGGGAATATACCCAAAGGGAGGTAGAATCCAGGTCCACTATAGGGATAGCGTAGAGGCTAGGGTATGTTTGGATTGAGCAGTTATGTTTAAAATGTAATATTGTTTGCTAAATCATAATTGACTGCATTATGATTTTACAACTAATTGCACGATTAGTGTTCCCCCACACACTAGCATATTTAGTTATGCTGACCGTCGTTTTGTTTTTTAGCATTTTAGGTACAAACCCAAAAGGAAAAACAGTAATTTGGCACATTGTGAATACATGAAATAAAGTGCAAGGAGGATTAGTTAGAGTAGTATCTATATGTGGATAGAAGTTTAGAAGTCCAAGTTTTACAAAAGGTATGCAAAAAGTTTATTTTATTACAGCTTTTCAGTATAGTCTGGTAAAGTTTGATAATTATTAATGTTTATTTTTGGAACCTTTGATCCAGAAATTGGGATAATGACTCTAACCTCTCGATCTCCCTTAATTGGGGGTTATCAGAAGGCGGGATCATTACATTTGGTATCAGATCCTAGGTTCCTCACTTAACCATTAATAATTATTAAATTTTACAAACTCTATAGAACCCAAGGGAGTTATTAGAGGATTATCTGAAAGGTAGAGGTGTCTAGAAAAGGATCACGACTGGGGGCCAGAAAATACTTTCCTCTGCACCGCTAGTCAAAATACGAGGACTCGTGGATCTGTGTGACTGCCTGAGTCTTAGGGTATGATTCAAAATAAGATACCTTTAGGACTCTCTCATCTTATTCATCCCTTCTCATCACACATTCTATTAAGGACTTTTAGAGTTAGGGTTTTTCTCTCTCTTCCTCACCCTCATGTGGTATGGGTAAGTAAGTTAAGGATTAAGGAATCCTCCATCAAACTAATAAAATATATGTAATAAGATGCCATCGACATAAGTATAATTAGCTTAAAGGTATGGACTAAAAAGGTCTATTTGTATGCTTATACAGATGGCGCGCGTAAAGAACGTGGCTATCTCAGATGCCACCAATGGGGGTGTATCTTCACGCAAGGGAAAAGTATCTTCCAAGAAGAGGAAGAGGAACCAAGGTGGAGATTCCTCAAAGAAGAGGAAGAGGACTGAAGAAACCACTCATGAGGTCCCCAACCCTGACCCGATACCTTTCAGCAACCTGGATCAAGAGGAGGACCAGGGGTACAAGGAACAACATATGTATGAGGAGGAAGACAATATGGAAGAGAACCAAGCTGGTGGTCCAGAACCAACCATGATGACCCACACCCCTGATGCTTTGTGGATGGAGCAACAGAAGAGGGTGACGGAGGCCATTAGAACTTTGTCTCTCTGAGATATACCTAGAGATGAAAATGGTAACCCGCTTCATATTCAACCTCTAATGGGAGCCACCATTTTAGACTACATCAAGCTGAACATCAAGAAGTTCTGGGGAGAAGATATATCTGAGGTGGTCGATAAGGCAGAAGCTTGGCTACTTGCAGTCGAGAATGGATTCTACATGCTAGAGGTACAGCCAAGCAAGAAGGTCCTCTTTGCTGCTCACCTCCTAGAAGGGGCAGTCATGATATGGTGGGAAACACACATCATTGGTTAAGATTTGACTAAGGAACTGATGGCATGGGCTGACTTCAAGACAATCTTCACCACCAGATTCATCCCTATCGCAGCTAAGAAGGAAAAAGGAAAGGGAGTTCACCAACATGACTCAAGGAAACTCCTTTGTGGCGGACTTTTTGAGCAAGTTTCAAATCCTAGAGCATTTCAGGCATATGATGGATGAGTAAAGAAGGGTGGATCACTTCATAGAGCATCTTCACCCTGCCATCAAGACCCATGTGATGGCAAGTAAACTTAAAACCTTTGCCAAAGCTTACAACACTGCTTTAGACATGGAGAGGGCCATGATGCCTACTCAAAATCCACCCAAGGAGTATTTGGGTTTCACTGAAGGAACCCAAGGTCAGAGGAACAACTTTAAGAAAGGTCAAGGGCGTCGTCAGGCCAAAGGAAAACATGGAGGAAAAGGTAAACCCTGTTAAGAGAACAATTGACCTCAATGTCGCACTTGTGGAAAGGGGCACGCTGGTAAGTGCCGCTACAAGAAGAAGACATGCTTCTGATGCCATCAAGAAGGACACCTACAATATGTTTGTCCTCTGCCAGATCCAAGAGGACCAAGACCGACAGCAGCCCCACCAGTGGCAGTCCCACCTATAGCTGTCACCCCACCTACTGGAGAAAGAAGACAAGCTCGAGTGTTTTTTATTGACAATGAGGAGGCCCAAGCAAATGCTAATCGGTTGATCGGGGGTAATAACCCTTAGAAGTTTTCTTTATGTTTAATGTTTAGCATGTAATGGTCTAATGCATGATGAAAAACAATGTAGACATGCTTGAAGTCATGGGACACAATGTAAAGCTTTATTTGACTTTGGATCTACTAATACTTTCATTTCGAGAAATCTCGCAACTATGCTCAGTTTGGATACCAAGGATTTAGGGTATGTATTAGATGTTACAACCTTGAGTGGTTAGATCTTTACATCTCTTTTGAAAACTCGGGTGATACCTGTGAAATATTGAGATCATGAGTTTCCTATAGACTTTATCCTTCTTGATATGAATGACTCTGATGTGATCATTGGTATGGAATAGCTTTATACTTATAGGGCCAATATTGACTGTAGGGAGAAGAAAGTAATCATTAAGAAATAAGGTCACCCACCTTTCATCATTAGGGGTAGGAAAGATGATACCACTAACCTATATGTGTCAGCCTTGAAAGTAGAGCAAATGATGAGTAAAGGGTGTCGAGCTTTCCTGGCAGTGTCACCGAGCCAGAACCCAGGGTGCAACCCTTAGAGGAAATAAAGGTAGTCAAGAGCTATGTAGATGTTTTCCCTGATGATCGACCCGGGATTCCTCCCAAAAGAGAGGTAGATTTCTCCATAGAGTTTTCTCCCAGGACAAGCCCTATTTCACGAGCCCCTTATAGGATGGCCCCTATGGAGTTTCTCGAGTTGAAGAAACAATTGCAGGATTTGTTGGACAAGGGTTTCATCCGCCCTAGCACATCACCATGGGGAGCACCAGTTCTTTTTGTAAAGAAAAAGGATGGTTCACTCTGAATGTGCTTAGACTACCAGATGATCAACCAGGGTACCATTAAGAGCAAATACCCTTTACCCCGAATAGATGACTTGTCCGACTAGTTGAAGTCTGCATGAGTCTTTTCCAAGATTGACCTAAGGTCAGTTTACCACCAGTTGAGAGTCAAGAGTGAGGACATCCTAAAAACAACTTTTTGAACTCGTTATGGCCACTATGAGTTTGTGGTTATGCCTTTTGGGTTGTCCAATGCACCCAATTTTTTCATGAACCTCATGAATAGTGTGTTTCAACCCTTCCTTGACTCGTTTGTCATAGTGTTTATAGATGACATACTGGTTTATTCAGATGACTTAGATCAACCATGAGACCACCTAAGTAAAATCCTTGATATCTTGAGAAAGTAGAAGTTCTATGGAAAATTCTCCAAATGTGAGTTTTAGATAGACCGAGTCATGTTCCTCGGACACATCATCTCAGGAGGAATGATCATCGTAGATCCATCTAAAGTATTAGTAGTTCGAGATTGGCCTACAATGAAGAATCCCTCGGAAATTCACAGTTTCTTGGGGTTGGCTGGGTACTATCGGTGTTTCATCAAGGATTTCTCAAAGACCGCCTTGGCTTTGACCATGTTGACTCAGAAAGATGTAAAGTTTGTGTGGTTTGATGTATGTGACGCTTGTTTCTAGGAGATGAAGGAGAAGCTGACCACTGCACCAATTTTTATTCTACCATTAGGCAATGAGGTTTTGTGATTTTCACTGATGCATCAAAGATGGGACTTGGCTGTGTGTTGGAACAGAATCAGCATGTGGTTGTGTATGCCTCCCGACAACTCGAGCCCAATGAGGTGAATTACCTGACACATGACTTAGAGTTGGCTGCCATCATTCATGCATTGAAGATTTGGCGACATTACCTGTATGGTGCTCTTTTGAGATCCTCACTGACCATAAGAACCTAAAGTACCTCCTGACATAGAAATACTTAAACCTATGACAACGACGATGGATGGAGTACATGAAGGATTACGACTTCACCATCGCTTATCATCTAGGAAAGGTGAATGTCATAGCAGATGCTTTGAGTCAGAAATAGCTCAGGTGTGCAGCTATTTTGTCCAGTCAGTGGAAGAGTTTAGAAAAGTTGGTAAAGTGGTCTCCCCAACCTTTAGATGATCGAGTTCGATTGGACAACATCTAGATACAATCAGAATTGTTGATGAGATTGTAGCAGCACAGTTGTCTAGTAGGGAACTTAACAAGATGAAAGGCTTGATGAAGAAGCCTCAGACCCGTCTTTCATTGGGGATAGACGGAGGGATCATTTTCGAGAATCACATATGGGTTCCGGAAGACTCATCGTTGAAGGAACGTATCCTATAACAGATTCATGGTTCTAAGTACATGGTTCACCTGGGAACTACCAAGATGTTTAAGGACATGCATAGGTTTTTTTGGTGGCCGAGAATGAAGAGAAACATTGCGGCATATGTGGCTAGTTGTCTTACCTGCCAAATGGTGAAGGTTGAACACCAACGGCCCTGTGGACTTTTATAGTCTATAGAGATTCTGGAATGGAAATGGGAATAGATAACCATGGATTTTGTGGTGAGTCTACTTCAAACTAAGAAAGGTCATGATGCTATATGGGGTGTGGTAGATCGCCTTACCAAGTCAGCACACTTCCTTGCCGTGAAAATCACTGCCAAGGTGTCAGACTTAGCTTAGTTGTATATCAGAGAGATAGTGTGTTTGCATGGAGTACCCGGTTCCATAATCTCTAATAGAGACCCAAAGTTTACTTCCAAGTTGTGGAAGCAAGTTCAAGAGGAACTTGGTACAAGATTGAAATTCAGCACCGCATATCACCCCCAGACAGATGGTCAGTCAGAAAGGACAATCCAGACCTTAGAGGATCTGTTGAGAGCTTTTGTGCTCGACTGGGGTGGATCATGGGAATACTTACCATTAGCTGAGTTTGCCTACAACAATAGTTATCAAGCCAGCATTGGGATGCCTTTGTATGTAGCTCTATATGGGAGACCATGTCGCTCACCACTTCACTGGGATGATGTTGGTGAGAGGACCTTGTTGAGGTCAAATGAACTCCAAGTGTATGTTGATAAAGTCACTTTGATCAGGAAAAGGCCAAAAAGAGACCAGGACCGACAGAAGTCGTATGTTGATGCAAGGCAGACTAATGTGCATTTCACTATGGGAGGACATGTTTTTCTAAAAAATCGACCGCTCCGAGCTATAGCTAAGAATAGAGGAAAGTTGAGTCCCCAATATATGGGTCTGTTTGAAGTGTTAGAACGTATTGGTGAAGTCGCATATCATTTGGCGTTACCCCCTCAATACAGTATGATCCATGATGTATTTCACGTCTCCAATCTGAAGCTATATGTGCAAGATCTGAGCCATGTGCTGAGCATTGAACCCATTGAGCTTCAAGGGAAGCTAACTTATCCTGAGTTACCTTTGCGGACTCTAGATACCAAGGTGAAAGAGTTTAGAAATAAGAATATAGAGATGGTAAAGGTTCTTTGGAAGCACCATGGAGAGGATGAAGCCACATGGGAGCTGAAGACGGACATGGAAAAAGCATATCCTGATTTGTTTGTTTGATTATTGAATTTTGAGGGCATTCCTATAAGGAGGGGAGGATGTTATAACCCCATTATTTCTAAACCATGTAATGAGATTTGTAAATCTCCATTTAAAAGATGTTGATTTAATGATTTGATTTGAATGATTTTCATGCATAATAGCCTTGTTTGTTTTCCTAATGGGCTTTATTGGCTATTAAGCCAAATTGAAAGAAAAAGAAGAAGAAAAGAAAAAAGGGAATTCAATTGGATATAAAAGAATAAATAAGAAAATAGATAAAAGAATAATAAAATGCTAAGAAATATTTTCCCAAGATGAAATTTCAAAATATAAAGGTTCCTTGAAGTTTAAGGAACTCAGGATAACAATATAAGGATTAAGAAAAGAGAAAATATGTGGAAAATATAAATATTTAAGTGTTAACTTGTAACTAAAGGAAAGGATCTATTTTCTTTAGATAATAATCCTAATTCTAGTAGGATGAGAGAATAAATCATAAACGAGGTTCCCTTAAATTTTGAGAAAAAAAGGAGTTATGATTTGGGAGTTATGGTTGTTTCAATTTATCCTCAAAAAATAGGATTTATTTTGAAAATAGGAAATCCCTTCCTTTTTTATTGAATGCACGAGATGGGGGTTGTTGGATCTTGATCCAATAGATGCCAAACATCATTGAGTTCCAGTGGAAATCAGTCTTGGGCTGTTTATAGGGGGACTTTCCCCTTCGATTTTCTCACAATCCAATGAATGTGCGAGCTTGGAAACAACTGCTTTGAGTCTGGGAGAGGATCTCAAACCCCCTAGACCCCGATTTGTTAGTCACTTGAAGTGTCAACACAAAATGCCCAATTGGTCCAAGGACTAGGGTGGCGATAGGGTTGAAGGAACCTGAAGGAAGCCCCCACACCCTATAAATAGGTCCTCTCTCACTTCCTATCACCCTCACGAACCCCGATGGCCACTTCCTAAGTTCCTACACCCTCTCTCTCTCTCTCAATTGCTCTCTCTTCAGTGAGGACTCTGCCTCGGTGCCGCTGCAATTCTAGAAGCAAGGAAAGAAGAAGAAGACGAGCAACTACGACTGTGCGATCAGGGACCATCGTGGACTCGCAAGGAGATCCAACGATCCAGGGCCGCCACACTTAATTGACTCGCGCAGTGGAGCCGATTGACATGGAGTGTCAGATCTGTTTAGTGGACCAACGACACATCGATCGAACAACTATGAAATTTTAGTAATTCCCTTCTCTAATTGAAATTCCAGTAAAATGCATTTTCTTGGAAAAATCATATCTAATGATAGAAAACTCTGATGAGAAAACTTTATACATGAAAGTTGCTTAGAAAAAATGTGAGGAATGATATAAAAATAGTTTGGTAACCTAGTTCTATCTCATTTTGCAAAAGTTTATTTATTTGATAGAAAAAGGTGTTAAAAGGGTATTTAGAAACCCTAATTAAGTGTAAAGGATGAATCTTTGTGATTTAATAGGTTAATTTGAGAAGTATTAACCTATTGAATATTAAAATAGAGTTTCAATCCATTTTTCATGAAAAGTTGATTAATTTAGGGTTTTAATTTATAAGTGAAGGATAATACATATAGAAACCCTAATTCAAGGTGAAAAGGGAGAAAAACCATGTTTATTTCATATTAAGCAAATAAGTTACAAAATATGGATCCTAAGTCTGTTAGGAGTATTAAAATAAGAAAGTTAAGGTTTTGTGTAGTTTTGTTGAATTAGGTTTCATAATACTAAAAGTGGAGGCAAAACACTAATTTCAAAGGAAACCCTAAAATTGGAATAGAAATCCTAAGAAACAAGATGAAATTAGATAAACATTGATAAAAGGAAGTTGGTATGTTTATTTCAGGATTTCTGTGCTATTTTGCTTGCTTGATTGGGTTTCTCTGCTTAGTTGATTCTATCACCAAAACTGCAGTTATAGGTATGTGGTTACATTTATGATTAGCCGCCTTAGTTTCATGATGATTCCCAGAGATTTGATCGGTTGTTTGAAATAAACAGCTTGGATGACTTTTATTTCATGCAGCTATAAAGTGACTATGATTATCACCATAAATATATATACCTAACTGGCTCAAATCCTGGTCTTCCTCTATGGCTTGCTAATAATGAAAAGGGGTAACCTGGTATAGGGCCTACTTGTTAAGTAGGGCATCATGTTATCATGAGTTAGAAGTTGGGCTACCCACGTGTAGTGCCATGAGACTCTTTAGCAAACCATGAGTTAAGGAGTGGGATACCTATGGGTAGTGCCATGTGACTCAACCCTAGAAATTGATTCACCGGTTAGGTAGGATCATGAGGGTTTAATGGGAATCTACCCAGGGAGGAGAATCCAGGTCCAGTGCAGGGACAGCACAAATGCTAGGGTATGTTTGGATTGAGCAGTTATGTTTAAAATGTAATATTGTTTGCTAAATCATAATTGACTGCATTATGATGTTACAACTAATCGCATGATTAGTGTTTCCCCCACACACCAGCATATTTAGTTATGTTGAGCGACGTTTTGTTTTTCGGCATTTTAGGTACAAACCCAAAAGGACAAACAATAATTTGGCACATTGTGAATACATGAATTAAAGTGCAATGAGGATTAGTTAGAGTAGTATCTGTATGTGGATAGAAGTTTAGAAGTCCAAGTTTTTCAAAAGGTATGCAAAAAAATTTATTTTATTATAGCTTTTCAGTATAGTCTGGTAAAGTTTGATAATTATTAATGTTTATTTGCGGAACCTTTGATCTAAAAATTGGGATAACAACTCTGGCCTCTCGTTCTCCCTTAATTGGGGGTTATCGGAAGGTGGAGCCGTTATAAAATGAAAGAAGAATATCTTGTAGAAGATATATGCTTAGTTGTAGGAAAATATGGTAACATAGTAGGAAGCAGAAATAAAAAAAAGTTGTCCATATTTCCTAACCAGTAGATCGGGTCAACAATGATGTATCTAGGAAAGAGGGTTCAAGATGTACCTCAACTTGGAGCAAGTCCAACAAAAATCTTGCATAGAGATGTGCTCCCTTTGCAAGTAGCATATGGGTGATAGTTGCATCATTCTCCTAGTGTGGAAAAAATGGTTTCCATGCCTCTATGTAGTCCAGAAGGACCATCAAAATCTCCACATTGCACTTCCAGAGCCAACCAAAAGGAGTACTCCTTCCATTTGTCAATGCACTAGTATCGACTTCCTTGTTGTCTCTCCCTCTCTTAAGAAGATTACTCATGCTCTCTCACATGCTACCACAACTATAACAAGAGAAGTGTCTTGAGACCCTTACCCAACCCCCTCAATTTATAGGGATGGATGGACTAGGGTTTCCAAAACCTAGGGCATATAAAAGGCAAGATATCATGGTTTCATTACTATAATGTATCATCGGTCGGTCGATTGGACCATCCAGTCAGTTGACTAGAACACCAGTTGATCGACTAGACTATGTAGTCGGTCGATTGGCTTGTGGCAAGTTACACAATAACATTTTCTTTCAATGTGGTGGTTAATACACATCATTGTGCATATCATTAATCTTTTGACCTAGTCAAACTGGTCTTTTTGCATTTGCTTGACCTAGTCAAACTGATCAATTTTAAAAGTGATACAGTCAGATGACTAGACACTCCAGTCGATCGACTGGCTCTAATCAATCAAATGGCACTAGTCGATCGACTTCTTTACCATTCGATTAAGAACACACTCCAGTCATCTAGTGTTGTTTAATTTGGTTACTGAAACACTTTTAGTAACCAAGATAAATCGTATCCATGAGAAAATTCCTATTCCAATTGCATCCTATATGTGTGACCCTATAGGTACCATATTACATTGCCAGTGAAGCCCATAACCATTATGACTACACAAGCAATGAGCGGTATCTAGAAACACATCATTGCTACTCAAGTAATCGAAAAGTTGAAGAATAACTTCAACCTATAATTTGTTATTAGTGTTACCATGATCATATAGTTCATTTATATTTGATATCTAGATTGAATGTGAGGCATGGAATCGTCATCCTCTTAATACTCAATCTATGTTCTTGAACTAGAGCAAACTGTACAGATTCATGTGAGCTCGCATATCACATATTAACTCACATGAGTATGGCATACGTTTCTCAATCTCACTTATCATGAGTCTGGGATATCAAACACTCAGTAGGAGGGACAAATCCCATCTACATCACAGACATTCAATTCCCATGTGTCAATGTACCCAAGCACTATCTTTATGGAAACAATTATTAAAGGCTAGTTGGATGGCATCAAAGTTCATCAAACTACATGTGATGAGTGTAGTGACTTTAGTTCTAAGAACCACAATCACCACTATCACTTTGAGAATTGATTCTGACTATCATTACATGGTTTCCATGTATCACTCTCAAGGTGAGTCTGTCTGGTATACTATTCTCTAACATGTACATATGTGTTTTACTTGATATTCAGTATCATGACGTAGTGAGACTCTGTCATCAGTCAACATGAATTCTAGTCTTATGTATTATTGTCATCTATTTTGCTTCCACAACAATATCCCACAAGGGATATAACAAGAATCTATGTACTCCTATCATACATATGATCTCATTGTTTAGGAATTCAACCTGAAGACATATGTAATCGAGTAACATCATTCCCTCAACATCTATTATGATGTGCCATCATCTCATAATTGCAAAAACATAAATAGAATGAATTTCTTTTATAAATATTATCAAGTCAAGTACATAGTGACACATTATAATCATCATATGACTAGCTCTCTAGGCATACATACCATCTGAATCCCACTTGCACTTTACCCACAAATCTAATTCCAAGTGTTCTAATATGATCATCATGTTTCTATAGTGAAAGTACTTTCATCAGTGGGTCAAAAATATAGCTTTTAGTCGGTACTCTACAATTCTTCACATCTCCTCATTGTACGATCTCTCATATGAGGTGGAAGCACTGAAGTATAGCTTGGAACGTTTTTGCGATATAGGCTCCTTAGCTTGTGAAATATCTCTATTGTTGTCGGAATACAACTCTATTGCATCTCTAATGCTAAGAACAACTCCAAGTTCACCATTGAACTTCTTGATCAAAATAGCTTCCTTTGTTGAGATCCAAGAAGCAATATATTTGACTTCTATTAGAGAATATTAGCAAGTATCTCTTGCTTGGAACTCTTCCAACTTACAACTCCATTATTGAGGAAAAATCATACCCAAATTATGGTCAATAATCGTCATTGTCAGTTCAAAAGCTTGCATCCATGTAACCATTTACACCCAACTCTTCCTCACTACAATAAACAAGTAATTGATCCTTAGTCCTTCTAAAGTACTTAAGAATGTTCTTCATGGAATTCTAGTGACCTCTACTGAGATTAACTAATATCTTCTCAACATTCTCAAAGCATACAAGACATCACGATGAGTACATAATATTGCATATGCATATGTCATCTTACTCATGCATTCTTGTTCTTCACAAGAACTAGGATACTGGGTTCTAGAGTGACTAATTACATACATCATGGGAACAATTTCTTCTCTTTGAGTCATGCATGTTAAACTTCTTCAGCACCTTGTTAATGTATGTACTCTGGCTTAGGCAAGGAAGCCTTCTCGATCTATGTCTATAGATCTTAATTCCTAAGATATAGGATGTTTCTCCTAAATACTTCATGGAGAAGGTAATTCCCAACCAGCTCTTTACACTTTATAGGGTAAGGATGTCATTCTTCATTAATAGTATGTCATCTACAGATAATATGAGGAATACAACCCTGCTCCCACTAACCTACTTGTAAAAACATGGTTCATCTTTATTTTAACTAATGCCAAAATGTTTGAATACCTCATCAAATCAAAGATTCCAGCTCTGAGATAACTTCTTCAATCCATAGATTGACCTTTGCAACTTATAGACTTTATTTGCATTATTTGGATTTATAGAACCCTCAGGTTGTGTTATGTACACATCCTCAAGAAGATTACCATTAAGGAAAGTAGTTTTAACATACATTTTCCAAATCTCATAGTCATAATAAGATGCAACGGCAAGCATGATCCTGATGGATTTAACTATAGAAAGTGGTGAAAAGGGTTTCATCATAGTCAACATCTTGAACTTGTCTAAAATAGTTTGCAACCAATCTACCTTATAGGTTTGTACATTACCATCCATGTCGGTCTTCTTCTTGAAGACCCAATTTCTCCATATGGGTCTTACCCCTTCGGGTGGATCCACCAAGATCCATACTTTGTTGGTGTACATGAAGTCCATCTTAGATCTCAGGGCCTCAACCCATTTCTCAGACTTTGATCCCTCAATTTCTTCTAAGTAGGTTTTTGGCTCCTCATCTATGACCAAGTCATCACCTTCATGAATCACAAGTTTCCAAATCTTTTAGGCTCAAGGTGTTTCCTACTAGATCCACGAGGTTCTTATGTTACATGTGGAACTTGAGATTCCACAACAATTTGTGATTCTCCTTGTTCCTTTTGTACCTATATAGGTTCAATATTTTCTTGTTGGTCTGGAAGTTCGTCGAGTTCTACTTTTCTCCCATTCTTTCCTTTAGAAATAAATTCCTTTTGAAGTAACACACCAGTCGTGGCAACAAATAGTTTGTTGTCAGATGGAGTGTAGAATTAGTATCCCCTAGTTTCTTTGGGATATCCAACAAAACAATATTTAACTAATTTGGGTCCAAGGTTTTTAGGGAAGCAATTTCCTAACATAAGCTTCACATCCTTAAATCTTCATAAAATACACATCGGGATGTTTACCATGCCAAATCTCATATGGTGTCTTTTGGACCGGTTTAGATGGTATGCACTTTAGTGTAAATGTTGCGATTTGTAAAGCATGTCCCCAAAATGAAGTTGGAAGATTTGCAAAGCTCATCATTGATAATGACATGTCCAATTGAGTATGATTCCTTCTTTCTGATACACCATTACATTGTAGTGTACCATGTGAAGTTAATTGTGGTACAATACCACAGTCTTGCAGGAGGTCCTCAAAACTCTTGGCTTAAGTATTCTCCACCTTGAGGGATCAAAGTGTTTTAATACTTCTCCCAAGCTGATTATGTACTTCATTCATGAAAACCTTGAACCTTCCAAGGACTTCTGACTTGCATTTCATCAAGTACACATAGCCAAACCTACTGAGGTCATTAGTGAAGGTAATGAAGTGTTGGTAACTACCTCTAGAACATGTTTAAAAATGGCCACATACATCAGTATGTATGAGTTCTAATAGATCACTCACTCTCAAATGTTACCAAGGAAAGGTGATTTTTTCATCTTGTCCAACAAATAATATTCGCATGTCTGTATTGGTCAAAACCAAAGGAGTACAAATAACCATCTTTATGTAGTCTGGAAATGTGTTTCTCATTTATGTGCCCTAAGACAATAATACCAAAGGTATGTTTTGTTTGAATTATAAAGTTTTAGCCTATTCGTATTTAGGTCATATACAATTGTCTCTAGATCTCACAAGGATAGACCATAGGACATTTAGGCACTGACATAAAATATTTCATCTCTACTTATAGAATGTCGACCATTATTATATGAATTTTGAATCCATTCTTGTCCAACAAGAAATAGATATGATGTTTCTAATAATGGTAGGCATATAATAGTTGTTCCTTAACTTCAATACAAGCTCAATGGGTAGAGATAACTCATAGGTTGCAACTGCACTAGCAACAACTCTTGTTGTAACGCCCAAGGCCACTGCCCAAGGCTCCAATAGCATTTTAGGAATGATGACTGCCCCCACAGACCACCACTAGCCTTTACTGCGTGCTTTCTCCTCACTCACGCGCATGCCGGGATCAACTTCCTAATAGGTCACTCATCCCAGTACTACTCCAATCTGAGCACGCTTAACTATGGAGTTCTTTAGTGATGGGCTCCCTGAAAAGGAGGTGCACCTTGGTGATATGGGTAGTCCAATCATTCCTTTTAAGATCAACTTATCTGAGGCCTAAAATCCTGGGATGTTACAATCTCCCTCACTTAGACTCTTGACATCCTCGTCAAGGCTCAACTATAAGGCCTCATAATCTCTTTCCCCATTTTAGTGCAGACCCACAATGGCCCATGGACACCCAGCTCCCGATCACAGAATACCAACACTAGGGTGGCTACCCCAACAATGGACAACCCTTTTCTATATGCCTGGACTGCACGGCTCAAGACTGGCATGACATGCCCATGTGGGCCCCACCTACTGGAGGGGAATTGGCTCTGATACCATTTGTAATGCCCGAGCCCACTGCCCAAGGCTCAAGTAGAGTTTTAGGAATGACGAATGCCCCCACAGACCATCACTATCCTTAATTGTGTGCTTTCTCCTCACTCACGTGCATGTCGGGATCAACTTCCCGACAAATCACCCATCCCAGTACTACTCCAAGCCGAGCATGCTTAACTATGGAGTTCTTTAGTGATGGGATCTTAGAAAAGGAGGTGCACCTTGGTGATATGGGTAGTCCAATCATTCCTTTTAAGATATCCGAGGCCTCAAATCCGGGGATGTTACACTTGCTCCATAGAAACCTGTAGTTCAACCTCAACTTTATTTAAAGGTCTTTTTCTCCTTAGATCCTACAAATTTGAGGAAATTTGAGATCTACATTCAAAATCCAATACCCAAGATGAAGAAGTGTCAAAGTTAATCTCATATTCCTAAAGTAGAGATCTCTATCCATTTCTTCATATTCCTAAATTCCTTTAGCACCTACCCTTCTATTTATCTGGAGTGTAGAAGACTTGGACTTAATCTTAGCTTCAGAAAGTCCCTTGGTCTTGCCTTTTCCCTTAAACTCTCCTTTGTTGATCACCATCACGGGTTTGTCCTTCTTAATTTATGCTTTGGCATTTATCAACATGCCAAGAAATTCAGACAACAATTTATCCAAGTTACTCAAGTAATAGCTCTCAATAAACTGGCTATATGATTCAAGCAAAGGTTGTAGAATCATATCCATGGTCAGATTTTGGATCAAAGGAAATCTCATTCTTTCTAGATGTTGCACATGCCTAATCATTTTTAGCACATGGGGTTATATTGGATCTTCCTCCATCATCTTTCACTCAAAGAGAGCCTTTGAGACATTGTACCTTTATTGCTTTGCATGATTCTAGTTTTCATTCTAATGATGTGTTACCATCTCAAGAACATCCATGTTTCCATTCTACTTATGTAATGCATAATTCAGACATCATAGCATAAGGTTGTTAATGTTTAATGCATTGTTGTCATGCTTCCAATAAGCATCCACATTAGCCCTAGGCGTGTTGGGAGCGAGTTCATCTAGCACTGCTGTATCCAAGATAGGGAGCTTATGATCATGAGTGACAACCATTCTCAAAGTCCTAAACCAGTTAAGAAAGTTGGTCTTGATCAAATTGTCCTTCCTAAGGATCGATTACAATGGGTTATTGTTTGCCATTTAATTCTACAAAAAGAAATTTTTATTTGTCAAATAACTTTTTTATTTGTTGAAAAATACTAAAGATATTTTTTGGTCAACTAAACATGTGGGGCTCTTTTTTTCATTTTTTTTAAGTGGTGAGTATGTGCTATACATTAAATTACCCAAATTGAGTAATGAGAAAAGGTAAATCAACTATATAGGTATGTAAGATATTGTATCTATAAACTGTGGTGAGATAGATCAATAAGAATCCAAGAAGAAAGGATCTTCAAAGGAAAACAAGCAACTCCCAAAAAGAAATCTTCAGACCATATTGAAAATGGAATAGAAAACCATCTCAGACATCATCAAAGAACTCCTCCAGACAACAAAAGGTCAAGAAATCTAGAGATGAACCATGAAGAAGCTAGGGCCATCATCTGTAGAACATTCCAGGATAAGTCAACCAGAAGAAGGAACCAGCCATAAACTTCAAGAATAACAACATCAAAACTCCATCAAAACAAAAAGTAGCAACGGAAACACAAAGATTCCAGAGACACCCGATGATTTTTGACAAAATATCATGGAGTCTTCCATCTCTCACAGAAGCAAAGATCCTTATTAGATAGAAAACATCCATATTCTAGAACTTAAGGTGACCCTCAAAGAACATCTTAAGTCAATAGGAAAAAGTAATATATTTCAAGCAAAAAAATCCAAAAAATAGTAGACGGAGCAAAAGAAAGCAGTCGAGCATATCAACAAGACAATACACCAACTAATTGAAGGCTTAGATGGTACCAAAAATGAAACTCTGGAAAATAGAAGGAGCTCTTTCAATATCCTCAAAACATCTAGAATTTCTTTCCTTCCATAAAAAATAATAGATACTCAAACAACAAACCTTCAAAATCACATTTTCTTTAGCAATCATATCATAAATCGAATTAGGTTGAGTGAAGGAGAAAAGTTTCCTTGCATGAGACCACACATCAGTGGAGTAAGAATAGGTGAAACATATGTGGAAAGTATCTTCATACTCATCTTTACAAATATAACATCTAGTAACAGAGGGGATTCCAATCCTTCTAACACAACAGTAGGAAGTTTATTGTGAAAGACTTTCCACGTGTTAAACTAATATCTTTTAGGAGATTTCCCTTTCCAAATCCAAGAAAATTCAGGGAGAACAATACCCTTTTGTTACTTATAATGTGGGAGATGGTGAATCTATTTTCATGTGGGGAAATCCTTGGTAAAAATGTTGCTTCTTGGCTGATCATATTGGTTCAGACTATGTCTTAAAATTAAGTATGGGTCTTGATTGCAACTTGAGTAGTATTATCCAAAATGGTTGGTGGATTGTGCCTATTATTTGAAACAACACAAAGCTATCAAAGGATATTGAGTGTATGTCTATTCATGTAGGAAAAGAGGATAAGATTCTTTTCAAAGAGGAAAATACCGAAGATATTAATTAAGCCTTTAATTAAATATTGCCTCACTATTCTATTCAAATTAATAACCCTCTATATTGATTTGAAAATGTTACAACATACAATTCTGGAGTGGTCCAAGATCCAAAATACATTGATTTATTACCCAATGAAAGTCGGCATCCATAACTAATTATTAAGGTAGGTAAAACTTTCCAATTGCATCCAATGAATTCTTGGATAGATGGTATGCACAACACCTTGTCATAATCCATTTATATGCTTGTAAACACCTTATCATATTAAGGTCACCTAGTTAAGCATGACCCAAAATCCAAAACAATACAAATGCACCTTGTTGTGGCAGGCCCACATAAATACCATCACACTTCCACAAGATAGAAAAACACTATGCTAGGGTGTGCCCATGCTTGTTCGATCAAGCTTTTCTTTTGTGTTGCTTATGGAAAGCATCTAAGACTTAATATTTATTGAGGGGTTTCATTTATAAATACATATAAATATAAGAAAAACATGCAATAGAAAAATATGAGTAATGGTTGTGGCCATAATAATGCAATTCTTTAGAAAGGTCATACATCATATGCATCCACCTATATTAGAACTTCTTGTGTTGGGAAAAGTTTGTTCAATTGACTAGACCATCTAGTTGATCTATTCATCCTCTTATCAGTCAGTTGATCTTTTTCATTCAGTTGAATGGCTCCCAATTCAAGTGATTGACTAGAATCCTCCAGTTGATTAGTTGGGCCTCTAGTAATTGGCTGGCTCATGATGACTTGCGGTCGATTGACTCAGCTTCTAGTTGATTGACTTGCCTGTTCAGAATTCCCTCTTCTTGCCAAAATCAAACGAATGTTGATCCTATCTATATATTACATTGTGTAAGGAAAATACCAAAGTTACATTCTAGGGGATCATAGAGGGTTGAGCATTAATTACACTTATAGAAGAAAGAGGAAGGCTCGATGTGCACAAAAAATTTATAAAGTGGGAAATAACTATCTAATCACACAAGCATCTGAGGGGTATTGTACATAACTACACATACATACACCATCGAAACAATTTTAGGGTGACAAGATGAATTTGGTATACATCATATCATATATAAATTGAATCTACAAAATATTCACTAGTGTATGTGGAATTTAATCAGATATTCACATTAACCATTTAATATTCACATCATATGCCGACAAAATAAATGACAAAACTAAAACTGGACATATCAATTTAAATTGATATATACTGTAAGTTGATGTAGATATGATAGAGTTGTAGGAAAATATGGTAGTAGATTAGGTAAATGAAACAAAAAAAATTATCCATATTTCCTAACTAGCATATTGTGTCAACAACGATGTATCTAGGAAGGAGGGTGCAATATGTACCTAGTCTTGGAGCAAGTCAACTGATATCTTGCACAGAGATGTGCTCCATTTGCAAGTAGCATAGGGACTACAGTTGATGATGTTCTCCTTGTGTAGCAATAATGGCTACCACACTTATACTTAGTCCATGCAAGCCACCAGAATCTCCATGTCATACTTCTAGAGCCCATGAAAAGGAGTAGTCCTTGCATTTGTCAATGTGCTAGCATAAAATTCCTTTCTCCTTGATGTTTCTACCTTTCTTGGGAAGATTACTCAAGCTCTCTGACAAGTTACCACAACTCCACAACTATGAGAAGAGAAGTGTCTTGAGAGCCTTCCCAACCCCCTCCTTATATAGGAGTGGATGGGCTAGGGTTTCTAAAACCCAAGGAATACAAAAGGTCTGATCTTATGGTTTTACGTCTGTTGCATACCGCCAGTCGATGACTGGAAAACCAGTAAATTGATTGGACTATCCAATTGGTCATATGGCTTGTGGCCAATTGCACAATAATAGTATTCTTTAATGACATGGTTAATGCACATCATTAGTCATTTGGCCCATTAAACATTATCATTTTGCATATATATGACGTGGAATATTATCACACTAACAAACTCACCTAGGGCTGAAATCCATGGAATTTTACCAAAACCTCATGCAATAATACCACCCGCAAGCAGACTGGTCTTATCGCAGTATAGTTCAGGATTGAATCCCAAGGGACAACATTTTTAAGAATCTTTTTACTAGTTAAATTTAGTCAAATCAAGACTAATATTTAGAACAAAGGTTGGTTTGAGATTAATTAAACTAAATGCAAGGAAAGTAAAAAGTAGGATTAAAATTTGATTAAAGATTTATGATGGGAATCACTGGGATGGTCTCGGGTTTCACCACCACTACACATGCAAACACATCTAAACATCAAACATCCAAGCAAGATATAACTATCCAAATAGAGCTACTGCAAAAAAAAGCCATACGACGTTAGGCTCGCGTAAGCAATACCTTAGGTATCAGATGTCTTATCACCATCCAGATCACACACTTATGCTCCAAAGATACAGATATCCAACTGAAGTTGTGGGCCCCCATTGTGGGTGTCAGGCAATAGAAGCGTCATTGTGGGCTAGATGTCTCGTCCCCTCATTGATCACACACATACTACGTCAGGGAATCCTATCAGAAGTTCTCATCAAGGAGTCAACTACGTTAATCAACATTCAAATCCTACATATTGAAGTTCTCGCAACCTAGGAACAAACATGATAAATTCAAGCAGGTGATCAATCCACAATCACACATCAATGATTAACAACGAAATGAAAAGTTACATACAAGCCTTGGAATGTTTAACAAATGGACATGAAAGCATGGAAAGTGGGGCTAGTCCCCCCACCCCAGTGAAAGGAAACTACTCACTCATGGTGAGAGAAACAAGAAATATAAGAGAGAGAGGATTATACCATGAGCATGGTGAAGAAGATGATTGCAGCTCGGTGGAGAAATAATCTTCTACACAATGTCGTGGCAGATCTGGACGAGGAGGGAAGAGCACCACAAAAGACGAGGCAAATCTTCTCTCTCCACCTTCTCTTTCTTCCCGTAGTCCTCGCTCACAGCAAGAGGAGAAGCTCATTGACGTGATGGCGGCATAGGAATGGCATAGATACAACAGATCTAGATCCAGATCTAGATCTAGATCTATGTCTAGATCTAGTTGGAGTGGCTTGTAGATCTGAGTTTCCACTTCAGATCTGGGTGAACGAGGCGTAAGACCACCACAGAGGTAGGCTCTTGGCTTTGGAGATCATCTCCTTGGGCTCAGGACCGACATGTAGCCTAACGACGTCTAGAGATGTTCCTCCAAAAGGCTGGGGGTCGCGTTCTAATTATAGGAAGGCTGGCACCGACTTACAATCGTGACCTCGGTTATTTGCAGTATGTCGCAGTTTTCTTTTCCCATGATCACGGTTCTTCTTACTCTTGGCTTGGTCGTGATTCAACTTTCACACTGATCATGGTTCCTTTACACAGATCACGACTATCTTGGCAAGTGGAATCACGGTCACAGGTTTTTACCGCGGTCACAAGTTTTTGCCGCAGTCACAAATCATGGAATCATAGATAGGTGTCCGCGGTGTTGGAGGGTCACTGTTACTGGAAACTGCAGTCACGGTTCATGAACTTGATCAGATCGTGGTGGACGATCTTCACATCACTAGACCTCGAGCGCGGCCCGTTCGTGATGATCGCTACTGTTGGCCACAGTCGTCATGGTGCACAGGGGCAGAGGTTGTACCTTGGCATCGCGGAAGGAGGCGTTGATGTTGCAAATAGTAGTAAAGAAGGGAGGTTGTGGTTGTGTGTGCTAAGTCACAATCGTGGCAGACCACGACCGCGACTTTGCTGCAGGTCACGACATTGAGGATGGAGTAGAATATGACCGCGGTCGCGGAACACCTGAGGAAGTAGTTGCGATCTTTGAATCGAGGTCACGATCAAAAGGAAGGCAGGTTGCGGGTATTGAGAATTGCGAGCATGAGTGAAGAAGCCACGGTGGCAGCGTTGAGTGGAGATACCGATCGCAATGTGGGGATGAATCGGTTGGTCGTGGTTGCTAGGGTAGAATATCAGGATCGTGATTAGAGGAGAAGAGGAGGGGGTCCATTGACCGTAGTTGACCCAATGAACAAAGGGCCCAAATTGGTAGGTGGACCTAGAGGATTAGGCCCATGTGCCCAAAATGACCTGCAAAAAGGGATAAATCCAATTAAGATCAAGGTAAAATCATTTAAGCCAAATCAACTCACATATTGGGAGGTAAAGCTAATAAAAGTGACTAATCATAGCAAAATAGGGTCCGAGATGGTAATTGTGACTATGATGAATGTGCATTCATCAAAATACCCTAAACTTAAACGTTGCTCATCCTCGAGTAACACAAAATCTAAAATAGTCGCCAAATGGACACTTTCAACTCATGTGATTGCCTCATCTTCACATCACAATTATTTCTTTTTATCTCGGTATGGCTAGACATCTCAACATCCTAAGATCACAGAACACATCCTACCATATCTTCATTCCTGAGTTCGTTTCCCAACATCACTTCCTCTCCACTTTTTTCCAACACCAAGCATGTCTAAGAGTTTCACAAGAGTCCAGAAATACCCGCAGAACAATAAGTGTGCACCTGATCTGACACTGGTATTTTTTGGATAAGGGAGGCATTCATTGTGCCTTTAGGTGGAAAAGGGAGTGAAGGGTGGTATGGAAGGAAGAAATAAATCTCTCCTCTATTCGACTCAAGATTTTTATTGTATCAATTGCAATTTCGTTTATTGCATTTTTATGTGAATCTCTCCTCTATTCGACTTGAGATTGCATTTTTTTGTGTGTGCTTTGCCATCTTTTCTTGGTGGTACACCCCTATTAATTTATGAGAGGTATGGAAGAAGCAGAGATAGATAGAGATGGCGTGCCACCCCAAACTTAGGGTTTGGTACTATTTTGGCTATTTCATTTCTTTTTTATGGGTGAAGGGGTAAGAAGATGGCAGAAGAAGCATAGAAGAGAGTTCAGATCAGAATGCAACTTGATTTACAATTCAGTGCACCTAGTTGTTCTCCTTATCTTACTCTACTCAAATGATGACTTGATGAGGATCCGGTAGAGATTCCATTCTATTGTTCCACTAGTCAGTTAGGAAGCACAATGTGTTTGATCCCTCTCAGCTTGACAGATACTTGCCATTTTTACTGATCATGATGCTAGGATTCATAAGCATCACATGGTGATTTCTAACCATTGGCTAGTTTCAAAAATTGTCCCCCTTGAGGCTTTGCTTCAAATAAGGAGGGTATAATGATTCAAAATTGCATGGGAAAATGGGATAGCCGGCTAGGTAATGGCTTTGATTGAAACAAAAGTGTCAAAACTTCATCAAGTTTCTATACAAGCTACTTTGAAATTTTTTGAAAAAATTGCTCAAAAATGCACGATGAAATCTTAAGTCTGAAAAAGATAGGAGAGGGTGGAAATTAAAGTACATACCACCCGCCCTCCAATCTAAACTTAGGAATTTGCTCATCCTGAGCAAACTATAAATCAGGGATGGAGGGGAAAAATCATGTCAGTTGGACCACTAGATGTGGTTGCATTCCTTTTGGCGACGCATCCTCCATCTAAAATCTCAAAAATGAAAATTATCAAAACTTAAAGACTGCCTCTTGCGATGCATTGTCTACTAGGTGTAAAATTTCCTAAAAAGGTAAAAACAAAATTAAGGAAAAGTTCTAATTCAGAATTAAAAGTAAAATAAAATTATTGATCGGGTTGCCTCCCAACAAGCACCTTTGTTTTACGTCGATGGCTCGATGTGGTTTCTTTAGTTTTCTGGTAGATATGTCAGTTTGGACAAATTCATCAATTCATCAGTGCTAGTATCAGCTGTGGTGAAATATCTCTTCAAGCATTGGCCATTTGCCACAAAATTACTTGACTTCTCACTCCATAAAGTAAATGC
This sequence comes from Alisma plantago-aquatica, assembly GCA_963693085.1. NCBI lineage: Eukaryota > Viridiplantae > Streptophyta > Magnoliopsida > Alismatales > Alismataceae > Alisma > Alisma plantago-aquatica. The sequence continues at coordinate 595,717,796 of OY856415.1, forward strand.
ACCATGGGGATAGATGCTCTTGACAATGTATGGCCTAGACCATCAAGAACGGAGTTTCCCTAGGAACAACCTCAGTCTAGATTTGAACAGCAGAACTTGGTCTCCCACTTGAATGTCTTTTCTTTTTAGATGACCATCGTGCCAAAGCTTGGTGCGCTCTTTGTAGATTCGTGCATTCTCATAATCTATCATCCTAAGTTCATCCAGCTCTTAAAGTTGTAGAATCCTGGCTTGGCCAGCTTCCTAGATGTCAAAATTTAGTTGTTTGATTGTCTACCATGATTTGTGTTCGAGTTCAATGGGAAGGTGACATGACGTTCCATATATTAATCTAAATGGTGTTGTTCCAAGAGGAGTCTTAAAAGCAGTACGATAGGCCCACAAGGCGTCATTGATTTTTACTGACCTATCCTTCTGGTTGTGGCCCACTTTCTTTTCCAAGATACCTTGAGCTGATGATTTGAAACCTCTACCTACCCACTTGTTTGTGGGTGGTAGGGGGAAGCTACCTTGTGCGTAACACCATATTTCCTTAACAGTGCTTATCACTGTGCGTGGAACTCCAAAATAGGGAAAAATGATATCCTTGAACATTTTGATGACAGGTTTGGAATCGCTAGTGACAGTTGGTATGGCTTCAACCCATTTTGAAACGTAATCAACCATGACTAGGATGTAGTAGAATCCTTGTGAGGATGGGAATGAACCCATATAGTCCACTCCCCAAACATCAAAAATCTCGACTTCTTGCCATAGCTTAAGTGGCGTCTCATCTCTTTTCTTTATGTTACCCATCCTCTGACACTTGTCGCATGACAAAGTAAAGTTGTAGGCATCTCTGGATATGGTTGGCCAAAAGAAACCACATTGCGAAACCTTCAAAGCAGTTTTCTTAGAACTCATATGGCCTCCAACTGGGCCTGAGTGGCATTGCTCTAAAACAAGTTGGGCTTCCTCCTTAGCGATACAACATCTGTAGAGACCATCAACACAGAGCTTGAAGAGGTATGGTTCATCCCAATGATATTGCCTCACATCATGCATGAATTTCTTGAGTGCATTACCATCGCATTCAGGGTGGACGACACCAGTGGCAAGGTAGTTCACATAGTTTGAGTACCAAGGAGTAACTTATGAGACTTTCATAAGCTGGTCATCTAGAAGAGAGTCATTAATAGGGATAGTTTCAGTGTCCAGGGTGTGGATACGACTGAGGTGGTCTGCTACAACATTTTTTGTGCCTCTCTTATCTCTAATCTCAAGATCAAATTCTTGCAATAGGAGAATCCATCTTATCATCCTTGGTTTTGCATCTTTCTTTTTCAGAAGGTAATGACTAGCAGCATTATCTGTATAGACAACGACTTTGGAACCAATGAGGTAGGATCTGAACTTGTCAAAGGCAAACACGACTGCTGGGAGTTCCTTCTTAGTAGTTGCATAATTCCTCTGAGCTTCATCAAGGGTATTTAATGCATAGTAAATGACATGATGTTTCTTCTCTATACATTGGTCTAGAACGGAACCCACAACGTAATCACTGGTATCACAGATAATTTCAAATGGGTGATCCCAATCTGGAGCTCAGGTGATGGGTGTTGTAGTAAGGGCATGCTTTAGATTGTTGAAACTTTTGATACATCCTTCGTCAAAATGGAAATCAGCATCCTTTAGCAACAAGTTTGTCATGGGCTTCGTTATCTTGGAGAAATCCTTGATAAACCTTCTTTAAAAGCCTGCATGACCAAAAAATGTGCGAACTTCTCTTACATTTATTGGGATAGCGAGTTTGGAAATTACTTTAATCTTTGTTTTGTCTACTTCGATTCCTTGATTACTGACCCTATGACCAAGGACTATGCCTTCCTTTACCATAAAGTGACACTTCTCCCAATTAAGCACTATATGTTCTTGTTCACATCGTTCGAGGATGAAGGAGAGGTGCTTCAGACATGAATCATATGAATCTCCATATACCGAGAAAGCATCCATAAAAACTTCCATAATAGTTTCGGTTAAACTAGAAAATATGGATGCCATGCATCGTTGGAAGGTTGCAGGTGCATTACAGAGCCTGAATGGCATCCTTCTAAAGGCGTATGTTCCAAAGGGGCAAGTAAAAGTAGTTTTCTCTTGGTAATATGGGTGTATAGGAATTTGATTGAATCCAGAGTAACCATCAAGATAGTAGAAATATTCTTGGTGAGCCAATTGCTCTAAGAATTGATCTAGAAAAGGCATCGGGAAATGATCCTTGCGAGTGGCCTTGTTTAACTTCCCGTAATCAATGCACATCCTCCACCCAGTCACTGTTTGAGCGGGGATGAGTTCATTATCTTCATTTCGTATCATAGTACTACCACCTTTCTTTGGGACAACATGCACAAGACTCACCAATGGTAAGTCAGATATCAGATAGGTGATTCTTGTTGTGAGCAACTTAATGACTTCACGGCGGACTACTTCCTTCATATTTGGATTCAACTTTTGTTGATGTTCTACATTTGTCTTGTGGTCTTCCACCATAGGGATCTTATGCATGTAAAGTGCTTGAATGACCCCGGTGAGATCACTCATCTTGTAGCTGATAGCTTTCCTTCTTTCTTTTAATTCTTTCAAGAGTTTATATTCTTGTTCGGTTGTTAGATCAGAAATTATAATAACTGGACAAACCTTGAGATCATCCAAAAACAAGTCCCTCGGGTAGGGGGCTTCATTTCAGGAGCTTCTAGTTTCTTGCATGGCTCTTCAGTTGCATTCACAACCTTGAGTTCCTCAAATTTGGCTTCCAGATCTTCTTCCGCTGTGTTGAGGTGAAGAACACAATCTTTAACTTGTTCGTCAATGGAGTTATCGGCAGATCGGTTTGTTAGAGCCACTTCTAATGGATGATCTTGTTCATAATCCTTTTGTGTGAGGAGTAACATTTTCTCTATACAATCAATCAAATAAACTTCTTCTTGCATGCTTGGTCTTCGCATGCTTCCAAAAACTTTAAACTCGAGGGTTTCTTTACCTAGTCTGAGAAGCAAGGTTCCTACTTCAACATCAATCAAAGCTCTTGTAGTTGCAAGGAACATACGGCCAAATATAAGTGGGTATATGGAGTCCTATTTTACGTCCATGATGACAAAGTCACACGGGACATAAGAGTTTTTGCCTACCTTGACGGGGACATCCTCGATGATTCCCAATGGGAGAGTCATAGAATTGTCTACAAGTTGTATAGTCATGCTAGTTGGAAGTAGCTTAACAAATCCTAGCCTCTTGTAAAGGCTAAGTGGCATGATAGAGATTCTAGCATTGAGATCAGAAAACCCCTTCTTACATGAAGAGTAACTGATATGGCATGAAATCCCAAAGGATCCCAGATCTTTCTACTTCTTGGGCATCTTGCTCTGGATGATATCGAAAGTGGTTGTTGCTAACTACACTATCTCATATTCTTCGGTTATATACTTCCTTGTGAGGAGAGACTTTAAGTATTTAGTCTAGGCTGGTATCTCGGCCAGCACATCTAGAAAGGGTATATCAACATGAAGCTTCTTCATAGCTTCCTTAAACTTATTGAAACGAGTGTCAAGCTTGGTTTGCTTCAAACGAGCTGGAAAAGGAGGACGAGGCTTGTATACTGGCACATCTGGCTTAGGTGTGTCTTCTGCCTCTGCAACAATAAATTACTCAGTGGTTGGTGGTTCCTTCGGTTGAGACTCAGATATTGTAGAGTCTTGGACGTTCACAAAGTCATCATCATTTTTTGCTACTATTGGTATCTTGGAAGGGGGTTAGAGTAGTCTTTCCCGGACCTAGTAGTAACAACCTTCAGTTGTTCAGGATGCTTATGATTGTTCTCGGGTTGGCTAGCAAAAGTTCTAGTAGGTGACTTGAGGCAAGTTGAAAGTTGAGCTAGTTGAGATTCAATTGCCTTCTGGTGGGCTTGCTAGTTTGCTATCATGGTTTGTTACAAATGCAACATCTTTTCAATGGCTGACAATTTGTCATCGCGAGAGATGGGACTAGCTTGCTACCCTTGTTGTTTTTGATAGGGGACTTGGTTGGGATTCTGGAATTGAGAATTGTTTTGACACTAGTTGTTGTTTCTATTCTGGAAGTTACCTCTAAAGTTCACTTGATTCCTGAAATTTGGTTGTTGGTTATATTGGAATCCTGGTGGACTTTGTTTTTGATTATTTGAACCAAGTTGTCACGAGTTTTTTGCTCCTGAAGGATTTCCATACTGAAAACCTGGGTGGATTCTAAGTTGATTCAGATTATAATATCCTTGACCAGGGATAGTTTTGATGGTATTCAGACTTTCCATTTGACCATTATCTCCTTGGGCATAAGTATTTGCCCAGAACAACATCATAGAGAATGTTACAGGCTAGAGTAGAATGATCGGTGCCTTTACATGCTTCACAAAACAGTGAAGCTGACTTGACTTGTTCTTGTTGTCGAGGGGGCGAGCGTCTTCTTTCATAGGCGGCAAAAGATGATTCAAGTTGGTCTTACTTGGCAACTAGAAGCTTTAGGGACTTAGCAATAGACTTGTACTCAAGAGTAGCTTCTTCCATGGCAACCTTCAACACTCCTTTACTTACGGGTCTACCCCAGTTTGCTTGATTTTCATCTCCAAGGGTGACAACTTTCCATGCGCTATCATAACTTTGACGCATGAAGTTACCTCTGTTGGATAAATTGGACATTATGATAAATCCCTTTGTTTCGATGATGACAAACATTTCATTCTTGTTGATCTAACGTGCTACTTGAGTGTTGCAGGAATGAGGTGGATGACAAAGCTCTAGGGAATCTATATGCTTGAATGATTGTAAATGTCATGAAATGTAATCAATTGTAAACTTGTACAAATATATAATGTACAAGTACTTAGACTTCATGTAAATCAAGTGTTAGATCTTCCCTAGCTAAACACCACACTTAGATAGGTCATCCCCTTCAATAGTGTCACATATGCACATTCATACACACACTCAGTGCCTTAATTGAAAGATTGAAACAGGGTCAATCTCGGTCGACAAATTCCTCGACCGAGACACTCTCGGTCGACAAACTTCTCGACCGAGAATGACCCAGGTAGCCGTTAGAGGTAGTTGGCAGTTGGAGATGAACGTTGCAAACACTTGATCCAGAGTACCTGTCGCTCGACAAATCCTCGACCGAGTAGGTGTCTCGGTCGACAATTCCTCGACCGAGATGGACTCTGACAACAACTGCAGAATTAATTAACAAGTCGTTGCTAATGCGCCTAACTTGTACCTAACGACTAGTTAAGCACTTAGAACCCCCTAGAAAGTGTCTAGAACGTCCTTAAGCACTCATAGGCCATTCCTATAAATAGGACATGCCTTAGGACACCCAAATACACCAAGCTACACACTTGTGCTATACTTGAGCTTACACTTGCATTGGCAATCTGTTTTGAGAATTTGAGCAACACTTGCTTTGGCTATTCTTCCCATTGCTCAAATTTCGTGTCCTATAGGCTAGCATCTCCTATCCACAACACTTACACTTCTACATACATTTGTTAGGAGATCAAAACGCTAGATATAGGAAATCAAGCCTTGAGCTACAAGTGGTATTGTAATTTCCATTTTTCCTTCTTGTTCATTTGTATCTTTTGTATTCTCCTTGCTACTCCTAGGGTTGGAGGCTGCGGATTGGAGAAGGTTCTTCTCGGTGGAGAATGTGGACTTCGGACTACTTCAAGAAGGTTGTTGCAACGAGAAGCTACTTCAAGAGGAAGGCTACTTCAAGGGGGAGCTTGAGGTTACTTCAAGAAGGCTGCTTCAAGGTTGGTGCAACTACTTCTAGGTGAAGGCTGTTCGAAGGGTTTAATGAAATAATTGTAATTTTATGTAAAGTCCTTGCGAGGTAATAAAATTTGATTCTTTCAAAATCCTGGTTGTGTTAGCAATCAGGTAGTGGATTGACTGCCTTAGTATTTGCTAAGGTTGGAACCACTCTAAATCCTTGTCCCCTTGCCCAATATTTTTGTGGTTGGTTGTTTGAGTTGAATTATTATTTTAAAATTATCATAAAACCCTATTCACCCCCCTCTAGTGGTTTTTCAATTGGTATCAGAGCAAGCTTCAAGGAACTCTAACAAAGTCTTGAAGAATGGGTGACGGGGTGCTCAACAACCTCAACCTTGAAGGGACACTTGTGGCTAGACCTCCGACATTCGATGGAACTAACTACACCTATTGGAAAAGAAGAATGCAATTTTATTTCCAAGGGATTAGTTGGGATTTATGGAGGATGGTATCGACTCCATATGAATTTCCTCAAACGGAGTATGCAACTTGGGATGTTAATACGGTAAGATCAGCCCAAATGAATGCAAAAGCTGTAAGTATACTTTATTGTTCAATCTCTGTTGGTGAATTCAATAGAATATCTAATTGTGAAACAACATATGAGATTTGGCATAGACTCTCCATAACATATGAAGGAACTGTTCAAGTTAAGAATTCTAAAATAGGAATGCTTAAGCAAAAGTTTGAACAGTTTCGTATGGATCAAAATGAGTCTATCAGTGAAATGTATGAAAAATTCTCTTCTATTGTAAATGGTTTGAATGCTTTAGGTAAAGTTATTAGTGAGGAAGATCAGGTGTCAAAGATTCTTAGAACTCTTCCTCCCAAGTACAAGCCCAAAGTGACTGCCATTGAAGAAGCAAATGACCTCACTCGACTAAGGATGGAGAAACTCATTGGCAACTTAGAAGCACATGAGGCAAATTTAGAAGAAGAAGAAAGAAGAGAACTTGAATCACAACAAGGAAGAAAGAAGGAAATTGCATTCAAAGCATCAACCAAGATTATTTATGACACAAGTGAAGACGATAGTGGAGAAGAAACTCTCATTGTAAATGGTAAGAAGTATAAAAGTTATAAAACTCACAAAACTTCTAGTGTTTCGTCTTCCAGGTGCTTTGAATGTGGCAAAAGGGGACACATGAAAGATGATTGTCCAAAACTCAAGAAAGGGAAGAAATCATCTCACAAAAAGAAGGAAAAGGCATATAAAGCTGCATGGGATGATTCAAGCGATGATAGTGATGATGGAAAAGAAGAAGTAGAATGTCTTATTGCTACAACAAATGAAGAAGAAGAAGAGGTAAGCCTTTTTGATTTACCAAAAGAGGATCTAATTGCTAGTCTTGAAGAAACACATAATAAGTATATTGAGTGCAAAGAAGAAATTAAAGAAATCCAATAAAGCAAATGATGAATTACATGCCAATCTTCTTGCTCTCACATCTGAAAATGAGAATCTCAAAAGGGCTATTGATGATCATGATGCTAAGCTAAAATCTGTAGAAGCAAATTGTAATCTTCTTTCCTTAGAAAAGTTAAATTTGCAAACTCAAGTGAATGATCTTCAAAAACAACCTATTTTATGCTCACATTTAGATCATGATGAGGTTGTAAAAGAAAGAAACTCTCTATTATCTGACTTAGATTAAGCAAAGAAAGATATAAACAAGAAGATGGATGATATTGCTAAGTTACAAAGAAAAATAAATGAGTTCAGAGGAAATGACATCCTTGAGAACATTCTGAAAATTTCCTCTAGTTATAATGGAAGAAGAGGATTAGGATATGATCCAAAGAGAGGTCAACCCAAAAGAGCTAAAGCATCCAAGACGAAGACTATGTTTGTACCCAAAAAGAAAAATGAAGTTGAATCCATTAGTTGTCATTATTGCTTGCGTCTTGGACACTACTCTTTTTCATGCCCATACAAGAAAAAGAATGATTATCTAGCTTGGGTTCCTAAACTTAAAAATTTAAGTTTGACTTGTTGAGATTTGACCTAAACTAATTCTTGATATACAAATGTCATGTCTCAACACAATCGGGCTCTAACTTGCATAATTTTTTACTTGGAAGCAATTAATAGTTCTGAAAACAGTACAGAAATCTTGTCGGTCGAGAAACTGTCGACCGAGAGAACATTCGGTCGGGAAATCGTCGACCGAGCATGTCACTGATTTCCAGTCTACTGTAAAATTGCTGAATTCTTTTGTAATTGATCAAATTGCTATCTATTTGTTATTAATGACTGTATATATTTTGGAAATCATCAATGAAAACTTATATGAGATTATTTTGGTTTTATTTCTAAATGGTTTGGGATTAACTGGAAATTATGAACCAAGTTGATTTAAGTCAAGGAAAATTTCTGCTTTCATGGTCTATTATAAATATTCCTTGATGTATATACATAGAAACCATGTGTTGAATTTCATGCTTCTATTGTTTTATCATTACATCATGGATATGTTTTCTACATGTAAAGATGATGCTATGATTATTGTGTGCATAGATTATATCATCTCATGTAATACATGAATGATCCTATATAGGACTTGATATTCATTCACCTATAGCAAAGATTAGGGGACATCATTCATAATAGACATTAATTAAAGTGCCTCATATTGCTATTTATTCTATCTGCAGAAATTATACTTCAAAAATGAATGTTCAAATATGAAATCTGCAGAAATTGCCTCTTGGTTGAAATAAAATTTGACCAAGGGGTGCTATGGTCGTAGTCAAGGGCGACCTAAAATAAGCTTGACAAAATGCTTATTTGTATATCTTTTTACTTCACTTAATCTTAGTATCTTGAATCAAAATGTGTTCATTGCAAAACATAAAGCTCCAATAAAAGGTCAAAATCAAATCTTGTTTGTGACCTTAGAATCCTTAAATTGTTTTAATTATAAGATTAAGGGGGAGCTTACAAAAACTATTTTGATTATATGATTAAGAAGCTTACAAAACCTTGTAAACATCATTTGAAGCTTGTTATGACCTTAGTATCCTTAAAAGCAATTTTAGTTATGGAAAATAAAGAAATCTAAAATATACATGAATATGACATACATCTTGTTCTTAATGGAAGTCTCTAAACAATTTTGGGCTTAACATCCCATTTATTTTGTTATAGATACATTCATTATAAAGCTTAAAGGAATCTCATTTCATTTCCAAGGCTTAACATCCCTTGTAAAATGGATGAGAAATCAATATGTATCATAAGCCATAAACTTAAAAGAAACTCATATCGTTTCAAGGCTTAACATCCTTTGCAAATGATTGAACAACAAATTGTGGCTAAATTAGATAAAAATGATATTAAATCCATGTTCCTAATAGAATATCTATTTAAGGGGGAGCATAGTATAAAATTAAGGGGGAGAAGAAATATAAAATATTCAACCTGGATATCTTTTTGAAATGACAAAGGGGGAGAAAGAATATAAAATCAAAAATATAAATGAGTTTCATCTTGATGGCTAGTACTCCCTTGCAAAACAAGAATGGCTACAAAAGGTAATCTTCAGGTATGAAACTCACATGCTTTATATTTCCTTATTTCATATTTAGGAAATGTTTGTCATCTTCAAAAAGGGGGAGATTGTTGGATAAATTGGACATTATGATAAATCCCTTTGTTTCGATGATGACAAACATTTCATTCTTGTTGATCTAACGTGCTACTTGAGTGTTGCAGGAATGAGGTGGATGACAAAGCTCTAGGGAATCTATATGCTTGAATGATTGTAAATGTCATGAAATGTAATCAATTGTAAACTTGTACAAATATATAATGTACAAGTACTTAGACTTCATGTAAATCAAGCGTTAGATCTTCCCTAGCTAAACACCACACTTAGATAGGTCATCCCCTTCAATAGTGTCACATATGCACATTCATACACACACTCAGTGCCTTAATTGAAAGATTGAAACAGGGTCAATCTCGATCGACAAATTCCTCGACTGAGACACTCTCGGTCGACAAACTTCTCGACCGAGAATGACCCAGGTAGCCGTTAGAGGTAGTTGGCAGTTGGAGATGAACGTTGCAAACACTTGATCCAGAGTGCCTGTCGGTCAACAAATCCTCGACCGAGTAGGTCTATCGGTCGACAATTCCTCGACCGAGATGGACTCTGACAACAACTGCAGAATTAATTAACTAGTCGTTGCTAATGCGCCTAACTTGTACCTAACGGCTAGTTAAGCACTTAGAACCCCCTAGAAAGTGTCTAGAACGACCTTAAGCACTCATAGGCCATTCCTATAAATAGGACATGCCTTAGGACACCCAAATACACCAAGCTACACACTTGTACTATACTTGAGCTTACACTTGCATTGGCAATCTGTTTTGAGAATTTGAGCAACACTTGCTTTGGCTATTCTTCCCATTGCTCAAATTTCGTGTCCTATAGGCTAGCATCTCCTATCCACAACACTTACACTTCTACATACATTTGTTAGGAGATCAAAACGCTTGATATAGGAAATCAAGCCTTGAGCTACAAGTGGTATTGTAATTTCCATTTTTCCTTCTTGTTCATTTGTATCTTTTGTATTCTCCTTGCTACTCCTAGGGTTGGAGGCTGCGGATTGGAGAAGGTTCTTCTCGGTGGAGAAGGTGGACTTCGGACTACTTCAAGAAGGTTGTTGCAACGGGAAGCTACTTCAAGAGGAAGGCTACTTCAAGGGGGAGCTTGAGGTTACTTCAAGAAGGCTGCTTCAAGGTTGGTGCAACTACTTCTAGGTGAAGGTTGTTTCGAAGGGTTTGGTGAAAGAATTGTAATTTTATGTAAAGTCCTTGCGAGGTAATAAAATTTGATTCTTTCAAAATCCCGGTTGGGTAAGCAACCGGGTAGTGGATTGACTGCCTTAGTATTTGCTAAGGTTGGAACCACTCTAAATCCTTGTCCCCTTGTCCAATATTTTTGTGGTTGGTTGTTTGAGTTGAATTATTATTTCAAAATTATCATAAAACCCTATTCACCCCCCCTCTAGTGGTTTTTCAACCTCTAGATGAGGAGTCTAAAAACTTCTTTATATCATCATCCATACCCCTATAAAAGATTTCGATGAGTTGATTCTTAGGAATGCAATGGTGTGAACATTCGCGTAGAAGCTCTTTGTATCTTTCCCATGCTTCTGCAAGGGTCTCACTAGGTACCTGAGTGAATTGCGTTATTCAGCCCCTAATTTCATAGGTGAAGGAAGGAGGATAAAACTTTTCCAGAAAAACATTTTGAAGTTGTTCCCAAGTGGTGATGGGTTCACATTGCAAGGAATTATACCAACTCATGGCTCTATCAACAAGAGAGTATTTGAAGATACGGAGTATGATGGCATCATATGTGACTCCATTTTGCTTTGTCATAGCACAGATCTATAAACCTCAGAAGATGTTCTTGACTATCCTCTCCTTGCTTACCATAGTCTGAAGCAGTGTAACCCAATGTGCTCTTATCTAAAAATTCAGAGCATTGATGGGAGGAGGTTGAACTGGGTGAGGAACGTCAACATCTTTAGGGATTGAGAATTCTTGAAGGTCTTTATGTAGCTCATCTTGTTGAGCTGCTGCTTGGATTTCTTCTTGAACTGCAGCTCCGACTTCTTGCATAAGACTATCTCCTTGGGCATTAAGGGCTTGAGCTACCCTTCGGGCTATTTCCTCCTCTTGTGCCATCCTTGCTTGGTTTTCTTTGATCTGATGCCGAAAGGTTCTGTCTATCTCAGGGTCAAAGCTAGTAGAGAATCTGAGAATATCCAAACAGCGCTTACACTAGACTTTGTGGGTACCTAGGATGGAAATATCTTTCGTTAGTAAGATTGACGGAGTGGAACTGAATTCAAGTATATATGATTGATAGTATCAAAAGTTAAAGAAAATCCAAGATTAGTTTCAAAAGAACTAGATTAAACTAGATGATTCTGTTGTCCCCGACAACGATGCCAAAATTTGACGTGGAATATTATCGCACTAACAAACTCACCCAGGGCTGAAATCCCTGGGTTTTTACCAAAACCTCATTCAATAATACCACTCGCAAGCAAACGGGTCTTATCATAGTATAGTTGAGGATCGAATCCTAAGGGACAACATTTTTAAGAATCCTTTTACTAGTCAAATCAAGTCGAATCAAGACTAATATTTAGAACAAAGGTTGGTTTGAGATTAATTAAACTAAATGCAAGGAAAGTAAAAAGTAGGATTAAAAGTTGATTAAAGATTTATGATGGGAATCGTTGGGATGGTCCCGGGTTTCACCACCACTACACATGAAAACACATCCAAACATCAAACATCTAGGTAAGATATAACTATCCAAATAGAGTTGTTGCAAAACCCCCCATACGGGACTCAGGCTCACGTAAGCATCATCTTAGGTATCAGATTTCTCGTCACCATCTGGATCACACACGTATAGATCTGAAGATACAAATTTACAATTGAAGTTGCGGCCCCCTTTGTGGGCATCGGGCACACATAAGCATCACTATGGGCTAGATGTCTCATCCCCTCATGGATCACATACTACTACTTTAGGGAATCCTATCAGAAGTTCCCATCAAGGAGTCAACAGTGTTAATCGACATTCAAATCATGCATATTGAAGTTCTCGCAACATAGGAACAAACAGGATAAATGCAAGAAGGTGATCAATCCACAAGCACACATTAACGATTAACAAGGAAATGAAAAGTTATATACAAGTCTTGGAATATTTAACAACTGGACATGAAAGCATGGGCAGCGTGGTTAGTCCCCACACCCTAGCGAAAGGAAACTACTCACTCATGGTGAGAGAAATAAGAAAAATAAGAGAGAGAGAGAGAGAGAGGATTCTGCCATGAGCATGTGAAGAAGATGATCACAGCTCAGTGGAGAAACGGTCTTCTATACAATGTCGAGGCAGATCTGGATGAGGAGGGAAGAACACCACAGAAGACAAGGCAGATTTTCTCTCTCCACATTCTCTTTCTTCCCGTAGTCCTCACTCGCAGTAGGAGGAGAAGCTCATGGACGTGATGGCGGCATAGGAAAGATGTAGATGCAATAGATCTAGATCTGGATCTAGATCTAGATCTAGATCTGGATGGAGTGCCTTACAGGATCTGAGTTTCCACTTCAAATCTGGGTGAACGAGGTACAAGACCACCACAGAGGCAGACTCTTGGCTATGGAGATCATCTCCTTAGGCTCAGGACAGACCTGCAGCCTAACGGCGTCTAGAGATGTTCCTCCAAAAGGCTGGGGTCGGGTTCTATTTATAGGCAGGCTGGCACCGACTTATAATTGCGACCTCAGTTATTTGCAACAGGTCGCGGTTTTGTTTTCCCGCGATCCAATTCTTCCTACTCTTGGGTTGGTCGTGATTCAACTTTCACACTGATCATGGTTCCTTTACACAGATCGTGGCTATCTTGGTAGGTGGAATCGTGGTCGCTAGTTTTTGTCGCGGTTGCGGGTTTCTACCGTGGTCGCGATCTTGGAAGTGTTGTCACGGTCGTGAATCATGGAATTGTGGATAGGTGTCTGCAGTGTTGGAGGGTCACAGTTACTGGAAACCATGATCACGATTTGTGAGCTTGATCAGATCGTGGTGGACATTCTTTGCTTCACTGGACCTCGAGCGTGGCCCGTTCGTGATGATCGATGTTATTGGTAGCAGTCATCATTGTGCATAGGGATGGAGTCTATGCCTTGGCATCGCAGCAGGAGGCGTTGATGTTGCAGACAACAATAGAGAAGGGAGGTCGTGGTTGTCTGTGCTAGGTTGCGATCATGGTAGACTGTGGTCATGGCTTTGCTACAGGTCACGGCATTGAGGATGGAGTAGAATATGATTGCGGTCGCAGCACACCTGAGGAAGTGGTCACGATCTTTGAATCACAGTCACGATCAAAAGGGAGGCAGGTCGTGGGTATTGAGAATCACGGGCATGAGTGAAGAAGCCGTGGTCGCGACGTTGAGTGGAGATATCGATCCCAGTGTGGGGATGAATCGGTTGGTCGCGGTTTCTAGGGTAGAATACCGTGATCGCAGTTAGAGGGGAAGAGGAGGGGGTTCCATTGACCGCAATTGACCCAATGAATAAAGGGCCCAAATCAGTAGGTGGGCCTAGAGGAACATGTCCATGTGCCCAGAATGACCTGCAAAAAGGGATAAACTCAATTAAATTCAACGTAAAATTATTTAAGCTAAGTCAACTTGTAAATTGGGAGGTAAAGCCAATAAAAGTGACTAATCATACCAAATAGGGCCTAAGATGGTAAATGTGACTATGATGAATGTGCATTCATCAATATATTTGACATTGTTAAACTAATCAGTTTCAAAAGGGATCTAGTCAATTGAATGGCACCAGTTAGTCGACTAGATTGCCAGTCGGTTGACTGGAAACTCCAGTCATCCAGTGTTGTTTAATTTGATTACCTAATCATTATTAGTAATGAAGTTATACATTATCCATGAGTAAATTCCTATTCCAAGTACATCCAATGTGTGTGACCCCATAGGTCCCATATTACTTTGATAGTGAAGTCCATAGACATTATGACTACACAAGCAATGAGTGGTATAGAGCAACACATGGTTGCTACCCAAATAATTGGGACGTTGGAGAACAACTTTAACGTATAATAATGTTACTGTGATTGTATAGTTCATTTGTCTCTGATATCCAGATTGAATGTGAGGCATGGAATCATGATCCTCTTAGTACTCAATCTATGTCCTTGAACTAGAGTAGACTACAGAGATGCATGTGAGCTCACATATCACATATATAGTCACATGAGTATGACCATACATTTCTCAGTCTCTCTTATCAAGGGCCTAGGATATTGAACTCTAAATAGGAGGTAAAAATCCCATCTACATCACTACACAGTCAATCCCCATCAGTTACAGCGTACCCAGCACAATCTTTATAGCAACCCTTATTCAAGGTCACGTTAGATGGTGTTAAAATTCATCAAACAACATGTGATGAGTATAATGACTTCAAGTATGAGAACCACAACACCACTGTCACTTTGAGAGTTGATTCTGACTACCATTTCATGGTTTCGATGTATCACTCTCAAGGTGGGTATGCCCGGTATATTGTTTTCTAACATGATTTATGTGTTTGACTTGACATACAATATCATGACTTAATGATACTTTGTCATCAGTCAACACACATTCTACTCTTATGTATCATTGTCATCTATTTTTCTTCCACAATAATATATGACTAGGGATATAGAAAGAATGTATGTACTCTTATCATACATATGATCTCATTGTTTAGGTCATCAACCTGAATACATATGTCATTGAGTAACATTATTCTTTAGACATCTATTATGATGTGTCATCATCACATAAGTTAAAACATAAATAGATGGAATTGCCTTTATTAATATTAACAAATCAAGTACATAATTCCTCACTATAATCACCATATGACAGGTTCTCTGGGCATACATACCAAAAGACTCCCACTTGCACTTAAAGTCAGTCACCCGCGAATCTAATTCCAAGTGATCTAACATGACCATTATGTTTCTACTGCTAAAGTGCTTTTGTTAGTGGTTTATAAATATAGCTTTTAGTCGGTACTCTACAAATCTTCACATCTCCTCAATGTACATTCTCTCTTATGAAATGGAAGCATCAAAGTATATGCTTGGAACATTGATGTGGTTTAGGTTACTTAACTTGTGCAATAGTTCCATTGTTGTCACAATACAACTCTATTGCATTGCTAATGCTTGGAACCACTCCAAGTTCACTAATGAACTTCTTAATCCAAACATCTTCCTTTGTTGTTCTTGAGGGAGCTATACATTTGACTTATACTGTAAAATCAACAATTGTCTTTTTCTTGGAACTATGCCAACCTTCATCTCTATTGTTGAGGCAAAACACTTACCTAGATTTTGAACAATAATAATCTTTGTCAGATTCAAAGTTTGCATCAGTGTAACCCCTTACGTCCAACTCTTCCTCACCACCATAAATGAGGAATTGGTCCTCAATCCTTCTCAAGTACTTAAGGATGCGTTGTACAAAAAATCCAGTGACCTTCACCGAAATCCAACTAATATCTTATCATCATTCTCATAGCATATGATACATCGAGATGAGTACATGACATATTGTAGACTCCTATGGAATCTTACTCATGCATTCCCGTTCTTCACAAGAACTGGGATACGGGACTATAGAGAGACTAATTCCATGCAACATGGGCAAATTTCCTCTCTTTGAGTCCTACATGCTAAACCTCTTCAGACCTTGCCAATGTATGCACTCTAACTTAGGCCAAAAAACCTTCTAGATCTTAATTCATAAGATGTATGATGCTTCACCTAAATCCCTCATATAGAAGGTACTTCCCAACCACTTTTTTATCATTTGTTGGGTAGGTATTTCATTCCCCATCAATAGTATGTCATTTACATACAATATGAGGAATACAACTATGCTCCCACTAACCTTGTTATAAACAGAGGGTTCATCTTCATATTGACTAAAGTATAACTCTTAGACTACCTTGTCAAATTGAAGATTCCAGCTCAGAGATGCTTGCATCAACTTATAGATTGAACTTTGCAACCTACAAACTTTATTTACATTATTTGGATTTATAAAATCCTCAAGTAGTGTCTTGTGTACATCCTCAAGAGGTTTCCCATAAAGGAAGGTGGTTTTAACATACATTTGCCAAATCTCATAGTCATAATAAGCTATAATTGCAAGCATGATCCTGATGGATTTAAACATGACAATTGGTGAAAAGGTTTCATCATAGTTAACACCTTGAACTTGTCTAAAACCCTTTGCAATCAATATGTCCATACTGGTTTGTACATTACCATCCATGTCGGTCTTCTTCTTGAAGACCCCCTTGCACCCTATGGGTCTTACCCTTTGGGGTGAATCTACCAAGGTCCATACCTTATTGGTGTACACAAGTCTATCTCAAATCTCATGGACTCAAGCCATTACTCAGATGTTGGTCCCATGATAATTTTAGGTAGGTTGTTGGCTCATCATCTATGGTCAACTCATCACCTTATTGAGTCACAAGATATCGATATCTTTTATGATCAAGGCAAGTCCTACTAGAACTACGAGGTTCTTGTGTTATATGAGAAACTTGACATTCCATAATAGTTTGTGATTCTCCTTATTCCTTCTGTACCTCTATAGGTTTATGTTTTCTTGTTGGTCTCAAACTTCTTTGAGTTCTACTTGTCTCCCACTATTTTCTCTGGAAACAAATTGCTTTTCAAGGAATACACCAGTCCTAGGAACAAACACTTTGTTGTCTTCGACTGTGTCCTTTATCAAAGTAGTATCCCCTAGTTTCTTTGGGATATCCAACAAAATAACATTCATCTAATTTGGGATCAAGCTTTTTAGGAAGTTGTTCCCTAACATAATCTTCACATCCCCAAATCTTCATAAAAGACACATCAGGACGTTTCCCATGACATATCTCATATGTTGTCTTTTGAACCGATTTAGATGGTATACAGTTTAGTATAAACATTGTAATTTGTAAAGCATGCCTTGAAAAGGAAGTTAGAATATTGAAAAATCTCATCATTGACGCACCATGTCCAGCATGGCACGATTCCTTCTTTTTGATACACCATTATGTTGTGGTGTACCATGTTGATTCCATTGTGGTACAATTCCACGATCTTACAGAAGTTCCTACAACTCTTAGCTTAAGTATTATCCCACCTTGATCGGGTCAAAGTGCCTTAGTACTTTTACCAAGCTAGTTCTATACTCCATTCATGAAATCCTTGAATCTTTTAAGGGCTTCTGACTTGTGTTTCATCAAGTACACATAGCCAAACCTACTAAAAGTCATCATCAAAGGTATTAAAGTACTGGTAGTTGCCTCTAGCATTTGTTCTATAAGGGGCACAAACATCATTATATATAAGTCCTAGTAGATCACTCTCTCTCTCACACTATTACCACTAAAAGGTGTTTTTGTCATATTACCCAACAAACAAGATTCACATGTCTCTATTGGTTTAACACAAAAGGAGTCCAGATAACCATCTATACGGAGTCTGGAAATGTGTTTCTCATTTATGTTCCCTAGATGACAATGCCAAAGGTATGTTCTATTTGAAAATTTGAGTTTTATCTGCTTTGTATTTACATTCTTGGCTCTAGATCTAGCAAGTATAGACCATAGGACATTGGGGCACTTCCATACAAGATATCATCTTTAATAATAGAACATCGATCATTTTTATAAGAAATTTAAATCATTCTTATCCAAATGAGACACATATGGATGTTTCTATTAATGGCAGGTACCTCAGGAAGAAATAGCTCATAGGTTCCAACTACACTATCAGCAACTCTTGATCCATTAGGGATGTGCAATTTAACCTCACCTTTCTTTAAAGGTCTTTTTGTCTTCAGATCTTGCACATCGATGCAAATGTGAGAGACCAGCATCTGGTATCCAATACCCAAGATGATGAAGTGGTGAAGTTAATATCAATAATATATATACCTAAAATAGAGATCTCTATCCTTCACTTCATCTTCCTTAATTCCTTCGAGTAAAAAGGTCATATTTCTTTTGCACCTACCCTTCTCCTTATTTTGAGTGTAGAAGACTCAGAATTCAGCTTAGCCTCAGATTTTCTCCCCCTTGAATTTGCTCTCAGACTGCCCTCCACTTATCACCATCATATGTTTGTCCTTATTCATTTGTGCTTTGACATTTATCAACATGCCAAGAAATTCAGACAACATCTTAGCCAAGTTACTTAAGTAATAGCTCTCAAAAAATTGGCTATATGATTCAGACAACGATTATAAAATTATATTTGTGGCCAACTCTTAGCTCAAAGGAAATCTCAATCTCTCTACAATTCGACATGCTCAATCATATGTAACACATGGGGTTCTACTGGATTTTCCTCTATCATCTTGCACTCAAGGAGCGCCATGGAGACATTGTACCTTTATTCCTTTGCATGATTTTCATTCATGTTCTTAAGATGTGTTACCATCTCGAGAGTATTCATGTTTTCATGATTCCTATGCAACTCAAAGTTCATACAACATAGAATGATGTCTTTTAATGTCTAAGGCATCATTGTTATGCTTCCAATCCACCTCAGCCCTAGGTGTGTTGGGAGTGGGTTGGTCTAACACTGGTGTATCTAAAACATAGACTTATTCTCATGAGTGAGAACCATTCTTAAAGTCCTGAACAAGTTATGGAAGTTGGTCCAATTCAGTCTGTCCTTCCTAAGGACCGATCACAATGTGTCATTCCATTTAATTCTACAAATTAAAATTTGCATTTCTTCAAAACACTTTCAGAATTGATTTGAAAATATTAATGATAATAATTAGACATTTAATTAATTATCTCTGCCACTATTTTGTTCAAATCAACAACCCTCTATATTAATTTTCAATCATTACATGTGCAATTTTTTAGTGGGCCAAGATCCAAAACATATTTAGTTATTAACCAACCAATGTCTACATCCATATTCAATTATTAATGTAGGTAACATTTTCCAATTGCATCCAATGCAATTCTTGGATAGATAGTATGCACAACACCTTATCATAATTCATTTGTATGCTACTAGGCACTTAATCCTATTAAAGTGACCTAGTTAACCCTGACATGAAAGCGAAAGCAATAGAAATACATCCTATTGTGGCAGTCCCACATAACTATCATCACACTTCTACGAGATAGACAACACACCATGCTAGGGCATTCCTAGGCTTGTTCAATTAAGCTTTTCATGTGTACTACTTATGGAAAGCATCTAAGATTAATATTTATTGAGGGGTTTTATGTATAATACATAGACATATCTAATCACCACATACTCATAATATGTTTCATATACATGTTATAACCACAAGAGAAACATGCAATCACAAACATACAAGCAATGGTTATGGCCATACTAATGCAACTCTTTGGAGTAGCAAAGATTGTTGTCCACCTAAGGTCATACATTGTATGCATCCACTTGTATTGAAACTTCTTGTGTTGGGAACATGTTGGTTGATCTACTGGACTATCCAATCAATTGGTTCATCCTCTTGTTGGTCAATTGATCTTTGTCAGTTGGTCAACTGGCTCCTAGATCAATCGATTGGCCGGACTCCTCCAGTTAGTCATTTAGGCTTCTAGTCTATTGGCTACCTCATGTTGTCCTCTAGTCAATTGACTCGACTTCCAGTCAGTTAACTCACTTGACCAAAACACCTTCTTCTTTCCAAAATGAAACTAATGCTAATCGGTCTATATATTACATTGTGTAAGAAGAATACCTCGAGTTACATCAAGGGGAGCATAGGGGGTTAAGCATTAATTACATTTAAGAAGACATAGAAAGGCTCAGTGTGCAAATCAAACTTATAAGGCATGAAATAAACTATTCAACCACACAAGCATCCAAGAGGTATTGGCTATAATTATGCATACATTCACCATCAAAACCATTTTAGGTCAATGCACATGGATTGCATATATATATATATATATATATATATATATATATATATATATATATATATATATATATATATATATATATATATATATATATATATATATATATATATATAGTCAGGCTAGAATACACTCGAGTGTATCCAGAGTGGAATACACTCAAGTAGTTTTTCATGATGCAATATTTTTTTTGAAAATCTAATCCATTGATCTTCTTAAACATCCCGAGAACAACTCATACACAAAATTTGAGCACATTTGGATATGTATAGCTCATTCTATGAAGACCGCAAAAATTATGCGTTTCAAATTAGTTTCGCGCGTCAATTTTGTTTCCCTCGGATGAGTGACTTACACTCATCAAAATGGGCTCAAACTTTGTATGTAGCCTAGTTATAGTATGACGGTGAAGATCAATGGTTTACATTTTGTAAAAAATAGTCTTGATATGCAAACACACTTGAGTGTATCCGTGCGATCCGTATACTCGAGTGTATTCTAGCCTGACTCTCTCTCTCTCTCTCTCTCTCTCTCTCTCTCTCTATATATATATATATATATATATATATATATATATATATGTGTGTGTGTGTGTGTGTGTGTGTGTGTGTGTGTGTGTAGGATCTAAAGGAGATTCCTTAGTGTATGTGGTACTTAATCAAATATGCACATTAACCATTTAAATGTTCACATCGTATGCAATAAAAAATGATAAAATTAAAATCGATCATATCAATTCAAATCATGATATATTATAAGTTGACGTGTCTCTAATACTACTCTTAGGAATTATGGCAGCAGAGTAGGTAGGGGAAATAAAAAAAATTCCAAATTTTCTAACCAACAGATCGCATCAAGAATAATGTATCTAGGAAATAGGGTACAAGATGTACCTGGTTCTAGAGTAAGTACAACAACAATCTTGCACAGATATGTGCTCCTTTCATAAGTAGCACATGGATGGTGTTGATGTCATTCTCCTAGTGTGGCAACAATGAATTCCATGCAACTATGTAATTCATGCAAACCGTTGTAATCTTCACGTCACACTTCTAGAGCTTACGAGAAGGAGTAGTCCTTTTGTTTATCAATGTGCTAGTGTTGACTTCCTTTCCCCTTGTTGTCTCTCCCTTTCTTGATAATACTACTCAGGATCTCTCACATGTTGCCACAATTGTGAGAAGAGAAGTATCTTGAGAGCCTTGTCCAATCCCCTCCTTATATAGGAGTAGATGAGGTAGGGTTTCTCCAAAGCAAGGGATATTGAAGGACAAATCGCATAGTGTGACAATTGTTGCATACCGCCAGACGGTCAACTGGACCATCCAGTCAATCAACACTAGCACGCCATTTGATTGGCTAGACTATCCAAATGGTTGATTGGATTGTGGCTAGCAGCACAAAAACATTATCTTTTAGTGTGATGATTAATGCACATCATTAAACATATCATTAGTTATTTGAGCCAGTCAAACTGGTCATTGTGCATCTTTGTTTGACCCGTAAAACTGACCGATTTTGAAAGTGATCTAGTCGATCGGCTGGCACCATCCAGTTGAATGGTTTACTAGTTTATCAATTGGACACTCAAATCAGGCAGTGTTGTTTAATGTGTTTACCTATACAATTTTAGTAACCAAGTTAAATCTTATCCATGAGTAAATTCCTATTCCAAGTGAAATCTATGAGTTTGACCCTATAGGTACCATGTTACGTTGGCTGTGAACTCTGTAGCATTATGACTATGCAAGCAATGAGCAGTATCTAGAAACATATCATTGCTACCCAAGTAATTAGAAAGTTGGAGAAGAACTTCAACCTATAATTTATTATTAGTTTTATCATGAATATAATTCATTTATCTTTGATATCCAGATTGAATGTGAGACATGGAATCATATCCTATGAATACTAAATCTATGCTCTTAAACTAGAGCAAATTGCAGATATGCATGTGAGCTCACTTATCACATATTGACTCACATGAGTATCGCCATACATTTCTCAATCTCGCTTGTTAAGGGCCCGAGATATCAAACTCTCAATAAGAGGGATAAATCTCATCTATATCACTTACAATCAATCCCCATGTGTCACAATGTACCAGGAATCATGTTTATGGCAACCCTTATTCGAGGTCATATTGGATGGTGTCAAAGTTCATCGAATGACATGTGATGTGTGTAGTGATTTCAGGTCTAAGGACCACAATCATAAGTATCACTTAGAGAGATGATTCTAAATACCATTCCATGGTCTCCATGTATCATTCCCAAGGTAGGTCTATCCAGTACACCATTATCTAATGTATACATATGTGTTTGAGTTGATATCCAAAATCATGACTTAATGAGACTCTGTCATCAGTCAGCGCACATTCTAATCTGATGTACTATTCTCTTCTATTTTTTATAAATAAGTGAAACCACCTCTCTACTAAAAATTTGAATAATAAAACCTTCAGTCCAAACACACTTCAAAGCTATGCTTGGAGTGGGTGTAAAATTTTCAAATCTTATTAATTGTGTTCAAAACATCCAAAGTGTAGCAGTGGAATAAAAACATAACTATATTCAATTTATAAAACATGATAACATCTTAAACTTACATGTATGGTACAACATAAGGATCCATGTAGAGGAAATCTAAACCACCTCAAGATTGTCTCCAAGCTTTAACTTCTCAATCTAAGACCAGGTCAACATGCCTTGTTATCCAAGTCCTCCACCTAGGGTTGGAAGCATACCCCAACAAGAAGAGAAGAAAAGGAAACATCAGCAAAGGATGGTATGTGCATACTAAAAAGCAACTTGAGCAATTTATAAAGAATAAGGGACATCAAAATAAAAGGCTTCCCATGCAAGAGAAAATGACTACCCAATCGGGCATAAAAGAAAAGAATCATCATCATCATCATAAAAGAAGATACTTACCATAATCAAAAAATAAAGTAGTTCCATATAAGCACATATCAAGATTTGGGCACACAACCCATCATCAATTTGGCCACATAACCCATCATAAACATCACCAACCTACATGCATATGAGATAAGCATAGCCCTAGAACAATATAAATAAAAATTGACAGCCAACCCTCATAAAGTTGAAACCTGATAGAGAAAGGAATACTTCCAATCTCCCAAATATATAAAAATATGGGCCAACCCTCATAAAGTTGAAAACCCTGGGTACGAAGTTCCTTTCCATCCAAAAAGAGGAGGAAATATCACATCTGCCATAAACAAAACCAATAAAATTACACTACTCTAGTGCTATTGAATCACATAGCATGTTAAATCTAGAGGCAAGTAGAAAGTATAGTCAGATCATGCAATGTTTCCATCACACAATGGACAACACAAACATATAAACATCCACTTCAAAGTGGGCACATATCATTATATAAGACCGTCATGAACCAAGGCAACAAGATAAGATTTCAAGAGAATATCCATGATCACAAGATCAATAACAGAATAAGATACTTCACATGAAGCATGATTTCAAAAGAACAAGACAATGTGTAGGCTAATGTCTATAGGACCAAGAGAAAGAATAAAATAGGATAATCTCTCAATAAGAACAATCGAGGATGCAAACATACCTTAACTTCAGAGTCAAATGATCCAATGTCCAACTAGGTCCAAGCCTAGGCCTCCAAAGAACCTATGATGCATATATGTGGAATTAGGGTTAGGTTTCCATTAATTATTCAAAATCCTAAAAATCACCTTTTATTATTGATGATATCAAAACCACGCCATATTTAGGTTATATTTTCCTGAGTTAAAAACATATTTTATTATATTTTTCTCACTTATAAATTATTAGTTATGAATTATATAAGTTATTATCTTATTTCAATAAATCCATTAAAATCACCTCTTTAAAACATTAGATTCAGGCTACAAAACCAACACCATTATAAAGCCCTTATTTTTTTGAATCCAACGAGTATTTATTTGTAATTTTCCAATCAGTGGATTATTAGTTATTGATTTTACAAAATGGACCAATCAAAAACCAAGGAAAAGCCAACTCATTGTTTGTTTAGCGAGAAGAGAGAGAGACTGAGGTGGACCACTCACGGGTGGCCAAGTGGCCTGGGCCCACCTCTAGCGAGGCACCAGAGTCAGCATGCAGGAAGCAGATGAGCAGCGTAGAAAAGTATGTACTACCCCCACATAAAGCCAAAACAAGGAAAGGAGATGAGGTTTAGAAATGGGAAAGAACAGTGGAGTTTCTTCCCAACACAGCCACGCCATGACTGATACGTAGCAGTGGCAACTTGCGAATGAATTTGTGGAAAGCTAGGTAAGGCTTCGATTTGTCTAAACAAGAGTGTGGAAACAAAGATGATAATCCCTCAAACATTACCTTTGACCGAATTCCAACGAAGCCTCGCAAGGAAGGAGCTTCATGTGCAGGTAGCTCAGCCTCGCTCTAAGGTTTGCAGAGGCTACACCTAAAAGAAGGGAGGGAAAGTGAAGTTCAGGAATACATGATGGAGTCGTGGTGGTCACGAGAGTACCACCTATATATGTTAGGAGGAAATGTGTTTGAGCGTATAAAGTCCCTGAGAAGAAAAGCTTCATAATTAGGCAAAATGTATCTAAAGGAAAGTGCTAATCAATCTATATCTTGTTAAAAGAAAAATCTGGCAATGAATCTAACCAAAGAAGAATCAAGGAAAAAGACCAACTGTAGGCCGAGAAATCCACAAAACTCTGAACCTATGCATTGTTCACGCGGCCTATTCCTGCCCAAGGTAGGGGAAGAATTTTTAGCCGTTGGATCTGGTTCCACGCTAGACCAACTCACACCCAGCCATTCGATGGGGCATGACACATGTATATTCGAATCCCAAACAAAATTGAATAAAGTGTTGCATTAATATTCTTCTTTTCTCTCTCTTCATTTGAGGGTGAAAACAAACTCCAAATTGAATAAATTTTGCACATAAGCTAATTAAATCATGTAGATTTCAAATATAAAATTATTTTTGGCTTTTGAGAACTTTTAATGGGTTAAATAAATCAAATCATGTTTTCTCTTTCCTCCTTCATCGATGGCATCAAGATTATCCAAATCTGATGAAACTTGACCCACAAGTCATATTTGATGTGTTGAATACGAATTTGCCATAAATTTTACATGTTGGAGTTATTTGCTTACTTATTTAATATTTTGAAGGTTCTACACACTTTCTCTCTCCTGATTTCACCTTTTAAGAAAACTTTCTCCAAATTGGATGAAAATTCACCCAAAGGCTATATTTATTATGTAAATTATGAATATAATATTATTTTCCTCTTTTGGAGTCATTTATTATTTTATTTAATATTTTGGGAAAACATATATCTTTTCTTTCCAAATTGAATGAAAATAACTATTATTATGTGAATCATGTGAAACTTGACTCCCAAGGTGATTGGGACCCAAGGAACACGATATTTAACTTAGATTTCACTTTTGGGCGGTTTTTTTTAATGAGATATGCCTTATGTACCACCAATGGCCCACTAGTTACATTATTATCCAATTAAGTTATGTATGTTCATATTACCTCAAATGAATTATGTGACATATTAAATTACATTAAGGTGATACATTCATGCATTAGCTTATTGGGAACATCTCACAAGCCTAACGTCAACCTTGTTTGGCTAAGCCTAAAAGGTCAAACTTCTAGGGTAGGGTTCGAGATTCGGTATGTTACAGCACTCCACCCCTTAAAAGGATTTTATCCTCAAAATCTATAGATCCAAACATCAACTATCAGCTATTCTCCACCGCTTAAAAAGGATCAGCCTAACAAGTCAAACAAAACAACTTTTTAGAGCTACCCACATCTCTTAGTCATGAAAGCTTTTAGAGAAAACAAAACAACTTTTTAGAGCTACCCACATCTCTTAGTCATGAAAGCTTTTAGAGAATAATATTTGTCACGTATCCAACTAAAGTCACCATCTAGGGTTGAGTTCTTAGGTCCTCGTGTCTCTAACCTATCAACCCTACATGAACATACAAAAGTAATAGGGTGGGTCAACTACACCATTATATCATTCCTAGTCATAAAACTAGGGTTAGATTCTACTTAAACTAAAGTTTCTCTTCATTGTGACTTAGTAAAAGAAAACTTTAAAAAATCCAGAGAAAACATTTTGTTTTGTACGTATCGTATTATATGGAAAATAATTTGTTGTGAAAAACCTTTGCAATTGAAAAATGAAATTCAGTGCCCAAAATCAAAGCGAGAAACCAAGTCACAATATTTCCATAACAAGATCTTCTAACATATTCTCATCCTCAAAACAAACCTTGTTGCACAAAAGATCATTATTGATCAAATCTAGGGTCGACAACTCACTTAGAGCTAACTAGCAAAGTCAAGGGTTCTAAAGGGAGACAAAATTGAAATAGTCATATTCTAACTACCATGGGCTCTGATACCATGTTGTAAAGAAGTGAAACAACCTCTCTACTAAAAATTTGAACAATGAAACCTCCAATCCAAACACACTTCAAAGGTATGCTTGGAGCGGGTGTAAAATTTTCAAATCTTATTAATGGTATTCAAAACATCCAAAGTGTAGCAGCGGAATCAAAACATGACTATATTCAATTTATAAAACATGATAATATCTTAAACTTACATGTATGGTACAACATAAGGATCCATGTAGAGGAAATCTAAACCACCTCAAGATTGTCTCCAAGCTTTAACTTCTCAATCTAAGACAGGGGCAACATGCCTTGTTATCCAAGTCCTCCACCTAGGGTTGGAAGCATACCCCACCAAGAAGAGAAGAAAAGGAAACATCAACAAAGGCTGGTATATGCATACTAAAAAGCAAATTGAACAATTTATGGACATCAAAATAAAAAGCTTCCCATGCAAGAGAAACAGACTACCCAATCGGGCATAAAAGAAAAGAATCATCATCATCATAAAGAAGATACTTGCCTTAATCAAAACAATAAAGTAGTGCCACATAAGCACATATTAAGATTTGGGCACATAAACCATAATCAATTTGGGCACATAACATATCATAAACATCATCAACCTGCATGCATGTGAGATAAGCATAGCCCTAAAACAATATAAATAACAACTGGTAGTCAACCCTCATAAAGTTGAAACCTGGTAGAGAAAGGAATACTGTCAATCTCCCAAATATATAAAAATATGGGCCAACCCTCATAAGGTTGAAAACCCTGGGTAAGAGGTTCCTTTCCATCCCAAAAGAGTAGCAAATATCACATCTACCATAAACAAAACCAATGCAATTACACTACTCTAGTGCTACTGAATCACATAGCATGTTAAATGTAGAGGCAAGTAGAAAGTATAGTCAGATTATACAATATTTCCATCACACAATGGACAACACAAACAGATAAACATCCACTTCAAAGTGGGCACATATCATTATATAATACCAACATGCACCAAGGAAACAAGATAAGATTCTAAGAGAATATCCATGATCACAAGATCCACAACAAAATAAGATACTTCACATGAAGCATGATTTTAAAAGAATAAGACAATGTGTAGGCTAATGTCCATAGGACCAAGAGAAAGAGGGAAATAGTATAATTTCTCAATAACAACAATCGAGGATGCAAACATACCTCAACTTCAAAATGAAATGATCCAAAGTCCAACTAGGTCCAAGCCTAGGCCTCCAAAGAACCTATGATGCATATATGTGGAATTAGGGTTTGGTTTACATTACTTATTCAAAACCCTAAAAATCACCTTTTTATTATTGGTGAATTAGGTTATCAAAACCATGCAATATTTTAGGTTATATTTTCCTAGTTCAAAAGATATTTTATTATATTTTTTGACTTATAAATTATTAGTTATGAATTATACAAGTTATTATCTTATTTGATTAGATCAACTAAAATCACCTCTTTAAAACATTATATTCTGGTGAGAAAACCACCACCACTAGGAAGCTCTTACTTTTATAAATCCAATGAGTATTTATTTGTAATTTTTTGATCAACAGATTATTTGTTATTGATTTTACAAAACGGACCAATCAGAAACCAAGGAAAAGCCAACTCATCATTTGTCTAGTGAGAAATGTGAGAGAGAGAGAGAGAGAACTTGAGGTGGACCACTCAGGGGTGGCCAAGTGGCGTGAGCCCACCTCCAGCAAGGCACCAGAGTCAACGTGCGGGAAGCAGACGAGCAACGTAGAAAAGTCTGTACTACCCCCATAGAAAGCCAAAACAAGGAAAGGCGATGAGGGTTAGAAACGGGAAAGAACAGGGGAGTTTCTTCCCAATGTAGACACGCCATCGATGATACACATCAGTAACATCTTGTGAATGGATTTGGGGAAAGCTAGTTAAAGCTTCGGTTTGTCCAAACAAGTGTACAGAAACAAAGATGAGAAGCCCTCAATAGTCAGATTTTACAAATTAATCACCACATAAGTGATCATCATTATCAACCACCTCAAAGTGGGAATATAACAACAAATTGAGTTCCATAATGAACAAGTCATAATAAATATTACAAAAGAAAGTCATAGAAGATATCACGATCGTAAGATCAATAACAAAATAATATACTTCACATGAAGCATGATTTCAAAAGAATAAGACAAAGTGTAGGATAATGTCCATAGGCCCAAGAGAAAGAAGAAAATAGGATAATTTCTCAATAAGAATAATCAAGCATGCAAACATACCTCAACTTCAGAGTCAAATGATCCAAAGTCCAACTAGGTCCAAGCCTAGGCCTCCAAAGAACCTATGATGCATATATGTGAAATTAGGGTTAGGTTTCCTTTACTTTTTCAAAACCCTAAAAATCACCTTTTTATTATTGGTGAATTAGGTTATCAAAACCATGCCATATTTTAGGTTAATCAAAACATATTTTATTATATTTTTATGACATATAAATTATTATTTATGAATTATACAAGTTTATCTTATTTCATTAGATCCATTAAAATCACCTCTGTAAAACATTAGATTTAGGCAACAAAACCAACACCGTTACAAAGGCCTTATTTTTCTAAATCCAACAAAATACTTGTGATTCTCCGATCAGCGGATTATTAGTTATTGATTTTACAAAATAGACCAATCAGAAACCAAGGAAAAGCCAACTCATCGTTTGTCTAGTGAGAAATGAGAGAGAGAGAACCTGAGGTGGACCACTCATGAGTGGCCAAGTGGCCTGGGCCCACCTCCAGCGAGGCTCTAGAGTCAGCATGCGGGAAGAAGACGACCAGTGTAGAAAAGTCTGTACTACCCCCATGGAAAGCCAAAACAAGGAAAGGCGATGAGGGTTAGAAATGGGAAAGAATAGGGGAGTTTCTTCCCAACGCAACCACGCCATGGCTGATACATAGCAGCAGCAGCGTGTGAGAGAATTTGGGGAAAGCTAGGTAAGGATTCAATTTGTCCAAACAAGAGTGTAGAAACAAAGATGAGAAGCCCTCAAACATTACCTTTGATCAAATTCCAATGAAGCCTCGCGAGGAAGGAGCTTCATGCACAAGTAGCTCAGCCCCGCTCTGAGGTTTGTGGAGGCTATACCTAAAAGAAGGGAGGGAAATTGAAGTTCAGGAATACATGATGGAGTCATGGCAGTCGTGAGAGTACCACCTATATATATAGGTTAGGAGGAAATGTGTGTGAACATATAAAGTCCCCGAGAAGCAAAGCTTCAGAATTGGGCAAAATGTATCTAAAGGAAAGTACTGGTCAATCTATATCTTGTTAAAAGTGGAATCTGACAACGAATCTAACCAAAGAAGAATCAAGGAAAAAGACCAACTGTAGGATGAGAAATCCATAAAACTCTAAACCTATGCACTGTTCACATGGCCTATTCCTACCCAAGGTAGGAGAAGACTTTTTAGCCGTCATATCTGGGTCCACACTATACCAGCTCATGCCCAGTCGTCCGATGGGGCGTGACACATGTATATTTGAATCCCAAACAAAATCGAATAAAGTGTTGCATTAATTATTATTCTTTTCTCTCTCTTCATTGGAGGGTGCAAACAAACTCCAATCGGGATAAATTTTGCACATAGGCTAATTAAATCATGTAGATTAAAATTATTTTTGGCTTTTGAGTACTTTTAATGGGTTAAATAAAGCAAATCATATTTTCTCTTTCCTCCTTCATCGAGGGCATTAGGATTATCCAAATTTTATGAAACTTAACCCACAAGTCATATTTAATGTGTTGAATACAACTTTGCCATAAATTTTACATGTTGGAGTTATTTGCTTACTTATTTAAAATTTTGAAGGTTCTATACACTTTCTCTCTCCTGATTTCACCTTTTAAGAAAAATTTCTCCAAATTGGATGAAAATTCACCCAAATGCTGTATTTATTATGTAGATTACGAATCTAAGATTATTTTCCTCTTTTGGAGTCATTTATTATTTTATTTTATTTTTGGGGAAAAACATAGATCTTTTATTTCGTAATTGAATTAAATTAACAATTATTATGTGAATAATGTCAAACTTGACTCTCAAGGTAATTGGGACCCAAGGAACACAATTTTTAACTTAGATTTCACTTTTGGGGTTTATTTTTATGAGGTAAGCCTTATGGCCCACTAATGGCCCATTAGCTACATAAGTTATGTATGTTCATATTACCTCTAATGAATTATGTGACATTAAATTACATTAAGGTGATACATTCATGCATTAGCTTATTGGGAACATCTCACAAGCCTAACCTCAACCTTTTTTGGCTAAGCCCAAAAGGTCAAACTTCTAGGGTAGGGTTCGAGATCCGGTATGTTACATTTTTCATCCACAATAATATCTGACGAGGGACATAACAAGAATGCATGTACTCTTATCATACATATGATCTCATTGTTCAGGTCATCGGCCTAATGACATATGTCCTTGAGTAACATCATTCTTTATACATATAGTATGATGTGTCATCATCACATAATTGAAACAAACATAAATAGACAGAATTTCCTTTATTAATATTATCAATTAAGTACATAGTGCCACATTACAATCATCATATGATTGGCTCTCTGGACATACATACCAACACTAGGAAATCCACTTTCTTTTGCAAACTAGGTTTATTGGTTGAACGGTTGGTTGATTAGCTTCTCAAACTTTTGAGTTAAGGCATCTAGATTTGTTGTAGCTAAGTCCACTGCATCAATTGTGTGCATGCCAAATTGTTTTTTGGAAGCAATGGAAGAAGAAGAAGGTTTTCTAATCCTTTCAGTGCATAATTAGCAATGATTAATTTCCATGTCTCTAATAATGGCATAATCTTTCATGCATGATTTATTTATTAAAGCACAATTTGCAGCGGCATCAATGGACATCCTTGTTTTATAGAATAACCCATTCTAGAAAGTTAGAAAAAGAAGCCAATTTCTTAAAGAATGGTGTGGGAAAAGAAGTTGGAGGTCTTTGAACCTCTCCCATATGTCACATAAAGTCTCTCCATCCCTTTCAGAAAAGTTGGAGAGATGACTCCTCGATTGTGCATTCTCACTTGATAAAAAAATATTTGGCTAAGAAAACCATGAGGAGTTCCTCCCATCTATTAATGGTGCTTCTTGGCAAAAAAGAGAGCCACGCCTTAACTCTATCTCTCAAACACAATGGGAAAATAAGAAGGCAAATCCCATCAGTAGAAATGTCAGTTGTCTTGAAAGTGTTAAGATATTGTACAAATTCAGCAATGTGAAGACTCATATCCTCCATGGGTGCCCACTAGACCAGATTTTTTGTATCATATGTATAACAATGGGCCTTATAGAAAAATCATTTTCCTCAATTTTGGGCATTTGATAACCCATTTATGTTTATAGAAGCTGGAACAACAAAGTCCTTAAGGGGACTATTATCTTCCATGACTTGTTCTTCTTGTTGAGACGGATGTTTGGGTGAAGATGATGTTGATAAAGGTTGTGATACCTCTAAATCTGATTGAAGTTCACTCTTCCTTGCTTTTTGAAAACTACTAATGGTGCTCTCAGTTTTGGGGTCTAAAAATGTTGAAGGTTCAAGACCCTTTCTGGATATATTGCATATATTCCTGAAGTAAAGAAGGCAAGTGAAGTACAAAATGAAAATAGAAGATACAAAAATATGATAATGATCATTACCATGATGGAAATGATGATGGGTATGACGTGACTGTGGTGTGATCTAATCTCTCTTACAATTCAACACTTCTTACTTTAATAAAAATACCGACGCTCCCTAACAACGGGACCAAAAACTTGTTACATGTGTATACACATCTTAAATTTTTAACTCAAGAACTACCCGACAAGTATATGGGTGTGTAGTATATTTGAGATAATCCAAGGAGTGAGGCTTTGTTAAATGTAAAAGTGGTGAAATTCAACAATCTAGATCTTTTAGCTAGAGGGTTTATTATGTTAACTAAGCGCCTTAGAAGAAAACAAACTAAGACAAAATCACTTATATTAAGAATCAAATTGGATTAAGAATTCTTGAGTATAGAGTTTGACTATCATATCATGCCATGGAATAACAAAAATCAACCAGTAGTAAAATCACAAAAAGAGTTCGAGATATACACCCCTCCAAGTAATGTAGAACAATTCTATCGTTATATGACACCACTGTGGATATTATCTGAATAGAACCACCAAATACCTCAGAATCCCTTTCACTTCCAAGCCACTCTCATCGTCAAGAAAACAAATCTGCATAACACATCTCCTTACTTCAATGTACACCTTCCCAATATACACAAGAAGCATAAGACATACATATAAGATGTCTAGTCAAGCATATATGTGAAATAATCACTGATGTCCTGTTAAGCATATATGTGAAATAAACACTAATGTATCCATAGAACATTGATTAAACCAACATTAAGAAAGAAAATCTGTTGTTCTACAAAGCATGATTAGGATTTACTCTCCCATGCCCTAGAAAAGTATATTTACTCATCCATGGTTGTAGAAAGTATATACAAGCACTAGAAAGCAATGCTAGGCATCATGAAATAAGAAAGTAAACTTGGATGTCTACGGAGAATAGGAAAGAGTTAGGACTCCTATCAAGGAGTCAAAACTCTATCATTGTTGTTGGAAACTCTCAAGCTTCACTCCAGAGTGAAGATACGAGAATGGAGACAGAGATCCTTGTTGCATTTATTGGAGAAGAAGTTTCTTTCATGAGAAACTAAGTTTTCTCTCTTGGAATACATCCAACTATTCCTCCCTATCCCCTTTCCTGCTTTAAAATGTTGGGAAATGTCCACCCTAATTCTCCCAAGATGTCTTGGAGTCATATATATAAGCGTGGTGTAGTTACATTTGTGTTTAAGTGAAATATACACATGAGACAATGTGTAGGTGGAGCTTCATGGCGTGTCACATGTGAATCCTTCAATAGTAATTGATCTGCTGAGAGAAACAGGGTGTATCAATATCTCAACATGATTTGTTGTTAAAAATTCAATAACTTGTAAAAAATTATGGACTGCAACATGTCGTGTTGAGATCCTAACATGACGTGTTGTTGATCCCAACATGCCATGTCACAATCCAACTTAGCATGTTGTTGATATGCTGGTCCAAATCATGGACTGCAATACTACATTTTGATATCTTAACATGGTGTGTGGTTTCCTATTTCTACAACATTGATCTTATGAAAATTTGGATTGTTGGGGATGATTTGGTGTATGATATGATGATCTTTCTCTCCCCATTTTGATATCAAAATGTTGCACCTACATTCAAAACCATGAAGCAAGTAAAGATAAAAATAAAGTGGAAAATTGATCATGATTAGAGGCAAATTAAAGAAGAAATGGGTTGAGAAGTACATGCAAGAGTAGGCAAAAAGAATATATAAATTGTGCCCATCAAATATAATCTATGTTGCTTGAATTGAAAAATAGTCTTAGTTTTACTTCTATTGGGCTTTTTGAGCTGTCAACTAAATGAGAAAAGAACATCTAATGGCCCTATTTAATTGCCCAAAAAGATAAATTAATCCAATATCAAATTTAATCTAGAATATTGGATTTTTATCTAATGATAGTATGATTATATGTTCTCATTATATCTTGCAACTTTTCTTTTCCTCCTCTTTGTGGCATCTCTCACATCATCAAATTCACCCATCTTCCTTCTTTTCTCATCCCATGATATGAAAAAACTTTTAACCATTGTTCTCTTTCTCGAAACAATTCCAACCCACAAAACCCCCTTATCTATCTTTGTCTCGTCACCTAAACTTCTCACCTTCTCATACATAAGAGATCCCAAACAAACCAAAATCACATCAACTAATAAGAGTTATTTTCCACATCCATCTCCATATAGTCTAAGGTACCACACATAATCAATATATGCACCTCTAGAAACACATGTGACCATGTTAGCATTCTCCAATTCATACGAACCTCCTCATGTGAACTCCATTTTCTGTGTCATCAATGGAAGGTTTGACAATGAGGATCCAACCTCTACACACCTAAATGAATCTACAAGCTCCAAAAGTTCTAGATAAGCTATTTGTACAACTAATGTGCCCCCATACGCATTAAACCTTAAATCTCTTCTTCAAACATATTTTGAACCCATTGGCCAATTCCCAAGCATCAAACTATATTTTGTCTGACTTGAATGTGGAATTTATTTTTCACATATCCATGATGGATCTGATTTAATTTTAGTGGATTCATGTATCCTCCCCTTTCTCTTTCATGTCACAGGACCTACATGTCAACTTTGGTCACTAATTGGACCCATCTTGTAATCAAAGGGTTGTGGGGAAGCAAAAAAAAACCTATATTGTTGATGCCAAATTTGTTCCATCCCAGTTTGAGTTGGGTTTTTCATGGTTATATGTTTTCTTTCAAGTACTAAATAGATTTTATGACCTTATGATATCTTTGTAGCATTTAGTCAAGCCTTCAGGATGCTAATCACCACTTTGGTGCAACTAATATAAAATTAAAGGGAAACTAAAAAAATTAAAAGTAATAGAAGTAGCTATAAATGTTAGATATTCATTTAAATGATTTAAAAATATTCGTTATTTTCCCAAGTGTATTTTTATTTTCCCTATTGATAATCAAAATCACTTACGAAAGTAATGTTGTTACTTTGGATGGACTAGGGCAAGAATTCCATAGGTGAGGAACACTAGGAGGTTTAGACTTAAGGAACCTACAACTCAAGCATTGCAAGATAGAAATGACTTGGTGGGGAGAGAACAATTTGTTGGCCTAAATGAAACCTTAGATTACTTGACCCTTAGATTTTGTTTGATCAAAATCACAACCATATCATGTCATTATATTGTTTTATAGAACACACTATGCAATAATTCTTTTGGCATCATTTGACATTCATATCGTTAAATGTTGATCCATTTGAGTATAAAGACTTATAGGATATACTATATGAGATATTTGAGATCAAACAAACATATTGTACTTATTTACACTTTTTGATGAAGCTTTTGTATTCTATGACTACTCATATTAAGTTTTTTTCATTCATAATTCCATTATCTTCTCATATAATTTTAATGAGTTCATTCAAAATATATTTGCAAGTTTCTTGGTGCATTTAACATATGATTCATTTTCTAAGGACACACTACTTTTCATGGAGTCTTTCTGAGTGAAATAGGAGACTTCCCAATTGATTCACACATCCAAGTGAACATTCAAAATCTTTCTTGTTGGAGATTGCTATGCGAGTTTCTAAAAAAAAATCTCTTATTGTGGCATTCCTAGAATCGTAATCAAGCTCATGTTTTTCCTGTGCTTTTCTTTGATGACTATCACATGCATTTTCTTAGGCACCACACGACTGGTGTATGTCACACAAGTTTTTTTGGTGTATTTATGAAATATTTTTATCACTTGTTGTCTCTAAAAATTCTATTTTTTAAGTTGATAATGATTGATTTCAATCAATCCAAATAATGTGTTTGCTACGTTCTTTCCATATCATATATATGGAATAAAGAGAGTTCAGTGTATCCATTTGATAGTTTTACATACGAATAGGGAAACCACAACATGATACAACAAATCATAGAGAAGATACACTATAAGATAAAGTGTCATCATCTTCTTCCTCAAAATTTAAAGACCCCATGTTGGAGAAGGAGCAACTTCATCATAAGATGCAAAAGGACCAACTACGTGCCTCTTTTATTACTAAACTTGCATAGTTTTTGCAACATTCTTCCATGCAACAGTTCCAAAGTCACAATTCCTTATTTGTTCAACAACTAGTTTTGTAAAATGATTGTATGCAGAGGTTTGAAAGGTATCCATGTTGGAGATATATCCTAGAGTATTGTACTCCATGTAAGATGTCTTCTCATTGAAAGAAGAGTATGTAAGAGTGCAGAAACGCACCATGCTAAATGAGATTACTCAAAACCAAAATGTCGATCAAACACTAATTGACCAGATTACTATAAAGGTGCCAAATAAAATTGAATAAAATTTCAATATTTCTATAACAAATATTATACCAAGGTCCAACTCTGTATACATACATACAATTGTCGCCTTGATTTACCACCCTCCTGGGCATTCAGCCTCCTCCACGAGCATGGTAGAGGGGGATAGAATGCCTCTCTTAATCCCATATTCATACCATGTAATTTTACATGATCTTTGTGGCCTCAACTACAACCTATAAAAAGATATTGTTTGATAAGTACAACATTTACATGTATCACAAGGCATACAACCAAAACCTTAAGTTGATACACATCATCTACAAAAACCTACCCAGGCTTGAGAGTACAAGTACGACTCTAGTACTCTACACACCCCAACCAACCTCTCAGCCTCTACATGTGTTCAAATTGTGCCTCCTCGCTGCCAAGGTTTTGAATGCACTGTCAATCATCGAAAAGGGTGTGGAAACCAACGATGTGAAACCCATGTCCTAGTGATATAATATAACCTCTAATAACATTTAATGATTACAAGCATATTATACACTTTAAGCACTTAAGGAATATATCATTACCAAGTTGAAAGACTATGTAGCTTATATAAAAAGTTCAAGTATAATTGTCTCGTCTGTCAGGATATGAATCACATATGAAGGCTATTAAGGAAAGAAAAAGCAATGATTATCATCCAGTTTGATTTGCCAAATAACCCTAATAGTTATACTATAGGGATAAATTATAGATTTTTTAATCCCTAGGTAGTTTGAGGCATACCACTCAAACTACTATCTAACCACTACAAAGTTGCAATCAGCCCCCTATAAGATCCAGGGCAACCAGAATATGAAACAACTCTTCCCCTCAGTCAGTATGCATAACAACCATAGTGGCACATTGGCCCAACTACTATTACAACCTAGATTGTCCTAGGTACACATGCCATGACACTAGAAACTAGGTTACAAACCCTCAAATCTGTGTTACAACTATAGTCTCTCTTAGATACATCAACATTGGAGACATAACCTCAACCATTCTTCAAAACCTTAGAATGATGATGTCAAGGATATACCCTCACTGGACTCATATGTGCTCAATTGTATGTGACTTTGAGTTCCTTTTGGATTACTTTTTTCACTATCTAGAAAGTTTTGAGACTAGGGTAGTTTTACGGTCATAGGGGCACTACATGATTAAGGTTACACTTGATTACTTAAGTTAGTTAAATATGTTTGTCCACATCAATCAAGTTACATGCAAACACCTGAAATATTCTAACAAAATAATTGGGGTTTGCAACCTAATAATATGTCAAATGTATAAAATAGTTTCATTTTACTTCACCCAGACAAAGGTATCCATCCTTAGTAGTTAAGATAATTAAGCCACAACTTCAGATATGTAAAAGCCTATCAGGACATTTAGACCCAAAACAATAAATTTGATGTAGGATTATCACTAGCAATTGAAACTTTACAAAGATCTTAATTAGTCATAAGCAAGTCCATATCTAAAATTTCATTATATGAGACTAATGAATGTAAACATTATGGTATTTCGAAGAAATAGACAATCATATGATCAAAACCTACCATGAATGAGCTACCTTCAGTAATGGTGTTTCATCTAACCATCATTTTAGAGCCATATTAGTGTCTACAAATCCTTAATTTGCA
Organism: Alisma plantago-aquatica; assembly: GCA_963693085.1. Lineage (NCBI taxonomy): Eukaryota > Viridiplantae > Streptophyta > Magnoliopsida > Alismatales > Alismataceae > Alisma > Alisma plantago-aquatica. The sequence goes on from OY856415.1 coordinate 595,756,326, forward strand.
TAGGATAACCATCATACAAGAAGGAAATAGTACGTGGGTCAGATTTCCTTTATATTTTGTACTAAAATTTCATAAGAACATCATTTTTAGGAGTCACACACTTATTTAAACTTTTCATATTTAAAAAAAGGTTCATTTGATCAGAAATAAGTGTCTAGAGTGTCTAAATAACACTTTAGAAATTTTATTATTATCATATTGTATAAAATCGTGCTTTAAAAGATCATCTTTTAGCATTTAATGAATTTCTAGAGAAATATTAATCCATGCATGTACAAGTAGGCAAGAAATGATTCTAAGGTTATAACACTCGCCTTGGTGGAGAAGGAACCAAGATCAAAGAGTAGAAACTTCAAAATAAGCAACAAGGTACCAAGCTTGGTCCACCAAAACTCCAAAAACAAAGTGTATCTACGAAAAGAAGAGAAGAAAAGAAAGTTCTTCATCCACATGCACAAGCTTCCAATGAGGAACATCATAAATCTTGGCCATGAAGAAGAAAGAGAAGGGAGAAACAATAAGAAAATCGATTCAAGGAGAAAGATTTGACATGAAAGAAGCAAGAACATGGTTAAAATCATTCAAATCATCTAAGGGAAACTCGATCTGGCACATGTACCCAAGAACATCAGCTCAACAAGCCCAATGGACCTTCGTTGGTATCCCAGGGGTTCTACTCAGGATCCTCCTATTGCAACTAATGCTCCATCAAACAAATGAAAATAAAAAAGGAAGGGGGTATCTATAGATGTGGGTCAAAATATTGGTTTCTCATCGGTCAAGAGACCTGTCAAGATAAAGCTTCGAAAAGTCATTGATCCACTTGCCTAAAACCTTGTTGATCAAACATGTAGAATGCTTGCCAGCATTGGCTCTGAAAACTTGTCATTCGATAATTGATTGTCACTTAAACACACACAAAAGCTTTGTTGACCTCGTACTAGTAGAATACTCATCGGCCACCTAAGTTCATCGGACCAATGATCTGACAAGATCCCAACGGTCTTCTACCTCTGCGGGCTTGCTGCTCTAGAATTCTCCTCAGTCAGCCAAGACTTCTCAACCCCAAGGTACACCAGGCACCAAGGATCCTTCAGCCAGACAATCTGATAAGATTCTGTCCACTGATGAAAACATAATACTACTACTAAACAAATTATACATATATAAACCTATGGACTCAAAGTTCAAAAATATCAAAAGGAGAGGAATTTTGTAATATTCTTAAGAATGTCATGAAGAAACTCATGCAAGTATAATATTTCTCCTTAGACACACAAGAAAAGGGTAATTTTCATAAAGGTCTGTAAGTTCATAAAATTATACAACTTGAGAAAATGAGGTTTGATTTGATTCAAATTTTAAACATAGATCAGCCATCTAGTATTGTATCAGTTAGATGTAAATTTCAAAACTAAGAATCCAATTAATTGGGTTTATAATTTAAGCAAAGCTAGGGGCCTTACAACCATAAACCCTAATAAGTAGTTTTCCCTGGAAATCCTAAGTAAACAAAGAAGGGTACTTCCTAAGCATCTCATCCTCTAACTCCCATGTGGCTTCCTCTACACTGTGATGATGTGTGACAAAGTGAGTTTTTATAATATTTTTTCTCTCTCTTAAAAGTTTTATTATCAATTTTATTGACCAAAATACCCACATACACTTTCCTCACTCAATTGAACGAATCTGTGTCACAAATTGCAAAAATATGCAAACCCTAATATGCTATGATGATAGAATGCATGTGATAATGTATTTAGTAAATAAACGTATCAAACCTTCAAATTTGAACCCCATAATTATACCATAGTCACTCAATAAGGTCATGAAGCTCTCCTCAAAATTTCAAGTTAATTGGAGTAACCGTTTAGGAAATATAAATAATTGAAATCTATGTATATATATTAGCTATCACATCTTGTTGGACCCTGGCCCGGATCCGGATCCGGATCCAATGGAAGGGACGACTGAGTCATCGTCCTCACCCATTTCTCACGGAACGCGGCCTACTCAAGTAGCGCCATTTTTTCTAACTCACGTATCTCTCTCACCCCTTGATCATATCTCGTCAAAGTTGGTTCCTCAGTTCCGATTTCTCCTCATCTTTCCAACGAGCCCAACAAATATCCCTAACGACCAGGGATTTGAAAATGCCCAATGGCGGCGTCATGGAACAGTTGGCCGCTTTAGGGGAGGCAGCCCAAGGCCTCGTGGTTCCTATTTAAGGCTTCCAAGATCTACGCCAACCCTCCTTTTCTCATCCCCCAACAGCGATTGCATGCTATGTTATCTGAACTCCCTCCCCAACCGGTCATCTTCAACCTCCAGACCTCCTACCACCTCACCACCACAGCCCTTCTTGAGCCAAATCCATCATCCTAACACCTTCCCCTGGACACCACGAACACCAGCGACCTCTCGCACCTGACCTTGATCTCCTCTCTCCCCTCGAACACATCCTCACCGGTGAGCTCTCTCCCCTGCTGCAGCGGCGCACCACTCAACAGGGAGCCACAATCAGTGGCTTGGCTGTCTGGGTTCGGAACGAGCACGCGAATGCACTCTCCACTTTACTTGCCCTCCAACGACACTGAGGAGTGAAAGGGACCTCACTGAAGATCCTACCTTGTTGTTCGATCTAGCAACAACAATGGAGGAGGGGAAGGCGTGAAGCTAACAGGGTGCCAACGTGGACCCAGTTGGACCTATCAGTGGACGCCCCTTCAGCAAACCACAGCGCAAAACAACTGAAGCCACAAACAGCATCAAGTTGTGCAGACCAATCATCAATAGCCACATCAGCAACCCGGGATCAAACTTGCAAGACCTTGGATCAACCTGGGTCGTTGATCCAGTAGGATCCGACCGTTGATCAAGGTACGATCCTCTTCTTCTTTTTCTTTTATTCAAGAAAATGGTTTATCTTAAAAAAATCATAGAAAATTCTAGGATTAGCAGAAAATATCGAACCTATATACCATTTTGATCAGAAAATTATTCTCTATCGAAATAAAATATGAATAGGTCCTAGATCTGTCTCCTATTTCAAAAATAGTTGCCTAAAGCCTTAATGACCCCCTTAGTTATAATTAATTATTAATAAATACTTTTCTTGGTGATTTATGACTTCTAAATTATTTTTAACCATTAGATGAAACCCTGATTTCCAAATGAATCGAAATGCCATTCTATGTTGATAAGTGATCAAAGGATTAGAAGAAACCCTAATTTTAGCTTTCTCTTTCTACATGAAATTATAAGTATATCTTTATACAAAATCTGATATCATTAGATGATAATTAGTGATTATGATTGGTCTGAATCTTTAAAACGAACCTTGATGTTATGAATGGTTAATATGATGAGGGTTACCTTCCTTTTCTTCCAACCATCATAGAAACCCTAATTTTTGGAAATCTTCTAATTGATCAATTAAATATTATCTTTTAAATCAAAATAGTTTATGATGGATCAGACCTGATGCTATCTCTAATCCTAATTAAAATATGGAAAATCCCTGATCTGAATTAGATAACACAAAAGGAATAATAATGAAGAACATATCTTAGTCTTGATCACTTGGACCAATAGTAATGTTGTACCCTTGCTTTCTGTGTAGGGTGACTTATTTCTTTTTGGTTCCAAATCTTTGGACATCTGTTTTGAACAAGCAGGTACGTGGTCTTATAAGTATAAGACTAGATTTCTGGTTACTTATGCTATGAAATATCTTGAATGTTTGTATTTGGATATGATTGATTGGTTGACTAGTATGAGTTATACTTCGCCAAATTTAAGAGAAACATAAATGATCATGATGGGTTGTAGCTACTAGAGCACATAGCCTGGTGTGGATGTATGTTGCCTAACATGGATGTATGATTCCTTGGCCCATGTTAGATGTATGATGATATTCTGTTGCCCACACTAGATCTAAGTCAAGTGCAATAGGTGTAGTACAATCGCATCAAAATGAATGTAATAAAAAGGGTGTTTACTTGATTTTTTCCTTAAGAAATGGTTTTATCCCTCTTTCCTTCTTTTTCAAATATTTTCCTTTATGCAACCTTATTAGTGTAACTTTTTACCATGTACCAACTTTGTTGATATTTTGTTTTTCGTATTTTCTAGGTGCAAGGAACAATTGACAACAAGGTGAAATGCATGCTCAAAGTACCTGAAAGCTTAAAATAATAAACATGGAGGATACATTAGATAGATCTGTTCCACTTATCTTATTTCTCATTAGACGTTAGTTTATTTCCTTTCCTAGTTGATGTTGAGGATGATTAAGATCCTATGTAATAAAGTTAACTTTCTTTAGAACAATATTTTCTCTCCATATGTAATGACTTTATTTTATCTATATGAATGAATGTTCGTGTGGCATTATATGATGATGTGGACTAGATCTTGGCTCAATCTCTGATTTTAGTTGATTACCTTGATCTCTTGTATTTTCCCTTTTGACATCTATAGATATGAGTGCACGCATATCTGTGAATGTCACTATGGAAAGTATATAGAAATCGGGGTCGTCACAGTTGGTATCAGAGCCAATGTTCACACATCAAGTCACATGAACTTCATTCACCCTATTTGAGTCTAGGGTAGTCCTTGAGTTAGGGATATGAAGGGTGGAGGTGTCTAGGATAGCATCTGCCATGGGTCTGACTAAAGTCTCTGAGCCACTTAGCTTGGAAATCACGAGGCTACCTTTATGGCAGTATAAGTCTACCTGGACGATACTCTAAGTGTCCCCTATTCTTGGCTGTACCTTAATTTAGGAACCTTCTCATCTATAGATGTTCCCTCTCATCTCTTCTATAGGAAAAATTTCACCCTCTCATCTATGTTTTAAAATAAATTTAAATTTTCCCTCTTACCTCTGTTATAAGGTTAGGAAGGAGTCTCTCTATTTAGAAAGTCCTAAGGATCGACTGATAAGGATTCCAGGATATCCTCCATAAATGATAACATTAAGAACATTAATCATTGATAAATGAGAATAATGAAATATCATATGATAATAATAATGATAATGATGGGAATAAGTGTTGAAGTAATAAATCTAATATGTTGAAAATAATTTCAGGATGCCTCCTAAAACTCACAACTCTAAAGCCTCGGAGGAATCATCCTATAAGAAGAGAAAAGAGCCTAAAACCTCCGAAGTACCTGATCCTAAAACTTTGGCCAAAGAAAGGTGGGAGGAACAAAAGAAAATCCTACTAGACTTCATGGAAACCCTCGCCACAAAAGGAACCCCTGAACCTAGCTCCTCTAGGAAGAAGGAAGTGACAGTAATAGACTTCATAAAGCTCAACCCTGATTCCTTTTAGGGGGAAGATCAGCCTGAGGTCATGGACAAGGCTGAGGCCTAGGTCCTTTCCATAGAAAATGCATTTCGTACCCTAGAAGTACCCGAGGAGAAGAAGGTCAAATTCACCACCCATTTGCTTAAGGGAGGGGCGAAGATCTGGTGGGAGAATTATGGTGGGAATCAGGGAGAGGAAGTAGATAGCTTGGGATGGGAAGCCTTCAAAACCCTCTTCACCGATCGTTTCATTCCCATAACTTGGAGGAAGAGGAAAGAGAAGATGTACATGGAGCTTAGGCAAGGCAGTCTCTCAGTGGCCGATTATACCCAGAAGTTTAGGCTTCTGGAACGTTATGCCCCTATCTGGACTAAGGACCGCCTCACTGAACATTATGTAGATTGTTTATCCACACACCTGAAAACCCTAGTTATAGCCTCTCGTCCCTGAAGCATTGATGAAGCCCTAGACATGGCCCTTAAGTAGGAAAGGGAGCAGGGATTGCAGAAGACTTCTAGCATGGGATATTTAGGGTTGACCACCACCAAGGAAGAGAAGTTCAAGAAGTTCCACCCCGACCATAATAAAGGATCAGGGAAAGGAGGAGGTTCAGGGAAGAAAGGACAAAAGAATAGCAAGCTGATGGATTACCGCAACAAATGCAAGACCTGTGGATGAGGACATGATGGGCCTTGTCGCTACACCAAGCCGGTCTGCTACAACTGCAAGAAAGAGGGATGTTTCCTTGCCAAGTGCCCCAATGCGTCTATCCTTGGCAAACCTCCAGCGGGTGCTCCACCCCCTCAGGGACACCGCAATGCCATGGTGTTCGCAGTAACAGTAGAGGAGGCTAGGGCAAATCCAAACCAGCTTGTCGAAGGTAAACTTAAATCTTTTTCATATATCTAATATCTTGTTCAATGCCTTCAATTATTTAAAATGTAATTATCATGTGTAGGCATTGTTTTCTTGAATGGACATCTTGTTAAAGCATTGTTTGATTCTGGATCCACAAATACGTTTATCTCTCGAAATCTGGCCTCAATGTTGCACTTACATATAAGGGACTTGGGATACATTCTGGATGTGTCAACTCCTAGTGGCAAAATATTCACTACGTTGCAGAAAACCGATGTCCTCCCTCTAAATTTTGAAAATCACGACATGCCCTTTGAATTCATTCTCTTAACCATGGAAGACTTTGATGTTATTCTTGGCATGGATTGGCTATACACATATCATGCTTACATTGACTGTAGAAACAAGATGGTAGTTCTCTCTCAACCTCATTCCTCTCCTGTAGTGATCCCTCGGGGAAGCAGATTCTGTAATAATATAATAATTTCCTCTCTTAAAGCTAAAAAGCTCATATCTAAAGGATGTAAAGTCTTCCTGACATTAATCTCAGAGACCAGTCCTGACAATGGGCCTATAGAAAGACTGGAGGTGGTACGTGATTTCCTTGACGTATTTCCGGAGGAGCTTCCTGGGCTGCCTCCAAACAGAGACATTGAGTTCTCCATAGATCTTCTTCCTGGAACCACTCTGATTTCTAGGGCACCGTATAGGATGGCACCTGCTGAGCTTATGGAGCTGAAGAAACAATTACAAGAACTTCTTGATAAAGGTTTTATCCGCCCTAGTGTTTCCCCTTGGGGTGCACCCATCCTTTTTGTTAAAAAGAAAGATGGTTCAATGTGGATGTGTATTGACTATCGCATGTTGAACCAAGCTACCATTAAAAACAAGTATCCTCTCCCTCGTATTGATGACCTCTTTGATCAACTTCGTACTGCTAAAGTCTTCTCAAAAATTGATCTTCGTTCTGGCTACCATCAACTTAAGGTCAAGGATTCAGATATATCCAAGACTACTTTTCAAACTCGGTACGGACACTATGAATTTCTGGTAATGCCGTTCGGGTTGACCAACACACCTGGCATATTCATGAACTTGATGAACAAAGTCTTCCAACCTTATCTTGATGAGTTTGTGGTTGTTTTCATCGATGACATTCTAATCTATTCTGACTCTATGTAGAAACTTTGAGAACATCTGAAGTCTGTCCTTGAAATTCTTCAAGCCCAGAAGTTCTATGGCAATCTTTCTAAATGTGAATTTTGGATTGAAAAAGTCATGTTCCTTGGTCATGTCATTTCTGGGGGTAACATATATGTTGATCCTGCTAAAGTATATGTTGTACTTGACTGGAAACCTCCTCGCAATCCTTTTGAAATCTGGAGTTTCTTAGGTCTGGCCGGATATTATCGTCGTTTTATTCTGAATTTCTCCAAAGTGGCACTTCCTCTCACTAAGCTTACTCGGAAAGATGAGCATTTCATTTGGTCATCTGCTTGTGAGTCTAGTTTCCAAGAGCTCAAGCTGAAGTTGACATCAGCACCCGTACTTGTTCTACCATCTGGCAATGAAGGATTTGTGATATTCACTGATGCTTCTCGACATGGACTAGGTGTGTCCTACAACAGAACGGGAAAGTAGTGGCCTTCTCTTCCAGACAGCTGAAACCCAATGAGTTGAATTACCCTACGCATGATTTAAAGTTAGCTTCTATTATCCATGCTCTCAAAATCTGGAGGCACTACCTGTACGGGGCGTCGTTTGATATCTTCACCGACCACAAAAGCCTCAAGTACATTCTGATGCAAAAAGATCTGAATCTGCAACAACGACGGTGGATCGAGTACCTGAAGGACTACGACTTCATCATTGGCTACTATCCAGGCAAGGCCAATGTGGTTGTAGATGCTCTTAGCAGAAAAAGAGCCACTTGTGCATCCATGTCTGTACCCGAATGGAGGAACATGGAGGATCTAACAAGCTGGAGACCACAATTCTTGGCTGATCGTATGCATGTCAATAACATTTCTATCACATCCAACCTGCATTCTGAACTTCTGGAGGCACAAAAAGCTAGTCCCGAGCTTGCAGAGCTCTCCTCTCTCCCGATTAAACCTCACACACATCTGTTTGTGGGTCTTGATGGTGGTCTTCGATACAAGAACCGTATGTGGGTCCCTGAGCAGTCAGCTGTAAAGACAACAATTCTTAGTGAGGCGCATGGGTCCAAGTATACAGTTAATCCTGGTACAACGAAGATGTACAATGACCTACAACGTCAGTTCTGGTGGAGAGGCATGAAAAATGATATTGCAGATTTCGTGTCCAGATGTCTGACATGCCAGAGAATCAAGGTCGAGCATCAAAGACCAGGTGGTCTACTGCAACCCCTCGAGATTCCAGAATGGAAATGGGAACATATCACTATGGATTTCGTAGTGGGATTACCCAGGACTAGGAAGGGGTATGACGCTGCATGGGTCATAGTGGATCGTCTCACCAAGTCAGCTCATTTTCTTCCTGTGAAGACTACTGCAAAGGTTTTTAAATTGGCTAACCTCTACATACGGGAGATTGTACGTCTGCATGGAGTCCCAGCATCTATTGTCTCGGACCGAGACCCAAAGTTCACATCAAAATTGTGGAAACAGGTTCAAGAGGAATTGGGCACCAAGTTGAACTTCAGTACAACTTATCATCCGCAGACAGATGGGCAGTCAGAACGAACAGTGCATATTCTGGAGGATCTTTTACGAGCTTGTGTGCTTGACTGGGAAGGCGCATGGGACCATTACCTGCCTTTAGCTGAGTTTGCTTATAATAATAGTTATCAGGAAAGCATTGGGATGCCACCATACGAAGCTCTCTACGGGCGACCGTGCAGATCTCCATTACATTGGGATGACGTCGGAGAACACACCTTGATGAAATCTGAGGAGATGCAACTGTATGCAGATAAAGTTGCACTGATTAGATAGAGAATGAAGCGAGCACAAGATAGGCAGAAATCATATGCAGATGCTCACCGACAGGAACGTCAGTTCAAGGGAGGTGATCATGTCTTCCTGAAGATCCGACCTATTAGAGCTTTGGCCAAGAATAAGGGAAAGCTCAGTCCTCGTTATGTGGGACCCTTCGAGATCCTTGAAAGGGTTGGAGAATGTGCCTATCATCTTGCTTTGCCACCTCAATATAGTTCCATGCATAATGTCTTTCATGTATCTAATCTGAATCCTTACGTAAAGGACCCCAGTCACATTCTGAATCATGAACCTCTCGAGCTGAAAGATGATCTGTCATATGCTGAGTCACCAGTCAAAATCCTCGATTTAAAGACAAAGGAGCTTCGCAATAATCGGAGTATAGATATGGTGAAAGTTCTCTGGAGCCATCTTGATCAAACTGATGCTACATGGGAGCTCAAGTCCGAAGTCGAGCGAAAATATCCACATCTCTTTCAGGCTGCTTGAATTTTGAGGGCAAAATTCTTTAAAAGGAGGGGAGAATGTAACAAAGTAAGTTTTTATAATATTTATTCTCTCTCTTAAAAGTTTTATTATCAATTTTGTTGACCAAAATATCCACATACACTTTCCTCACTCAATTGAATGAATCTGTGTCACAAATTGCAAAAATATGCAAACCCTAATATGCTATGATTATATAATGCATGTGATAATGTATTTAGTAAATAAACATTTCAAACCTTCGAATTTGAACCCCATAATTATATCATAGTCACTCAATAAGGTCATGAAGCTCTCCTCAAAATTTCAAGTTAATTGGAGTAACCGTTTAGGAGATATAAGCAATTGAAATCTATGTATATATATTAGCAATCACATCTTGTTGGACCCTGGCCCGGATCCGGATCTGGATCTAGTGGAAGGGACGACTGAGTAGTCCTCCTCACCCATTTCTCACAGAACGCAGCCTACTCAAGTAGCGCCATTTTTTTGAACTCGTGTCTCTCTCTCACCCCTTGATCATATCTCGTCAAAGTTGGTTCTTCAGTTCCGATTTCTCCTCATCTTTCCAACGAGCCCAACAAATATCCCTAACCACCAAGGATTTGAAAATGCCCAATGGCGGCGTCATGGAACAGTTGGCCACTTTAGGGGAGGCAACCCAAGGCCTCGTGGTTCCTATTTAAGGCTTCCAAGATCTACGCCAACCCTCCTTTTCTCATCCCCCAACAGCGATTGCATGCTATGTTATCTGAACTCCCTCCCCAACCGGTCATCTTCAACCTCCAGACCTCCTACCACCTCACCACCACAGCCCTTCTCGAGCCAAATCCATCATCCTAACACCTTCCCCTGGGCACCATGAGCACCTATGACCTCTCGCACCTGACCGTGATCTCCTCTCCCCCCTCGAACACATCCTCCACCGGTGAGCTCTCCCCCCGCTGTAGCGGCGCACCACTCAACAGGGAGCCACAATCAGTGGCTTGGCTGTCTGGGTTCGGAACGAGCACGTGAATGCACTCTCCACTTTACCTGCCCTCCAGTGACACTGAGGAGTGAAAGGGACCTCGCCGAAGATCCTACCCTGTCGTTCGATCTAGCAACAGCAATGGAGGAGGGGAAGGCGTGAAGCTAATAGGGTGCCAATGTGGACCCAGCTGGACCTATCAGTGGACGCCCCTTCAGCAGACCTCGGCGCAAAACAACTGAAGCCACGAACAGACTCAAGTTGTGCAGACCAATCATCAATAGCCACATCAGAAACTCGGGATCAAACTCGCAAGACCTTGGATCAACCTGGGTCGTCGATCCAGTAGGATCCGACCGTTGATCAAGGTACGATCCTCTTCTTCTTTTTCTTTTATTCAACAAAATGGTTTATCTTAAAAAAAATCATAGAAAATTCTATGATTAGTAGAAAATATCGAACCTATATACCATTTTGATCAGAAAATTATTCTATATCCAAATAAAATATGATCAGGACCTATATCCGTCTCCTATTTCAAAAATAGTTGCCTAAAGCCTTAATGACCCCCTTAGTTATAATTAATTATTAATAAATACTTTTCTTGATGATTTATGACTTCTAAATTATTTTTAACCATTAGATGAAACCCTAATTTCAAAATGAATCGAAATGCCATTCTATGTTGATAAGTGATCAAAGGATTAGAAGAAACCCTAATTTCAGCTTTCTCTTTCTACATGAAATTATAAGTATATCTTTATACAAAATCTGATATCATTAGATGATAATTAGTGATTATGAATGGTCTGAATCTTTAAAATGAACCCTTATGTTATGAATGGTTAATATTATGAGGGTTACCTTCCTCTTCTTCCAACCATCATAGAAACCCTAATTTTTGGAAATCTTCTAATTGATCAATTAAATATTATCTTTTACATCAAAATAGTATATGATGGATCAGACCTGATGATATCTATAATCCTAATTAAAATATGGAAAATCCCTGATCTGAATTAGATAACATAAAAGGAATAATAATGAAGAACATATCTTAGTCTTGGTCACTTGGACCAATAGTAATGTTGTACCCTTGCTTTCTGTGCAGGGTGACTTATTTCTTTTTGGTTCCAAATCTTTGGACATCTGTTTTGAACAAGCAGGTACGTGGTCTTATAAGTATAAGACTAGATTTCTAGTTGCTTATGCTATGAAATATCTTGAATGTTCGTATTTGGATATGATTGATTGGTTGACTAGTATGAGTTATACTTCGCCAAATTTAAGAGAAACATAAATGATCATGATGGGTTGTAGCTACTAGAGCACATAGCCTGGTGTGGATGTATGTTTCCTAACCTAGATGTATGATTCCTTGGCCCATGTTAGATGTATGATGATATTTTGTTGCCCACACTAGATGTAAGTCATGTGTAATAGGTGTAGTACAATCACATCAAAATGAATGTAAAAAAGGGTGTTTACTTGGTTTTCGCCTTAAGAAATGGTTTTATCCCTCTTTCCTTCTTTTTCAAATATTTTCCTTTATGCAACCTTATTAGTGTAACTTTTTACCACGTACCAACTTTGTTGATGTTTTATTTCTTGTATTTTCTAGGTGCAAGGAACAATTGACAACAATTAAAATGCATGCTCAAAGTACCTGAAAGCTTAAAATAATAAGCATGGAGGATAAATTAGATAGATCCGTTCCACTTATCTTATTTCTCATTAGACGTTAGTTTATTTCCTTTCCTAGTTGATGTTGAGGATGATTAAGATCCTATGTAATAAAGTTAACTTTCTTTAGAATAATATTTTCTCTCCATATGTAATGACTTTATTTTATCTATATGAATGAATGTTCATGTGGCATTATATGATGATGTGGACTAGATCTTGGCTCAATCTCTGATTTTAGTCGATTACCTTGATCTCTTGTATTTTCCCTTTTGACATCTATAGATATGAGTGCACGCATATCTGTGAATGTCACTATGGAAAGTATATAGAAATCGGGGTCGTCACATGATGCCACAACACCTTCACTAAAGTTGTATGCTTCTTCCTAAGATTCTACACATATTTATCTACAATCAACACTAGACCCTCTAAATAGGTAACATCTTCCTCTAACTCCACCTCCACTAGTTATAATGCCCGTTTTGTATCTACATGACATTTCCTCAACATAGAAACATGGAACATGTTATGTAACTGGTGCAACTTTGACTATAAATCAAACATGTAAGCCATCTTTCCCTCTCGAACTGAAATAGGTTAAGGTCCCATGAACCTAGGAGCCAACTTACCCTTCTTACCAAACCTCAACACAATCTTTCAAGGGGAAACCTTGAGATATACGTGATCTCCAACATGGAATTCCAACGGTCTACGGTGATTTTTAGCATATGACTACTTCCTATCATGTGTTGCCTTCAACTTTTTTGAATCACCTTGATCTTCTTAGTAGTTTTTTGTACCAACTCATGACCCAACAACTGATACTCACATGTCTCATACCAACAAAGAGGCGACCTACAACGTATGCCATAAAAATCCTCTTAAAGTGCCATATTAATACTCCTTTGGTAACTTTTTTTGTAGGTAAACTCGATCAGACATGTAAATATCCCAACTTCCCAGATATTGAAGTACACATGCCCTCAAAAGATCTTCCAGTGTCTAAATGCTTTTTTGACTGACCATTTTCCTGTGGGTGGAATAATGTACTAAATTTGAACTGTATTCCTAGAGTTGTATGTAGACGTTCCAAAAATCTACTCATAAAATAAGGACCTTTATCTGATATTATGGTAATTGGTATGTCGTGCAGACAAACTATCTTGTTGACATAGATCGACACCAACTTCTCTACAGTGTAGGTGGTCATGAATGAAAAAAAGTAGGATAATTTTTTCAACCGATCAACGGTCACCCAAATAGAATAATGACCCTTTTCTATCCTAGGTAGACCAACCACAAAGTCCATAGTTATGTTATCCCATTTCTACTGTGGGATTGGAAAAGGCTGCAATGTCCTTGCATGCTTCTAATGCTTTGCTTTAACCTACTCAGAAATTGGACACTTGGCCATGAACTCTTCTATCATGCTTTAAAATTGGCTGCCAATACAAGTCCTCTAGGTTATGAGACATCTTTGTACTGCCATGATGCATTGCATACATTGAGGAATGAGCCTCGTCAAGTACCATCTCCCTCAGACTGCCTACATCAAGAAGATCAATCTGGTTGTGAAAGCTTATTGTCCTCTAATCTTCACTCATGGAATCCTTCATCCTTCCTACCACCAAATTCTAAATTGACATTCTGTATCATGGTATCATCCTTATAAGCATCTCTAATTTGTTGTCTCAATGTTGTCTTGATTTGTAATTGTACTAATAGACCTGACAAAGAGTAGACTTCTAGTTGTACATTCATCTATGGTAGAAACACTAACATGTCTTGCTTGTAACAAACCAAAGAATGCAATTGTGCTTTGCTCAATGATGGCAACAAATAGATCTATCTTCTCAATGCATCAGCCACTACATTCACCTTTCTAGGTTGATAGTCTATCGTACAGTCGTAGTCCTTGATCACTTCCATCCATATCCTTAGTCTCATATTCAACTCCTACTTTGAGAATATGTACTTTAGATTCTTGTGATCTGTGAAGATTTGGCACGTCTCTCTATACATATAGTGTCTTCAAATCTTCATGTAAATAACCACAACCAGTAACTCTAGATTGTGAGTTAGGTAGTTCTCCTCATGTTTCTTAAATTTTCAAGAAGCAAGAAAAATCATGTTCTTGTCCTGCATCAGCACACATCCCAACCCATTCTTTGAAGCATCACAGTAAATGATGTAACCTTTCCCAGACTCTGGCATCACTATAGATCACTTTTCAACTTCTCCTTCAACAACTAGAAATAACTTTGACACATCATCCCAAACAAATGGAACACCCTTCCTAGTCATCCTATTCAATGATAAAGCTACAACATTAAAGTTCTTGATGAAACCCCTATATAAAGTAGATAAACCTAGGAAGATTCAAACCTCTTTCTGTGTCTTGGGATACGCCCACCCCAACATTGACTCCACTTTCTTAGGGTCCACACAAATCCCCTTTATAGACATGACATGACCAAGGAAAGACACCTCAGTCATCTAAAACTCACACTTATGAAACTTAGCATAGAGCTTATGCTGCCTCAACAACTTCAATGCCTAACGAAGATGTTGCTCATGTTGTTAACTATCACTAGAGTATATCAAGATATCACCTATGAACACCACCATGAACTGATCAAGGTACGGTCTAAATACTCTATTCAAAAGGTACATAAATGTCGTCATTGCATTGGTTATCCCAAATGGCATAACAACAAACTCATAATGACCATACCTAGTCCTAGGCATGAGATCAGCTTGAATGATACATCTAGAGAAAGAAAGAAAGCAAGATGGACACACATCCCACAACACGGCACAACCAACCAAAGGGTTTTTTAGAAAGAGGTTATCCGTCCTACCACAAACAGGCAAGTTACAACTATTTATCACCTCTCTGGTGATAAATGTGTTGTCGCACTTGGGTCAACCAAAACTGATATATATGCAGATGCAGATTAGTCAAAATGAAAGAGTTCCATCTAACTTATCACAACTTGTGGGTTGACTACTACTTCTGACTGGATCATAATACATAACCTAGTTGTTGTCTATTGTTGTCCTCAACCTCTACTAGCTAGTCCCGAAGACCCTGCATGTGATTACAGGGCATGCCCTCTACTACCACCACTGCTATACTTGTGTTGTTGTTGTAAACCCTGTTGGCGATTCCTCGAGTGTTGTGTATCCTCTTAGTTCTCCATAGGGAAAGACCATCTCACATGCCCCACCTGACCACATTTATTGTAGGTCCTTGTATTCGTAATGTGGACTAGATGGCCCAATTAGAGACATTGAACATGAATTGTTCACCCCAGCTGGAAGAAAGCTATGACCTCTCACTTTTCTAGGAGACCACTATGATTACACTTGCATCCTTGGCTTAGAAAACATTGGACTGTATTGTGATTATCAGTATTGTAGTGAACAAAACCTCAACTTATTGAAATTACCTCACTGTGGTCCCTAAAACTAGGATAATATCTTCCTTGCACTAGCTTCTAATTGTTCCACATTTGTCTTCTCTATCCTTCTCGCAGACTCCATGAAGGTGGAAAACTTCTCTCAGGATTCCGATAAGAAGCCATCCTTACCAACTCAGAATTCAAGCCCTTATTGAACCTCCTAATACTCTCCTTCTCACTGGCTTACACGTGAGGATAGAGCCTCAACAACTCCATAAACTTTGCCTCATAGTCATTAACAGACCATGATCCCTGATGTAAACGCTCGAACTGACCCATCTTCTCTTCTAGACGCGTCTCAAAGATGAAATAGTTGACCAACTCCCCCCAAAACTCCTCCCAACTGATCACATCACCAGATCTCTTCTCTTCCTCAATGGCTCACCAGTGGACCTCACTACCCTTTAGAAGGTAAATATCATTCTTCACCTTGTCCTCCTTAAAGATATTTAGGATTTTGAACACCTTTTCCAACTCCATCAACCACATAGCAACATCTATTGGGTCTGTTGTACCTACATACTTCATGGCTCCAACACACTTCATCCTCTCGATAGTCTTCCTCAAACCCTAAGACTCAACAAATAACAACTTGTACCCTCAGTTGAGGTGCCCGATCCCTATCACCCAAATGTGTGATCATCACCATTAGCTTTCTAAAAACAAACTGAATAGTTGGATCAAATATGGTTGTAGAGTTAAATGGAGGTGGGACATGCTATTTTGGCCACATCTTGGGTACTCTTCCATCATGCACCCTCCTCCTACCACCACCTCCCGGGATCATAGAGATACACTCAACATGTTCTTCACATTCTCTAGACATATATGTGTAACCATAAATCATGGTTAGATATGTTGGATACATAAGAACAGCCACAACTACCTAAGTCATATGTCCTTGTAGAATCAACAAACCTAAGGCTATGATACAACAAATTGTGACAACCTCCCACACTAAATGATATTACTCGAAACCAAAATGTATATCAAACACTAATTAGCCATATTATTAAAAAGGTACTAAATAAAATTGAATAAATTTCAACATTTCCATAAGAAACATTTATACCAAGGTCCAACTCTGCATACATATATATACCAGGTAACTTTATATCAGCTTTGTGGCCTCACCCACAACCTATAAACAAAATATATTGTCTAATAATTACAACATTTACATGTGTCACAAGGCATACAGATAAAATCTCAAGTCAATATACATCATCTACAAAAACTTACCTCCAGAACTAAGAGTGTAGGGACGACTTTAGGACTCTACACAACCCAACAAACCTCTCAGCCTCTACAGGTATTCAAATTGTTCTTGCTCACTACCAAGGATTTGATCGTGTTGTTGACCACCTAAAAAGGGTATCGAAACCCACAAGATGAGAACCATGTACCAGTGATATGATGTAGCACATAATAACATTTATTTCTTACAAGTAGATAATGTACTTAAGTTAGTATTATAGAGTTGAAAGACTATGCAACTTATATAAAAAGTTCAAGAACAATTAATCTAGTTTTCTAGGATATGAATCACATATCAAGGCTAGAAAGTAACATAAAGAAATGATTATCATCCAATGTAATTCATCAGATAACACTAACAATTTTACTATATGACTAAATTACATATTTCATTAAGACCTAATAGTTTGAAATGTACCACTCAAACTACTAGCTGGCCATTGCAAAGTTGCAATAAGCCCCATATAAGATCCACGATAATGGGAATATGAATGATCTTTTCCCCTTGGTCTTCCCCTCAGTTAGTATGAGTAACAACCATAGTGGCACATTGGACCAACTACTAATATAGCCTAGTCCATCCTGGGTACATAGGCCATGACTCCAGACCAGGGTATAAACCCTCAAATCTGAGTTAAGACCACAGTTTCTCTCAATTACATTAATGTCTAAGACACAGCCTCAACTGTTCTCCAAAACCTTAGAATCAAGATGTAAGGTATATACCCTCCCTACACCCGCATATACTCAACAGTATATGACTCTGAGTTTTCCTTACAAATTACTCCTTTCACTATCTAGCAAGTTGTGGCAGTGGGTTAGTTCTACAGACACGGGGAACTACATGATTCAGGTTACAATTGATTACTTAAGTCACTAAAATATATTTTACTACATCGATCAAGTTACATACAAACACCTAAAAGGTTCTCACAAAATAATTTCAATTTTGCAACCTCAAAAGATATAAAATGTATAAAATAGTTTGATATCACTCCATCTGACGTAGGTATCCATCCTTAGTCATTAATAGAAATAAGCCACAAATTCAGATATGTAAAAGCCTATCAAGGCACTTAGACCCAAAATAGTAATAATTTCATAAAGGATTAACACCAGTAATTAAAACTTTGTAGAGAGCTTAATGAGTCATAAGCAAGACCATACCCAAAATTTCATCATAAGAGTCCATTGGATGTAAAATTTATGATAATTCAAAGAAATAGATGATCATATGCTAAAAAACTATCATAGATGAGCAACCTTCAGTATTAGAATTTCATCCAACCATCATTACAATTCCATAACAGTGACTACAGATCCTTAATATGTGTATGATAATCATCATACAATAAGGAAATAGTACATGGATCGGATTTCCTTTTTATTTTGCACGAAAATTTCATCAGAATAGCATTTTGGGAGTCATAACTTATAATTCGAATTTTAGACTTTTCATATTTCAAGAAAGGTTCATTTTATTAGAAAAAAGTGTTCACAGAGTTTAAACAATACTTAAAAAACCATATGATCGTCTTGTTGCTTAAAATAGTGCTTAAAAATCATCTTTTACCATTTATTGAATTTGTAGAGAAATGTTTATGACATGCATGCAGAAAGTAGCTAAGAAATTATTTTAAGGTTATCTCACTCACCTTGATAGAGAAGAAACCAAGATCCAAGAGGAGAAACTTAAAAATCAGAAATAAGGCACCAATCTTGGTCCACCACAGCTCCAAAAACAAAGTGTATCTAAGACAAGAATAGAAGAAAAGAAAGTTCGTCATCAACATGCACAAGCTTCCAGCAAGGAACACCATCAATTTTGTCCATGAATAAGAGAGGGAAGGGAGAAACAACAAGAAAATTGATTTAAGGTGAAATACCTTACATGAAGGAAGCTATAACTTGGTTAAAATTTTGAACGGTCCAAGGAAAACTCAATCTAGCACATGTATCCAAGAATAGTGGCTCAACAAGCCCCGATGGACCATCATCGGTCTCCCATAGATTCTCCTTGGACTCCTTGAGTTGCAACTATTGCTCCATAAAACAAATGAAAGGAGAGAAGGAAGGGGGCATTTATGGTCTCTCATCATTCAAGAGATTCGTTGGGCTAAAGCTTAGAAAACCCATTGATCCACTTACATAAAACTCCTTTGGTCAAACATGTACAATACCCACTGGCATTGGTTCTAAGAATTTGTTTGTTGATGTCTGATCGTCAATCAAGAATGTATAGAACCTTTTTGAGATTTGTATAAGTGACATATTCATCGGTCACCCAAGTTCATTGACCCAATGATTTGACAAGATTTCATCGGTCATCTACCTTATCAAGATACCTACTCCAAAATTACCATCATTCATCTAAGACTTTATCAACCTCAAGGCTCTTCAGGAACCTAGGATCTGTCAGATCGACGTTCTAACAAGATTCCATTGACTGATAAAAACACAACACTACTACTAAACAAATTGTAGATATATAACCCAATGATATCAAAGTTCAAAAGCATCTAAAGGAGAAAAAAAATTATAAGATTATTAAACATGTCATGAAGCAATTCAAGCAAGTGTTCCTTAGTCAACAGTAAAAGGCTAATTTGCATAAAGGTCCTTAAATTACATAAAATTGTATAACTTGAACAAACGAGGTCTGATTTAATTCAACTTTTAAACATAGCTTTGTCAGCTAGTATTGCATCATAATTCATAGTAAAATTTTAAAAACTAAGAGTCGCATTAATCTTGTTAATTATTTTTATGATTTAAGAAAAGATAGGGGCCTTGCAAAGAGCCAGGGTGGAAGCCATTGGTTGGTAATATGAAACAGGGTGCATGTGTCACTCCTTGGTTGTATGCAGAAAGCAACAATAAGGGAGCGTGTTAAAAAACCTAGTTTGGAACATCTAGGAACTGGGTGTAGGTCTTTTATATATCTAACATTGTCATTGTTTTAATTGTGTGGCTTACTTTTGATTAACACTCATGCACTAATATTCTTGTTTGATTGTTTAAAATTATTTTTTTTCCAAAAATTCTATTCACCTCCATCCATCTAGGATATCTCATCCTATAATTGGTATGAGATCTTGAAAGCATCAAATGTTGTCTCTCGTGAGAAATGAAGGATGGAGAAGGATTAGAAGGTATAAACAACAATGGTAACAATTCCAACAAAAATGTTACCACGATGTTGAACCTTGAAAAAAATTGTTGTGGAAATGTTCATTTGTTTGATGGAACCGAATATCCCCATTGGAAACACAAATTGCAACTCTATATCCATGTAGTAACATGTTACATTTGAAGACCTTATTTATTCATATTAGCCACCAAATGTTGATGTCAGGATGATACCTGAAGATATGTAGAAGTTAGCCCAAATGTCAAAGGAATAAACATCTTATATTTTTCTTTATCTTAATAAATAATGTATTCATGCTTTGCACTATAAAATGGTCTATGATTTTAGAGAGCTCTTAGTAACTCATAAGGAATAGTAAAAATAAGATAAACATTATTAAGAATATATAGAAATATGATGAATAGGTAAAGAAGAAAAGCTAAGTGAATTGTATTCTTAGTTATCTAAATTCATTTCAGGTATTAGAGGATTAAGAAGATATATATCGAAAAATTAATAAGTTGTTAAGGTTTTTTTATTTCCTAGGTCATGTATGAGAAGAATTTATTGTAAGTGAATAATTGAGAATCTTAAAAACATTATAGATGGAAGATCTTTGGCAACTTAGAAACTTACGAGATCAATTTTCAAGCATGTAAGAAGAATGTAACTACAACACAAAGAAAAAGTACAACTTTTCCTTTTGAGCCACAAACATGTTTCCCTCAAGTGAGTACTCATCTAAAGAGAAATAAGAAACTCACTTTTTAAAGAAAAAACCCTTCAAGAAAGGCTCATGCTCAAAGTCACCTATTGAAAGTGTCTTATGCTATGAGCTTAGCATTAAAGGAGACTACAAGAGTGAATTCTTTAGCCTAAAGAAGAAATAAGAAAAATCATCTTGATAAAAGTACCGATTTGATTAAAAAGAAAAGAGAAGATCATGGAAAAAAATAAAAATCTCATCATGCATCATGGTATCTATGATGTTAAAAATATGATGAATGAATGTTTGGATAAATAATAATGCAACATTGTCAAGTGCTTCATGTTAAAGTTAGGTAACAACAATTAATAAGATGGGTTAAATATGGTATCTCTCTCTATACATAAACTTTTTTTTTCTAGAACAAACATTTGATTGATAAATCAAAACTATTAACATTAAAGCAGACCTAGCACATGTGAGAACTCAAATCTCTACAATGTTGGAAAAACTAGATAATATCATATATGAGAAAGAAATATGTAAAACTCACTTCAAAAGTTCACCAATAGGGAAATCTCCTCAATCATATTATTCACGAAAGTACTCACCAAATTGGAAGACATGATTTAGGGTACACTCGACCAGACACTACCAAGTACAAGAATGATAGGTCCTTTGAACTAAAACTTCACATATTTTTATACTATTTCTTGCAATTTTTATAATAGTTACAAACATAATATCTATAACTCTCATATGAGAAGGGTTCCCAAAGTAAAAAAGCTATATGGGTGTCAAAACCAACCAGTAAGGACCCAACTACACAAAATGGGTACCTAAAATAATTCTTGTGGGTGTGGATAAAAAATGAATTGCTCATGGCCGTGGATGCTATAAACACATGAATACTAATTGCTACTCTTTGATTCACTCACAAAGAATCAGAACATGAAAAACCACTAGAGGGGATGAATAGAGTTTCATATTTTAAAATAATAATTCAAACAATCAACCACAAAAAGATTAGACAATGGGACATATGGTTTAGAGTGGTTCCACCCTTAGCAAATACTAAGGGAGTCAGTCCACTACCCGGCTGCTCCCAATCGGGATTTTGAAAGCTCCTATATTTTATTACCTTTTTTAGGATGTTACATAAAATACAACTACCTTCCTAAAACCTTTGGACAGACTTCACCCTTAAGTCGTCTCACCAACTTTGAAGCAGCCTTCACTAAAAGTAACTTCAAGCTCCCCCTTGAAGTAGCCTTCCTCCTTGAAGTAGCATCCCATTGATACCTGCTAGAAGTAGTCCAAAGTCCACCTTCTCCACCTGAGAAGATTACACACTCTCCAATCCACAGCCTCCAACCTAGAAGTAGCAAGTAGAGTACAAAGCAAATAAGAAGGAACAAGAAGGGAAAAAGGAAATTACAATTACCGTTGTAGCACAAGGTTTGAATCATATATCAAGAGTTTTGATCTCCTAACCAATGTGTATGAAAGTGGAAGTGCAGTGAGTAGGAGTTGCTAGCCTATAGGACATGAATTTGTAGCAATGGAAAATATTAGCAAATGTTGGAGTTGCTCAATTGCTCACAAATGTGGATTCTCAATTGCAAGTATGTATGCTCAAGTGTTGCACATGTGTGTTTAGGTGTCCTAAGGCATGTCCTATTTATAGAAATGGCCTATGAGTGCTTAGGGACATTCTAAACACTTTCTAGGGGGTTCTTAGTGCTTAACTAGCCGTTAGATATCTACTAATTGCATTAGTAATGGCTAGTTAATTACTGTCGAAAAGGGCAGACAGACACCTTCTTGGTCAAGAAGTTTGTCGATCTAGTGTCAGTCATTCGTGGACTTCGTCGACCGAGGGAAGGTTTGGAGCAACAGTCAACTCCAACTCCCAACCACCTTGTCTGTTAGGTCTAACGGCTATAAAACCTATTAGAAGGATTAACCCGTGAGACTCTCGATCGAGAAGATGTTCGACTGAGTGTGTCTCAGTCGACAATTAGTTTGATCGAGAATGTCTCTATTTTGGTGGTTCTAGATGAATGATAAGTGTGTGTATGAGTGTACAGTTGTGACACTATCATAGGGGATGACTTGTGAAAGGCTAGGGAAGATCTAAATGCTTGATTTACATGATGTCCAAGTACTTGTACATTATATACTTGTACAAGTCTTTACATTTGATTTACAATCATAAAAGTAAAGCATTTTGAGCATGTAGATCTTCCAAAGGTTAGTCATCCACCTTGTTCCTACAACACTCAAGTAGCACATTATATCCACGAGAATGAAATGTTTGTCATTATCAAAACAAAGGGATTTAAATGATGTCCATTTAGCCAACAATCTCCCCCTTTTTGAAGATGACAAACATTTCCAAAATATAAATCAAGGAAATATAAATCATATGAGTTTCATACCTGAAGTTTACATTTTGTAGCCATTCTCAAGTTTGCAAGTGTGTGTTGTCCATAGACAGATGGACAGTAACATCAGGAAACACATATTCTTGAGGACTTATTGCATGCATGTGTATTCAGTTAGGGAGGTGCTCACGATAAATATCTCTCATTGGTTAAGTTCACTTACATTAATAGATACAAAGCCATGATTGGTATGCCATCTTTTGAAGCACTTGATGGTCAACTTTGTCATTGTATACTACAATAGGTTGATGTGGGAGAACATGCTCTAGTGAAGAGTGTTAACATGCTAATGATGGTTGATAAGATCTATTTGATAAAGAGAAGTGTGAATGATACCCATGATCAATAGGTGTATGCTGACAAGAAGATATCAGATATGAGAATTTTCGTTGTGATTATGTCTTTCTAAAGATAAATATTATCCACTCCATATAGCAATGTCAAATGTCAAAGGTAGCACGAGCCCTGAATATATGGGACCATTTGATATATTGGGTACATCTGAGGAGTGTGTTTATCACCGAGGTCATCCTCCCACCTGTGACAAGATTTGATGTGTTCCATGTGTCACTTGTGACGAAGTATGTGAAATACCCCCTTCGTGTGCTTTCTATTGATCCTATAGAGTTGTGAGAGAATTTATATTTTGAAGAGTTCCCAATGAATATCTTAGGCTCTAGAATCAAACAACTAAAGAACAAGGAGATTAAGGTGATGAAGAATTTCCATGAAGTATTATGGTCTTGAGAAGACTACCTAGGAGCTGAAGGGGGAATGTTGTAGACTCATCCTTCCTCTTTGCTTAAAATTTTGAAGATAGAAATCCTTTTATAGACTAGTGTGTTGTAACATCCCCATTTCTAGGTAACAGTCTCTCTCCCCCTTTTTTCTCTTTTTTAAATAAATATTGTTCTAGACCCTTTTTCCTTTTTAGAGTAGTTAGAATTGGTTGGGATCTAATAACCTATTAGCTCATTATTACCCCCATATAGATGAAATCTTAAAAATAAAAAACCCTAATAAATTGGATAATTAGAATTTTAAGAAAAAAATGCAAATTAACAAATTTCACTCTAGAATAATACCCTAGGATAGCCCTAGGAGATCAGGGTGAGAGAATTGAGAAAACATAGCACTCACCATAGTTGACTATTTTGTAAAGCTAAATATCCTAATTAAGTGGTTGATGTGTTATAGGATAAATGCAATATAAATAATATTAAATGCAAATATGATGCTAGAATCATGTTGTTGATACTCAAATTGGTTTGTCTACCAATTTTGGACTTCATCAGATATTATACATACCCAAAAAGGTGGGTTATTAGAAAATATATAAGTTTGGTATGTAAGGTCTTAATTGGGATCCTTCTAACCTATGTTATAGGTTTCACTTAATGTCATTCCTTTCACATAAAGTCAAGTTTTATGTATATCATGCAGACCGCTTGACTGAATGGGTGGACTTAGTCTTCCACCTCTAGCTTCCTCACACACATGCATGACTATTGCAAGGCAGTAGAGCTTTCTGCCATTCTCTCTCCTCCCTCAATCATTTATAGTTATTTGACCAACATATGACTCACATAATCCTCCCACTTAGAATGAGATGTAATTGATGTTGATAAGTCCCATGTGCACAAAACACCAAACACACCCCTAGTTGACATATCCATTAACTATGGTATAACCCCGATCCACCTCCAATAGTCTCCACCAACCACTGCCCATTGATCTACTTACCATTCACATGACCTCCACAATTGTTTTTATGCTAGATTTCCTTTGTGGAATGACAAGTGATGTTTCATGTCTTCTCTAATGATAATCTAGGAGAAATAAAATATTATGCCACCTTGAGGAAATAAACTACAAGGTAACCATATCTAACCTTCCCTCTTTCATTCAACATGCCTATCTTGCCATATTTTCCATGTTTTTCCCCTATGATAGATGCTACCATCCTTTTCTTTATAACCCACCATTAACAAACACCAATGGCCCCTTTCCTCTTGGAAACCCTGCCAAAACCATCATTGGTACTTGGAAAGGTTCCTTGCAAGGAAATATCATAGTAAAATGCATTAGGATGCTAATTCTGTCAAAACCCCCATAATGTAACACCCCCTTTTGTAAGGAATTCACTACCATCTCCAACCTGTTTGCCATGACATTGTGGATGACACTTCCACAGATGAATCCCTTAAATGGGTCTACATTTTGTGTAATTTTTCCCATTATTCTCATCTAGATTTTTCATTATGCATGTTTTCTCCTCAATAATTAATTTTATAGTCAAATGCATTAATGAATGTTGTTTGCATTATTTTCTAGTACTTTGACCTCAATTTGGATGGAAGAGAGGGAGGACGATCCCATAGTTCCTTCACCTTTGAAGGAGTTCAAAGTGAGCCCTAGAGCTACCCTGACCTACCCCAAATGGCCAATAAACATGCCAATGGCTAATAAATAAGCCAATGCAAAGAAAATTGTGAAGAAAGACATTGGTGCAAAAATTGCACAACAAAAGCCTTCAAACGACTGTGGTTTATAACCATGGATGTGGTACATAGCTCATCATCACAAGGAAATTTCAAGAGAACGATAATCTAGAGAAATCCAGACACAACAACTATGGAAAGCAAATTACCATGGTATGCAAGATCCACCACGATCATAGCAACTAAAAGGGATGTGGTGGGAGGTTCTCAAGATGACTTTGACCATTTTGCTTCCACTTTCCATGCCATTTTTATCCTTGGAGAAGGAGGTAAAGCTTGGAGTAGTTGGAGGAGAAGATTGAGGCTTCTACATCAACATCCATAGTGTTTATTCCTTCATCTCTCCTTTATTTTGTTTTTTCTTTGATCATGTCTAGCTATCCACCTTTGTGGTCGGTTTGGGGTGTAAAAACACGACTTTGATACCATGTTGGGATGAGGGGTATTGTTGTAAACATTGTTATTTCATCTTATAATGGTTATATGCTACCATCAGGTAGTACTGGAAATGGGTAATATGTAGCCAATTTGGGATTTTACTTCTAGGTCCAATTGTCAGATCCCTAGCTAGCTATCCCCCTAAATGTGAGATCTACATAGCCAATTTTGGAAACTCTTAATAAAAATGGCTTGGTTCTATTGAAACGTTAGATGGGAGGTAACATGAGATGAAAAACCATGTTTTCCACCCTCCATTTCTACCCTCAGACCCCAATAGCCCTAAAAGCATTACTTATAGAAATGTGAGGACTCAAAAATTGCAAAAAAAATTCTCTTCTAGAAATTGTAATTGAAAATTATTATTAAATGAATAATTATCTAAATGAGTGCATGCTTTTTAAATAATTACTCTTATGTTTCTAGGGACACCTATTAATTAAAATAATAGTTTAATGGAGTAAATATAACATGTTATTGTCCTTTTATTGGTAATATTGTTTTTCAATATTATTAGCATGTTTTAAATGTTATGTTAGATTATGTGTAATTTTGGTAACTTTGTTTTGGAAATTCATGTCCATTATGATTTTTTGGGATTATGTGTAGTTTTGGTTATATTGTTTTGGAAAGTCTTTTCCATTGCTTAAACATTTTATGATATTATGGGTAATTTTGGCAATTTTGTTTTTGAAATTTATTTCCATGGTTTAGACATTGTATGTAACTATGTAAACTTTTAGTGACATTTACTTGAATATAATGTAAGGATTGCTTAAAGGCCAAGAAAAAGACATCGTTGTAGAAAAATTGATGTTATATATTTATCATAGAAATATGGGAGAGAAATAAAGGAAATCCTATGATTGTGAATCATTAAGACTTTCTGAGTAGTAAAAGTGCAATCTAGTGGGTGACCTATATATATGCTTTCTATAATGTTTTTGTTTGGACAATCAAACATTTTCCCCTCGTGATGGAACTCAGTCAGGACAAATATTTTATAATAAAGAGTCAGTCGTCATAATTTTAAAAGAATTGACATTGTAATTTGAAGTTATTGATTTTACAAAGTGGAAAGAGTTTTAAAGATTTAGTTGTTGGAAAATAAGGTTGAAAATATGCCTTACTCGGTGCAGTTAGTATGTCATCACTAATCCTCCTTTTTGGTCTAGTACATATTTAAAATGATTTAAAATAATATGAAATTATTAATTAATATTGTGACTAACTCAGAATACAAATTTATAAGTTGTATAACAATAATGACATAATGGCCTATTGCCCAAGTCATGTTGAATGGATATAAAGAGAATAAAAAATATTTAACATAAAATAATATGCCATGGTCCTTTTCCAAGTCATGTCAAATTGGATTTCACGATAGCATTACTTAGCAAAACAAAATTAAATATAAAGGATAAGTAATTGGAACACCGTAGTTTTACACAATGTCATGACACGCCTTTAGTTTGATATATGGTCAAGATCTCTCTCTCTATCTCTCTCCTTAATTCTCCTCAACTCATAGAAACATTCCCATTCATTTCCTTACATGAATCCATTTTGTAAAATGAGTGAAAGGAAGGTAGACCACGCCTTGACTTTTAAGAAATCCCCCTCACTACCAGCTCCCCCTCATCCAACATAAACCTACCTTTGGGTTTGCCCAAAGCCCCCAAGCATAAATGAAACGCATGAAAGATAGGTTCCCAATCCTAAACCAAGCCTCCTCACACCAGTGTCTCTTCTTATCCAATGATTTCCTCCACTATGGGATACTGTATCGTGATAGACGAAGATCCATCACATGGTTTCTAGTGTTTGCACCAACCCTGCTTGTGTGTGGGACAAATATTAGCCACAAGATCCTAGCTCTAGTTTAAAAAAAAACAAGGGATCAAGAGTCTCTCATAGTCTCGTCTTTAGGTAATTCTCTCCCTCGTCTGACCAAAATCAAATAAATACCTTTAACTTACAAACTGATAGAAAAATTCATCATTTAACTAAAAACTAAAAGTAAATAATGAATATTATTTAGAAAAAATAAGTAATGGAATAAAAATGTAATCATGACATAGTTCTATTCTTATCACTGCTACAAGTAAAAAAGAAGCATCTTGTGCAAATCGGTCTCATTGAAAATGTGATCATTTTGCAAAAATATAAATTTCCCTCATCTACACCATAACTAGGACAATACTGGAGACTTAAATTGAGTATGTATAATAACACAATGGGTGTAAATTTTTTTCACATTGGAACTTGGAATTGCTAAAAATGTTTGACTTGATCAACTTCATATTCAAGTACATGGGTTCATTACGAATAACCGCTTCTATCAATCATTTGATATACATGAGTTTGCTAAGCTTTGAGATACATGATGTGTGCCTTGAGTGGTATCAATTTCTATTAGATTTATGAAATCATATGTATGTATAATCACTGATAGATAATATACAACCCAACAATCAATAACCCATAATGGTTGTGTAGAAAGAAACTATGAATTCCAAGAAAGGAATGTAGAATCATATGAGAAGGTTCAAGGAATCCTAGGATGTGAGGTGGAAGAGTCCAAGGAAGGGATACACACCGACAAGCTTGATGACATGGCACACACTTTGAAATTTAAATCTAGGATCCAATTTTGGTACACTAGTTTAGATAAATAAGATTATGGGTTAAATATAATGAAAATGGAGAAGTTATATTATCTGTTAATTACTTAGTTGATGCATTATGTTGTTAGATTTTTGTGCACATTTTTGGTTGTTATTTATTAAGTGTAATTTTATGATGACCATGTGTTTTGTTTTCTAGGTTTTTTAGATTAGAACTACTGATATACTAGACCTTCCTACAAGAATCAGAATAATGCTAAATAAGGAAACCATGGAAGATTTTAGATAAATTATTTATGTTAGCTTTTCCCTTATTGCAAGAACTTTGTAAGTCCCTTGAGGAGATTTCGCAATGCTATTGTGAAAACAATACTTTGTTTCGAATTTAAATTTATTGTGAGTTACTTATTTAAATTTGGATCTATGGTAATATATGAATACCAACCCTTGCCTTTTTGGTCCACCTTAATTGTGGTTATCATGAGGAGGGGAGCGTTACAATTGTATTTAGAGCACATATTCTTATAAATGACTTGTATTAACTATTAGTTTAGAAACCTCCATAGAGCTAAAGGGAATTTCTTGGGTATCATCCAAAGGGTGACAATGTCAAGGAAGGTTCACAATTTAGGACTGATGCCATTTTCCTATGCACCACTAGTTGTTTTATAAGGTCTCCTAGATTATTGTGATTCCTTCATGGGCATAGCTTTAGGACCAGCTCAGAGTAGCATACCTCTAAGTGTTCTCATATATTTCTTCATCTCTTTCTCTAGCCCATGCTTTCTTGAAAAATCTAAGGGCCCAATAGACTCTTTTCTTCCAAAATTGGGGTTCCATAATAAATTTAGGTTAAGAAAATCCTCCACCAACTAAGGTAGATGAAATGTCAATTCAAAATATAAAACTAAATATGTGATTAAACATATTTTATGTATGCTTCTCCTATGGGGAGAAACCCTAAAAAAAATTCGAGCTCAAGTGGAAATTAGGGGTCTAAATAGTACATACATTATGTAGATGAAAAAAAACTTATGATTGAAAAAAATATTTATGGTATACATGATTAATAAGAGGAAATTACACAAATATAAACAACCCTTGCGAGGGATGGAGAAATCAAAGAAAGAAAGGCATGTAAGTTGTTTTCCTGATTAGAGATCCTAATCTTGTATAATAAAATGGAATATATAATGCAATACATATGTGCATGCAAAACCTAGTAATACGAAGGGATATAGGAATCCACCTTAAGCCCATTGGTGATAGGCATGATGGCATGGAACTAGTATACCTTAGGAAATACGTGATGGGCTAACCAGGGCTTGTTGAGGAGTCAACAAGGAAAACAAATTCCAAGGAGTCAAACAACAACTTGTGGTCAAGCCTAGGACAATAGAACCCACTTAAGGGGTGTAAATGATGAAAAGAACCAAAAACTACCAAAGCTTTAGACCTTGCATATCTCCCTTGATGGAGCTAGGGGTATAACTAGACAATACACTTCAATCTTACTGGAAGGATATACCATGATATACTATCCTAAGTTTTCAATAGTACCCTAAAGGAAAGGTACCCACCTTGAAAGTAAAATCATTTACTTTTTTTGGAGTATTGTGTAGAAAGATGTACATATGGAATTTTTTTGAATGAACTATAATGGTTATGGGTAAGATAGGTTGAAATTAAGTAATGGATACCTTGAGCTGAATGAGGGTCGACCCAGGAAAGAACCTGACAAGACCCATGCTGAGAAACCAAGCATATGCTTAATCCTCACAGGCTGGCTAAATGAATCCACATTGATGTTTGTGATTAACCATATGAAGGCTCTTGGAATAGGAAGACTAGAATAGATTCAGTGAGCCAACCTAGTCACCATTTTATTTAGAGATGCATGCATGCACGTACATGAGGTACAAGTAGTATTACAAGTACATAAATTACAAACAATCATGCAAGTATGTAAGGCCCTGCAAGTATATGGTACATATATAAATTGTTATATATAAGAACGTGGTTCATGTAAATATTAAGTAAGATTAAAAATCTCTTTTAAGGAGTGACATTCAAATACATGGAGGATCATCCCATCTAAAGGGAAGAACCTTATGGAGGAACTACAATCTGAAGTTCATGGGTCCAGGGCATGCGGCTAAAGAGACTGAACCCATGATCAGAAATAAGAGAACGTCCTAGACAAGGATCTTCCTCTAAAGATTAGTTCAACCACCTAGTCTTTGTTTTGAATTTGTGTATTAACTCTGGATGTCTTAGATGGACTTAAACATAAAGATAAAATTAGTTATAATTTAGTGGTAAAATATAGAAAACATGCAAATCACCATATGAATTAGATATGAAAAAGATTATTTTTTCTTGTTCTTTTGAAAGGTATTTCAACCATACTTTTATGAGAATCCTTGATGAAAATTGAGATGAATATATTATGAAAATTTATTAGGTCAAAAGAAAGCATGCCAAGTTCAAGATGAGTCTTTGGCACATAAGATCCTGATATGGGTGAGAAATCCCTTGTTTCAGAATGAATCATGAAAGAACGTGTAACATATCAGTTGATCCTATGCATGATGGAGCCCTAAGTCAAATGTAGGGTCATGAAGGGAAATTATAGAGTATACAAGGCCTAAGGGGTCAGGATGGAGTCTCACTCCATAAGGCTTGAGGGGTTAGGAGAAGAATACTCCATGGATACCTACATACCTAGAAATCCTGAGGGAATGACTAAGGATGGCAATGCATGGGGAATATATATAAAGAATAGAAATATTTATGTAATAATGAAAGCCTAAGGGAGGTTGTGTAGAAACTCAGGGGCCCTGAGAAAAAGCACATTTTCCCTTGAAATAATATTTTTAGCACACTTTTGAGTTCAAGAAATATTTTAATATAAGGAATAACTCCTTGAAAGTGAATCCACATATAATTCATAAATATAAGATGAAATGTGGGTTCACCATCTCTACACATGAAATGAGGCAATCTAGACTGCAGCTATATACAAATTCCTCCTCATTATAGGTGTAAGAGATCGGGTAGAAACCCCTAATGCACATATGTTGCAATTATATTTCAATAGTAATTTAATAATATGATAAAAATATATGGAGGTTTTATCTCACCAATTTATGAATAGAGTTTAAAGATAAACCTTGCATATGCAAAACCTAAACATTGTGTGACAAAATAATGCAATTAATGAGAATGTAGAACTATACTCGTGAAAATATTGGCTTCAATTTTCAATCGGCCCGATCACTTTCATCAAGTTTGATGATGTTTATATAATAACCCATCCAAGAGGGGTTATTTGTCTCCAAAAAATACATGATGAAGATAAGTTGGATGCCCGTATATATGAAATATGTGTGACATCATGTTGTGGTTTTAGTATAGTAGTTATATGGCTTTTCCATTCAATGCATGTGACATATCTTGACATAAGCAATATTACAACACCAACATGAGATATTAAATCTTTTTAGAGAAGGACATATTGCGTTAATACTTGTGTTAATCATGCCTAGAGAGGGATAAATCTTGAGAAGTTTGGATCCAAGCATAGAAGGCCAGAGTTTTTGGTCAGAGAGACAAACCTCAAATTATAATGTACACATAATGAAAGTCCTCAAGCTACTAAGAAAATAGAAGATTTAGACCATCTTATGTTTAATCATGATATATAAACCCTAGATGTCTTGATGGGACCTAACCTCTATATATGCATTTTGATAAATGATTATTGCATTTATGCTTGTTGGACCCTATATCTAGGGGAGGGAAATATCCCAAGACCCTAGAAGAGGTAGGTCTAATGAACCATACATTTGGGTGAGGGAAGAGTCCTAAGACCTGGAGGAGATACATTTGTAAATACTTGTGCTTGGGTTATTCACCCTTGATACATGAATTTAGTGGTGGTACCCAAGCGAGTATGATAATATGTAGTCATGAGTAGATGTCTTGGCTTAGGTGGACCCCATCTTGAGTGACCTAAGCCTGAAGAGCTCATCCTAAGTTGCTTGTGAGGTCTACCTTGAAGCCATACATGTTGAAGGAGGATTGTGTTTCTCAAGGATAATAATCATGTTATAGAAGCATGTTTGGAGACAACCTCATTTATGGGTAAAGAGTCGCATGATAGCTTTGACTTAACATAATGATGTGGACTAAAAGAGAATATGTGACAGTAATGGTTTTCCCTCGACCCCGAACATGATCTGCACAAAATCACAACAAAATAAAATATCTAATGCATGTTAAATGGATTTACCCATCTTTTGAGAAAATTATGTTTCTTTAAAATTCTACATGTCCATCCCATTGCAATGAATTGCATGAGTTAAACCTTAGGGAAAGATAGTCTTGTGAGTTCTTGGAATAGGTTGATGGTATTGTTTAGTATTTTCCCCCACGACACTGGTATGACCTAATGAGTAATAAGTTCCTCGTGTTCGATGTAAAGTACCATATAAAGGTCCATTCCCATGTGTAGCGAATCGCATCTGTGAAAATCCTAGATTAAAGGTCAAGGAGCACTAAAGTTAAAGTTAAGGTAGAATTACCATGGAAGGATGAAAGCTCGTGAGAGATAGAAGTTGGCCCCACCCCTTTTGCTAGATAAGCGGAATTTTGTGGACAATATTCATTTAAGGGGGAAGGATGTAAAGACTTGGGAAATTCCTCACCCTTTTACCTTTTTACAATTTAAGTTGAAAGATGATTAATAAAAACATAACCCTCTAAATAAGTTTGTGATTGCTTTTTAATATATACTATTGTGTATTTTAAGGTCACCCATTAATTAAAATGAGTAAATATCACATGCCATGATCCTTTTATTGACAATGTCCTTTTAGAATGTTATGTCCAATGTTTTGTCATTTTATGAGATTATGTGTAATTTTGGTAACATTGTTTTGGAAATTCATTTCAATGGTTCAAATATTTTATGAGATTATGTGTAATATTGGTAAAAAAATTGGAAGTCAATTCCATGGTTTAAACATTTTATGAGATTATAGGTAATTTTGATAATTTTGTTTTGGGAATAATTTCCATGGTTTAGACATTGTATGAAATTATGTGTAATTTTAATGACAATTCATTGGATTTAACGCAAGAATTTCTTGTAAGACAACAAAAACATATTCTTGTAACTTTTTTTCAATGCAAAATTTGTATGGTAGAAATATGGGATAGAAATTAAGAAAATCCTAGAATTTTAAGTAGTTAAGACTTTCCTATTGGTCTAAATGCTTTAATTATCTAGTGTCTAGCTATGTATATGCTTTCCGTAATGTTTTTGTTTGGGAAATCAAACATTTCCTCTTTATGATGAAACTCATCTAGGAGAGAGATTATGTAATAGGAAATCAATGATCCAAATTTCATGACAATTGAGATTGAAATTTGAAAGATAATCATTTTAGACAGTGGCAAGAGTTTTAAGTATTTAATTGTTGGAAAATAAGTTTTAAGATATGCCTTACTGGGAGTAGTTTTTATGACATAATTAATCATCCTTTTTTGTCCAATACATAGTTAATATGATTCAAAACTTATAAGCAAATATTAATTAATGTAACTTGGAGTACCAATTTGCAAGTTATTAAAGGTTTTCTTGGCCATCTTATGAAATTAACAAGAGAAACATATTAGTGTGGCCTATTACCCTATTTACGTTGAATGACTTTTATGAGAATAAAAAATAAGTAATGTAGTATAATAAGACATGGCCCTTTGTCGAGTAACATTGAATTGGATTTTAGGAGAGCATTAATTAGCAAAAGAAAATTAAATAGAAAGGATAACTATTTGGAACACCTTAAGTTTACGCAATGTCAAAATTTCATGAGATGCCTTCAATGTGATATATGATCAATATACCTCCCTATCTCTCCTTTCCTCTTGTTAACTCATAAAAACCTTTCCATTAATTTCCTATCATAAATCCATTTTGGAAAGTGAGTGAAAGGAAGGTAGACCAAGCCTTGACTTTCAAGAGATCCCCCTCATTGCCAACTCACCCTCATCCTATATAAACCTACCTTTGGGTTCTCCTAATGTCCCAGAGAGCAGCCAGTGAAAGTCAACAACTATAGCTTCCCAGTCCTTGTCCTTGACTCTCCCACCGATGCCTCTACTTCTCCAACAATTTTCTCCATTGTGGATTGCTACATCTCACGTGACCAAGATCCATCGACATGCTTGCTAGTGTGTTCACCAACCCCACTAGTGGATGGAACAAATCTCAGCCACATGATCCTAATCCCAATCAACAAATACCAAGGGATCTAGCGGCTCTCCTCTTCCCACTTTTAGGTAATTCTCACCTCCCTCTGACCAAAATATAATAAATACTTTTAACTTGCAATTTGATAGAAAAATTCACCTTTAACAAAAAATTACAAGTAAATAGTGAATCTTCTTTAAAAAATATAAATAATGCAATAAAAATGTAGTCACAATTTTATCCTATTCTTATCACTACTAACAATTCTATAAGAATTATCTTGTGTATATTTTTTTACGATACAAATGTGACCTTTTTGAAAAATATTAATTACCCTGATCTGAACCATAATTGGGACAAGATTGGAGACTTAAATTGAGTAAATATAATAATATTGTTAACGCAAATACAAGCCCTAATCTCGAAATCAATCGTGTTAGAAAGTAGATTTCTTTCTTAAAACTAAGTTGTTGCCTTTTTTGTTAAAAAAACTAAGTTGTTTAATGTCCATATTTGACTTTTTAGGATATATAATAAAGCAAGGGGTGTTATTTGATATATTCATATTATAACTTGGAGTTTTTGAAAATGATTAACTTGATCAACTTCATGGTAAAATTATGTGGGTTAATTATGAATAACTGCTTCTATTAGGATATTCCTATTGACAAGTTTGCTGAGCTTTGAGATACATGATGTGTGCTTATCAATTTTTATTCAGTTTGTGAACTCATAAGTATGTATGATCACTATTGGATGATATAAAACCAATTAATCAATAACTCGATATTTAGGAGAAACCCAATTTTGAAAATGAAATGTAGGATCATGTGAGAAGGTTCTAGAAACCATAGAAAGTGAGGTGGAAGAGTCCAAGGAAATGATACACAATGGCAAGCCAGATGACATATGTTGTTAGATTCACATGGACATTTTTTGTTGCATCGATGTACACAAATTAATATTATATTAACCTCATGTTTTGTTTTCTCAGAATTTTAGATTAGAACTACTAATATGAAGAAGTAGACCTTCCTGTAATGGTCAAAATAATTCTATGCAAGGAAACCATGGAGGATTTTAGATGATTTCTTTATGTAAATTAATTCATCAAATGTTAGTTTTTCTAACTCCCTTGAGGAGATTCATCTTCCTTTTGTCAAAATAGTACTTTAGTTTGAAGTTAATATTATTGTGAGTTATCTATTTGGATCTAGATCTATGGTAATATTCAAATAGAAACACTTGCTTTCGTGGTCCACCTTAATTGGGGATAACAAGAGAAGGGGGTTGTACAATAAACCTAAATTTTAGATCATGGTTTAATTCCACCTAAATCCTAATCAATCAAGCCTTATAGGGTTGGATAGGGGGTGATAGGACCTAGTCCCTATTCCATCCATGGACAACTAGTACTTTAGGGCAATATGCTATCACATAGCTTGCTTGTTTAGTTTGATAACCTAAATGAATGAATGATGTTTTCATGTTATGTACCCCCAACCTAGTTGATGATCACATTAATCCGGAAAAAACCAAATTCCCCATTAATTGATTAAAACCTAATTTTCTCTCTTGCTTAGCTAGTATTATATAGTTATATTATTTGTTTGCTTACATAATTAATTGTCTTGTTCATGCTAGTTAACATTTTGTAGGATAAATAGTGCTTGTTTTAGATACTTGTACTAATTTTCTTATTTGTTGTTGATATACATCTCTAGTCTCCTTTCTTGCCTAAGTGTTGGTCAAGTGCCTTTCTTTTGCTTAGGTGTCCCCTAGCTTGATAATTAGAGCTGGTTTATTAATGAAGCGCTTAATTTTTTCCCTGTTTGGTTTAGTGTAATTGTTCTTTCTTTGCTTAGCTAATTAGCCTCAAATTCTCTAGGGTGAACTTATCTATTCTCGTCCCTCCTAATTATTTACTTACCATCATGTTAACATAGAATCAAAGATCAAACCCTAAAAACCCTACTTTTCACATTAGGAACATAGCCCTAAACAAACTTAGCTCTGGTATGCCCTATCTCCCGTGGGTTTGACCTCGATTTGTCAATCCTATACTACTCTTGAGCCTATGTGCTTGCAGAATTGTATATAAGTGTGTCCAAATAGGAATTTAAATATTGAGAAACCCAGGTGTGCCTAAGGCATTTATAGCCATGTCAAATTGGCTAGGGCTCCTGGGACACATCATTGCTTTCTGGCACCGTTCCCAAGGAGAGTGAGGTTTGGCCCATCTAAGATCTTTTGCTTTAACTTTTCCTATTGACCTCACAGTTCTTATTTTTTTACTCTTTGAGTTATTCCTTTGTACAAGTTTTGTAACTTGCCTTATATTGTTTGTTTATATCGTGTGGAGGTGACAGTGCATGTTTGAACAATGATCCCTATATTTATTCCTTCTTTAAGAATTCAAAAATAGAGAGACAGGTGGAGAAATTGGCATTGTAAACCTTTAGAAGACAAAATGACAAACTTAAGTCAAAACCAAGATGTGAACCATGATGAAATACCAGAACCATGACCACCACCCTCCATACAAGCTACTTTGTGATTACTTTATGCCAGACAACTACAACTCACCAATTGCAGCTAGGGTGGATAAAATCCTAGGATAACAATTTTCTGTCCCACCCATCTTCTTTGTCTTCTTCCTACCATGGGCTTGAAAATGAAAATCCCTATAAACATGTGGATGGATTCCTAGAAACTTGCTCTCTTTCAAAAATCCACTAGCTACAAATGACTCCATACATATCACCTTGTTCCCTTTCTTTCATGAAGATAAGGCCAAAGAATAATATTCATATATTATCACTTGGGAAGCTATTAAAAATGCATTCTTGAAGAAATTCTATCCTATTACAATTCTTATCCATATGAGGAGGTGTATCACTTATTTCATCTAGAAGGATAATGAGAAATTCCATGAAACATGGGAATGGTTCCAAAAATTACTAAGTGATTTCCCATACCATAAAGTACCCATTTGGTATTTGGTTCAGTCATTTTACCTTATGTTGTATGAGATGGGTGAAACTATAATGGACTCATCACGTGGAGGTAATTTTATGGACAGACCACATGAAGAATCATGGTGTATATTTAATCATCTACATGAGAACTCAAGGCATTGGGCATCCAATGTTGATAGTCAATTTGATAGAAATGTGAAACCTGCATATTCTGGCACCAAGAATAACTATAACCCTCAATTGATGAAGATCTAGGTTGATATGATGAACTTCATAAGACATGTGTGGGGGGTCCTCTAGTCAGCCTGCTAATTCTATTGAGTCTATTCATGAAGAAGTAAAGGCATTCCAATCCTATGGCAACCGTAACAACCAAGGCCCTATGTCCCAATCATACACTCTGGAATGGAGAAACCATTATAACTTCTCATGGAAATAACAAGGAGAAAAATGGAAATGGAAGCCAAGGCAACATCAAGGTTAAAAGTATTATTAAAAATTTTAAGATGAAGTTCCTAGAAGGCTAAGTAGGCTTGATGAAGTGAAGAAAAATGTGTCCTCCCAAGGATAAAATATTAGTTAGCTTAAGAAAAGGTTTGATCAAATTTCTTTATCACTTTGTAGACATGAGGGGATACTTTCTTCCCAAACCATGGTTAACCCAAACAATTTTAGTGGATCAATGGATATTCCTCAAAGCACCTATATTACACTACAAGAGAAAGTGCAACCGTTGAAACAATACTAAGGTCCTCTAAACCCCTATGCTTCTCCACCACCACAATTCCCTTATAACTTATAATATTTTCCACAACCACCATCACCATATCAACAACCCCCACAAAAACCTCTCCAACAATCACCACCACAACAACGATACGTCCTTCAGAATCCCAACCCACCACACTAAAGGCCACATCAAGGGCCTCAACAACCACCACAAGCTTCCCCTTCTACTCACAAGCAAGTGAAGGTTGTGACCATGTTAAGGAGTGAGATATAACTATAGAATCTAATGAACCAATTAGTTCATGATTTTGTGAATGATGTTAGAAATGATACTATGATACATGAACATGATACTATGATGGGCAACCAAGGATATATTATGATATCGAGTGATGATATCATGATTCATGTGATACTCGTTGATGATTCTACTTAGGCTAACAAGTCAAATGAGAAACTACCACATTTTCTTCATGCGCCACCTTCTAAGAGAAAGAAAAATCACACCAAGGATATCTTTGAAATTTTCAAGCAAGGATCAACGTTCCATTATTAGATGCATTCAAACAAATTCTTTATTACGTAGAGTTCCCTAAGGACATGTCAAGATAAAGTTGGCCTAGAAAATACCATAAAGATTCAAGCTCATTGAGCAAGTGAGATGCATTCTACATCACACCATCACAAGAAGAGAAAAGATCAAGGTGACCCAGTAAATCCTTATTACATTGGTACATATCACATTGACCAATCTCTCTTGACTTAGGATCTAGTGTGAACTTGATGTCATATTCTGTGTATGTCAAGTTAGGTTTGGGACACTGATAACATCATGTTTTATGAATATTCACGTCTCTTTTATCCTATAAATTTATATTCATATGCAAATGATGATCATAAAATCTTTCATTTTGCACTTATTTTCGAAAACTATGTTGTCATTAAATTATGATTTAAAAAAATGTATAAGATTGAAATATAAATTATCAAAGCTCGATTTACAAGCTATCAAGCTCAAGGTTGATCGCTTTGCATAAATAAGATATCAAGGAAAAGGAGTAAGATGCCTCAATCAACACTAAAGTTTGATGATCAAGGAAAATTTAAGCCATAGATTATAGACAACCCATCAAGATACAACACCAATTGACCTCTAGGTCGATTCACCATATTCATAGTTGGTCAAGCTATTGACCTCCATGGATAATCATCATGTATTGAATTCAACTGACTGTAAAGCTATATTAAGAAAAAGCCTGAGTAAAGCCAATTTTGACCAAGTGAAAAAGAAATCAAGATCTCCATCTAGATACTAATATGATTGAATAATAAACATATCAAGGAGTGCCACTAAGTTTATCGTTCTACCTCCAAGGTTGATCAAACTTGTAGAGAACGATCAAGCATTAAAGCTCCATCAACTCAACTATTGACCCCTAATCTAGAGGTTTCTCATTCATCAATGCAAAAGTATGATGGATATCGAGATACAGACGTATCAAACTCTAAAGCTTGATCACCTAGAGCCTGCAGTCAATTCCATGCAGACTAATCAGAGGTCGATAAGGGGTTGGTTGAAGCCTCCAAGGCATCACTTCAGGACATCTTATCTTTTATGAAAAGGTTGAAATGTTGTTGTAGATCACAAGGACCAAAGTAAAATGATATCAATCTCGCAAGAGCGATTGACCTCCTTGACTTTTCCACCAACTATTTCCATCATCTAGTTTGATCAAGTCCACCTTGACTCATGGATATCATCAATCAGAGTAAAGAATATTCAACCTCCAAGGTCAATTGGATAGATCGATGGACCTCTCAAAGGTGATCAATCTCTTAATCAGATTTAATCAAAAGGTGGGTAGATCGACCTCCCAACTCCATATATTGGTGCATCAAACTTTTTCCTTTTCTTTTACTATATCATTATTTTATTTTGAGACTTTTTCCAGTTGTAATTTGATTCCTTCTTGAACTTTTAGTGGATAGACTCATTAATTTGGGTTGGGGAAGCCTTCATGCCCTCCCAACCATGTAATATTTCCTTATTATGTTTTATATACATATATTCTTGCAATTTTGTCTCCTTAATCACGTTTAAATGCATTGTTTTTTTGAAACACTACCTTCTTGTGGTGTCTAATCAAAATTAATTCAATAGAAGATGTTCAAGAAGATCTATAGTTTGGATTAGTAATGATCCACGTGAGTTATGAGTTATTATGGAAAAATCCATATGTTTTTTATTGATTTATTGGTCATCATCATCTCAATATAGGCACCTTTAAATATAAAACTACCCTGATCTTGAGAGAAGGAAGGTATTAGATATCATTTATGACTGCTTGCAAAATATTTTGATAATATAATAGATTAAATGAGGAGGTTTTGCATGGTTAGTGATGGTTTGACTGGTGAAACCCAATCCAAGTTCCCCTATCATAATCATAGTTATCCTTGCTTCATGTGAGTTTTATAACTTCAATTTTTTGCCTTGAGTAGATTAATTCATTTCTTAGCTGGGATATAATTAATCCTTTTTTATTTGACTATGTTAAGCTGAGTATTTTAGTTACTACATTGTTTCTACTCATTATCCCTATGTATGACCATGTATTAGTATAATAGACTTCGTATTGAGTTGTAGATGTCTCTTGAAATCAATATAAACTTAAAGTCTGATACATTTGACCAGGAAACTATGTTTACACTTTTGATCTACATTTAAGGGCGACCAGACACTTAGATCTAGCCAACTATACCTTGTAGTTGGTCGACCGTTATATGAAGATGCCCCAAGGGTATATAGATGATGTGCTAGTAAGCTTGACGATGACACATTTTCAATCCAGGTGATTTCATTGTGTTATACATGAAAAAAAACACAAGAAAGGTGCCTATCATTTTCAATCCAGGTGATTTCATTGTGTAATACATGAAAAAAAAACACAAGAAAGGTGTCTATCATTTTTGGAAGGTCGTTCTTAGCCTCTGATGAGGTTGTGATACATGTGATAACTGACATCATGTACATGAATTTCATGCATATGAAGATCCATTTGAACATTTCTAAAGCATGTGCCAAAATTGAGGTGGTAGGCTCTAGTGAGAAAGACTGCTATCTTGTTGACTACCTTAGAGAAATTTTGGAAGAATTCCTACCTTCATGGTTTGAAATGTCTACCAAGGGTAGAGACTTGACCCTAATGTTGAAATCTTGGAAGAGATAGAATAAGGAGAGAATTATTTTGATATAGTGGCTCCAAGTGAATATTTTACATCCATTTCTACAAAGCCAATGAAGAGATCTATTGAAGATCCCCCAGTCCTAGTGCTAAACTCCCTTCCTGAAGGTTTAAAATATGCATTTATGGACCCAAATGACACCCACGGTGATTATTTCCCCCCTTCTTTCTCTGGAGCAAGAGGATGCTCTTATTCCTACTTTAATTTTATTTTGAGGTCATAGGATGGTCCACTTTTAATATGAGGGGTTTTGACCCCTCCATATGTTTTCAGAGAATGTATCTTGAAGACGTAGCAAGCCCAAGTAGATAAAAGCAAAGAAGGTTGAATCC
Organism: Alisma plantago-aquatica; assembly: GCA_963693085.1. NCBI lineage: Eukaryota > Viridiplantae > Streptophyta > Magnoliopsida > Alismatales > Alismataceae > Alisma > Alisma plantago-aquatica. The sequence goes on from OY856415.1 coordinate 595,798,739, forward strand.
TAAAATGAAAGAAGTTGTGATCGAAGAGGTTGTGAGGATCCTTGATGCAAGGATCATCTATCTCATTTCTAATAGTCCATGGGTGAGTCCCATGCAGTTTGTTACCAAAAAATGTGGGATCACTGTGGCCCCAATTAAGATGGGGAAATGATACATGTGAGAGATAAGACCAAAGGACTGATGTGTGTAGATTATATAAAACTCAATTCTAAGACAAAGAAGGAACACTCCCCTCTACCTTTTATTGATCATATTATGGAGAGACTGGAAGGATAGAGCTTATACTACTTTATTGATGGATACTCGAGATACTTCCAATTAGTAGTTATGCAAGGTATAATTGTGAAAAGTGGAAAAAGTCGAGCTCAAGGTTGATTCATCTGCATATAGAAAAATGCCTTTTGGTATTTGCAACACTCCAAGACATTTTAAAGATGTGTGATATCCATCTTCACTGACAAGTATGATTCCTCTCTCAAGGTGTCCATGGATGATTTTTCAGTCTTTGGAAAGTATTTTGATGATTGTTTGTCTCACCTCACTTTAATTATAGAAAGATACATCAAAATTAGATAAGTTCTCCCATGGGAGAAGAGTCATTATCGGTGCCTTAGCGCATTATTATGAGAAACTAAATCTCCATAGTCAGGATAGAGGTGGACAAGGCAAAAGTGGGACTTATTTCCGCTTTGTCCATTACTTCTAAAGTGAGGCATACATGTTTCTACTTTTGATTATAAAGGATTTTAGCAAAATTTCTAAATTGGTGTGTCACCTTCATGAGAAATATGTAGAATTTTAGTTCAACATGGATTGCGTGAACGTCTTTAACAAGTTCAAACAATGGTTAATTTCTATTTCTATTATGCATCCTTCTACTTCTATTTGTCATTCCAGATTATGACAGACGTTTCTGACATGGCAATGGGGAGTTGTACTAGGCTAAAGGCTTGATCAGATTCCACACACAATATACTAAGTAAGAAAAATCTTAGATGAGGTCCAAACTAATTACACAACAATGAAGAATGACATCCTTTATATAAAATTTTCACTTGATAAGTTTTGTTCTTATGTGCTCCAAAACAAAGTGATCATCTACACATATAATGCTTCTCTCAAATACTTAATGTCAAAGAAGGATTCCAAGCCAAGGTTGATCAGGTAGATCCTTATTACTCAAGCATTTGATGTTGAGATTATAGATTAGAAAGGATGTGAAAATTCTACAATTGACCATCACTCCAGGCCTCATATGAGGAACTATACAAGATCAAAAGAGACAATGCCACATGAGCATATTCTATTGCTTAATTCTACCCAAATCCATGGTATAAACACATAGAAAATTTCTTAGCCTCTAAGAGAGTACTTAAGGCTTGGTCAAGTGAAGAGAGAAAAAGGCTATATGCAACTACAAAGAACTATGATTGCTATGATCCCCATTTCTTCAAATTTTCTCCAGTCAACTCATTTAAAGACACATTATTAAAGATGAGAAACAAGACATACTCTCCATGTGCCACTTCAACATACGTGGAGGATGTTTTGGAGGAAAGAGGACCACTACAAAAGTTCTCCAATGTGGTTTCTTTTGGCCACTTTATTCAAGAATTTTCATGAACATTGAGTAGCTTGCTTGAAATGCCAAAAAGTGGGTAAAATCTCAGAGAGAGACATGATGCCTCTATCTCATATTCTAGTAGTAGCACTATTTTATGTGTGGAGCATTGACTTCATGGGTATATTTCCTCCTTGTTTTGGGTTTGTATACATCTTACTAGTTTCCAACTATGTTTCCAAACGGGTTGAAGCAATTTCTACAAGGGCCAATGACAATAAGGTGGTGTTTGATTTTTTGAAATCTAAATTTGTTATTTGGTTTGGTTTGCCAAGGGCTATGATTAGTGATAGTGGAAGCCAATTCGTCAATATGAGTTATTAGAGTCACTGAAAGGCCTTGGGGTGAATCATCATGTTGCAACCCCTTATCATCCTCAAATGAGTGAGAAAGTTGAACTTGTTAGTCAGGAGATAAAGGTCATACTTGAGAAAATGGTGAAACTGGACTATAGGTATTGGTCACTACATCTAAATGAAGCTTTATTGGCCTAAAGAACCACACTCAAGAGCCATATTGACACCACTTCCTTCAAGCTTATCTATGGAAAAAGTGGCCATCTGCCAGTGGAATAATAGCAATAGGAACTATGGGCATTGGAGTCAATAAAGATGGATTTGGAGACAATGACCATTAGAATAAAAACTCCAATTTAATGACCTTGAAGAAAAAATGCATGGATCCTATGATCTATCAAAGACCTATAAAGAGAGAATGAAGTTTGTGTATGACAAGTTGAAAAGAAATAATACTTTTGAGCCCAATCAATTGGTGTGATTACTCAATTCTCGAATGGAACTATTTCTCAAAAAATTGAGATTAAGGTGGAAAGGCCCTTACCAACTCAAGCACATGTATCCTTAGGAGATGTTTTGATTAGATGGAGCAATAGAGTTCATTTTCAAATACATTCACCCAATACAATCGTTTCTCCAAAAAATGCTTCTACCAACATTCCTCCACCGTATCGTAGTTGTAAGGACCCTAACCTTTATTAATACATAAAAATAATTATTTGTATTAGTTTTAAAATTAGAAATTGTTTTATGATTTAAAACCAGTTGATAAAAGTATGTTTAAAATTTGACTCAATTTTGACTTTATTTTCTCAAGTTATGGAATTTTATGTGATTTATGGACTTTGTTTAAATTACTCATTTATCAAGGGTCTATAACTAATCCAACACTTGCATAATCTGTTACATGGTGTTTTTAAAAAGCTTTCAAAGTTTCTTCTCCTTTGGATGCTTTTAAATTTTGATTTCGAGGGGTATATATGTATAAGTTGGTTAGTAGTAGTGTTGTGGTTTCATCAGTCAAAGATTCGATGGTCTATTTTAATTATTGATAGCTCAATGGTCAAAGTTTTTTCTATTTCATTAGGGAATGAGTGTTTTTAGATAGAAGCATAATCAGACTGACTATAGTGCTCCTTATTTTAATCGAGCAATGACTGTTAGACCGATGGGTTTTGGGTAAGATGGTACATCTCATTATTTTTCATGCATGTACAATCATCGGGGTTTGACCAACAAAGTGGCATGATTACTTGCTACTTGTGCATAGATCAAAATACCTTACCACCATGATCGATTAACAAACCTTCTATGCCTGACGAGGTTGCTTGCTAGCTGACCAAAGGGATTCGTCAATTGATGAGTCGATGGACTGGTTTTCCTGATGAGTTATCTAGATTGACAAAGAACCCATGTACCCGTTATGTGATAGAGACATATCAATGGGGAGTAGTAATATCTGACAAAGTTTCTTGCTGGAGTAATAGTTAGCATGATCGATGAGTCTTATGGTCCCTTGTGACTGAGGGAAAAATAGATCTTAGACCCACCAGATATGATACCTATATAAATGCCCCCTTTCTCTCTGTCCTCTCATCTTTTATAGATCCTTTGATGTGGACCAGAGACCAATGTGAACCCATCAGTGTTGACAGTCATGTGTTTCATGATTGCATGCTCTAGATCAAGCTTTCCTTAGACTGATCAAAGGATTTTGATCTCATTTCATGTTCCATACAAGTAAGATCTCTACTTCTAAGCCATTTTCTTTGTTGTTCTTCATCATCTCTCCTACTACCCTGAGTTTTGTGGTGCTTCATGTTTAAACTTGTGCATAAGGTTTAAGAACACTAACTCTTTCTGCCTTTTCCTTTAAATTTACCCTATCCGTGAAGATGGGACTTTTTTAGTGGACCAAACTAATTTGTTTCTGATTTCAGAGTTTTCCTTCTTGGACTTTGGTTTCTTCTCTACCAAGGTGAGTGATATAATATTAAAAGAATTTTTTTCCTACTCTCTACATGTATGACTTTAACCTTACTCTAGAAATTCATAAAATTCTAAAATATGTTCTTTTAAGCACTATTTTATATAGCAAGATGACAACATGAGTTCTTAAGTTTTATTTAGACCCCATGAACGTTTTATGCTATAGAGTGAACACTTCTTTGAATATATAAGGTCTAAAATTCGAAATGTAAGTGTAATGACTCCCAATATGTTAGATATGTGATATTTTGGTACCTAAATAACAAAAACCTGACCCATGTACTGTGACAACACATCCCATTATCACTCAGATAACGAGGTGTTACGCGAAAACGTGCGGAAATCACCATAACCACAGCTTATCAAAAACATGGGTTAATTAAAACCGATTGCGGAAAACTAATAAACTGAGAAACATTTTACATTCCAGTCCATATCCTGCAAGAGGACATGTTATATACATATCCACATAAGCCTGGATACATGTCTACAACTTAGAGCAATAGCTATCCTGTCATAACCATAAGTTCACCACCTGTTATACATGTAAAGGCCCACATCTGGCCAACAGTAGGATATACAAACAGCATCAGTCGTACATCGTAAAACATCGTCAAAACACTGCCAAGGACCTGAGAGTACAGGGATGACTCTAGACTCTACTACAAAACATCCAAAACAGCAGCATCTCCAGAGCTTGCCTTCTACTGATCTTCTTGCTGTCCAGCCGCAACCCCGCGACCACCACCACGACAAGCTCGACCACCTAAAAAGGGGTAAAAACTAGCGGAGTGAGACAATTGCACGTTGTCCCAGCGGGAGGCATAACTTCGCGCCAAAACTACAAACCCTCAAATAAGCATTTATATGAGCTGATATATTGATAAGGATAATAACAGAAATCGATTATGAAAAGTAAAGCCATCTATACCATACAATTTATCAATTGTATCAAAAAGGGCATATAACCTGCATACCTATTAATGGAACATGATTGACAAGATGGAATATATATAAAACTCGCCACATAGGAGTAATGCACAAACAACTGCAGATAATTAAAGTTATCTACACAAACAAGGCCTCAACCAATATTTCGTGTTTGTCTTAAGCAATACATACTAAACGGCTAGATTACGTTTTAATATTATGCCCCGAGGAAATGAACCGTACCGTTCAAATCTAACCTTCGGCTGCGAAGCCCATAGCCGGTGCCATACAAGGTTAGTGGAAGAGCCGGACTCCAAAACCTTCTCCGCCTCATGGTCAGTACATGAGTATAACATAAGCAGGACCGCAGTCTCATGTTGAAGTGGTCATAGCCACAGGGTCAGCTCCTCAGGCTACCCTCTGCCTATCCTGCCTCGGTACAGGTCACGGCGCTAGTAAAACTGAGCCACGTATCTAAACACCATGCTCGGAGCCATGAACGCATTCATGCTCAACATATTACATATCTGGAGTCATGGTCCATGTTCACCATGCTCGTCACACATCCGAGTCTGCAACCGCAGCTGCACTCGTTTCACCTCTCTATTTTAGGCTAGGAGAAACCTCGCATATTCAAAAATATGCGCTCCGGTTGACTCGTAGGAGAACCCGTTTCATCATCACCCTATCCTGACTGGTGATGAATCTATGGCCAGGGCAAACTACATGCTAGGTTCCACTATGATTAATTAGTATCTTTTAGATGGATTGCAAGATTCAACCAAGTTGTATCACATGCAAGATATAACAGAAAGTAAACATCATAGACTCAACATTATGCATTATCTATAATTTGCATCACATTGATCCATCATAAGGACCTCACATCACATGTTATCACTTAGCCTCTTGCCAACCATCTAGATCCATCCCATGGATCATCACATATCATGGGATCTCAATCCCTCATCACATAGTGCCATAGCCTCTCAAGGCTTTCAACATCCTTATGGAACATCAATCATAGTACACATGTCATTAAAGTATTCACATTAACCATTTCTCATAGCCTTTCCTTTGGCTAAGTATTTCCCTGCAAGGTTAGCATCATTCAATAACTATATGAATAATCAAGAGACTCATATTATTACCATAAGGTGACAATTAGGGTTAAATATATCATTAATATAAGGAATATTCCCACCATTATGAGATATCATCCAAGGTTGCTATAAGTGCCACTTATACATTACCTGATGATCGTGTGCTCAAGACACACTACTATGCAACCATTCATGTACCTTACCATGCTTTGACATCATGTTAACACAAGGGACATATAACACAAGCATCATCATAACCATTTATCGTTATCATTAAGTGAGCAAGGTGCTACTAATGCTATCAAGGGTAATTGCTAAACGAGCTACTTCCATGATACCAAGGTCCCTCACAAGAGATACTAAAGCCCTCACTAAAAGAACCTACTTGGGTAGAGTTCACCCTCACCCAAACCAAGGCGTGCAGCTCAGGCGCGTAGGTGTATCAAACGAGCAGACTGGCTGTGTCGCGTGAGCAAGGCCCGTCAGGTGAGCCAAGGTTGTGTCGGGCGATCCAAGGGTACCGGGCGACACAGGGGCGTGCAAGGTAGTATCGGACTACGCGGGCAAGTGTCGGGCGAACAAGTCTGTCGGGCGAGCCAAAGAAGATCCGGGTGAGCAAGGTAGTATCGGGCGACACAAACTAGGTTGGGCGAGCAGAGTAAAACCACACGAGTAGGGTGTGTCAGGGGGGAAACTGGGTGAGCAGCACACTGGGCTATCGGGCAAGCTAAGTTGTTGGGCGAGCCAAAGGAATATCGGGTGAGCAAAGCCTGTCGGGCGACACGCATGCAGGTGAGCAAGGGAAAGCCGAGCGAGCAGAGCTAGAATTATATCAGGCGAGCAGGGTTACTGGGTGAGCGAGATGACTGAGCGAGCAGAGCCAGAGTGCTCACCCGCTCAAGGCACAAAAGAGAAGCCTACTCACTCAAACCGGCAAGGCCAAACCAGAGCAAGGGCTGTCGGGCAGCACCTTCCCAAACACATCTCGACCAAGGCGTATCTCATCAAAACCACCTAATGAGCTCACCATCTTGCCCAAGGTGAGATGAGGGTATTGCTCAAGCCACTAGGTCACAAACTCACCTCAATTGGGTAGGAAGGAGGGGTATTGCTCATGACACTAGAACCCAAGCTCACTCATCTGGACCAAGGGGAGAAAGGAGTGTTGCTCTCCTAAACCCTAGAACACAAGGATCGGCCAACATGCAAGATAGCTAAGAACAACCTCAAACGTGTAAGGACAAGATTAAAGCAACTATTATGAAAGGGGAGTAGAGTAGTTAGGGTTAGAGTCATGCAACCCGCCTTAAGCTCCAAGGAAGAAGATGCACTTGAGCTCCAAGAGTATCTCGACCTCCAAGGCTCCTCCAAGGGTGTGTATCGGCCACCACCTTCCTTCTCCAAGGGTGTATCGTGCACAAGAAAGAGATAAAACTAAAGGGGGCCTCAAGCTAAGGAAGGGACCACCTATATAGATGAGAAAGGAGGAGAAACCAAGGTTGTCTCATGCTATGTGTCGCCCACTCAAGGGACACTTGTCCCCCAACTCAAGCCACCTCTCATGCAAGCCATAAGACACTTGTCCAAGATGTGCACCATGTGTTCTTCAACATGACCAAGGTTGGACCATGCTTCATGGGCGACACACCAAGCTCTCTAGGGCGACACACCTCCTCTCTAGGCTGACACAAGCTCTACTTGGCCGACACAAGGCCCAAGCAAGCCCAAACAAGGAACTCCAAGGCCCAAACGAACTCAACAAAGGCCCAAAGAACTTCAAGCAACAAGCCCAAGACTTCCTCTCAACCCTAGAGGAAGCAAAGAGAGAGAAGAACACCTCTCAAGGTGGCAAACTTGCACACAAAACCCTAAACTTGGTTTATTGGCAAGTAGCACCTCCAACTCTCAACAAAGAACAACCAAACCCTAATCACCATTAAAGGTGATTAGCAAACATCAAACCATCAAGGTTAAGAAAAGCAAACAGGGTAAACCCTAAACACAGGTCAGGGTCCTTACAATCTAACCCCCTTTAAGGGATTTCGTCCCTGAAATCTGAAGAGAAAAGCGAGGGATACTTCCTCCTCATCTCTTCCTCAAGCTCCCACGTGGCTTCCTCAACGCCACGACGCTGCCAAAGAACTTTCACAAGCACCAGATCTTTCTTCTTCAACTTCTTGATCCTTCTGTCCAGGATCGCCACCGGACCTTCTTCGTAGGTCACATCTGCATCAAGCTCAACCTCAACTGGCTGTATCACTGTTCCTGAATCCGGATGACTTTTCTTTAGCATACTGACATGAAACACTGGATGCAACCTGTGCAACTCGGGAGGCAACTCTATCTCGTAGGCTACCTTCCCAACACGTGCTATAATTGGGTAAGGCCCCATATACCTGGGTGCCAACTTACCCTTCCGTCCAAACCTTAGCACACCTTTCCATGGCGAGACTTTCAGATAAACTTTGTCTCCTACCTGGAACTCCAATGGTCATCGGCGACTGTCTGCATAAGACTTCTGCCTGTCTTGTGCCACTTTCAACTGTTGCTGTATCATCTTGATCTTATCTGTCGTCTGCTGCACTAACTCAGGACCCAAAAGCTGATATTCACCGGACTCGTACCAACACAAAGGAGATCTGCACTTCCTTCCATACAAGGCCTCATAGGGAGCCATATCGATGCTTCGCTGATAGTTGTAGTTGTAGGCAAACTCTATCAAACTGAGATGTACATCCCAACTGCCTAGGAACTGCAAAACACAAGCACGGAGAAGATCCTCCAAAGTCTGAATAGTCCTCTCAGACTGTCCGTCTGTCTGTGGGTGAAAAGTTGTACTGAATCTCAACTGCGTTCCCAACACCTTGTGCAACTGTTCCCAAAAACGACTTGTGAACTGAGGACCTCTGTCTGAAACTATTGTTCCTGGCACACCATTCAATCGTACTATCTCATCAACATACACTCTAGCAAGCTTTTCAGTTGTATACGTCGTCTTCACAGGTAGAAAATGGGCAGACTTCGTCAATCTGTCCACTATCACCCAAATGGAATCATGATTTCTAGTTGTCTTGGGCAGACCAACTACAAAATCCATGGTTATATGATCCCATTTCCACTGCGGTATTGACAAAGGTTGCAATGTACCTACCGGCTTTTGATGCTCAGCCTTGACTTGCTAACATACCGCACACCTAGCCACAAACTCAGCTACGTCTTTCTTCAAGTCGGGCCACCAATACAAGTCCTTCAGACTATGGTACATCTTGGTGACACCTGGATGCATAGCATACATCGACGTGTGTGCTTCCTCGAGCACCAACTTCCTCAGATTATCAACATCTGGAATCACCATCCTATTATGATAGCAAACCACTCCATCCTCGAACTCATGGAACCCATCACGCTTTTCGCTGCCAAACCCTGATCTAATCAGCTGTATTGTATCATCCGCTTGTTGTGCATCCTTGATCTGTTGTCTCAACGTAGGCTTGACTTGCATCTGTGCTAAAAGTCCAGCTAATGAGGAAACCTCCATCTGCACGTTCATCTGTCGCAGGGAGACTAACATGTCCCGCCTTTGGCATACCAAAGAACTCAACCGTGCCTTCTTTAAAGAAAGAGAAGAAGACTTTCTACTAAGCGCGTCTGCTACCACATTCGCCTTTCCAGAATGATACTCAATAGTGCAATCGTAGTCGTTGATCAACTCCATCCATCGCCGCTGTCGCATATTCAACTCGTGTTGCGTAAAGATATACTTTAGATTCTTATTATCCGTAAAGATCTGACACACTTCCCCATATAGATAGTGTCTCCAAATTTTTAACGCATGAACCACTGCTGCCAGCTCCAAATCATGAGTCGGATAGTTCTCCTCGTGCTTCTTGAGTTGTCGCGAGGCAAAAGAAACCACATGATCTTCCTGCATCAACACGCAACCCAAACCTTTCTTGGAAGCATCACAGAAAACAACATAGCCTTTCCCAGGCTCTGGCAAGATCAACACTGGAGCACTAGTCAGCTTCTCATTCAGACTCTGGAAAGCTTGCTGACATCGATCATCCCACACAAAAGGTACATCCTTCCTGGTCAACTTCGTCATCAGTAGAGCTATCGAACTGAAGTCTTTGATAAACCTCCTGTAGTATCCTGCTAAACCAAGGAAACTACGAACTTCTGTCGGTGTCTTCGGCTGTTCCCAATCTGCAATGGACTATACTTTCTTTGGATCTACCTTGACTCCTTCTGCAGATATCACATGACCCAAGAAATTCACTTCATCCAGCCAGAACTCACATTTACTGAACTTGGCATACAACTGATGTTGGCAAAGGAGAATCGACACTTGATGAAGATGTTGCTCGTGCTCAAGTTTGTCCCGACTATAGATCAAGATATCATCTATAAAGACTACAACAAACTGATCTAAGAATAGTCGGAACACTCTGTTCATCAGATCCATGAAAGCTGCAGGTGCATTGGTTAACCCAAACGACATAACCACAAACTCATAATGTCCATACCTTGTCCTGAAAGCTGACTTCGGTATGTCATCCGCTTTTATCCTTAGCTGATGATATCCGGACCGTAGATCGATCTTCGAGAACACTGTAGCACCACGTAACTGATCGAACAGATCATCTATCCTTGGCAACGGGTACTTATTCTTAATCGTGACCTTGTTCAACTGTCAGTAGTCCATACACAACCGCATCGAACCATCCTTCTTCTTAACAAACAGCACCGGAGCACCCCAAGATGACGTACTCGGTCGGATAAAACCCTTATCCAGCAACTCCTGTAACTGTTTCTTCAACTCTGCCATCTCTGCTGGAGCCATCCTATACGGTGTCTGTGCAATCGGCTGCGTTCCTGGAACCAGATTGATCTCAAAATCGATCTCTCGGGGTGGAGGAACACCAGGAAATTCCTTAGGAAACACATCTGCAAACTCTCGGACTACTAGAACCTCTTCAAGGTTAAGGCCTTTTGCCTTGGCATCCACTACGGAATCTATCATGTGAGCTAAGAACGCCTCACATCCTTGTCATAACAACTTATCTGCCACCATAGCTGACACTAAACATGTCGAAAGAATCTTCCTGTCTCCCTGGAAGATCCACTGTTCTCCATCATCATCAAACACCGCCTGCTTGGAACCACAGTCCAAGACAACCTTATACTTTTCTAAGGTATCCATCCCGAGGATAACATCGAAACCATGCATATCAAGTGGTATAAGATTCACTTGAATGCGATGTCCCGAGAAAGACAAGACACAAGATGGACACTCTTCTTGAAGCAAAGAAGAACCATCAAGAGGGGTTTCTAACAACAAACTATCTTTCTTATAGTTAATGGGTAAATGACAGTTCTCAAGCATACTATAGGCGATAAAAGAGTGTGTAGCACCCGGGTCGACCAGAACAGATATAAGGCAAGAAGAAGACATATCAGAATGAAATAACTTCATCTGACCTGTCACTACTCGTGGGTTGACTACCGCCTCTGGCTGATTCATAGCATAGAATCGAGCTGTTGCTTGCTGTCCACGACCTCTGCTTCCCTGAGAAGACGATCTATCCTGAGACGCTTGACCGCGTCCTCGTCCTCTGCTACTACTGAGTTGTGGTTTCTCAGATCCCTGGAGGTTCTGTCTCGGTTGCTGTGTCACTTCAACACCGTTGTAGGGACAACTTGACCTGATATGTCCTGTCTGGCCACAGGCATAGCATATCCTAACATCATCTCGAGGCCTAGACGGTCCAGTTACTGCCACGGAAGCCGAACTTTGTGCCTTAGATGGTGAAGAAACATAACCTCTTCCTCTACTCATGGACCTCTGAGATGGCCTACCAGAACCTCTGATCGCTGCCGGTGCTGAAAACCTGGGTTTCCTGAAGCCACCAAACCTCTGACCCTGGAACTGAGAAGGTCTTTCCTTAGTCATAGACTCTCTCTTCTCCCGTACTGATCGTTCAATCCTCCGAACAGATTCCACAAACATCGCAAACCGCTCTCAGTTCTCCAACGCAAAAACTGGTGTCGTCAGCTCAGCACTCAGACCCTTCTCGAAACGTCTGATCTGTTCTTCGTCTGTCGTTGCCATGTGAGGACAAAACCTCAATAGATCCATAAACTTGGCTTCATACTCAGTGATGTTCATCATTCCTTGTCGCAAACTCTCGAACTGACGAATCTTCTCATCCAGATACGTCTTGGGAAAGGATCTGGCGACGAACTCGCATTGAATAACTTCCCAACAGATTACCTCACCAGGCCGCTTCTCTTCCTCGATGGTCCACCAGTGACCAGCACTACCCTTCAGAAGGTAGACAGCATGCTTTACCTTGTCTGCTTCGGGGATGTCAAGGATCCGGAAAGCCTTCTCAAGACTTGTCAGCCACAGATCTGCATCCGCTTGATCAGCCGTTCCAGCATATTCCGAAGCTCCGACTCGGCGAAGCCGCTCGAAGTTCTTCCCAATACCTGATGCTTCTCCATGGGGAACCTGTGCTCTCGGAGGAGGCACTGGTAATCGCTCAACCATGAGATTCATCGTAGCCATCATCTGCCCCATAAGTTGTTGGTAGGCAGGATATTCAAGTATGGCTGGGTCAGGTTGGGGGACCTCAGGCACATGATCTTCATGTGCCTGTCCCTCTGATCCATCAACAGATGCAGCATCACTATGCTCAGGAGCATGTTCTTCATGGTTTCCATACATTCTTGGCTTTTCTTCCGCTGAGGGCAGAAGATTTTGTAAGATAACCTGGAAAACTCATAAGAACAGACTCAACCTAGTCCTAGATCCCTATAGACTCAGTGAACCTAAAGCTCTGATACCAAAACTTGTGACAACACATCCCATTATCACTCAGATAACGAGGTGTTACGCGAAAACGTGCGGAAATCACCATAACCACAGCTTATCAAAAACACGGGTTAATTAAAACTGATTGCGGAAAACTAATAAACTGAGAAAAAATTTACATTCCAGTCCATATCCTGCAAGAGGACATGTTATATACATATCCACATAAGCCTGGATACATGTCCACAACTTAGAGCAACAGTTGTCCTGTCATAACCATAAGTTCACCACCTGTTATACATGTAAAGGCCCACATCTGGCCAACAGCAGGATATACAAACAGCATCAGTCGTACATCATAAAACATCATCAAAACACAGCCAAGGACCTGAGAGTACAGGGATGACTCTAGACTCTACTACAAAACATCCAAAATAGCAGCATCTGCAGAGCTTGCCTTCTACTGATCTTCTTGCTGTCCGGCCGCAACCCCGCGACCACCACCACGACAAGCTCGACCACCTAAAAAGGGGTAAAAACTAGCGGAGTGAGACAATTGCACATTGTCCCAGCGGGAGGCATAACTCCGCGCCAAAACTACAAACCCTCAAATAAGCATTTATATGAGCTGATATATTGATAAGGATAATAACAGAAATCGATTATGAAAAGCAAAGCCATCTATACCATACAATTTATCAACTGTATCAAAAAGGGCATATAACCTGCATACCTCTTAATGGAACATGATTGACAAGATGGAATATATATAAAACTCACCACATAGGAGTAATGCACAAACAACTGCAGATAATTAAAGTTATCTACATAAACAAGGCCTCAACCAATATTTCATGTTTGTCTTAAGCAATACATACTAAACGGCTAGATTACGTTTTAATATTATGCCCCGAGGAAATGAACCGTACCGTTCAAATCCAACCTTCGGCTGCGAAGCCCATAGCCGGTGCCATACAATGAGCTACTTCCATGATACCAAGTTCCCTCACAAGAGATACTAAAGCCCTCACTAAAAGAACCTACTTGGGTAGAGTTCACCCTCACCCAAACCAAGGCGTGCAGCTCAGGCGCGTAGGTGTATCAAACGAGCAGACTGGCCGTGTCGCGTGAGCAAGGCCCGTCAGGTGAGCCAAGGTTGTGTCGGGTGATCCAAGGGTACCGGGCGACACAGGGGCGTGCAAGGTAGTATCGGACTATGCGGGCAAGTGTCGGGCGAGCAAGTCTGTCGGGCGAGCCAAAGAAGATCCGGGTGAGCAAGGTAGTATCGGGCGACACAAACTAGGTTGGGCGAGCAGAGTAAAACCACACGAGTAGGGTGTGTCAGGGGGGGGACCAGGTGAGCAGCACACTAGGCTATCGGGCAAGCTAAGTTGCTGGGCGAGCCAAAGGAATATCGGGTGAGCAAAGCCTGTCGGGCGACACGCATGCAGGTGAGCAAGGGAAAGCCGAGCGAGCAGAGCTAGAGTTATATCGGGCGAGCAGGGTTACTGGGTGAGCGAAACGACTGAGTGAGCAGAGCCAGAGTGCTCACCCTCTCAAGGCACAAAAGAGAAGCCTACTCACTCAAACCGGCAAGGCCAAACCAGAGCAAGGGCTGTCGGGCAGCACCTTCCCAAACACATCTCGACCAAGGCGTATATCATCAAAACCACCTAATGAGCTCACCATCTTGCCCAAGGTGAGATGAGGGTATTGCTCAAGCCACTAGGTCACAAACTCACCTCAATCGGGTAGGAAGGAGGGGTATTGCTCATGACACTAGAACCCAAGCTCACTCATCTAGACCAAGGGGAGAAAGGAGTGTTGCTCTCCTAAACCCTAGAACACAAGGATCGGCCAACATGCAAGATAGCTAAGAACAACCTCAAATGTGTAAGGACAAGATTAAAGCAACTATTATGTAAGAGGAGTAGAGTAGTTAGGGTTAGAGTCATGCAACCCGCCTTAAGCTCCAAGGAAGAAGATGCACTTGAGCTCCAAGAGTATCTCAACCTCCAAGGCTCCTCCAAGGGTGTGTATCGGCCACCACCTTCCTTCTCCAAGGGTGTATCGTGCACAAGAAAGAGAGAAAACTAAAGGGGGCCTCAAGCTAAGGAAGGGACCACCTATATAGATGAGAAAGGAGGAGAAACCAAGGTTGTCTCATGCTATGTGTCGCCCACTCAAGGGACACTTGTCCCCCAACTCAAGCCACCTCTCATGCAAGCCATAAGACACTTGTCCAAGATGTGCACCATGTGTTCTTCAACATGACCAAGGTTGGACCATGCTTCATGGGCGACACACCAAGCTCACTCTAGGGCGACACACCTCCTCTCTAGGCTGACACAAGCTCTACTTGGCCGACACAAGGCCCAAGCAAGCCCAAACAAGGAACTCCAAGGCCCAAACGAACTCAACAAAGGCCCAAAGAACTTCAAGCAACAAGCCCAAGCCTTCCTCTCAACCCTAGAGGAAGCAAAGAGAGAGAAGAACACCTCTCAAGGTGGCAAACTTGCACACAAAACCCTAAACTTGGTTTATTGGAAAGTATCACCTCCAACTCTCAACAAAGCACAACCAAACCCTAATCACCATTAAAGGTGATTAGGAAACATCAAACCATCAAGGTTAAGAAAAGCAAATAGGGTAAACCCTAAACGCAGGTCAGGGTCCTTACATGTACTATCTCAGTGTCAGATTTTGCTGGATAGTGAAAAGAGTACTTTGAAGGATCTTAGTGTCATATTGTAGCATATCGAATCTGAAACATTTTGCCTTTTATCCCTCTTTCCCATCTTTTCCTTTCATTTCTTTCCTTCTTGGCCTTTCTATTTAATTTGTGGATATTATGGTGGTTTTGTGGACATTTGTTCACCTTTTTATGCCAATAAAGGGGTTTATGCACAAACACCTCAGTAAACATTTAAATAAGTGTCTAATATTCAAATTTACCACTCACATGACATACTAATAAAATATATTCATTCTAGAGCATTCCTTAGACTTATGGAGCAAGGAAGAGAAAAAGGAATGAATAATGCTACTTTAAAAATGTTAATGTGATTAATTAATATGAGAAATTTTGGAAATATTGTGTAATGGACTAAAATTCATAAAAGGTACACTAATTGGTTAAAAATAAGTTGAGATTTATTTTTCTTAGGTTTGGTTTGGCTTGTAGGCCAAGTTTCATAATTTTGGGACAATAATAATTATATCTCTTTTATTTTGAAAAGAAAAGATGAGTTTCCCTCAAAATATTAAATAAAATATTAAATGACTCCAAAGGTGGAAACTAATCTTAAATTCGAGATCTACACATTAAAAGTAGCCTTTGGATGAATTTCCATGTAATTTGGATAATCTTTAATATACATGTTAATTTAGGAGAGAAAGAAAGTGTGTAGAACTTTCAAAATATTAAATAAATATACAAACAACTCCAACACACAAAATTGATGATAAATTCGTGTCCAAGACACTTAATGTGACTTGTGGGTGAAGTTTCATAAAATTTGGAGAATCTTAAAGTCATTAATGCATGAGGAAAGAGAAAATATGATTTTATTATTTATCACATAAAAGTTCTCAAAAGACAAATCTAATTGCATATTCAGATTCCTCATATCAAAAATATGATAGGTGTCAAATTTGACTTAATTTAGGCTTCATTTGCACCCTCAATTGAGGAAAGAGAAATTATTAAATAAATATAACTTGCACTTTAGTCGGATTCAATTTAAATGTCACACTCCTATTTCCTTTTAATTTCTATATGGGTCTACCCTTTGGATGACTGGGATGCATCCTAGGACTATTCCCACTAGATCCGATGGTGTGGGAGTTTTCTCCTACCTCTGGTAGGAAAGGGCCTCCGCGAACAGTGCTTATGCACTGGTGTTTCGTGATTTCCTACCTCGTTTCTCGATGGTTTTCCAGAATTTTTGGTTCATCAATTTTGTGAGGAGATTTCGCATTGGTCAAGCTATTGAATGCTCCATGGTTTCCATTGTTTGAGTTTTGCCCAATTCTTAGACGCCATGACATTGCAGCTGACTAGCCTTAGCCCTAGAACTCAACCTACATCTATAAATACTTCCACTTCAGCCATCCTCAGTCCCAGAGCAAATCATCTCTTCCCTCAATTTATTGGAAAATGGTATGTGTTACCGCCAGCAATGGAGTTTCTATTATAGGATTGTGACATTGTTCCCCTTCTCTCGATGGAACCCACGACCAAATTGATGGCTGCGGTGAGTTCCTTACAGCTTGCTATTCAAATCTATGCCTTCAGTTTGTTGTTTGATTGCTTGATGAGGATTTCCCTGAATCCTTCACAATTACTACTTGTAGAATGAAGGCCATGGTTGGTCTGTGAGAAGGATCAATCTCCTTCATGATTTCCCAATTTCACCCCTCTATTTTCCCCTTTTGTTTTTTTCCAAGAAGGGCAAAATCGTCTTTTTGCCAATTTTTCCTTTACTTTGGGCTAATCTAACGAGCCATTGACTGAGATTTGACCTGCTGACATGGTGGCCTTAGATTGGTCTCGGGCTCCATTCTTCCCTCTCTCTCTTCTGTTCTTGCAAGATATTTGCTTAGGTGGCATTTCCTGATTGGTCGATTTTGTAAAAATCGTATCTTTTTCTCTGGTTTTCTAATAATTAAAATAAAATATGTTTTGGAATCACAAAAATGCGATATTTCTAATAAAAATATCTTCCAGTACTAGTTTTGAGTTTTATCGAAGGTGATTTTCTAGAAAATGAATTAATTAGTTAAAAATCACCAAAAAAAATGCGTCTAAAAGTCCATATCTTCAAAATACATGATATTATATGTTTTCTTCATCAAAAAACCTAACTAAGTGGTTGAGGTCGAGGAGAATAAAGATTAGGAGGCCCTTGGTATTATTTAAGAATAGGTACTTGGCTTTGTGGTGGGATAACATTGTTTGGATTCTCCATGGGTTGGGAAGGGAGTCTTCCCTCCTTACAGAGGGCAAGTGAAAGAGAGATTTGATCTAATCTTTTCTCAAGGTGGCTAATAGTTTTTACATGAGAGGACACATGTTTATCTACCTCATCAAGGCTCGTTAGCCTTCCAAGAACTTCCTCTTCAAACTTAGAGTTGTACTTTGAGCCTTGGTGTTGCCTTTGTTTCCCTTGTCCTTCACCACCCTGTCTCCTTCAAGAAAAAATTGGGTGATTCCTCCATTCTGGAGTATAGGAATTTGACATGGGGCCATGGTTGTTTCTGTTCCCAAAGGATTGTAAGTCTTTTACTTCTTCAAAGATAGCCTCCACAATGTAGAGTGGATAGAAGACCCTCCATCTTAATTCTTCATCCAGTTCATCATATCAGTCAGGATCTTCATCATTTGAGGATTTGCTTCTTCTTTGACTAGAGATGGAGGAGGAGGAGGAGGAGGAGGTGTATGATTTATGTCATAGTGCTCCCCCTTGCTTGAAGCTCGGTGGCGTGAGTTTTCAGCAAGGTACTCAAAGAGAGGTTAGGACTCCTCTGGAGGTCTGGCCATGCATGTTCTATCACAAGAAGAGTCAACTGTAGTCTGGATCAGTTCAACAAATCCAGTGTAGAAAGATTGCACTAGCTACCATAGAGAAGCTTCATCGTGGGGGCAGTCTTGATTGATATTTTGGAATCTTTCCTAGGCTTCATGGAAAGGCTCATTTTCTATTTTTGTGAAGGAAGGGATGCATCTCCTCGTATGACTTAGCTTGGAGATTGGATAGAACTTCTTTAGGAACTCATTCTTCATTACCATCCAAGTCACCAACTCGGGCTTGGGCATGTACCACTTGTTGGATTTTTCTTTGAGGGAGAAAGGGAAGAGGGTTCTTCTTATGGAGTCATCGATGGATGTAGATGTGCGGAAGGTTGAGCAGGTCCCCAAAAAAAATCTATATTGTGGTATACATCCTTGTTCTCCATCCCATAGAAAGTGGGTAGGAGTCCCAAGAAGGGTTGGTGGGATGGAAAAATGTTGGCCCAACATTTGGTCAACAAGGGTGTCAATGGGCGAGGTGTAGTTCCCTGGAGTGAAATACTCATGGAGGAAGAGGTTGGGTGGTGGTTGGGCTTCCCCATGAGAACCTTCCTCAGCCATCTCAGTTTCTTGGTGTTGATTGTGGAGGTGCTGACATATTATTCTACCCATCTCAGGGTTGAAGGGAACCAAGGAAGTAGAAGCCGAACATCAGCCAAGCATGCAAAATTATCACCTACACAATAGACAAGCAAACAATAAGAGACAAATTAGAAGGTAGATATATAAAGGTATATAAAGAATAAAGAATAGCAATGGTAAGGGCAGTAGGAAAATATAAGCTACTCTAACTAGCTAGGTCGAGTGCCTCATTTCCAAGCAATGACACCAGAAAGCTTGGTGTGGTCTTTTCACACTTGAATTTTTCAAATTTATAAAGCCCTAGACAAGGTTCACTCACAATACTAAAATACTTACCCACAAGAGCATGGGGTCATGTCATAGTATATATGAATGCAAGTGAGGGGTCAATCCACAGGGATAGAGGAGGAAATAGAGCTAGGTTAGAGCAGACTATGTTCCTAATATAGAGTGTAGGGTTTTTCGGGTTTGATGTTGATTGGGTTTGATTCTGCCAATGAAGTAAGAAATTTAAAGTTAGAAGTGAAACTAGACCACAAGAAACCTTAAGTTAACCCTAAGTAAGTTAAGTCTAGTTAGAAAAATAGGCAACTAACTAAGTAAGAGCAAGAAACTACAACTAAGTTACACTAGCAATGCAAATTAACACTAAAGGGACAAGTTAAGCACTAGATAAATTAATGACCTAGATTATCACTAACTAGTAAAATTAGCACTAGCAAGTTCAAACGAGCACAAAGTATTCAAGCAAGACCTAACTATCCAAATCTAAGCAATTGACTAGGAGGAAATAAAAGAAATTAACTTAAACTAGCATTAATAAGCAAGCAAACAAGAACAGTTTTAGCAAATTATGTAGAGAGGGCCATTTGGGGGAATGTCACAAGAATTAAAGTTGAGGGTTGAAATATCAAGCAAATCTTATGTTTTCATTCTTGATTGCCAAACCAAACAATACAGTCAAATGCGATGAAATAGCCCTAGAATATTAGTTGTCCATGGATAGAATAGAGTGTGAGAAGGAACCCTTTCTGTAACATACCAGATCTTGGACCCTACCCTAGAACTTTGACCTATTGGGTTTGACCAAACAGGGATGGGTTAGATCTAAAAGATGTTTGGTATACACCTAATGAGCTAATGCATGTATAAATTACCCTAATCTAACATAATGTTCTCACATTAGTCTTTGGTCAATTATGGACACATAAAATATGTCACATGAAGTAATATAAAATGTGTGCTAATAATCCCACATAATTCCTTTGGTGATAATATGAGCAGATGAAACATAATTGGATGAAAACGGTAATAATAATAATAATAATAATAATAATAATAAGGAGCCACAAATAATAATTGTGACATAACTTACTAAAATAAATCTCAAAAGTGGAATATAAGTTAACAATCATGTTCCTTGGGTCCCAATTGCTTTGGGAGTCAAGTTTCACATTATTCACATAATAATAATTATTTCAATTTATTTAGGAAAGAAAAGATCTAAGTTTTCCCCAAAATATAAAATAAAATAATAAATGACTCCAAAAGAGGAAAATAATCTTGAATCATAATCTACATAATAAATATAGCCTTTGGGTGAATTTGCATCCAATTTGGAGAAAGTTTGCTTAAAATGTGAAATTAGGAGAGAGAGAAAGTGTGTAGAACTTCAAAATATTAAATAATTGAACAAACAACTCCAATGTGTAAAATTAATGGTAAATTTGTATCCCACACATTAAATATGAAATGCTTGTGAATTTCATAAAATTCAGAGAACCTTAAACTCATTAATGCATGAAGAAAGACAAAATAGGATTTGATTTATTTAACACAATAAAAGTCCTCAAAAGGCATATCTAATTATATAATTAGAATCTACATGCTTTAATTAGTCTCTATGCAAAATTTCATCTAATTGGGGTAATGTTTAGACTCTCTTTTGAAGAGAGAGAAAAAAGGAAATAAATTTAGTTATCACTTTATTCAAGTGGATTTGATTTTGGTTATTTTGTCACGTTGTCACCCTATGATTTTCAATTCTCACATTTCACTTATGTTCACTTTGATCGCCACCATTGGTTTAAGATCATACGGTCAGCGGGCCTTCTCCTACCTTGGGTAGGAGGCCGACACCCGCATGAACAGTGTCATCACTTTTTCCTATTTGATATCTCACCCTCTGAATTCCTTTCTTCTTTCTTTCTTGTGCAATTGACTCATAACATGATTTCACACACTTTGAGCCCCAACATCACCCTTCTCGTGCCCTATAAAGGAAACCCCCAAAATCTCCTTTCTCCGCTCAGCTACCCCCTTTTAATAGAAACCTTCACACCTCCTCCCACCAGTGAGTGATCACTTAGAAATGTCCCTCTACTCCCGTGTGGTCCCCCTCTCTAAATTTATCCTGGACTTGCCTATAGTACTGCCGTAATCTCATCTTTCTCTTCTAAACCACCCGACTCCACAGTAGCACTGGCAGCATTGAAGATCCAATTTATCTCCCCTTATCCATTGTTGATGGTTCCTAGATACATCGATAACCTCATGACTCTTTGCCTTGGTGCTTGACTCACTGATGAACTCAACTTGGGTATCTGCTCTAAAGTTTTTCCAGTGACCATCACCAGGCAATGTCGGGGAGTGAAGGTTGTTAGGTTGCATTCATTGTTCGCCCGCGAAGCTCACCCACCTCTTGCTCTTTCCTCAATCCATAGGTATCCTCTAAACATCATCTTTCTGGTTGTCTTGTGATGTGTTCCTGAACCCAGAGTTCCCTCTCTTGGTTCTTCCAATTCTGTAGTATTTTGGTTTGGGTTTTGGTTGGTCAGACTCAAGGCAAACTCATGAAATCACTAGAGTTGTTTCTAGGTAGAATAGTTGAATGAATTTTAGGTTCTGACTTCTACATCAAGCTTCTAGTTTCACACTCATGTTCAGTTCATCGAGAAAGCTTCAACAAGATCGTTTTCCACTTACACCTTTAATCGACCCTTATTTACAATTTCTATGATAAGGGTAAAACCATCTTTTCATGATGATTCAGTTTGTTTTTGTGCTATGACAACTTTCCTGGTTGTTTGTGGGGCCGATCGAGTTGGCTAACCCTGATTGGGCCAACTCAGACCAAGCGGTCCAATCCCTCTCTCTCTGTTTCTTGCATGTGTTTTGTTGATGTGGCTTTTCCCTAGATTCTCATTGGTCAGATTTCTAAAATGCATAACTAATTATTTGTTTGGACAAAATTACAAATAAATATTCATTGGATTTATAAAAATATTATGTATCTTTTGTTGTTGGGTTTCATATCCTATATCTAATATTTAATAACATTTTATTTCTATGGATCAAATTAAAAAAAGAATTATCTTATAAAAATCATAACTAAATATCTATAAGTCAAAAAAATATAATAAGATATGTTTTGGACTTCTAATAACATATACTAAAATGTGGTATGGTTTTAGAAACCTAATTCACACATTAATAAAAAGGTGGTTTTTAGGGTTTAGATAATGTATATGAAATTGACACCAAATCTACATAATTGTTTAATAGGTTCTTTGAAGGCCTAGGTTTGGACCTAGTTGGACTTTGGAATTTGGATTCTGAAGCTGAGGTATGTTGTATCCCCTATTACTCCATGTTGAGCAATTCTTATATATTATTCTTTCTCTTGGTCCTATGGACAATAGCCTATACACATTGCTCTTATCTTTGAATATCATGGTTCTTGTGAACTATCTTATTTGCATTAATCATGGATATTCTCTTGGACTCTTTTATTATGCCTTGGTGCATGTTGGACTTACTGATGCTATGTGCCCACTATGATGAGGATGTTTATTTGTTCATATGTGATATCTTGTTCCCACTTGCATGTGGATGTATGTGTTGTCCATTGTATGATATGGCAACATTGTATAATTCTGACTACACTTTTCTACTTGCCTCTACATTATACAACTACGTGATTTAGTAGCACTAGAGTAGTGTAATTGCAATGGTTTTGTTTATGGAAGATGTGTAATTTCCTACTCTTTTGGGATAAAGAGGTTACCCCATACCCGGGCAAGATGTATGATTCTTGGCCCCTGTTTTATATATTTGGGAGTTTGGCAGTGTGTCATTCTCTATCAAGTTTCAAGGATGTGAAATCTCCACCTTTGTCTTTATATTTTTCTAGGGCTATGTTTATCTCACATGCATGCAGGATATTGATGATTATTGTGGGGTGTGTGCCCTACTTGTGCTTCATTTCCCACCATGGTAGTGGATGTATATATGGCACAATCTTTTATTTGTTTTAATGGAAAGTATCATTTTATTGTGATTCTTTTCTTTTAATACCCACTTGGGTGGTACTTTTCTTTTCTATTGGAAACCATTATCTCTATTGTCCTTTATTTCATAATATTGCTCAATTTCCTTTTAGTATGCAGATACCAACCTTTGTTGATGTATTCTATTTTTCTCTTCTTACTAGGGTATGCTTACAACCCTAGGTGAAAGACTTAGAGGACATAGCATAAAGATATGGACCTAGCGTAAGGAGTTAAAGCTTGGAGACAAAGTTGTTATGGCTTAGATTTCCCTCTGCTTAGATCCATATGGTGTATCTTTCATGTAAACCCTTCGTGGGAGCTTATGATGTTCCTTTGTAACCTTATGAGAAATTGAATATAGTCAATGTTTTTATTCCGTTGCTACACTTTGGTTGTTTTGTATACCATAAATAAGATTTGAAAATTTTACACCCACTCCAAGATACCTTATAGGTGTGTTTGGATTGGAGGTTTTATTCTTCAAATTTTTAGTAGAAAGGTGGTTTCACCTCTTTACACTTTCTTTTTTTGGTCGGTCGAAAACATGTGTTGCTTTTTTGTATTTTTTCCTTTGTTTCTATACAAAACAATCCATCTTCAAAGCTGAAGATAGAGAAAAAAAAGAAAGGACAAACTATAACTATACAATGAGTATAGCAATAAAACCAGGACCAGGAACCCCATCTTCTAGAAAGCAAACAGATCTTCAGTCCGATCTTCAAAGAAGCAGATGCTTGAGAAGGATGGCCAACTTCCAAAGAACTCAACCATCATGACATCTCAGAAGGCAAAGAAGCTCACCAGATCTTCAAACAAAGAGACGACCAGGCTCAGGAGAACAAGAATCGTCAACCCAACCATATCCAGCCAGAACAACTCAACCATCACAACCAAAAACTGTTGTGAGAGGGGAGCAAAGAGCCATCACAGGGCAGAAACAAAGAAAAAAACAACCTCAACCATAACAGCAACTTGCCACTCAAGGGGCCACAACCCAACAGCAACTCAGCCAAAGCAACCCGAAGAGGAGGAATCCGAACATGAGCAAGCAGCTGCAGAACCAAGCTTCCAGAAAGAAAAACATCCAAACCCAGCAGCAAGCAGCTGATCCAGAACAACAAAAAAGTAGAACAACCAAGTAGAGTGGACATATGAAAAAGGAAACTCAGAGCAGAAGATGAATCATCAAACACCAACACCTCCACCTCAGAAAAGATCAGAAACAACAAACTCCAGCTTCAACCAGCAGCCTGAAGGGGGCCAAAAACCCAACAGCAACAAAAACAAAGCAGCTCGAGGAGAAGAACAACTGAACTTGCAGCAATAGAAACAAACTTCAGGAAGAACAGCCAAAGATCCTAGCAGACAAGCATCTGATCCTTAGCAGCAAACAGCAGCAGAGAAAACCAAGAATAAAGAATATGTGAATAGGAAAGACCAGAACAGAAGAAGAAGCAACAGACACCAAACCTCCATCTCAGAATCAGCCATAAACAATATCGAAATCTGCATGGATAGCTTTCCAAATATTATCAGAACTTCTGCTAATACCAGAATGAACTCTCACATTTCTTTATCTCCAAACATGATAAAGAATCAATTGACTAATAGATTTAGCTTTTTGATCAACCATAATAACCAGATCCTTCCAACTTCTCGGAATGGCGCCAATGAACCCCTCCTTCACGGCAATACTCCATAAAGAAGTAATGAACTGACAATCAAAGCTCACATGTTGTGAATTTTCATAATCCATATTACAGGGAAAACACATGGAAGCAAGAGGAATCCCAACCCTTCTCAAATAATCTAAGGTAGGCAATTTGTTAAGAACAGCTTTCCAAGCATGAAATTTGCAATTTAACTGACACTTACAACTCCATATCCAGTCAAACTTCGGATCAACAGTTCCTTTACTTCTAACACAATCCCAAATCATTTTGAATTTAGCATAAGTGCACTTGTTGAACAGCCAACTATCTTCAGAATAAATTTTATCAATATTGATGCTACTGACAGCCTTCAAGATAATATGAGAGCATCTGGAATCTTTGATATACCACTTCTTATCCTTAATGATGATGCTTAAAGGCGAATCTTCAGGAAGACCAGCCCTAACAATCAGCATCCTATCGATGACATTATTCAACATCTTTCCACCACACCAAGGATCCTTCCACAGCTTTATAGAATGGCCTTCGCCAATTCTAACATCAATAAACTGATTTAGAACCTCCCTGCTCCTCAAAAGAGAATTGAACATCCATGAATGATTAGCAGAAATAGCACAACTCCAAAAAGTCTCTTTCTTTAAATACTTTTTGCTAATCCATTTAACCCAGAGAGAGTCTTTTTTTCTAGATAAATCCCATGCATTTTGAACTAAACAAGCCAGAGCCACCTCTTCAAATTTTCTTATCCCCAAGCCTCCTTCCTTCCTAGGCAAAGTCACAGCTTCCCAACCAACAAGATGAATATTCTTTTTATCATTCGATTGACCCCATATAAAGTTTCTAGTGAGCCTGTCAATATCATCAAGAATAGAGCAGGGAATAGGAAAAGACATCACCCAGAATAAATGAATAGCAGATAGAGTAGATCTAACCAATTCCACCCTGCCAGCTAATGAGAGGGTTTTACTCTTCCAACATTCCAATCTTTTCTTCACTTTGTCAACCAAGATCTCACATTGCTTTCTTCTCATCTTACCAGAGAACAAAGGTAAACCCAATTATTTCGTGTCTTCAAGCTTGCCAATACTAATACCCAGAGTGGAAGAAATGTCATCATCAAGAATACATTCCCCCAGAAACAGGTTACTCTTGTTATGATTAATCTTCAACCCCGACATGCTTCCAAAATCATCAAGCAGCCTTTTAATATTCATAGCACTAACTAAATCATCTTTGGCGAAGATCATTAAGTCATCAGCAAAAATAAGGTGCGAACAGTACACCTTCTTAGAGATAGAAATAGGAGTAATCTCACCATTCCTAACATACTTCTTCAGCATTTCAGAAAAACCCTGCATGGCAATGACAAAAAGGTATGGGGAAATAGGATCACCTTGCCTTACACCATTAGAAGGGAAAATAGGACAAGAAGGTTCCCCATTAATAAGAACCTGATAGGAAGTGGAGTAAAAAATATTTTCAATCCAATTAATCCATTTTAGAGGAAAACCCATCTTCCACATAATAGAAAAGATATACTTCCAACTAACTGAATCATAGGCTTTAGAAATATCTGCTTGTATGCACATCTTATCACAGGGCTTTTTCTTGAAATCACACAAAATCTCATTGGTTAGCAAGACGGCATCCTTCAAACTTCTTCCTTTCACAAAAGCACACTGACTGATATCTATAATGCTAGGAAGTGCCAACTGAAGCCTGTTAGTCAAAATTTTTGAAATAATCTTATAAAACACATTGCAGAGCGCTATAGGTCTCCAATTAGCTAGAAGAGAAGAATCCTGCCCTTTCGGGAGAAGAACAATAAACGTCTTGTTTGCCTCTTTAAGAAGTTTTCCCTCCCTAAAAAACTCACAGACAGCTTCATAGACATCATCTCCAATCACTCTCCATGCATACTTATAGAAATGGCAGTTGAACCCATCAGGACCAGGACATTTGTCCTCCTTCATTTTATCAATCGCCTCATCAACCTCCTTCTTTGACACTTTACTAATAAGCATGCAGCTTTGAGCTTTAGACAAAACAGGACCATCCCAATCATCCTTCCACACCCTACCTTTCTCCTCTTTACAAAATAGAGAATTATAAAAGGTAACAATAGCCGAATTAATATCTTCATCATTTCTACATAATTCCCCATCAACATTGAGATAGTTAATAGTATTTCTTATCCTTCTAGTCTTCAACGAGGAATAGAAAAATTTAGTGTTAGAATTACCCTCTTGAAGCCATTGAACTCTAGATTTCTGCTTATAGAGACTTTCTTCCATCCTGGCAGCTTCCATCACCTCCTTCCTTAACAAATTAGCTTCACGCCTAAGATCCACATCATTAGGAGCAAGATCAGCCTTTCTCTGAGCAATACTAGAAGCATTCTTTAAATGGGACAGATTATCATGGACATTTCCAAAGCATTGCTTGTTCCAAGAAACCAAATTCTTCTTGAGAAGTTCAAGTTTTCTATAAACTCTGAACATAACAAAACCAGCAACCTCTAACTCCCAAGCCTCTTTAAGAAGGCCATCAAAATCTTTATGAGGTGTCCAGGAGTTAATAAATCTAAACGGAGATTTCCTTTTTTTTAACATCACCTAAAAACAGAGATAATCTTCTGTGATCACTCACTAATTCAGTAATGCATTCACCATGGAAATTCTCATATGAACTTTGAAATTCACCATTATACAAAATCTTATCAATTTTGGTGGCAATGAATTGGTCACCATCTTGTTTATTGTCCCAAGTAAAAAATGGGCCACTCATATCCATTTCAAACAACCCATAGTCCAGAACGAACTGATTAAAGTCTTCCATAGATTTGGCAGAAGGGGCGAGAATACCAATCTTTTCACTACTTTTTCTCACAGCATTAAAATCTCCCAAAATGATCCAAGGGCCCTGAAGATTATTAGCATAACAATCAAGATTCCTCCAAAGACTAACCCTATCATAATCATCATTATGACCATAAACAGCAGTAAGACAGAATTTATCATCATCTTTATCAACTCTAACATGAATAGCTTGATCACATTCATCGATTTTAGAGATATTACAAGCTCCCTCCTTCCATAAAATAAAGATTCTACCCAAAACATGCGAATTCAGATTTGAAACCCACTTATACTCTCCAAAATAAGTACTCAACAACTTCTTAGCTTTCTTTTCCCTGATCTTCGTCTCAACAAGGATGACCACATCACTGTTGGCCCTCCTAATTACCTCTTGGACACTCAGGATCTTGTTACTTATTCCCCTGACATTCCAAGAGGTAATAGAAAGGGAAAGGCTCATTTGATAACTTGGGCTGTTGAGCTGACAGCCTCAGCATTTCCAGAAACCATAGAAAGTTCTTTAGGCGAGGGAATTGACTCCAATTGATCTAATCTTAGATGATTGCCAATCTTTAACTTCAATTGTCTTCTTGGCGGCTCCTTGAAACAGGTGTTGCCCTTAGGATACTTCACCGAAGTCGAAGAAGCATGTGATGAACTCTCACTTTCAGGAGAAACGTTTAGAACAGTCAAAACAGGGGATGGAGTCGACGGGCCAGCACTTGAAGAAGTTCCCTTTTCATTGCAATCTATAGCCGGCAACTCTGAATTCAGATTCACCACAACTTCATTCCTACAAAAATCAAGCCTCTCGATCCTCCCTATATCATTAGACCCATCAACAGCAAAGCCTTCATTGACTTTTTCTAAAAGAACAACATCCTCCACAATCAGTTCTTCTGGAGGTCGACATGCTGTCCCACTTCTTATTTCATCTTCATCCAGAACTTCCTCAATAATGCAAACATTACTGACTTCCGAACAGGCTTGAGATATTACCTCAGAACAAACCGTAACTTGGTTCTTCTTCGCTTCCCAGATAGTTTTCTGCTTCTGAGGTTTCAGTATGTGATTACTAGTTGCAGGCAGGACCAGACATTCATCATGACCAAGATAGCCGCATTGTTTACACTTATACGGTATCCATTCATATTCTATTTCCACAGAATGCTCAACCCCTTCATCGCTTCTGAGAGTAATCATTCTTGGAAATCTTGCATCCTTGTTCACCAGCACCTGGATTCTAGCTATATCCATACGGCAGAAGTTAAGAGTAGCATCATCCATTCTCACCGGGTCACCTAGGTAGGAACCAATCCTGTTGAAGGTACGATGATCCCAAAGCTCCATCGGGAGGTTCTTTAGCCGCACCCAAATCGGAACTTCGAACAGTATAATCTTGGATTGCTTCTCACCAAGACACCATTGCTTCAGAATGACCGGCCTTCCACATACGTACCAATCGCCTTCCAGAACAGCTTCCAAATCTAGCAATTCTTCAAATCGGATTAGAAAGAACCCATTCCCCCTGTCGAATATCTCAAAGATGCCTCGGACATTCCAAATGCTAGCAAAATGATCCACCAGAAGTGGGATATAAGGCTGGAAATCCACAATATACCCCAGCAGGCATCTACTCCACTTTTCTGAATTCTCCAACGCCTCCGCACTAGGGTAGATAAGCTTGTCGTTCTCCAATGACATAGTTGTTTTCTTTAGATCTGCTGCTCTGACTGTAGATCTCGGTCTAAGATGTTCCCACCTAAACGGATTTCTTTGTAGATCTGAGTCTGGCTCGCCTGCCGGTAACTGTTGAATCTCAGAGACCGTGCCCCTACGTCTGAGAATAGGCTGGGGAGGAGGAGGACGGCAGGATGTCGGCGCCTTCCCAGTCGGCTTATCGCACGCAGCCGCGGGCATCTCGGCAGGCCTTATTTTACCCCAGACTTGATCATAAAAACATCCAAGGTCTCTTTACACTTTCACCCCCTATCTAGTCGTACGAGGCTCAATTGGACCAAGGTCTAGGTGAGATTTCTATTGGATTCAACTAATCTAGGTTTCTAGGGTAAGGAGTATTAATGCAATTGAGAGACAAGGTTAAGAAGGGATTGTAGAGATGGGGGGGGTTTCACATGTTACTCACCATCTAACCTTTAGAAAACTTTAGGCAATTACATTAATCCCTCTTACACTAGTAACTTAGATCTTACACCTAGTTTTGGGAGAAGAGAATTGTGCATAGAAAGAGAGGGATCTAGCTAGGGATCCATTAATTGGACCCAGGAGCAAACCCTCAAATAGCTACATACATTTCATTTTGACCTATAAGCTAAGTGTCATCAAACATCATACAATAAGAAATCTACATTAAGAAACATAAATCACTAGTAGGACAATGGGAAATAAGATAAAAGCATGGAGAAATCATCCTTAAAAGAAAATATTTTTAATACAAGTAACATTTTCCCCAACATGGTATCATAGTAACATTTTACCCCAAACATCCCACCACAAGGGCTTAGCTACTCATAGAATAAGAAAACAAAGAGAAAGAAGAATGAGTAGAGGAGTGAGGATACATAGAACATGGTGAAGACTCCTCCTTATTCACCTCTTGGCTGTGGAAGATGAAGAACCTCCCTCTAAGGATGTAAATGGCATGTTTGGATGTGGGTTGGTGGTGAAAACCCTAGGAAACTAAGGTTTTTGGGTGGAAATGAGATGGAAATAGAAGGTGGGAGGTAAGTGGAGATCTTTAATGCTAAGGGGGGAAGCAATGAATGTTACAGGTGTCTAACATCATGTTGTAGCCACCACTATGGTATATATAGGTGGTGGGGAAGCACTAGGGTAAGTGGGGATAAAGTTGGTAATGTAGTGGGAAAAATGCTTAGGGTGTGTGCTCACCACAGTCGTGGTGGGTACCACGGCCGTGGTGAGTGTGAATTGGTACAGCCATGGGGAGTGATACTGGCATGGTGGATATGTGTTGTAGAGTGGAGGTTAGGAAAGTGGAGTGGACACAGCCGTTGTGGGTGTCATGCTCATGTTGGGTGGATGGAGCCATAGTCGTGCTGCATCGCACATCGTGCTGGAGGGGAGGTGCCTTGGTCATTCTTCATTCATGTCTGTTTTGTCTTCTGCCCACCACGGTCATGGAAGTTGCTACATTTGTGGTGATATTTAGTCACCACGGTCATTATGGTGTCCACGGTTGTGGTGGATCTTTGATTTTCTTGGCATTTCTTCTGTGATTGTTGGTGAAATGGCCATGGTTGTGGCAGAGTAACATGGGCCGTGGTGAGGGTCCAGTTGCTTGACTTTGCTTCAAACTCATTTAAATGGCTGCTAATTTCTTTGGAGCATTTCTTGTCTATTCAAGGGGTGCTTGGGGAATATTTGGGTCCAATCTTAGGGTGTAGATGTTGCAAAATATAGGCATAGAGAAGGCAGTGGAATAAAAAATTATCTATCCATATTTCTTAGAATAGAAAGATTGGTATCAATAACTATACAATGGAAAGGATGGTTTAACGAGTTCAAACCTAGTCCTAGAGCAAGTCCATTGACTATAACTCGTTGTAGTAGTGCAACACTCCTTGTTGCACTAGGACTTGTTTGTGGCAACTCTTGGTCTCCACCACAGATAGCAGATTGGGACAACAACTACTATAGATCCTCCATAGACCACAAACTGATGTTGTCCCCCTAGAAATAGCCAAAGGACTCCTACCTCTATAGTAATCCACATGGGCCACTTAGAACCCCTATCATTCTTATAGAAAATACAGAGAGGATTCATCCCATTCGGGTGGTGTACTAGTCACCAACTTACTCTCCCACACCAACTTGTTTTCCAATAGTTGTCTTTCCCTCATTGTCCTTCCCTGATTAGGTAGGACTTTATTGGGTTCTTGTAGTTACTACAACCATAGAGGGAAAAAAATTTACAGAGCAATTGATGTTCTGCATTATGTGTATTGAGAAGCCCTTAATACCCCTCTATATATAGGAGGGGTTTGGTTTTGGGTTCCCAGTCGGTGCGGGAGTAGAATGGTCTAAAATATCCATTAATTAATTGTTGTGTGATAGTTGAACCAGTCAATTCACTGGTGAACCGGTCGCCTGGTCAGTGAGCCATTCGGTTTACTGAGTGAACCGGTCATTTTATATGTTTCTCAAATCACAATTGAATTGACAATTTATTTCTAATTAATGCCCAACATTAATTCCTTATACCAATCGAATTGTACAAGTGAAATGATCAACTTTTCTTCATGAATCAGTAAAATTACCAGAAGATTCAGTTGGACCAACTGAGCTGATCAGTTTACTAGGTGAACCGGTCATCTCACCAACTTGAGACAATCAGTTCACCCAATGAGCCAATTAGTTGGTGCCTTGACTCATGCAGAATTTAGTCAATTCAATATCCAATCAATCTGACGCTCTAACCATTTAGTTTAACTCTTCAACTTGATGTTTTTGAGTTGTGTTAGTTAATTTGTTGTTTAATTGAATACGTAAACATCTTTATTAATCAACTTAAAAAAAATCATGGATAAACTCCTATTCTAGGTGAGTTCCTATGTGTGTGACACTATAGGTCCCATATTACGTTGGCAGTAAGTTCCCATAACAAATTATGACATCACAAGCAATGAGTGATACCTAGATTGATACCTAATTAAATGGAAAGTTAGAGAATAACTTCATCCTACAATTTTTGATAGGTATTGCAGTAATTGTATAATTC
Organism: Alisma plantago-aquatica; assembly: GCA_963693085.1. Taxonomy (NCBI): domain Eukaryota; kingdom Viridiplantae; phylum Streptophyta; class Magnoliopsida; order Alismatales; family Alismataceae; genus Alisma; species Alisma plantago-aquatica. The sequence continues at coordinate 595,831,270 of OY856415.1, forward strand.
CTTTATCTCTGATATCCAGATTGAACTCGAGGCATGGAATCATCACCCTTTCAATGTTAAATCCATGTTCCTTGAACTAGAGCAGACTGTCTGAGATATATGTGACCTCAATATCATATATTGGTTCACATGAGCATGCGCATGCTTTTCTTAGTTTTGCTTATCAAGTGGACAAGATGTCATACTCCTATAGGAGGTACAAATCCCATCTACATCACTCACAATCATCCCCATGTGTCACAGTGCATCCAATCATCACCTCTATGGCAACCCTTATTCAAGATTAGAGTCGATGATGTCAAAGCACACTGAACGAAATGTGATAAGTGTAGTGACTTCAGGTTTAAGAACCACAATCACCACCTTCACTGTGAGAGACAACTATGACTATAATGTGCGGTTTCCATGTGTTACTCTCAAGGTAGGTCTGTCTGATACACTGTTCTCTATCACGTATATTTGTGCTTGGTTTGATATACCATATCATGACTAATGAGATTCTGTCATCAACCAACCCATAGTCTAGTCTTTAGTATTGTTATTGTCTATTTGCCTTCTATAGCAACATCCGACTAGGGACATAATAAGAATGTACATACTCTTAACAACCATATGATCTCATCTTCAAGTCATGTACTTCAAGACATATGTAATTGAGTGATTTTCATTCTTTAGACCTTCATTGTGTTTCCTCTTTATCTCATAATTGAGTGAAAGAACATGAATTGGAAGCCTGCCTTTATTATTGTTAATCAAATCATTTATCTGATATGTCATCACAATCATAATATGATTGGCTCTCTAGGCATACATACCAACAGATTCCCACTTGAACTTAGAGACAATCACCCATGAATCTTATCCTTAGTGATCTAAACATGTCCATCACATTTCTACTGCGTAAGTGCTAATCCAATTTTTAGCAACATTTTGCCATAACAAGTAAATTGCATGTTCCTTATCTCTTTATTGTCGATCTCTCGTATGAGAGGGAACTTCCATAATATGTTATCTGATATTCCTTTCCTAACAAGTAGCTCCATTGTTTTCATAGTATCACTATTGTATAATCAACAGTTAGAATATCTTTAAGTTCATTCATATGAGCTTATAGATCCATATAGTATCCATTACTATGTTCATAACACCAGGATACTCAGATCATATTTGTAGAATTGAATTAATGGTAATTAGTTTGGAACTTTTCTAACTTACAACTCTTTCTTAAATCAAACATATTTTATTGCAATCACTTTTTTCATTTTGGAAGCTTGCATCGGTGTAATCCTTTACATCAACTCTTCTTTTTTCCATTAATTGGAAACTTACCCTTAAGTGCTTCACAAGTACTAATGGGTGTTTTAGATGACATTCCAATGATATCATCTTGTCGTGTCCAATACATACACGAATATGGGATGAATACATTTACATCGCATACATTATGGATCCAATTACTAGTGCATATGGCATCTCACTCATGCCTTTCCATTCTTCTCAAGAATTGGAACATTGGATTCTTGAGAAAATAATCCCATCTACATGGATAGATTCTTTCTCACTGAATCCTTTACACTAAATGTACTCATACTAAGGTTATCAAACTTTCTAGAACTATCTCTATAGATCTCAATCCATATCCTACAGGATGCTTCACCTAATCTTTCATTATTGAAGGTGTTTTCCATGTCTGATCCCAACATCAACCTTGTTGAGATACCATTCTACGTTACTATGTGGAATATTCATATATGCTCCCAAAAAATCTTTTGTAATCACATATTTCATCTTTATCTTGATTCAAGTCAAACTCTTTGACTATCTTATCAAGACAAAAGACTTCAACTCTGAGATGCTTGTCTTGTATCTTATACATTTTACTTGCACTAATGAAGTTATAAAACCTTTAGGGTGTGTCATGTACACATCCTTTTTTATATTCCTTTTAAGGAATGTGATTTTAGGCTTCATTTACCAAATCTCATAGTCTATTCTAGCTCCAACAACAAGCAGGACAATTTGTGAGGGGATTTCTTTAAGTTCAATAGTATGAACTAAGCTAAAAATCTTATAGCCGTTTTTTCTTTTATGTTATCCATGTAGGTCTTTAAAAAGAAAACCCCAACTTCACCTTTTGGGTTTTACCCCTTCAGGTAGTACTACCAAGGTCATACCTTGTTAGTTTACATGGACTACAAGATGGCCTTAGGCCATTTCTCATATATATTTTGATTTACAATAGTTTTAGTTGATATGTTGGCTCATCATCTTATTGCCAACCTATTAGAGTTTTTGGGTTCACAACCTAGAACTGTGAGGTTTTTTGTTACATGATGAACTTGAGAATCCATAAAAATTTGTGATTCTCACTTGTTCTCATTGTACCGCTCTATTGAATCTTTCAAGTACTCATTTTACATTGATTCTTTTGGAACTCAATTTTCCCAGTAACAACATACTTTTGTTATTGGATTGGGATCAAAGGCAGTATTCAATAATTATGGTTTGTTGATAAACCTTTTTAGAAACTACTTTCTTTATATAATTTGCTATCCATAAGACTTATCTGGACATTCCTATGTTCCATATCTCATATGGGGTCTTGAAAACATTTAGGAATACATTATTCTTAGTGCAAAACATGTTTCTTTTAAGGAAATTAGAAGATTAGATTAAATGATAATCCTAACGTGACTCATCATGATTTGACTCCTTCCTTCTGACACGTCATTATGTTTTAGGTGGATTTGACTTGTGATACACTATCACAGTTCCTCCATAAGGTTCTCAACCTGTTTCCATAAAGTATTTCAACATTTGGTCATATCAAAGTATCTTAATATCTTTAAGTAAGTTGTATACTTCATGTATGTAATCTTCTTGAACACATCAAGTGATTTGTATTTTACTGATTACATATCATCATATCACCATCAAATATTATCAAGTTCAAATAACTATCTGTAGCATAAGATCTCCGTACATCAGCATGTATAGAGATTTTATCCTCCCACAACATCTAGTGAAGGGTATTTAGTCATATTGCTCATAATTAAGATTTACCTATCTCTTTTGGGTTCAATAACCAAAAAGTCTATATAAATAATAAATTGGATTCTAGATATGCATTTATTATATATGTGCCCAAGATAATGATGCTAAAAATTTCTTTGAGTTATCAATAATCCCCTTTGGTACTTTCGGTATTAAAAAAATTATAAGATATTTTGTAGTGGACCCACAGAAGATCAAATCTTTGAAATAGAAGCATTAACAAATTTTTATTTATAACCATCCTTGTCCATACAAGATGCATAAAGTAAATGTTTCTATTTATTGTCATAATGAAATAGCAGTTCAATCAACTCTATTACATGTCATTTGGGATAAGATAAATTCTAAATGTAGACTGAAGTTGTAGTAACTCTTGCTTTATCACAGCCCATCTTTGTCCTTTCATAAAGTCTTTACTTCTTATCATATCATGCACATCAACGTATGTCATATCTACATCTAATATCACATACCTTGATGAAGAAATATTAAAAGTTATGTTATAATGTTTATACCTAAAATAGAGGCCTCTGCTTCTTTCTTCTTCTTCTTCTTTAGTTCCTCTAGGAAGAGAGGAAATTTTTCTTCTAGTGTTCATCATGGTGGAGGTGGTGACACTTGCCTCCCTTCTTTGCTCCTCCTTTTTCCTTGAGGTTTGAAGATTTGGTCTTATGACTAGCTTTAGAACTTTTTTTAGCTTTGCCTTTACCTTTGCCTTTGGACTTTCCTTTTATCTTGATGATCATCATCACAGACTTGGGTTTGTCTTTCTTCATTTGTGGCTCGGCTATTCTCAATATTCCCAACAACTCTTCCAATGGCTTGTCAAAGCCATTCATGTTGTAGTTCATAAAAAATTGACTATATGACTCTAGAAAAGATTGTAGAATCACATCAGTGGCCAACTCTTAACCCAAATAGAATCCCAGTATTGATAGGTTCTCCACATACTCAATGGGCTTGAGCACATGAGGACCTACTGGATCTCCTTCTGTCATGTTACATTTGAACAACGCCTTTGAGATACATATCTCTTTTGTCTTGCTTGATCTTGGAACATGTTCTTAAGATGTGTGGCCATCTCAATAACATCCATGTTTTCATGTTATCTCTGCAACTCATAGTTCATGGAACACACATTAGGCACTTGACATCAATGAAATCTTTAGTATGATTCTTGTAAGCATCCATGTCATCCTTAGGTGTAGTGGGAAGAGGTTATTCTGGCTCTGGTGTCTCTAGGATATAGAGCTTACACTCTTGAGTGAAAACAATTCTCAGCATCCTCAACTAGTCATGGAAGTTGTTACCATTTAACTTGTCCTTCTCAAGGATCAATCATAAAAAAAAGGTGTTGTTGTGTGTTGCCATTTGAGTCTTCAAAAGAATTTGTAATTTTGTCAAAAACTCATTTTGATTTGATTTGATTTGATTTGATTATTTTGATGATATTGATTAGGACTTTAATTAACTATCACTCTCGCTATTTTAAATTGATAGGTCTTACATGTCAGTTTGGAAGATTGTAGCATACAACCTTCTAGCAAGCCAAAAATAATTCAACTATTACCTGACCAACACCATCATCCATAGTCAATCATTGAGGTAGTCAAATTTGTTAGTTGCATCATATGTAATTCTTGGATAGATGATATGCACAACTCTTTGTCATAATCATCTGTATGTCTTTGGTGCTTAATCTCATTAAGGACACATAGTTAAGCCTGACCCAATAGTCAACACAATAGATATGCACCCTGCTTTGGCAGAACCTACATATATGCCATCACACTTCCACGAGATGGACCGCGCACCAAGCTTTGGTGTAATATATGCTTGGTTGATCCAGCTTTACATGTTTGCTACTAATGGAAAGCATATTCGACTTAATATTTTAATTCAGAGAGTTGAATTTAGTTATACATATATAGTATCCAATCATCACATATACTATGATGACACCCTCCATCATTAAGATAACAAGTGTCGTCAGTGGTAATAGAACATGTGGAAACAATTAACGACAGCAGATTACTGAAAAATCACTAAAAATTAAAACCTTTTGCAAAGAGAACCATTCTTAAAGAAATTCCTTCAACAAGAACCAATGTATTATATATACAACCTGGTTCATCATGTACAAAACATGTATCATCTTCTCTCAAGGGATTTTATGTACATCATTACTTTGCTAAGAGCACAAGTAACCAAAATCCTTGAAGCATTCAAACCAAAATCTCAAATCGATTATAAAACATTAACTATTGATTCCTATGACCTGAGAGTTTGATAAGAGCACAAGTAACCAAAATCCTTGAAGCATTCAAACTGAAATCTCAAATTGATTATAAAACATTAACTATTGATTCCTAGGACATGAGAGTATAGAGATGACACATAGGACTCTCTATATACAAACTTGACAGCTAGTATCCCCACCTGGGATATTACTACTGTTCTTGATGTTGTTGCTGCTGCTCTTCCCTTGTTACAGGGTTTATGCCTCCTTGTCTGCATCTACCTAAAAATTTGGATCCCACGGGACTGAGACAATTCATAAAATTGCCCTAGTGAGAGATATAACTCTCCGTCGAAAACATTATTATTGCAATTTGAAAGAAATAAATTGAGCAGTGGAATCAAATACTTCAGCAGCAGATAAATCAACATCTATGCAGATTAGAGCAATATTTCTAATCGAATATTTCAGTTATAACTTGATAAGGCAGCATGTCTCTTATTTAATAAGAACATGAAGAACATATATAACATTTATGTATTTAAGACGTGCTAAACAAGATAACATCAACCAGTGATTCTCGTATTTCAATCTTATGCAAATACGCTACACGGCTGATTACATTTTACATTCAAACTTATGCTCTGAGGAGATGAGGTATACCGCTCATACTCCAACCAACCACTGTGAAGTCAAAATTGGTACCATACATAGGTCCATGGAAGAGCCGGACTCCATGACCTCCCACATCCCGATCAATGCAGGATCACATGCAAGACAACTTGTGTCTCTGCTATATAGCTTGCCATGGTATATTGGCATCTTCACTATAGAGCTACAGCGGCAGCTGCACTCTCTTCACAATCGAGAGATTTTGTGTTTACCTCCATCGATTTGACATTAACATCATCAGGAGATTAGTTATACATCAATCCCAGTACATATAATGAAGGATTGAGAGGTTTGATGTTTACCTTCCATCAATCTCTTCAAGAGGACGTAAGGATATTTTCGCACATTGACCCCCGCATATTCAAAAATATGCGCTCTACAGGAGATCTCATAAGAAAACTTGTTTCACCATCACCAGCTACTGACGATGATGGATCTATGGTCATAGCACTACATGAATAGATTTTACATGATTAATTAAGTACATTATCATATTCTTTTAGCATCAGCCAAGTTTTCAAACATAACTTATTAAATGCTTACAAAGAAAACATGTACTATTCTCATCAAGTGCTTCTCAATCTTTGAATGACTTTGGGGATCTCAGTCCCTCTTTTCAATACTGGAAACTATCATCCCTTCACAATCTCAATACCATAATCATATGGTTCTGGGTATTCAAACCCTTAGCTCATCACTAAGCACTGTTACCACATTCTCGGGTAAATATCACCATCAAGTCATCTGACCAAGCTAAACATAATACTTGCTACACAAGCATTTCTCATGGCACGTTAGGCCCATTAACTCTCTTATTACCTCTTACTAAGCAACAAGGCATGTTATGGCACACAAGGCCCAATAAATAATTTCAATAAACAAACATCATAGCTCATACCTGGCCATGATCATCATCTCAGAATACCTGCATGGTTAACACACATGATAACAGATATAACAATCATATTTCAGTTCCATGTCATTCAAGGGTAACACCACTATTCCTTTACCAGAGATAGGGTTTCCCATTTCATATCAATCAGAGTTACTTATTCCTTTTGCACAATTAGGACCAATGATTCATCATTTCATTGTCTAAGATTAGAGTTTCATGCTATAAAATATAACCCAGAGCTAGGGTTTCACATACCTTCACCCTATTTTAGAATTAGGGTTTACTATTCACATTACATCACCCTGGATTAGGGTTTATATTCAATAACCCGTAATTAGGGTTTACTATTCATCCCAATTAGGGTTTCATGTTGCATTACCCATAATTAGGGTTTACTATTCATCCTAATTAGGGTTTATCAAAAAAATACTTTGAATTAGGGTTACTCATGTTATTACCCTAAATTCATATCAAATTATCCTCCTAGTTTAGGGTTTCGCTCAAATTTTCCCTAAATTAGGGTTTGAGTTCATTAATCAACTCAATTAGGGTTTTATGATCTCTTTATCAAGGATCATGCCCTAATTGTACATCATATCAATTTTGAATGGGTTATACTTAATTACTACATGATTATCATTCATGTATGAACCTTTCTCTCTCATCCTACTCAGGATGTTCACTGCTCAATTCCTGGTTAAATTGAGTCTACTCTTTATTCAATACATGCATTTATGGTTAACTTGATGTATTGGATCATTGCATCATTAGACATCAATGATTAACCCCACTAAGGGTATCAATCATCTAGTACAATAGATCCTCAAATGGTTTGATCAATTGAACCTTCAATTACATGAGGAATCTAATTGAATTGACCAATTGAACCTTCAATCACATTAAGTGATCAATTGGATTAATCAATTGAATCTTCAATTGCCTTAGGTATCCAATTAGATTGACCACATTGGACCTTTAATTGCAACAGATATCCAATAGTTTAACCATGTTGAACCTCAATTGAATTTGACTAACTAGACTCAAATGGTTGGAAACCATTTGGCAAAGTAACTTGAAATCGAATGGACCTTGGTCCCCAAACAGTTTGAGATTGTTTGGTCCAAACCCTCTTAAAACCGAATGGACCAAAAAGTCCCTTCAACACTCAATTGATTCAGGGTTTCAATAGGTGAACCGAATCTCAATTGAATTCTTGGTTTATTCATTAATTAAACTATGGAATCCTTCTTCAATTGAACCCCCAATTAGGGTTTTGAACCCAATTGATCTAGGATTTAGACTCAAAGAACCTTCAATTAGGGTTTGGAATCGAATATCCATCAATGATCAACATTGTGGAATTGATCCAATTGAAATCAGTGAACCATCATCAAATTTTTGATGTGACCTGAACTCAAACGGTCTTGAGGTCGTTTGGATGACCTCCAAATGGTCTTGAGACCGTTTGCCCATTCTACCCTTGGGATTTGGTCAAATTCCATTAGGGTTTGGATCATTGGGTTGATCAACAAATCAGTAATTAGTTGCTCTTCAATTTGGTATCTTTGGACCTATAATTACCCAACCATACTTAACCATAGACCTCCAAACGGTCTTAGGTGACCCCCAAACAGTCTTGAGATCGTTTGGGTGACCTCCAAATGGTCTTGAGACCGTTTGGGCCCAATCACCCCAAAATCTCAATTAATCAATTGCAAATTCAGCACTTAATCCAATTTAGGGTTTGATTAATTGATTAACCTTCAACTAATGATACCTTTGGAATTAATCAATAAAATTTGATGGGTCGTCAACCATCATCATTAGAATTAAAATTCTCAAATGTTAAACCTTGGTCAACTCCCCCCCAAACGGTTTGAAACTGTTTAACTTCAAACGGTTTGAAACTATTTTCTTTCAAATGGTTTTGATTGAAACCGCATGAGCACTTGTTGAAACCGCATAAGATATAATTTTCTTGGGAAAAGTGTCCAAGATGATATAATCATCATCTACCTTCGTCCCTGAAGTTTGTAGTACCTCTGATTTCATGGATTTACCGATTTCAACCATCAAATAATCAAGATGATGAAGGAATCAATGAAATTGCAAGGTAGATAGTTGAATAACAATGTAAAGGGGTTCAGGTTATATAACCCGCCTCCAATTGAGCTTCAAAGCTTGGAGCTTCACGTAAACAATGGTGGAGGAAGATTTCTTTATTCAAAAGGTTAGTTCCACAAGCTTTTGAGTGAGAAGGATTTGCTAGAATGGAAGATTGATGGAAGAAAAGAAGAAATCATGCATTTATTTTCAATTTCCACCATGGATTCAAGGTGAAAGAGGATCAAAAAGCTTACCACAGGTTGGGGGTCATCTTCCTAGTCCTTAAAACTCCCTTGGTCATTTTTTCAAGCAAAGAAAAGAAGTGGGTTCAAAAGTATCCTTTCATCTCATGGATAAAGGAGCTTATATGTGAATTTTATTGAAAATTCAATTAAGAGAGAGAAAATTGGAATTATCTCCCCCATTTCCTTGCCACTTGCCCCCTTCCTTTCCTTAGGGACTAGGCTATCTTCTTTGCGGCTTATTCCCTTCAATTATCGATGTTTTAAATAAAAGCAAATTAAGCACCTTAATGCTTATTATATTAATATCCTAAAGTTAGTGGATTTTTTCTTTTTCTTTTAATAAGGTGAGTGGAGTTTCACCTCCTTATGATATTTTCGTTGCCCTTACAAGGCATAGGGACATCCGCACATACACAAATTCAACCATTTCAGTTTTGGTTGAAGGCCCTTCAACTATTTTTATTTATATTTGCATTAAATTGAATTAGGATTTCAGTTATGCTTAAATCTTGATTATTTTATTATTTTAATATCAAGATTATCCTTCCAAATAGCTCAAATGAGATGTCCCTCTCATTTTCTTGCCTCTAAAAGATGCCAAGAAATATTAGGGACCTTATTGAAGTGTAAAATTGCATATTGAACCCTAAGTTTTGGGTAAATTGCACATTACACCAAAACTAGGTTTTAATGCGCAAATATTGCTCTGTCAGCTCTTTCTTGTTATTCAGGCTACCACAAGCCATACCTCTGCATCATATTTAGTCTCATGATGCTTCAACACATGAGGAACATATTATAATGTAACATTTGCAATTTAACCCCTCAACTTGGGTAATTTGCACTTTAATCCAAAACAAACAAAACATTATTTCAACATTATTCAAAATGGACTAAAATTGAAATATAAGTTCCTCTTGAGCCTTAATTACTTTTCAAAAGATAAAATCAAGCATCTAATCAAATTTATTAAGAAAAACACCTAGGGTTAAAGCATAACCCAGGTCAATGATGTTACAAATTATCCACCCCTTACAAGGATTTCGTCCCCAAAATCACTAACAAAAACATTAAGAGAAAAGAGAAGGATACTTCTTCCTCATCTCTTCCTCTAGCTCCCATGTAGCTTCTTCAATGTCACGGTGATTCCAGAGAACTTTCACAAGACATATGTCTTTCTTTTTCATCTTTTTGATTCTTCTATCAAGAATCAACATAGGTCCTTCAACATATGATATATCATCATTTAGTTCTACCTCCATAGGTTGCAGAAATAACTCTATTTTAGGATGACACTTCTTTAGCATGGAAATATGGAACACTGGGTGCAATCTATGTAACTCATGTGGCAACTCCAGTTTATAGGTTACATTTCCCATCCTCTCAATGATTGGATAAGGCCCCATAAATCTAGGAGCTAACTTCCCCTTCTTTACAAATCTAAGGATACCTTTCCAAGGTGAGACCTTGAGATACACTTTGTTTCCAACTTGGAATTCTAGAGGTCTATGACGCTTGTCAGCATAAGATTTATGTCTGTCCTGAGCAGCTTTCAACTATTGTTGTATGACTTTAATTTTCTCAATTGTCTATTGTACTAGCTCAGGACCCAAAAGTTGGTACTCTCCTATTTCATACCAACATAAAGGAGATCTACAACATCTACCATATAATGCTTCATATGGTGCCATCTCAATATTTTACTGATAGCTATTATTATAAGCAAATTCTATCAAGCTTAGGTGTAGATCCCAACATCCTACAAATTGAAGAACACATGCCCTAAGCAAGTCCTCCAAGGTTTGTATGGTCCTCTCAGATTGTCCATCTGTCTGTGGGTGAAAGGTTGTACTAAACCTTAACTGCATACCCAAAACTTTATGGAGTTGTTCCCAAAAATGACTTGTGAACTGGGGACCTCTATCATAAATGATAGTAGTTGGAACCCCGTGCAAACGCACTATCTCATCTATGTATATATGTGCAAGCTTCTCAGTAGTGTAGGTTGTTTTGTAGGAATGAAATGTGCTAACTTAGTCAACCTGTCAACTATCACCCAAATGGAATCATGACTTTTGGTTGTTCTAGGCAAACCAACCACAAAGTCCATGGTTACATGATCCCATTTCTACTGCGGTATAGGCAGAGGTTTCATTGTTCCTACGGGCTTTTGATGTTCAGCCTTAACGTACTGACACACCGGACACCGCATAACAAACTCAGCAACATCTCTCTTCAAACCAGGCCACCAATACATATCTTTTAATTTATGATACATCTTGGTGCTTCCTGGATGCATGGCATACATTGAAGAATGAGCTTCTTCCAGAACTAACTTCCTTAGGTTATCAGCATCAGGTACTACCATCCTACCATGGTAACAAACTACCTGGTCATCTGAATCATGGAAACCATCTCATTTCTCACTACCATACTCTGGCCTGATCTATTGAATCACAGTATCAACTTGCTATGCTTCTTTGATCTGTTGTCTCTGAGTAGGTTTCACTTGCATCTCAGATAATAACCCGACTAACAAGGACACTTTAAGTTGTACATTATTTTGCCTCAAAGAGATAAGCATATCCCTTTTAAAGCACACCAAGGAGTTTAACTGTGCTTTATCTAAGGTTGTTGTTGCTGATTTTCTACTTAATGCATCAGCAACCACATTAGCCTTCCCTGAATGGTAATCAATTGTACAATTGTATTCCTTAATTAATTCCATCCAGCGGCGTTGCCTCATGTTCAACTCATGTTGTGAGAAGATATATTTTAGATTCTTATGATCTGTGAAAATCTGGAATGTTTCTCCATAGAGATAATGTCTTCATATCTTCAGAGCATGAACTACAGCAGCTAACTCTAGATCGTGTGTCGGATAATTCTCCTCGTGTTTCTTAAGCTAACGAGAAGCAAAAGAAATCACTTGTTTATCCTGCATCAACACACATCCTAGATCGTTCTTGGATGCATCACAGAAGACTATGTACCCCTTTCCTTGCTCAGGTAACACCAACACAGGTGCACTTGTTAACCTTTCCTTTAGCAACTGGAATGATTGTTGACACTTGTCATTCCAGACAAAAGGAATATCTTTCTTGGTCAAATTAGTCAGGGTAAAGCTATTGAACTGAAGTTCTTAATGAACCTCCTATAATAGCCTACCAGTCCTAGGAAATTGTGTATCTCTATCGGTGTCTTCGGCTGTTCCCATTGTAGAATAGATTCTACCTTCTTAGGATCAACACGAATACCTGAGGCAGATATTACGTGTCCTAGAAAAGAAACTTCTGGTAACCAGAACTCACATTTTCTAAACTTAGCATATAATTTATGCTCTCTTAGCAAAGTCAAAGCCTAACGAAGATGTTGCTCATGCTGTTGAACATCTTTACAGTATATCAAGATATCGTCAATGAAGACGACTACGCATTAATCAAGAAAAGGTTGGAAAATTCTCTTCATGACTTCCATGAATGCAACTGGTGCATTAGTTAGTCCAAACGACATAACTATGAACTCATAGTGACCATACCTTGTCCTAAAGGCAGACTTGGGTATGTCACTCTCCTTAATACGCAACTGGTGGTATCTCAACCTCAGATCTATCTTAGAAAAGATAGTCGCACCACGCAACTGATCAAACAAGTCATCAATCCTTAGAAAAGGATACTTGTTCTTTATGGTGACTTTATTTAATTGCCTGTAATCAATGCACAACTGCATCGACCCATCTTTCTTCTATACAAAGAGGATCGGAGCACCCCATGGTGAAGTACTCGGTCGGATAAAACCCTTCTCAAGAAACTCTTATAATTGCTTCTTAAGCTCTGCCATCTCAGCAAGTGCCATTCTATATGGTGTTTGTGCTATTGGTTGTGTGCCCGAGATTAGATTAATCTCAAAATCAATCTCTCGGGGTGGTGGAACTCTTGGTAGTTCTTCAGGAAATACATCTTCAAATTCCCTGACTATCAGAACTTCAGAAGGATGAGGGCTCTCTATTGTGGTATCGACTACATGAGCCAAGAATGCAAAGAATCCCTATCTCATCAACTTCTCAGCTACCATAGATGACACTAAGTAGGATGGAAGAATCTTTCTATCTCCCTAAAAGATCCATGTGCAACGTCATCTGTAAACACAGCCTCCTTGGAACCACAATCCAAGACAACCATATACTTCTCTAAGGTGTCCATTCCAAGGATTATATCAAAACTGTGCATCTCAAGTAGTATAAGATCTACCTGAATGCAATGATCAGAAAAAGAAAGATTGTAGGGAGAACACACCTCCCGCAACACTACAGATCCCAACAAAGGGGTTTCTAACATCAAACTATCTGTTCTATGACTGGAAATCATGTTGCAGTCATATATCACTTCTCGAGTGATAAAGGAATGTGTATCACCCAGATCAATTAAAATAGATATGAAGCAGGATGAAGACATATAAGAATAAAATAATTCCATCTGACCTGTCACAACTTGAGGGTTGACTACTTCTTCAGGCTGATTCATAGCATAGAATCTAGTTGTTGCCTGTGGTTGACCCTGTGCATGGTTGTTGGGTGTTGATGATCCAGCTTGGGACACTTGTCCACATCCTCGAGTATTATCAAAAAACTATCTTCTCTGTGAGCCTTGCTGACTCTGCCTCTGGGGTTGAGTTACAGTCCTGACCTTCTCAGGACAATCTCTCATCAAGTGTCCAGACCTCCCACACTGGTAGCAGTTGTAGCTTCCTAAATTCTGCCTAGGTGGTCCTGTCAGTGATTTTGATGCTATATTAGGGGCTCTATTTGGAGGAAAACTACGGCCTCTACCCCTACTTGACGTCCATTGCATCTGGGGATTAGGTCTTGATGGTGTTGTCGGTGCAGAAAACCTCAGCTTTTTGAAGCTTTCAGACCTTTTTCCATGAAACTGAGGATATACTTTCTTATTACTGGTCTATCATTTCTCAATCACAGACCTCTCTATCCGCCTAACAGACTCCACAAAAGTGGCAAACCTCTCCCTATTCTCTAGAGCAGACACAGGAGTGGTCAAATCAGCGTTCAACCCCTTCTCAAAATGTCGAATCCTCTCTTCATCAGTAGCTACCATATGCGGACAGAACCACAAAAGCTCCATGAACTTAGCTTCATATTCACTAATGTTCATCTGTCCTTGTCTAATCCTCTCAAATTGAGATATTTTCTCATCTAGATACGTCTTAGGAAAGTATCTAGCGACAAATTCACGTCGGAATTCATCCCATCCGACTTCAATTCCTGGCCTTTTTCCTTCCTCGATGGTCCACCAATGACCAGCTCTCCCTTTCAACAGGTACACAGCATGCCTCACCTTCTCATTTTCAGGAATTATAAGGATTCTAAAGGCTTTCTCTAGTTCGGTTAGCCACATGTCAGCATCTGTTGGGTCAGCTGTGCTAGCATATTCTGTGTCTCCAACCCGGCAAATCTGTTCAAAGGTCTTGCCAGCTCCATGTTTTTCATCATGGGCTGGTGCCCTTGGTGCAGGTAGTGGCATCTTATCTGTCATATGGGTCATAGCTGCCATAAACTGTCCAAACATAGCTTGGAAGGCTAGGTTCCCCATATCTGTTTGATTGAATTGGGATTGTTCAGGCACAGGTTCCTCCCTATCATGGTCCCTTACACCTCCTCTTGGTGCAGCAACGCTACTCTCGGCAGCATGTTCATCATGCGATCCAGACATCTTCTAGTTCTTCTTCTCCTATATGAGCAGAAGACACTATCAGATAAACCAGATAACACTTAGAACAGACTCAACAACCTTAATCCTATGTCTCTGTAGACTCAACAAACCTAGATCTCTGATATCAACCAAACTGTGATGACACCCGCCATCATTAAGATAACAAGTGTCGTCAGTGGTAATAAAACATGAGGAAACAATTAACACCAGCGGATTATTGAAAATCACTAAAAATTAAAACCTTTTGCAAAGAGAACCATTCTTAAAGAAATTCCTTCAACAAGAACCAATGTATTATATATACAACCTGGTTCATCATGTACAAAACATGTATCATCTTCTCTCAAGGGATTTTATATACATCATTACTTTGCTAAGAGCACAAGTAACAAAAATCCTTGAAGCATTCAAACCAAAATCTCAGATCGATTATAAAACATTAACTATTGATTTCTAGGACATGAGAGTACAAAGACGACACATAGGACTCTCTATATACAAACTTGACAGCTAGTATCCCCACCTGGGATATTATTACTATTCTTGATGCTGTTGTTGCTGCTCTTCCCTTGTTACAGGGTTTCTGCCTCCTTGTCTGCGTCTACCTAAAAATTTGGATCCCATGGGGGTGAGACCATTCATAAAATTACCCCAGCGAGAGATATAACTCTCTGCTGAAAACATTATTATTCCAATTTGAAAGAAATAAACTGAGCAGTGGAATCATATACTTAAGCAGCAGATAAATCAATATCTATGCAGATTAGAGCAACATTTCTAATCGAATATTTCAGCTATAACTTGATAAGGCAGCATGTCTCTTATTCAATAAGAACATGAAGAACATATATAACATTTATGTATTTAAGACTTTCTAAACAAGATAACATCAATCAGTGATTCTCGTATTTCAATCTTATGCAAATACGCTACACGGATGATTACATTTTACATTCAAACTTATGCTCTGAGGAGATGAGGTATACTGCTCATACTCCAACCGACCACTGTGAAGTCAAAATCGGTACCATACATAGGTCCATGGAAGAGCCGAACTCCATGACCTCCCACATCCCGGTTAGTGTGGGATCACATGCTGGACATCTTGTGTCTCTACTATATAGCTTGCCACGGTATATTGGCATCTTTGATATAGAGCTACAGCGCCAACTGCACTCTCTTCGCAATCGAGAGATTTCGTGTTTACCTCCATCGATTCAGCATTAACATCATCAGGAGATTAGTGATACATCCATCCCGATACATATAATGAAGGATTGAGAGGTTTTATGTTTACCTTCCATCAATCTCTTCAAGAGGATGTACGGATATTTTCGCCCATTTACCCCCGCATATTAAAAAATATGCGTTGTCTAGGAGATCTCGTAAGAAAACATGTTTCACCATCACCAGCTACTGACGATGATGAATCTATGGTTGTAGTAGTACATGAATAGATTTCACTTGATTAATTAAGTACATTATCATATTCTTTTAGCATCAGCCAAGTTTTCCAACACAACTTATTAAATGCTTACAAAGAAAACATGTACTATTCTCATCAAGTGCTTCTCAGTCTTTGAATGACTTTGGGGATCTCAGTCCCTCTTTTCAATACTGGAAACTATCATCCCTTCACAATCTCAATACCATAATCATATGATTTTGTGTATTCAAACCCTTAGCTCATCACTGAGCATTGTTACCACATTCTCAGGTAACCATCACCTTCAGGTCATCTGACCAAGTTAAACATAATACTTACTACACAAGCATTTCTCATGGCACTTTAGGCCCATTAACTCTCTTGTTACCTCTTACTAAGAAACAAGGCATGTTATGGAACACAAGGCCCAATAAATAATTTTAATAAACAAACATCATAGCTCATACCTGGCCATGATCATCATCTCAGAATACCTGCATGGTTAACACACATGATAACAGATATAACAATCATATTTCAATTCCATGACATTCAAGGGTAACACCACTATTCCTTTACTAGAGATAGGGTTTCCCATTTCATATCAATCAAGGTTACTTATTCCTTTTGGACAATTAGTACTAATGATTCATCATTTCATTGTCCAAGATTAGAGTTTTATGCTATAAAATATAACCCAGGGCTAGGGTTTCACATACCTTCACCCTATTTTAGAATTAGGGTTTACTATTCACATTACATCACCCGGGATCAGGGTTTATATTCAATAACCCATAATTAGGGTTTACTATTCATCCCAATTAGGGTTTCATGTTGCATTACCCAAATTTAGGGTTTACTATTCATCCTAATTAGGGTTTATCAACAAAATACTTTGAATTAGGGTTACGCATGTTATTACCCTAAATTCATATCACATTATCCTCCTAGTTTAGGGTTTCGCTCAAATTTGCCCTAAATTAGGGTTTGAGTTCATTAATCAACTCAATTAGGGTTTTATGATCTCTTTATCAAGGATCATGCCCTAATTGTACATCACATCAATATGTGTTATAATTAATTACTACATGATTATCATTCATGTATGAACCTTTCTCTCTCATCCTACTCAGGATGTTCACTGCTCAATTCCTGGTTAAATTGAGTCTACTCTTTATTTCAATACATGCATTTATGGTTAACTTGATGTATTAGATCATTGCATCATTAGACATCAATGATTAACCCCACTAAGGGTATCAATCATCTAGTACAATAGGTCATCAAATGGTTTGATCAATTGAACCTTCAATTACATGAGGAATCCAATTGAATTGACCAATTGAACCTTCAATCACATTAAGTGATCAATTGGATTTATCAATTGAATCATCAATTGCCTTAGGTATCCAATTAGATTGACCACATTGGACCTTTAATTGCAATAGATAACCAATAGTTTAACCATGTTGAACCTCAATTGAATTTGACTAACTAGACTCAAACGGTTTGAAACTGTTTGGCAAAGTAACTTGAAACCGAATGGACCTTGATCCCCAAACGGTTTGAGACCGTTTGGCCCAAACGGTCTTAAGACTGTTTGGACTCAAAGAGTTTCATGCTATAAAATATAACCCAGGGCTAGGGTTTCACATACCTTCACCCTATTTTAGAATTAGGGTTTACTATTCACATTACATCACCCGGGATTAAGGTTTATATTCAATAACCCATAATTAGGGTTTACTATTCATCCCAATTAGGGTTTCATGTTGCATTACCCATAATTAGGGTTTACTATTCATCCTAATTAGGGTTTATCAACAAAATACTTTGAATTATGGTTACTCATGATATTACCCTAAATTCATATCACATTATCCTCCTAGTTTAGGGTTTTTCTCAAACTTGCCCTAAATTAGGGTTTGAGTTCATTAATCAACTCAATTAGGGTTTTATGATCTCTTTATCAAGGATCATTCCCTAATTGTACATCACATCAATTTTGAATGTGTTATACTTAATTACTACATGATTATCATTCATGTATGAACCTTTCTCTCTCATCCTACTCAGGATGTTCACTGCTCAATTCCTGGTTAAATTAAGTCTACTCTTTATTTCAATGCATGCATTTATGGTTAACTTGATGTATTGGATCATTGCATCATTAAACATCAATGATTAACCCCACTAAGGGTATCAATCATTTAGTACAATAGGTCCTCAAATGGTTTGATCAATTGAACCTTCAATTACATGAGGAATCCAATTGAATTGACCAATTGAACCTTCAATCACATTAAGTGATCAATTGGATTAATCAATTGAATCTTCAATTGCCTTAGGTATCCAATTAGATTGAACACATTGTACCTTTAATTGCAATAGATAGCCAATAGTTTAACCATGTTGAACCTCAATTGAATTTGACTAACTAGACTCAAACGGTTTGAAACTGTTTGGCAAAGTAACTTGAAACTGAATGGACCTTGATCCCTAAACGGTTTGAGACCGTTTCGCCCAAACGATCTTGAGACCGTTTGGACCCAAATGGTCTTGAGACAGTTTGGACTCAAACGGTCTTGAGACGTTTGGTCCAAACCTTCTCAAAACCGAATGGACCAAAAAGTCCCGTCAACACTCAATTGATTCAGGGTTTCAATAGGTGAACCGAATCTCAATTGAATTCTTGGTTTCTTCATTAATTAAACTATGGAATCCTTCTTCAATTGACCCCTCAATTAGGGTTTGAACCCAATTGATCTAGGATTTAGACTCAAAGAACATTCAATTAGGGTTTGGAATCGAATATCCATCAATGATCAACATTGTGGAATTGATCCAATTGAAATCAGTGAACCATCATCAAATTTTTGATGTGACCTGACCTCAAACAGTTTTGAGGTCGTTTGGATGACCTCCAAACATTCTTGAGACCGTTTTCCCATTCTACCCTTGGGATTTGGTCAAATTTCATTAGGGTTTGGATCATTGGGTTGATCAACAAATCAGCAATTAGTTGCTCTTCAATTTGGTATCTTTGGACCTATAATTACCCAACCATACTTAACCCTAGACCTCCAAATGGTCTTGTGTGACCCCCAAACGGTCTTGAGACCGTTTGGGCTCAATCACCCAAAAATCTCAATTAATCGATTACAAATTCAGCACTTAATCCAATTTAGGGTTTGATTAATTGATTAACCTTCAACTAATGATCCCTTTGGAATTAATCAATAAAATTTGATGGGTCATCAACCATCATCATTAGCACTAAAATTCTCAAATAGTCAACCTTGGTCAACTCCCCCCCCAAACAGTTTGAAACTGTTTAACTTCAAACGGTTTTAAACTGTTTACTTTCAAACAGTTTTGATTGAAACCGCATGAGCACTTGTTGAAACCGCATGAGATATAATTTTCTTGGAAAAAGTATCCAAGATGATATCATCATCATATAACTTCATCCCTGAAGTTCTTATTACCTCTGATTTCATGGATTTACCATTTTCAACCATCAAATAATCAAGATGATGAAGGAATCAATGAAATTGCAATAGAGATAGTTGAATAACAATGTGAAGGGGTTCAAGTTATATAACCCACCTCCAATTGAGCTTAAAAGCTTGGATATCCACGTCAAAAATGGTGTAGGAAGCTTTCTTTCTTCACAAGGTTCGTTCCATAAGCTTTTGAGTGAAAAGGATTGGCTAGAATGGAAGATTGATGGAAGAAAAGAAGAAATCATGCATTTATTTTCAATTTCCACCATGGATTCAAGGTGAAAGATGATCAAAAAGCTTACCACAGGTTGGGGGTCGTCTTCCTAGTCCTTCAAACTCCCTTGATCGTTTTTGCAAGCAAAGAAAATAAGTGGGTTCGAAATTATCCTTTCATCTCATGGATAAAGGAGCTTATATGTGAATTTTATTGAAAATTCAATTAAGAGAGAGAAAATAGGAATTATCTCCCCCATTTCCTTGCCACTTGCCCCCTTCCTTTCCTTAGGGATGAGGATATCTTATTTGCCTCTTATTCCCTTCAATTATCCATGTTTTAAAGAAAAGCAAATTAAGCACCTTAATGCTTATTATATTAATATCCTAAAGTTAGTGGATTTTTCTTTTTCTTTTAATAAGGTGAGTGGATTTTCACCTCCTTAGGATATTTTCGTTGCCTTTACAAGGCATAGGGACGTCCACACATACACAAATTCAACCATTTCAGTTTTGGTTGAAGGCCCTTCAACTATTTTTATTTATTTTTGCATTAAATTGAATTAGGGTTTCAGTTATGCTTAAATCTTGATTATTTTAATATCAAGATTCTCTCTCCTTCAAAATAGCTCAAATGAAGATTCCAAGAAATATTAGGGGCATTATTGAAGTGGAAAATTGTATATTGAACCCTAAGTTTTGGGTAAATTGTACATTACACCAAAACTAGGTTTTAATGCACAAACATTGCTTTATCAGCTTTTTCTTGGTATTCAGGCTACCACAAGCCATACCTCTGCATCATATTTAGTCTCATGATTCCTCAACACATGAGTAACATATTATCATGTAACATTTGCAATTTAACCCCTCAACTTGGGTAATTTGCACTTTAGTCCAAAACAAACAAAACATTATTTCAGCATTATTCAAAATGGACTAAAACTGAAATTTAAGTTCCTCTTGAGCCTTAATTACTTTTCAAAAGATAAGAGCAAGAATCTAGTCAACTTTATTAAGCAAAACACCTAGGGTTAAAGCATAACCCAGGTCAGGGATGTTACATATACATACTATGTATTATGTACAAGTTATATCCCATAATGTAAACATGCAATATAAAAACATTAGTGATGGTTATGGCCATACTACTATAATTCCTTGGATCCACAAGGAATTATCACCACCTAGGTCAACATCTCATGTATGAACCTATTGTTGGTGTAGATATGTATTTGCTAGTCCAAGTTGATCGGTTCAACCCTTGAATCGATCATCTCTCCTCTTGGTTGATCGGTTGGTTTCTTTACATGATCAGTTGACCTCCTATCTATGAATGTTTGGACTCCTTCTAGACGGTCGATTGGACCCACCAGCCAGTTAGTTCATTTCTTCCTAGTTTGCCCTCCTTGGTCCCCTAGTCAGTCAGCTTGTCCCATGAGACGGTCAGCTCAACTGACGATGATCTTCTTCTTTGTTGTTGCAATAAAAGAAACTATCATATTTTATATTAACTTACTACATTTTAAAGAGAAACCTCGAGTTACATTTAAGGGGAGCAAAGGTAGGAAAGAATTAACTTTACATTGGGAAGAAGGAGGTAAAGGCTTGATATGCAAATCGATATATAATAGGAATAAAAGAACCATCCAACAACACATAAATATTTGGATTATTGGCCATAACCATGCTACACGTCCACCATAAAAATTGCTTTTAGGATGACATGTGCAAATTGCATACACTAGTACAGAAACAGCATTCAATGTCACTATTCTGGGTGTCGGTTATTTAGGAAATCCGACGCCTATAACATTCAACATCGGTGATGTAGGTCATCCGACATCTATAGTCAAGACACGGGTACCGCTTTGTATTCAGTGTCGGCTTGGTAACACAAAATCGACACCTAAAATCACCCGCAAAATACAATATTCGAGTGAAAAAATTTTGGCCCCAAAGTGTCACATACAGCGCCAGTTTTTTAGCATAAAACTGAGGCCTATATAAGATGAAATTTGCGTGAAAAGTTCCAGCTTAGGTGTCAGTTATCATTTGATAACCGACGCTGATAATGGTTCCCACCAAATTATTTAGGGCAAAATTTGTCTAATTGGATGTCAGTTGTTTAAGTAGAACCGACGTCGAAGACTTTAGGTGTCGGTTGTATTTTATAACCGACGCCTTTTACCAAATTAATAGACCCTCGAACAGACATTGTCCCCTTTCTTCTGTTTCATCATCTTCTGTTTCATCGCCCGCTAGCTGCTGCTCGCCGCCTGGTGCCTGATGCTTCTCACTCGTCGCCAACGCTCCCTGCTGCTGCTCTTCGTCGCTGCCGTGCTGCCTTCCTCCCTGCTGCTGCTCTGCGTCACCCGCCACCTTCCTTCTTACGTCGCCGCCGCGCCGCCTTCCTCCTTGCTCACGTCCTACTGCGGCGCGCTCCTTCCTCCCTGCTCACACCCTACTGCAGTGCCTTCCTCTTTGCCCACCGCCGCCGCCGCCCGCTGCTTCTTCCTTGCCCACCGCCCGCCGTCTTCTTCCTTGTCGCCGCTCGCTGCTTGCTTCTCTGCTCTCCAGGTATTAGTCGTAGCCTCTGTTCTTCTTTCTCCCTAGCTCTTTACCTACAGCAAACACGGCCGTGGTAGGCCAACACAGCCACAGCCGTGTTTGTTGTTGGTAAGGATATGAACAAATCTATATGTAATGCTTTATGTAAATTCTAGGATACGAACAAATCTTTTTCTTGCATATATTTGTGCTTCTAATCCTAATGTTTGACCTAATTCAGTAAATTTTGATGCATGTTGAAATAAGATTTAAACTTGTCCATTCTAGCATCCTAATTTGATTTGATTAAACCCTAACATTGATGAAACCCTAACATCAATTGTGATGAAACCCTAACATGTACATATCTATTATTGTGTTTGTTGGCCTAGAAACCCGTCCAAGATTTACTCATTAGGAGTAAATCTTGGATAGTCCCCAGTTTGGGACTGTTCTTGAACACCTAATCTCACTTAGGATGTAAGTGTATAATGTGTATTGGGTTTTTGAGAAAATTTTGGTAGCATTTCCTCGTTTGTTCTCTAAGTACATATGTACTTAGAGAACAGCAGGGAAATGCTGCCGAAATTTTTTTGAAAACCCAATACACATTATACACTTACTAGTGACATTAGGTGTTCAAGGATGGGATAGGTGGTACACATTTATTATATATAAGAATGACATCACATGTGTTTGTTGGCCTAGAAAGTGAACAATCTTGGATAGGATGTAAGTGTATACCCTAATCTTGTCATAATATATACTTGTTTTCTCTTTGATCATAGAATGGATAGATCATGGATGTCCATTCGCAATCATTGCACCCCAGAGTTTATATCTGGTCTTGATCAGTTTATTAGATTTTCCGAGGAACATAGGAAAAAACCTACAGATAGGTTCTACTGTCCATGTAGGCATTGCGGTAACAACTTGAAAGTCAGCACTGGTGAGGAAATTAAAAGTCATGTCATGTGCAACGGGATTGTACAAGGCTATACAGAATGGCACTGGCATGGAGAGATTTCAAACTCAAAACCAGTAGATGTCGATAGCAGTGCTTGGGTGGAAGAAGAAATAGCCTCCGATGACGTAGATGTGAACGAACCAGTTCCAGTAGACATCGTTGATGTGATGTTGGATAGTTGTAGGGTAGAGCACACTGATCCACCTCATATCTTTAGAAACATTGTGCATGATGCTGAGATACCGTTATACATAGGTTGTGCTAAGTTTACGAAGCTTAGCGTTGTGTTGAGATTGTATAAGTTGAAAGCTAACAATAGATGGAGCGATAAAAGCTTCACTTCATTGTTGACTTTGTTAAAAGAAATGCTTTCTAAAGGAAACGAGCTGCCAATCTCAACATACCGGGTAAAGAAAATGTTGTGCCTAATGGGAATGGAGGCCAAGAAGATACACGCATGCCCGAATGATTGTGTATTATTTCAAAAGGACTATGTAGATTTGAAAGATTGTCCAAAATGTGGTGCGTCACGGTATAAATTGACGACTTCGAGGGAGTCCAAAACTGGTTCTCCTGTCAAGGTGTTGTGGTATCTACCTATAATATCACGGTTTCAACGCTTGTTTGCAAATCCGAAAGATGTGAAGAATTTGAGGTGGCATGAAGATGTTAAGAAAAATAATGATGGGATCCTACGACATGCGTATGATTCCCCACAGTGGAAGAAGATTGATCTATTGTACCCCAAATTTGGTGAAGAAGATAGGAATCTAAGACTTGGGCTTTGTACAAATGGGATGAATCTGTACTGGACATTGAGCAGCCAACATAGCACTTGGCCAGTCATGCTTGTTATATACAATCTTCCTCTCTGGCTGTGTATGAAAAATAAGTATGTTATGTTGTCGTTGTTGATATCGGGCCCTAAACAACCCGGAAATGATATCGATGTTTATCTTGAACCTCTGATTGATGACTTAAAGAAACTTTGGGTTGAAGGTGTGATGACCTATGATGCTTCAGGAAGAGAGACATTTCATTTGCACGCTATGTTGTTTTGCACTATTAATGACTTTCCAGCATATGGGAATTTGTCTGGATATAGTGTCAAAGGAGCTAAAGCGTGTCCTATATGTGAAGAAAACACTGATTCAATAAGACTAAAACATGGCGGCAAGACTGTATATCTTGGTCATCGAAGGTTTATTTCAAAATTCCATCTGTATCGTAGGAAGTGCAAAGCATTTAATGGATGGAATGATGAACGGAGTGCACCTAAACCTATACCAGGGGATGTTGTTTATGAAAGAGTAAAAGACATTGTCAATGAATTTGGTAAGAAATCACAACATAGTATGGCCACACGGAGTGACAATTCTTCATTCAAGAAGAAGTCAATATTTTGGGATCTTCCTTATTGGAGTTCTTTGACAGTCAGGCATTGTATCGATGTAATGCACGTTGAGAAAAATGTCTGTGATAGCATCATTGGTACTCTGTTAAATATACCAGGTAAGACTAAAGATGGGATAAAATCCAGACTGGACCTACGTGAAATGGGAATAAGGTCAGAATTAACATAATTACATGAAATGGGTAATAAAATAACATACTTACCTCCCGCTTGTTACATGTTGTCTAGAAAGGAGAAGAAAGCTTTTTGTGAATGCTTGGTAAATGTTAAGGTGCCACATGGTTACTCATCCAACATCCGTAGATTGGTATCAATGAAATATCTGAAGTTGATAGGTCTTAAATCTCATGATTGTCACACTCTAATGCAACAAATATTTCCCGTGGCAATTCGATCTATATTGTTGAAGCATGTAAGGTTTGCAATCACCAGACTTTATTTCTTTTTCAACAGTCTATGCAGCAAAGTTATTGACCCTGATACTCTCAATAATTTGCAAAGAGAAGTGGTTGTTACCCTATGTCAGCTTGAGATGTATTTCCCTCCTTCGTTCTTTGATATCATGGTACATCTTGTTGTCCACTTGAATAGGGAAGTGAAAATGTTGGGACCAGTTTTCTTGCATTGGATGTATCCCTTTGAACGATACATGAGCATTTTTAAAGGTGATGTTCAAAATCATTATTGGCCAGAAGGGAGTATTATTGAAGGTTATGTGGCGAGAGAGGTTATGGATTTTTGCAATGACTTTCTGAGTGGTAATAACACTCCTGCTAATGACAAGAATATTGAGGAGGGCAAAGGAATTTTGGGATCACAGGTGAAAGTAATCAGCCATGAGCAGTTGGAACAGGCTCACTTGTATATTTTACACAACATGGATGAAGTGAGTGTTTATATCGAGGAACATACCAATTTCATCAAGAGACAACATCCTTGAGCAAGTTCAATGTGGCTTGATAGAGAGCATAATAAGACTTTTACTAAGTGGTTTGAAGATAAAGTCTTACATCAACTATCTCAAACACCAAATGATATTACAGAAACTATCAAATGCCTCACCTTTAAAACAAAACTGAATGTTATGTCTTATGAAGGGTTTGATATTAATGGGTTCACATATTACACAAAGCGCCAAGATGATAAGAGTGTCGTCCAAAACAGTGGGGTCACTCTTCAAGCGTCGACTATGTATTTTGCAAGTGCAAAGGATAAGAGTCCACGTGAAGCTAAAATGTCATATTACGGTGTCATTGAAGACATATGGGAGTTTGACTACGTAAATTTCAGAATTTCCTCTCTTTAAATGTAATTGGGTTGATAACACCAAAGGTGTTATAGTGGATGAATTGGGTTTCACTTTGGTAAACTTTGAAAAGATTGGCGAGAAGGGTGAACCATTCATATTGGCATCACAGGAGAAAAAAAGATTCTATATCGATGATCCTGCAAATGATAAATGGTCGGTTGTTCTTCACGGTAAAAGACAACTCATTGAAGATCCTATAGATGAAGAAGAGTACTATGATAAGTATGATGACTCCAGTCCATTCTCAGTTGGCTTGCCAACTCCACAAAATATTGAAGCTAATGATGACTTATATGTGCGCGGAGATCACAGTGGAGGATTGTTAATTGATAAAAGATCACAATTTTAGAGGCATGTATGTTTATATTTTTTATTGAAGCTAAATGTTTGCTTTTTTTAATATCAATATCATTTTCAGATTTGATTTTTCATTATCTTCTAATACAAATGCTAAATGTTTGCCTTTTTCTAGTTAATACAAATGCTAAATGTTTGCCATTTTCTAGTTAATACAAATGCTAAATGTTTGCCTTTTTCTAGTTAATACAAATGCTAAATGTTTGTCGTTTTAATGACATTTTCATATGGCTGACCATGATGAGCATGATGTCCATTATGAGCATGAAGTCCATGATGAGCATGATGTCCATGATGAGCATGGCGAGGATAACAATGTAAGTTCTAAAAACATATCTTGTATTTCTATAAAATTCGTTATCTTCTAGTTATGTCATATATCCCATATTTCTATATTGCGCTAATTCAGTGTGTTTATTTTTGTCAAATTTTAGGTTGATGATGCACATGTACCCAGTGAAGCACTGCAACAACTTGATGTGCAGCACCAAACATTTAACAAGAAAAGGGGCATCACTCTGTTGAAGAAGTTAATAGCACCAAGTGGCAGTAGATCCAAATTGGTTGTGGAGTTTGATAATGGAGGAAATGCAATTGGAGTGAACCGCAATAATTTTGTAAACTATCTTGGGGTTGTCACTCGAAGCCATTGTGGTGTTAAGTATGATAATTGGCATAAAGTTCCTCAGGAGAAGAAAGACTTGATATGGAAGGATTTATGCGTGAATTATTATTATTTGCAATTCTATTTTTTAGATTACAAATTATATTATTTGCAATTCTATTTTTAGATACTAGTTAATAAGAATTCTATTTTACAGAATCTATTTGCATTGGATGAGAAGTTGCATCATAAAAGCGTGATGCAATGCGCTGGAAAGATGCTAAGGAACTATAGGACAAATCTCAATAGAGAATACATAAAAGATGGTGATAAGAAGAAGAAGTCGACCCTTGAACAGTGGAACTTCTTGGACAAAGAAGATTGGGACAATTTTGCTGCTTCAAGAAAATATGAAGAATTCAAGGTATTAGGCGTCACTCCCAATTTAATTACTATACGTTGTATTCATCTATTCAAGATTAACATTTAGTGCTACTAACCAAATCATTAATGTGCATACTAACTAGGCCCTCAGTGAGGCACAAAAAGTAAGGCGTGCACTGAATGTGCATGACCACACTATGGGTCCAAAGGGCTATGCAAGCGTTCGCCAAAGACTACAGGCGGAATCTACTGCTACTCAGGAGTCTCCTGCTACTCAGGAGTATGCCACACCCATGCCTCACCATGATATCTAGATAGATGGGAGGAAAAACAAGAAGGGTGAAATAAAGAAGCCCGTAACTGCTGAGGCGGCTGTGAAAATGGTAAAATACAACTCTTAGAGCAATCGTTTGAATATTGATTATTTGTGGTGTTAACTTACCAATTTATGTTGATGATGATTAGCGGGAGCTGCACGAGCAGAGGAAACAAGGCACGTTCATCCCTCAGGGTACAAGGGATGAATTGACAGTTGCTCTGGGTAACCCAGAGCATCCTGGATGTGTTAGAGGTACAGGTACTGGTGTGGGCATCATAGCATTCTTTGGGCCATCCCAGCGCAAACCCAGAGCGGGACTTTCACAAGAAGAGGTAACCTATTCTTTTTTTAGAATGTACTGCAAAAGGGAATTTAATAATAAGAATCTAATGTTTCTTTTATCCATGTATAGGAGAATAAGAGAGTCAAGGATATAGTTGCCAAGAAGGTCAATGATATAGTTGTTGAGAAGGTCAAGGAAGAATTGCTACGGTGGCAGGCATCTCAGGCTTCCAATCAGCCTATGGCGACCCACTCTTCTCCTGATG
Source organism: Alisma plantago-aquatica (assembly GCA_963693085.1). NCBI lineage: Eukaryota > Viridiplantae > Streptophyta > Magnoliopsida > Alismatales > Alismataceae > Alisma > Alisma plantago-aquatica. Next base: position 595,859,804 of record OY856415.1, read on the forward strand.
TACAGACTATAAGTAATCATGTAGACCCACCGCCTAACACGTCTGCTGTAAGTATCGTTTATGACATTTTAGCTAGTCTTTTCAAGATGATATGTTTTCAAGATGATATGTATATATATAATATTCTTTACATAAATTTGTAGGCATTGAAGCCATGCCGCTTAAGAATGCAAGACTATGTTGTTGCAGAGGCGCAGGCTTACCCGTCCCTTCCTGGGGCAATGTTTCACGGGACTCCAATGCCACAGGGCTACATTCGTGTGAGCCCGATATGTGTGTTACCCGATTGGAAGGAAGCTACATTGCCATATCCCCACCCAGATATTGATACACTTGCTGAGGCAGAAGGCGGGGTGATATTGTGGCCCAAAGTAGATGTCGTCTACACTATTGAAATTGTAAGATAAATTTACATTACTTTAGATTGTTAATGTGTATATATGAGGTCAACTGATCTGAAATTATATATACATGTTAAAAAGAAGACACTCGGAGCACCTAGGCCTCCACCTCCACTTCCTGCATTACCAAGTTGGGTTCCAACTGACCTAAAATACCCGTTAGGTCCTGCTTGTAGGGGAATGGCATGTTGGCTATGGGCACATAATATACATTGCCCTATAATTGTTTCTTTAGAAGCAGATTATGCAGGTCAATCATACGATAGCTCTTTATTTATACAAGATATTATTGAGCTATTTATGTATGATTGGCTGAATACATCAATGATAGAGACATGGATAAGGTGAGATCTTGTTTATACATCCATATACCTTGTGTAAGATCCGGTGATCTGGTTTCTTATATATTAATGCATACGTAATACATGTTTTGCAGCTACTTAGTCGAAGATCAATGCAAACAATTTACATTTGATCATGTGGGATTTTTTATTCCATCATTGATTAGTATGGTATCTAAAGACCCTGATAGTGTTCAACAATACTGTATAGATGCTTTTACAATTTTCAGTCAGCAAAAGAAGACGATAATAATAACTCATTCAATGCCAAGTAAGTTTACTTTATTTATAATTTGGACTTAAGAAAATTCCATTTTTATTGTGCATTTTGATTTATTAATTTTTAACTTTTTTACCTCTAGCGGTAAGCATTGGGAGTTACTAGTTATTGTCCTCGGGACGTTCACTGTTTATTATCTAGATCCTACGGGGAGTACAATGAACACTAAAATTGGACACGTAATGAGAATGTCATTATTCTGGTGAGAAATATATCATTTTTATATCCGTTAACATTTGTTATTATATTACTATTTAATTACGTAATGTATTGTGTTACATTAACATGTAGGGGTTTAGATGCATTCAAAATGGCTGGAGGAAAGGTCCCAAGGAAAAAAAACCAGCCAATAATTTGGGAGAACGTAAAAGTAAGTTTTCGACTCCAGTGTATATATTATTGATGTGAATTGTGCTTAGTTGTATTTTTTAATATTTAGTATGTTTCAATTTATAGTGCGCTACACAAGACAACGGGTGGGCATGCGCATACTATGTGATGTGATTTATGCAGATGATTATCCGACATGCCGCATTGGATATTAATACCATACATGAGGTATTATATATAGTCTCATTAGTTAGTATGAAATATATCAATCTTATTTTTATATTATTACTTATATATAATACATTATTCTCTTTGAAGGTGTTTAAAACTGACCACACTATAGGTAAACGCTTAAAAATGTACATGCTCCATATACGATGGAAGCATTAAATGAAGTAAGAGAAGAATGGGCAAAAGCCATACAAGAAGTGGCGATTGTAAGATATAATTGGGATGCTGATAGCGATGATGAATGATATTTTGTAAATGAATATTTCTGAATGTTTATACATGTCTGAATGTTTCTACATATATTTGATTGTTTCTACATGTGTGAATGTGAGAATTGAATTGATGTCTGAATGTATCTACTTGTGTGAAAAAATATTTGTTGATTTTGCAGGTTTGTGGCCTGTTTGTAGGTTGATATCAATGGATGTCGTAAACCTGCAGTTCAGAAAACTGAACTGCAGGTTCTCATCCTACTGACCAGCCACAGTAGGCCTGCAAACTAATAAAAAAAAATTAAAATATAGGCGTCGGTTATTTATAGAACACTGTCATCAAAGGCCTACAACGTCGGTTATTGGATAAAACCGCCGCCTAATGTGACAAACAAACTGACCGTGCAGGAAACCACGGCCGTGGTGGAAATGGCGTCGCTTATTCGTATAAAACCAACGCCTATAGGAATAAACACGGTCGTGCAGTGAAAGCACGATCGTGTCGTCTGGGAGTATGGCGTCGGTTGTTTAGTTGTTAACCGACACAGAAAGTGTCCTAGGTGGTGCCCTTTTTTGTGGCGCGAACCCTATAGACGTCGGCCGACTATGTATAACTGACGCCTATAAATTATATAGGCATCGGTTATAAAACCTACGCCGAAGAGTTTGACCTTTAGCGGCGCCCACATAGGCGTCGTTTGAAAACTGTCGCTAAAAGGGGTTAAACAACTGACGCCAAAGGCGTGTTCTGTAGTAGTGATATATATCATATCATATATATTAGTTTGGGTTCATATGTGGATTTACATCGGATATGCAAATTAAGCAGTTTAAGTATTCACATCGTATGCAATAAATAAATGATAAAATTAAAAATCCAATCATATCGATTATCCCAAAACATAGTAGATTGGTGTGGCTCTAATACCACTATTGGGAAATACGGGCATAGAGAAGGCAACAAGAACAAAAATTTATCTATCCATATTTCTCAGAACAGCAAGATCATGTCAATAACTATGCAATAGAAATGATGGTTTAACAAGTTCATACCTGATCCTGGAGAAATTCCAATAACTTTAACTCATTGCAGTAGTGCAGCACTCTTTGTTGCATTGGGACTCATCTGTGGAAACTCCTGGTCTCCATCACGGATGGTAGATTGAGATAGTGTCTGCTATAGATCCTCTATAGACCGCAGGCTAACGTTATCCTCCTAGAAACAACCAAAGGATTCTTGCTCCTATAGTAGTCCACACAGACCACCTAGTAACCCTATCGTTAATGTAGAATAGACAAAGAGGAGTTGTCCCCTCTTATTGGCATACCAGTCACCAACTTACTCTCCCACACCAAATTTCTTTCCAACAGTTGTCATTCCCTCATTGTCCCTCCCTATTCAGGTAGGACTTGCTTGGGTTCTCTCAGTTAGCACAACCAGAGAGGACAAAAACTTCTTAGAGTAACTCATGTTCTGAGTTGTGTGTTCTAAGAATCCCCTAGTACCCCTCTATTTCTAGGAGGGGTTACATTCTCGGTTATCACTCGGTGCGGGAGTAGAAGGGTCCAAAATTTCCATGAATTAATTGTCCTACAACTAGTGAACCGGTCAGATGGGCGGTGAGTGAATGATCATTTCACATGTTTCCCAAATCACAATTGAATTTCCAATTCATTTCCAATTAATTTCCAACATTAGTTCCTTATACTAATTGAATTGCACAAGTGAAACGATCAACTTTCCTTCAGGAATCGAGAAAATTACCACTAGCTTCAGTTGGGCCAACTAAGATGATCAGTTAACTAGGTGAGCCGATCGTATCACTAACCTAAGCCAATTGGTTAACCCAGTGAGTCGACCAGTTGGTGCCCTAACTCATGCTGAATTTAGTCAATTCAATGTCCAATCAATCTGACACTCTAACTAGTTAGTTCAACACTAAACTTGATGGTTCTGAGTTGTTTTAGTTAATTGGTTGTTTAATTGAATACATAAACATCTTTAGTAATCAATTTAAACATAATTCATGAATAAACTCCTATTCCATGTGAGTTCCTATGTGTGTGACCCTATAGGTCCCATATTACATTGGTAGTGAGTGCCCATAACAAATTATGACATCACAAGCAAAGAATGGTGCCTACTCATACATTATTGCTACCCAAGTGAATGTAAAGTTGGAGAATAACTTCAACCCACAATTTTTGATAGGTGTTTTAGCGGTTGTATAATTCATGTGTCATTTATATCCGGATTGAACTCAAGACATGGAATCATCACCCTTTCAATGCTCAATCCATGTTCCTCGAACTAGAGCAAACTGTATGAGATGTATGTGACATCAATATCATATATTGATTCACATGTGCATGTACATGCTTTTCTCAGTCTCGCTTATCAAGTGGCTAGGATATCATACTCATGTAGGAGGTAAAAATCCCACCTATGTCACTCACACTCATCCCCATATGTCAGAGTGCATCCATTCATCACCTTTATGGCAACCCTTATTCAGGATCACGATGGATGATGTCAAAGCACACTGAAAGACACATGATAAGTGTAGTGACTTTAGGTCTAAGAACAACATCAATACCTTAACTATGAGAGATGACTATGACTACCATGTGTGGTTTCCATGTGTCACTCTCAAGGTGGGTCTGTCTGATACACTATTCTCTAACAAGTATCTATGTGCTTGGCTTGATATACCATATCATGACTAATGAGATTATGTCATCAACCAACCCACGCTCTAGTCTTTAGTGTTGTAGTTGTCTATATGCCTTCCATAGAAACATCTGAATCGGGACATAATAACAATGTATATGCTCTTAACATATGTATGATCTCATTGTTCAGGTCATGTACTAGAAGACATATGTCATTGAGTGATTGTCATTCTTTAGACATTCATTGTATTTCCTCATTATCTCATAATTGAGTGAAATAGATTGAATCGGAAGCTTTGATTTATTTTTATTAATCAAATCCTTTCCATGATATACAATCACAAAAATCATATGATTGGCTCTCTGGGCATACATACCAACAGTACAACCCAAGGATCCTCTCCTTCCTCTCCTTTACATCCAATGCATGTACAAAAACCCTAAAAAATGCAAAAAGTAGCCATAAGTGTATTTGACATGATAGTTCATATTGGGGAAATTGGCTTGAAATCTAACATGTTTAGATGTGATTAGGATGCAAAAAGACACAAGATGGAGTCCTAAAATAGGGTTACATCATTGTCCAAGTTTTATTGCAAAATTATTCTAACTAGAAAATAAGGGTGACTAATGGATACATCCACAAATACAAACCTTTATCTCTAATATTCATGATAAAACTCTCGGTCTAGTCTCCAATGGATTCTTTGATTTACACATACATAGAGGGCACAGAACATATGAGCTCTCGTGTATCTTCTAAATTAGTTCAAAAATCACAAATGTGTCATATGAAGACAGAGTTGAAATTATGAGTCTTAGCCACCCTGCCATGGAGAGCAACTGGGTTTCCATGAATCCAACTTCATCTTTATTTTTTCAGTTAGAGAGGGGCTCATTTCTTTGGTTAGTCTACTTGCAAATAGTGGCAACCCCAAATAGCACACCGGTGGTGGAATGCTAAGGATCCCCTAGAGATCGCACAATTTGGTCAGCTTACTTGTAAATAGATGGCTCTTTGAAGGGTTAATACAGATTCCAAATACTGACACAAAGAAGTCAAGAATCATTTTCATGCATCAGCCGCTCATCAGCTTTTGTGAAGATCATCAGATGATCCATGAAAATTAGGTGACAGACAGATACAGTGGGAGGATCACACATGAAATATTGTACATGAAATCTAATGACTATAGAACCCTTAATAATAGCTACATCTCTATATAAACAATCCATATTCAACTTTTTACATAGATTCACGACCTAATAGCCTCCTAAGCCCAAGATCAATCCCGTATTACCTTCTTCAACATTATAATCTAATCCTACCCCTAAGGTTAAGGTCATGTGTGACTTCGACATGGTAATTTGTGATTTTGGTCTTTATTCTCCACATTATTTCATTCAAACCGATGAGGAAAAACATCCTTCAAGATTCACAAGGTCCAATCAAGGTAAGATTTGTCATGAAATGTAGATATTGTACCTCCTCTCCCAATTATACTGGAAAAAAAAAAGTTGTGTGATCATTGAAGCACCCTAGATTGATGTCAACTTTAACTTCCATCTTGTGCACTTCACACTCAAGGTCTCAATTTACATTTGTGCCATGCGTTGGAGTGCTATTTATTCAACCATTTACTTTTCTCCCTATAATGGGCATCTCCATTGTAATGGTTTTTGGGGGTGTCTAACACCTTTCTAGTGAGCAATTTTAATGTCTTATCCTTAGGTCATGATACATTTGTATCTCATTGATATTAGGAATTTACAACACATTTTTCTTTTCCATAAATATTAGTGGAAACACTATATTTTTAGATCTCCTTCTCTGCGTTGCATGAATCTATGATGATATCCCCTAAATTTTAATGAAAAATTGAACAAATAGCAAATTAGCACTATCAGGTCATGGATTGTATCAAAATTGTGTGTGTGGATGTGTTTTTTAATACGATTTTCTGATATTTGAATAGTGTGCTCTTTTGTTTGCATATAGGTACTCTTTGGTTTTAAAAAATGTACTATTATGTTCAAATATATGCACAGTTTGATTTCTTTAAATTTTTTATAATGCTTTATTTTTGTTTTTAGTATGTACTTAGAATTACTAATAATATATATAATTGCTTTATTTTTTACAAGTTATGTGAATTTTATTATTAATAATAATATTAGTATTACTAATATATTATATTATTATTATTATTATTATTTTATATATAGCATCCCCTCTTTCTTCATATCTCTCTAAGAAAGAATATATTCACAATATAATTATAATCAAACTTCTCCCCTCCCACCTATCATGTGTAAGAGGATATTATTTCCAAAATTCAGATTGCTCTCTGGGAATAAGATAATTTGAGTGTTTTACTATCTCCACTTAATTTCTTTGAATAAAGGTTTCCTATCAAATCAATGTCTCATCTCCAACTAACAACGTGGTTGTGTATAGAGGAGATTGTTCTGAGTTACTCAAACTAAATTTGGGTACTGAAGTCTGAGAGAGGATGGTTGTTTAGTTCATTTGAAGATTCATCCTTGTTGCAACATGGTTTGAATCCCAAAAGGATGTTATTATTTTACATCCCTATAGAATATCATGGTGTTTTTATGATTTTTGGGATCATTAGTCACTCTCTAGTGGTGTGTCAATAAAGTGCAGTATATCAATTGTATCGTGCTCTTGAGTGAGGTTTGACATAGAAGTTTATCCATTGTAACACATCTTGGTCAAATATTCTAACATATTATGCAATAAAAAATTTAATTGTCGATGTGATTTTCTAGGGTCATCTATGAAGTAAAATGTGTTCAAAATCCCTCAGAAACAGCCTTGATTGTACCCCCACCATATATCTCAAGCTTTATGTGCTTGTTGAGGGCATAAGGGGGTCATTCCGTATTGGTGTTCAAAAGCACTAGATCATATGATTTTGAGTGTGCTCCAACATCTTACCCATTATAATACATCATGTTTATCTAGTATTTATCTAAAAAATAATTTTGTAATTGATTTATATGATTTTTTAGTCCATTGAATGATGTTTTCACCTCTTACAATCCTTCTCATGCAAGTTTAAGTTTCTCCCACTTTTTTTGTAGAACCCTCTCCCTCTAGCTATTTGTTTTTCCAATTTTATAACAAAATAAAATGCAAATACAAAAATGTCAGTCAGTATTTATTAGTTCTTCCCATCTATGTGCCATTCCACTTCCCACGCATTATTTTGACTACCTATCACGCCTCCCTCTCTAACAAAAATTTCACTTCCCTTTTGTGCAGGAACCTCTCTTTGTTTATTCATTTTTCTTATTTAATGTCAATAAAAGAAAACACAGTGTTGATTTTAGCTTCCACTATTTCTTAATTTTTTATATTATTATGTCATGCCACTTTAATTGATTCACCTCACATTGTGCACCCCCAACCACACACAAAAACAAATTCTATAAAATTTGTTGCTAAATTAAATAAAATAGGAAGGATGCTCTCGTGTAACATGATATGAATGTTACACAATAATTATAACAACAAATACCTTGTCCCTAATATTCTCTCATAAAAACTATATATAGTATCATAGACTATATGTTTATAGAATAGATATTGTATTATATAACATGAGCATAGAAAACATAATGTTATCTCTTCCTCTCTCTGTAGTTTCCTCTCTCTGCATTCCTTCTAAAAATGGCACTTATATGTGTTTCTCCTTCTATCATGACAACCAACATTCTTCATTAAAGACACATAAGCAGTAGTGTTCTCTATCATTAAATAGAGATTTGTCTTATCCCTTACCCATCTTATCTTTCCCCATCTTGATTTCATGTTTTGGTTGTTATTGTAAAGCCTTTTGATTTTACTTCTGATCTATATCATATCTTTAAGAAAAATCATATTATGGGACATTTCATTTCACGTATGAGGTGGAGGCCATACCTTTATAAATTCTCAAAAAATGATCATTTACCACCACATGACAATTGGAATTCTATGAGGTTTATAGTATCTCATATATACCCACCTATCGTATTTATTAACTCTGACGAACCTGTAAAGAAACCTCCACAATAGATAACATGGGGTTGATGAGCTTCTTTCTGCTAAATATGGTACTCAACTGAACCCTTAATCTTGTCATATTCCATTCATGTTAAGGGGTGGTCCTCATATGAAATATATTGTCAAGTGTTCAGCTAGCTCTAGGATGTTCCTTCCCTTGCAATGAAGATGTCACAACTACAATGTAGCTCATGTTTGGGTTTGCATTCAAATAGGTAATAAGTATCATCATGTTACTTTTTATTGACATGCTAATGAGTATCTAGCTTTTGTGCAGCATTGGAACAACACTTGGAGACGATCAACTTGTATGATACTTGGAGCATTCATCTTTGTCCTATGAGAGTAAATGAGATTTAAATGACTATGTTTGATGAGAATGGTGTATCCAAAGCCTCGCCTATCAAAATGGTGATTCATGGCCTAAATATTGTTCCTCCATGGAACTTGGGGATCAGACTTGGATAATTTTTTCTTTAGTAAGGGTTTCTAGAGTTATTTTGTCATTGTATAGCAATGAAAGCAAAAACAAATAGTTAAAGATTCTCAATGAGCATAATACTTGAGACCAATAACAATATACTATCTACAATGCTCTCCTAGACTAACTATAACATCCTTGAAATTTGGGAATTTAAGCTCTAATTCAATAATATGATATGGAGATATGAGAGAAATAACAAAGATAACAATAGGATCTTGGTTGATAAATTCAGACCCTAGACCTAATATAGGTCTTCAATTCATATAAATGAAGTAATGAACCAAATGAACTGATATGAGACTTCAATTGAGAAACAATGGCATTTCAATGCCTAATTTCATGATCACAGATATAATAAATTTTTAAGACCCTTTGAAGGGCCAAGGCATGAGCCATGGGCCCTAGATACCAATACAAGACCAACTATTAGGGTTTACATATGGTTCCTTGGGATATAAAATTGTGAAATGGGTATTTCTTCCTCATAATAAATAACCATGATAATTTAGTAGATGGATAATCAAAATATAATAGTATGGGAGAAATTGTAGATAATTTTGAATTATCTACTAGTCTAGGTGATTAACTTAGTAACTATCTTGTATTTACTTGAAAGGCAATATTTGAGGGACCTTTACATTATTTTGGAGATAATCTCTTACCTAACATAAAATAAGATAAAAATATAGATAATCAAAACATTTAGGATTATATGGGGTTATCTTGTGGCATATATAATAATTTGTTTAACCTATGCTTATATCTAAAACAAAAGGAAATAAATTAAGGGGACAAAATACCCTTTGGACCTGGATCTCATATCCCAAGTAGAATCGAACACGATGAAATCACCCCTTCCACCCAAACTCTACAGGGAAATCTACAGATAATGCAAGAAACCTCTCACACATCATCTCACCCTCACAGCCTGCTCCCTACCTCTCCAACCTCCCTTAGATCTATAGTTTCTTCCCCTAACCAAACTTCATAATTAATGATATCAACCATGCTTAATATCAGAGCAGTTATCCAATATCTTCTTAGATAATGCACCGGCACCCCCATGACTTGAAGGTAGTCGATTAGGACATTTTCTATGCATTTTTCTATATAAGGTGCTAAGGGAAACCATCCACAAACATAGAGCAACAAATCATATCACTTTAGGCCCTGTAACACTCAGGACTTCCTCCTCGTTCCTCCATATGTGGAAGATCTCAGGCCTGGTTCTAGTGTGTGACCCTAGACCATGTCACAAAGCTTGTTCACATGTGGAGATCCCTATAATCCCGATCAGCATTAGCAATTCCAATACGTAAGGATATTCATCCTTCTTTTGCTTTCCTATAACCTACCACAATACCTAGAAATCTAGGATCTAGTCTCTTGAAGTTCCAGTCATTGTAGACCACATCTAGATGATGACCTAGTCTATCTAGGTAGGGTGGAGAGCAAGAGACCCATCATCACGGTAGCAGAGTCCATGACTGTGAGCCCATAGTCAAGAATGGATTGAGTCCATGGATGGAAGGCCCTACGCACACACAAGCCAGGGTGAAGGAAGAAGAAGACCCACCAGGGGATTAACCATACTATTCCAATCCATGCAATAAAACATGATAATTGCATAGGGACAGTTAGGTCATTACACGAGGTATTAATAGGAGGCCTAGGATATGGTAAAGATCATATATAATGTTGATGCATCAATACACAATTGGTCTATATATGTTAATATTGTAAATAATGTAATAAATGGACCATAGCTCGAATCACAATGAACCTACCTATAACTTTATGGAATATCATGTAGTTTCTAAATAAAATGGCTTCAATATCTAATACCAAAAAAGTTTAAAAAGTATAGTTGTGCGATTATGAAGTTATGTTTTTTATACAAACCCTAGTTTGGATAAATAAGGTGACAAAATCAATAAATTTTCTTATTTTGAGTTATAGTTTGATGTTATTGAATATTGATGAGATTCAAATGTCTTACATTAGATTAGAATGATAATGATGATATTTTAGGGTTTCTAAGCCATAAACTAAAGAATTAAGGTTTTAGACTAATGATTAAATCATGTCATGGTCTTAACATGCCTAATATAATGTAGTTGTTTTTTACTGGCATGAATTGTTAGATTTGATAATTAGAGTCTAGAAACCAATGTATAATTAGAGTTTCTAACCTTTGGAAATCGTGGTATAATAGAAATAGGGTTTGATACCCTTATTCCTAGTCTAAATTCATGATGACCCTAAACCCTAGTCTAGAACCTAAGTTGGGCCTAATTAGTTTTACATGGATATATGGCGACACCCTCGTGTTATATATACATGCAAATTTAATGATAAGTCACTTGGATATACCTTTGCTTTTTTGGATATACATTCCTTGAATTACCTGAAGTGTAATTACATGATGTCTTCTGTAAAGGTATGTGATCATTTATGAATATCCTCATATATGACTGGTTATGGATTTCATGATGCTTCTAAATTATTGAATCATATGATAAACTACTTGGATGTTTATCAGATTCTGATTCATTACTATTCTAAATATGTGTATCACATAAAGAAAACTATTATGTTCTAAACTCAGGGTTACTAAGGGGTAGTGTATCTAAGTCCAATGATGGATAGATAAAGGTGATTACACACAAAGTGATATGATAGGAATGGGTAAGATTATCTAAAAGAAAATACAAGTTCATATGAGCAAATATATGATGGTTGAATATATATGTACATGTAATATATTGATTTGTGTTTTGATTTCACATTTTGCGTAGGTATATAGATATGATGACTTATAGATTCAAATGAATAATTGAAGATATTGAAGTTGATATTGTTGGCCAAATTGGACATTATTATAATCCCTATGTTTTGATGATGACAAACATTTCATTCTTATGGATCTAAAGTGCTATTTGAGTGTTGCAGGAACTAGGTGGATGACACACAACTCTGGAAGATCTAAATGCTCACAAAGTGTTAAATTTATGATTATAATCAAATGTAAAAACTTATACAAAATATATAATGTACAAGTACTTAGACATGATGTAAATCAAGTGTTAGATCTTCCCTAGCCATTCACAACACTTAGATAGGTAATCCCCTACAATAGTGTCACATCTACACACTCATACACACACTTAGTACATATTTCAAAACATTGAAACAGGGTCATTCTCGGTCGACAAACTTCTCGACCGAGACACTCTCGGTCGACAAATTCCTCGACTGAGATTGACCCAAGTAGCCGTTAGACCCAACAGACAAAATAGTTGGGAGTTGGAAATGAACGTTGTAAACACTTGCTCCAGGACGTCCCTCGGTCGAAAAATTGTCGACCAAGAAGGACTCTCGATCGACAATTTTTTGACCGAGAAGAACTCTGACTGCACTTTTCAGAGTTAATAAACTAACTCTTGCAAAAGCAATTAGTAGTTACCTAACAGCTACTTGAGCACTTAGAACCCCCTAGAAAGTGTCAAGAAAGTCCTAAGCATTCATAGGCCATTCCTATAAATAGGACAAGCCTTAGGACACCCTATACACACTTGTGCAATACTTGAGCATTCACACTTGCAATTGAGAGTCCATTCTTATGAGAAATTGAGCAACTCTAACATTTGCTACTTATTTCCATTTCTCCAAATTCGTGTCCTATAGGCTAGCATCTCCTACCCACTACACTTACACTTCCATATACATTGGTTAGGAGATCAAAATGCTTGATATAGGAAATCAAGCCTTGTGCTACAACGGCATTGTAATTTCCATTTTCCTTCTTGTTCCTTTATACTATTTGTACTCTCCTTGCTACTCCTAGGGTTGGAGGTTGCGGATTGGAGAGGGTTTGACTTCTTAGGTGGAGAAGGGTCTTCTCAGTGGAGAAGGTGGACTTTGGACTACTTCAAGAAGGCTGTCTCAATGGGAAGCTACTTTAAGAGGAAGGCTACTTCAAGGGGAGCTTGAACTTACTTCAAGGAAGGCTGCTTTGAGGTTGGTGAGACTACTTCTAGGTGAAGGATGTCCAAAGGGTTTGGTGAAGGTAGTTGTATTTTGTGTAACATCCTTGCGAGGTAATAAAATACAAGTGCTTCAAAATCCCGATTGGGTAAGCAACCGGGTAGTGGACTGACTCCCTTAGTATTTGCTAAGGGTGGAACCACTCTAAATCCTTGTCCCCTTATCCAATATCTTTGTGGTTGCTTGTTTTGGTTGAATTATATTTAAAATCTCCATAAAACCCTATTCACCCCCCCTCTAGTGTTTTATCAATTGGTATCAGAGCAGGGCATCAAGGAACTCTAACAAAGTCTTGAAGAATGGGTGACAGGGTACTCAACAACCTCAACTTGGAAGGGACACTCGTGGCTAGACCTCCACCTTTTGATGGCACCAACTACACTTATTGGAAAAAGAGGATGCAATTCTATTTCCAAGGAATTAGCTGGTATCTATGGAGGATGATATCAAATCTATATGATTTTCCTCAAACAAATTATGCAACTTGGGATGCTAATACGGTAAGATCAGCCCAAATGAATGCAAAAGTTGTAAGTATACTCTATTGTTCAATTTTTGCTGGTGAATTCAATAGAATATCAAATTGTGAAACGGCATATGAGATATGGCATAGACTCTCTATAACCTATGAAGGAACTTTTCAAGTAAAGAATTCCAAAATTTGAATGCTCAAATAAAAGTTTGAACAGTTCCATATGGATCAAAATGAGTCTATTAGTGAAATGTATGCAAATTTTTCTTCTATTGTTAATGGTTTAAATGCTTTAGGTAAAGCAATAAGTGAAGAGGATCAAGTGTCTAAAATCCTTAGATGTTTACCTCCAAAGTACAAACCAAAAGTGACTGCAATACAAGAAGCCAATGACCTCACTCAACTAAGGATGGAGCAACTCATTGGCAACCTAGAAGCACATGAGGCAACCTTGGAGGAAGAAGAAAGATTAGTGGCTGGCCACAAGAAGGAGAAAAGAAAGGACATTGCATTCAAAGCATCAACCAAGAATAGTCATGACTCAAGTGAAGATTATTGTGAAGAAGAAACTCTCATTGTAAATGGTAAGCGGTATAAAAGTTTTAAAACTAACAAAACTTCTAGTGTTTCTTCTTCTAGGTGCTTTGAATGTGGCAGAAAGGGGCACTTGAAAGGTGATTGTCCAAAACTTAAGAAAGGGAAGAAATCATCTCACAATAAGAAAGAAAGAGCATATAAAGTTGCATGGGATGATTCAAGTGATGATAGTGAAGATGGAGAAAATGAAGTAGAATGTCTTATTGCTACATCAAATGAAGAGGAAGAAGAAGAGGTAAGCCTTTTTTTTTACCAAAAGAAGATCTAATTACTAGTCTTCAAGAAACACATGAGGAATATGCTGATTGCAAAAAGAAACTAAAGAAGGCTACTAGAACTAATGAGGATCTATATGCTAGATTGAATGATCTTTCTTTTGAAAAGGACAATATTGCTTCTGAAAATTTGACTTTGAAATCATATTTAAATGATTGCAATATGAAGTTTCTTACTTTAGAAACAAATCATGATCTTCTTTCTCAAGAAAAGGTTGATTTGCTTGCAAAACTGCACAATTTTCAGACTCAACCTATTCTATGTAATCATCTAGATTATGATGTTATTTTTAAAGAAAAAGATGCTTTATCATATGATCTAGATCAAGCAAAGTTATATATCAAAAATAACATGGATGAGATTATCAAGTTACAAAGAGAAATTAATAGTTTGAGAAACAATGATGTTCTTGATAAAATTCTGAAAAATTCTTCTAGCTATAATGGAAGGAAAGGTTTAGGATATGTTTCAAAAAGGAAATCCTATCAACCTAAACCTAGAAGAACACAAACACCCAAGGCCAAGATTATGTATATACCCAAGAATAACTCAATTCCTAGAAAGAGAAATGAGATTGATTCTATTAGTTGTCATTATTGCTTGCGTCTTGGACACTACTCTTTTCCATGCCCATACAAGAAAAGGATTGATGATCTAGTGTGGGTACCTAAAACTTAAAGATTTGAATTTGATTAGTTGAGATTTGACCTAAAATATTTCTTTGATATTCAAATGTCTTATCTCAACAAAACTGAGCTTCAATATTTATATTCCTGCAAAATTGTATTACCTTCTTACTGAAAAATAATACAGAATCATTTTCGATCGAGAAAATGTTCGACGAAAATGTTCGACCAAAAACACTGTCGGTCGAAAATTAGTCGACCGAGCAGGTTACTATTTCTAAGATTGCAAAAATCTGATAAAACCAGTACAAACAATCGGTCGAGAAAATCTTCGACCGAGATAAATTCGGTCGAAGAAAAGTTTGAACGAATCAAGTTCTATCAAACCTGCTTGATTGATCTTGTTAGCTATCAATTTGATATAAATGATTGATTCTTTTTAACAAAAATTGGAAACACCTTCTTGCAAAAATATATCAATACAGATACAGCATAGATTGCAAGTTCATTTTTATTACAAATCTCTTACATGGTTTGACACCAAAAATTATGAACCATGTTGATTTAAGGAAATTACTATTTTCCAATAATTCACAAGGTCTGTACTAATTATTCCTTGGTCTATTTATATAAGAATCATGTGTCCTAAAATTTGCCTTTAAATGGTCATTATAATTATGGAAATATCTTTACTATGATCATTGTGTTTCATCTTTTGCTTGCTTCATCTAAAATGATCTTTATAAAAATCATGATTGGATACAAGATGATATTGTCATTGAAAACAAAATTTTCATTAAGATAAATCTCTATAGCACAAAAGCATCTTGACATATTAGTTCAATGATTATCTTGTGCTTAGTCTATGGAAAATGATATTCTTGTCGATCATTGAAAATGCTCAAATTGGAAATCTGTAGAAATTGCCTCTTGGTTGAAATCAAATTTGACCAAGGGGCGCTATGGTCGAAGTCAAGTTCGACCTAAAATAAGCTTGATCAAATGCTTATTTGTAAATCATTTTCTTGCACTCAATCATAGTATATTGAAAACAAGATTTCAGTGCATAACTCTCATTAAAAGTTAACTTATTATGATTTAATACTGATTGTGACCTTATAATCCTTAAATTATCTTGATTAAGGGGGATCTCACAAAAACTATCTTGACTATAAGAAAGAGCTTACAAAACTCTGTAAACATCTTAAAGAAAATTTGAAGCTAATTATGACCTTAGAATCCTTAAATTATCTTAATTATTAGATTAAGGGAGAGTTCACAAAACTTTGGAAAAAAGTTATGACCTTAGGATTATTGAATTATCTTGATCTTAATGGAATTCTCGAAACAAATTAGGGCTTAACATCTCGTGTATTTGGTTAGAGATACATACATGTATTCTACTATAAGCTTAAAAGATTCTCATGTCATTTTCAGGGTTTAACATCCCTTGTAAAATGGATGAGAAATCAATACACATATGCCACGAACTTAAAACAAATTCATATCATTTGAAGGCTTAACATCCTTTGCAAATGATTGAGAAACAAATTGTGGCTAAATTCGACAATAAATGGTTTACACTTATATTAATCCCTACTTTCAAAAATTAAATATCTTAGTTAGGGGGAGCATAGCATAAAATTAAGGGGGAGAAATAAAAGTCATACTAAATGATTATCTTGGATATCTTTTTGAAATGACAAAGGTCGAGAAATAATATAAAATCAAAAATAAAATCAAAAACATAAGTTTCATAAATCTCAGGCTAGCATACACTTGCAAACAAGACCAATGGCTACAAAAGGTAAAACTTTAGGTATGAAACTCATATGATTTATATTTTCTTATTTTATATTTAGGAAATGTTTGTCATCTTCAAAAAGGGGGAGATTGTTGGCTAAATTAGACATTATTATAATCCCTTTGTTTTGATGATGACAAACATTTCATTCTTGTGGATCTAACATGCTATTTGAGTGTTGCAGGAACTAGGTGGATGACACACAACTCTGGAAGATCTAAATGATCAGAAAGTGTTAAATTCATGATTGTAATCAAATGTAAAAACTTGTACAAAATATATAATGTACAAGTACTTAGACATCATGTAAATCAAGCATTATATCTTCCCTATCCATTCACAACACTTAGATAGGTCATCCCCTATAATAGTGTCACATCTGCACACTCATACACACATTTAGTATATATTTCAAAACATTAAAACAGGGTCATTCTCGATCGACAAACTTCTTGACTGAGACACTCTCGGTCGAAAAATTCCTCGACCGAGATTGACCCAAGTAGCTGTTAGACCCAGCAGACAAAGTAGTTGGGAGTTGGAAATAAACGTTGTAAACACTTGCTCCAGGACATCCCTCAGTCGAAAAATTGTCGACCGAGAAGGACTCTCGATAGACAATTTTTTGACCGAGAAGAACTCTGACTGTACTTTTCAGAGTTAATAAACTAGCTGTTGCAAAAGCAATTAGTAGATACCTAACGGCTACTTGAGCACTTAGAACCCCCTAGAAAGTTTCTAGAACATCCTTAAGCATTCATAGGCCATTCCTATAAATAGGGCAAGCCTTAGGACACCCTATACACACTTGTGCAATACTTGAGCATTCACACTTGCAATTGAGAATCCATTCTTGTGAGCAATTGAGCAACTCTAACATTTGCTACTTATTTCCATTGCTCTAAATTCGTGTCCTATAGGCTATCATCTCCTACCCACCACACTTACACTTCCATATACATTGGTTAGGAGATCAAAACGCTTGATATAGGAAATCAAGCCTTGTGCTACAACGGTATTGTAATTTCCATTTTCCTTCTTGTTCCTTTATATTGTTTGTACTCTCCTTGCTACTCCTAGGGTTGGAGGCTACGGATTGGAGAGGGTTTGACTTCTCAGGTGGAGAAGGGTCTTCTTAGTGGAGAAGGTGGACTTTGGACTACTTCAAGAAGGCTGTCTCAACGGGAAGCTACTTCAAGAGGAAGGCTACTTCAAAGGGAGCTTAAGGTTACTTCAAGGAAGGCTGCTTCGAGGTTGGTGAGACTACTTCTAGGTGAAGTCTGTCCAAAGGGTTTGGTGAAGGTAGTTGTATTTTGTGTAACATACTTGGAAGGTAATAAAATACAAGTGCTTTCCAAATCCCGGTTGGGTAAGCAACTGGGTAGTGGACTGACTCCCTTAGTATTTGCTAAGGGTGGAACCACTCTAAATCCTTGTCCCCTTGTCCAATATCTTTTTGGTTGCTTGTTTTGGTTGAATTATTTTTAAAATCTCCATAAAACCCTATTCACCCCCCCCCTCTAGTGGTTTATCAGATATCACATGGAAGCTTAGTTAGATATATAAAGATATCTTTCCATGTAGCATATCTCTTCATATAGGCTTTTTTATGTCGAAATTGATGTACACTCCTTTGGGGAGGAAATTCACATTCTTTTATATCAAAAATATATGAAATGAAATTATTTGTTATTTTGGATCCTAAAAATGAGATTACAATCCTTGTCCCTACGATCTACCTTCAATGGTAGGTATCTAGGTAGGGGGTCGTAAAACTAACCTTATCACACTGACTTAAAACATGTTGGCCCTAGCCACAACCTATATCACTACAAGTTCCTTGATCACTAATGAGATGGAAAACATAGAAAGGAACATCACGGAGAAGGAGAAATAGATTCACTCATCAAACAATGTTGTTTCACATAAGATTGAAGACAAAGATTGGACAAAGACAATGGTGAAACATTAGAAGTTTTAAAAAGACATTGGACAAAGTTAGTTTGTTCTTTAACAATGAGGCACAAGATTCACATACTTATACTCTTATCATATATAGAATCTTCGCTATATGGCACACACCATACTACATAAACAACACAGAATAAATTTTTATAAAAATATCCTACACAAAAATGCATATTGTATACAATGTAGAGAAAGTGAACGTCATCACTTTGGATGTAAGAAACCAAAATCATGAAAATGTTTGGATCGAGGACACTATATGCGAGACTATCATGTTGAGGAAATCAAAATTAATAAACTATTATTTTTTATCCTAGGCATAGAAAATATATAATATACAAAAGAAACAAATATTTACATTTACTAAATAAAATCAAGAAAAGAAAATTATTGCAATAAAATTGGTTTAAACCTTATCCCCGATATCAAAATAAAATTTTAAATTTATACTCCGTCATTGCCATTTGAATGAGGAAGAGGACACAAATGATTACGTGAAAATTTTGAGGGGAGTTTTAGGTGTTTGCATGCCAAAATACAATCATGTAAAGCCCACCTCATTCATAAGCATGGTATGATTAGACTCTCATTGACTAATTGTATATCTATCAGATACACCTTTCATGCCAAAAATATGATGGTTCAAGCCCATACACACTTTGCCTCAATGCCATGTTTTGATAGACCTAAATATAGAAGGTATACAATAATTAGATTTAGATGGATGGACACAAATTCCAAATAGCAACAAGATATCATGGTTTTTTCTCATCCTTCATCATCATAGTGTTCACCCTCTACTAAGGCTAGGATACCTCAGCAAATCTAACTATGATCTTGTAGTCTCTTGGTCCATATGGTGACGACTTTCTATGAAAATTCTCCCTACTGATGACGATGAAATATATAAATATCAATGTTCTAGTTACATCTATGTGTCTCAAAAATGTTATTCCATTCTAAAGCATACTCAATTCTTTTATGAAGGAGTCTAGAGACTTCCATATCAAAATCTTCAAGGTTACTAAGAAACTGGGTAACTTTGTACAGTGTACATCTATAACTAGACCTAAGGTGATGACTACACCTCAACTTATCTACACCCTTCCTGAATCAAATGTCATTGATCACCTACTTGGGATCCAGATGTATACACCATACACAATATTGTTGAAGAAACCAAAAATGCACTTTGATCACTTGATGAGCATTGTATGTTATGGTATGCTCCCTGTGAGTATCATAAAGAACATAGTCATAATCCACTCAACCAAACATTATAGCTTTTTGAGGTCTCAGAGAGATAGATTCCACCAAATGAATGACATAATGGGTTAGAACAGATCTCAGTATGAACGTGTCACCTAGTAAATGTTTTCATTTTTGTGACAAGTAACTATTTCTCAAAACTCGAGCTCACACTTGAAGTAGACAATTGATGCCCACCAAACTCAAATAACACATGTAGAATGAACCAGTTTCCAATTCCACTATATGCGAGGAGTCAGTAAAAAATATGATACACTAAGTTGTACCATTGAATAAATGGCCTTGGGGATTTAAGCGGCTCTAAATGCTAAGACTGACATGACATTCTAAAGTGCATGAAGATAAATTAATAAGAAATTTTCATGGTTAAGATGATTTTGTTGAGAGTACCAAAAACAACATATGTGAGCTTAAAGTTGATATTTTAGGTACTCCTACAACACTCAATCTAATCAACATTCAGGTTAATATCAATGGATATTTCAAATTGGGTCAAAATGTGTGGGCAGCCATGAGTCAACCCATTTAAGTAGGTTTGAGTGATGAAATTTGCTACCCACTTAAAATTATTCAAACTCATATCCGCCATTTTTAGTTAGTGGCCCTTGTGCCCATAGGTTCTCAATTAACTAAATTATTTTTATTAATATGGATATAATTTATCTATTACTATATAGTTTAGTAGCGTTGTAACATGAAAATAGTTCACCTTATAGCATTCTTAGATTCACTTCATCCATTTTGTTACAAAACACTTATTTTATTATAGTAGATCATTTTATACATTTATTGAAACCATGTGGGGTATCCTTTCAAAATCAATCATGTGGTTTGTATTCTACTAAAACATTTTTATGGATAAGTGTGAGATTGTAAGGAACTTTTGTGGTTAAGTGCTTGAAAAGTAAATTGTTGATTCATCATGCTTTTCACTTTCATAGAGTCAAATATGTGGTCGCATGGTTGTGAAACATAAACAAGAGGTGTTTTTGTTTGGTGACAACTATATATACTAGTTTTTGCTCCCATTGTGCTATATTTCATGTAAATATACTAGAAACCCCGTTCTCTTTTTTTCATTAGGGCAACAAAATATTATAAATCTTTTTCATCAAACACATATTATATAGGCACCCATTAGTCAACCCCAAACCCACTCAGTTAATTTTGGATGTGCTTTTTCTCCACTGATGTGAACATAAGTCTTTTTTATCGGCACTCACAAGACTAGAGCCCACAATGATTCAACCCACCCTCCTATTTGATAGATCTAATTATCAAATACTAGCTCTAGTTCCTGTCAAATATTATATATCTTTCCATGTTTGATATAGATTTCTAAATCTCATAAAGAAAATATAAGTTTTTCATTATTGGATCATCATAATGCTAGTGAGTCTTTAATTTAGCTAGAGGTTGATCGGGTTGGTACAATAGATGTAACAAATCATGAACCATGGATCGCTTGAGTTCATTAATCGTAAATGATTACTTTGTATGTTATATGTTATCTTGATTGACTATCCTTGTGCTTATATATCATTAAATCATGATTATTTCTTTGTAGAATGTATGAGGAGGGGTCCCCCTTGTTAACCATCATAGATCGATTATACATTTTGTTTTGAGCAAATGAAAGATAGGTGTATAACATTCATGTGACTAAATTACATCTAACTTATAAACAATTTGCCAAAATTTGAAGCCAACAAATTACTAACTAAATACAAAACCCTCAAATGGGATTATTGATGAATTACTTGTGTGTTGGAATGGGTCATGTGTCAACTATTATGGTAGCCACATTATAAAAAAAAAACCCATTACTTTGCATCTTTATTCGAGAATATAACACATTAAATGGTACTTTACAAGTATTTATGAAATCTCTTATTGTTTGGAACAAAAACATTTAAAAAAAATCACAAAAGGATAGATGAGGAACAAACCTTATTACAGGAGATAGAGACAAGAAATAAACTTGAACAACTTCACATTGATCACTTTAAAAATAGTGTACCACATATCATGAGATTAAGATATTCTTTGAAAACAAATATATAGGGATGAATAGATCAAATAAGACGATTAAAACATAACATATATCTATAAATTTTCAATGGGCAAAGAGACACACTTACATGCGCACCTAATCATTGGTCAACTTATCGTACAGAATAGAGTTAATATCAATACATAATGTGGTTTGACACTTTCAGAATCTTTCCAATCATAAGAGATCCTTATCTATACATTTCAATTTATTTGGAATTTTTTATATGATATTACTATATCACAACTCCTTTTCTAACAATGCCTTTTTCTTGGAGGAGATAAAGAAGTTTTTTTCAGTCTTGGCTTGGGCAAGTCTCCATGTCTAGATGGGTTTGGCATGTCCTTTTATTGGCATGTTGGAATACATCAGAACACATTTACTCAAATCTTTTTGTAGACAACACATGGCAACCCTAGACCAAGTGTACATATCTTTGATTAAAAAAAGAGATTGGCAACCCATCAACTATATAATCATTTTTCAACCCATCATCACGTACACATACAATATCATTGCAAAGGTTTTCTACTTAAGGATGAAGCCATTGTATGAATAACAGCATGAGTGTTGAAACAGCCCCTTTCTTGAAAGGTCAAAGAATACAAGATACATATATAATGGCAATGAGGTGGTGCATATGTGTCATCATTTTAACACCCCAATTCTTACATTTAAACTTGATTTTAGATAAGTTTTTCATAATACAAATTGGTAATTCTTACTTCTTTGCATGGAAGGTTATAATTTTTCTACTAGTTGAATTAATTGGATTCACAACTGTATATGTACGAGTCAATTTTGATATTGGTCAATGGATCCCAATTTGGATATTCTAAAAGTTCTAAGGGGATTAGACAAGGGGACACTATATAACCTTAGTTGTTACCATATCATCTATCGTGGCCTCCATGATTACATTTATGACTTCCAACATCTTTAATAAAATTGATAACCTACAAATGAATTTGTTTAACTAGATAATTATAATTTCATCAACTATTTGAGGATCCTAGGCGTCTTCCAACATCTATTTGGATTAAAACGTAACTTCCAGAAGCCACTCTTGTTGGCATTTATGTTGACATGACTACTTTGGACAGATATTGTTTTATGTTGCAATGTAGATGTTAGGCTTTTTGTTTAAAATATTTAAGATTTCTGAAGTATGGGAAACTATTATCAACAAAATAACATATAAACTTGGTTCTTGGAAAGTGAGAAGTCTTAGTTTGGGTAGGCCTCCATATTCTTATAAGCATACTTCATCAATTCTATAGCCATGCCTTACAAGATTTAAAAAAAAATGATAAGATGAGAATGGATTTTCGTTGGGGTAGCATTGTGGATACCAATAGGATACATTTAGTTAGATGAAAGACTATGTTGTACTCATCATTTAGGTGGATGGGATATTGTAGACTTTGGATTGCAGTCACATATTATGTTCAATAAAATGATATCCTCCATAATAGAAAATCATGTTTGCACTTGGTTACTTAATGTCAAAATGAAATATATAGGACTAAACCTCTTTGGAATCCGGTTATCGTGTTTACACTTTTGGGAATATCTCCTTAAAAGGCAATACCGTATCAAGGATACCATCAAGGGCACGTTTGGTTAGCTGGATTTACTGAAATCCTATATTTTGTCCATCCTGTATTACGGAAATGTTGCATTCTCAAAATTCCGCAAAGTAAAATTTTGTGTTTGATTTGTTGGATTTTGTAAGTGTGGGATTTTTTTTCATGTCTGCTATCTTACCCATGATGGATTTTAGCGTCCGGGAGAATTTTGATGGAGACCAAAATGCGGGATCCCTATTCAATCTGAAAATCCCGGGATTAGCCTCATTTCTCCAATTCTGCAAACCAAACATAAAATGTTTAGACACTGGAGTCCAAAATACTCCAATACGGCAAAATTCAGGTAACTAAATGTGCCCCAAGACATCGCCACTTTGCTGGACACACACTTGAGGTGTTGGTTTGACCCATGGTCATGCTTAGGTCTCGTCTAAACAAATAAAATCCTAAGATTCAAATACCTTCAAGCATTAGATCCAGTAATATTGATTGTGCATTCAGTATGCTGATGTCACACGTCTACATATTCGTTTAATAGCTTCCATGCTTCCGATGGATTTGATCCCTCTTGATATAATAAACTTATATAAACATATAATCTAGTGAAAATCAAAAGTCCATACTTTATTCATCTTGGTCACACTTTCCATTATGGTTAATTCTTTTGGCGTGCTTAGTGACAATTTTTGGGGAGACGTCCCGCAGATCTTATCTTTTATTAAAAAAATCCCATTACAAGTCACTAGAATTCTCTTGTGGCTTGCATAATTTAGCATTTTTTGTTACAGAGGAATCGGACACTATATGAGAACATTTTACATCAACATAGAGAATTATTTCTGATATTCACACTCACTCCCAAAGCAAAAGTCCCCCTAGAGCTATCACCATCCGGTGGGGCATATTTTCTATATGGGCGAGGTTACGATGATCCAGGGGACTGCATAGCTCTATGAACCAGTGACAGCTTGATTTTTCCTTATCGATGCCGCTGTGGTTTATTTTGTTGAGGGCACATTTGTTTTCTTGGATTTTGTCGTATTGGATATTTTGGCATCCGAAAGTTTATGTTTGGTTTACAGAATTATCCCGGAATTTCCTCACAAAATAAGAATCTAATATTTTAGTTTCCATCAAATTTCTCCCGAACGTCAAAATCCAGCAGTGGCTGGCCGGTAGACCCCAAAAAAAATAAACCGTGTATTTTACAAATCCAGGAAACTAAACATAAAATTTATATTTACGGGATTTTGACAATGCAGTATATTACAAACCCCTTATGGCAGAAATGTAATATTTTTGAAAATCCAACAAACCAAACATACCCTGAGTGTAGCCCGCCCCCTCGTGAGTTCTTTACCATGCCTTTAGTACCTTAAACTCCTATCATCCTTTCGTTGAACTTGAGACCACCTCTGGTAGCCTCAAGGTCCTCAACCTTTTGATAGATGATTACCTTTAATAACAGACTATTTTTATTTTCATTTTAGTATGGAAACTAGAAATTTCATATTAAGTTATTAGAATCAATAGGTGTTCAAATTTATGTTTGCATTTTCTGTTATTGCATCAATATATATTATATCACTTCATCGGGACAAAAGAAAAGTTAATCTTTGTATATCATTTCGGCAAGTAAAATACAAAAACAAATTAGAAACCGATGCTTCCTTGTTTAACAGGGCAATAAAACTATTTATTGACTTTTTTAGTATTTGTTATATAAATAAATTACCAAATCAAAGTAGCAATATACCATCAAGTGCGTGTTACAACGGCCCAGGCACGTAGCCATTTCTGGGTAGGAGACTAGGAGCGCATGCATTTGCATCGTATACCTACATTTCCGTAGATCAGTGCTCTTTTGCTTTGACGTAACAAAAAGAAAAAGACCAGACACATCTCACAATTATTTTCCAAGCGTTTGATAAAGTTTCATTTGTAAGTTCAGTGACAGTTGAAACCAGCGGCTCCAGGAACAAGCCTGGTAGACATCAAACAGGGAGATAGAGATGCAGGCGGTGGAAACTTTCCTCGTGGAAAGAAAAAATTGGACGCTTACAGGGGGGGAACCGGGGATGTTGTACAGTAACCAGTCAGGAACCTAGATTGTCTTTCACATCAAGTAACGACTAGCGACTAGCATCATTGACGCATGAGCAATCTCTTCTACTAGCAATTCTGTTCAGCAGTGAAAGACAAGCGTGGTGTCAGAAGCCGCTTACATCACATTTAGTAAGGAACCGGTGTGCGAACTTCAGCAAGCCCAGAAGTCATATCCTCGAGGAGAAGGGACAGTAGGGCTTCAGCCACCGGCCCTTCTTCGCCTGATAAATTAAATGGGAGGAGATAGTAGTAAATAGAATTGGACAAATGTGGAAAATCGACTCTAGCAGTTAAAAAGCACATACTTTATTAACTGAATCCAGAAAATTTTGGGATCAGTTGACGGGACAAAGCAAGCCCGTTTTATGTTTCATACGTATATATATGCTGAAAAACTACGGACATTGAATTCAAAAAGATAAATTTGCGAAAGTTTGAAATAATTTCACCACCGAATAAACTTCTAAGAGACTGCCTATGCTTACTATATCATAGGCCCAACGGAAATGAGACGAACTTGCATGTCTGCCAGATAAACCCTCACCATGACTACATATTTCATCAGTACAACGTTGAGGGGACAGAATTGAGCATAATGAATGAAAGATTAGCCCACTCTTAATCACAAACTTTTTGTTTGCTTCCCCCCACTGTGATCCAAATAATTCAGTCTATGAATCAATTATTGTGTTCTCACGCTGAAATTTCATACTCCGATCAAATAAACATGCATTTTGATGAATGACGGGATTCACCTATATATAGTGCCATTATAATGTTCTCTCTTAAATTATTCAGTCTTTCATTATAGTCACTGTTTAAGGTCGCCTAAAGCATTCCACTGTTTCACCATACATTAAGAGCATAACATATGATTCTCCCACATTGAAAACCATAATTAAAATTAATCAAATTGAGCACATTTTAGAGTCCTGTTCCTTTGAGCTGTATTAGCCCCAGGACTGCCCTTGGGCTTTCTTCTTCTTATCATATTTGCAACTCATGGCTCATCCCTATCATATGATCTTAAATGTGCCAACTCAAAAATGGCAAGAACGCGTAGGAGCTTATAGCTGATTCTTGGTAAGCCGTTAATAAAGCAGGATTACGGAAACAGTGTATAGGCCTGTTTGGTTGGGTACTTGTGCTTAGTCACAGGACGAAGATGCAGTAACACATCTATGGAGAACATCTCAATATGTAGCTAAAAATTAGACTATTGGTAGCTGATGCAGGACAAGTCCCACTAGCGGCTCTAAAAGCATGATCGTGCATCTGATCGAGTTTCATTGGTTCTTTTTGTTCTTTCTATTGTGTTTCAGGATTTATTATGCAATTATTCAGTTTTAAGACCAAGTGCAAATTAGAGACTTTTTTGCAAGTTTCAACTTTTATTATTTTATTTGGTTATTAATTTGGTGTCAAGTCAGAAATGCCGCAAAAAATAGGCTTTTTGTATTATCTTATAAATACTAGCCTCAGGATATGTCTGGGCAGATGGATGATTGTCATCGGTTTGATTTCTAGGGCTTTCCTCATCAGCACCAAACATGAAACACGACAGTCTAAGCATAGTAAAATAGTTAAACGAAGAACACAATGACCTCAAGTACACAAGAAAGCAGACGGATGAGGGACAGAGGCACGGTTTGATCATTTGGGGTGGGTGGGGTGGGGTGGGGTGGGGTGGGAGGCAAGTCTACTTTATGGGCATGTCCAGAAATATAGTAGGGGTCATGTCAAACTTTATCTTATAGCATGGTAGGTCTTAATGTGTACAAGTAAATGACAATGATCTTCGATCTTTTACACCAAAATATGGTACGGTGGGGTGTGATAATGTGCTCTTTTTTCTTAATATGAATCAAACAAGAAAGTTGTTCAGCTTGTGAAATTATAAGCAGACATTTCTTAGCAAACAGTGATTCTATACATTTTAGGTATGATCTAGGCCAATTATGAAAAATTGCAGTCATTGAATACCAATTAGTACAAGAAATTCACCAATTAGCATATACTTTGAGGAGTTTTATATAGAATTTCTTTTTATAGACAAATATTTAATTTGGCAAGCAAAATTTATAATATTTAAATGTATTTACTATAAAAACATGTGGCAATAAAGTGGAAGAAGTGTAGCTACATATTTTTAAAAGTACATAGTTTTAAGTTTTGAAAAAAAAACATAATGATAACGCCTTTATTCAAGTATTTATCTTGAAAAAACATAAATCACGAAAACTTATCAAGAACCAAACTTCACTGCATACTCAAATAATTTGACCCACTTAATCATTGTTGACAACATAGCAACAAATTCATGATTCGTCAATGTTTTGGCTTCGTAGATAATGTCGTAATTCGAGAAAAGAAAATTGTAAAAACAGAAACAATCGTCAGAGTCCAGTCAATTATTTCAGAAATCTGGAATAACTCAGTTGTATACATTGTCTATGTATTATATACATGTGTCTGCATGTGTGTTTGTTTGTATTATATACACATAACTATGGGATTAAGAGAGGCATTCTCTCCCCCTCTCCCACGCCCATGACGGAGGCTGAGCGCCCGGGAGGGTGGTAAACCAAGGCGGCAGCTGGGTTTCGAACCCGGGTTTTATATACACATAACAACGTATGTGCATTTGTATGCATATATGTGTGTACATATATGTATGTATATGTATGCAATATGCATATATAGTGTATGTACGTATATATCTTTATATCAATGTGCTTGTGCATAACATGGAATGTCAGATCAAATATGGAGCATGCCATTGATTGGCAAGATGAAGAGTGGCAACCTCTATAGTTGTGGTGTAGAAGGGGAGGGGGGAAATGTGATGTTGGATTGGGTTAGGACCAATGTTCAAAATATTGTCGAAATTGGCGAAATTTCGCCAATTATTTCGGTGCCGATGGCAATCGGACATAGAAACAGCGGTACCTCTTGTTACGTACGTAATTTCGCCGGTAAAATATAAAATTTCGATGGTTTTTTCAAATTTCGCCGAAACAGGGGGGGTTTCGCTACAAATTAGCTACTTATGGCTATTATTTCGCTGGCACGGGTCGGTACGCCGCACTGTGCCGCCGAAAAAGAAGACGACTGCTGCAGATTTTTACTTGGGCGATTTTGAATGTTCCAAAGGCTATTTTGAGGGATTTTGAGGTATGTTTTCTCTAATCCTCTTCTTCTTCTCCCCCCCATCTAATGTTCTACCTATTCTCTCTCTCTAATCTCTCCTCCTACCATATTTCTCTCTCTATTCTCTTAGATCTAAGGTACTAGATCTACCAAAAATGGTGGATCTATGCATTAAATCCTTAAATGGTGTAGATCTAAACATGAATCCTACTAAATATCACTAAATCCATAACCTAAACCCGTATTACTACTAAAATCTAATCTTTTTTGCTTAAAAAATCTTTTTTTAACATGGAATTGCCTAGATTAATGCTTATATTAACAATATATACTAATATTAACTTGGATTGTATACTTGTAGACTTGTAGTAACTGCTAACTAGTAAGTTTTAATTGAAGTTGTAACTTGTAAGTTGTGATTTCCTTAATACTACTCACAATCAGATGATCAGATCAACATTGCTTTTGTACAGCCTGTCATCCCACCTAGATGTCCTACCATACTAGACCATATTTTCTTTGCATATGTTTGTGTCTTTAAGTCTATTTATCGTGCTTGCAAACTATAATGACTTAACTAATTCATTTCACTATCAAAATTGACATCGAAATCCCCATCGAAACAGTTTATCTTTCTTCACTCACTCATGAGGAGACCCCCCCCCCTAACATATCCAATATGAAATATTATTGCATATTTGAGTAGATCTAGACTAGTAGATGCTTCTGGTAAAATTTCATCAAATAATTCGTTAATTGGCCGTCGAAACGCCAGGAACGCATCTGTCGAAATTTCTGTCGAAATTTGTCGAAATTTATGTTCCTGTGGCCACCGAAACGGCGTCGAAATCGGACATTTTCTTCCTTGGTTAGGACACATCTTAAGAGCAAGGAACGAGGTATCCGATTTCGATGCCGTTGGCATGGAAACCAAAACTTTTTGAAATTTTGATGAAAATTTCGATAGATGCAACCGTGCCCGTTTCGACATCAAAATGAACGAATTAATTTATGAAATTTGACATGTGTGATCTCTACACCTAAATGCATTGTTTTATGAAATAAAATTTTAAATGGGGGTAGGTTGGGGGAATGGTCCTTCATGTGGGAGGTAAGGGAACTGTCCAGTTTCTTGAGCCCCTGTTTGGTTCGAGATCCAGAATAAGAAATCCGGACCGGGTTAGTCGATAGATCCAGATTAGTTTATCTAGATTCAATCATATTTTTGTTTGGCAACCCAATCCCATTGCAAGCATTCATTAAATTGGACTGGCCTCGTAACTTGTGTTTTTTAGTCTGGCATATAAAACAAGATAATACAAAAGACAGAGCTAAATCCGGACTGGGATCCTGGAATCCTGCTCATAGCAGGACTGACTTGGTCTGGATTAGAAGATTACGGAATCCAAAACGGACATCGTCAGTCCAGTTTTTGCTAAACAAAACAAGACCGGATCCAGACTGGGTTAGTCGGGATTAGCGCCTACGTGGCACAAAAAGACAGTGTCTAATCCAGATTGGATCCTGAACCAAACAGCCCCTGAGGATTTGGATGAAGGGTTTCGATGAAAAAATGTAGGTATTAAGTTATGCAATTTTGCAAGTATGAGCTATATACATGCATGTACTTATTTGTGTTATAATATCAAATATTTGATATGTAGGGCATCCCCACACATTTTACTTGGGTTGATAGTTTGTTGTTGATATTGACCCATAGTCAATCATTTCGGTACCAGATCCTATCGAAATCGGATTTTTTTGGCGAGATTTCGTCAATTTCGCCGAAACCTCATTCCTTGCTTAAGAGTATAAATGCTTCATAACATAAATAATGGTGTAAGATTGTGAAATTCATGAAAGATCGTAAGAATCCTGAAAAGTCGTGAAAAGTCACCAGCCCAAGTTTTATTCGGGAAGAACATTCATTCAACTGACAAAAAAGCATGATTTCTGATGTCAAATTCTAATTAAATACTGTTATTGTCACCATAATCCCATACAACTAGAGATGAAGATTGGATGCATTCTGATGTCAAACCCTAGTAATAAAAATCACCGACTTTTTGGAAGAAAAAAAATCATGTTCTTTTAACCTTAAAAAACTTAATTTCTTTCAAAAATTCATTGGTTTGTAATTTTGTATTACTAAGGTTTGACATCAGAATGCATCCAATCTTCATCTCTAGTTGTATGAGGTTATGCTGACAATAAAAGTATCTAATAAGTATTTGGCTAATGTGAAAATATGGCACCTTAATGACCTCGGAATTTGAAAAATGATTGTTAATCAAAGACTACAAAGAAGACACGTCTATAATAGAAGAAATAAGGGGTCCTTCCTAAAACCTATCTATATTTTTCATTCCTGAAACCTCTCCAGATCTGTCAAAAGTTCTTAGAGCCTCTTGTTTCGCCATTTTTATATAGCCATATAATTCTTTTTATATATAGTCAAACAACGGTGAGTTATTTTTAACTATTAACAAACAGTAGGGCTACAATTTCGTTGCTGTAAAAGATAAAATATTCAATTGTACTCCACTTCAGGAGAATAGATCTGGAAACCTCTTGTTATACGAGCACGGCATACAATCATTGCTATATCACGCATGTTGTAATGGTGTGATTATACTTATTATTAGCTATTCATAAAAAAAACTGAAACTACTACTAATATAAACTGTAATCATTTGATTAAGGATAAAGGGGGATGGCCTCTGCTGGCACCCCTGGCTTCATCCCTAAAAGCATTGAACTGCAACATGCCCATCTGAAAGCAAGTGGGAAAAAGCTTGATATTAAGGAATTATAGGACGACTAAGGAAGAAAAGAGTAAACGTGATGTGAGGATGTGAATAAGAAGCAGAATGACATTGAACTCATGTAATGCCTTCTCTGCATCAAAATACATATGAATAAAAAAATCTGTTCAAAATCAAAAGTTCTTCAGAAAGGATCAGTGAATTACCGTCACCAATGATATTATCATCCCACTGCAGCACAGGCTTTACAAGAACGCCACTCCCAAGGAGCATCATTTCTCTAGAGCTCTTGCCTTCCTGAATGGTAACATTATCTACTTTGATTCCAGAGAGCATTCCACTCTTCAATAGTTTCTCAGCCAGGACGACTACCCTTTTTGCCGTGCAACCGCTTAGGATTTTGTCGAAGTGAGGCATCACAAACACATTTTCTGCGGTAACAAATGCAACATTCATGTTAGGTCCCTCCGCAATATATCCTTCATCATCGATCCATATAGCAGCATAACCCCCCTTCTCCTCAGCTTCCATCTTGGAAAGAGCATTGGGAAGGTAATTGACACTTTTCATTACCGAAAACTGAGCTGGTTTCATTGGAACAGGTGAGGTTATCACTTTGACTCCTTTCTTATCAAATGGAGTTTTGTCCTCCATCACAATAGCATAAAGTGCTGAACAAGGGCAACCAGATGGAGATAGAAAAAAATCACCAGGACCTGCAGAAAGCCAATATCGCAAAGAACCCTTCCTTGTCTGTGATGAACTTACAGTTTTGAGTAGAATGCTTCTTATTTCTGCACGACCAAAGGGAGGTGCTATTTTGGCCATTGATGCAGACTTTAGAAAGCGGTCCAAGTGTTGATCTAATTCATACAGAGATCTGAGGTTTGCAGCAAAAGCACAAACAATAAACTTGTCAGCATTAATACTTAGATTCAAAACAAGCCACCTGTTGGATGCCATTTAGACATGATCAAGAACACAAAGTCAAAGTGAACATAATGGAATCAGCACTTTAATAATGCCTTAGTACCTCATAATCTCAATACCATGCTAAAGTTGACTCGTGGGCTTACCCATTCACTATAGCAGCAGTATCGAAAACACCATGCCCTCTATGAACCATATGGTCATCCATTGAGATCACCATTGCAGCAGGATCAGTGGTAATTCCACCAAAGAAACTGGAGTACATTGCTGTGTAAAGCTGTTTGCCGGTACTATTCTCAGCCTTATCTTTTAGTCTTTTTACAACCTAAGGATTATATCAAAACCATATTACCCATAAAGTTTTCGCCATAGAATCTCATGAAGCTAGTTTTATATAAACAACTAATATTACATAAGCAACCAGATTAAGTACCATAGTCCCAAAAAAATTAATTTACATTATCATGTATGTCTTTAGTGAACCCAAAAAAAGGTAAATGTTCTAAAAAAACATAAAATCATATATGTCGAAAGTCCTTGAAAGATAAATATATATTAATTTGCCAGTTAAGAAAATATCGTGACTACAAAATTATTTTGATTTTACGCTATTATGTGTTTTTCCAAAAACACTCACATCTAACTGTACAGGCAGCGGCCTAGTTCCATATCTAAGTGTGTGTGAGTGGGTAGGTTTGTTGCGGTGGGTTTTTTTTTGTTTTGTGGGGGGTCTGGGTGGGGGTGACCGAGAGAGGGAAAGGGACAGAGAGGGGAAGGGATAAGGAGAGAGAGACTAAGGGAGATAGAGAGAGACGTGATTGCCTATTTTGTGACCTCGTACAAAAATAGTTACATTAATTCTCGTACAACCTAGAGTAAGCATACGGATGGGCTACACACTCAGATCCTAACATATAAAAAAAGAATTAATCTTGAACTATGTTTCAATATATTTTAATGATAAGAGAATTATAGGAGAAGGTCTACACTTACATGATAAGAGAATTATAGGAGAAGGTCTACACTTTTTTCAAACAAACAAGCAAAGATCATATAGTAATGGGTTGATTCCATAAAACATCATAAAGAATGTGTAACTGATCAGATATAGGACCTTTCAAACATTGCTAACCTACCACCTTGGTTTCTTGATTACCTCTAGCATGGACCTATTCTCATTTTTGTATTTCCCATTGTGTCCTTATCTCCAACTGTAGGCCTTACCCCTAGTGTATCCATACTTATCAATAATATCAGAAAAGATTACAACAAAAAAAATCTGAAATTGTCAAAATTTCGCTCAAATTTTCAATTTTCAATGCCATCAGATTCTGCCAGTTTATTAGGAATTAGGATCACAGATTTCAGTAATACCAATGGGAATACCAACAGATTTCACCAAATACCGCCACACTTTGATGAAATTTACCAGTATACTGACAGATTCATTGATCTTTGCATTTGTGAGTCTGTTTTTGTTGTTTAAGTGGAAAAAGGGGGAGCAAGGGGGGATGTCAATAATTGGAGCTCAAACAAGCCTAATCCAGGGTATGTCTTTATATTTTCTACCATATATCTCATTTACACCTCATCTATGTTAAAAAATATAAACTCATCCAAAAACCTAATTAAATGGAAAATATCCTCAATCTACTATATATTTCATCCTAATGGTTTGTGATTATAGATCTACAATACTATATGTTAGTATATATTATAATCATAATATATACCTAAATAATCCACGAAATACAACTACGATATATTTATTTGAAATCACTTTCAGTAGTAAGCTAATTACAATACATATATTCATATTACTAACATTATTTAGCATACAAAGGAAGAAAATGTACTAGTTAGCAACATAGACACAAACAATTATTGTGAAAAAGTATAGATGTTGTAATTTTCTAATCTCATATTTGATTATATATGGCACTTGCTACGCATATCGCACAACATGGGCATGGTCGAATGGTAAATATGCTTCTTATATTATCCCATCCCAACATTTTCATATGGTGGACATGGTAATTATGCCTTCAATATCTAACCCACTAGTATGAATGAGCTAAGGGGAAATCTATTGCAAATTAAGATCATGTGGTAATTATGATGGCGGAGAAAGATGATGTCACATTGGTGATGTTGCCCAAACTCCTTCACAATCATGAGTGGTTGCTAAAGTCACAGAATGGCTTTGAATAAGAGCAAGAGAATGCCCTGGTGGAGATCTTTCATAATCTAAATGATGCATATAAAGACATGCCTAGATTTATAGAAATCACATGGCCATGAATAATATGGTAATCACATCAAGAAGCTTATGTTGGGCAACAACCACCTAGAAAGGGAGGTCAACCACCACATACCCTGTGTTGTTTGGGCCTTTTCTTTCATTCAAATCAAATAGTATCTAAACTAATTGGTATACATAATTTGCTTGTATCTGGTAGACTCTGAATGTCTAATAATGGTAATATTTGTACTTTGCATTCCTTCAGACTTAACATTCTCTATACTTAAAGATAATACATAAAGGACCCCCTTGTATACTGAATATATGACATTATTGTGAAAATTGTGTATTTAAGTTTATGGCTTTTGCTAGCAAAATTTCCAAACATAATTCCTACATATTTTTCATGGAAATCCCCAAGAAGCATACAATTTCCTTGCCTCCAACATAGAGCCCCCCCCCCCCCAAAAAAACACATACCCAATATACATTTTTACTGCATTAAAAGATGCATTTAGATTTAGAGATTATACCTGTAGTGTTTCATAATTTAATTATCTCATTTGACGTAGAAAAGGCCAGGATTGCATCTGTCAAAAATTTATCGGTATATTGGTACATACCTATTTCCACATCATTGAAACAACGCCAACATTGGATACATTGTTCCTTGCAAATAGTAGGTGATTTTTTGAAAAAGTTGTGTTTGCAACATCAATTATCCATAGTCATATGTGACGGTCAACTAATGCATGATTCTCAAATAACAAGTTTTACTTGCATATTATTTGTATATTCAGTTTTAGTGGTTTTCTATGTGTATGTAATACACAGATATAGAGAGAGGGGCAGGCTAGAATACACTCGACTTTATAGATTATGCCGTACACTCAAGAGTCATCTGTGTTTCAAGGCCAAGTCTTTGGAAAACATAAACTTTAGATCTCTTAAGATCATATAATTAGCTGACATTGAGAATTTTAGCGCATTTGGATACTTGTAAGTTATGCATTCAAGCATTACAAAAGTGGTGCAAAGAACTTTTTTTAGGTGCATGAATTTTGTAGCCTTTGGATGCATGACCTATAAGTGTTCAGATGAGCTCAATTTGGTGTGTAGGCAAAAGAGTATACTTACGTGTGTACGTGTGCGTCTGTGTGTGCGCGCGCACGTGTTAGCTAATACATACGTATATAAATCATATATGCCGCTCCTCCAATTTTTCATGACCCTTTTCCTGATTGTTGACCATACTTCTATCATATTTTATAGTTTTGCCCCCAAATTTTCTGCATAACTCTGAGAATCCATATATTTCAACTCGATCGAAAGTACCTAGAATACAGAAATTGTGGCTACACTTGTCAAGGTGCCCTTATTTGCCACTTTGGTTCATCTTAAGTAATCGAGAAAATATATGGTCACTGATGTTCTGTTCTAGGGCCTTAGGTTTCGAAAGATAAATTTTTCATGTTTGGGGACGAAAACTCTCAACCCATTTATATGTTTATCTTTGCATGTACCTACAATTCAATTTATCAGCTGAGGAGCATATATAACTATATTTAGGATTCAAAGCAGTTTTTAGATCATAGTACTTAAATTAAAAGCCCCTCTTGCACATATTAGGACTCCCAAAATACCCATACTTAGCAATAAATGGTGTATAATGCTTGCAATGTAAACCTTACCCAAAATATAAGTCAATATATACTGTGATGCAAGGACAATGACCTACTTAATATTGATTTATTTGTAGTATGTAAGAACATAGTATTTACATTGGAACCCCTCATTAGGGGCAACGATCTTATCTTCGGAAAAGTTGGATAAATTTGCCAATTTGTCAACATTGGTGGTCCATGAAGTTGATGTGTTAATATGTAGGGACTTCAGGGTCTTATGTGTTTATGTCAGGGACCTAATGTAAAATGTAAATCTAAGATGTATTCTTCTTTGTAAGTATGATACGTGACACAAACAGTGGGTTAGGTAATATCTTCTCCAGATTAAATGGTATCACAGCGTTGGGGGGTTGAAATTCTAAGAGAGTTAACCTCTCCATCTATGGGAACCTTAGTGATCAACTTGGAACGTGTGTCCAAAATATGAGAATAATGGAGACAGTTCTTAAGGATCGTGCTTTAAATTGATAACTCGAACCCTTGAGACACCCGCAATTAAATACGAGGTCAGCAGTAGTAAAACATGGTCGGACACAGGGACAAGTTGTTACGACCTTAAATCTTAGCTTAGCTAATTCGATTCGAGATGCAAATAGGTGTTCCTCAGGGAACGAAGTAACAACCAAACTAAGAGTGAACAAACAAAACAAAACTAGGCTTTCAAATAAAAACAAGCAGTACTTTTTAGTGGATTTCAATATTTTAGATAGAACATGGATCGGGTTTCACCATCCAAGCGTACTCACCAACATGTAAACACTCATACCCATGGTATACACTTGGCATAATTTACAGGCAATCATCATTTATGTCTACTCCCTCCTCTCTCGAGATTGGGTTGTATCTATAGATTATAGTGTCTCTTTCTCGAGACGACAAATAATGAAACAAACAATCAAAACATACAAACATATGATCATTAGCTCTAATGATCCAACACTTTCATGCATTCACACTACTCCTTAACTCTAAATCTGATTTAATACTACTCTCTTGAGGCATTAAAAATCAAAAAGCACAAGATGTTAAATTGTTAACTAAGCATACAAGTGTTTCAATAACAAACCAGAAAAAGGAGATAAACTTAGGCAAAGTTATATACATTTAATGGACTATGAATATTTATATGGTTAGGAGGCCTTGGTGGCTACTCCCAACCCAAGTTGATGAGTTTTTCCGCTCATGTTGGCCTTACATGTTTGTACGTAGGGAATTTCGTCAGAAAAAAAAGTTAATTTCAAAAATTATTTCAAATTTCGACGAAATTGGGTAAATTCCGATAAAAAAGGCCCATTTCGTCCGCATTTCGACAACGGGGTCGATGTCTACAGATTTAGTATATGATTCCTTGGACTTGTTAGGGGCAATCTAAGTTATGTTTTCTTCTTTTCCTAGCCTAATCCTACCTCGTTCTCCTATTTCCTCCACTTCTATATAGATCTACAGAGGAAATATTTAAAAATGGGTGTGAGAGTGATATATATGGCTATGATGACCTGTTAACTTTAATTTTTGAGGTCACATGATTTATGTTAATAGTGCGCAAAATTAGCATGACTATCAGAATATTTTGTATGTATGCCATTATCAATCACACCTCTAACTGCATGGTTGCCTCCTATATGCTCTAGCTACAAAATCTTATGACCAAGAACGACGCTTTGAGTTAATCCATAAGTATGCATTGCATCACTAGTAGGCATATAGAGATTAACAGTGAGACACATCTATGCTTGTATAAAACAAAATAAACTGGAGCCAATATGTTGATAGGTATAATAAAGGAGGAGGATGACAACCATCATGGTTCAACTAGATACATAAGCCATAGTTGTCTCATGCTTCCTCGATACTCACTCTGTCACTCACATACCACTGTCATTATTTATGAACTACGTCCTGTCATCCTACATAGAGGTCCTACATTCTAGATCATGTCATGTTTCCATATATTTGTGTCTTTAAGTCTATATATTGTGCTTGCAAACTATAATGAATTAATTCATTCATTTCACCATTTAATTGACCTCAAAATCCCCATCAAAATTCCCATTAAAATATTCAGCTTCCTTCACTCACACATGAGGAACCCCACCCCTTCACATATCTGATATGAAATATTATTGCATATTTGAGTATATCTACACTAGTAGATCATTCTGATAAAATTTCGCTAAAATGCCAGGAATGCATTTGTTAAAATTTCCGTCAAAGTTTACAATTCTGTGGCTACTGAAACATCACCGAAATCGAACATTTTCATCCTTGGCAGGGATGTCATCAATCTATGAC
The DNA here is from genome assembly GCA_963693085.1 of Alisma plantago-aquatica. Classification (NCBI taxonomy): domain Eukaryota; kingdom Viridiplantae; phylum Streptophyta; class Magnoliopsida; order Alismatales; family Alismataceae; genus Alisma; species Alisma plantago-aquatica. Next base: position 595,898,699 of record OY856415.1, read on the forward strand.
TCTCTGATCCACCATCGGTCGGCGAACAACTCTGGAAACAGTTGGTAAATCGATGCCCTTTTCATCGATTGCCAAATGATGAATCATCAGGTTGATGAAGGTTGATGGTCAATGCCATCTCTTCATTGGTTGATGAGGATTGGGACGACATGGGTTCATGGCCCGTTGATCCATCATCGGTTGGCGATAGAGGGTCATTGATGGATGCAACCAACATTCCTGCCATCGGTTGATGGCATCATGGGCTTCATCGAATGTCAATTGATGGGCCTTAAGGCAAATGTAGGTCAATGATTTTCTTGGAGTTATGGCCATTGGTTGCCAACAGATGGAATAGGTTATTAGTCATCCAACATAAAGAAGTAATTATCACTAGGCAATGGCAAATAATATAAGTACACTTGGGGTTTAATATGCTAAAACCAAAAATTGTTGAGGAAATGGAGGGTAAAATAGGCATAAAAGATCCACAAAATTTGATAAAATGCCAGGAATGCATTGGTCATAATTTCCGTCAAAGTTTCTGTTTCTGTGGCTACTGAAACATCATCGAAATCGAACATTTTCCTCCTTGGCAGGGATGTCATCAATCGATGACTCTCTGATCCACCATCAGTCGACGAACAACTCTGGAAACGGTTGGTAAATCGATGCCCTTTTCATCGATTGCCAAATGATGAATCATCAGGTTGATGAAGGTTGATGGTCAATGCCATCTCTTCATTGGTTGATGAGGATTGGGACGACATGGGTTCATGGCCCACTGATCCATCATCGGTTGGTGATAGAGGGTCATCGATAGATGCAACCAACATTCCTGCCATCGGTTGATGGCATCATGGGCTTCATCGAATGTCGATTGATGGGCCTTAAGGCAGATGTAGATCAATGATTTTCTTGGAGTTATGGCCATTGGTTGCCAACAGATGGAATAGGTTATTAGTCATCCAACAAAAAAAAGTAATCATCACTAGGCAATGGCAAATAATACAAGTAAACTTGGGGTTTAATATGCTAAAACCAAAAATTGAGGAAATGGAGGGTAAAATAGGCATAAAAGATCTAAAAAAATTGATGTTATCAACCCCCCAAACTTAGAATCTAACTTGTCCTCAAGCTAATAAATGAAATCAAAGTATAAGCCAATGAATTAAGATTTTTAGCTTATAAACCAAGGTTATTACATTCATGATTTTATGTCAACTTTATACAAAGATCACTACATGGTTGTATATGTTGCATGTGACATCCCCTGGCATTTTACCTAAGAACTTGGAGTGCATTGATTTTTCATCTATAACTTTTTGCTTAGAGTTGGGATCTTCCTCTGTGACGTCCACTTGAAGTCCTCTTTCCTAGTTGTATAGTGTACATTGCTCATAGAGGTAGTTTTCACTCTCGTCCTTTATTTCCTTTGGATTTAATTAAATGTCTATGGGTAGGCTAAGGCTAAGGTGTAACTGTGCTTCTCCGGGTCACTCTACCAAAGGTCCGTTTAGCGGGTCGGTGATTCTTGCAGTCCAAACCAGATGACTTTACAACAGCCATTCCACATCTTACATACCACCGCCCCAGATTGCTTTGGTTTTAATGAACATCGTTGAAATCTAAGGGTTTATTCCATTGTGTTTCGAGTGTCACTGTTGATCTTGATATTTCTACGATTCTTGAGCGCAGCAACACACCTGTTGAGTAGCGCCATTGACTCCTATATGGCACAACTCTTATGCTTTTATTCACACTCGGGCTTTTATGCTCTATTTTTTATTTTTGAGATTTTGGGATTTTTAGGGCTTTGTGGATGACCAAACCGCCTTTTCTCCTTTTTAGGATTTTGAACGAGGGGACAGGTTAATTTTTCCCTCAATCAAGGAGATGTGCACTTCCATCCAATACTTTTGAGATTTTAGATGATCACTAAGAGGTGTACTTAGACAGTTAGACTAAGATCCACCTTATTCTCAAGTAACTTTCTAGTGGTTAAGGCATTTTATTAAAATCCTGCAACATCTTGAGACAGAGTTGGTATAAAAGCATAATCATTTAGAATTTAATTAGATATGAAGTACGGATACACTAAAACAGGTGCCATTCCCCTACCAAATACGTATTGGATACCAATACTTCATGGATACTCTAGGATACGTACCGGATACTCCTAAGAAGTATCCATGTTGTATATAGGTTGTATCCACCTGGTCTAAACTGGAAAAAAATATACCTAACGCCAACTCCTGTCTCAATCCTATCTGCTAAGTAGCAGCTAGCAGCAAGGTTGTTACAGTTGCTCCTTGAAGTCAATTCGAGGTTAGCCAACATTCCCCTTGCCAGATGACATCTTCCTTCTTCTCCTATTGTTTCAACCTCATTCTTCGTTTGGGATTTCTCTTTTTAAACAAATTTCCATGTCTAATCATGGATTTTGTACTTGTTCTTTATGGAAAACCAGTTCATTCACCTTTTACATGGTACTTGTGGATGCTTTCCCTTGCTAAGGTGTAAGCTTTATGCACGTTGATGTCCTCCACATTCTTTGAAAGGCTTTAGTTTATCGTTGGTTAAGGTGGCTCTTTTTTCGTGACTAAATCCATTGTGGCGAGTTCGGGATTTCTATCTAGATAATATTCTAATACCAACCCATTTTGCAAACAAAACTCAATTCATAATTCAACTCTCCTGGACAATGCCCCTAAGCATGGGCTTATATAGATAACGCGCTGGAAGCCCTAATCGACTTATTTCCACTCAAGACCAAACTAAAATAATCATTAAAAACTAACTAATTAAGAACTTAAGTCCCGAACATTACATTTAGATCCTAAAACTAAAACAATTGCATAAGAAATCTTATAATGAAACAAAGACTCAACAATTAAATAAAAAAATCATGAAACACTCTGATCAAGAGGTGTGAAATCCTAATCAAGCTCTGGATGTTCATGTTGTCTTGTATCACATTATTACATCTCATTTAGAGGTAAACATTGCATCCCCAACCTTTTTCTCCCCCTATGAAGCATCGATAATCCAAAACAGGTGTCCTTCCAATATCGAATACATATTTAATATTGATACTCCCTAGATACTCTCTAATATGTATCGAATACTTCTTAAGCCATATCAAACTTTTATCAGCGGGATAAGACCTCAAGACAGCCCGGATAGGGCTAACCCATTTAGCAGCCAAGGAAGCACCCAAGGATATAAAAAGCATGAGGCGTAACGAGGCAATTTTGTCTTAGTGAGGTGAGGTGTAAGCCTCAAAATATGCATGAGGCGGTCTTAATAAATAAAATTATACGTGTATATACATATTTATATATACATATAATGATATATGTTTAGATATATTTTATGTATATGCATGTGTAGCATAAATATGTATATATAAAGTTACAAACAAAACTAAACTGAAATAGAAAATATTCATGAAACTTAATAAGGACAGTGAATAAGTGTATATGATGATGTTGTGTTGTTCTATTCATATGTACACCCCTGTCCTTATATAGGAGAGGAGGCTATTACAAGGAAGCACAAAGGAAGCGGACTAACCCTAATGGGCCATGGGCAACAGGCCCATGTAGACAATAGACTAATAACCTATTAGCTAAATAGGCTATATTCTAACACTCCCCCTCAAGCTGGAGCATGGGTGAACACATGTCCAAGCTTGGAGTTACATGACTCGATTGAACGGTAAGAAATAAACGATAAATGAAAGATAGAAGTCACTCCCCATACAAAAATTGTTACTCCCCCTTAAACAATTCCTAACTAAAAAATATGATGACGCCTCTTTGAGATGTGTTCTGCGGTTTGGAGAAGCTCGAACTTTGAAAGTCTTTCTCTTGAAGTGCATCTGGAGTGAAGAACATGTGAAGCAGACAATCATAAATACCGCAACTACTCCATCTTCACTGGAGAGGAATGTGGAGTGGAATAAGCGCACTCAACACTTCACACGTACATAACGTGGCACGAACGCGGAGGCACGATGTCGATGTAGCAGTGGAGATGTCTCTGAATTGTCTGAGAAGTGGAGTCAACTGGAATTAGCGCAGATGACCACCGACGTGCATAACATGGCACGAAAACGTTGGGCGAGGTGATGAGGTGGCGTCTCAACGCACAGAAGTAGCAAATGCAACTCGGAGAAGACGTGACGAAGTAGATCGGTGAAGATCACTCTGGATGAATCCTTGCATAAACAATTTTGGCACAGGCTTGAAGAAGACGAGCTTCAAAGATGAAGAAGCAACCATCTGGAACACCATCAATGCAGCATGGATGATCAACTGGAACGTCATCAACACCAAAGGGACTAGAGGTCAGAATATGCATAGCAAGCTCTTAATCTAGCATACATAATGTGGTACGAACATGGGTGTCTTGGTGTCAATGTTGCAACTGTAAGATCTTTCAATGTTGTCTGAAAAGTAATGTGATGCTAAGTGGGAATGACGCGCCACAAAGACATCAGGAAACCAGATGTGCTGAACAATACGAAGCTCCATGAAGATAGCCTGGAATATCATCTCATCTCATCTCATGTCTCTCTCCTCATATTATCTCTCTCATGTTCTCCTCATACCCTCCTCTCTATCTCTCTCTCCTCTATTCCCCCCGCACACCAAATATGACGAGAGTGAGTAGATGGTGTGGAAAAAGGAAAATATGACCCCCCCGCACGTGGAAAGACGCACATATGATGGGTGGGAAGGCGGGAAAGAAAAAGGCTAAATGAGAGGTGTAGTATGGAGAGAAGAACAAGAAAAAGACTACCGGAATGGAAGCATCGGTAGAAAGAGGAGATACACTACCGGAATTTTGCTCGATAGAGGGAGAAGTGGCACTGTCGGAATGGCTTCTCAGCATGAAAATCGATAACCGGAATCAATATGCAAAAACAACCCGATTAAGATCTAGATAGAGAAAATAAATGGATCTTTTCTTGACCCAATAAGGAAAAAATTTGCTGAATCAAAAAATAAGAATAGGATCCAATTATCATCAAATAATGGAGGAGAGATGGACCTTTGGAGGATGTCAAATTGGAACTGGAAGTGTTTAGACTGCTTCAGACACGCCATGTCTATGATTGGACACGTTGTGTAGATTGTCGGGGGTGAGAGGCAAACTCCTTATGACACACCATGTAGGATTGTTGACACGCAGCGTAGCTCCTTCACTGAAAACCGACTGACTCCTTGCAACACACCGTGTGAAAATGTGACACGCCGTGTCAGATGCCGGAGGTGTGAACTGGATCTCAGTTGACACGTCGTGTTCCAAGTGGATACGCCGTGTCTGAAGTCGGAGGCATGATTCTGCTGTCTGCCGACACGTTGTGTTCTAAGGATGACACGCCGTGTTTGTTGCGATCTGCGCCGTCAAGATGAGTTCTGGAATCAAACACGACGTGTGTTTTGAGTGACACGCCGTGTCTTTTTCGTTCTGGACGAAACTTCGTGCCGTCATGGTGATTTTTGGAGCGCAACACGTCATGTTGTTTGGAAAACACGTCGTGTCGGCGGCGGCTGATGTACGATCTCGACAGGAAGTGGCGCCGTCAAGGAGACAAAAACCTCGGGAATTAGCACCATGGGTTGACGGAAATTAGAGCCGTCTTTTGGACTCCTTTTATCATGAACAGAGGTGGCTCCTTGCTTGGCCACGGCCGGATCTGGGCGAGAATTAGCGTTCGTCCAGGGTCCCGAGAGGTGTAGCGGTAGAGTGATGGAGCGGCTGGACGCGGAGATGACGGATGGGCGGCGACTCGACGCGGAGACAGCAAGGCAACTCTGCGGTGAAGACGATGGCGGTGGTTGTTGGAGCGGAAGGCAGATCTGCTTTGGCATAGCTGCTTCAATGACGGCAGTTGGATACAGAGTTGCTTGAGATGTCAGGGAAAGTGATGGCAACAATGACTATGATGACGGCCACGAGGGAGACTCAGTGGCTTCCTAGATAATGGCTGGAAAGGATGGCGTCAGCGGATAGCTTTGGATCGGAAAACATAAATCGTATGTCGGGAAGGTTGGTGTTGGCGTACGTATCTATGTGAAAGTGGGAGAAAGGGCCATGGAGGCCGGAGTGCCTAGCGGGCAGCCGGCCTATGCCATGGAAGAGGCGGCGGCAGCCGCAGGCGGGGGCACTCCCGTCGTTGCTCTCTCTAGGAGAGGAAGAGGCGGCAGCTAGGGTTTTCTCTTCCTCTCTACTACCCTGATACCATGTGAATAAGTGTATATGATGATGTTGTGTAGTTATATTCATATGTACACCCCTGTCCTATTTATAGGAGAGGAGGAAATGGAGATCCTAATGAATAAAATCTAAGACTAATTATCTAGTAGATTTAAACTAATCTAAAATAACTAATCAAGCGGAATAATAATCATCAAAAGATTTCATTCATCAAGTCTCCTTTTATGAGAGCATTACAAAGACTATATATAGGTGTTGAAACCTGACTTACTAGACAACTAGCCAATGTGGGACTAAACTACAGGCTTTACAAGACAACTGGGAAAATATCAAATAACCCCTAAAACACAAGGTAGCTGATAAAACATTATAAAAACTATTAAAAAGGCTATGCTCGTCCTACATCGGGAGGCTATTACTAGGAAGCACAAAGGAAGCGAACTAACCTTAACGGGCCATGGGCAACAGGCCCATGTAGACAATAGACTAATAACCTATTAACTAAATAGGCTATATTCTAACAAGGACAAAGAAATTAAAGACCACAATACAGATCGATATGCGTAGAAATAATAAGATATCAATTAATTATACTATTAGATTTAAATATGTAATTAACAATGAAAAAGTAAGGGAGATAGAATTTGGAATTAGTAGGAACAAGGATCCAAAATTAGTTAACAATGAGATGAAATTCACTGACACAGTAAATAAGAAGGTAGCAAACAAAGATAGATTTAGCAACGAAGACTGAAAGATGTTACTCAGAGAATGATAATTATAAATTTTAGTAATAAAATAAATATAATTGACTACAACAACTCTGAATATTATTTTCTAGATAAAGTGTTTGTAGAAATCTTATTAGTAGAAAATTTGGTGGTTAACATAATACATTATCATCTTGAATCGAGGCTTGCACCTCAGCTAAGCCTTACTGCTTCGAGGCGAGCCTCAGACATTGTGAGGCATAAGCCTCAGTCCAGGAGATTGAGGCGTAAGTCTCGAGGCGCAAATGGGACAGCCTCGAGAGTCTCAAGGCGGGCTTTTTTCCATGGGAGCACCCCATTCAAGTGATCCCTCAAAACCCCAAGACCATGCGACTCCTCAACTCTAGACCCCTCCATATTATATTGTGATTTTAGAATGAAATTGGACTGACTTAATCTATTTTATAAAATAAATTGGTATTTTTTATTAAAAAAATAAACCTTAAAATTTGATGTATTCATGTTGTATCTGTATCCTATATTTTCAAAAAATGGCATATCCTCGTACCGTACCCGTACCTATATGAATATCCGTGCTTCATAGGTAAATAGAGATATAGTGACCTAATTTGTTGCTTAATATAGTAAGATCAGCAATGATAGCTTGGAAAAAGTCAGCCCAAGTCTAGGACTGAAAAGAACACCCAGAAAAATTGGACCAAAATTTGTCTTATTTTGAAATTCATCCTCCATCGATTTAAAAACCTCAATTAAGGATTTAAACATTAAATGAAAACTAACATGTGCAATCTAGAATTTAGAGATATTTCAAAAAATTGTTCAAGAAAATCCCCAATTAAGGGTTTAAGCATTAAATGAAAACTAACATGTGCAATCTAGAATTTACAGATATTTCAAAATTGTATAAACATATAATGTAGGAGCAATGGTAGTAGTAAAAGGGAACAAGGTGTGAGATAGTACCTACCTTGTCTGTTTACACCACCATCCCCCCAAACTTATCCTCTGCTCTATCCTCAAAGTGTCAAAGAGAGAGGTTGAGTGTAAATTGGCAAGATTTAGACCTGGTCGCACAGTCCCTCGTTTGCCTAGTGGGAGCACAGCGACTTGACAGCATAAGCATTGTGCAGAGGATAGTAATCTTCATGTTGTAGGATTTCTATACGTGCTCCCAGAGTGACTAGGGCATGAATCCAGAAGAGAACATGGAAGTCACAGTTATTGGATTGAATAATTTGTTGAGGGCTTCTATGACAGACTTGTAGCTTCTTGAAGTCCTTCTCTAGTATATCTTTGAATCCCTTGACATGATTCTTTATCAACTGAATGATTTTTGTTGTGCATGTTTTAGCCTTTTCTTTTGTGAGGCTTTGTGGTTTGGTTGAATTAGTGTATTTCTTTGCGCCATACTGAGCATTTGAACTGTTGTACAAGATGGCAGTTTTCTTCAATGTTTACGGCCAACAAAGTCCAATGATCATCATGTAATATCAGTAGGACAATATATCTTGGAATACTGTTGTAACCGCTCAATAAGCTTTTCCTTTTCTCCCGAGTTCTCGTTATGCATGAGGTCCTCTTTTAATGGAAAACTTGCCATATAGACATCAGGAAGCTCATTTCCTTGTAGGGATTGACATGCGGTCATAACACTTACAGCCATATATCCATTGAGTTTCAAGATATCATGTAGGTCTTCTTTCCTCACACAGATGCATCCCCTCTAGAACACAACATTGCCATCAATGTCATCTTCTTTAATCTTGTCCATGACCAAGTCCAGATCTTCCTAATTGAAATTGTTGCATGCCCATCTGTCAAAAAATTTGGAAGTTACTTTGAAAATCCATGTTAGCTCGTTAGGTATAGTTTCTTCATTTTTGGGACTTCCATATCCCTAAGCTGCTCTAGGCGGAGTTCAACTATGGGATCATCTTTTTGGAATTCTCCCTCTTCTGGCTGAGTGTTCTTGGCAAGCATTTTGACTTCCAACTATGGTCTATCCTATGCACCTATGGTGTCATCCTAATGACTTTCAAGAGGTCCGTTGTGGATGTTTTGCTAGTAACTCCGGTGATGATTTTTTTTCTAGGTTAGCTTGCTTATTTGTCAGTGCATGTTGTGGTTGTTCTTGTGTTGTTGTGTCCCTTTGGGGGGAGATTTGTTATTGTTCGGATACCGCTTGTTCTTCTCAGGCATGTTCAGATTTGCATTATTGGCTTTCAGTGTTGATGCCACCCATTTGCCATGAGAGTGCCCGCTCTTGTTTTGTGTCGTTGGTCCACATGTCTTTTAATTGAACCCTCCACTGACGCTTTTATGGGAGAGGCATGCTTATGTACAACCTCCTTGTAGGTATAGCGGGGTTGTAGAGGAACGGCTTGTCATATATGACTTCCATGGCGTAGTTACCGCACTACGCGTGAAAAACTTCACTAACTAGGTCCTCAAAGGGGATCCTTCTATTTATTGCCTCCATTAGTCCCAGAACGTTGAATGCATTCTCCCTAGAGCTTGGTTGTAGTTGGAAAACCTTGGAGTTAATTGTGGAGATTTCCCAATGACTCCTATAGTGATTGTTGGCCTCCGTAATCAGATGCTCTAGTTTGACTAGAATTTATTGTATCAATGTCTTCAATGTCCTCGACGATCAGACTATTGCATTTCAATTCTTTCACACTGCAAATGTTGCATCTTTTTTTGTAGATCTACAACAAATAGGAGCATGGTTATTGGTCTTGTATGGCAGTGTGATGAATTCGGTCTGGCTTCTATTCATTGCCGCAACCAGCTCGTGGAGGGAAGGTGTGTTAAGATTGTGTTTATATAAAAGCAGTTGGAGAGGGTTAGAGTGTCGTTAAATACAAGTGTTGTTGCACAAAGCACCTTAAATAGTCGCGCACTCATGTGTGTTTTTGTTCTGAATACCCTGCGGAAGTCTTCCCTTTTTAAAGTGTGCCTCTGATTGACATAAAGAATGGCCTCTCCTCACAGTTTATCATCCAAAATATCAGCAAGGTCATGGGTGTCCCTACATGATATCTTTGAAATGGATGCCATGTCCATGTCTTTCATCTTGCGTGGGATTGGCGGAGGTATTCTGGTGATTTAAGAGATTGTCGGCTCAAGAAAGCGTGATTAGGCATTCTTGTAGGGGCTTTGTCAAAGGAAGTCTACATTCCCTCTACATCCTCACCTGACAGTTGGCCGCCTTTACATCAGCTTCACCGGTGTCAGCCATATCTTCTTGCGTCTACTCTTTTTCTGGCTGGTATTGTAGATATTTGTCCAGATGTCATGCGGTATGGCTTCATAGTTGAAGAGATCTGATAATTTTTCCACTACCTACTTTCTAGTCTCTTCCACTTCCATTTGTGGTTGTCCATGGAGCCTTTCTTCCTCGACTATATCAACCATGACTCAGGCCGCATTGGATTCTATTTTTTTAACTGTGGTGTCGTTGGCCCCTTCTGTAGGTTGTTCTTCAAGGATCAGGTGAGCGGAAGTTTCTTTTGTTTGTGTTAAACTTCCCTTTGTGTTGTTGTATCTATATTAAGTGACTAGACAATGCTAGGTGATAGGTTCAAATCTATGTGAAGCGGAGAAGCGGCTTCTTAACGCTGACTTTCTGCTCTCTTCCTCGAATGAGGATGGGCTCAATGAGGATGATGACAAAGATAGTTGTTCCTCCCATTTTAGCCTCCTTTGCTCACGCTTCTCTTCTCGGTGCTTCATTTTTTCTTCTCTTTCCCTCTTCATTTCATCGTGCTCTTTCCACAGCTCAGCCAACTTGGTTGCCATGTTGGCCATGGTTTTCGCCGTTGACAATCTTTGAGTTGATCCAGATATTGTAGAAAAACTGCTAGTGGTTGGATCTGAGCTTCTATTCCTCCTACCTAAGCTATTAGTGATTGCATATTACAACATAAAGAAGATAAATTAACAGAAGACACAAAGATTGTCCCACACATGGAGTCAAAATGACGTCCAAATTTGATTCCCAAGCTTAGTAGGCATCAGTGACTCGATGGAGGGCTCGGTTGAGTGGCATTGGCTTCCTTACGCAGAGAACGGGACTCTAGCATATCATGGAGCGGTTTCTCATGTACCTCCATCATAGTTCTCTTTTTTGAGGAGTGTGGTGTTGTGTCCTTGAGGTTTTTATCTTTACTACCCTCAGAAGGCTGGATAGATTTTGTGATCCGCACTTCTTCATTTGCATCCCCTATTTTGGTTGCCTCCTCTTTTCAGCTGGCTTTGTTTCAGCTGTGGCAGGTTGTCACTCAGCACTTGGGGTCTCCTTGGCTTTTGGCTCCTTAACAGCCTTCTTCCTGAGCTTTAATGTTGATAGCACTTTTGAGAAGGCTTTGGAAGTTGTGATGCAACTTCAGTCTTATCCACATTAGACTTTGGATTGGCCTTATGGGCAGTAGCTCCAGAAATCATGTTTAGCACTTTTTTAATGAGAAGACAAGTTTATCGCAGTCGCAACCACTCATCTCTAGAAGAGGTAACAAGTCATTTGATTTTTTGAATCTTAGAAATATGTATCTTTCTTCCTTGCAAGCACCCTGGTAGAAGCTAAGTATTTTAGGTTCACAAAGCAATCCCTTTTACTTTCAGTGAAATTTTGCAAAACCCTAGGGTAACCTAGTCGATGTCCAATCAAAGCGGTCCACATCCCATGCAAAGCTTTTTCGTCCCCTCCGGGCCACTTGCTAAATTCAACTTGCCTATTAATAGTCGTCCTATGATTATAGGCTTCTTTTCCATTATGCGCCAAAGTATGTGCAGATTTGCTCTGGTCACATTGTTTGTGTCAACCCTGGTGAAGATCGTGCATGTGACAATCTTGTAAATCACCCGCATTATTGTAGAATGCGTTTGATATGCCTTTGATTGGCGAGGCCTGTAAAATTCTTCTCTTGTGAGTTTTTCCCAAGTCTTGTTTATGCTAAACTGTCTCACTTCTCTATTAGATTTAGCTTTATTTGTGGCGGCAAATTCTTTGCATGTATCACAAAAGATTGTCAACATTCTTTATGTATATATAAGGTCTAATTTGAGCATCCTAACCGTTAATTTATAAGCCCCTCCATAACGTTCCTACTTCTTTTTCAACATGGAGCTTCTTTAGAGAGGACATGAACTCCGGAGTTAGCTCGTCGTACAATTTAGGTGATAGAAGCATGCCATGAAGATGTTTTGCAAGCTTCGAGAGTGCCTTGACTCTCGTATATCCCAACCTCCTTTAAGGTTTTCTCATAACCATATCTCATTGCCTTAAAGCACCTCTTTTGCACCACTGTATTGTAATTTGCTAGGCGCTCACCGTCCCTTAGGACAAAATATTTATCAATTTGTCTAGATGACAATGTTGTTGTGGGCTTCTGCAATTGTGGCGTCGATTGCAAATGGTTGTGTTGCAAACTTTGTAGGGTTCATTTGTGCTACAACTACCTTTATAGCAGGTTTTGCCTAACTGGTCTTCTGTGGTCTCGTCTCTGCTCCTGCCTCTGCTCTTTTCCCTGCCCTGGTCTTCTTCTGTACTAGGCTTTTGGGAGGTGGGCTAAGTGTTTTCCTCTTCCTTGTGTTCTCACCCTCTTCAGAAGGTGTGTAGCCTGATGAAGTTGGAGTGGTTTCTTCTTTGTTTGAAATTGACTCCTCATGGGCAGGAGATGGGATGTGTTGGAGGTGATCCCTCATACGCATCATCTCGATGCTCTTAGGTGTAGGATCACCTTTGTGTTCTTCAAGGAATTCCGTTGTCAATTCCAGCATCTTCTCGACCTTCCTTCTTGATATTCCTTCGTTGCTTGATGATCCATACATTTGTGCTAAGATGAATGTGCAAAATAATTGAATGGTGTTAGTCTGTAAATCAATTGATGGACTTAACCGATGAAAACTTAATCGGCGGTTAGGCAACAGTCAACAACCGATGGAAAAAGGGAAAGCGAAATAGATGAGATTGCTCCCCAATGAAATTTCGTCAATTGATGAGCTAAAGTTGTCAACGGATTAAAAAGATTGCCAACTCAGAAACCTATGAAATTTTCGTGGGTTGGCTAATTTTTTAAAAATCACAGGTGCATAAATCGATGATCGAAAACTGACGAGAATCAAAACTTGATGAAAGCTAGAGACAGATGAAGATTGGAAACTGTTGGCAGTCATAACGAAGATACCGCTCATGTCAAACGGAAACTTGGCGGTTAAGAAGAGTCAAGCACCAATATAAAGCGCTTGAAACGTCAACTGATGAAAGGTTTGCAGCTATGTAGCGGTGGTGACAACCGATGACAACCGAAAACCATATTGTTCCTCAGCCCCACATGGTAGTGGATGAGTTTAGAGGCCATGAGATGTCAGTCTATGAATTCAAATTATAGAAAATTGGTTTCTCATCATTCAAAGAAGTGAAATTATGGCTACATCAGAATACTTTTATCCCTAAATTTGACCTTCGGCTTAATGAAGAGTGTGTCATCTACTTAAACCCAAGTCCAATAAATTTCACTCGTCTTTGATAAAGAAAAAGCATTATAATTAGGATCGGGAGATCCGAGTATAGATCTTGGAGAGCCTTAATCTCAATCCAACATAATGAGGAATCCCTTGAATCTCGTAAAGAAGAAAGGAGGCAACAGCAAAGAATTAATCCAAGTAGGAGGAGGGGTTATGTCGAATCCTAGTGAATCTAAGCCTCCTTGTGTGAACCTAAGAGGGGTCCTAGTCTCCTTATCCATCGGTCGCCTTATGCATTGAAATACCCAAAATCTGGCCCGTCCTACCCTTGAGGAATCAAAAACCTATTTGGGCTCCACGAGATGCCTTCTGTGTCATCCTGAGGAAACCTAACCTATATAAGAGATGAAGAAAAATTGTATGCTCACCTAAAATTGATCAACTCCTCGTAATACCCTGAGAAACCGTCTACAGCCACAACTATTCTCCTCAGTGAGGAAATTACAGAGGGATATCTAGACCATCGTGATGTGTTGGGAGGGTTTCTGGAGGTGCATGAGGTTTAAGATTACCTCATGGAAGCACCATGTAGGAGCTAAGAGGGCTTAAGAGGCTGAGATGACCCCACATTCCCACCAAGAAAGAGGGACCTTCTACAACACGTAGTGGTGGCCTTTGACTCTTCAAGAATTAGGCTAAGGTGATGGATATAGGAGAAGGATCCTTGGCGCCTCATATCAACTTTGACATCTCAAGGGGTGTTATCCACATAAGAGTCATGATGGTTTTCACTCGTAGACCTCCATTGGATCTGGGATCATATGAAGACGTCCCTGAGGTACACCCCTTAATTCCACTGAGAATAAGGTAGCTTTTATTGGAGCTTTTGGAGGTTTAAAGGAGGCAAAAGGCATTAAATTTCCTTGTTTGTCAGGCAGCTCTTGTTAGTGCACTCAAGAAGGAAGAAAAAGAAGAAGAAGAAGAAAAGAAGAGAAGGAAAGAAGATGTGGGACCCAACCTAACTAGCATGCCATTGAGGCAACAAACCCATATGCTAGCTAATGGCCGGATACACCGTCCTTGCCAGGACTACATTAGGTAGAGGAGAGAGCTTAGGTAAAAGGTAAACTTGTGTAGTGGTGTCAATATGTATGGAAAATAGGGAACAATAATTTCAAATCTCCTGGACATGTCAAGGGACCAGTCCACGTCTAAAGCAACCCATGCATGGCCTAACTAGGAGCAACATCACAATTGGATTACTAAGTGACAGCTATTGATTAGTGTGTATTAATAATGAATCGATATAGTGACTTGATGAAGGTGTTTGGAGCACATTTAGACTCATGCGGCATGACGGTTCACTCGCTTAGAAATAATAGTCAAGATGAATTTGACTTTCCTACTATTAGAAATTATGATATTTAGGTTATGTATGATTCTTGATGAATATAATATGTTGTGATGCATGTACTTCCAATAATGAAAAATCTTTTATATGTGGTGCTATTGATAAATAAAATACACCTAATGATCTCCATGATCCCCAATTGTACTCTAATAGACTTAACCAAACCTTGATTCTGGATAAACTCATGTGGTAATATATTGAAGTTAGATCCATAACATTGCGTTGAAAAGAGGTTGGGAATACCGCATTCTAGATAAGTTATAGATGTTCTGAAATTCCCAAGCAAGTGCTGGACTCTCTAATTAAAAAAACAACTTTGGCATGCTTGTATAACAATTTGGGCAAAGATGGTGGGTACGCCGTCCGAAATAAGCTTGGCAACAAGTGTGAGGACCACATCAGCAAGCTAGAAGTAGGAAGGCCGCATCTGTACAAAAGAGAACGCCACATATTCCTCCAAGGCAGCACATGTGAAGGCAGTCAATAAAACACCAGAGCTGACATATGGGACCCGTAAAGACAGAGACATGGAGACTCCGACGGATCTTAGAAACGTGATCGAGCACACCTTCGGAGAAAATTTGCCGGCCATGGGACAGTGACATTTGGCGCAGGGCCTCAAAACTCAAGTAACAGACGGGTATGAACTCTGGCAATAGATAAGTACTCCACAGTTTCCGGTAACTCCATATTTGATTTGTTATTTTACCGAGTAACTCCAACCTTTATATGATTAACCGCTATAATAATGTCCAAACTACAGTAGATTCAAAAATTAAGTTATAATTGTCACTTCGGGCAACTTGTGTGTGGTTAGATATATTGGGAATATACGCTGAAGCATATAGTGAAGAAATGCACATCGAGATTGAGTCTGGAGGAAAATTGAGTCACCCCGAAGAAATTTCCAGGTAAAAGAGGAAACAGCTAGAAGCCGCAAGGCAGCTAGGTGTACTCACCTCGGAGACGGATAAGAGTGGGACGTCCGACACGTCCGCAAGAGCGCCGCCGCTCTCCGCAGCAGCTGCTGACGCGTTCGGTAAACGCAACTGCGAACGGGAAGGATAGCCAACCAGTGCCGAGGCGGAGCCGAGGAGGCGAACTGTGAGCGGCAGTTGGTGACGGCTGCACCTGGTAGGCGAGGACAATGCTAAGGCGAAGCCGGTGGTCCGACGGGGCGGAGCAGAACTTCCGGCGAGATGAGGGGAGCGGGCACCCAGAAGGCCTGGGTTGAGGCTGGGCGAAGAAGCCATATGGCCAGGTTTGAAGGCTTGAACGGGTGCGGGGGAGCGGACTGGTGTGAGCACGGTGAGATGAAACTAGTATAGCTACGCCCAGTCGCCGAAGTAGTCGGGTCTGATCACTGATCACGATTCACGACGGAATTGAATGGTAGTCTTGGTAGAAGAACGCCGGCGGTATTTAAGTAGCACATTTGGGTTTTAAATTCGTATTCTGGCAGGTCGCACCTCGTATCGCCTGTTGGCCGTTGGCATGTCAGATGACGACAACAAATGGATCTAGCTAGAAAATGCCAACAAGCTCTTCAACTTTCTTTTTGGGTTATACGGTTTCCAAAATGCTTTTTGTATTGTATTCGCAAATCAAAAATATGCAAAATGTTGGGTTGCTTTTTTCAAAAAGGAGCTCAGTATGAAAATCACATATGGGCTAGTTTGGTTGGATGTAAAATCAATGCACACTAACAATTGAAAACATGAAATAGAAAAACATGAACTGGAATTCAATGTTTTTAGTTTGGTTAGGTGTAAATTGAGTTCATCCTTTTCGTTTGCTGATGTTTGGTATTACGTAGTTTCAGTCTATATGTATAAAAAAACGGTATCATTACTGATCTGGTTACCAAAATAATGTTACCGTCGTTCTATGCCTATCTAACATCATATGCAGGAGACAAGTCTGGTACACCGTACATGTTACTGGATGGTAACTATAGTGCTGGAGCTGCTGGGAAAATAAACCGCGCCCATTTCTCACACAGTTCGTTTTCCTTGTTTTCTACATCCTCCAACATGATCGTGCAGTTTATTTGTTGACCGTGGGTTGCAGTTCCACCGAACCAAACGTAAAGAAATGGAACACACTGTGTCTTCCAACTCATCCAGTTTGTTTTCATCGGAACCAAACGAGCCCTATATGTCGTTCGGATCTAAAAAAAAACAGACACCCCCCAGCTGACCAGCTCCATCTAGAGTATCCCTATAAACCATCGACTAATGTAAGATATCCTCTCTTAATGTATGTCAAACCCCAGGCCTCGAGTCTATACACACCTCTGATTGGGGGAGGCATTCCCTCTAGCCAACAAAGGTGCATCTAGATATAAGGCCCCATTGTATTTTGTAAGTCAAGTAGACAACATGTTTGTCTCTATGTACACTAATTGAAAGCTATTATTCCTATCCTGAAAGAATTTTGTGACCACGGCAAACTGTCTTTTGTACCACCAAGGTCGGGGACTCTACCTTTGAGTGTCTTGTATGCCCTTGTGTGTCAACCTCGATTATCAATCCACCATTCTTATCTACGGATCTAACTATCTCTATTCCAACCTCTAAAGCTGACAAAATGTATGTCATGTCGGTTGTCTTTGTGGTAGGTCCTACAAATCCCTACGGTGTGTCCTTCATGGTTTCTCAAAATCACTCCTATGGCTTTCTTCCTAGGCTCTAGTCTATGGATTCGTCAACTAGTCAATCCTACGTTGAATTTCATGACCCTTGTCGGAGGTCTAGCTCATTGTATCTTTGAGTAAGTGGGGTGTCTTACTCGTATATTGTCTAAAATGTGTCCCCTTGCTCATCTATCTTCTAGAGTCCTTGTCCCTCCGAATTTATTTTTGTGACAACTTGTGGAGTGTTCCTAAAAAAGAGCTAGTGCCTTATCCCAAATCCTCCTATGGCTCGTCACGGTCCCTTCATATCTGCTCATGTATCTCTCATGTCAAATCATCTAGGTAACCATCAACAGTAGGATACCTCGTGCTACCCCTAGCCAACTCTTTCCCTCAGCCCTCAACCATATTTTTTAAGCATTGTAGTCAATTATCCTCCTGCTGGAACACACTCGTGGTCAAAAACCTCCTCTACTCTAGCCCAAGCCAACGTGGTCACCTCTCCATTCGAGAAGAGGTGCTTAGTAGATTCCTCATCTCTGAGAACACAACATTCATAACATGATGCAACCTATTTTATATTTGCTAATCCTAAAATCTTTATGTGCCACCCACTGCAGTAACTTTCAAGAAGAAGATGATCATTGCATGCAATGTGTCGTGCCAAACCCAACAGTAGGCTAAGGAAAAGATACATGGGGTGCCCAATCTACTCCAACCAAAGGAAATTGGTCGTCTTTGTCTCTGACTCTTTAAGTGTGGCAATGAGATAGCACATACAGACATACTTCTAAGTTGTCCAATGTAATCACCAACATGACAAAGTTAATCAATGTGAGTTGACCTACAAATGAAAGGAGTTTCCCATCCTAGGATGTGAGCCTCCCAGTGATCTTATTCTTGATCTGAATCCTACTTTGTATGAGGGGTACTCCTAGGTATTGGATGAGTTACGAGCTACAATCATAGCCCCAAATTGTGCTTAGGGTCCTTTTTCTCTCATCTATCACCCGCCCTATGATGATGGTAGATTTTCCCCTATTAATCTTTGACTATATACTTTTTCATAATCTCATATTATGGTCATAGTTCCTTCCATTGTGTCCTCTCCTAGGTTGAGGGAAAAATCAAATTATCTATGAACATGAGGTGTGATGGGGCCACACCCGGTCCTCTAGTGATAAATTTCCTAATTATCCCTAGGCTCATGTTGTTTGTTATATGTCATGAGAGCCATCATGTGATGATTGCAAAAGGGATGTTTGTACTTGATTTGGTTATTAATAAAAGGCAATTCCAATTTATATATATTTTTAGTATTGAGATAATGAATAAATTTAATAATGTCCTAATAATATATTAACTCGATAACACATGATTTCAGTTGAGGACCTAAACATGAGATCATATGTATTATAAGATTTACTCTCTTTTTTATAAAGTAGTTCATGCATTAACAAAAATGTTTACAAATAGAACGCCTATAAACATGGTAATACAAGATGTTCCACCAGGGAGAAGACATCATGAGGATGTTCTCTAAAGTTAGATGAAGAAAGCAAACATGATATAGAAATAAAAACCTAAGATGTAATGTTCTGGGGGAGGAACCCCTTAACAATAAGCCTCAAAATGCAGTAAGGCAAGTGCTGGAATCAAATCCTGATCCTGATCAAAGTGCCAAAATTTGGATCAAAATCATGTGTCATATGACATGATTTCCTCCAAGGTGTAGCAACCTTTGCCATTATGGTTTCCAAAGACAATCACTTGGTCCTCTTCATCTCCCATCACCTGTGTTAATGCAGATATTAGTCCTACAATGCAAGTTAATATATAAGGAGTATCCAACTTGTCTGTATCTGTTGTTGTAAACGGATAGCATTTTGGTATTTTCTTAAGTTTCTCTCTATTGAAATGTTCCAAAGGATGGTTATAATTAGGTTAGATGCAGTATGGTTTGTGCTATTTGGATGAATATGTAACATCTTGTTAGGTGAGTAGATGAATTCTATGAGTGAGTGAGTGTGGCGAGAAGTATTTGTGTAGGAAGAGCAAAATATGAGGGCATTTGGTGAAGAGATTATGCATTGTTTCTTTAGTTGTATGACACAAATAACATCTGGTGGGCCCCTGAAATCCTCTTTTGTTGAGATTATGGTCTGTCAAAATCTTATTTTTTTGATATAAGCCAAAGGAAGATCTTATATTTTTGTGGTCATTTCATTTTCCATATGGTAGTCATCTCCAAAATGTTTCCTCTATATATAAGGTGTAGGTATGCTTTCTTATGTGTATATATGGACCCCTATTTCCAAGAGATCATGTTGGTTGTGTTGTATTCAATATAATGTCTAGAGGATATCCAGAGTCGAGGTTATTTGTGAGATGTACTTTGAGGAAGTTTTGTCGATTACTGGTCAGAAGTTGCAGTGCTCGGGTTGTATTGATGCTCCTCATAGAAGTTGATATGTGGAATTGGCATATAAGGTTTTAAATAGTGTTGTTATGATGCCAAGGGTCACTCCAAAAGTTTATGTTCATGTAGGAATGGGGAGTAGAGTTTATCAGGTTTGTGATGATATCTAAATTTTTGTTGATGTATTTCCAGAGTGGTGAAGATATGCGCCTACTAGTTTTGTGCCATGGGGTGAAATGCTTGTAGTATTTATAGAGAATGAGTGACTTGTAGTTTATCTGTGTTAGAAGTGAGGGTGTTGATGATATTAATGATTATACATAAGGCATGAACCTTGATGTTTATGATACCCCATTCTTCATATTTAATTGGTGCATGTATGGTGTCCCAATTAACCAAATCCATCCTTTACTTTTTCATGGTATTCGTTGTAACGGTTGTAGGATCTTTATTCTGAAAGAGTCTATCAATTTTGAGGATTTAGCAGGTAAGGGGGTGCAGCTGAGGTAGTGTGTGGTGATGGGAGAATGACACTATTAAGGAGGATGAGTCGACCAATAAGGTTAAGGAAGTTATTGGTCCAAGAATGAAGTATGTGTTTGATTTTATCAATGATAGGAACCCACAGAATATGTGTTAAGGGGTGGGGGAGAGAGGTAGGCCAAGATGTAGAACTGGAGAGCTTTCAATCTTACATTGGAGTAGAGATTTATATATGTTGATGACTTTAATGGGAGTATTGATACAAATAATGGAAGATTTTGTTTGGTTAATTCTGAGACCTGTGATGTAAGAAAAGAGGCCAATGATACAGATGGTGTTGATGATAGTTTCATCTTTTAGTTTAACTAGGATCATGGTGTCATCAGTAAATTGGATTATGTTCTCAAAGCATTCAATGGGTGATGTAATGAGGCCATGTGTGGTTCCTAGCTCAATCATGTTGGTGAGGGTTGATGTGATCAGGATAAGAGATATGGGGAGAGTGGATATCCTTGTTTGAGATGTTGGTATTGTGGAAGTATCCAAATGGTGTACCATTTATGATAATGGAGAAGTTGTTGGTGGAGATACAAGCATGAATCCACTTGATCCATTTGTTTTTGAAACCATATCCAGTCATAGTATGGATAAGACAATTCCAGTTAACAAAGTCAAAAGCTTTTTCAAAATCCACTTTGATCTTTATAAGTGGTGTTTTGTTTTTGTAACACAAGTGAAGGGTTTCATTGACCATAATGAAGGCATCGTGGATGCTACAATGCTTAAGGAAAGCATTTTGGTTATGTGTAATCACTTCTTCTAGTTGTGGTTTGATGCGATTACTAGGGATTTTAGCAATGATTTTATAGGATGTGTTGATGACACTGATAGGTTAGAATTGTATGATCAGATCAGGGTGGTTCACTTTTTTATGAGGTCTATGTTGGTATGGTTGAGTGTTTTGATGTTTGTGGACATATGTGTTATCTTGGAAAGACTGAAGGAGAATCAAGAAGTCCCTTTTAATATGGTTCCAATTTGCTAGGTAGAATTTAGTGTTTGAATTGTATGATCCTGGTGATTTGTTCCTACCTAGAGAAGAGATGGCATCATTCGATTCCTCTAAGTCGAACTATTTGATGGTGTTGAGGGGGATGAGATGGTTTTATTACAGATGTATTTCCAGTTGATGGAGTCAAGAAATGTTGGTTCATGTCCCGTGTTAAAGATATGCTCAAAATATTGGACAATATGTAGTATTATCATATAGTTATTGAAGGTGATAGTGCCTTTAATGTTCAGTATAGGAATGATATCTTTGTGAGCATTGTTATTACAAGTTTTGTGGGAAAAAATTGTGGTTTTATCTCCTTTTTGTAGCCCTTCTGATTTTTGCTCGTTGTTTCTAGATAGTATCAATACATTTTTGGATGTGTTCTATCTCTACTTTAATGGTGAGAGTGAGGGCATGATTGGTTGTAGGGTCACTATCTAAAAATATATATTGTTGTTCCAGGTCAGCCAGTTTGTGTTTGATGCTCCCAAGCTTCTATTTTTTCCAGGACTTGGGAATGGCCCTGATTCTTTTGGCGTTATTGTGTATATGGTAACCTAGTTCAAAAATGGAAGTATCTGCAGTAGACCAAGTTTGTTGCATAATTCCAGACAATGAGAGTTGAGAAGCCAAAAGTTTTTAAAATAGAATGGTTTGTGGCCCCATTTTATTGGTTTAGTATCAATGACAATGTGGAAGTCGTCAAATATAGGTATGTGCATAATGGAAACAAAAGAGTGGGGGTGTATGTCTTCCCAAGAAGGTGTATGCAAATGAAGTGGTCTATCCTGGCCCATGACTAGTCTCAATGACAGGTGAAATGTGCATTAGATGGGAGATATCTATCATGTTGTATTGAATAAGGAGCTGGCTGAAAATTTTGTTGAATGAATACACATGGTCGGTCTGGTGGGATAGGTTTATTCTATCAGTAGATTGTGTGATGTGGTTAAAGTCTCCTCCCATGAGCCATGGTTTGCAAGTGAACCTATTCATGATGTGTTATATCTCTTCAATGTATGTGGTTTTGTTTGAGATGGGTTCCCCATAGACCCCCATAAAGTACCATTCTAATGCATCTATCGAGTTAGTGATATGAAGTGTGATGGAGAAGTTTAGAATCTCAACATGTGTGATGGTGAATAATTTTTTATTTATGTATATAACTATACCTCCTTTGAAACCTACAGGCGGAATATGGTACCATGAGTTGATGTGTTTGCCCCCTATCGTTTTTAAGGCAAATGGTGTGAATGAGGTTTTTGTTTCTCGAATGGTGACGAATGTTAATATTGTTATTATAAATATGTCTTATGATTTCTTTTCTCTTGTTAAGGCTAGATGCACCACAAACATTCCTGGATGATATTTTCATTGTGTGAGTGTAAGCAAACATGATGCTATTAGATCTGATGATCAATTAATATGAAGATTTTCTAAAGTGGTGTAGTTGTTATGAGTTTGTTTGTGGTTTCTCCACTATGTAAATTTCTCTATGTCATCTAGAGCATTATGTGTTGTTGTCTCATTATCAAATGTGATACCTAGCTTATTTACAAATATCATGAAAGATCGAATGTCTGATCATGAAGCAATATCTACTATATTATTTGGCTATCACAATCAGATGTATTAATTGATGCAGGTAATGACTGAAAAGTATTATGCAAAGTGTTGTTATGATGAGAAGAGGATATACATGGTTCTTTGGTGGAAAAGTAGTTCCTCTTTATTAAAACCTCTAGCTTTGTTGATAGCGAGTTGACAGATGAGACTGCGGCATGCGCCTTCCCCTTGCTCTTCTGCTTAGGACTCCGAGAAGATCGAATCTCGCTAATGATAGAAGTTTTTAGTTTGTGAACAATATCAGAGTCCATGTTGGTGGTGTTATCTGTGTTATTGTTGTGAAATGGAAATGGTTTGAAAGTGTCATGGAGTGCATGGTTGTTGCTATCCACAGTGGGTAGGAAATCCTAGGTCTCTTGTTTTGGGTAGATTGGTTGGTGTCAATTTGTGAAAGGGTAGTAGAATTTTTCCTCTCTCAGACCATATTCCTCTCATTTGGCTTTCTCATGGTAATGAAGATTTTTTTGGAGTTAGTCAGGAAAAACCATGACATTGGGTGATTACCAATGTCAGAGATGGTGGTGGAAACTGTAGTTGGGTACTCTGCAGTGAGTTTTATTTTATAGATATTTTCTCCAACCTTGATTTTTATGGAGGCAGGTAAGGTGATGGCTTGTTTGACTAAGAAGACACAGAAAGCCTTGATGTTTCAAGTATGATTGAGAGTGTCATGGCTAACAATTTGGAGAGTGGATCCAATTAAGTGTCTAATGTTTCTACAAACATCCACTTCTAATAAATGAGATGGAAGATTAGAAATGGCTACCCATCCCAAGCCACCAAAACCAGCAAGAGAGGACTGTTGTTCTGGAGTCCACTTGGTAATATTACCTTGCATAAAGCTAGTACCACATGGGATGGTCATGACTTGCCTGAATAGGTGATCAGGTTTAGTTCCTTCTGGTATAGAGTAGAGAAGTTATGATGGTGAAAGGATTTTTGGTTTAAGGACAATTTGTCCTGGGAGGAGGAGAGCTATAGCTTGGGTAACATCGAGGATGTTGGCAATGTTGTTATCAATGTTGTTGGTGATGGAGACAAGAATGTTGTGACTAGTTATCACTTTTAGGAGATGCATGGAATTAGCAAGTTGGTCAATGGGAAATTCCCGTTCAAGGTGAATAGCGAGAGCCATGGATAAATGAGCTTTGTGTTTGGGTGCAATGGTGTGTGTGGTATGTGGTGAAGGTTGTGCAAGATAGGACATATGATTTATAAATGGTGAGGATTGAGGTATTAGGGGGTTCAATGTTCACCTGATAAACTAGTTCCTGTGTAGGAGGAGGCTTTGATACTTCTCAATCAGGGATGTAGATATAGGGTAATGGGTTAATATCTACATTCAAGAGCTATTGAGTATAGGATACTTTTCTGATTTGACAAAACCTATGGAGGGACAAGATCTATCGGTAATCACATGTTTTGCATGAAAAGTGTTCTTTCTAGTGTATAGTTGGTTGTGACGACCTTGGTAAGGACATATTTTTTGAGGGAACATGTAGGAAAGGTGCCCAATATGGTCACAAATGAAACAACACAGGGGTGAATTGCATCAGGACTTAGAATGCCCTCTACGATTGCATTTGTTGCATCATAGTGCCGAAAATGTGATTTTCATTTGTAGGTGACGAGGGTCCAACCAGTAGGATTTTGTTCCCTTTCAAAAGATGTTATAGAAAGTTATGTAGCAGAGATCTTTTGAAGAGGGGGAAGTTTGTATCATGACCTGGCGGTGGGTTAAGGTTGAGGGGCAGATGACGTCGATCAAAATTATTATTCGTATTGAGGTGTGGTGGTATCGGTAGTGAAACTAAGGAGTTTGCACTATCATACCTTTCTACTATAGAGTTGTAATGAAACTCTAATGTAGTTGCATCCTCCTCTTCAGTTGGTGATGGTGATGTAGGTGTTGAGGTGATCTTTATTGGATAAATTCTCATTCCTTGTTTAGTTTGATGTTCCTCCAGGACAAATAGCTTATTTTTTGAGTCAGTATTAATGGAATGTGAGTCTCCATGTGTCTTGAAAAGTGAGTAGAGTTCCATTGGAGTTTCATTGTAGAAATATGTAATTCATGCCATTAGGGTTCGATCAACTATGGGATGGAGGAAAACTATCCATTCTCTCTTGCGTTTGAGTGATGTGATCATCTCTGACCACCCATGTACAATGTGTATGTTGGATTTGTTGTCGTAGTCGATGATGATCTCAAAGTCCCTATTCCCCATCTGTGCCTTATTATTTCCCGGAGGTAGATCAAATTGGTGGTACTTCCATGATCTAGGAAGCTGGATAGTGGTGTGGTTATCTGGATCATCAAATGGGTATTTCATGAAGGGGAATATGGTGTTCATGTTTAGATTTTTTGTAGTAAAGCCAGTACTCTTCTATATGGGTTTTTTGTTAGTGTTGTTCTTGTTCTTATAAGCGTGACTGGTATGCAATGGTGTGTTGGCTTTGTGAGATAGTTTTCTGCTCAAGGTGGCACTAAAATGACCTCCTATTCTCATAATGGGAGACAGAATGTCTGGTTAGGGTGTAAATGAGGAGGTGGAAGCAACGTCGCTTGGATGTACCAAAGATGGCAGACAAATGTATCTTGTAGGTGGTTAGATGGTGTGCCACCATATTAAATCTAAATCTAAGGATTTTATCCTACATGTGGTGAATGCATGTGTATCTCTATCTACTTATGGTATAGTGTAAAGTAGTATATGTTGTATTCCTATCTGAGGATAAGAGTTTTGTTGTTAGGGCAGTAATAAGGCTATTGTAGGATGGAAAATGTAGTACTACAAGTCATGGTGTGTTCTCTATTATTGCTGAAGGTGATTGATGCAACTAGGGTTTGCCGAAGGAGTTGCAGAAAGGTGTTGTACTAGCAGGTGGAGGTGAGTTTTCCGATGTAGTTGGAGATTGTCGTTTAGCTAGGGTGTGTCGAAGAAGTTGCAAAATGGGGGTATTGTTAGAGAGAAGTTAGATGTTTCACTCACTAGACTTGCTCACAGAGTCTCCCTCTTTACTTCTCTTTGGTCACTATCCCTCATTTTTGGTATGTCCCTAGTTGGTTATTATTTGGATATTATAGGATGACAATAATAAGCAAAACTAGCACGTATTGCGAGTGGTGATTATGTTTCTTTAGTCATGAAGTTGGATATTAGCTAGATGCATGGGTTCTTATTAGAGAACTAGTTGTACTGGACAGACCCACCTTGAGATTGACACATGGAAGTCATGTAATGACATGTCATGGTCATATTTCAATGTCATAGTGGTAAGTGTGATTCTTTGACCTAAAATCACTATAGTAAAACATGTTGTTCTGTGTAATTTGACACTAGACCAACGTACTCTAAAATATGAGTTGCCAAAAAAGTGGTGATTGGTACACTGTGATACATGGGGCATGTTGTGAGTGATGTAGATGCAATTATCCCTCCTTTGAAGTGATATCCCCATCCACTTGAGAAGAAAGACTATGAAATGCATGAACATGCTCATGTGAGTCAATATATGATATTGAGATAAGAATATCTCGAACGATCTAGTTTCATTCAAGGAACATAGATTGAATATTAATAGGATGCCATTCCATGCCTTAGTTTCAAATTTGGATATTTGTGACAAAGGGATTATATTATCATGGTAACATTAATCATTTTACATGTTAGAGTTGTTCTCCGACTCATTCTTATTACTTGGGTGGAAATGATGTGTGGCTAGACACCAATCTTTGCTTGTGTTTTTTTTAACATCACTACTAACATAATTAAGAACCTACATGGTCACATGCATAAGGATGCATAAGGGAATTGAAGTTTGAAATCAAACATATGATTTGAATGGTTCTGAATCATGAAAAAACCCATTAACCCTTTAATTGAGCGACTAGAATGTCTAATTGGTGATCAGATTGGTTGGGACAATGAATCAATTAACTTCCAATTGGTTGACTGAGTTTTCCACTTTATTAACATGATCAAGCTATCAGGAAACCTGATAGTCTGGTCACAATGTAATAGGGAAAGTCTCAAATTGGAAAGCAATTCAAATTTAGATCTAAACTTTAGCGATAGGGTGATTATTTCACGTGATAAGGTGATCAGGGATTATGACCGACTGATTAAGAAACTTGATCAGGAGATCATAATCTAGTCTGCATTTTTTAGCATTGAACTATTTTTGGGATTGTGAATATGAAAGGGATTTGAATTAGACTTTTCAACAACAAGACTCTCTGGTATAAAGGGGTCACATCCCAAAGATACATCTTTTTAAAACAACTTGTGAGACAAGTTTTTTGTCACATCTCTCTTAGAGAGAGAGAGAAACTTGAAAGAGATACCCTAGATAGGAAAAGAAAGGGAGCTTTAGGACTAAAAAAGGTGAAAAGAGGAGACACCGAGTGATATGGGAGAAGATAACCATATTGTTTAGAGGATGGTGAGCTAGGCATGCTTTGACCTAGAGATAGGCTCAAATCTCTTCCAATGAAAGTGGCATGGAATGTGTTAACAGGTGAATCAGTGTGGGAAACTTTCTATAGAGGGAAATAGGGGAGAAAGGACTCAACTAGGGGGATGAACCATCCATGATTTCTTAAATGCAATAGGTGGGCATCAATCTATTGGAAAAGGAGTGTCTTCTACAATGTCATGGACAATGTAAGATGGTCAATGCTAGATGGGAGGTAGTGAGGGGAGATCTTCCTTTTTTGATTGCATGCTAATGTGATGATCTAGTGGATCAAGGACACCTCACTACACAAAACCTCCTAGGTGCCAACAACAAATGGAACTTTCATATGTTAAGGGGGAAGGAGTTGAGATTGTATAGGATATCAGTTTAGAGGGATCTAAGGTTCAGGGTGTACTTATATGGTGAACTATAGTAAATAGAGTTTTTATCATCCAGTTCACCCACAATGTCCTTGTCTTGACTTAGCTCATTTACAACTCATGTTCCTCTTTGAATTGGTGATCAAGGTGGTGCTCCATGTTATCTCTCATCCGCACAGAGAAAGTAGAGGCTAGGCCAGACATGTTAAGGCCTGTAGATTACATGCGATAAGACATCAACTAGATGATACAAAGGAGACAACTGTGCGCATATTCTTAGTGGACAACCTGGATCTATTGTTTCTTCATACATATTTTGTGGTGTTCGATACCAATTTTTAGATTTGGAAGATGGTATTCTTCACTTCAAAATATATTTCTACTTTTTGGACAACTAGTATGTGCAAACGTATCACCTTTATCCTTTCTTGTGTCTTTTGTTTGCCAACATTTTATAGCTACCATGGATCCTATGTCTTGCATATAAATGGAATATTTTAATGTTATTTTATTGTGTCCCCCTTCACGAAAACCCAACACGTGTTTCTTTTCATGTGTTTACCTAGATCTTCTTGTGAAATGATGAATAGAATAGGCAACATTAGATTCCCTTGACCCTTGTGATGTTGGAGAGACAAAATCTGCCTTCAATTGATAGATATAGAAGAATCATGTCTAACTAGGGTCATTACACACTTAATGACTTCAACAAAAAAACCCAAGGAACATAACATTTTTCCAAGAAAATCCATTTCACCCTATTAAATACCTTTGACATATCTACTTTAAATGATACTTTCTCTGCCTTTGGTTCTCCATAATTGAGGTTGTGAATCAACTCTTGATCTAACTTGATAGTATCCCCTATATTGCAGTTCTTAATAGAAGCCTCCTGCTCTTTTGTGACCAGTGATTGAATGAGTGATGTTAACCTAGAGAGAAATACTTTAGAGACAAACTTAAGACATACAATTCCCACACTTATAGGTATAAAATCACTAACCATTTCATGCTCTTTGGTCTTTGGGATTAGGACAAAATGAATGCATCTAAGACCCCTATGTGTAGGTCTTCCTATGAGGCAATGGTTTACAAGGACAACTATGTCATATTTCACAATCATGCAAACTTATAAAAAGCTAGGGTGAAGCCATCCAAACCCAACACACTATCACTATACATGGACATGAATATAACTCTCACGTCCTATTCGATTGCCTCTCTAAGAAATCTAGCATTGTCTTTAGGTTTTGTCATTCTTTCTATTAGTCTTAAGTATTTTTCTTCGTCCTCAATGGGTTCATATTTGAATAGATTAGTGTAGTATAATATGGTTTCATTCATGACCTCTTCCTCTCCCATTACCCATTCCCCATCCTCCCTCCTAACCATAGCTATATTTGATCACTTCCTTACTTTTACACGTGTGTTAAAGAACTTAGCAATTTTATCTCCTTCCTTGAGCCATTTAATTCCTGATTTCTCTTTCCATTAACATTCTTCATTTTTTAGAAGAATTTCTATCTTGTCCTCCTCTTTTTGTATTTTACAGGCTAGTATTTCTAGATATTCTCTTGTAACTATACTTTCATACATAGATTTTGTTGGTATGTATGCCCTGAGAGCCAATCATGAGATGATTGATGGGATACATTAAGATTGATTTGATAAACATCAAAGGCAAGCTTCCAATTCTTTCTGGTTCAGTCATATGAGATAGTGACAGAACAGATTGAATGTCTGGAGAATGACAATACTCAATGACGTATGCTTTCAGGTTAAGGACCTGAATGATGAGATCATACGGATGCTAAGAGTTTGTACATTCTTGTTTTGTCTCTAGTCGGATTTCATTGTGGAAGGTAGATAGACAGCAATGATACACAAGACTAGATTGTGGTGTTGGTTGATGATAGAATCTCATTAGTCATGATATAGAGATATCAAACCAAACACATAGGTACTTGTTAGAGAACAAGTGTACCAGACAGACCCACCGTGAGTTTGACACATGGAGCCATGAGATGGTAGTCACAATCAGTACTCACAGTGATGGTGGTGAATGTGATTCTTTGACCTGAAATCACTACACTCAACACATGTCGTTGGGTACACTTTGACATCATCAAACGCAGTCTTGAAACATGGGTTGTTATAAAGGTGATGATTGGGTGGCTTTGACACATGGGGCTTTTGAGGGGTGAGTGATAGATATGGGATTTGTCCCTCCTGAGGGAGCTTGATATCCATGGCCACTTGATGAGTAGGATTGAGAAAGGTGTGCACGCATGTTTTGAGTCAGTATGTGATACTGATGTCATAACATATCTCTTTCAATCTACTCTGAGATCAAGAAAGTGAATGAACGTTGACAGGATGACTGGTCCATGCCTCGAGTTCATTCGGGATATCAGTGAAAAAGGAATTATACATTCACTGTAACACCATTCATGGATTGTAGGGTTGAAAGTTGTTCTCCAACTTTCTATTTCACTTGGGTAGCAATGATGTGTGACTAGGCACCGCTCATTGCTTGTGAAGTCATAAGTGTTATGGACTTTCACTGCCAACGTGAAAAAGGACCTACAGGGTCACACACATAGGATTTAACCTGGAAGAGGAGTTTGTCCACAAACTTTGTTTAGATTGATTACTAAAGGAGTTTAGTAGTTCAATTAAACACACAATCATTCGATAGCTCAATATCACATGGTTCAAGGTGTTGGACGCATTGATTGGAGTATCAGATTGATTGAAATTGCAATTGACTGATGTTGCTCAACCTGTGCTCCCAACCGATCGGCTCATGTGATGAACCGGTCGGCTGGAATGTCCAACTGATCGGCTCATGCCTAGGTTGAATCGACCGGTTCAAGGGTTGAACCGATCGACTCAACTGGCGCAACCGACCAGTTGGGAAAATTATGTCGGCAAGAATTTTCCTTTGGTTTCAAATTTCCAATTCGATTGGGAATAATATTGGTATTCGATACCAATTGGGAAAGAAATAAGGAAAGTATTTTTGAGCCGGACTGGAACCATGAACCGATCGGTTCAGGGCACCAACCGATCAGTTGGAGTGCCCCAACCGGTCGACTCAGGCCTAGCCGATCGGCTCAATGGCCGAACCGATTGGTTCAGTTGCTGAAGCGATCGTTTTAGGTTGCGAACAGGTTGCCTTTTGTGGAAAATCCTCTGACCCTTCTACTCCTTCTTTTGTCCCGCATTTCCCGAGATAGAGAACCCTGTCCCATGACCTTCCTATATATATAGGGGTATTGGGGGCTTCTCAAAGAACAACCCAGTGCAACCAGTTGCTCTGCAAGTTGTCGTTCTCTCTGGTTTTGGTAACCAAGAGAGAGCCCGAGCAAGTGCTTCCCGCAAAAGGGAGGTGCAGCAAGGGAAGGACAACTGCGGTTGCAACTGGAGGTAGGAGAGTGTGTGGGCGACTAGTACGCCTGCAGAAGGATTTGACTCCTTCCACTTCCTTGTGGGACAAGGAGTGTGGAGTTCCAGGTGGTCGGTGTGGACTACTACAGAGGTGGGAGGTCACTGCCGCTCAGGAGGACAATTGTCAACCCGACAGTCCCGGTGCCAGGAGGAGTTGTGAGTCCCAGTGCGACCAGGAGCTGCACAGACACCGTCTAAGACCGGAGGCGAAGACTGCACTAGGTGCGTGGTATTGTCGCCGAGCAAGCCTCGGGACAAGGTATGATTCCTCAAACCATCCTTCCTACTGTATAGACGTTGACGCGTTTCCTCGGTTCGGGTAAAGGGGAGGAGAAATTTTTTTTGTTTCCGCTGCCTGCTCTGCCTCCCCTAAAACCCAACAGATTTGACTACCCTTTCTCGGTCTCTAACCTTCTCAAAGATGTTCCCCACTACCTCTTTGTTCCAAAAATTTAATGCTCTTTTAAGGTGTCTCTATTTTTTAAATATTTTATAGGATGTGTCACCCCATCACTCCAATATCCAATTTCATTTAATAATACCCACGAGACCTATATGTTTTAACCATATTTTCAAGAACTTGAACCCCACTAGAATTGCAGGTCTTGTTCCTCTCTCTATATTGTAGAGCAGAGGGCAATCCTTGGATGTTCTAGTCCTAATAAGGTGTTCTTCAATTGTTTGACCTCTTCAGGCCATTAAACTTTAATGAATCCTTTATCTAGGATCACCCTCTACTCGTGATGCTAATAATGACGCCAAGTTGAGACTGTTAACTTGTACTAATTTGAGAGAACATTAGGGCCCTGTTTGGAAATAGTTGCAACTCGGGCCTAGGGAGAATATGAGTGGGATCTCTCTTTTTATGTGAGCTCAATAATGTATACCCAGGTCGACCAAGGTTGCATTTGTTTCATGGTAAATCATGGAGAAATTAACAATGGGAAAATAAAAAAAATGTTTTCCATGGTGATGGGAAGGGGTAATATTTTAGGGAAATCTTTGGGGAAATTTGGTATGTTTTGTCACCATAGAAAAGCACGGTAAATCATAAGGAAATAAGTTTCAGTCATACTACTTGTTTAGACACATGCAAAAAAAACTTCAAATTAGTATAATTCTTACTTATGAAGGGTGTTCTTAAAAATAAATTCTCCCTCCTCATGTCCATACTTATGTAACAAATAACATTTTTTAATTGTTTCCCCATATATATCCATTTTCCCACGCATGTGTTACCAACCAACTATTTTAAAATTTCCCCTTCCCATTCCCCATCCCCTTCCCATTCCCCATATGTTTTTTCACCATGTACCAAACATAGCCTAAATGTGTGTTTGGCTTAAAATGAGATTATGACTCCCTTTACGGCTAAAGGAACCCTATTATTCCAATTTTATACCCATGCCTACCCGAGATTGGGATTCTACATTGAGTTATTGCTCATCCTTTGTGTGAGGGTAATCTGGGTCATTTTACACATGATCTACCTGAGTAAGGAACAAACCATCATCCCTACATCTAGTCCCAAAAATTCCATTCCTCTCCCAGACTATCCCCACTCCCATGCACTGCTTCATGTTGTTCTTTCTTCTCCACTCACAATGTTGACAACGAGAGTAATCTCCAACATGATTGTGGTTGGTATAATTACAATACCAACTACAGTTATTCCTTTCATATGACCCCTCCATTGAATGCCTTTTCTCATTGCATCATTCAAATCTAGAATCTTATTCCACAGAGGGAGCTAGGGTGTTCGACATCCAGCTGCCCTAAACCCTAGTCTATTTTTAATTTGTCTCTTTATTGATTTTTCTACCACCTATGGATATCCCTTGTACATCATTTTGGATTTATCATGGTTCCTCTCGTATGAATTTGCTCCATTGCATGTATTTTCAAATAAAATCTTTATCATCCCCACAACTAATCTCTGTGATGAGGAAACCTCATTATAACTTACATGTGTGCGTTTAAGATTTGATGTGCCATTTTGCTATCCATTTCACTCTAGTTGTTAATTTGGTTAATGAAGCTTGCTCTGGTGCTGAAATGTTGAATTTATCAAGCCCGATATTCATTGTTCCTTATGTAGGTCTTTTCTTATTCTTTTTTATTAATGTGCATAGGTTTTGTACAGTTATACATCATAGTGTTTTTCTATTTTTCTAATATCTGCTATGACTTCAGATGTACACTTATTTGGGATGAACTTTCTTAGTATTAGGTTTAGAATTACATTTTTTTATCCTCTTGGGTTTGGGTTTAGGTTTAGGATATGACACCTGCTTGATTTAGATATTAGTGGTATGTGTTTCTCCTCTTATCTATTATTTTATTCTACAAACTTTATTAATGGACTGCATTTTTATTGGGTTGTTTACTCATGATGCATCTTTTAGTTACAATTTTATGTTTACATTTGTGGTGATTGTTTTTAATTTAGGTTTAGATATATTTGATATTCCTTTATTTGGGATAGATTTATCTGGATGATTTTATTTGGGATGTTTTTATATGGATTCATTTTTGGTTTGGGTTTATTCTACATGATACAAAAACTATTTTCTCGTGGCCTACTTTTTACTTAAAATGAGCCACACTTAGTCAAAATTTTCCAAGTGGCCATGTCATGTGAATAGCGTATGTGAGCATAAGATTCTCACATCTCATGTAATTATCGTAACTACTTGTTTACGGATTTAATTATAATCTTGTTAGTAGTGTGGGTGTCGGTGTGTGCCTAATATTCAACCATTAGATATGCCATGATCTTTATATTACAAGGCACATGGTTTGAAAGTGGAAAAGCTCTATACCATATAAATGTTCCTACCATGCATTTATATGTTTGAAGTCACATTTTGTCTTTCTAGTTATGATAATCATAGCTATTTCATCAAGCTACATTCTAGGATACCATTTCTAGTTCATAATTGTGTTAGTGACAATAGTACCTAGTGTATTAGCAACAATGCTATATGTATATTTTGTAGACTTTAATACCTTGTCTTTTAGTAGATATGCAACATTTACATGCTAGGTTTGTTGGTGTGTAAGTGCTTAACAATTGGACATTACAAGTGCCCTAATGTTAACATGATGAGGCACATGGATTCAAAAATGGCCAAGCTCTGTGATATAGTTTAATATTCCTACCTTACATTTCATATAATAATTTATCCATTTATTCATTGAATATTTCTTGTGGATATTATTTCTTGTTGATATTAATGTAAGTGGCATCATTGTTCGTATGCTAGTAGCTACATTGTTTGTATATTGTTCAGACTTCAGTACCTTGTATGTTAGCAACTATGCACATTTACATGTTATGATAATTAGTGTGTGCGCACTTAATATTTACACATCTCATGTCCCCTGATGTTTGCATGATGAAGCACATGGATTTGAAACTGACCAATATATATTATAATTTAAACCATCCTACCTTGCATCGCTATGTTATAATTCAAACCATCCTACCTTGCATCTATATGTTAGCAATTTCATTTTGTCTTTCAGCTATGCTAAATTTAGCTATGAATAATGCATAGTTGATTTTAATGTCATCGAAAATTGTGCTCACACAGTTGGTAGGTTTTTTAAGTTATAGTTTACAACAATGTCATTCTTGATGGGTATGATGTTGCCAAAGAGACCTTATCTTTGGGTTATCTTGGCATGTGCATCTAATGTAAGGAGTGGGATCCAATAGGTATCCACTCACTTACTCAACCTAACAAAAGGGAATTTACCCTACGCAAAACACCATCATAAAATTTTGCAAAGGGTAACTATCCTTTTTAATCAGTGTGTTCAAAGCTCAAAAAGCTTAGCAATGGAATTGTTGTGCCCGACCCAAAAATATATAATGGATCATACATTCATGGAAATAACAAAAAAGCAAGAAGAAAATGATAATTTGATAAAGCTCAAATTTTCCACCTAGTTTTATACGTAAAATAAGAAAAAAATGAAGCTTAGATCAGTGAGAAAAGACATAAAAACCTAATTTTGGCTCCACCCAAGGGCAAATAAGAAATGTATATATTAATTAAGAGATTGGGATCCAATGAGTCTATTACGAGTGGGAAAGGTGTACTCCTCACTTGCCAAATAACGATACTATAAAAAATTTAGTCATCTCAGATAAGAACAATGGTAATCGAGGTTATTATTGAAAAATGAGAAAAATAAAATTTTATGTTGGTTGACCATTGGGCTGGAGATGGTCGTGGCTTTCCCATCATAGCCCTAAAAGTTATTAGTTTTAGGTGTGTTGTGGTCCCAATTCCCCCAGGCCCTCTCACATTGAAGATTTGTAATTGGTGGTTAGGACCAATGTGTAGGAAGAAAGAGAGAGGCGAGAAAGATTTGATAGAGCAAGATTAGATCTTTGTGAAAGAGCATGCATATATGAATAATTATGAGAAGATAAGAGAAAGTAGTAGTTATTGATATAGATATAACAGAAAAGGTACCAGGTAATGTTGAGAATCCTACCGATGTTAATAGGAGAAGTTGGTGTTTTAGGATGGATTATCTAGTTACAAGTAAAAAATTAAAGATGGAGATAGTTGTTTCTCTAGCATTAGGAGAGACAAAAGAGGCCTAGAATACGTTTGATGTGGGGGTCTATTTATAACTGTATCTATGGTTTAGTTTCCAACTGGAGGATTCTAGAAGAGGCATCACATCACATGAATGTGGAGTGAGGCATGGCCTGCTGATCAAGACCGTTTTCCATGAGGCACTGGTAAATCTTTTTAATCGTGTGGTGGCCCAGATAGATTAATGTTGATTTTTAGATAATATGGATATTTCAAGAATGTTCTAGAGTAAATCATGAAAAAGGCAAATCTCAAATAGCATTCAAATAAAATAATGGAGGAGAAAGAAAACGCATTAACTCAGGATTATCTTTCATTACTATCCAAAAGATATGTATTTTATGTAGATTAATGTAATTGAATTATTGGAAAAGAATTTTAACTCAAAATAATTCCATTGGGAAATTTATGGATAAAGTCTTATAAAAAAGAGTAATAATGAGAAAATTGCACTTGAATCCAGATAGAAGTCTTTATTTGCATAAAGCCTCAAACTTGGTTATAGCGGGTGAAAAAGGGTGAATAAAATAGGTAGAACATGTGGGGAAATGTGGGAAAAGGCGAACATTAATAAAATGTTTAAATTATGGATAACTCCATCATTATCCAGAGAATTAACATTTAAGCATGATTTTCTGCTGAGTAAGAAAAAATGGGGTGTCAATAGTTTGCCCCTCTCAAGGCAAGGTTCAAGATAAGAGTGACAACTGCATGCTTGAGCCAAGTCTGATCCCCATTTTTGGTCATAAAATGCCAAAAATGTAGGACTCGTCATATATATTTTAACTAAACTTATGGAGGGTGGAAAGCATAGGTGATGTCTTTTCTTCTAAGGATGAAGTAGTGCAAAAAATATTGGACATACATGATTTCTCCAAAGCAATGGAAGCCTATCACTTAGGCAGTTTTGTATGTCTGATCTAGAGTTGTAATGAGCCTTAACAAGTTTATCTACCATAAAAGTGACTATCATCATTGTTTCAGTCCTTAAACTAGTGCATGATTGATTCTCCCACTAACTAATGCCTTAGTCAGAAAAGGTGGATGTGAAAAAGTGGACGTGGTTTGTGATTTTCCAGAGATATTATGATCAGGTGTAGCATACCAAAACTTTGACATATTCTCTTTTTGGCCCTTTCCCAATATTTTCCTATCATTTCTATCCTTTTTGGCCTTGATGCTTAAATTGTGGAATTTATAATGGTTTGGTGAATATTTGTTCAATAATTATACCAATGGAAGGGTTTATGCACAAATACCTCGGTGAAATCTTATTTAAGGATCTAAAATGTAAAATCACCGCTTAAGTGGAACAATGGTAAGTTTATCGACCATAAAAGTGACTATCATCATTGTTTCAGTCCTTAAACTAGTGCATGTTTGATTCTCCCACTAACTAATGCCTTAGTGAGAAAAGGTGGATGTGAAAAAGTGGACGTGGTTTGTGATTTTCTAGAGATATTATGATCAGGTGTAGCATACCAAAACTTTGACATATTCTCTTTTTGGCCCTTTCCCAATATTTTCCTATCATTTCTATCATTTTTGGCCTTGATGCTTAAATTGTGGAATTTATAGTGGTTTGGTGAATATTTGTTCAATAATTATACCAATGGAAGGGTTTATGCACAAATACCTCAGTGAAATCTTATTTAAGGATCTAAAATGTAAAACCACCGCTTAAGTGGAACAATGGTAAATAAATCTATGTTAGAAGTGTAAGGCCCCAAACCTTGATTAATGTATTAAACAAGATTAATTATCATAATTAAGTGATATAAAAATTAATCTAACTTCTTGATATGTTTTGAAATAATAAAATGAGCCTACATTTCAAATTTGGGATAATTTGTATGTTGTTTGTGCAAGTTATGCAATTTTAGGAACATTCTGGACTTTTATGCAATTTACCAAATTGGTAGGTTTTATTTGCAAATTATCATGTGAATTATAATCCTTAGATATTCCCTTACCATTCTCGAGATTTTGAACCATTCGGCGCCTAGTTGCACCTTGTTTGAAGGTGTTACTTTCTAAGGGCATTATAGGGATTTCTCTCTTTATAAATGAGCTTATCTTTAAAAGCTATCAACCAATGGGGTTATTTCTTTGATTGGGGGATGGTGGGGATGGACTAGAAGTCTCCATGCACTTTTAGGACTGACCTTGTATATACAAGAAGTCTCTATGAGCTATCCTCTTGCATGGCCATGAAATCTTAGCCTAAGGACACATGGAAAGTCTCATAGACACCTCATGCTTGCCCCCTTCTTTATAAAGCCATGCCTATCCCTTACCACCTCCCAATCTAAGAAGCAATCATATCCTTCTCTTTCCCCCAGCTTAGAGCATAGTCCCTTCTATGTTTGGCGACAAAGTTGTTGTCCCAAGGTAAAAGAGGGTGCCTACCTTGGTGAAGAAGGCTCCTAGGGTTCTATTAGGATTTCTTAAGCTCCTCCTTGGTGTTTTTGACCAAAACTAGTAAGCATCCTCCTTTCCTTCCTTGTTTTCATATTGTTATTTTTCCTCCAACCTTATTCCAAGTCAAATTAAGACCTTTCATGGTAAAAATCCACCTAGAGCCCTAAAACATCACATCTCCATGCTCTTTTGCTAAGGTTTGCACCTCTAAAGTGGAGAAGGTGATCTTTGCTCAATAAAGGAGATTGGCTTGGAGAAACCAGACCTTCTAATCTCACGATCCTTTCTTTTTGGACATTCTTACCTTCCTAGAGGTGAGTTTTGTTAACTCCCTTCTCATATATTGCTTACTACATGCTTAAACTCATGCTTCTATGTTTAAAATCGATGATCTCCATCTCTATTTACCATGTTCTTCTAGGGTTTTGGTTTCTTGTTGTTTTACCTTATCTAGAAGCTCTAGTTTGGTTACCTATGCAACTTCAAACCTGATCTTGGTTCAAATAGTGTTTTCTCCCTCTCCCTCTCTCTTCAATTATCTCGATCGGTTTGATGATGTGTCAATTTCCTATTGGTCATTATTGAAAAATTCATATCTTCTAATCAGCTTATCCAAATTTGACAAATAAATATGTTTTGGAATTGGAAAATTAATCTCTATATAATAAAATTATTTTCAAGGTCTAATTTAATGGTTTTACGAAAGGTGGTTTTTGTAAAATAAATTTAAAGCATAAAATCCATAAAAATTACATCTTAATCATCATAACTCCAAAATTAACATAAAAATATATTTTTTTGACCAGGAGAACTTAATAGTTAATTGGTGATGTTTCAAGAGTCTAAATTTGAGTTTTTCTAAAAAGGTATAAAATTTGGGTTTCTATACATTAATGTGCACTATGTACTCTAATACATGTTAATACATTGAAAATAGGCAAAGTGGAACTTGAGCTCAATTAAAGTGGTGAAAGTTAGTAATTGATATCAGTAAGAGAGGTATGTGAAATCCCTATTTATGTATGTGCAATCCCTATTTATGTATGTGCAATCCCTCTTTATGTATGTACAATCCCTCTTTATGTATGTGCATTTCTTACACCCTAAGTTGGGATATCTGCAAACCAAATCCTATATTCCCTAATGAGGCACTATATGAAACCTATTTCCTCTATTCATGATTTTTTTGTTAAATTTCCTCAAAATTAGTAATAATATTCTTTTTCTTGGGTATTGTACTCCACTGCCATGTTTTAATTTATATGATGCTTTTACTTGGCATGAATTCTTTTCTAGCATGTTGATTTCATGGACTATTTAGCTATAGTAGTGGTACTTATGTACAACCACCCATAGATAGGGCATGTATTAATTTGCCCTGGGGAATGTCTTATTCTCCCCCATAAAAATATGTGTAGGTGACGGGGAATGTATTAATTCTCCCCTCACCTATAGGTTGAGGTCTGGTAGGTGCCTCAACCCTACTTAGTTACGGTATCCATAATTATCATACGTGCAACCTTTTATTATATTTTTTTATGGCAAGCATCTATTTTGATTATGCCTCAT
The DNA here is from genome assembly GCA_963693085.1 of Alisma plantago-aquatica. Classification (NCBI taxonomy): domain Eukaryota; kingdom Viridiplantae; phylum Streptophyta; class Magnoliopsida; order Alismatales; family Alismataceae; genus Alisma; species Alisma plantago-aquatica. The sequence goes on from OY856415.1 coordinate 595,938,630, forward strand.
ACTCTTGATATCTTCATATTATGATGAAATCTTAGCCTTTACTTTCATGTTATTCCTTGTCTATTGTTCTTTTTCATTATTTGACACATACCTTGTTTTCTTTCCCTCTTGTTGGGTGATTTCCCAACCACCCAGGTTTAGATTGAGGTGTTAAACATGAACATCTAGAACATAGCTTCCAACATGGACCTAGCTCTTTAAGATGTTGCTTGGAGATAGATTTGAAGTAGTTTAGACTTCCCTCTATCAGGATCCTTTTTGTTGTATCTTGCTATAAACTCTAATGGGAGATTTTGATGTCCTTGTGTAATCTTTTATGAAAATTTAATATAGTCAGTTATTTTTATTCCACTGCTACACTTTGATCTTTTTCATAACATTATAATAAATTTGGAAAATTTATACCTATTCTAACATACCTTTGAGTGTGTTTGGAATGGAAGTTAATTCTTTAAAAAAAAATAGTAAGGGGGTGATCCCACCTCCTTACATCAGGAGTCTGTAATCATTGAGAATTGTGGCAACTACTTGAATGTGAAAAAACTTTGAATAATATTCATTGTCTCTCTTCTCTTTTTATGCATTTAAGTTTTAGCCTTTTCCAGTTCTTTTAGTTTGAGAGAGTGCACCAAATTAGGATTAGGGACATGACCCTAAAGAGGTAAAATTAGATGAGTTTGCCTATAAGAAATAGGTCTTTGATTTCTTAAGATTGAACACTATGGCATCAGACAAAATCCCAAGTAAGATGACCGTTATGGCCAATGACAGTGGTGGTTAATTGTCTATTCCATAGATCATGTGTGATATTGTAGGATAAAGTTTATAAGAGGAGTGTTAAAAAATTTAAGTTTGGGTATCAAGTGATTCTGTAGTGTTAAGGCAACCTCCATGATGTGTTCCTCCACTAGTTCATCATCTATTCTCCTAGATTGTCAACAAACGATTATCCTCGAATCTCTAGTTCTCACTTGGTATGATTCACCTTCTTTTAAACTACATCACTATTAAGAAATGATCATCATATATGGAATGATAGCATTTGTGATCTTCTAAAAGATCCTACTAGATGTAGGGATTGAAAATCTTGATATATGTTCAGTTAATGATTGGTGTTATGTGGTCATGATCTTGGATTTTTAAATATTTGGAAATATGAAAGCAAGTTTGGTTCAGTTTTAGATCATATTATGGGACCATATATTGATTTGTAAATGAAGGCGTGATTAGTACAATTCTAGGTTATGAGCTAGGACCAGAGATTGGGTATCATACAAACATCCAATTTTTTCAAAAGTGCTCAAGATAGATAAGATTGGGTATTAGACAAACTTTTGGATTTAAGGTGGCCTTACCGACCACTGAATGTTTAAGAGTTCCATGTTGCTTGTTAGGAACTACATAAGCATCATGTCAATTGTTCTAGTTCTTTGAACGCGCCCAAGATGGATAAGTTTGGGAACCAGATAAATACCACGGGTTAAGATGACCTTCAATTCAAGTGTCTGTAGTTGGTTAATTGTTTGTTCCTTAGAGAATTTACAATTCCTTATAGGATAAACTTTGTGGGGAGAGTGATAAAAAAGATAAGAGTGGGAATTGGGTGGTTATCTAGCGTTAAGGGGACCTTCATGATGTGTTCCTCCACTGGTTTGATAGTTGTCCCTGAAAGTGTCAAAGAACATATCCCTGACCCTCTAATTCTTACATTAGTTTATCAACCTTCCTTTAAATTGCATTCTAACTAAGAATGGCATGTTCATGAAGTGATATTGAGTCAAAATGGACATGTAAGGCTATAGTCAAAATCTTATAAAAATGATTGATAGATATGGTTACGGAAGTATATGATCATTTGAAATATCCTACCAGACACAAGAATCAATAGAGTTTCAAGATATCATTCAAAGACTTCCCCAAGTTTCTTGTTAGGACCTTCAGAAGCATACTCTTAGCTAATCTGCAAGAGTGCTTAAGATGGATAGATCAAGTATCAAATAAGCTTTTTTATTTAAGGTGACCTTTATGACCAGTGACTATATTGGTCATTTGTCTAATCCTTAGAACACCTTCTTGTATTGATAGGATTGATAATATTAATAATATTGACAAGATTAGGCTCTAGAAATTTTTTTAGATTTAAGGTGTCCTTCATGACCAGTGATTATATCAGTCAATTTTCCATTCCTTAAAGCCTTTTATTGTTTTTCTAAAGTGTTCAAGATAAATAAATTTGGGAACTAGACAAGTTTCCAAATTTAAGGAGGTTGTTGCAGCCAATGTTTGTATCCAACAATTGTCTACTTCCTGGAGCATTTATTGAATACAAGATGGTTCACCTTAATAAGACAAGGATTTTCCTACTATATGTAGGTTTTTGATCAAGGTGTCTATCTGTTGATAGGGCTTTCATAAGGAGTGACCTCTCAATTGTAAGGCTCTATCGGGTGTGCCTACCTAAATGTAGAGCTTGTGGGATGTGCCTACTTGAATGTAGAGCTTGAGTTCAAGGAGACACCTATTCAAGATAGTGCTTGAATATGGATTCCTATTTAGGATGGGACTTGGTTCATGAAGAATGCATATTCAATATAGGACACATCCGATTTGTTAGAGTCTGTCGATGTATGCCTATTCAAAATAAGGCTTTAGATTAGATCCTATTTGAGTATTAGGTGTTTAGTTTGACTACCTACCACAATGTAGGGCTTTGAATCAGGAGGCACACTTATACATGATATGGGTTTAAAGTGGGGGACTACCTAAGTGTAGGGATTAAAATGGAGGGAGTACCTATTTAGTATAGGGCTTGTAGAGATTCCTACCTGTGTGTAGGGCTTAAATGAGAGGGAATGCCTATTCACGACATGGCTTAGACAAAGGTGCCTACTAGATATAGGGCTTAGATTGGAGAAAATGTATATTCTAGATAGGATTTGGACAAATGTGCCTAATGGATGCTGGGATTATACTAGAGGAAATGCCTATTTGGGATAGGGCTTGGATAAAGGTGCTTACTAGATGTAGGGCATAGACTGTAGGAAATGCGTATTCTAGATAGGTTTTGTAGAGATGCCTACCTGAATGTAGGGCTTAAAGGTAGGGAATTCCTGTTCAGAATAGGCTTATGGATATGCCTCCCTAAATGTAGGACTGAAAGGTATGCCTAGCAATGTATAGTGCTTTGTTGGGAGTGCCTATATAAAATAGGACATGAGATGATGCCTACCTGAATTTAGGTTCTTTAATGAAGATAGTTGCCTACACAAGATAGGTCTTTTAGAATAGGAGATGCCTATTAGGGATACGGCTTGAAAGAATGGATATATCATGGTCAAACTGAATCATGAGATTTTGTACTTGAGTAGTATGGACCACAATCCAAGATTCGAGATCTAGATGATAGTTAGGCCTCAGGGGCGATCAAGAGATTAATTTGGGAGTCCTACATGATGCAAGGTTTAGATTGTGTAGATGCCTACTTGAACGTAGGTCTTTGTGAAATGAAATGCCTATTCCGGGTAGGATTTGAGAATGTATTGTATATGGATAATAGGGCTTAAGTATAGATGCCTACCTAAGTAGAGGGATTTTTGGTTAGAAAGGAAGGTGCCTATTTAGGATAGGTCTTGTGGTCTAGTTTAAGGTCTTAGTCTAGGACTCAAAAAGGTTTGGAAATGTCATCATGAGTTTGGTTCAATTTTTGACCATGACCCAAGACCATAATAGGATTTTAAAATGTAAAGCACCTTGTTGGTCTAATTTTAGGTCATAGTCTAGGACCCAAAAAGATTGGAAGATCTATAATTGATCCAATTTTAGGTCATGGCCTAGGATGCAAAAGAGATTGAAAATGACCACCTACAGAAATGGTCATTGTTGAGGATTCCTAGAAGCGTGTAGCACTTTTACATCGAAGCAAAAGCTCAAGTAAGTGTGCTTCCATTAGTCACATGGTTGATGAACTTAGGTCATGCTTTATCTATGTAGTCTGATGCATGTTGTATTCAAATTTGAACTCCTCAGCTTCAACTATTTTGATGGGAAGAAATCTCATTACAAAAGATTTGATGATGGTAACAATATTGAATCAAGGCACAACATATCATTTAGTTTAATTTGGTGATGTGGCCCTGATGTTGCACTTCTAATAGGTATGTGGTGGAGCTGTATAAACTGATTAATGGATCTTGCTTCGAAGGTAAAGGCTTGAAGCTTCTTTGTGGTTGTCATTAGTAGAGGTTGTATCATGCTATCTCTGCTACAAGAGAAGTGTTTTAAGGAGACATGAGCTCATTGTAGTTGTGTTGTCTTTCTACAAGGTTTTGAAGAAGATGTACTAGCTGATTCAGTAGCTATTGTGAGAGAGCATACCATGTGAGGCCATGCCAATTGATAAAAGGTAACCCTCGTTCAAGGGTTGTAGGTCTATCTAGGTAACCCTTGTTCATGGGATTTAGGTCTATCTAGGAACATATGTAAGGTTTTCAGTATCTTAGGAGATGATATGCCTTGTTGGACTCTTAATTTGAAGATGTATACAAGTGTTGCTAGAGATAGATTTGAGTCAAACTTTGTCTTTGTACTGAACAATTCATCATGTCTTTGATGTCTACAAACTTCTTCCAAAAGTTCCCTCACAGACTTTGTTGGTGGAGACATGTCATGATTATTGAATGAGGCTTTCTTGATGTTGAAATGATTAGTGATACTAACACATAGAAAGCCACTATCATCCAAAATTTCCCTTGTTTATATGTCTTTGTCAAGGTAAAGGGTTATCATTATTTGAATTGTGATGGTAGCATTTTGCCCCATTATTTTGTTGTAAAGAATTTTTATTCCACTTGTGACATTAATGTGATCATGTTATCTGATAAGAAGTTTTTTGGGTTGATTTTTTATTTAACATACCATGGTTTGTGGATTATTATGTTGTTATTTACCATGGAAGGTGTTAGAATTTGATCCTTGGAATGTTTTTTTCTTTTTTTTTCCTTTTTTTCTTAGGCCGCTGGTCAACATTCAACTTTTCCAAACTAAGACCCCTTTGTGATTTGATGATATCATGTTAGTCATGAGGCCTATCATGAGTGAGGTGTGGTCATGTAATAATTGTAACTTATTTGATGGCAATGTTGGCTAAATTGGACATTAACATACCCTTTGTTTTGATGATGATAAACATTTCATACTTGTGGATCTAACATGCTATTTGAGTATTTCAGTGTTCAAGGTAATAAGGAGATCCTACTAAGTGGAAGGTTGAAGATCAATACAAATTGAAAATCAAATGTGCTTAATTGTTTATGTTTTCATGATTGTACTCAAATATAAACACTTGTACAAAGATAAAATTTACAAGTATTTAGACATCATGTAAATCAACTGTTAGATCTTCCCTATCCACTCATAACCCTTAGCTAGGACCCATCTAGAGTTACAGTCACTGTCATCCATTAGAACACACATTTAATAGGTGGTTCAAAAGTCTAAAATAGGAACATCCTCAGTTGAGAAACTAGTCAACCGAGATACTCTCAATTGAAGATTTTGTCGACTAAGAACCACCTCGATCAAACATCTGAGCAGTGTTTGATACCTTACATATTTGTTCTCTAAAATGAGTTCTGATCAAAAATATTGTCGACCGACCAAACCTCGTTCCAAAACTTATGGCTGTTAGACAAAGTGGTTGGGAGTTGGAAATAGACATTGATACACAATTACCTTAAACCTACGAAGAAAATCTTGACTGAGACACAGTTTGTCGACCGAGTAGGGTTATGGTTTTTCTTCCAAGCACAAACAAATTAGCCATTGCTAGCTAACTATTGTCTACCTTACAACTAATTAAGCACTAAAAACACTCTAGAGACTATCTAGAACGTCCCTAAGCACTTGCAAACCATTCTTATAAACAAGAGAGGCCTTAGGACACCTAAAGCACCTAAGCTACACTTGAGAATTTATTCTAGTGAGAAACTAAGCTGATAAACACTTGTCATCTTGTTCTTCAAGCTTCAAGTTCGCCTCCTATAGCCATAGCCTTTTAGCCACCATCTAAGAAACGTCCATCCTAAGTGGTTTGAGAGGTCTAATGCTTGATACAAGATTGAAGCGCAATACTCTATTGGTGTACTTCCTTTCTTCCAATCCCCATTCACAAGTTAAGCTATTTGTGTTCCTTGGCTACTCCAAGTTGTGGAGGTTGCTTGGGGGAGCTTTATTGGAGATACTTCTTGGTGGAGAAGGTTTCTTCAAGGTTGCTTGAGATTACTTTAAGAATGCGGATTCAAGGGAGGTTGGATCTACTTCTAGATGAAGGCTATCTCAAGGTGGTGGAGCTACTTCAAGGAAGAGAAGGCTTCTCCAAGGGCTTGAAGTTACTTCAAAGAAGGCTGCTTCAAGGAGGTTGAGGGTACTTCTAGGAGAAGGCTACTTTAAGGAAGGTGATTATATTTTATCATAACATCCTTGAGAATTAAATAAAATTAATAGCTTTTAAAATCCCAATTGGAGACAATTGGGTAGTGGATTGACAACCTTTGATTCAAAGGTTGGAACCACTCTACATCGAAGTGTCCTCCTTTTTTCCTCCTCCTTCTTTGGTTGAGTGTTTATTTTTTTTGTAAAGTATCAAAAATCTCTATTCACCCCCCTCTAGATCTTTCAATTGGTATCAGAGCAGGTATTCAAGGAGCCCTAACAAGTCTTGAATAATGGGGGACAACATGCTTAGCAACCTTGACCTTGAAGAAACTCATGTGACTCAGCCACCACCCTTTGATGGAAGCAACTACACTTATTGGAAAAGAAGAATGTAATTCTACTTCCAAGGGATAATCCTAGAGCTTTGGAGGATGATACTTCACCTTATGAACTTCCTACTACTAAATATGCAACATGGAATTTGGATACAATAAAGCAAGTTCAATTAAATGTAAAAGCGGTACGCATATTATATTGTTCTATTTCTATTAGTGAGTTTAATAGGATATCTTCATGTGATACAACTTCTGATATATGGCATCAACTTTCAATTATACATGAAGGCACCACTCAAGTTAAAAATACCAAAATTAACATACTTAAACAAAAGTTTGAACAAATTTCGTATGCAACCTAATGAGTCTATTAATGAAATGTATGCAAGATTTCTTCTATTGCTGACAACTTCAGTGCATTAGGTAAGTATATAAGTGAAGAAGATCAGGTGTCCAAGATCCTTAGATATTTGCCTCTAAAATACAAGCCAAAGGTGACGACCATTGAAGAAGCTAATGATCTTACCACTATGAGGATGGATCAAATAATTGGCAATCTAGAGACACTTGAAGTCACCCTTGAAGAAGAAGAAAGACTGGAGGCCAAACTTAAAAAAGGGCATGACCTTAAAAGCTACAACCAAGCCTCAATAAGAAGCCATCACTCCAGAATGTGATGAAATAAGTGAAGGAAATGATGAAGAAGATGCACTCATTGTAAATGGTAAGAAATATAGAAAGTATAAATCTAACAAAAACTCTAGTGCTTCTTGCTTTTCTTCCCTTAGGTGCTTTGAATGCGGCAAGAAAGGACATGTAAAGAATAAATGTCCTAAGACCAAGAAAGGGAAGAAACCTTCCCTCAAGAAGAGAGACAAGGAAGATAAAACTTATAAAGTTGCTTGGGATGAATCAAGCGATGACAGTGGAAGTGGATAGGATGAATTAGAATGTCTCATGGCTAAGGAAGATGAAAATGGAGACTCAAGTGAGGTAAGCATTCTTGAATTATATAAAGAAGAACTAGTTACTAGTCTTGAAGAAATACATGATAAATATGTTGAAGAAATACATGATAAATATGTTGATTGTAAGAAGAAGTTGAAGAAGCTTACAAAGACAAATGATGATTTTCATGCTAAATTATATGTTCTCTCTTCTTAAAATGAAAGTCTTATATCTGAAAGAGATACTTTAAAACCAAAGAGACCTCTTCTGGTCAAAGAAATAATCGACCAAAGAGAGTTTTGTCAAAACCTGCATTTTCTGACAAAACCTCCTATCGACAATTATTTCGACTGAGAACACTTCCAGTCAAGGAAATGTTTGACCAAGGATAGTTCTGTCAGCAACTGTTTATTGAAATAATAAACATGTGCTTATATTTAACTTTGTTGCTTTAAAACTGCAAAGAACTCTTCATATAAAGTTGTTCTAAAACATGGAATTTTTTAATTAATGCTCCTAACCAAAGGGACCGCCAATGGGCACCAGAATCTACCTATTTTGCTGGATTAGGTGGTTGATAGTGGTTCTTCTAAACATATGAATGGAAACAAGAAGACTTTGCAAACACTTGAAGAAAAGAAGAGCAGAATAGTCACATTTGGAGATAACGCCAAAGGTAAAATTATTAGGATAGGTAATGTTGGTACAAACCTTCAAATTAAAAATGTGCTACTTGTTGATGGATTGCATCACAACTTGATCAGTGTTAGTCAATTATGTGATAGTGGCTATGATGTTATATTAACAAATCTTGATGCAAGTTACTCATAGAGAACACAAATGATGTTGTTTATGAAGGGAAAAAATAGGAAATCTACATATACTTAGACCTAACTCTATGCAAGCTATTGTTGGAAAATGTCTTCTTGCAAATGATGAACCTTTAAAATTATGGCATAGAAAATTAGGTCATGCAAGATCACATGTTATCAAAAAGCTCATTAAGTATGATCTTATTCATGGTTTACCTAAACTTTCTTTTGATAAACCTAAAAACTGTGAACCATATGTTCTTGGCAAGCAAAATAAAACTTCTTTCAAATCTTAAGCCTTTCTTAGTACTTCTAGATCATTAGAACTTATTCATATGGATTTTTTTGGCCCAAAGAGGACTCAATCTATTGGTGGTAAAAGATATTGCTTTGTCATTGTTGATGATTATAGTAGATATACATGGGTTCATTTTCTCTCAACTAAATATGATATTATTATAATATTCATTCAATTTTTATCTAAGATTGAAAATCAACTACAAAACAAAATCTGCACCATTAGGAGTGATCATGGTGGGGAATGTGAAAATTACATATTTGAAGAATTTTGTACATCCCAAGGGTATACTCATAATTTTTCAGCTCCACACGCCCCACGACAAAACATGATAGTAGAGAGGAAAAACTGGCCCCTACAAGAAATGGCTAGAACAATGTTACTTGAACATAATACACCTAAAACCTTTTGGGCTGAAGTAGTAAATACAACATGTTATGTATTAAATCGTGTGTCAATTCACTCCCATCTTAAGAAAACTCCTTGTGAACTCATCTTTAACAAGAAACCAAGAGTTGACTACTTTCATACCATCAGTACACCTTAATACAAAGGATGATAGAGACAAATTTGACCCTAAATTACACAAAGGATTCTTCTTGGGATATTCAACTTCTAGTAAGGCATTTAGAATCTACAATACTATTTCCAAAAAAGTTGAGGAATCAATTCATATCACATTGTATGAAATAACAATACAAAGTGCTGAAAATGAATTTGAAAATGGAAACTTAAATGATATTACTCATCTAATTGAGGACCTAACCATATCAACAAAAGATGATCAAAATTTTGAAATTGAACAACATAATAATGAGGTAAAACAACCTATTCTTAGAATAATCAAGGACCATCCTAAAGAATTAATCATAGGAAATCCTTTAGATAAAGTAAAAACCTTATCATCATTTAAAGATGTTGCAAACATGGCCTTTGTATTAATTGTTGAACTTAAAAAGATAAATGAAGTTCTAAAAGATTTGTTGAACCTAAAAAGATAAATGAAGCTCTAAAAGATGAGTATTGGATAATGTCTATGCAAGAAGAGATAAATCAACTTACTAAGAACAATTTATGGGACTTAGTTCCTAGACCTCAAGACAATACCATCATTGGAACCAATTGGGTTTTTCAAATAAACTTAATGAATCTGGGGAAGTAGTTAGAAACAAAGCTAGATTGGTTTCTCAATGATATAATCAATAAGAAGGGATAGACTTTGACCTATGCACCTGTGGCTAGACTTGAAGCTATTAGAATTTTATTAGCTCTAGCTACCCATAAAGACATCAAACTATTTCAAATGGATGTAAAAAATGCCTTTATAATGAAATCATAGAAGAAGAAGTTTATGTTGCTCAACCAGCTGGTTTTGAAATTCCTAACAAACTTGATAATGTTTATAAACTTAAGAAAGCTTTTTTATGGTCAGAAACAATCACCCCAAAATTGGTATGAAAGACTTACAACTTATCTCTTTGATAATGGTTTCTCTATTGGAAAATCAGATTCCACATTATTTTTCAAGACATATGAATTGGATTTTCTTATCGTTCAAATATATGTTGATGACATCATTTTTGGCGCTTCAAATGATTCCTTATGCAATCAATTCAGTGACATCATGCAAAAAGAATTTGAGATGAATCTTATGGGAGAATTAACATTTTCCTTGGTTTTCAAATAAAATAAACACCCGCCGAAATTTTCTAAGCCAATAGAAATACACCAAGGAACTCTTAAAATGATTTAGTATGAAAAATTGTAAACATGCTACTACACCTATGGCTACTTCTGATGAAATTGATAAGGATGAAGATGGCGAACCCATTGATGACTCCTTATATAGGGCCATGATTGGTAGCTTGCTATATTTGACTGCTTCTAGATCGAGTATCATGTTTGTTGTTAGACTTTGTGCTAGATTTCAACTAAAACCAATGCATTCTCATTTTGAACCCGTTAAAGGACTTTTAAGATATCTCACCAACTCTATAGACTATGGTTTGTAATATCCTAAAGGTCAATTGTTGGATTTAAAAGCTTACACTGATGTCAATTACCCTGTATGACGTATTCACCAAAAAAGCACAACTGGTGATTGTTTCTTACTAGGAATAGCCCTGTATCTTGGTTTATTAAGAAATAAAATATAGTTTCCCTATCTACCACTGAAGCTGAATATGTAGTTGTTGGCTCATGATGTGCTCAAGTGCTCTGTATGCAACAAGTTCTGAATGATTACAACTTTGCATTTTCTTCTACATCAATTTTTTGCGATAATACAAGTGCAATATACTTGGTTCGTAATCCTCTTTTACATAGTCGTGCCAAGCATATTGTGATTAGACATCATTTCTTGAGAGATCATATTTCTAAGAATATTATATCTCTCCATCATGTTGATACAGAAGAGCAATTAGTTGATATCTTTACCAAACCTCTTCCTTTGGATCAATTTCTATATATCAGAAAGAGGTTAATTATTACTCCCCTATAAGATGTTTTCTTTATTATATGTGGTCAAAATTCTTGATAATTTTCTGACTGGAAATTCACACGACTTTCAATGCATATAATTTTAGAAATATTCCTTTGTTATCCACAATAATTTATTATCATGAAACAAGCACTTAAACAAGATCAAATTCAATTATGTAAAAACTACTCACAACATCATATTCGGCTGACAAACTAGTGGACCGAGAAAGTCCTCAATCAACAAAAATTCTCGACCGTGTTTCACATGGTGGGAGCCTTAGCTGAGTATGCCAATCTTAGCAGATATTCTTCTAGAAACCCCATGGACCAATTTTTTCCCACATAGGTCTCTCAGTAAAAGATATTCTTGACTGAGTCCTTGACCGTTGTAGCCAAAATTTCAAATTCCAACATTGACTGACTAGCCGCTACAAAGAGTCATTGGAAAAGAGCCATTGGGGTCTCGTTTGACGAGTTTGTCGGCCGAGTAAGGTTCTATTTTGCTATAAATAGCACCCCAATCCACCCATTTTCTTCACAAATCAATGCTCTTTTCTCCATCACTTCTCTAGTGTTTCTTAGAGCTATCCTCCAGCAAGATTCATCCCCCAACATCTCTATCCTTCTTCCACTACTATTTGATCAATATGGCTTCCTCTTCAGCTCATGGTGTTAAGAAGCAAGTTTCTGCAAGGAAGTGACAGACACTTATTCCATCCTTGAGCATCATCAATGACATCCCCTTCAATGTCATTGTTGTTAGAGAATGCTACTTAAAGCTCACCTCAAAGTCTCCCGTTCCTCGATGGTCGGTGGACCTCAATGATTTCGTCACTCTTCTCGATCTCTCCCAACTTATTGAGGTGCAAAAATTGATGGAGTTTCTTATCCCCTCCTTTTGTTTCTGGTCCACCCAAGTCATTAATGAATTTTATGCCAACCTTATTAGGGACTCCAATGACCCATTTTCTTTCACTTCCATGCCCTTCCATTTTTCTGAAAATGACATTCTCAAAATGCTAGATATAGACACGAAAGAATATGGAGAATTTCTAGACCTAGCCACTAGGAATCCCATCTCAAAATTCTCCACCGAAGAAAACACCATTAGCCTTAGTAATATCAAAAAGGTTACCTTTCTTCCCAACACCTCATCACATGAACATAGGGGAATTTATTATGCTACCTCCTTAAACCCTGAAGCTAGGATAGTGAATCTAATTAATTCCCATTACATTTATCCTAGAGACAATAAAACTAAAATTCCACAATTTAGGATGTGCCTTATATATGTCGTACTTGAAAACATTCCTATGGACTTCAGTTGCGTCAACCTATCCAATATGTTTGATTTTTTTTGGAAATCCTCCATATGCTAATTTTTTTTGCCAAATAATACAATATCTTCTTGACAAAAACCTAGAGGACTTAGGCTACAAGTGCGATGGACGTCCCCAAAGAATGACCCAAAACACTGTTGATAAAATGGGAATTGACTTTAGGCATAAAACATCTAGGACCGAAGGGGATACATCCACTGAAGCAAATCCTCCACCTCCTACTCCTACTAGCTATTCCATAGAAAACCTTGCCAACGATGTTTACTATCTTAAAGGGGCCACCTATCAACTTGGGAGATATCTAAACTACTACCACCGTGCCATGACCTATCTAAACCAAAGAATGCAATATCTCCTAATGTTCCTAACACATACCCTTCTGCACTCTATCTCAGGAGCATCTATCCTTTTAACCCTTACATCCAATACACCCAAGTTCCACCACCACCACCATAAAATGGTCTTTCCCATACCCAAGACTCACCCATGAAACTCCAGGACATAGCTTTTCACTTCAAATTTGATCAAGCACCCACCTTTCTGGAAGTATATGCTCTCACAAAGATAGGTGCACTTGACTGGCAGACACTTGTCAAGTATTATGGTGGTACTCCATTCCTTGGGAAAGATCATGAAATTGATGTAATCTTGAACTCTTTCAAGTGATAGTGTTATCCTATGTAGTGAGTAGTAAAACTTATGTAATCACGTTATCATCAATGAAATTGAGCTTTTTTATTTTCACTTGTTCAAGATAATAAAAAATTATCTTGTGGCTTTCATTGGACTTTTTTGATCACTTTGTTTTCTTTCTAAAACTTGTGTATGCTATTTGAGGGGGAGCATTCCATTCAGGGAGAGTAAGTTTAAAATGATTATATGGCCATCTTTTTGAAATGATAAAGAGGGGGGGATAAAATAAATGAGTTTCATTATCTCTTGGCTTGATATTAATTAGTTCTACATTTACTTAAGATACAAATACTATGCTCCATATCTCTTTAGAAATATTAGCACACATTTTATAAGAATAAGAGAATCTATTCATCTATGGTATATCACATGTATGAAACTCATCTCACTTAAATTATTTTGATTATATTTTAGAAATGTTTGTCATCTTAAAAAAGGGTGAGATAGTTGGATAAATTGGACATTAACATACCCTTTGTTTTGATGATGATAAACATTTCATTCTTGTGGATCTAATGTGCTATTTGAGTATTTTGGGGTTCAAGGTAATAAGGAGATCCTACTAAGTGGAAAGTTGAATATCAATACAAATTGAAAATCAAATGCACTTAATTGTTTATGTTTTCATGATTGTACTCAAATGTAAACACTTGTACAAAGATATAATGTACAAGTACTTAGACATCATGTAAACCAAGCATTAGAGCTTCCCTATCCACTTATAACCCTTAGCTTGGATCCCCCTAGAGTTAGAGTCACTATCGTCCATTAGAATACACATTTAATAGGTGGTTCTCTGATATAGGAACATCCTCGATCGAGAAACTAGTCGACCGAGACACCCTCGATCAAAGTTTTTTCCAACTGAGAACCGCCTCAGTCGAACATCTGAGCACGATTTAATACCTTACATATTTGTGCTCTAAATTGAGTTTCAATCAAATATATTATCGATCGACCAAACCTCGGTCCAAAGCTTATGACTATTAGACCAAGTGGTTGGGAGATGGAAATAGATGTTGATACACAATTGCCTTAACCCAGGCTCTATCAAATAAAATCTCGATTGAGACATAGTTCGATCGAGAAACTTGTTGACTGAGCAGGATTCTGGATTGTTCTTCTAAGCATGAACAAATTAGCCATTGCTAGCCAATTATTTTCTACCTAACTACTAGTTAAGCACTAATAACACTCTAGAGACTCCCTAGAACGTCCCTAAGCACTTAAAACCATTTATATAAATAGGAGAGGCTTAGGACACCCAAAGCACCTAAGCTACACTTGAGAATCCATTCTAGTGAGCAACTAAACTGAGCAACACTTGCCATCTTGTACTTCAAGCTTCAAGTTTGTGTCCTATAGCCATAGCCTCTTAGCCACCATATGAAATGTCCATCCTAAGTGGTTTGAGAGGTCTAAAGCTTGATATAGGATCAAAGCACAATAATCTATTGGTGTACTTCCTTTCTTCCAATCCCCATTCACAGGTTAAGCTACTTGTGCTCCTTGTCTACTCCAAGTTGTGGAGGCTGCTTGAGGGAGATTTATTAGAGCTACTTCTTGGTGGAGAACGCTACTTTAAGGTTTCTTGAGATTATTTCAAGAAGGCAACTTCAAGGGAGATTGGAGGTACTTCTAGGTGAAGGCTATCTCAAGGTGGTGGAGCTACTTCAAGGAGGAGAAGGCTGCTCCAAGCACTTGGAGTTACTTCAAAGAAGGATGCTTCAAGAATGTTGAGGCTACTTCTAGGAGAAGGATACTCAAGTAAGGTGATTGTATTTTATCGTAACATCCTTGAGAGGTAAATAAAATTAATCACTTTCGAAATCCCAATTGGAGAAAATTTGGTAGTGGACTGACAACCTTTGATTCAAAGGTTGGAGCCATTCTACATCAAAGTGTCCTCCTTGTTTCCTCCTTCTTCTTTGGTTGAGTGTTTGATTATTTTTAAAAGTATCAAAAATCTCTATTCACCCCCTATAGATCTTTCAAGTAAATAACAATTACCATGTTCACCCTACTTTCCACTTTCTAGTACTTAAGTTTAAGGTGATTTGAGACCCCAAGCATGTTTAAGATTTCTAAAAGACTTCTTTGAATCACTTGGTTATTCCGTTGGGATTATCATAGCCAGATGTACCACTAGGGAAGCTTCATTTAGGGTGGATTTGATGCTCCATTGGCTCTTGTATTCATGCTTGTACGACTCAATTTGTGCCATGTAGCGAGTATTCGAGCGACAATTCCATGCCCAATTAGGTTAAGGTGCCAAGCATATGAGACACCACTATGGGCTCTATTATCAACACTTCTTGGTGTATGAAGTGTGTCACAAGCACATATCCACATTGTCAGGTGTCCTTTGAACTTAGTTGTTTGTATTTGATCATTTCACATTTGAGTCCATGGGCATGGATGCTCAAAACTGTAGGATGGGGTTTTTATACTCCATTGGTCCTGGATGCAATGCTCAATAAGAAATCACCATGAGCATATGTTCAATTTTGGGGGCCCTTTGGGCGTCATAGTTAATATATATTCAATTAATTCTTTAACAGTATGGACATTGATGTTGAGATCCTTGGGGTGGGAACTTGAAGTGACTATTAATGGGAGTTTCTTAGTGAAGGTTCCCCATATGTGGTCCCCATGCTAGACCATCATGGAAATGGTGAGACATGAACAATGCCACAAGGGATCCAAATTTCTTTACCTTCAGTCCATCCATTTTGTCATGTCCCTTGAGCAGGGTTGCTGGCATATTTAAACATTAAAGTTCATATAGGGAATGGCTCATAACTTTTTTTTGATGATGTGATGACTTTGTGGTTATGTTCCAGCTCTCTTCTTTGGTCTCATCTTAAGAAAACCTAGAAAAGGACATTTGTTGAGTTTGAAATATGGTGTCACTTGTGATTGTAGCTTGAGATTATTTTATTGGTTAAGTGATTTTTATGGGTGAGATTAGGCTTGAAAACTATTGATGCCTTTATATAATGATCGTTCTCCTTCCATCCTATGCCCTATGGTTCTACTTTATCCCTTCCACTTCATGGCACACTTAGGGACACATCCATGCACTTAAGTATATTAAATGGTTTTTTTATTGATTTTGATGATTTTTCATTTTGAAAATTTTGAGTTTTTTTCTTCTCATTTTGATAATTTCTCCATTTTGAAATTATGATTTCGAGTTTTTTTTTTAAATTTTGGCTTTGAGTTTTTTCTTTTGCATTTTGAAAGTTTTGATTCATTTATAATTTTAATTTATTTCTTCATTTTTGATGATTTTTTTAAAGAAATAAATTAAAATTATAAACGAATCAAAACTTTCAAAATGCAAAAGAAAAAAAATTAAAATTATCAAGGATCTACCAAGGTGGTGGCTGAGGGTACATTGTGGGATTAACTACATAAGATCTCTTCTTTTGTGCTAAAATTGTAGTCTTTTGGCCCTTTTTAGATTTTTCCTTTGGTCCTTGATAATTAATGACTTTTTATTGGTCACTGGATTCTTTTGTCTAATCATTTTCTTGGCTAATCTATGAAGTGACTGCGTGTTTATAGATGTCTCCTATTATAAATCCTTAGATGTAACATTCTTGCACTGACCGACCCTTGATAGGATTTGTATAAAACCACGTAGTCATCCATCCTGTATGTCATATGGTGATGATAGTTTGTGCATGAACTATAGAGGGGAACACCTATATGTGTGACTTTGGCTAACCCATGTTAGATTTTACTGTCTGGTTGCCACCAAACTCAAGCTCCTCTACATCCTATGGTTCACCATCTCATCATCAGTGTTGGATGGATCTTGTATCAACCTGAGCATTAAGTTCATCATGAGAATCTTCAACCATTATCTTCATCACCTCAACAATGTTGGACTGTTTGTCGGTGCTTGCCATCTCAAGAAGCTCCTTCTGAAACTCATAGTAAGCATTTGCTGCCTGAGACTGTTGTGATGTCCTCCTTTGTGATGAAGGTAGAAAGATTGGCTGTTTGACTTAGGAGACCTATAGTAAATCTGCTTTATGTGTAGCAAGAAGTTGAAAAAAGCAACAAATATGATTTTCAAGAAACTGCCCCTTGAATTAGGCAAAGGGATTCAACATATAGCATGCATGTTCTTTAATCCCCAACATTATCAAAAGGACTCAACAAAAATTGTTAATGTGCAGAAGAGGATTTTATAAATTGTGACAAACAAAGGTCACTTGTCCCTTGCATGGAAAAGGTCACAAAGATCATGTCAAAATGTGTAAGTTCACCCTTTGCATGGAAAGGGATTTTTCATGTATCAACACAGTTGTTTGATCCAATGGAATAAGGGGAGGAACATGCCCTTAGATTGAGTGATATGGAAGGATTTTTCCACTCTTGTCTAGATATATGTCATGTATCATCATGATAAAGCATGTAGACTGGAATTGTTGGTTGTAGAGGGTAAGTTAGGATGGTGTCCAGGGACAAGGTGACCTAGCTGGGGCCATAGACTGTGGCTAGGGATCAATGTGTGAGATTTATCTCTCCTCAGGGGTGATTTTATGAGAGAAACACTCACAAGGAAAAGGGTATCCATGGATAAGGTTACCCATTCAGGGCCAGAGACTATGGTTGGATATGAGTGTGTGATATTCCTCTCTCCTCAATAGAGATTTTATGAGAGAAATACTCACATGAAAAAGGGATATCTAGGGACACATATTGTGGCTGGATAGAGGTGTGTGACATTCTTCTCTTCTCAGGGGAGATCTTATGAGAGAAATGCTCATAAGGTAAAGGGGTATCTAGGGATAAGGTGACCCACTCTGGGCCAAAGAGTGTGGATGGATATGGGTGTGTGAGATTCCTCTCACCTCAAGGGAGATCCTATGAGAGAAATACTCACAAAAAAGGATCTCTAGGGACAAGGTGACCCTTTCAAGGATAGAGACTGTGGTTGGATGCATGTATGTGAAATTCCTCAAGATCATATTAGAGAAATGCTGACAAGGTAAAGGGGTATCTAGGGATAAGTTGACTAGCTCAGGTCTAGAGACTGTGCCTGGATATAGATGTGTGAGATTCCTCTCTCCTCAAGGGAAATCCCTTGAGAGTCATACAAAAAGGGGTGTTTTGTTCAAATTTTAGGCCATAGTCCAAGACTGTAAGAAGATGTGTGCATGAAAGTATGGTAATGGCCCATTTCTAGGTTGTAGTCTGGGACCATCAATGATATGAAGGTGAACGTGAGGTGATGTCCCAGTTTAAGGTCGTGGTCTGGGACCAAAAAAAGATTTGAAAGTGAAGGTGCACTGATGGCCCAGTTTAGGTCATGGTCCAGGACCATGGCGTACAATAGGAAAAGTTGGGAATACCGCATGCTACTGAGTGACATCTCAGTCAAGATAGAAAATTCTTTAGATCAAATGGAGTTGGCATGCTTAGGGAATGAGTGGATAATTTAATCAAGATTTGGCAGTCATATCCAAGATTTCAAGATTGAGTAGCCTTTTAGCATTATAGTGAATCTTTGTCTTGGAAGGATCAAGCTAAGTTGGAGGCCCTTCAAGGAGGTATGTTCTTGAGTAAACACGAGCATGTGTAGCTAAAGTCTGGAGTGATTGATTCAAATGTAGATGTAATTTGATCATGAGAGCACATAGCCTATGGGTAAAATTGGGTAGCCTTTTGGTGCAAGGCTAAAGATTTGGAAATTTAATGCTTGGAAGGTCAAAGTATTCTGGAGAAGATTCCTAAAAAGGATGGCTCTTTGTCTTGTGTAAATAAAGATGAAGATTGAAGAGCATTCAGATCACCTGAACAACATTTCGGCATCCATATGGTGGTTGTCAAAGGTTTCAGGCATGAGTGGCGGCACATGAGAAGGACCACACTCGGTCAGTCATTTGGTATGGATAAAGTGAGAAGATTTTGAAAAGGTTATCCAAGCTTAAAAATATTTTTCTTTCCTTTATTTAAGTATGGAGAGCATTTTCCAACTTTCTAGAAGAGGTTCAACTTTTTTTGATAGTCCATAAAAAGATTTAAGTAAGCTCTTATGAAAAGATAGTTATTTTTGAAAAGATTTTTCCTTCAAAAAGAGTTTTATTTTTGGAAAACATGTGTTCTCTTTTTATTAATGATTGCTCATTTTGGAAAAGAAGTGTCTTTTTTTACAAGATCTTTATTTTTTAAGACATTTTTCTTTTTAAAAGATTTTTTGCCCATTTGAAAAAAGGCTTCTTTTCTGGTCTTAAAAGATTATTGATTCTTTTTGGAAAATGATTATTCCTTTTTTAAAGGAATAAAAGTTCTCTTCTTTGGAAATTTATCCAATCAAGATTGTTGAATAATTTTTTTTGATGAGAGAGATCATTTGAAATAATTTTGGGTCCTTGTAGATCATTGAAGGGTTGTTAGTTTGATATAATTTGAGATCATGTGATATATGAGATTGTTGATTTGAGATTGTTGTTTTGGCAAGATTGTTTGAACATGAGCTTTAGGCGAACAACAAACAATCTATGTGTAATGACTATAATATTAAAGCATGAACTCTTCAACAATCTTAGAATTAACAAAGCATGTGAAAATATTGAAAATTGTATAACAAGCAATCACAAGATACATATGTAGAAGAAAAATCCCCTCTTTGTGGCCCATGAGTTTATATGTGATATTGTGTCATCACTCAAGTATGATCTACATAGGAGGGGTTGGTCCTTATATTCTCTATGGCGTGATGGCACTCATCATGGGGTTAACCCAGATTCTTCTGATATTGCTACTTCTCCCGATACACCTTGTGACAACAGAGTGCATAATCAGTCGTCGGTGCTAGGAGAGGGTGGCATTTTCAAGGCATTTGGATGTCTAACTTAACATTGTGATGGTACCTTTACTGGAAACTCTGGTCCACTTTTAAAGATCTAACATGAGTGTTGGCACCTGTTCTGTGATGCGTGGGTTTGTAGATGTGAATAGTGCAAGTGTAAGCTTGTAATATTTTTAGAAGCAAGCCCACAATAATAAAGCATGACAGATAAATATTAGACACATAAGGGAACAATCATGCAATTATTAAGAAAGAGAAGATCGTTCTCATCATGAAGACTTCTCTCATCCTTTTCTCTCTTTCCTGTATTCTTATGTTAATTAATAAAAACAAAAAGGGGGAAATATAAGGGGAAGAAAGAGGAGAAAGCAAGGTTCATTCTAAAAGTGAAGATACTTAGAAAACTTGATAATTTTTGTGCTGCCAAAATCTAGGAAAATAGGAAAATCAAAGCAGCAGAAACCTTTTTTTTTCACTGATGGAGCAGAAGATTCCACCGGCTTTTTAAGCTCTAGAAAAATAAAAGATGGAAATAAATAAAAAACTTTCTTTTATTGTTTGAAGAGAGTATTTTGGTGTGCTTTTAGGGTAATTGTTTTTGCATTCATTTGGATTTTTATTGGCGGATTGCTCCAATTCACTATTAAAATAAAAAAAAACTATGGATTTTAGCAAAAATTAGAAGGAACAAAATAAAAACAAGTGGAAAAATAGAAACTTCGATTGATTGGAAAAACATGAGATGGTGAAAGGGGAAATGTGACTCAGATCATCTGACTAATCCCCAACATAGCTATCAAATTGATGTACCCAACTAAAAAAAATGGATCCTATGTTTGTGAAAACATTAAAAAAAGTAGGAAGAAAATAATAAATCAATAAAGCACAGAGTTGCTACCCAGTTCTATATGTAAAATAAGGAAAAAATAAAGTTGACATTTAAATTAGTGTGAAAGCACATAGAACCCCAATTTTGACTCCACCCAAGGGCGGATAAGAAATATGTTAATTCATTCATAAATTAGATCCGCTGATCCACTTATGAGTGGGGAAGGTGTTACAACCCCCATCTCACCTGAAAAAGGCATTGCAACCTTTCTAGTCATCTCCAATAAAAAACAGCAGGGATCGCAGTTGTTGTTAAAGAAAGCAACAATATAACTATAAATGTGATTTATGTGTTGGCGAAGCTTTGGAGACTGGAGATGGTCGTGGATTTTTCATCATAATTCTAAAGGCCTGGTTGTAGGGATGTTGTTGTCCCAATCGCCTCAGGACCTTCCACAATGGAGATCCATCATTGGCGACTAGGACCGATGAGTAGGAGGAAAGAGAGAGGCGATAGATATTTTATAGAGCAAGATCAAATATTTGTGAAAGAGCATGTATATATAATGTTGGTTGTTACACTAACGAGTTTCAATCATATAAATGATCTTTTACTCAACTAGACAATTCCCACAAGTATATGGGAGTAGTTGTGGTCGAGATCGAACACAAGGAGCTTGGTAACCAATTAAACACATTAGTGCTAAGGTTCAACAATCTAGATTTTTTAAAGAGTGATTTGATTGATCAAGCTAAAATTTTAGAACTAAACAAAATAGTAAATGGATTACTAAAAGATGGTTGATTTCAAATATGGAAGGATCTTGGACTTAGGATTTCACCATCATATCATATCATAAAATAGGAGCACAAAATTTAAACATACTAAGCACTTATTTTAAAGGAGAGTTGTATGTTGCACTTCACCTCTCACTGCAAGTACAATGATCCTAACTCAATACAACATTCTCATGTATGAATTTTTATTTGGATCACAAACCTACTCCTCAACTCCATAATTTCCACTCTCGTGGTAAAGGAGGAGTTTCCAAGAGAATACCTCCTTACTCTCCTACCTATCTTCTCAGATCAAGCAAAAAAGCATAAAACATGCACACATAGTGGCCAACTATACATGCAAGAAGCAAGAAACCGGTACTCATAAGGTAGAAAAACAAGCAACTTAGAATTTAGTACGAAATTATCATGTTCCATAGATGTTATTACATGGGATCTACTCCCCCATGCCCAAGAATAAGAGTATACTGGTCCATGATGATGTACAATAAAAAAGATGCAGAAATTTTAGAGTTTAACATGGTTTAGAGAAGGAAAAGCTAAGAGAACCATAGGTGTAATCCAAATAAGAGTAGAATTCTGACTTGGGGTGAAATTCCATTCCTACAACTGCTCCAAATCGAAAAAACTTTCCTTTTGAGAAGCTTGGTGGAGAGAAGAAGCTCTGCTACACCTTCGGAGAAGAAAATGGAGAAGAAGAATGGAGGTTCTTTGGCAAGAAACCACCTTCTTCCACCCAAAATTGCCCTCCTTTACTCTAGCCTTGCTCTTGGACGAAAGACTTTTGAATTATGATTTGTGATAACTTCTCCATAAGTTGGGTTTGTCTTTAAAAATGAGAGACATTGTATTTCAAATTTTGTTGAAACTGACAGAGGCACATCATGTCTTTCTTTGGACACGTCGTGTTCTGGTCTTCAGCAGTTGCTCCAAGTGCAAGGCACACAGTGTGTCTGAATTAAAACACGTCGTGTACGTTACCAGAAACATAAGAATCGACTCTGAATTCCCAGGTACACACCGTGTCTTTTGTGAACATGCCATGTACTATTTCTTTTCAACAGGAAGTATGGCCGACTAGAGTCGCACACGGTGTGTCTTAATTCAGACACGCCGTGTGTGATGATGCTGTTTCAATAGAAATAGAACTCTGAATGTCTACAAGGCATGAAGAAGCCCCAATGATGTCAGAGTTGAGTTGGGCTATCTCCAATTTGATTCTTTTCAAGCATATCTGCAATACACATTAGGCGATAAGAAAAATAACGAAAAATTGGCAAGAATAATATGAATAGAGGCTAAATGAAAACAAAATGAACTAAATTTGTGTGTGAAATCATATAAGAAGTTGATGTGGAAAGCACACAACAAAATAATTTAGACACGCCGTGTGTAATGTTGTTTCAATAGAAATATAACTCTGAATGTCTGCAAGGCGTGGAGAAGCCTCAATGATGTTGAAGTTGAGTTGGGCTATCTCTAATTTGATTCTTTTCAAGCATATCTACAATACACATCAGGCGATAAGCAAAATAACAAAAAGGTGGCAAGAATAATATGAATAGAGGCTAAATGAAAACAAAATGAACTAAATTTGTGTGTGAAATCATATAAGAAGTTGATATGGAAAGCACACAACAATGAACAATTATGAAAATATCAGACAAAGCATCAATTACTAATATGAACATAATAGAAAAGGCATCAGTTATTGTTGAGCATCCTATCAATATTGATAGGAGCAGTTGGTGTCAGAGAAAGGACCTTTAATCACTAGCAAAAAATAAAAGAGAGAAATAGTTGTTTCTCAGGCTTCAGGAGAGACGAAAGGGCCTTGAATACATTGGGCATGGGGGTCTATTTATAGGTGATTTTAAGATTTGGGTTTCCAAGTGGAAGATTATGGAAGAGGTAGCAGATCGTGTCAAAGCGCCACGAGGCGCAGCCCATGGATAAAGGCCATTTGCAATGTAGCACCAGTGGATTGCTTTGGTCCGCCTAGTGGCCCGGGTATGGTAAAGTTGATTTTCTGATTTTTTTGGATATTTCAAGAATGTTTAAAAGAAAATTATGAAAAGGGTGGATTTCAAATCGAAGTCAAATAAAATAATGAATGGGAGATAAAAGACACTAATTCAGTTATCTCTTCATTATTATCCAAAAGATATGTATTTTGTGTGGCTAAAGGCAATTGAATTATTTGTGGGAAAAGATGAACAGTGAATTCAAAATGATTAAACAGGGAAATTTAGGAAAAAGGATTATAAAAAGAGGCAATAATGGGAAAATTGCACTTGAATATAGATATTTTTTTTGGAAGTCGTAAGTTAAATTGGGTGAAAAGGGTGGATAAAATAAGCAGAAAAATGTGGGAAAATGTGGGAAATTATGGAAAAGGTGAAACTAAGTAAATTGTGGAAAATGTAATAAACTCCATCATTAGCCAAAGAATTAACATATAATCATGAATTTTCTACTGAGTGAGAAAAAAATGGGGTCCGACTATTACATTTCTTGACTTAAGTGAAATATAAAATATATAACTATAGTTTTTCTCAATATAAATATCGTTCTTCACCATAGTGGGTGTACACAAGGAAAAACTAAAGAAACTAATCAATTTGCTAATAAGTTGCAGAAGGTAGTATACCAACCTCAATTTGTCTTCAAAATATAGCTCCTCTTAAGTAAGACGTGAGTCGAGCTCATCTAGACCAGGGTCTTCTTCACCTAAGGGTTGGGATCAACCCTACATGAGAATAGCTTATGGATGTTTTATTAGTGGAAGGTCAGTATGCATGCTAAAGTAGGGATTGGAATACATATATGCATAAATACATATATAAATATGTATGAAAAAAGTACATTTAGTGAAAGTGACCAAGGTTTATAGTGAAGAGGGAGATCACATATCCCGTCAAATGCCAAAAACATCTTCATCTATATCATATTCAGATTTATATGCTGAAACAATAAAGTATAACTATCAATTCTTACCTTAATAAAATATTGAGAGTAATAATGAAATCAATCCAACCAATTCATTTTAATTTTAGCTGCATGCAAATTATCCTATAGACTATGATAATTTAAAAGTAGGGCTAGAACATTTCCACATTACATGCCTAGGAAGAAGGTAAGATCACCTACAACCCTTTCTATAATAGTGTATAATTCAGGTGAGAGAGCTAATGGAGAGCTGGTTTTGGTCTCCATCTTGTGTTATTTTGTTCCTTATTCACATCTAGATGTTTAACATGCATGAATTTTCCCAATAGGTATCAATTTATTACAAATGTACTTATAGTTGCACTTGCCTATTTTTATAGATACTTCTGCATTGAATTTATGGAAGAGATAGAAAAAGGATGAACCTAGGACTTTCCCCTAGCGACAAAGGAGTCTAAGTGAGCCCAAAATCTATCATGACCTACCCCAAGTGGCCAAGGATGAATTTGAAGCAAGGACAATCATAGATGGACTCTTAGAAGACCAAAATGGTTGTGGTACATATCCATGTCTGTACTACAAAAAAAAATCCACTAAAGACAAAGGCTCAAATCAAGTCAAAGAAACTAAATGACCATGAGCATGTTAAAAATCACAACCATAGTGCCCATAGCCAACACACTCGTGCCCACAAATACGACTGTGGAAGCAACCCTAGAAAGATGACCATTCCCTCAACCATGACCCCTTCTTACCTCCTCCATGATTGTGGAACATATCACAATCATGCTACCTCGAAGACACCATAGTCGTGGTGTCCACCATGACAATACCACCTCACTCCATTTTACCACATTTTAACCTAACCTTTTCTCTTTTTGTAAGGAATGATACCCACTAGGGGGGCACTCCCTAACTTCATTTTAATAATAGCCAAGCAAAACCTCTAGCATTCATCCACAGTGATTTGATAAAAAGGGGGTGCTAAAATACCCTCAAAATAATATGGATAAACTTAGAAAAAATAGCATAGCATTCAGAAAAGCAAATTAATTATTACAAGCTCAAATTAGTTGCAAGTAGCATTCCACATGGACATAAAATGAAACTAAAATGAGATTATAACTAAGTGGATTGGTTGTAGTGAGAAACAATGACATCTTAGAAGCATCCACTAACTATTGTTGAACATGTTCCTCAAACCCTTGATCCTCAAGCATTGGTTCCTCTACTAAAATTTTGACTGTCTTCTTTGCACCTACTAGAAGGAGACATAAACAAGAACATTAGAAACAAGGTAAATATCATTAAATGTTGACTATGTACATATAATCAATAATTTGAGCATTACTGGTTTATACGTATAAAAGAGATATTTACACAAAGAGGGGGCTATTGAAGATAGGTATTTCAAATGGATAAATATCAAGAGAAATGAGTCATACTAAATTCAAAGTACAAGCATAACAATGTAGACTAAATATGTTTCCATAACAATTAACCACAAGCTTAATTTTCAACATTAAGCTTTGCATGCATTAAAAGTGAACTATGTATACCTAAAATAGGGTCATAAAAACATAGGATCATGACCTACAAAGTAAGGGGGGAACACACCCTCATGTCTAAATACATGTGCCCTTTATAAGTATGGTTGTACATAAGTACCACTATTCGAGATATTCTAGTCAAACATTTAGCATGCATAAATGAAGAGACAATGCTAGCATTTCAATCATTATCACATAAAAAGGCAAAGAAGGCATGGGGTCCCAAGGACTCATTATAAGAGAAAAATTAAACAACCACATTAATTGAAATGACTTCAGATTAGGATACATGAATGTAAAATAATTGATTTTCAAGGAGAAATAATAATAAAAAAGATGACACATTAAATGAATTTAGTTTCATGCATATAATGCCCAAAATAAAATAGAGAATGTACATACATTAAAGTCAAACCTATTCATCCCACTGATCTTCTTAAGATTTGGGTTAGGGACTTCTATAAACTAATCACAATACTGATGCATTGAGTTAAAATTGATTCCATTGTATTCATTAATTAGAAGGTGAACCCTACTATAAGTTGGAAATAAGGATTCAAAATCCATCACATTATATCATAATATTATTTTGATTCCATATTTTCATAATTTTCTGATTTATTAAGAATCTTTTATGGATTTTCCAAATTATCAACATTTATTGATATATATATATATATATATATATATATATATATATATATATATATATATATATATATATATATATATATATATATATATTAATCAGAAATCAAGTACATGACGTGATTGTCCCTCTATCACACATCCAAACATTGATGTGTGATAGGGAATCCATGTAAAGCAACTTTTCATAAAGATGCATGGAGAAAAACAAAATGTGGGGCCAAAAGGGTTGTGAGGCCCATTGTTGGGTTTTAGGGGAGGCAGAGAAGGGAGCGGAAACAAAAAAAAATTCTCCTCCCCAAACCCAGAACAAGGAAACGCGTCAACGTCTATACAATAGGAAGGGATGGTTTGTGGAATCATACCTTGTCCCGAGGCTTGCTCAGCGATAATACCTCGCGCCTTGCACGGTCTTCACCTCCGGTCTTGGACGGTGTCTGTGCAGCTCCTGGTAGCACCGGGACTGACGACTCCTGGTCTCACCGGGACTGCCCGGATTGACAGTTGTCCTCCGAGCAGCAGAAATCTCCCGCCTCTGAAGTAGTCCACACGGACCACCTGGAACTCCAATCTCCTTGTCCCACAAGGAATTGGAAGGAGTCGCACCCTCCTGTCAGCGTACTAGTCGCCAACACACTCTCCTGCTACCAGTCACTTTCTGCAGTTGTCTTTCCCTTGCTGTGCCCCCCTTATCGGGTAGCACTTGCTCGGGCTCTCTCGGTTGCCAAAACCAGAGAGAACGACAACTGTACAGAGCAACTGGTTGCACTGAGTTGTTCTTTGAGAAGCCCCCAATACCCCTATATATAGGAGGGTCATGGGACAAGGATCTCTATCCCAGGCAATGCAGGATTCAAGCAGGAGTAGAAGGGTTCGAGATTTTCCACAAAAATAACCAACTGCGTGACCTGAACCGATCGTTTCATCTTTGAAACTGCCGGTTGGGGACCTGAGTCGGTCGGTTGACACCTCAACTGATCGGTTGGGACCCATGAAACGATCGGTTCACTTCTGAGCCGATCAGTTCGTGGTCCTGATCAATTCCCGATTGACTTTCCTTCTTTTGTTTCGAATTGGTATCAAATACTAATCCTTGTTCCAATCAAATTGGGCAAGTGAAACGAAAAGAAATTTCTCACCAATCTTACTTTCCCAACTCGCTCGTTTGGACCAGTTGAGTCGATCGTTTCAACACTTGAACATGTCATTTCACCCTATCCATGAGTCGATCGACTCACCACCTGAGTCGATAGGTTCACCAAGCTCAGCCGATCGGTTCATCACATGAGTCGATTAGTTGGGAGTGCAGATTGTGCAGAAATAGTCAATTGTAGTTCCAATCAATCTGATACTCTAATCAATCTGTCCAACACCTTGAACACTATGATTTTGAGCTATCAATTAATTGCGTGTTTAATTGAACTACTAAACTCCTTTAGTAATCAATCTAAACATTGTTTGTGGACAAAACTCCTCTTCCAGGTTAAATCCTATGTGTGTGACCCTGCAGGTCCTTTTCACGTTGGCAGTGAAAGTCCACAACACTTATGACTTCATAAGCAAAGAGCGGTGCCTAGTCACACATCAGTGCTACCCAAGTGAAATAGAAAGTTGGAGAACAACTTTCAATCCTACAATCTGTGTATGGTGTTACAGTGAACGTATAATTCCTTTATCACTGATATCCCGAATGAACTTGAGGCATGGAACAGTCATCCTGTCAATGTTCATTCACTTTCTTGATCTCAGAGTAGATTGAAATAGATATGTATGACATCAATATCACATACTGATTCACATATGTGTGCACGCCTTTCTCACTCCTACTCATGAAGTGGCCATGTATATCAAGCTCCCTCAGGAGGGACAAATCCCATATCTATCACTCACCCCTCAAAAGCCCCATGTGTCAAAGCCACCCAATCATCACCTTTATAAAAACCCATGTTTTAGGACTGCGTTTGATGATGTAAAAGTGTACCCAACGACATGTGTTGAGTGTAGTGATTTTAGGTCAAAGAATCACATTCACCACCATCACTGTGAGTACTGACTGTGACTACCATGTCATGGTTCCATGTGTCAAACTCACGGTGGGTCTGTCCGGTACACTTGTTCTCTAACAAGTACCTATGTGTTTGGTTTGATATCTCTATATCATGACTAATGAGATTTTGTCATCAACCAACACCACAATCTAGTCTTGTGTGTCATTGCTATGTATCTACCTTCCATAATGACATCTGACTAGGGACATAATAAGAATGTACAAACTCTTAGCATCCATATGATCTCATCGTTTAGGTCCTCAACCTGAAAGCATACATCATTGAGTATTGTCATTCTCTAGACATTCAATCTGTTCTATCACTATCTCACATGACTGAACCAGAAAGAATTGGAAGCTTGCCTTTGATGTTTATCAAATCAATCTAAATGTATCCCACCAATCATCCCATGATTGGCGCTTGATAACACCAAATTTTGTGACATTTTTGCCCTTTATTCCGTTATCAAAACTACCATTTTCTGCTATTTTCCCCTATTTTATTAGCATTTTCGCAATAATTGGCCAAGCAACGCTCTTATTCCAATTTTTCCTATCTTCTACAGAGTTTTCCTCGTTTTTGTGCAATAAGGCCAATTCCGGCCCACAATAAGTCTAAGCCCGTCTCGACCTTCCTGACGCCCGATACAACCCAGCCCGACAGGGGCTGGGCGACACGAGAATGATCGGCGGAGAAGGGCGCTGCGCAAGAGGGACGTGTCGGCCGACACACCATCTACCCGACAGGGAGCCAAAGCCGCATCGACGACCCAACTCGTCGGGCGACACAGCCACCCACCGACAGGCGTGCCGCCAGCCACGTGACCGATAGCCAACACCTCGCGCCGAGACACACCCGTATCGGCCGTCTGCATCCATCGACCGGCGTGTAAGGGAGCTACGTGGTACTTCCAGCACCATAACTCCTTCAACCGCCGCCTATAAATAGCAGCTACAGGGAGCCGAAAAGACAGTTCGGAAAACCGGAGAGCTCGAACGAGTCGAGAAGGTCGGAAGAGAATTCGGACACGATAGTTCAGAAGTTCGGGAGCCACCTTCGAAGGAAGCTGTGAGAGCAAGAGTATCGCGCCCCAGTGCTTGTGTCGGGCGACACTAGGTGAGCTTTCCCTCATCTCGAGAGGGAGGGGATGGTTCACTTAGTGTTGTCCCGGGCGACACTGCGGGCCGATATCGGTCAGCGGAGATGAGCGACACGAGTGCCCGACAGTAGACTCGTAGCTCCTTCCCCGACACGATATCTAACCCGATACGCTTCGCCCGTCATGTGTGCCGCTCGAGAGGGTGCGCCGCCTGACACAAGCGTATCGGCCAGGGTCCTTGAGCGATACAGTCAGTCGTCAGTCGGCACTGCCCGAGAGGGAGTGCCGCCCGACACTGCCATATCGGGCTCGGCTCCTGACCGGTATCGGGCAGGAGAGCTACAGTAGTCTGTCGTTCTTCTACATCAAGAAGGCGACATCTATCTTTAATTTTGTTATTTAAATTCTTCGCTTATGCATTGTATTAAGACCCTTATTGCTTATGGAAATAGAAATGCTTAATTGCTATTTGTTTAATGCTTGGTGCCTTATGATTGGATAACTGCTGTGCTGGATATCTGAACTCTAGCTTGCATGTTTTGGATCGCGTTTCGCTTAGCTACCGAATCGTCTTTCCCGTCGCAACTACTTCGAGAGTTGGGTTGTGGCTCTAGTGTTTGGTCCGGTTCTGGAGTATGAGAGTGCCCGGAACGGAGTCGTTTTAGTATCATTCCACTCTAACTTGAGCCCAGCAACCTCGAGAGGGGTGTTGAAGCTTGGTTAGAGGCACCCGCTCTGAGAGGAGGGGTGCAGGGTGTTACTGCTACCTCTTGTCTTACTGAAGTTTTATCCCTTGCACTACGCTTTAAGCTGTAGTTAATCTTTCTATTTCTGTTGCATGAAAATTCCTAAAAACTGCTAAATGACAAAACCTTAATCTTTCTTGTAACTCCAGTTGGAGATCGTTTTCTTTGATTTAATCGTGACAGCTTGTTGTTCCCCTTCGGGGAACTTTAATATCTCTTTATACCCACCGGAGTGTAGAGTGTCGATTCAGAGTCGTCAACACGGCCCACCTTGTCCCTGTGTTTGACCCCGTATGACTACTTTGACCCCGTAAATAAAGTTGCGGGGGCCTAGAAGGATTCGAGTTATAAATGTGAAGGATCGACTACCTCAAATACGCCTCTAATTTTAGGACACGCGATTTAGGCCGGTCAACTTTCTGGCGCCGTTGCCGGGGACAAGGCAAATGGTACTGTTGACGAATCCGAAGCCACTAACTGCACTCCCGTGCCTCAAGCTTAGAAATAGGCTTGACATCACTTTATTTTTCTTTAAACATTATTCTTTGCCTAAACCAAATAACTCCGTATTCTAACTTGATTTCTCGTGATATTTCAGGAACCTTGCAGAGCCGTAACCTGCTCCACCGAGCTTTGATACCATGTCTCGTTGTGAGCGGTCCTTCTCTGAAGGTGAATGTCAGAACCAAAGCGAGAGGGCGACACGACCTAATTGGGTTGGTCAGCTTTCCGCCTACATAAAAAGGCAGGACACCATTATCAACCAGTTGATACAGGGGACGCTTACCAACCCTGGATCTCTGAATTCCATGCAACACTAGATGGCGAGTCTGCAGATGCGCCAATGGGAGGTCGATCAACGGCTGACTCAGATGGCTTCTCTGATGAAGAATCCTGCAGGAAAAATGCTCCCTCACCCTGAATCTGCAGTAATGGCAGTGCTTAGATCAAGAAAGACGGTAGAGCGCACTGATGAAGCCCCACCGGAACCTGAGCAAGGGCCCAAGGATGCTATTCCAGTAGGAGACGAAGGTAGGCCTGCAAGAGCCCAAGAGCCTGCGTCGAGACCGTCCGATGAGCCATCTGGTGGGAGGAATCCTTATGCTCCCGGATACCATTCTCCTTCCCATCCTGCACAACAACCACTGGACGCTCCTAACGGTGTACACTCAACAACAAGCAGGGATTTTCTACAACAGCTCGGACAGCAACAAAGATCATCCAGTGCCGTGTACATCGACAGCGCTGACATCTCTCGAACGATTAGTACGAAAGTACTATATCGATATAGCAGCGCTGATACAACCATTCCTAGGAATGCAAGCAAGAAGCTGGCATGAACTCCAGTTCTGCCACCGCAGTCCGCAACAAATTCAATTATCCAACGACTGCGGCATCTTCGTCCTGGAATGGATGGCAAACGAAGCGACACCTGATCAGCTCCACCACATCGACTACCACAGCAAAAGAGGAGAATATGTGTGGGAGCTATTATCTAGCCCGGGCGCGCTTATCGTCTAACCCTCACTGTTTAACATTTCCTTACCTCATCTACTTCACAACTCTGGGACAGAGTGTGGAGTAAGTTTGGGGGGGTACCATGTACCAGTGAAGGAGGTACAAAACTTTTCTTCTTTGATACCCTTAGTCCCTTTCTTTTTCTTCAATTCAACTCAATTCAATTAATGTACATATCACATTTATAGTTTACATAGTGTACATAATATCTTTTTCTTTTGCTAAAAACTTTTGAAAACTTCTCTTATTTTGTTACTTACACATGTACAAAGCTGCTATAATAATAATAAAAACCTGTTGTGACTTCTTGCAAAGTCTGCTTTCTGTATGCTTAACGAGTTACAAGTTCTGTCATATCTTTCTAATAATGCTGCCTCAAACAAACAAAAGATTGTGCCTTGCCATGTCAAAAATTTTCGAAAAATAAATAATCTCGTAAACAGCTAAGAGACGAGTATGGAGAAGGAAAAAGCTTCCCAAATAGCAGATACCTCTTTTCACACTTGTTTTCCAAAAGTACCCATCTTTAGGCATGGGAGATCCGGGGCAGTGGTACGTAGGATGTGAAATCACTGCTCTAAAGCCAACTGGCTTGGACTGCAGGGACCACTTGCCCGTTAACGGACCCTTACCTGGATGGAACGATGGGAAACAAGAAGAAAAACCCAAAAAGCCTTAGCCTACCCTATACACAACTTTCTGCCCCTAAAATAAAGCTGTTTGGTGTAGAAGCTAACTTCAGAATCATACACTAAAGTCTCGCTGAAGCTGTAGAGAAGAATTCTACTTAAATAATAAGGCAAGTAGGGCATGGTCTTTTGTTCGCGTTAAGGCAGCATTACCTCCAAGACATCGCAACTCTTGTTCTACCCTTTAGCCTTAAAGTTTTGCTGTGCAAGAAAAACATCACAAAATAAAGTTTAGTTTAAATATTGATTGAGGACAATTAAAAGGCTAAGTTTGGGGGAGTTGATAACACCAAATTTTGTGACGTTTTTGCCCTTTATTCCGTTATCAAAACTGCCCTTTTCTGCTATTTTCCCCTATTTTATTAGCATTTTCGCAATAATTGGCCAAGCAACGCTCTTATTCCAATTTTTCCTATCTTCCACAGAGTTTTCCTCATTTTTGTGCAATAAAGCCAATTCCGGCCCACAATAAGTCTAAGCCCGTCTCGACCTTCCTGACGCCCGATACAACCCAGCCCGACAGGGGCTGGGCGACACGAGAATGATCGGCGGAGAAGGGCGCTGCGCAAGAGGGACGTGTCGGCCGACACACCGTCTACCCGACAGGGAGCCAAAGCCGCATCGACGACCCAACTCGTCGGGCGACACAGCCACCCATCGACAGGCGTGCCGCCAGCCACGTGACCGATAGCCAACACCTCGCACCAAGACACACCCATATCGGCCGTCCGCATCCATCGACCGGCGTGTAAGGGAGCTACGTGGCGCTTCCAGCACCATAACTCCTTCAACCGCCGCCTATAAATAGCAGCTACAGGGAGCCGAAAAGACAGTTCGGAAAACCGGAGAGCTCGGACGAGTCGAGAAGGTCGGAAGAGAATTCAGACACGACAGTTCGGAAGTTCGGGAGCCACCTTCGAAGGAAGCTGTGAGAGCAAGAGTATCGCGCCCCAGTACTTGTGCCGGGCGACACTAGGTGAGCTTTCCCTCATCCCGAGAGGGAGGGGATGGTTCACTTAGTGTTGTCCCGGGCGACACTGTGGGCCGATATCGTCCAGCGGAGATGAGCGACATGAGTGCCCGACAGTAGACTCGTAGCTCCTTCCCCAACACGATATATAACCCGATACGCTTCGCCCGTCATGCGTGCCGCCCAAGAGGGTGCGCCGCCCGACACAAGCGTATCGGCCAGGGTCCTTGAGCGATACAGTCAGTCGTCAGTCGGCGCTGCCCTAGAGGGGTGCCGCCCGACACTGCCGTATCGGGCTCGGCTCCTGACCGGTATCGGGCAGGAGAGCTACAGTAGTCTGTCGTTCTTCTACATCAAGAAGGCGACATCTATCTTTAATTTTGTTATTTAAATTCTTCGCTTATGCATTGTATTAAGACCCTTATTGCTTATGGAAATAGAAATGCTTAATTGCTATTTGTTTAATGCTTGGTGCCTTATGATTGGATAACTGCTGTGTTGGATATCTGAACTCTAGCTTGCATGTTTTGGATCGCGTTTCGCTTAGCTACCGAATCGTCTTTCCCGTCGCAACTACTTCGAGAGTTGGGTTGTGGCTCTAGTGTTTGGTCCGATTCTGGAGTACGAGAGTGCCCGGAACGGAGTCGTTTTAGTATCATTCCACTCTAACTTGAGCCCAGCAACCTCGAGAGGGGTTTTGAAGCTTGGTTAGAGGCACCCGCTCTGAGAGGAGGGGTGCAGGGTGTTACTTCTACCGCTTGTCTTACTGAAGTTTTATCCCTTGCACTACGCTTTAAGCTGTAGTTTATCTTTCTATTTCTATTGCATGAAAATTCCTAAAAACTGCTAAATGACAAAACCTTAATCTTTCTTGTAACTCCAGTTGGAGATAGTTTTCTTTGATTTAATCGTGACAGCTTGTTGTTCCCCTTCGGGGAACTTTAATATCTCTTTATACCCATCGGAGTGTAGAGTGTCGATTCAGAGTCGTCAACACAACCCACCTTGTCCCTGTGTTCGACCCCGTATGACTACTTCGACCCCGTAAATAAAGTTGCGGGGGCCTAGAAGGATTCGGGTTATAAATGTGAAGGCTCGACTACCTCAAATATGCCTCCAATTTTAGGATGCGTGATTTAGGCCGATCAGCGCTCAGGTCATACATACCAACAAACTCCCACTTGCACTGTGAGCCAATCACCCTTGAATCATATTCATAGTGATCTTCAAACATGTCCCACATGTTACTGTGCTCTTGTGCCAACATAGTGAGTTATGGCAACACTTTTCCAATGTCAGTATCAATTACATGTCTCACATCTCTTCACTGTACGTCACACGTATGAGATTGAGCTGCCGTAATATGCGATCTAGTATTCCTTTGCCAACCTTTAGCCACATTGCATGATCAAGGATTTCATACTTGTCATTTGACCGGAATAGCTATAAGTCCATCTCATGAACTTCCAGATCCATATAGTATCCACTGCTGTTCTCTAACACATGGATACTTGGCATTTCCTTTTAAATGGTTTTATTGGAACATTTCCAATTATCAACAAACTTTCACTTTTATATATACTATATATATTTTGCGATTAATTTTCTGTCCTTCTCGGAAGTTCGCATCAATGTAACTCTTTACATCAAACTCTTCCTTATCTCCATAGAACTAGTACTTCACAAGTACTTATCAAGTTCTTATGGTTTCCATTAACCCTTATTGGAAGTAGACAGACATCCACTCATCATGTCCCACATACGAGTTATCAGGATGAGCATATCACTTTGTCATGTCCTACATACAAGATGATAAATGCATTTTGTTCTTGCCATGTCCATACATGTAAGATAATGGGATGATTACATACATGATAGACCATTATCTATTCTTAGTGTTCGCATTCTTCATAAGAATTGGACACTTGGCCTTGGGATACTAACTCCATGTAACATGGACATGTTTTCTCCCACTGAATCTGTGCACACTGAACCCTTCAGTACAGATTGCCAATGTATGCTCTCTCTTTTCCAAGTCCAGAGGTTTTTGAGAACTATATCTATAGATCTCTATTCCTATCACATAGGAAACATCTCTATCTTCCTTAAAGATAATTTCCACTTTGGATTTCCATTCTAGAACATTTCCATTTCACATAAACATGTGGAATGTGAATATGCTCCCACTAAATCACAGATCCCTTCTTTGTCTTTGACATATCAGTCAAACCCTTTGACTATATCATCAAAGTAAAGATCCAATTCTGAGTTGCTTGTACTCAATCAATCACATTGATTAGTCCATTGTAACTTATAGACTTCATTTGCATTAGTGGATTCATAAACCTTACAGGTTGTGTCACATACACATCCTTGTCTTATTCCTCATAGGAATGCGGTTTTAGTATCCCTTATGCCAAATCTCTTAGTCATTAAGTTGCAATAAACAAGCATCATCCTTCTCAAAATGTCATCCATGTGTCTTAACGCTTAAGACTCATTTGCACTTATGGATTTCCATCCAATGGGTGCTACCATCAAGGTCTTACCTTATGGTTCACATGGAAGTCATTTAGGATGTAATGGTCGTAAACCATAACTCAAAATTCGGTTCCTCATATTCATCTCGATAGTTGACTCATCACATGACCAACTCATCACATAGATAATTGAGGTGTATCTGTCAAGGATATATAAACTCACAGCACCTTGTGATTCTTAATGTCTTTTATTAGTGTGGGGTATTTTCTTTTATTTAAGAAGAATTCAGTTATTTGATAATCATTCTCTAACTCCTTAGAGTATGATTCCTTTTTGATTTAAACATCACCATGCCTTAATCATGAGTTCACTATGATACATTATCATAATCACTCATAAGGCTCTCAAACATTTGGTCCAAGTATTTCATTCATTGATCTTATCAAGAATTAACACTTTACCAAATTCATACTTCATCTATGATATCCTTGAACATTTCAAGGTATTCATATTGGTATTTCTCTAAACACCACTTGAAGTATTAGCATGTATTCCAATAGGTATGTAAATACATCACATGTATTATACCTAATAGGATAATCATTCTCCCACTACCACTAGTGAAGATTGATTAATCATGTCCAAAATATTCATGTCTCTTACTGGTTCTCTAACCAAAAGAGTCTAGATCTATCCATCACATGGAAACTAGAAATGAATTTCTCATGATTGATATTAATTTGATTGTTTGAGTTATCAATAACTTTTAGGTATCATTTTATCTTATACGTATCACATACCACAAGATAAACAAGGCATTGCTACAAAGATCATATCTTCAGAAATTGAAACATCACTTTATTGATTGCCATCATTGTCATACAATATGCAAAAATAAAGTGTTTCTATCTATTGGAAAATATGAAATAGCAGTTCATAACTGTATTACATGCCTTTATGGCTAAAAATAAACTAAAGTACTCCTATCTATGGAGGCAACACTTGCCCCATTTATTGAGTGCTTTACACTTTACATCTTGGTATCATATACCTCAAAATGTGTTACAAGTTTATTTCCATGACACCTTTATGTGGAGACGATAACTGCCTCCTTCTTCTTTTGTTCTTCCAGATAGAGAGGACAATTCCATTTCCAATGTCTTGGATTTTGACAACGGTGGCAATTTCCTTTCTTGGTCACGCCTCCCTTGGCCTTGAGAGCTGAAGACAACTTGGAGTCCTGGCTAGCATCAGATCCTTTCTTAGCTTTGCCCTTGCCCTTGTGCTTGGACTTGCCTTTCTTGCCCGTGATCACCATCACAGACTTAGGCTTGTCCTTCTTCATCTATGTCTCGGCTGTCCTCAACATGCCCAACAACTCTGACAGTGGCCTATCAAAGTTGTTCATGTTGTAGTTCATCACAAACTGACTGTAGGATTTTGGCAATGATTGTAGTATCACATCAGTAGCCAACTCTTGGCTCAGTGAAAATCCCAGTCTTATCAGGTTCTCCACATACCCAATCATCTTGAGTGTGTGAGGACCAACTGGATCTCCTTCTGTCATGACACACTTGAACAATGCCCTTGAAACATCATATCTCTCTTTCCGTGCTTGATCTTCATACATGTTCCTGAGATGCTGAACCATCTCAATGACACCCATGTTCTCATGTTGTCTCTGCAACTTGTGGTTCATAGAGCACAACATCAAGCACTTTGCATCAATGGCATCATCAGAATGCTTCTTGTAAGCATCCCTTTCTGCCTTTGGTGCATTAGGAGCACGTTCCTCTGGAATTGGGGTATCCAGGACATAGAGCTTTCGCTCTTGAGTGAGAACAATTCTCAATGTCCTATACCAGTCGTGGAAGTTTGTCCCATTCAGCTTGTCCTTTTCAAGGACCGATCGCAAAGAAATGTGATTGTTGTTTGTGGCCATTTGTACTACAAAAAGGAAAATATGCAATTTTAGTCCAAAACTCATTTTTGACTTATTTGATTGATTTAAAATTTGACGATATAATTAGGCCTTTAATTAATTATCGCTCCCACTATTTTAGTTCAAATTTATAGCCCTCACTATCAATTTGGAAGATTGCAGCGTACAACCTTCTAGTGGGCAAGATCCTGAAATCCTCTAAGTCATGGACCAGCTAGGGCTGTCACCCACAACTTAGATGTCTCAGGTAGGCAACTTTTGCCAATTGCATCATATGCAACTCTTGATAAGATGTCATATGCAACTCCTTGCCATGATCATCTCTATGCCTCAAGATACTAGATCCCATCTAGATCACCTTGTTAAGTTCGACACAAAGCAAACACGATGAATATGCACCCAGCTAGGGCAGACCCACACATTCATCCTTCACGCTTCCACGAGATAGACGGTGCACCACGCTAGGGTGTGCCCACACTTGGTCGATCAAGCTTTTCACATGTGTCGCATTTGGAAGGCATCTAAAACTTAATATTTAATGAGGGATTTGGTTTTTATACATATACATATCCAATCACCACAATATATAGTATGTATCATATACATGCTATATCCCACATAAAACATGCAAAACGATAAAAGCGATGATTATGGCCATCCGAATGTGATTCCTCGAGCCAAGAGGAGATCACGGTCATCAAGGTATACATCACATGCAACCTGTACAAGATGAACTCTGTGCTTTGCCTTTCTGGGTTTGATCAATTCATCACATGAACGATCGGCTCGCCATCAGACTGGTCGGCTGGGTGCCACCAGCTGATCAGTTGGCTCCTCCAACCGATCAGTTCGCCTGGTCATCGTTCATCTCATCATGGCTGCCACCTGCTCGTCACGCTCCTCGAACCGGTCATCAACCGATCAGTTCACTCCTTAAATCGATCGTCTGGAGCGTCAACCGATATGTTCACTCCTTGAACCGATCGTCTCAGCTGTCGTCTGGATGTCTGCCGTTCTTCGACATAATAGGAAATAAAATTCTATCCTATTTTACATTGTAAAAAGAGAAACCCCGAGTTACATTCGGGGGGAGCAAAGGTAGGAGAGAAATATCGAATTATTTCGAGTTACATCAGGAAAAGGAGAAGAAAGATCGGTGTGCAGATTGAGATGCAAGCAACCACACACAACCATACATAGATAGGGTTTATTGGCCATAACCACACTATACATCCACCACAAAACTCATTTAAGGGCGACACGTATCGAGTGCAATAATATTACATATCATATATGTGTATTGGGATTTGTGGATTTAGGATTGGACATGCATAAAGCCAATTTTATTCACATCGTATGCAATAAATAAAGGCGACAAACCAAAATCGATCATATCAATAATCCTAAAGTATAGAGCAGTTGACGTGGCTCTGATACCACTGTTGGGTTTTAGGGGAGGCAGAGAAGGCAGCAGAAACAAAAAAAAATTTCTCCTCCCCAAACCCAGAATAAGGAAACACGTCAACGTCTATACCATAGGAAGGGATGGTTTGTGAAATAATACCTTGTCCCGAGGCTTGTTCGGTGACAATACCTCACGCCTTGCGCGGTCTTCACCTCCAGTCTTGGACGGTGTCTGTGCAGCTCCTGGTCACACCGGGACTAACGACTCCTGGTCTCACCGGGACTGTCGGGATTGACAGCTGTCCTCCGAGCGGTAGAAATCTCTTGCCTCTGAAGTAGTCCACATGGACCACCTGGAACTCCAATCTCCTTATCCCACAAGGAATTGGAAGGAGTCACACCCTCCTATCAGCGTACTAGTTGCCAACACACTCTCCTGCTACCAGTCACTTTCTGTAGTTGTCTTTCCCTTACTGTGCCTCCCTTATCGAGTAGCACTTGCTCGGGCTCTCTCGGTTACCAAAACCAGAGAGAACGACAAATTTATAGAGTAACTGGCTGCACTGAGTTGTTCTTTGAGAAGCCCCCAATACCCCTATATATATAGGAGGGTCATGGGACACGGTTCTCTATCCCGGGCAATGTAGGATTAAAGCAGGAGTAGAAGGGTTCGAGATTTTCCACAAAACAACCAACTGCGTGACCTGAACCGATCATTTCATCTCTAAAACGGTCGGTTGGGGACCTGAGTCGGTCGGTTGACACATCAACCGATCAGTTGGGACCCATGAA
Organism: Alisma plantago-aquatica; assembly: GCA_963693085.1. Taxonomy (NCBI): domain Eukaryota; kingdom Viridiplantae; phylum Streptophyta; class Magnoliopsida; order Alismatales; family Alismataceae; genus Alisma; species Alisma plantago-aquatica. Next base: position 595,979,260 of record OY856415.1, read on the forward strand.
ATGATCGGTTCACTTCTGATCCAATCGATTTGTGGTCCTGATCAGTTCCCGATTGACTTTCCTTCTTTTGTTTCGAATCGGTATCAAATACTAATACTTGTTCCAATCAAATTGGGCAAGTGAAACGAAAAGAAATTTCTCACCAATCTTACTTTCCCAACCCGCTCGTTTGGACCAATTGAGCCGATCGTTTCACCCTGTCCATGAGTTAATCGACTCACCACCTGATCCGATCGGTTCACCAAGCTCGGCCGATTGGTTCATCACATGAGCCGATCGGTTGGGAGTGCAGATTGTGCAGAAATAGTCAATTGCTGTAACGACCCCGCCTCCCGGTAACCCCCAATTAAGGGAGATCGAAAGGTCGGTGCCGTTATCCAATTAACATGATCAAAGGTTCGACAAATAATCAATAACAATTAATAAACTTCACCAACTATACTGTAAACTGGTATAAAATAAAAATTTTATTACCTTATGAAAATTGGGATTTCTAAACTTCTATTTATGAAGATGCTAATCTAACTAATCCTTCGGTGCATGTTACTTCTCATTTAATTCCACATATGCCATTTTACTGTTTGTTCTTTTCATATGTACCTAAAACACCGACAAACAAAACGTCGGTCAGTATATCGAAATATACTGGTATGTGGTGTCAACCAAAAGTTTGCACATATGACTAACAATTTAATAATCACATTCAAATTATTTAACAAGCCACTTTACATTTTCAATGTGTCATTCTCCACCGCTTTTTCCCTAACGCTAGCATACCCCTATAGGGTTTCTCTTTTGCCATTGACTTTAAGGCCACCTTCTCAATCCCGAGCTTGGTGCCTGGGAGTCACCTCTCATGGTGCTCCATAGTCATGCATCATAGACCACCTTCTCATTCCCGAGCTTGGTGTCTGGGGTCACCTCTCATGGTGCCCATGGGTCTACCCTCTTGGGCCTGACCTTCATGGCATCTTCCATCAGGGTGGCATGTAGGTGCGAGAATGCACATGTCTATATAACTTGTGATAGCCATAGTGACTCTATAGTTGCAATATGAACATCCAAACAGTTTAGATTGCATTCAATGCGAGAAAACATCCGAAAATCCTTCGAGAAACTAAAGCGGTTATTCATAATTAACCACATACCTGATTTGTAGATTCAGCAAGCTATTAACGATTCCAAACAAGCAAGTAATCCAAGAAGCAGTTCAACAATCAAAGAATTCCTGAAATAATCATGTAATTCCCTTTTTATTACTCTTGTCATTGAGATCTATTAAATCTAGCTCGCTTCCTAGAGTTTCTAGTCCACTTTTAGGGTTTCTTGTACAATTAGGGTTTCCCTTTATCTTTCATTATTTTAAACCCTCATTTAACGCATTTGATCACAAACCCTCATTATTCCAACATCTAATCCTCAGTTGGGATTAAAGGTATAATTAACCATTAAATATATCCACTAAGCCTATTCTACATTAAAGCTACTATTTTTATTCTTTTAATCCATGATAAGATCATTATATGCATTTATCATCACATATGAACTCGATTTGTTATACTTCCATCTTTTATTCATCAGAAAACCCTAATTACTACAGTTAGGGTATTTATCCACCAATTAAGAACTTAATGCTCAAAATAGCTTATATTCAACATATTCCAACTTTAATCATGAAATTAGTCAATTAAAGCCACTAAGAGTCGAATTTATCAACATTAGGGTTTCAAGGCCCATTAAAGCTTATTTATGCTCATGAACTCTCAATTAAGCTACTTATGTGCAAAACTCATCCTTTTTATTCTTAATGTTCCTTTTTATCATTAACAGGATAATATCCACATTAATCATCAATTAAACCCTACTAATCACATTAATTTTATCCAAATAGGGTTTCTTAATCATCATTACACTAAAGTTAATAACTTACCCTACTTTTCAAATTGCAACAGGAAAAAGTCTCTAAACATATTTTTATTACATTCCTCTCATTTTTCTGAGAAATTTCCATATTTTATGCGTACCAAACCGAGCTATGAATAGAGAGATACGAATTTTGCAAGGTTTTACTTACTTGAACCAATCGGAACATGCCACGTCACCAGGTTCCTATGCAAGGCACCCACGCAAGATGGAAACATAATCAAAAGACCATTTTGCCCTTGATTAGTTCGTTGGTTCTTCAGCCCACCGAGGGGCACATTGGTCCAAACGTCCGGACCTTCATCTTCCTCGCGAGAACCCTGGTGCTGCCGACCTGTAGCGGCGCGGGGGGTGCTTCCTCCTCCAACCTAGGATCTAGGGACCGCCGCGGAGGGCTGCCCAAGCTCCTACACCTCCGACGCACCTAGGGCATTGCCCAGGTCATGCCATAACTGGCCAAGGAGAACGTTCTTGACCTGTCAAGAACGGCTGCCATTGTTGCCAACCTACAGCACTTCGTGGGTTGTATCTTCCTTCCCTGACCATGGTTCTTGCCAGAAATCATTGCCCTAACTCCGTTGTACCCTCATGCATGTGGGGCGCTTCTGACCTTGCGTCCAGAACGGTCATCTTGAGTTGGCCAAGAGCACGACCGAAAACCAAAGTGCTGACCTTACACAGGCCCTGCTTGACAGCTGCAGGTATAGAGACGATGGTCGACCATCTCGAACCATCATGGAGGCTTCATGCCTTCAACGAGACTTCCTCCCCGCTCTTTGGTGCCTTTGGGATAGGTCTAAACTCTCATTAGGGTTTTGATCATGTAGGAGCAAGAAGAAGGTGAGTAAGAGGGTTGGATGCGCCATCTCTCTGGAACTTGAACCAGATGGGCTAATCTTTATATACAGGTGAGGAAAGAAGCCTTAGGTCGGATATACATGAATCAAGAAGTTCCTTTCCAAGTAGGAAAACAATTCCTTAATGAAAAGTAAATTCTCTCTCTCCTCTCCATCCTTGGGATATTCCCTTTTCTTGTGATAATAGGATTTCGAAAATCCTTTCCTTTATCTTCTTATTACTTGCCTCTTAATTATCCATCACGAAATTATATTTTCCTCAAATAGGAAATACTCTTTTTATCAAAATTACATAATTGATGGATCATGTATTCCCATTATATCTTTATTTTATAATTATGGTATTTTCTCTTTCTTCATCTTTATTGGGGTCCCTTGGATCCCAAGGAACTCAAAGATCTCGAAATTCTTTTTATTGGATACTTATTATCCTTCTAGATGCATCTTTATGCATTATTTCACATTATCTTATTTATTTCCCATTTAATTATTCCTTTTGTAGATTTCTCTTTATTTATCTCTTATTTTCCTCATTAGTGTTCCTTTTATTATTAGGAATCCTTGGGAAACGAAATTCCACTAAGAATTATCCAATTATACCTCTTTTCACATATTTTCCCTATTTCATCAATATTTTCAATTTCTTTATTAACAAGGAAATACTTAATTGTTGTTTTCTTTTCTTATTGCCTTTTCTTTGCAACTTTGGGCTCCTTGGAACCCAAGGAATCTAAGAGGCACGAAATCCTCTTTAGATTTGCCTTCTAGAGGTTTCCACACCTTTCTTATCTCAAATTTTCAGTTATTCATTAATTAATTGAATATTCTTGTTATTGGGCCCAATGGCCAATAAAGCCCACAAATCAGACAACAAGGCTATTTTCAAAGAAACTCATTTATTCAACACAAATTATATCATCATTGGTTCCAATATCTTTAAAATGAGAAATTACATTTCTCAACAAAAGAACCCAAAATTGGGGTTGTAACAATTGCAATTCCAATCAATCCGATACTCTAATCAATCCGTCCAACACCTTGAACACTATGATTTTGAGCTATCAATTAATTGAGTGTTTTATTGAACTACTCCTTTAGTAATCAATCTAAACATTGTTTGTGGACAAAACTCCTCTTCCATGTTAAATCCTATGTGTGTGACCTTGCAGGTCCTTTTCACATTGGCAGTGAAAGTCCATAACACTTATGACTTCACAAGCAAAGAGCGGTGCCTAGTCACACATCAGTGATACCCAAGTGAAATAGAAAGTTGGAGAACAACTTTCAATCCTACAATTCGTGTATGGTGTTACAGTGAACGTATAATTCCTTTGTCACTGATATCCCTAATGAACTCGAGGCATGAAACAGTCATCCTGTCAACGTTCATTCACTTTCTTGATCTCAGAGTAGATTGGAAGAGATATGTATGACATCAATATCACATACTGATTCACATATGCGTGCACACCTTTCTCAATCCTACTCATCAAGTGGCCATGGATATCAAGCTCCCTCAGGAGGGACAAATCCCATATCTATCACTCACCCCTCAAAAGCCCCATGTGTCGAAGCCACCCAATCATCACCTTTATTACAACCCATGTATCAGGACTGCGTTTGATGATGTCAAAGTGTACCCAATGACATGTGTTGAGTGTAGTGATTTCAGGTCAAAGAATCACATTCACCACCGTCACTGTGAGTACTGACTGTGACTACCATGTCATGGTTCCATGTGTCAAACTCATGGTGGGTCTGTCTGGTACACTTGTTCTCTAACAAGTACCTATGTGTTTGGTTTGATATCTCTATATCATGACTAATGAGATTTTGTCATCAACCAACACCACATTCTAGTCTTGTGTGTCTTTGCTGTCTATCTACCTTCCACAATGACATCTGAATAGGGACATAACAAGAATGTACAAACTCTTAGCATCCGTATGATCTCATCGTTCAGGTCCTCAACCTAAAAGCATACGTCATTGTGTACTGTCATTCTCTAGACATTCAATCTGTTCTATCACTATCTCACATGACTGAACCAGAAAGAATTGGAAGCTTACCTTTGATGTTTATCAAATCAATCTAAATGTATCCCACCAATCATCCCATGATTGGCTCTCAGGGCATACATACCAACACCCATTTCATCGTGACGATATCAAAACTCCATTTGGGTTAGACCAAGGAATACACACATGAGTTTGTTCTGCTCAAATAGTAGAAATCTAGTAACTACATAGCTCTACGACCTTGTATTCATTGAGCCAATGTTGGAGATCCCGACCTTCTCCACTCTAGAAACCATACCCAACGAGTTTGTTGGGGCCTTCCGTACCTAGAGATCCATTGTTTGGGCACTTCCATGGCCATGACTTACATATGGATCATCCCCATTGGCTCAATGATTTTGAGTCACTTTTTACATGCTACATTAATAATGTTTTAAGCATATGTTCACATTTATGTATATTTTTTCTCTATTTTCCATTTATTATCAATCACATATGCATCATTTATCTTGCATTTACATAAAACTATATGATTTTATGATTGTTTTCTTGGACTTATTTTGCTATTTCTCTTATTTTAGGTTATTTGAGTACCTATTGGACAACTTGGTGCTACTGAAATTCATGTGAGTGGTATCGAAACCTCATGCTCAACTAAAAAATATGGAGAGCAACATTGGTGTTGTGGAGAGGTAACTGTGTGCTACCAAGAAGTGTGTCAATGCCATTGAGATTCATGGTCTGTGCTACTGATCTATGGTCCAAAGAGAACCATGGATGGAAATTAGTTGTATTGGTTCCACCGACATCCTATTTGGTGATACCAACTCAAACATCTAGAATCCAATGAGAATCAACTCAATGCTACTAGTAAGCCTGTAACACCCCTCCATCAGACATATATTATAATTGAGCGGAAGCTTTTATCTTGGAGGATGAATGTCACATTTATGAAATCATAACAAATAAATACATAAATCACCATTGAGATTTATACATTTTCTTTACATAGGAAACTACGGTTGAGTTCTATAACATGTCTAAACATTCCCAAGCATGGAAATCTAAACATAAAAGTAAACATCTTTATAACATTGGATCGCCTAGTATGGATGGCACCCCACCAATTAGCTCTTCAAGATATTCTAGCTCCTGAGCTTACTCCTACCTGCGGGCATCACGCCCCCAGCCATGCAATAAAACCAATGGTAAGTGGATTGAACATATTATAAAGAAAACTTGAAATTGAAATAAACATATAACATTATACACTTGAACATTTAAAATACATTCATTTTCTTTAGATCAATTTCTTTTATCTTAACCTATATAAGTGTCCTTGGGTTTGCACAAATGTGCCTCTTCTCTTATGCACCGAAGTGCCTCTTAGGTTGCACCAAGGTGCCTCTTCTCTTATGCACCGAAGTGCCTCTTCTCTTATGAGGAACTTATATAAGTTTTATTTTATCATTCTCTTTCTCTTAAGGCTCTTATCTTTACATTAGACTTTATTGGTAACATTATCATTAGGATTCATGAAGGTGATACCATACATCATAAACAACTCAATACATCTTAATCTTACTAAATTTAGCAATTAGGAACAATAAATAACATAAACATGCCATTCATTTCAAACTTCATATATGCATAATTAAATCAAGCAATTTAACTATGTTCAATTACATGGACCACTTACTTTGGAAAGCTGACCCTAAGATAATATCTCCGATCCTTGAGGCAGTGCCTTATGTGATTTGCAAGAACATAGGCTAGTTTACTTGGAGCGAAGTTGATCCTAAGATGATCTCTCTAATCTTTGAGGCAACACTTGGATGTGATTTACAAGAACATAGGCTATTGCACTCTTCCTTGGTATGCTAGGATCATGGGGGTCCCTTTTATAGGTGTTAAGGGTCTAGAACTTTCTAGTCCAAGTGCACTTAATTTATTTTATATCTTTTGTCATTTAATTAAACATTGGCATTATCTTAACTCCAATACATTAAAAGGTAAGAATAGGGGAAAAATATGTTTCTCTTTGTTAATTACTAAAGTCTAACTTTTTGGTTAAACTAATTATCTTTTATTTGTGAATTTCCTTTATTATCTTTCATATCTTTGTATGAGATATTTAAGAGACAATTCATTATTGTTTACTTTTATTTGTTTATCAACAAATATTACATTAACTAAATTACCATTACATTTTATTTGTAATCACAAAGAAAGGGAGAAAACGTGAGAGTTGTACCATTCCTTACATAATTACCATAATGTCTTATTTCCATGTAAATAAGGCCGAGACACATTATTTAATTTTATAAAAAAATCACAAAATGGAGGAAAGAGAAAAAGAACTTTATTTTACATCTACATGCACTAGTTGTATAGCAAGAGTATACAATGTGATTTCAATGTGTTACTTAAAAATTGTTGAATGTCATTACTTACTCCAATATAATTCATAGTTGTTTAAAACAATGTTATAACTATATAACAATAAAACATTTTTTAATTTTCCATATCAATTACATAAAATTTATAACATCTTCTCATCCATAATGACATTTCTATTTTCATATAAAGCTTCCTAGTTGTGTTGGAAAGGTGACGGGTAAAAACCCACATTTTTTGTAATCTCAAATTAATATATTTATACCATTGTATTCAATTATTCAAATTTTAGAACGTTAAAAAAAAACAATCAAACTTTCCTTCTAGCTTCCCTTCTACTATTTTAAACATATGGTCTCATGTTAACCAATTTTTACCAACAAGTAATTAATTTTTACATTGCATGTCGTAAATGGATTGACATTGTGATTTATATTTATTTGAGAGGTTAAACAAATTTGAAACAAAACCAAATTTGGACCACACATTAATTACATACTCTAAATCCTTCCTAGTCAGTAAAATTCAAATTTTGAGTATCTTTTATTCATAATGTCCATATTTGTATATACTTCATTTTCATGCATTAAAAGGTGAGACAATGTTAAAATATTCACATTAATTATTTCTTTGACTCTAAAAATGAGATGATCAATATTTATTCACATTTAAGTCTATTATGCCTTTATGGAAAATTTTTATTTAAGAAAGAGACTTGAGAGAAGATAATGTTACATGTATGCAATAGGGCAAAACAAGTAATATCCACATCATGTGATTGATGAATATTCTTTTCCATGCATCCAAAATTATTCTATTAATTGCATTGAATTTTTCTTTGTCTTTTGCGTATCCGAAAGAGGAGAGAAATAGTGAATTATATTTTATCCCTTTTATTTTAAAAGCTACAAAAGACAGTAAACTTCTTGTTCAAGCTATATGTTTATCATTTCATATTCTACTTTTTTTATTTTCTAATTTTATTTCTTTTAAACATTGTTAAGGATGAGAGAGAGAAAAAGAGAAGGGAAATCATTCATTCAACATTTTAAATTAATTGCAATACACGATGGCATATGTATAAGAGAAAGTGTATTTTTAGTTTTTTTATCTTACTTTATTTTTTTTCTATACAAAATATCATTCCATGACCTTTTACATTAAGCCCTTCAACTATTGTTATTTTAATAAAATTTAGTTTATATTTTTTAATGAAAAATTTGGGGTGTTACAAAGCCCATCGGTAATACTGACATAGATAGAGGAGACACAAAAGGCCACCTGACTTGGTGCCACCGACACTGCGTCAGTGATATTGAGGCAGCGCAATCAGTGCATATATGAAACAATATTAGATCCAATGTCCACAAAGAAAAGGAGAGTTAGGACTCACTTATGACCTAAGAAGGGAAACCACAACTTAGGTGTCACGTAAAATTTGGAAGTAGAACCAAGAGGAGAGGAGACAAAGGAGATAGCTACCAAGTGGACATTCTGAAACTTTTAGAGGATGTATTTACAGGTGGAAAGCTATAGATTAGGGTATTCATCAGAGGGGATCATGGAGAAGACTTCTCCAATAATTTTTACTTTAACTTGATGTTTAGATTCTCTTTGTTCCTTCTTCTTATTGTGATTTAGAGAAAATGATGTGGGGTTAAACCCCTTTGTTCATTAGGACTGGGGAGTAGAATAGCATGACATGGTATTTGGATTCAATAGGTTTATAATATTTCTCCATTGTTCTGAGCATAAATATATGGCACTCCTTAATGTTTTACTTATTCTTGATCACCATAATGAAAGTCACAAACTGCTAATTGCTTCTTGAGAGGGAGTAGGAGTTACAAAAATTGATAGATTTACATAGCTTATATCATGTTTTGGTAGAAGGCTTATGGTTATCAAGTAAGAACATAGATAAAGTAACTGATTATTTGCATTAAGTTACTAAACTACTATGGGAGTGGGGTTTGTCTTAGTCTAGGTAGTGCATTATTTTGCTCGAGCGGGTAATGTTGGATACATGTCTTTAGTTCAAAACAAGGGTGAACAACTATAGAAAATATGATCTTAAATCTAGTGTTTTGTGTTGAAAGGACAACTCCTAAGTAATTTATTAAATATTGCTTGCAATCATCCTAATCTATCCTTTTCCATAATTTTTCATGGTTAATAACAAACAATCAACTCTTCCTTTAGGCATAGTTAATTAGCCCACAGTTAGTAGTAGTTTTTTGGAAAATGATTCCCTAAGTTCGACACTCGGGCCTCACCAGCTGTTACTAATTTGGCATGTAAACTTGTGTATTGCATGCACATTTAACACATGTTGTTAGAGAATCCACAACACCATCACTATGAGTGCTGCAACTGACCATACTAAGCCATTTTCTTTATTTATTATTGTCTTTCTTTTGAGCAGAGCATAATTGATAAATTTTCTTTAGTCAATTTACTAATATTTTGTGTTCTTACAATGCTAATTACTTTTTCAAGTTCTAGTGTATGGTCCATACTTGTATTATGGATTATTGAGGTTCGCCTTGTAGACCAAGAGAATATTTTTATGCACCACATGTGAGTTTGGATCTTTGCCTGAGATGTTCGTTCAAGCTCCTCCACTACAAGAAAATATAAAAATGCGATAGACATGTTGTGAAATGGTGATGATTGGGTGGACAACTTGCATGATTTATATGAGAAGTAGAGAGTCTGGGAGAAAATCAAATCCTCGTATTCAATAGCTCAGTTAGGAACATATTAAGTGCTAGGAAGTGAACGTGGAAAGTTATACAATTGATCTAGGACCAGTGGCGATTGGGTTCCTAATTTTACCTCTAGATTCAATTGAGACACGGGATGAGATGATTCACATATTTTTCGATAGGTAACTGCAAAACACCAATGACCTAGTAGGAAAAATCTACAACTTCAAACAACATTCTTAACAATCCTAATCTAAGGCATGGGAGAGATTCTATAATATGCTTATGAAAGTCCCTCATCATGGGATTGATTTGTTTGGACAAGCAAAGACATTTTATTATGACTTGCATAAAGGGGGGAGGACTACTGGGGACTGTGTAGGGGAAAAAAATTTCCTGAATAACAAGGCAACAAGATGTCATGAGATCATGAATAATATGGTAAAGAATCAATCTTGGGGTGAGGAGCATGAAGCACTGACATCATTCATAAGTGCATGGAATAATAAAAAGTTTTGTAGCTGAAAGATCATATGCCACAACTCACAAAGAAGCTAGATAAGAACTTTGACACCTCATCTAGAGGTGAGGAAGAGGAGTGCATGTACCTAAGGCAACAGAACAATGGAAGCAACAATGAATATGCATGGAGGAGGGGTCTGAAATTCTCATGAAAGGATGCTAACAATTTTTAGATGGACCCATCACAGGTACAACAACCCCCCAAAAATAGGTCAACACTTCACATCAAAATCAACAAGAAAAGGGCCCAAGCAAGATGGATAGTTTGGAAGGTATGTTTGGAAAAATCATGAGCAAAATATAACATACATAACAACAAATGATGCTTACCTGGACCAAACAAAGAAAGACCAACAAAACCAAGGAGCTCAAATCCAAAGTCTGGAGAATAAATTTCACAATAGTAGTAGATGTGGCATCAATAAAGAATCATACTCAAAATGGATTTCTTGGAAACACTAAGACTCCACAGAAAATAAATAAGCAAAGGAAGTGATATGACAAAGTGGTAGAATGTTCAAGAATGAGCAGGTAGTGATTCTAAAGTTGAGTGCACAATCCTTGCAAAATGTAGATTTGATGAACAAGTTACTTCCCGAGCCACCAACACACAACAAGAGGAAGTTTCATAATAGGATGACATGGGGCAAACCAAAACTCCAAAAGAGACATACATTCTCTCACACTAGTGAAAAATTGCTGACTCCAATGTCGCTTCCGAATAGCTCAAAAGCCAAATAGATTGACAATCATTTGAATAAGTTTCTTGATGCTTTTAGGAAACTCCACATCAGCCTACCTATAGTGGATGCTATTGAACACATCCCTTCATGTGGCAAATTCTTGAAATACATCATCAATAAGAAGAGGAGGATAGCTAATTCAGATTTTATAGTACTATGGGAGGAAGTTAGTGCATTGATACAACGGAAAATTCCATAGAAAAGACAAGATCGGGGATGTTCTAATATACCTTGTTTCATTGGCATCATCAAATTCACAGAAGCATTATCTTATTCAGGAGAAAGCATTAATTTTATGCCATTGACAACATTCAAGAAGCTTGAACTCAAAGAATCAAGGAGAAGTAATGTGACAATTCAACTATCAGACAATCAATTATGAGACCACTAGGCATATGTAAGGATGTTATAGTTGTTGGTGTGTATGCCCTGAGAGCCAATCATGGGATGATTGGCGGGATACATTAAGATTTATTTGATAAACATCAAAGGCAAGCTTCCAATCCATTCTGGTTCAGTCATATGAGATAATGATAGAACATATTGAATGTCTAGAGAATGACAATACTCAATGGCGTATGCTTTCAAGTTCAGGACCTGAACGATGTGATCATACAGATGCTAAGAGTTTGTACATTCTTATTATGTCCCTAGTCGGATGTCATTGTGGAAGGTAGATAGACAGTAATGACACACAAGACTAGATTGTGGTGTTGGGTGATGACAAAATCTCATTAGTGATGATATGGAGATATCAAACCAAACACATAGGTATTTGTTAGAGAACAAGTGTACCAGACAGACCCACCGTGAGTTTGACACATGGAACCATGACTTGGTAGTCACAATCAGTTCTCATAATGGTGGTGGTGAGTGTGATTCTTTGACCTGAAATCACTACGCTCAACACATGTCATTGGGTACACTTTGACATCATCAAATGCAGTCCTGAAACATGGGTTGTTATAAAGGTGATGATTGGGTGGCTTTGACACATGGGGATTTTGAGGGGTGAGTGATAGATATGGGATTTGTCCCTCCCAAAGGAGTTTGATATCCATGGCCACTTGATGAGTAGGATTGAGATAGGCATGCACGCATGTGTGAATCAGTATGTGATATTAATGTCATACATATCTCCTTCAATCTGCTCCGAGATGAAGAAAGTGAATGAACGTTGAAAGGATGATTGTTCCATGCCTTGAGTTCATTTGGGATATCAGTGACAAAGGAATTATACACTCACTGTAACACTATTCACAGATTGTAGGATTGAAAGTTGTTCTCCAACTTTCCTTTTCACTTGGGTAGCACTGATGTGTGACTAGGCACCGCTTTTTGTTTGTGAAGTCATAAGTATTATGAACTATCACTGCCAATGTGAAATGGACCTGTAGGGTCACACACATAGGATTTAACCTGGAAGAGGAGTTTATCCATAAATGATGTTTAGATTGATTACTAAAAGAGTTTAGTAGTTCAATTAAACACTCAATTAATTGATAGCTCAAAATCATAGTGTTCAAGGTGTTGGACCAAATGATTAAGAGTATCAGATTGATTGGAACTGCTATTGACTGATTTGCAGAGTCTGATGCCCCAACCGATTGGCTCATGGGATGAACCGATCGGCTTAGGTTGGTGAACCGATCAGCTCAACTGGTGAGACGATTGACTCATGTATCAATGAGACGATCGACTCAATTGTTGAACCGGTCGATTCATGTAACAAACCGAGATTGTTTGGAAAGTCAGAAAATTGTTTTTGCAAATACATATTTGTTTCACTTGTACAAATTTGATTTGGACAATGACTAATATTTTATTAGTTGGAAACAAACATGAAAGTCAATCTGAGTTGGACCAGGACCACGAACCGATCAGATCAGGCATGAACCGGTCAGCTTAGAGCCCAAATGATTGGCTCAGGTCCCAAACGATCATCTCAGGGACCAAAATGATCAGTTCAGGGTGTGAACTGATCAGTTCAACTACCGCAGTGTGTCAGATTTTGTGGAAATCTCGAACCCTTATACTCCTTCTTTAATCCCGCATTGCCTAGGGTAGAGATCCCTGTCCCATGACCCTCCTATATATAGGGGTATTGGTGGCTTCTCAAACAGTACAACTTGAAACACCAGTTGCTCTATAAAGTTGTTGTTCTCTCTGGTTGTGGTAATCGAGAGATCCCGAGCAAGTGCTACCCGATAAGGGAGGCACAATAAGGGAAAGACAACTGTAGAAAAGTGACTGGTGGCAGGAGAGTGTGTCGGTGATTAGTACGCCAATAGGAGGATATGAATCCTTCTGATTCCTTGTGGGACAAGGAGAACAAAGTTCCAGGCAGTTTGTGTGGACGACTGCAGAGGCAGGAGATTTCTACCGCTCGGAGGACAACTGTCAATCCTGACAGTCCTGATGAGACCATGAGCTGCACAGACACCGTCCAAGACTAGAGGTGAAGACCATGCAAGCCGCAAGGTAACATATCTGAGAAAGCCTCGAGACAAGGTGTGTTTCTACAAACTATCCTTCCTACTGTATAGATGTTGACGTGATTCCTTTGTTCTGGGTTTGGGGAGAATAAAATTTTGTTTCCGCTACCTTCTTTGTCTCCCCTAAAACCCAACAGTGGTATCAGAGCCATGTCAACTGCTCTATACTTTAGGATTAATGATATGATCAATTTAGGTTTGTCACCTTTATTTATTGCATACGATGAGAATAAAATTGGCTTTATGCATGTCTAATCCTGAATCCACAAATCCCAATATACATATATGATACGTAATATGAATGTACTCGATATGCATTGCCCTTAAACAAGTTTTGTGGTGGATGTATAATGTGGTTATGATCAATAAACCCTATGAATGTGTGTTTGGTTGAATGTGGTTGCTTGCATCTCGGTCTGCGCATCGATTCCATACCTCTTTTCCTAATGTAACTCGAGATAACTCAAGATTTATTTCCTACCTTTGCTCCCCCCGAATGTAACTCAGGGTTTCCCAATTCAAATGTAAATAGGATAGATCTTTTTATTTCCTATTATGTCAAAGAACGACAGACAACCTAATGGCGACTGAGACGATCGGTTCAAGGCAAACCGATCGGTTGGCGTTCCAGACGACCGATTCGAGGTGTGAGACGAGCGGGTGGTGGCCACAAGGAGATGCACGATGACTAGGTGAACTGATCAATTGGAGGAGCCAATCGATCGACTGGTGGCACCCAACCGATCAGCCTGATGGTGAGCCGATCAATCATGGAGATGAGTTGATCAAACCCAGAACGAAAAAGCACATAGTTCATCTTGAACATGTTGCATGTGATGTAGACCTATATGATCGTGATCTCCTCTTGGCTCGAGGAACCACATTAGGATGTCCATAATCATTGATTTTATCGTTTCACATGTTTTCTATGGGATATAGCATGTATATGATACATACTATATATTGTGGTGATTGGATAAGTATATGTATCTATAAAACCAAATCCCTCATTAAATATTAAAGTTTTAGATGCCTTACAAATGCTACACACATGAAAAGCTTGATCGGCCAAGTGTGGACACGCCCGAGCGTGGTGCACCGTCTATCTCGTGGAAGCGTGAAGGATGAATGTGTGGGTCTGCCCTAGCTGGGTGCATATTCATCGTGTTTGCTTTGGGTCGAACTTAACAAGGTGATCTAGATGGGATCTAGTACCTTGAGGCATAGAGATGATCATGGCAAGGAGTTGCATATGACATCTTATCAAGAGTTGCATATGATGCAATTGGCAAAAGTTGCCTACCTGAGAGATGTAAGTTGTGGGTGACAGCCCTAGCTGGTCCATGACTCAGAGAATTTTAGGATCTTGCCCACTAGAAGGTTGTACGCTGCAATCTTCCAAATTGATGGTGAGGGCTATCAATTTGAACTAAAATAGTGGGAGTGATAATTAATTAAAGACCTAATTATATTGTTAACTTTTCAAATGAATCAAATAAGTCAAAATTGAATTTTGGACTAAGTTTCATATATTTCCTTTTGTAGTACAAATGGCAACAAACAACAATCATTTTTCATTGTGATCGGTCCTTGAAAAGGACAAGCTGAATGGGACTAACTGTTGGTATGTATGCCCTGAGAGCCAATCATGGGATGATTGGTGGGATACATTAAGATTGATTTGATAAACATCAAAGGAAAACTTCCAATTCTTTCTAGTTCAGTCATATGAGATAATGATAGAACATATTGAATGTCTAGAGAATGACAATACTCAATGATGTATGCTTTCAGGTTGAGGACCTGAACAATGAGATCATATGGATGCTAAGAGTTTGTACATTCTCATTATGTCCCTAGTTGGATGTCATTGTGGAAGGTAGATAAACTGTAATGACACACAAGACTAGATTGTGGTGTTGGTTGATGATAGAATCTCATTAGTCATGATACAGAGATATCAAACCAAACACATAGGTACTTGTTAGAGAACAAGTGTACCAGACAGACCCACCATGAGTTTGACACATGGAACCATGACATGGTAGTCACAATCAATTCTCACAGTGATGGTGGTGAGTGTGATTCTTTGACCTGAAATCACTACACTCAAAACATGTCATTGGGTACACTTTGACATCATCAAACACAGTCTTGAAACACGGATTGTTATAAAGGTGATGATTGGGTGGCTTTGACACATGGGGCTTTTGAGGGGTGAGTGATAGATATGGTATTTGTCCCTCCTGAGGGAGTTTGATATCCATGGCTACTTGATGAGTAGGATTGAGATAGGCGTGCGCACACATGTGCGAATCAATATGTGATATTGATTTCATACATATCTCCTCCAATCTACTCTAAAATCAAGAAAGTGAATGAATGTTGAAAGGATGACTGTTCCATGCCTTAAGTTCATTCGGGATATCAATGACAAAGGAATTATACATTCAGTATAACACCATTCACATATTGTAGGATTGAAAGTTGTTCTCCAACTTTCCTTTTCACTTGGGTAGCACTGATGTGCTACTAGGCACCGCCCTTTGCTTGTGAAGTCATAAGTGTTATGGACTTTCACTACCAACATGAAATGGGCCTGTAGGGTCACACACATAGGATTTAACCTGGAAGAGGAGTTCATCCACAAACGATGTTTAGATTGATTACTAAAGGAGTTTAGTAGTTCAATTACACACTTAATCAATTGATAGCTCAGTATCATAGTGTTCAAGGTGTTGGACTGATTGATTAGAGTATCAGATTGATTGAAACCGCAATTGACTAATTTTACATAGTCTGTATTCCCAACCGATCGGCTCATATGATGAACCGATCGACTCATATGATGAACTGATCGACTCAGTTGGTGAGTCGACCGGCTCAGGACAGGCTGAACCGATCGGTTCAAGGGTTGAACCGATCGGCTCAACTGGTCCAACTGAGCAAGTTGGAAAAGTTAGGTTGGTGAGAAATTTCTCTTCGTTACAGTTGTCTAATTTTATTGGAACAAGGATTGGTATTTGGATCAATTAAAAATAAAAGAGGAAAAGTCAATCGAGAACTGACTAGGGCAGTGAACCGATCATTTTAGAAGTGAACTGACCAGCTCAGGTGTCCCAACCGATCAGTTTAGGTGTTTACCGATCGACTCAGGTCCCCAACCGATTGGTTCATGCTTGAAAAGATCGGTTCAGCTGGCATAGTTGGTTGTTTTGTGGAAATTACAGACCCTTCTACTCCTGCTTTAGTCCTGCATTGCCCGGGGTAGATAACCCTAATCCTGACCCCTCCTATATATAGAGGGGTATTGGGGGCTTCTCAAGTACAACTCAGAGAACACCTATTGCTATGTAAAGTTGTCGTTCTCTCTAGTTGTGGTAACCAAGTGAGCTCGAGCAAGTGCTACCCGACAAGGGATTTTGAGTTATGGTTTATGACCATTACATCCTAAATAACTTCCATGTGAACCATAAGGTATGACCTTAATGGTAGCACCCATTGGGTGAAATCCATAAGTGCAAATGAGTTTTAAGCATTAAGATACATGGATAACATTTTGAAAAGGATGATGCTTGAATGATTGCAACTTAATGACTAAGAGGTTTGGCATACAGATACGAAAACCACATTCCTATGAGGAATAAAACAAGGATGTTTAAGTGACACAACCTATAAGGTTTATGAATCCATTAATGCAAATGAAGTCTATAAGTTACAATGGACTAATCATTGTGATTGATTAAGTACAAGCAACTCAGAGATGGATCTTTACTTTGATGATATAGCCATAGGGTTTGACAGATATGTCAAAGATAAAGGGATCTGTGATTTAGTGGGAGCATATTATTATTCCATGTGAAACGAAAATGTTCTTGAATGGAAATCCAAAGTGGAAATTATGTTTAAGAAAGATAGAGACGTTTCCTATGCGATATGAATAGAGATCGATAGAAATAGTTCTCAAAAACCTCTTGACCTGAATAGAGAAAGCATACATTGGCAATCTATATTGAAGGGTTCAATGTGCACAGATTCAGTGGGAGAAAACTTGTCCATGTTACATGGAGTTAGTATTCTAAGGCCAAGTGTCCAATTCTTATGAAAAATGGGAACACTAAGAATAGATATGGATCTATCATGTATGTAATCATCTCATTATCTTGCATGTATGGACATAGAAAGAATAAAATGCATTCATCATCTTGTATGTAGGACATGGCAATATGATGCGCTCATCCTGATAACTCATATGTTGGACATGACGAGTGGATGTCTGTCTAGTTCCAGTAAGGGTTATTGGAATACCATAAGAACTTAATAAGTACTTGAGAAGTACTAGTTCGATGGAAATAAGGAAGAGTTCACTATAAAGAGTCACAATGGTGCAAAATTCTGAAAAGGACAGAAGATTAATCACAAAACATATATGGGATATATAAAAATGAATGTTTGTTGATAAATGGAAATGTTCCATTAAAGCCATTTTTAAAAAAGAAAAGCTGAGTATCCGTGTGTTATAGAAAATTAGTGGATATTATATGGATCTAGAAGTTCATGAGATGAAATCATAGATATTCTGATCTTTGATGACAAGTAAGGAGTACTTGGTCATGCAATGTGGCTAAAGGTTAGCAAAGGAATACTAGATCGCATATTATGTCAACTCCATCTCATACGTGTGACGTACACCGAAGAGATGAGAGACATGCAGTTGATACTGACTTTGGCAAGGTGTTTCCATAACTCACTGCGTAAGCACTAGAACATAGTGTCATGTGGGACATGTTTGAAGATCACTATGAATATGATTCAAGGGTGATTGGATCGTAGTGCAAGTGGGAGTCTATTGGTGTGTATTCCCTGAGAGCCAATCATGGGATGATTGGTGGGATATATTAAGATTGATTTGATAAACATCAAAGGCAAGCTTCTAATTCTTTCTGGTTTAGTCATATGACATAATGATAGAACATATTGAATGTCTAGAGAATGGCAATACTCAATGGCGTATGCTTTCAGGTTCAGGACCTAAACCATGTGATCATACGGTTGCTAAGAGTTTGTACATTCTTATTATGTCCCTAGTCGGATGTCATTGTGGAAGGTAGATAAACAACAATGACACACAAGACTAGATTGTGATGTTAGTTGATGATAGAATCTCATTAGTCATGATATGGAGATATCAAACCAAACACACAGGTACTTGTTCGAGAACAAGTGTAGTTTGACACATGGAACCATGACTTGGTAGTCACAGTCAGTTCTCACAGTGATGATGGTGAGTGTGATTTTTTGACCTGAAATCACTACACTCAACACATGTCATTGGGTACACTTTGACATCATCAAATGCAGTCATGAAACATGGGATGTTATAAAGGTGATGATTGGGTGGCTTTGACACATGGGGCTTTTGAGGGGTGAGTGATAGATATGTGATTTTTCCCTCTCGAAGGAGTTTGATATCCATGGCCACTTGATGAGTAGGATTGAGATAGGTGTGCACGCATGTGTGAATCAGTATGTGATATTGATGACATACGTATCTCCTTCAATCTGCTCTGAGATCAAGAAAGTGAATGAACGTTGAAAGGATGACTGTTCCATGCCTTGAGTTCATTCGGGATATCAGTGACAAAGGAATTATACACTTATTGTAACACTATTCATGGATTATAGGATTGAAAGTTGTTCTCCAACTTTCCTTTTTTCGTGGGTAGCATTGATGTGTGATTAGGCACCGCTCTTTGCTTGTGAAGTCATAAGTGTTATGAACTATCACTGCCAACGTGAAATGGACCTGCATGGTCACACACATAGGATTTAACCTGGAAGAGGAGTTTATCCATAAATGATGTTTAGATTAATTACTAAAGGAGTTTAGTAGTTCAATTAAACACTCAATTAATTGATAACTCAAAATCATAGTGCTCAAGGTTGTTGGACCAAATGATTAAGAGTATCATATTGATTGGAACTTCTATTGACTGATTTGCACCGTCTACTGCCCCAATCGATCGGCTCATGGGATGAACCAATCGGCTTAGGTTGGTGAACTGATCAGCTCAACTAGTGAGACGACCAGCTCATGTATCAATGAGATGATAGGCTCAATTGTTGAACTGGTCGATTCATGTAACCAACCAAGATTGTTTGGAAAGTAAGAAAATTGTTTTTGCAAATACATATTTGTTTCACTTGTATAAATTTGATTTGGACAAGGACTAATATTTGATTAGTTGGAAACAAACATGAAAGTAAATTTGAGTTGGACCAGGGCCATGAACCGATCGGCTCAGGCATGAATCGATCGGCTCAGGCATGAATCGATCAGCTCAGGCATGAACCGATCGGCGCAGAGCCCAAATGATAGGCTCAGGTCCCAAACGATCGGCTCAGGGACTGAAATGATCGGTTTAGGGTGTGAAACGATCAGTTCAACTGCCGTAGTGTGTCAAATTTTGTGGAAATCTCGAACCCTTCTACTCCTGCTTTAATCCCACATTACCTGGGGTAGAGAACCATGTCCCATGACCCTCCTATATATATAAAGGTATTGGGGGCTTCTCAGACAATACAACTCAGAACACTAGTTACACTGTAAAATTGTCATTCTCTCTAGTTGTGGTAACTGAGAGAGCCCGAGCAAGTGCTACCCGATAAGGGAGGCACAACAAGGGAAAGCCAACTACAGAAAAGCGACTGGTGGTAGGAGAGTGTGTCAGTGACTAGTATTCTGATAGGAGGTAAGGCTCCTTCCGATTCCTTGTGGGATAAGGAGATCGGAGATCCAGGCAGTCCGTGTGGACAACTGTAGAGGTGGGAGATTTCTACCGCTCGGAGGATAGCCGTCAATCCTGACAGTCCCGATGAGACCAGGAGCTGCACAGACTGTCTAAGACCAGAGGTGAAGACCGCACAAGCCACGAGGTAACGTCACCGAGCAAGCCTCAGGACAAGGTATGTTTCTACAAACCATCCTTCCTATTGTATAGACATTGACACGATTCCTTCATTCTGGATTTTAGGAGAATATAATTTTGTTTCCACTACCTTCTCTGTATCTACTAAAACCCAACAATAGTGAAGGTAGATAAGTTCATTTTTCTAATAGTTTTTATGGTCATGGAAAATAGGACAACTATGGCAATAAATTATTGCTAGGAAGGTCATTTCAGGCCACAACTGATTTGATCTTGGGGATGGGTAGGGTTAGATTGAGATCGGGAGTCCTATATGACAGTTTTAAAATATAGTTGCCCAACTAAAAACAACAGACTCATAATCATGCAAAGTGTTGTGTGGTGCAACATATTGACAATGAGGTGTCCCTTCTTTTGAGAAAACAATTTTTAGATTTGACACATGTCATGACACAGGTGGAACATGGCACCTTAGAGGTGGACATTATAGAACATACGAAGCAAAACTTTCTAAAAAAGGATGTTAAATACCCCGAGGAACTTGAGGATGACGTTCACCCAACAACAATCACAAATGCAATCTCTTCTACAGTCACTCATGCTTATCCTCGATTACCTTTAGAAGCTTGTCTCATGAATCTAGTGGATGACTTCATGTGCTACCGTATGATGGATGAGTGTGTCTTGTTTTTAAAGGCATTGTCATGCTATTATACAAACCATTTTGAGGATCTAGGGACACCACCACCAATGCCGGTACCATCTCTACAACACCCTCCTAATCTAGAATTGAAGTTACTTCCTCCACATCTAAAGTATATGTTCTTGGTAGTAGACCACAAGCTTCCAGTGAAAATTTCTACTTCATTGAGTCTTCATGAGGAGGAACAATTACTTGTTGTCCTGAAGAACCACCAGGCTGCATTAAGGTGGTCTGCTATTGATATCAAAGGAATTTAACCTAGCTTGTGCTAGCATAAAATATGCATCGAAGAAGGAGCAAATCCAGTGGCACAATCTCAAAGGCATCTAAATCCCATCATGACTGAGGTGGTTAAGAAGGAGGTAGTAAAACTTATGTTGGTAGGTATAATCTATGTTATTTATGATTCCAAATGGGTTAGTCAGACACAAGTTATTCCTAAGAAGGGGGTATAACTGTCACTACTAATTCTGCTAGTGAACTGGTTACTACTAAGTTAGTGATAGGGTGGTGAGTTTGTATTGATTATCATTGTTTGAAAGTAGCCACACTAAAAGACCATTTTCCCTTACACTTTATTGACCAGATTCTTAAGAGGATTGCTGATAGCTCACACTTTCATCTTTTAGATGGTTATTCAGGATATAAACAGATTTGTATAGAACCACATGATCAAGAGAAGTCAACCTTCACTCTCCCTTATGATATTTTTTTCTTACCGTTGCATACCTTTCGGTCTTTTAATGCTCTGACAAGTTTTTAGCAATATGTGCTTTCCATTTTCTCTAATATGGTTAGACACTAACCTGATATTTTCTTGGATGATTTCTTTTAGTTTATAGAGAGTCATTTGATGATTGTCTTGTAAGTCTTGATAAGGTTTACAAATATGTGAAGCACTCATATGGATCTGAATTGGGAGAAGTGTCATATGATGGTGAGTGAAGGGATTGTTCTTGGACATAAGGTTTCCGATAAAGGGATAAACAATTAAATAAAGATTGAAGTGATTTCCAAGCTGCCTCCACCATCATTGGTGAAGTGAGTTAGGAATTTTTAGGCCACGTAGGATTATACCTATGATTCATAAAAGATTTTTCTAAAGTATCAAAATCTCTCTATAAATTATTAAAAAAGGACACTGATTTAAATTTTTATGATCATTGTTTGGAAGTGATTGAGGTTTTGAAGGAGAAGATGATTTTTACACATGTGGTGGTGGCTCCAGGCTGGAGTCTTCCTTTTGTGAGATGATGTGCAATACATCAGATTATGCGGTTGGATCCATTTTAATCCAACACAAGGATCACACCCTGTCAGTTATTTATTATGCATCAAAGACTTTGGATGATGTTCAACTAAAGTACACCACCACTAAGAAAGAGTTATTTATTATGCATCAAAGACTTTTGATGATGTTCAACTAAAGTACACCACCACTAAATAAGATTTGTTGGCCGTCGTATTTCCTTTTGATAAATTTAGACAATATTTAATAGGAGCAAAGGTGATAGTATGGACTAACCATGTGGCCATTAGGTACCTTTTGTAGAAGAAAGATGCAAAGTCAAGACTAATCCATTGGATTGTTCTGATACATGAATTTGACATATAGGTTAGAGACAAATCTAGGAAGAGAATGTAGTCATAGATCACCTACTCATCTGGAGAGGGTGAATGAGTCTAGGTTGGAGATCCAATTCTTGAGCATTAACCCGATGAGTAGTTTTTTGTGGTTAAAGAGCATGATTCATGGTATTTAAATCTTATGAATTATTAAGCATGTGGGGAACGACCAAGAGATTGGGGATATCAAGAAAAGAAGAAATTATTTCATTCTTTGAGGTATGTGTTTGGGATGATCCCATTTTTCGTAGGTGGTGTCGATATGAGATATTGAGGAAATGTGATCATGAGTGTGGTTTTGAGAGCATATTTTCCCATTGCCACTCTATACCCACTAGGGGACATTATGCTAGATCTAGGATGTTAGCCAAAGTGAGAGAGTGGGTTTTACTATCCATCCTTGATTAGGGATGCATACGACTTTGTTAGGAGGTGCTATGTGTGTCAATGCACAAGCAACATTACTAGGAGACATGAAATGCCCTAAGTACATTCAAGATGTTGAGGTTTTTGATCTTTGGGGAATATATTTCATGGGACCATTTGCATCTTCTAATTCTAATGTCAATATTCTGCTTGCCATTGATTATGTTTCAAATTGGTGGAAGTTCCTACCCACACCAATGATGCACATGTGGTATGTTGTTTTGTGAAAGCCAATATTTTTTGTAGGTTTGGAGTTTTAGTCATGGCGGATCCCATTTTACAAATAAGAAATTTGGAACCTTATTTAGAAAATATGAGTTAATCATACGATGGGAACTCCATACTATCCTCAGACCCAAGTTCAAGAAGAAACGTCATATAGGGAAATCAAGATGATTTTATAATAGATCGTCTTTAGCAGTAGAACAAACTAGAGCATGCCATTAAATGTTGCTCTTTGAGATTATAGGATGGCTTTTGAAACACCTATTGGCACAACCCCTTATAGATTGGTCTATAGCTAGACATGTCATTTTCCCATTCAATTGGAGCATAGGACCAAATGGCCTTTAGAGAAGTTAAATTTTGACCTATCTATTACAGCAAGCTAGAGTTGATTGAATTAGATGAGATTAGGTTGGATGCTTATAAAAACCCTAGGATATAAGAAGATAGAACCCAAAATATCCATGATCCCCACATTTTACATACATTTTTCTTATCAAGCAATGAGAAAATTAAGATCTAGATGGAGTGAACCATATATGGTGGTCAAGGCATTCCCCCATGGAGAAATTGAATAAGTTATGGTGCTAAGGTTTTCAAGACAAATAGATACGATCTTAAACACTATTTTGGGGGAGAGGTAGTCAATGAGCAATATAACTTGAAGCTCATGGATATTCCTTGATAAGATTTACTGTCTCAATCCTACAACATTAAACAAGGGTGCTATGGGAGGAAACCCACATTAGATTTTGTCTTTTATTCTATTCAGTTAGTTTATATTTGTTCTTTATGCATATCATACACACAGTTGCATTTTGATGCAAGTAAAAAATTTGATTTGATATGTTTGTGTAGTGTGCAAGGTCATATTGTGTTGATACGATTGACAACACTATCTCCAACACCCACCACTCATCCAAAAATGTAGGGGAACTTCCACAAGAAATTTTGGTACCACCAACATGTGAGTCAGTGGCACCGAACCCTTATTAGTAAGGGGCGTCAAGAGGCAATAAATATCAGTCACACTGATACCATCTCAGTAGCACTAACCCCTTTCTATAAATAATCATAGATCTATAGAAACTTTCCTTGATACCAATGAGTGGCAACTTGGTGATACAGAGTCATCAAGCTAAAGGGTGGCACATCAATGACTCATCTTGGGGCCACCGACCTACATGTCAGTGGTATCAACAATTTTTGATATCTACTCTGAAGATATAGGAAATATCAACTTAGTACCATCAAGATACGTCTAAGGGCACTAAAATTCAGCTTAGAAGTACTAAAAAGATCCTCTGGTAGCACCAAACGGCAAGTTAGAGACACCCAAAAGCCATCTCGATACCACACCGACTCAAGAAGGCCATATCTGTGGCACCGACATCGCTGACCGTGATCATTCAAATCTATCTGTCAGAGGCACCAATGTGTGAGCACTAATATAGAGTTGTAATACCATCATGCATTTGTACCAATGAAGGTGGGTGATCTATGGGTCGATACATCAACGGCCCACGACAATCGATGTCAACAGCTGACACCGATCAAGATGCAGATAGGAAAACACGTCGCTACCACCAACATGAAATCAGTGGCATGGAACCAACATGGACAATGCACCCCTCAAGATATAAAATGAGAGGCATGGAGTGATCAAATATCACACCCAAGAAATCCCCTCTACCCCATTAGGCATCCAAAGAGCCCAAGCAGTGTCAACAATAATCCAATGATCAATGTCTTCTCTAAGTTCTATTCTTTTCTTCCATCTTTTCTTATTTCAAGAAATGGCAGTCAAGCATCAAGATATGTACACCTCTCTTGTTCCTAATCTATTGGTTCCAAAGCCAACAAGGTTGACTTTTCCAAATGAGGCACAGAAGCATTATATAGTGCTACAAAAGAGGGAACTCATTCCCACTAGGTATGGGGACCAAACCTTCCTTGCTAAGACCCAGCTCATGGAGAACCTCCAACCTATATGTAGCGGGCAAGGTATGGTGGGAAATCACCCCTTCTTCAGTGATTTTCCAACATATCCAAACCTCATCCATGAGTTCCTAGACACATTAGAGGTCTATTGCATCCCTGATCATGGAGAAGGATGGAAGACTAATAGGGTAACATTTTGGCCGTTCAAAACTTATCACCACCTCATGTTAGAGGAATTCAATACCATCTATGGATGGCCCATGGCTTATGTATGCTTCACTCCTAAGGCCTTCAACTATATCATGGCATGGTTACATATGACAACAATTCTTCAAGGCTTCATTATCAACTGGCATTTTTCTTAAGTGATGAACATTATGCATCCCTTTACCTACATTCTTCATTTCTACCTAGCGAACACCATCTTTTCCAAGTTGACATTGGGTCAAGGGAAGGTTTAGAATGTGGACATATACATAATGTAGTCTCTCTTGACCATGGGGAAGGAGTGTGTCAACCTCAGTTCATTCTTCCTTCTTCACATGGTGGTTGTCAAAAATCCAACCCAAAGAGGCACCCCCATTCATTATGGGGACTTTATCAGACCATTGGCCTTGCATCTTTGACTTCATTTATCAAATACCAGCCACCTATCAATGTTTTCCAAGCTTGACTTCAAGCACTTCAAGTAGGCTCACCTCCTCTCTAAGTATGAAGGAAGGGTGTATGCCTGCTACACTCTAGATGGCCAGCTGAGGTGTAGGGCTCTCAGTGGCCCGATTCCATCTAAGAGGTGTGTGCCACCTTCATTGGACAACATAGGGGGAGGAATCCGTTCTAATAGGAGAGGAGGAAGACATTGAGTCTGAAGAAAAAGAAGAAGAAGGAGCAAAAGAGGAGGAACAAAAGGAGCCATCAACTCCTTTTGTACCACAGCGATGCATGCACCACATCCCTTGCTGACATGTATCTTTGAGCTCCTCATCTCTTGCATCTCCACTAGTGGGAGATTCCTTCTCCATGGATGGCATGAATGGGATGTTGTAGTCCATCTAGTACAATAGCAGTAGTCAGCTACCCTGACTCAGGTCCGGGGTATTTACGAGAAACTACTCTGTCAACAACATGCAACCTTCAACAATGAGCGTCTTCTCTTAATAAACTAGGAGAACATTCACATGCTCCTGTAATGCATCAAGTATCTTCAACAATAATTTTATGATCATTATTGGAGTCAAGGGAAGTTTTCTAGCTACCCTCAGCACTAGACATGCCTGTCTATCCTCCACAGTTCACTAGAACCTACTACCCACCAGATCTACATATCTCATCGGGAACATTTCCTCCATCACACTCGGATCATCTTGTGCACTGTTCCACCTCTTGGTTTGGGTCTCAACTATGAGGACCGTTAAATTCAAGCTTAGGGGGTGATGGAACAAGTTTCTCTTTCATCATACTTTATCTATCTAGTTAGTTGCATATTTCTTTTCTATACTTTCATCATGTTATTAGGATCCATATTTATCTAGTGCAATTGTATATGTCAATTAATCATGATTGCATCTTTATGTTAAAAAAGAGTATGCTCAATTCTTCTGAAATGAAATGAAAATTAATAAAATACGTGAATCTATTTTAATGCCCTATATGTTAAGATAATATGCTAAGTCTGAGATGGTACTAACTGAAGGAATCATTTGGGTTAGTCATATTGAAGACATATTCAATGAATTAAAAACTAAACTCAACCTAAAGGTTTGTGTTATGATAAGGATGTTTGATCCTAAACCAACCAAACAATAACATGACATCTAATATAAATTTAGAAATAAAATCCAAGGTAACCTTGTTACACAAGTTGATAGGATAGGCACATATCATGGTTAGGAAAAACATTGTTCTTTAGTCATGTGATATCATCCACCTTCCATTCGTTTTCATTCACCACCATGTGATGATCAAGTTTAATCTGAGTTATTTTCTTCTTGATCATGTTATATGACATGGTGAGCAACATTTAGAGAAGTTCATTTTCATTTGCATTAGAAAAGAAAATGCAAAATGTGCATATCATCTTATTGAAATATTTTTAGTTGTATAACAAGCCATCATATAGATTGCATCCAACATTGCATATGTTCCATGAGGTGTATCTTGGATCCACTTTAGTTTCCTCCATAAATGAAGAGGGAGGAAGTGTACATTCTTACTCCTTCTACAAAACAAAAAATATATAGTGAAAAATCGTAAGCATGAATTATGCATCTCGCTAAAATATAGGTCAGAATAAATAAGTATTTGAAGAAAAAAAGAAATGAAAAAGAGAAAAAGATGAAATGGGTCCCTAAACTCTATTTCCATACTATTCTTTCTATGCAATAAATAATTAGAAAGTGGAAATGTTCTTCATGAATACACCTTTTCTCTTACTCATCATTAGTAGGAGTCATCCTTTGTGTGCATCACTCCACCCTTATAGTAGTCATTAGAAGGCATTCATTTCATGTCATCCATCTTGTGGGTGCATACTATTTTACTGCTTGCATATATAATTTGGATTATTCTTGTAATTCTTGTTTCATATCCACCCATGTTTTTCACCCATTTCTTTGCATGGTAGACCACTTAAATGATGATTTCCCTAATTCATGTCTACATGGGGGAACTGCTTCCAACACATTTCATGCAGATAGATCAGAGAAATGTAGATAGGGATATCAGATGATGCATCAAGTGTGTCCCCTACTACATTGATCTTTTGTGGACATCTTTATAAACATTATCGATGGCATAGGAATAGTTACATGTTCAGTAGTTGCCAAGGTCTAGTTTGTGATCGACAAGTGGGGGTGATTAAAAAAATGATTCATAGGCATTTGTCTACTTACTAACTCTATCAAATAAATCCAAGAGTAGTGTTTCTCAAGGATGAGCAATATTCAGTCTTACAATATTTTGATTCAATGATTTTGAGCTATTTTCACAGTGTTTTTAAAACTAATGTTCACATTTATATGTATTTTTGCTTTCCATTTGTTTGCACGTGAATCACATATGCATCAATTTTCTTGTATTTACATCAAACTGTATGATTTTATGACCATTTTCTCATGCTTGTATTGTTATTTCTCTTGTTTCAAGCTATTTGAGTAGTACTTGGACTACCAAATGCTCCCAAAATTGACATAGGTGATACGGAAACCATATGCCCAACCACACCAAATGGCGAGAAACATCAGTAATACTGAGAGGTAACTTGGTGCGATTGAGAAGTGTGTCTATAACATTGAGGTTCATGCTCGGTGGTACCAATCTATGGTCTAGAGAGCACCAGGGATGGAAATTAATTGTCCCGGTGTCTCTAACATCATAATCAGTGGTACCGACTATAGCATGTAGACTCCAATGAGAATCAACTTGGTGCTACTGACATCCCTTCGGTAGTACATACACAGACAAAGAAGACATAAAAGACCACATGACTTGGTGTCACGACACCTGTTAATGGTACCGACAAAACACAATTAATACAAATACGAAATTAAATTGGATCTAGTGGTCATGAAAGGAAGAAGGGCTAGTCATAACTTATGACTTAAGGATGGAGATGAAAACGGAGGTATCACATATGTTTGGAAGCAGAGCCAATTGGAAAGGAGTCAAAGGTGATAGACACCAACCAGATGATGCGTCTGGAGGACACTTATAGATTAGGGTGTTCATCAGAGGGGATCATCAAGATGACTTCTCTAGGAGTTTTTACATTATTTTTTTTATGTTTAACTTCACTTTCTTTCTTCTTGTTGTGATTTGATGAAAATCATGTCACACGAAACCCCTTTGTTCCTTAGGAACTGGGAATAGCCCAACATGACACTATTTGGATTCAATAGGCTTATAATATATTTACATTATTTAGAGTTTAAATCTAGGATACAATTAATGATTTGATTATGCCTGATCACCATAATCGAAGTAATAGGCTGCTAAATGCTTCAGGAGAGGGAATAGGAGTTAGAAAAATCATAGATTTACATAGTTTATACCATTCTATAAGAGAAGACTTACAACTATGAAAGAATAGCCTAGAGAAATTAACTAACTATTTTGACTAAGTTACTAAACTTCTATTGTAGTGAGGTTTGTCTTATTTAGGCAGTGCATTATGCTACATGAGGGGGGTAACGTTGGCTACATGTCTTTAGTTCAAAATAAGGGTGAATAATTATAGATAAAAACTATCTAAAATGTAGTGTGTTGTGGTGAAACCAAAAGTCCTATGCCATTTAATCTTTCTTACAACCATGTTGATCTAACATTTTCAATCTTTGTTTGTAGCTAATAACTACCAATAAAATCTTTCTTTAGGCCTAGATGATTAGGCTAGATTTAGTAGTAGAGTATGAAAATTGATTCCATGAGTTTGACACTTAGGCCTCATTACCCTTTATTACTTTGACATGCACACTTGTGTATTACATGTGTCACCTGTCGCTGGTCATCAGGGGGTACTAGGACTACAAGGTGGGTGGAAGTTTAATAGTTTCCAGCATCATCATTGAGTTTGCATTATCATCTACAAGCCAAGTAGAATAAAATAGGAAAAAATTAGACCTGTAAATGGATATCTAAAATCGGCACGTTCGATATGGATTTAGATCCAAAATCTTTTTAAAAAAATTCGACATCCGTAGAATTCAGATCGGATTTCAGATATCAATTTTCAAATTCAAAATTTCAAATCGGGTATAGGATATTAATGTATATGCTCCTAAAAATCTAAACTCAACAAATATATATATATATATATATATATATATATATTAAATATATATTTGTATATAGGAATATCAAAATATAGACACTTTATCATATATATAATCAAGGTAATATCAATATTTTATACATATAATATATTATTAACATTTAGTGTATGACTTTAGGTTCGGATTGGACAGTTATTAGAATTGAGATATCATGCATTTGGATCAGATTCAGATGTTAAGATATGATATCCATTGGATATCAGATTAGATATCATATCAAAGTTTTGTTTTCACATTCGGATATGGGATAAAGCAACATCCACTCCGTATTCGATCCATTTGTAGGTCTAGGATAAATAGACCCATACATCTGAGAACACCAGTGGAGATGTCCGTGAAATAACCCAATGAAGATGATAGAAAGTAGGGCTTAGGACAAGGAACAATCTACTACCTCCTAGAAAACTAAGAACAATGGGTATGTGTGCTGAGGTGGTTCTAATGTGTCTCAAGGCCCCTAGCCAATTGACATGGCTAGATGTGTCTTAGGCACACATGGATCTATTTATATATATAAATAGTTTTTGACACACTCTTATATAATTCAGAAAGTGCATAGGCTTAGGAGTAGTATAGGAATGGTAAGTTAGGGAAAACCCAAGAGAGAGGGGGTAGTAGAGCTAAGTTCATTTAGGGCTAGATATTAAATTTGGAGACTAGAGTTTTCAAGGTTTCAACTTGGATTTTGAGTTAATATAATGGTGATAATGCAATTAAGAGGAACAAGAACTAAATCTAAGTCAACCCTATATATTTAAGGCTAATTATATAAGTAAAGAAAGAACAAGTAAACTAAAGCGAATAAAGAAAATCAAACACTAAGAACTACATTAACAAACACATTCCTACTTAGCAAACTAGGGGATACTAGAAGTTATGCAAGAAGGAAAATTAAATAGAATCACTTGCAATAAACTCAGATAACTAACACAAGCAATTGAAACAAGAACTAATTACCTAGCAAAGGATAATCAGAACAAATAAGATAATTGATTACATAAGTAGACAAAGAAGATAAGTAAATTAACACTAGTTAAGAAAGAGAGCAAATTGGCTTTTAAGAAATTAGTGGGGAATGTGGGTCATTTGGGGTAATGTGATAGCCAACTAGGTGGGGGTACATAACATGAAAACATCATTCATTTATTTAGGTTATTAAACCAAACAAGTAATTTAGGTGATAGTGAATTATTGCCCCTGGATGGAATAGAGTGTGTATAGGGGAAATAGTCCCTATCACCCCACATTGACTAGGGTCTAGGTGAAAGTCAACCATAAACTAACAAGTATAGGTTTTTAGAAGGGAAGCATATATGGAAATTGGGGGCCAAGATCAGTAAAGGAGGGTGGAAATGAGGGTTTTGCACCTCATGTTACCTTCCATCTAGCCTTTCAATATCTCCAAGAAATTTTCAATAAGAATCTCCAAACTAGATACTTATATAACATTTAGGAGTAGAGGAATGTGTTTGTATGTAGAAAGAGGGGTAACTATCTAGGGATCCACTAGTTGGACCTAGGAGCAAAATCCCACTACCTAGATGGTATCAAGCACCACTGACATAAGAGAAAATGGGAAATAATATACATGTAGAATATAATGATTATGAAATGAAAACACAATGTTTATAATGTTATCCCCAATATAGTATTGAGGTAACATTTTTACAACCTAAGCATCCCACAAAGGGGGGTTAAACATGATCAAAGAAAAAGAAAAAGAAAAATAAAGTTGAGAAGAAGGAAGAAACCCAATGGACGTTGACATAGAAGCTTTAGTCTTCACCTCTGACTACTCCAAGCTTGTCCTCCTTCTTCAAGGGTGACAAATGGCATGGAAAGTGGAAGAAAAATGGTCAAAAATATAGAAAACTAGGGTGGAAATGAATGGAAGGTAGGTGAGAATGTGTAGGTCGCCCAATGGATGCTCCCAGTTGCCACCAATGCTTTATAGAGGCTTGGGAAGCTTAGAGTTAAGTGGGGGGGGGTAATAGGAAACTCAATGGATAAAATGAGCTATAAAAGTTGGCCATCACATTCATTTTAGGCACCATGGCCATGGTGAATAAGTGGATGATGGTCGTGGAAATTGGGAAAGGGCATGGTGAAAGGGGTGAAATGATTAGGGTCTTGTAGTATGGAGGGGTTTGAGTGGCATGAACTTGGTGGGTACCACAACCATGATGGGTGGGTAGTAGAACAGTTGTCGCTAGTGCCATAGTCATGATGGAGAGGTGAAGTCTTGGTTTCTCACTACATCATGGCCATCTTGAGAGCCTCCCACCATGACTATTTTGTCTGACATGACCATGGTGGATGTTCCATACCACAATTGTTTTGCTTAGCATGGTCGTGATGTCTAGCTTTTTGTCACTTCTCCTTTCTTAAATTTTCCCTATGTTGAGGAGATTTGTACCATGGTTGTGGCTAAGTACCACAGTCGATTAGAGGATTTTTATGTGCACACTAAGCTCCAATGTCCTTCTTCATGGTGTTCTTTGACCCTTGGGATAGGTCAGGGTAGCTCTAGGACTCACTTTGGAATCCTCCAAGGGTGAAGGGACCCCATGACCCTCCTCCTTCTCTCATTTCCATACAAAGCATGGTCAAAGTACTTGAAAATTATGCAAAGAGCATCTATAAGTGCATTTTACTATAAAGCTAACATTGGGGAAAATACATCAATAATTAAACATGTAGATGTAAAAAATCAGCAAAATGACACAAGATGAAGACCCATTTAAGGATGATGAAGACCCATTTAAGGACTTCATCATCACCCCAAGATTAAAAAATATTTTCCCTCATGTATGCTTCAAAAACTCAATCTCTCTTCTATTAAGTTCAACTAGAAATGATGAAATCACTCGCCAACCATGTAACCAGACAATGTGAGTAGATATACCTCGACTTTGACTAGATACACACATTTCATTTCTCTCTTATTTTCATCCATGACTTGACTACAAACAAAGAAAAAAGCATATAGACTTCAAATATAGGACATCACAATTCAGTAATGACATGGCATCCCACAAGGATCTATGTAAACCATATCATTTTGTTAGATTTAGCTCAAGCTTGTTAGTTAAATGGTTTTCATATGCATGTATTATCCTCTAAAGTTCAATCCACACTTGATTATACACTAGGTTTGTGTTGGGTAGTCAGGTTAGGGTTGATTTTTTTAACCCTAATAGGATTAAAAATGGAAGAAGTTGTTGTGAAAAGAGTTAGGGTGCTATTAAATAGATGACCCACATTTTCTTTCTTTCTCTTTTTGTGTTATTACATAGAGATATATCTAATTTCTTTTTTTTCTCTACCCCATATATAGGGGGGACACATGGTGGTTCGAGGAAGTGAGGAGGTAGAGGTATGGACACTTCCACTTTTGGGAGGTGGCCAATGTTTTTTGTGTGCTTTTTTGACATCTTTTCTTGGGCAGAGAGGTAAGACATGATGGAATACATAGTGAGGCAAATAGAGGACATTAGTAGTGGGCTTTCATAGAAGGGTTTCATATGTACATTAGTTCCTCAAACTTCATAAACATGGGAAAATAATATTGAAATGAGTTGTTGTATCAACCACATACTTTTTCACAAATCATAGAAAACCCTAAGTAGCTCATGCTTTCACTAATTGCTTCTCAGTATTCTTTCCAATTAGAGAGAGATAATACACATGTATAAATTCAAGCATGCAAACTTATCAATCAAACTACCATATGAAATGGGTTGAATTAAATTCATCCAAAGTCAAAATAGTTCAGCCTCAATCCATTAAGGTAGAGATTAGGTTGAAACATGCTTTTGGGAAAAATGACCAACTTTGCTCAAAATTTGGCCAAAATGGTGCCAAATTCCCAAAATCACATCCAAACCCAGACATAAAATCAATGAAATGAGAAGTAAGCAAAATAAAATCTAGCATGAATAAGAAACCAGCAAAAGGTTACATGCAGAGGTGAATGTCATGCAAGAAAAAGCAAAAAATGAAAATTATGAAGAAAAGGTAAGGAAATAGCGTACATGGTATACAAGTGTGTGAAACAAAAAGTTAATTGCGAGATAGTAGAGTAATGAGAAAAATGTGGGGTATTGTCAAACCACTTGAACTTTTAAATCATGTTGTCCACAACATAACACTAAAGTTTAAGAGTGACAGTGTAACGACTCCCACTTTTGAGTGTACCTCAATCAAGGTGAAACTCATAGTCAGGAGTTATTACCTAATTTTTCCATGATCTAGATTCAAAAAATATTAAATAACAATCGATAATTTCCATTAATTGAACAAATATTGTTCACAAGATGCATAATGACACTCTTCTAACGAGTTACATAAATTTCTAAATGAAATTAACATATGTAAGAAGAAGTACTAAGACTATCTAGGCAATCCTCCTCACGACTTAGCTTTAATATCTTCAGATGATTGAATCCCCATGTCTTAGTATCCATGTACACAAAATTACCTAAAATGTCTACAAACAAACATGTGGATCAATATATCTCTATACTATGTATGTGGTGCAACCAAAATATGTGCAAGTATAATATCAACATATATTATTCACAACCAAATATTTACACATATGAAACTGAAATTTTCATTACATATTCCAACCCATTCTTTGTAAGCTATCTTGGGTGTAATCATTGTCCATCAGTGGACTTATATGCATGACTCCTTGATGCATGTAAACCAGGGTTCAATATATGATAGTTTATTTTATGTAATACTCAAATTGGCATTATAGTTGAACTAAAGTAAATAAACATCCAACATTTATTCATCAAATCAATACCTAGAAATCATCCAACAAACCATTAATAGTAAATAATACATGTAATCATAAGTAACCACATACCCCAATGTAGAACCATGTAGTATACTTCAAATGTACTTTATGCAATCCAATAAATCATATCATATCCAAGAAAATAAATGTTCAATTTGTATGTATGTATATCCATAAGTGTCACCATACATTCACAACATACTAATTAAATCGAGCCTAGGTCCTAACTAGGGTTTAGGGTTATCTCACGTTTGGATTGGGATTCATCATATCATGAGTCCTAAGGGTTATAAATCCTAACTACTCATAGATGTAACCTTGATTATTTGATTGAACATACCATATCATTATTAAAATCTATATCAGATTATATGGATTACGACCATAGAAAATAATAAACATTGGTTTCAAACCCAATTTTCTTGTATACAGATCTATAGATTTGGAACTCTAAAGAACATCATTATGTTGTTAATCTTTATTGAGATCTTGGGACTTCATTATTATTCAACAACATCATATAATATCACAGAAGAATGTTTTCATCATATTAATCATCAAATGTAAGTTTACATGTGTTAAACATGTTATAACCATGTTTTGTCTTTACTTTTAGAACTAGAGACATATTGGACTCTAGACTATTTTATTCAAATTGTAATCATTTTTTTGAGCAATTTGATAAATAATTTCACTACTATCAGCCTTTCCATTTAATTACTACATTTTAAACAAGATCAATATATACAGACTGAGCAAATCATGCCATGCCAACATTTATCATATTATTCATACTTGTGGTGTGGTCAGGTCTAACCATTGGGCCACGACGTAGATATCTAGTGCATCCTCCAAGTGTTTCCCTACAAATGATCTAAGTACCCTCATGCAAGAATTATGCTTGATCACGCAGATTGGGGGTAGCATGGTCTTTCTGCTATGGTTCATCTTCCTCATATTTTTGGTTCGACTATTATTTAGCTAGACATGATAAGGTGAACACATTGGTTGACTCTCGCCCTCAGGCCCTAAAAGCTCTAGCCCATAGTTGGGTTATCTTTGGCCGAGGTTGCCAAGGTATCTGGTCTTTATGACAAGTTGTAGGGGAGCAGTAAGCAAAGGATCTCGATTTTAAGAAGACCAATAGATATCTAGGTTAGGGGATTTACCACATCAAGGAGAAAATTGAGTGTTGTAGAGGCTTCCTAGGAATCTGAGGATCAATTTTCACACCTTAGGAGAGCTCGTGATGGACCGTCATTGTTACACCCACATCCCATGATTACCACTAATCATGAGATTAGGGCATAATTTTGATGAAATATCCACCATATTTTTTTTCTCTGAATATATTATAATAGAACTTACTTAACAATAAGTCTTGATTAAACATAACAACAAGATACAACATAACTTGTCTTATTACATAGAAGCAAGAGTTTCACACTTAATATACATCATGTACATTACATTTCAAACTTCTCTCTTTTCTCACTCTTTCTATCCCAGGATCCAGGGGAAGGATAAGAGACCCTCCACTATTATTATTACTCTTTTTTCAAGACCTCTGAGCTAATCTTGATTAAAGTTGGCTTCTGACTCCTCTGGAATAGCTAATCCTTTACCTGAAAATAATTATTCAGTAGGTTGGTGAGCCACTGGCTCAGTGAGTAGAGAATTAATAGGTAACCAAGATATTTATGATGTTTACAAGTAATGGAACTTAAATGCAATCATGTAACCATGATAGTTTAGAACTGTAATTCATTCAGCATGGTAGTTTAAAACTATAATTCACTCAGCATGGTAGTAGTACAAATATTGAATGTAATAAAAGTATAACCTAACTATTTACGTTATTTCAAATCCATTTATTATGCCTTTGGACCCACATGAGGTGTACTACGACATGTGGAAGTATCACAACAAGCTACGATCTCACTGTACAAGACTAAGATGCATGCCTGGGTTCCTAAGTCTTTAATTTCAATACCATGTCTGTAGCTGGCATCAACACATCTGCCTCTCGGCGGCTAATGGAAGCGATCGGATATCTCTGACTCTACCTCTCAACCTGGGTACTCAGGCAGTGAGTCAAAGCGCTCATGCTTAAAGTCCATCAGTGGACCTACCGACCACTGATCACAACAACATGTAGTACAAGTACCATCAGCATTCCTAGTTGGTGTGGGGTACCACACAACTGTAAGGAGTTTTCCCTACTGGTCAAACCCCCGCACCCTACCAGTACGCTCCGACTTACCTCGATCTGGACTATCCCCAGTCAGGAAACCGTTTCCTCCCCACAGTGCAGGCCTCATCCTATGAGGATTGTACAGTGCCCATGGCAACTAATGTCTAGTGATGATTAGTTAATATAACAAGCATCATCATCGTAGCTAATGATTAACCTATTTCTAACAATTAACTGTCTTTCATTTGAACAATAAATTACTAAATAGTTTTCATATATTTCACAACCATACTCCAACTCTTAAAACATGAACTAGGGCACCCTGTCTTTTTGGTGCCTCAATTTACACATTCATCACCTGTCCAATCACGACAATTCACAAGACAACTTTCAACATGGTATTACATCATTATTAATATGATTAATAAAGCATTTCAACTGTTGATTTTCACCACATAAGTTTATTCAAGCATCACAAATATCATACAATAAGAATTAAACACTGGATAAATTATTTGAATTGATATGCTTTAAATCAAGGTTAAGAGATGATTATCTACTCATAGAATTTGTCCAAGATCATTGATCTTAACCCTTTCAACAACTAATCTCAGATCTTTGCTCACACAAGACAAGATCAAGCTTTAAACCTCAAGATCTCATTCAAAACAACCCCTTTAATGTGTTTCTGGGCCCTAAAGAGGATCTATTGTAGGTAGAAGATAAGATCAGAAGTTAATTCAAACCTTAAAACTACTGGATTAGGGATTTCGAGCAAGGGAAATTGAAAGAAGGAAGAATCAAGAATCAAAACTACTTACCAAGTCAGATTTATACCAACCCCTTTTGATTTCTATTATTCTTAACATTCTTCCCCAAAAATTGACCTAGAAATCACCCTCCAGGTCATCCTCTCATACAACAAGTGGTCTGGGATGATAGAGGATCGAATCGTGGTTCCAACACACTTTGTTTCGTTGAAAATAGATAAGTGTAAATGCTCGAGATATGATCATTTTATGATTGGCTATTTTCGGCAATGTCGATCGTAGTCGCGGTGTCGATGTAGCATCGTGGTCGCGGTGTTAAAGCAGCATCACAGGTCACAGTGTAGACAGTGATCGTGGTGTCGAAGCAGTATCGTGGGTTGCGGTATCGATGTAGTGTCGGTCGCGGTGTCGGCCGCGGTCGCGGTGCTCAATATATGTTTACTAAATATGGTATAACTCATTCATTTTAACTTTGATTTGGTTCATTCTTTTTTTGTTGGATTCATAATTGAATTCTCTAAAATAATACTATATTATTTAGATAATATCATAAAATTAAAAATAATTTATTAATTATTTCCTCAAATATCATTAACTCTCTTCTTGCACACATGTATGGCTCAATGCTATGTTAACCCCAACTCAGATCTTTATAGTATGCTTAAGTCATGATTATGAGTTGCCCAAACAAATATTTAAGCTCACTAAGGTTAATATAAAGCACAAAATAGAATATTACTAGCAAAAACATGACAAGCATTAAGATTATCTTAAATCTCTAGGATTACCAGCAAAGTTAGGAACGGGTTGTAACAATCATGACCTTGCGACAAGGAACTTCAGGCTCATGAGGATGGTGATTTAGCATGTGTTTCCCAAGTCTTCATTTGTCCTCCTAAAGATTGGAATCTACTTTGAGACACTCCTCAATGCTGTAATCCCAAGAAATTGGTGGAAGACTCCTAAAGGTTGACAACATAGGGTTGACGTCACCAGAGGCAGAAATCAGAACTAGATGGTGAGTTTCAAGGTTCTACTAAAGAAATTGAGTGTGGAAGTGAGTTATATGTGTATTAGTTCAACTTCTCATGGACTTATGTAGGCGTGATTCTAAGGAGGGAAGAAACAACAAGAACATGCCCTAGAGATCATTTTAATTAGTAATTTTGGAGATTAAATTCAGTTAAGGAGATAGTAGCAAGTCAGGGGTTTGTTGGACTCGCCTCTCTCTCCCGATTTCAATGGAACCAATATTAGATATGGAGGTGGAATAAGGAGAGAATGAGGTGGGATTACATCATAGTATAAGCCTATCCATGTGGTATTAAATCATAGTCAAAGTCTAGCTATGTGGGATTCTGAGCGTGAGGTGGAAGACTACCTAGCTGTACAATCCTTTGATCATAATTGTGCTTACACATATTCTGTGTCACATGCACAAGGTCCCAAATTATCTGAACTTTGGGTGTGTGAACCATTTATTGAACGCTTATCAAAATCAACCCCTCAACCTTATTAGAAATATCATCATCTTCTAAAAATCCTATAGGTCTCTAGATTATCCAATCATCACCAAACTTTAGGATTATCTTTCTATTAAGATTATCTTCTACTAGACCAAGATTTAGATCATAATACTAGAGATAACTACCCCTTTCTTACTAATCAAGTATTTACCTAATCAAATCATATGAGTCAGTTATAAGCTTAGAATTATGCCATAACTTGTCTTTATCTTCATTTGTTCATTATCTCATACTGGGCCAAGCATCACACCATATTATAATTATTTGATACCTGAATACATGGATTCCAAGTAAGGCCTAGATAATTTCTCATTCAATTATCTAGGTCATCAATCACTTCAGAATATTCTACAAACTTGCTAATTATCTCATAAGGAGTTTATTAAAAACTTCACAAGATTGTTGAGATCATATTATGCACAAAAATGCAATTCCTTCATCCTATCTTCCAATGGGCCTAACTGCTACATGAATAGCCCACTTGGGCATAAATTGGATTCTAAGTCCCATGACCCAAACTTAGGCCTTCCAATTGATCCATCTACTTCATTATTGTATTAACTAAGAAATTAAGGGTTTGAGCGAATCAGAATACATTAATATTGAATTCATAATCACAAAATCTAAATTTTCCAAACTTGAGGATCTTATATTCACCCTTCCTTAAATTTTGTCCCCAAAAATCAATTCTAATCATGTTAAGGTGAATGATAACCCATGTTTTCCTTAAACACTATGGCTATCAATCTTTATTGAATAGGTTGTAGCTAGATTATAATTATTTAACTTTTATTAATACAAAAAAGTTTTGAGGTTGGAACCCAGACCAGAACTATTCTAGGGGAATTTCTGCATCCTCATTCATTGCATGATATTATAACACGATGGTTGCATTTTCACTTTATGATTCATTTTCACATGCCTATCATTATTATACTCTATTCATTGGTTGATGATGTAAAATTATAAAATCCTAAATTATTTCATACATTCAACTTAGGGTATTACTATCCATGTCAATTTCATGTATCACATGTGGTTGATTAATCTTTCACACTCAGAATAAGATGAAATAAATATTAACTTGTAGCCCAAATACAAAGATCATGTTATTTTATGAGGATAGATGGCGTACCTACCATTATCCATTATTTCAAATTATTGGTTGAATTATCCTTTACCATGACTCCAAACCATGAATACATTTTACTTCCAAAAATTTCCTTGAGTTTTGCGAACTCAATGGAAAGTGCTTTACTCATAATAATGGAGTTTAGACGCAACTCTATTAAATATACCATTTCAAACATTATTTGTAAAATATGGTATTCGTTATGTCTACATCTCAACTATCATTATTAATATCCTTCTCCTTAAGGTCTCTAAGGGTATAGGTACCCCTGGAGTGATCTCCTCTTGATCCCAACGTTATGTACTAATGGAGTGCCTTTCTCATTGACCCCTTCGACCTTATGTACTAATGGAGGTGGCCATTCTCCTAACCCCATGGGCCTTATGTACACATGCATGGATTTCTCCTTAACCCACGTGCCTTATGTACTCAGGGCATGATGACCTCCTGACCACATGGATCTTATGTACCTTTAAGCATATCTACTTAACCCTAGGGTTGACATAGGATTGTACCCTGCCTAGGGTTATTGGGACATCATAACTGCATTTCATTTCTCTTATTAGTTACTCCTTGTTCCAGGACAAGGGCCTCTATTATCATTATATTGATGTATCCCATGAATCACCTTGTTGAATGAGAGTCTATAACTTAGATGTATTTCATCCTTTCATTGCACATTTTACTTGATATTACTCTCACTAAAGTTTTTCACCTTATATATTAATGCATCTAGGACATCAAGCCAATCACACAACCTTCTTTTCCAAACTTGGTGGCAATAGGGCATATATACCTCAGATGCATAAATATATCATTTCTTTCAATGTAATTTACTTTCCATTAACTATTTACCTTGGGATTTCTCTTACCAAGGTGTTCACATTTAATATTTGTTGGAATTACATGTTCCATTTCTTAAGGACAACTTCTTATGACTAGGTAGTCGTAAGGGTTTTCTTGCCCTACACCCATACCATCCCATTATAGCCTATATCTTTGAGTTTAGGTCCTTTTTGGATGTCCAACGTTACCTCAAATCTCAGACTGAGGTTAGTCAACTCACCCTTCTAAGGAAGTTTCTAGACTATGGTGCCTTCTTGGTCTATGATAGGAGGTTAGGATTTATAGCCACAGCCTGCCCCACAAGTTTAGGGTATTGAATCCCCCATAGGTCTTTTCCCATTCTCAGGTTGACCCACCCTAGGTAGGGAAACCAACCCTAAATTTGAATTGAGGGTGTTACAATCATTCTTATGTGATCATTGATATCACATGCTTCATGTATATTCAAAAACCTCTTACATGTAACATGCATGCATTACTACATGTACTTGCATGCATGCGAACTAGGGTATCTAATCTTAGTGCCCAAACTAGATTACCCAACCAATTTGTAGTTGCTCTTTCCTTTTTCCCTAAAGGGTTTGTTTGGGTTAAGTTTATTATTTTACATGTTCTACTACCATTACCCAAGATTAGGGTTTAGGGTTAGGGTTAGGGATTGCACCATGTATTTTAGGGTTTTGCATTTCTCTTGACCGACTAAGGTTTTAATACCCTATTTGATTATACCACTCAAGTCATTTATGGACTATTGGGTTTTCCCATCTATACTTAGGTCCTTCTAGGGTTTACCCTCAATAGATGGTTTACCTTGTCTATCTCTAGTTAACATTATATATTAATTGGTGGAGGATTCCTCAATCCTACTTCATCCTGATACCCCTAATTTGAGATGAGGAGAGACAAAACTTTAGGTTTTATAAGCAAAGAGATGAGAAATGGACGGAATTAGAGATGAGAAGACTTGGAGAAACATTATTTCATGCAAACCCTAGGTTCTATCCAGACAAGTATCACATTGTCTAAGGGAGTCCATGTTTACCAACTTCATGGTACCGAGGAAAATATTGTCATCCCTCGAAATTGTAATCCTTTATAGACACCATTACCTTAGATTATGCCCTAATAATTTTCCTTTTAATTGTATGTATTATATGAGATTATCAAGTATTAAATATTTGATAAATATGAGCCCAAATACCAAATGCAAAAAAACCCACTTTTGAGTCTCCCCCTATCAAGATGGACCTTCTCCTTTAATGATTTACATAAATTTCTCAAAGAAATCTAACATGCATAAGAAAAATTACTAAGACTATCTAGCTAATCCTCCTCATGACTTCACTTTAATATCTTCAAATGACTGAATCTCCATATCTTCATATCTTTATACATGGCAATTACCTAAAACTTCAACAAGCATATGCGTGGATCATTACATCTCTATATTGTGTACACAGTGAAACCAAAATATGTGCACGTATAAAAACAACACATATTGTTCACAACAAAATATTTTCACATAAACAACAATTATTTTCATCACATATTCTAACACATTATTGGTATGCTATCTCAGGTGTAATCACTGTCCATCCTTAGACCTATGTGCGTTACTGCTTGATGAATTTAGCCCATGGTTCATAATATGATAGTTAACTATATGTGATACTCATATTTGTATTATATTTGAACTAAAGTAAATAAATATGTGATAGTTTATTCATTGAATCAATACTCAGAAATCATCTAGAAAACCATTGACAATCAATAATCTGTGTACTCATTAATCACCATGTACCTCAATGTAGAACCATGCAATATACTTCAAATGAACATTATGCAATCCAATAAATCATATCATATCCAAGAAAATCAACATTCAATCTCCATGCATGTATACCCTAGAGTGTCACCATACTATATGTAACATACTAATTAAACCTAACTTAGGTCTTAAATGGGGTTTAGGGTTATCTCAGGTTTGGATTAAGAATAAGGGCCACAAACCCTAATTTCATCATATGATGAGTGTTGAGGGTTATAAATACCAATTACACATTAGAAATAACCTTGGTTATCTAA
Organism: Alisma plantago-aquatica; assembly: GCA_963693085.1. Classification (NCBI taxonomy): domain Eukaryota; kingdom Viridiplantae; phylum Streptophyta; class Magnoliopsida; order Alismatales; family Alismataceae; genus Alisma; species Alisma plantago-aquatica. The sequence continues at coordinate 596,022,962 of OY856415.1, forward strand.
TTGTATATATTATATCATTATTAACATCTAGATCAAATTATATGGATTACGATCATATCAAATAATGAACATTGGTTTCAAACCCTAATTTGCTTATATACAAATCTACTAACTTAGAATTCTAAAGCACATCATTTTCATCCTAAAATTTATTGACTTCTTAGGTCTTCATTATTATTCATCAACATCAGATAATAGAACAAAGAACATATTCATTGTATTAATCATCAAATTTAAGTTTACATGTGTTATTCATCTTATAACCATGTTTATCTTTACTTCTGGAACTAAAAACATATTTATACTCTAGAACTATTTTATTCAGATTTTACTCATTTTTTAAGTAATTTGATATATAAGTTCACTACTATCAGACTTACCATTTAATTACTACATTTTAAACAAGATAAACAAATATGGGTCAACCAAGTCGTACCATGTTAACATTTTTCATATTATCAATACATGCGTCGGGGTCAGGGTTGGCCATTAGGCCACAACATAAGCACAAAGATCTAGTATGACTACTAAGCATTTCCCTAGAACAACCTAGCTACCCTCACGTAATGGTCGTGCTTGATTACGTGGATTGGGGATGAACTGGTCTTTCTGCCAAGAGTCATTTTCTTCTTTCTCTTCGTGGTTTGACTACTATTCAGCCAACCATGGTGAGTTCAACACCTTGGTTGACTCTCAACCTCATTCCTTGGAAAATCCAACCCACGGTAGGGTTGTCTTCGGTCGAATTTGCCGAGGTCTTTGGTCATTACGACAAGCTATAGGGTGATTGGAGTAGTAAGCATGGAATCTCAACTTTAAGTAGACAAATGGAGATCAAGGTTAGGGGAGTTACTAAATCATGGAGCAAACAAAGTGTTGTAGATGTTTTTTGGGACTCCAACAATCAATTCCCACCCCTTAAGAGAGCTCACAGTGGACCTTGATGACCTTCTGATGAGGGGCCTTGCGCTCTTGATGATGGTGATTGTAGATGTGCTACCTGACTCTTCTCATGTCCTCATGAATATTGGAATCTGCTCACCCAAACCCCTTTGTTCTCTAGGCCCAAGCAATTGGATAAAGACTCCCTAGATTGACAACATAAGTCAATGTCACCAGTGGTAGAAACCAGAACTAGATGGTGAAATTCAAGGTTCTACTAAATAAATTGAGAATGGTAGTGAGTTCTACGGGTCTTGGTGCAACTTTTCACATCCTTATATAGGTACAAGTCTAAGGAGGGTAGCAAAAGGAACATGCCCTGAGATCGAGTTGGTCCGTGCTTTTAGGGATTAAGTCTATCTGGGTAGTTAGAAGTGAGTCAGGGCTTTGTTGGACTTGTCTCTATCTCCTGATTTCAATAGAACCAAGATCAAATCCACAAGAAGCCCAAGGAGAGAGTGAGGTGGGATCAGGTTCATAGTCAAATTCCTACCTACAGGGGTTCTAAGAACAAGCGCACATGGTTTAAGCACAATGTGGAAGACAACCTAAGGGCCGTCTGCTCCTCTAATCATGATTGTGATGAAATCACATGTTCCTTGTCACGCCCCAAGGTCCTGAATTATCTAGAATTCGGGTGTGATAGTCATTTATTCAATGATTATCAAAATTTATCCCTCAATCCTAATAGAAATATCACCAAATTCCAAAAATCCCTATAGGTCTCTAGGATTATCCTATCAACACCAAATTCTAAGATTACCTATCTAATTAAATTATCTCATACAAGACCAAGTTTCATATCAAAATACTAAAGATAGTACCTCTTTCTTATTGATCAAGTATTTAACTAATTTAATCACCAAGGTAACATATAAGCTTATAATTATCCCAAAACTTGATTTTATCTTCACTTGTCATTATCTCACAATAGGTCAACAATGAAGTTATATTATGATCATTTGATACCCCAATACTTAGAATCCAAATAAGGGTAAGATAATTGCTTATTTTATTATCTAGCTCACTAATCACTTTGGAATCTTCTAGAAACTAGCTAATTATTCCATATTGAGCCTATTAATCATTTCACATGATTATTGATATCATATTATGCACACAATTCCAATTTCGTTATCCTGTCTTCCAATGGGCCTATTTGCTACACAAATATATCAACTGGGATTAAATTTGATTCTAAGGCCCATGACTCAAACCTAAGCCTTACAATTGATCCAACTACTTTATTCTTCTATTAACAATGAAACTAAGTCTTGAGCTTATCATAATACATTATAATTGAATTCATATTCATAGAAACAAAATTTACCAAATTTAAGGATCTTACAGATAGGGTTAAAGTCACTACTATTGTGGTAGCTCTAGTGGTCCCTCATTCTTTGGAGAATACTAGTTGTAGCCCCAATAGTTTTCATGTGGAGGTGGGTATGTGTTTTGGTTATCATGATCAAGCTCCTCAGAAATCCTCCCCTAGTTGGGGCCCTCTTCATCTTGGCATGCTAGTAATGGTACATGTGGTTGATCTCATGGTGCATTTGTTTTTTATATGACCGCATTGCCTCCTGAATCATTTGGATGCCCTCCATGTATTCTGGAATGGTGGACATGTCATAGACATTTGATGTGGGCTAGTGATGTGAATATGAAGCTTCTTCTCTCCTCCTCACATGATGTAATTCTCTCTATTGCACTTCTTGTTGTCGTTCTACATTTGTTTCCCTGCTCCTTCAATAGGTGCTTTGAAATTACCTCTGGGGTGCTCTTTCTCCCATGATCAAGTGATTCATCCATTTGGGACCATTTAGTCAATGAGTGGCTTGGCATTATAGAGTATCTCTAGAGTGATTACATGGTGTCCTTGATGTTATGATGCACTCACTGATTAAAAAAGATAATCATTTGGGAGAACACAAGGTACTTTGTATCCACACATTTCACTTGATCTGTATTGGTGATCTCTATTGTATCACATCCTAGGTCTAGATCTATTGATGTCAAAATTCCTCCCATGATAAAGGGAATCTTACTCATACATGGAATCAACCTCATGTGATTAATCATCAACACTCTTAGGTTGACATGCTCACCACTTATCATCCACCCAAGAACAATAAGATCCTTTTGCGAGTAGCTCCCCAAGTTGTCATACCGAGCAAAAAATAGAATTTATAAGGACTTTATGTACATACCTCATTACATGGTCATGGATCCCACTATATTTTTATTTCCCTTGTGTAAAGTTAGATTTCCCAGTTAACCTTTCCCCAATTTCTACATAGTTTATGGTGGAGTCCTTCCTAGTTTGTCCCTCATTGAAGCATGCAACATGGTTAGGCTTAGGGGAAACCATGTTGTTCATCTGAGGCAATGAGTACATATAACATTTTTCAATCCAAATTAGATGGACTCCTCCACTCTATACTTGATCTTCTTCAGAGTACCACAAATTTTTTAGATCAATGTATGTCTCTTATGTGGTAGTAATCACCTTGAACAATCTTACTTGCATCATAGTGAGCGGGTGGAAGCTACTCTTTTAATCATGCACTCGGGGTGAAATGAATTTAATATGATATTTCTCTTACTTACCCTACCATATGTAACTCCTTCAAGTTGTTTCCTCAGTTGATTCAATTGATCATCCTCTAATCATGTCACAATATCAATTAGCTCCTGCCATAGTTCTACATCCTCAATCTCTTGTTCCTATTCCTTGTAGGTGTGGGAACATGAAATGGTGTTTAAGATCAATTATATCACCCTTAGAGGTTGTTCCTCCTCTTCTACATCCTCATCATCATCACATTATAGTCACCTTTGGACTTGTAGTTGTGATTGTGGCTGTGGTATAGCCATTGACGTATAATGGTGTGCCTACATTAGTTGTGGTCGATTACATGAGGACGAAGTGTCACTTGTAGCTTTTCTTCTCCTTTTCATAGATAGAGTTTCCATATCAATTGAGTCACCAACATCATTTGTATCATGATCTAAGGTTGCTTCTTCCTCCTCATTGTGTTGTAAGTGGGATTTGTGGTGGGGAGGCTAGAAGAAGATTGAAGACAGGATGACTTCCCAATTTCATCTAAGAATGGGGATCAGAAATGGAGGTAGAAGGAGATGGGGTAGCTATTTTGTGGCAACCTTCCATGCTAACCAAGATTACTCAAAACCAAGACGTGAATCAAACACCAATTAACCATATTACCAAAAGGTACATAATTTAAAATGGAATTAAATTTTTAACATTCCATAAAAATATTTACACAAAGATCCAACTTCACATTTATATCTATACCACGTAACATTACATGACTTCAGTGGCCTCGACCACAACCTATATATGAAATCTATCATTATGATAATTTCCACATTTATATTTCTCAAGGAATACTATAAAAATCTCAAGTCGATATGCATCATATACAAAAAAAAACCTACCTAAAGATGAGAGTACATAGATGACTCTAGAACTCTATACAATGACACCAACATCTCTAATTCTACTGATCTCCAAATTGAGCCTCCTTACCACCATGTATCTGACCATGTTGTTGATCACCTAAAAAGGAGTGGAAACCCATGAGGTGAGATCCATGTCCCAGTGATATGATAACACCTCTGATAATATTTATTTCTTATAGTTAGATTATATAATTAAAATAATTAAGGCAGGTGGTATGATATAGTTGAAAGACTATGCAACTTATATAAAATTATCAAGCATAATTAAAACTATAAGTATAGTTAATTACACTTGCTAGTATATGAATCACATATAACAATAGCAATAAAAGAAAACCAATAACTATCATCCAAACTACATCCAAACTAATTCACCAAATTATCCCAATAAATATACTACATGAGTGTATTACACCTTTTTACTAAGCCATGGGTAGTTTGAGGCGTACCATTCAAACTAGTATCTGACCACTACAAAGTCACAGTAAACCCTGTATAATATCTAGGATGACCAGAATCCTAAATATTTCTTCCCCTTGGTCAGTATGAGTAATAATCGTAGTAACACATCGAACCAACTACTCGAACAACCTAGTCCATCCTGGGTGTACATGCCACAACAATAGAAACTAGAAACTAACCCTCAAATCTGAGTTGTGAATGCAGTCGGTCTCAATCACATCAAAATCTGTGATACTACCTCAATCTTTCTCTAATTCCTTGGGATTAGGATGACATGGATATACCCTCCCTGCACATGCATATACTCAACGATATATGACATCGAGCTCCTTTCAAATTATTCATTTTAATATCCAACAAAATCTGACACTAAGATAGTTCTACGCTCTCTAGGCATCATATCATTAAGGTTACCCTTAATTATTTAAGTTAGATAAATATTGTGACTACATCTACTAAGTTACATACAAACACCTAAAATATTCTTCTAAAAATTTAGGGACTGCAATTTTAGAAGATATAAAATGTACAAATAGTCCAATGTCACTCTATTAAGGTGTATGTATCCATCCTTGGTCGTAAAGAGAATCAAGCCACAAATTAGGACATGTAAAATCCCATTCTGACAATTGAATCAAAATAGTAATAACTTCATGTAGTATTATCACCAACATTCAAAAAATTTCATAGAGCTTAATGAATCATAAACAAGAAAACACCCAAAATTTCATCACAAAAAATCTATAGATGTAAAAGTTATGCTCTTTCTAAGATATAGGAAATCATATGCTTAAAACCTATCATAGATGAGCATTAATATTATAGTTTTGGTTAACCATCACACAACACCATAAATGTGATTATAGACCCTACCTTTACATAGGATAAGCATAATACAATAAGAAATAGTACATGAGTCTAACTTTTATTCTTTTGATAGTAAAAGATCACATATCTGACATTTTTATGAATCATTACACTTATATTTCGAATTTTAAACCTTGCATATTCAAGTAAATGTTCACTTAACAATAGAAAACATTCATGGACTCTAAATAAAACTCAAGGACTTGTATTTTCATCTTGTTATATAAAAGAATGATTAAAATATATTATTTTAGCATTTTACCAATTTCTAGAGTAAGATTAAAGTCATACAAGTAGGAAGTAGTCAAGAAATGCTTTTAAGGTTATATCACTAACCTTGGTACAGAAGAAACTAAAGTCCAAGAGGGGAAACTCTGAAATCAACAATAGATCACCTAGCTTAGTCCACCAAAACTCCAAAAACGTTTCTATCTTCAGGAACAAGGCAAATATAAAGGAAAGAGGATAAAAAGAGAGTGTCCTTCAACCTTATGACCATGTTTCCAGCATGAAGAACCATGAAACTCAAACATGGTATGAGAGAGAGTGAAGAAAAATAAAGAAAATGGTTTAAAAGTAGGGTTCTTAAATGTATGGATCAAGAAACAAGATTGAAAGCCTTTGATCAGTCCAAGGAAAGCTTGATCTTGAGAATACATCGATGAGCAATGTGATCATCAACCCCTATGGGTTTTTAGAACTCTATGATCTACAACAAAGGATTTGTAAAAGTTGAGAGGAGAGAGAGAATCAGGGTATTTATATAGGTAGGGTAGATTATGGGTCTAAGAACTAGTTTTCCATCAGTCACAAGGGACCAGAAGACTCATCGGTCATGCTAACTAGTATTCCATCCAAAAAATTTATGGGTGCATGGTCACTTTGTCTTTATCGGGTTGATGGTATACAAGTTTGTTGTCGATCTTGTAAACTCGTCGAGCAACCAAGTCCATCGGCTGATTGATCAACGGATACCTTTGGTCATCTAGCCAGCGACCTCGTCGAGTGTCGAAGGTTTGACAACCAATTAGGCTAACAAGGTCTTCGTCAAGTGGTGCACAACTAGATAGTCAATGGGCCACTCAATTGGTGAAGCCCCAACAATTTTACATACATAACAAATAACAAGAGGTACCATCTTACCCAAAAGCCGTCGGTCTGGCTATCATCAGTTGGCTAAAACAAGGAACATCACCATCAATTTGATGATGTTTCTACCCCAAAACACTCATCCCCAACAAGATAGAGGAAACTATCGACCAACAAGTTGTTGACCGAAAAAACACTACACTACTACTTACCAGCTTATATAGATATAAATCCCACGAAATCAATGTTTAAAAGCATCCAAAGTAGAATAAACTTTGCAAGCTTGTTAAAGTACCATGTAACATATAATGCAAGTGTTAGGATTAGTTTTAGACCCAATTCATACAAAAGTCTGTAAATCACATAAAATTGTATAACTTGAGAAAATGTTAGAGTTGAGTAAAATCTTAAACATAGCTTTATCAACTGATTTAATATATAAACCAAAATTTATTTTCAAATACTAAGCATCCAATTAAGAAAAATAATTATGTTTATGTATTAAGAAAGGTTAGGGCCTTATAACTGTAAACCCCTAACAATGATTTTGCCCTCAAAATACTAAAGAAATAAAAAGGGGTACTTTCTAAATATCTTGTCTTCTAACTCCCACACAGCTTCCTCGACCCCATAATGATGCCACAACACCTTCACTAAAGATATGACCATCTTAGTAAGCTTCTACACACCTCTGTCTAGGATCAACACTGGTCTCTTTACATATGAAACATCCTCATATAGATCCACCTCCATTGATTGTATCATATGTTCTCTATCTGGATGGCACTTCCTCAACATTGAGATGTGAAAGACATTATGCAATTTGTGTAACTGTGGAAGCAACTCAAACTTGTATGCCATCTTTCCAACTTAAGCTAATACAGGGTAAAGTCTCATGAGATTGGGAGCCAGCTTACCCTTTTTACCAAACCTCTGAACATCCTTCCAAGGGGAGACTTGGAGATATGCATAGTCTCCAACTTGGAGCTCTAATGGTCTATGACCATTGTCTACAGATGACTTTTGCATGTCTTGTGTTGCCTTTAACTGTTGTTGGATTACCTTCATCTTCTCTATATTTTATTATACCAGCTTAGGACCCGACAACTTAGATACATATACCTTGTACCAACAAAGAGGTGACCTACAACACCTACTGTACAAAGACTTATATGGTGCCATGTCTATAATCCTATAGTAATTATTGTTGTAGGCAAACTCAATTAGGCTCAGGTGAATATAAAACTTCCCAGAACATGAAGTACACATGCCCTCAAAATATTTCCTCCATCTCCTATATGGTCCTTTTTGACTGGCCATCTATATACAGGTGGAAGGTTGAAGTAAACCTCAACTGTGTCCCTAGATCTATATGTAGATTCTCCTACAATGTACTTATGACCTTTGTCAAATGCTATTGTAACTGGTATGCCGTGTAGACGAACTATTTCATCAACATAGATATGTGCCAGTTTCTCTATAGTGTAGGTTGTATTGATCAATAAAAAATGAGATGACTTTGTCAACTGATCAAAAATCACCAAAATGGAATCACGACCTTAGTTGTTCTAGGTTGACCAACCACAAAGTCCATGGTTATGTGATCTTATTTACATTATGGAATTGGAGAAGGTTGTAATGTTGTTGTATGCTTCTGATGCTCTGCTTTAGCATGCTGACAAACTGGAAATTTGAAGAAAAAACTCTGGCACATAACACTTTAAACCTTGCCACCAATACAAATCCTTGAGATTATATACATCTTCACACTATCATGATGTGTAGCATACATTGAGGAATGATCCTACTTAAGTATCATCTCCCTTAGACCTCCTACATCTCGAACCACCACCATGTTGTGAAAACACACTGCCCCATCATCCGTCTCATGAAACCCATCATGATTCCCATTGCCAAACTCTAATCTGATATTTTGTATCACAATATCATCCGTCTCATGAAACCCATCATGATTCCCATTGCCAAACTCTAATATGATATTTTGTATCACAATATCATCCTTCTAGGTATCCCTAATCTACTATATCAATGTCAGCTTGACGTGAAAATGTTGCAACAAACTTGCCAACAAGAATACTTCTAACTGTAGATTCATCTACATAAGAGACACCAACATATCCCTCTTATGACATGCCATGGAGTACAAATGTACTTTATACCGATGACAATGAAGATGAATATGACTTCTTGCTCAAAAGCATTAGCTACTACATTCAACTTTCTAGGATTATAGTCTATCATACAGTCATAGTCCTCGATCAATTCCATCCACCTCCTTTGCCTCATGTTCAATTCCTGCTTCGAGTAATTATACTAGAGATTCTTGTGATTTGTGAAGATTTAACACTTCTCTTTATACAGATAGTGTGTCCAAATCTTCAAGTCAAGAACTACGAATGTCAGCTCCAAGTCATTAGTTGGGTAGTTCTCTTCATGTTTCTTAATTTGTCGAGAGGCAAAGGAATACATGTTCTTGTCTTGCATAAGCACAAATCCGAACCCATTCTTTGAGGTACCATAGAAAAGGATGTAGCCTTTCCCAAGCTCTTAAAACACCAACACTGGAGCACTTTTTATCTTATCCTTTAGAAAATGGAAAGAACACTGACACTTGTCATCCCAAACAAAAGGAACACCGTTCCTAGTCAGCCTGGTCAATGGTAAAACTACAACAATGAAGTTCTTGATGAACCTCCTGTAGTAACCAACTAAACTTAGGAAGCTCCAAATCTCATTCGGTGTCTTGGACCGCTCCCACTCCAACACTGATTTCATTTTCTTAGGGCCTGAACAAACACCCGACATGACCAAGGAAAGACACCTCATATAGCTAAAACTCATATTGCTGAACATAGCATATAACCCATGTTTCCTCAACAACTCCAATGCCTGGAGAAATTGTAGCTCATGTTGTTGACTATTTCTGGAGTATATCAAGATATCATATATAAACACAACCACACACTAGTCAAGATACCGCTTGAACACTATGTTTGTCAGGTCCATGAATGATGTTGGTGCATTGGATAGTCCAAATAGGATAACCACAAAGTCATAATGACTATACCTAGTCCTAAAAGTAGTATTAGGTATGTCATCTTCCTTGATTCTCAACTGATGATACCCTAACCTCAGATCTATCTTAGAAAACATTATAGCACCTCTCAAGTGATCAAATATATCATCTATCCTCAACAACATGCGCTTGCTATTCAATGTGACCTTGTTCACCTTCCAGTAGTCTATGAAAAGCCTCATAGAGCCATTCTTCTTCTTCACAAACAACATTAGAGAACTCCAAGAGGTGTGCTCAGTTGTATAAATCCCTTCAACTCCTATAACTACTTATTTATCCTTCATCTTAGATGGAGCCATAATGTAGGGTGCATGTGCTTTGGGTTGCATGCCAGGAACTAGATTGATCTTGAAATTAATCTCTTTTAGGGGTGGAACACCTTGAAACTCATTAGGGAAAACATCAGCAAACTCACATAGACATATACATCTGGGATACTAAGACTCCTCACCTAGGTTGAAAAGAGTGGGAACTGGGAAGGGATCCACTCCCTACTGAATCAAATAAAAAGGAACATGCCATATACAAATACCACTATTTTTTTGCAAAGGTATGATAATCCAATTTATTCAAAGTATGATTCAAGACCCCAAATGTAGCAGTGGAATATAAAATATATAACTTTTACATTGCTTGATAGAATCACCATACTTCACCACATATGGTGATACATAAGAAAACTAAAATAATCATAGGAACAACACAGGGTCATCTAACCACCTCAAAAGTGTCTCCCAAAAAGGTTCAACTACCCCTAATGATGTCCTAATCCAACTTGGTTAACTTCTCCTTGACCTACACCTGAGGTAGGAAGTGCACCCCATCAAGAGGAGAAAAGTAGATGAATCAACATAAATGCTGATATGAGCATATTAAATTGGGATTGAGAAATATAATGGATAAAGGATGTCAAATAAATAAGGCTTCCCATAGAAAAGTAAAGTACTACCCAAGCGGGTATAAAAATAATATTAATATCATAATGAAGAATATAAACAATAAAAGATTTCTTACCTTTTCAATGATGTCACAATAGTAATATCACAAATCATAAAAAGTTGCATGGTGAGTAATACACAGACTAGCATATATATACAAAAAAGTAGGGTAGGAACCCATATGTATTCTGTACCAAAGGGTAGGATGACTTAAACCTCAGTGCTAAATAAATATAGTATTTTATAGGGGAATAAAGCCTAGTGCATGGTAGGCGAATTAAATCTAGTGCATAATATTGTATGTGGTAGGGGAATGAATCCCACTTCTTGGCAGGGGGATAAAAACTAGTTCTTAAATATCAAACATTATAAGTTGTAGGGGAATATAACCCACGCACATGCGTGTGTGTGTGTGCGCATAATGCGTGTGTGCATAACGCGCGCATGTGTGTGCGTGTATGTGTGCCTGCGCGCACACTACACGATTCTATATATGCGCACGTAAGAGGGGACGCTCCCCACTATGCGTCGCAAACCTCCCTGAGCTTTGCTCGCTGCGCTGCTACACTCAAAAACCTCTTCGTCGAGTTTTGTTTGCTTCGCTTCGCTCTTGCTCTTCCCTGCCCTTCCTTCTCCGGAGTGTGTTAAGGGAGCATGAATTGAGTTGAACCCTTTTTTTGCCTCAATCGAAAATAGGTGAAACACTTCATGCGACTCCCCTTCGCCTTCCGTCGAAGTGTAGGTATAGGTTTTCGCAAGCCGAGCTCGGTATGGGATCATTCACCCACATCCGAGCGACCCCGACATGTCATCCTGAGCCAAGCACCGCCACCTAAGACTTTTGTCGATGCTCATATACGACATTCACCTTTTTAGGGAATCCCCGATTTCTGGTTCGAGGGTTCGGATCGTTAGACACGGTGGACGGTACAACCCTAAGGATTACGGGGATTCGAAAGTTCGATACTCTAAGCCGGTATATGCTAAGTGGGGGCATATCACTGAAAATAAAGAATGAGACATGGTGAAGATTAACGTGGGTTCCAAATAGCTTCTTAACCCTAAGTAAATTCCCAGGAGTCACTACCTCATCCGAAAACTTCGACTCTATGAAGTCCGAATTGAATCTTTCTATCCACCGTGCAAGGAGAATTGTTGGGCGCGAAGCGAGCCAGCCTGCTTCTTTATATTTCATTCCTCTCCCTAAAGGTCAATTTGTACCTCTCGCTAACGCTCGAGCCATTTCCATCCCTCTCCCATACGGTCGCTTCGTTCCTCTTTCTAGAATAGAGCTCGATTCTACGTCAGATATGAACGAAAAGCGAGATGAATGTGCGTGCTATTTTCAAATCGATTGATAGATGTCCTGATCCAGTGAGAAAGAGGGGGTTGCCTATATGGTGTCACTATTTATAGTTATGACTAATCAATCATACATGCAAATAGTGCAAGCAAGATAAAGTATAGACAAACACAGATAGTGGATGAGATCATCCAACTGATATCAATGGGGTCAAAGGACCCATAAATAAGCATTCAAGATTTACACAATTAAGATACTTCCATGATCTCAAAGTCAACAATTTGAAAATTTGGATTTCACAAAATTAGTATGAACAATATACATATTTGAATCCAATAAGAATATACAAAGGAATGAGATGATCACAAGATAAGAATCAACATAGGATACTTCAAATGGAATAAATCCTCAGAAGAGAGAGAATATGTGTCAGCTAATTTATTCTAGAGAGAGAGGCAAAATAGGTTTATTGCTCAATAAGAATAATATGGACGCAAACATACCTTGATAAGTTTGTCAACTTGTCAAATTATAAATCTTAGATCCAATTTAGAGTTCCATGATTTGAAACACTGATGGCTGAGAAAACATCATCATGAAATTACAAGTCTTTGATGACTCATACAAGGGACTTGAATAGTAGGATAAGAGAGAAGGTTAGGAGTCATGTCCTATTGGTCAAGTGATTTCTATGTGCGTAAAGGCCATTTGGAGGGGTCTATATATAGGACTGTTTGACTTGGGTGGAAAGAAACTTATCTATTTTTGTTTACTAAAGAAAATATGCAACATTTATTGTAATAGGAGAAAAGTTGAGCATTTTAACATAAAAACATCATTTCCCTTTCGTGTTTTTTTGTCTATGTTTTATCATATATATATATATATATATATACAACTTGATCACATAAATATAGACTATTACATTTACAATCAAGAGACTTATAAGTTTCTCATTGTGTAATATTTATTCAGTGTGAATATGTATAATAATTTGATGTACACTATTGTAGGATATTGATAGTTGAATTCTTTTTTTTCTTCTATAATTTCATTTCAAAACCTCCTATATATACTTATTAATACCATAATAAAATAACTTTCTCAAAATGTTTCTCTTCTCACTTTAGAGTCATTGAAAACATGTATAACAAATTTATTTCAATAAAAGGCATTTATTTAATTAACATTAAGTTAGATCTAAATTTCTAAATTTGAGGCAACCATATATGTTGCTAATATATTTTACAATAATAATTTTTTAGGGTATACAAGTGCTAATAAATATATATGTCAACAACTAATTACATGGATTTCATATCAAAAGGTGTAAACATTATCTATGGAACTATTTTTTTCCTTGTTGCTAACAATTTTGAGGATATAATAGGGAGTTTATTAAGGTAATATTTTAGTCAAGATTATTATTATTTATCATTTGGGATAAGTATTTGAATATATAAATTTGAGAACATTCACATGTTTCCAAATAAATATGTAATTGAGCGAAAATGTTTGTTTCCTTTATGAAATGCTAATGTGATTATTTTTATCTATTTATTTTTATCTTTAAAACATTATTTAGAGAGACTTTAGATTATGAAGTTTGTTATAATATATTAAAATATCTCACATATTCCACATTATTGCAATTACTTCAGTCCCATTGTATTTGAAAAGTAAATACATTTTTATATTTTCCATCATGATACATTTTTCACAGATTTAACATGCATGTACAACAATATTCTCCTTTATGTTACACTGCAGTTTTATAACATATATTATATATGTATAATATATATTAATAAATTTTCTTTATTACAACTTCACATATATTATATATGTATAATCCATACAAGTTGGTTTACATTATTCATTTAATATATTAGATGTTCTCTTTAAATAATAAATTTAATATTTATCGCTTTATCTTTCATTTTCTTTTCTTAATAAATCTAAGGCATATAGGAACAATCAAAAGATGTGAAACTCGTACACAAGAAAACTAAAATGTGAGGAATGTGATTTTGTCATTAATTTTCCATTTTGGTAATGTATCCTAATTTACTTAAATTTTTTGGAGTTTAAGTTATATTCTCTCTGCTAAACGAAACTAGGATAGATAAGATCATCCAACTAATGTGGAAATTCACACATAGACTAATTTTGTTATGTGAAATTCGAATTTGGGATTTATTTTCACATTTGAATTCATTAAACATATTATTTAATATTTTGGAATAAAACTCACATTTTCTTTTCGAAATAAAATTAGGATAGTCATTTTTTCAAATAATGTAAAACTTGACACCCAAGTTAATTTAGATCCAAGGAACACGTTTTTACCATTATATTTTATTTTTGAAATTTACTTTTGTGAGTCATATCAATATTATGGTTTAGGCAGATTATCTACATATTTTTTAACAAATCCGAAATTAGAGCCCTTTAATTTCACAATGTCACCAAAATGTTATATATTATTATTATGCACGAAATTCCACAGTTTGCACATTTAAAATAATCCATTAATTTCATATTTATTTAGAAAATGGAACATTATTAGTATTTATGGACATGAAATTACTGATTGTTACTCCAAAATGTGTTATATGTTTTATTTAGACATTATGTGAGTATTAGTTATCAATGGAAATACATGTAACATATTAGCACATATTTAAGTTATAATGTAAACATGTGAGGTTGTTTAATTTTATCCTTGTTTGGTCAAATCTAGGAAGCCAATCTTACAATCTTTCTAGTTATGGAATAAAGTAAGATTCAAAGTTTTGGTTCGTTACATTGGTATCCACCACCTGTGCTAAGAAAGTTTTACATCCTTATCTCATCAACTTCTATGCCATCATAGATGACACAAGATAGGTAGAAAGAATCTTCCTATATCCTTGGAAAGTTCAAGAGAGATCACCATCACAAAATATCACAAATTTGAAATCATAGTCCAAAACAACCTTATACTTCACCAAGGTATCCATCCCTCATATCACATTGAAACCATGCATATCAAGAATCATGCAATCAATTTGAATGTTGCATCCTGAGAAAGAGAGAACGCAAGATGGACACACTTCCCACAATACTATGCAACTAACCAACGGGGTTTCAAACAAAAGATTATCAACTCAACTATAAATAGGCAAGATACAACTATATATCACCTCTCTTGTGATAAATGAGTGTATTGCACCCAGATAAACCAAAATAGATAAAAAGGTAGATGTAAATAAGTCAAAATGAAAAAGTTCCATTAGACCTATTGTGACTCATGGGTTGACCACTACTTCTAGCTCACTTATAGCATATTGTCAGAAATTTTATTCTTCTGCAATAGAGTATGAAATTGAATATAGTCAAAAAAATTATTCTACTATTTTTTAATGGTGTTTTGTATACCAATATAAATAAAGATTTGAAAATTTTTACACCCTTTTCAACATACATTTTGAGTATGTTGGGAATGGATATTTGATGTTTTAATTTTTTAGTAAAGAGGTGATTGATTTCACTTCTTTATAGCACGGTATCAGAGCCCATGGTAGTGAGAATCTGACTATTTGAATTTTGTCTCCCTAGTCAGAATCCTTGCCTTACATAGTTTCCCTTTAAGTTACATGCTTACCCTAGATTTGATATATGTCGATGAAAGGTTGATTTAGGATCTTATAGTTACACATTAGCATCACTTTGAGTAAAAACCTAACATATTTACAATTGAAAGATTGTTAAGTAATCATAATAACCTAATGTTGTTTAGGTTTGCCTTTAGGCAATTATTAGGGCATGGAGTTGAAGTAAAGGTGTCTAGAAAGGATCAGGGTTTTGGGGGATGGCAATATTTTCCTCTAGGATACTAGCTTGGTTTATGAGGACTCCTGTGTCCATATGATACCGGCCTAGCTTGAGCTGATATGGATTGACCGATATAGCTTTCTTTTAGGCAATAGTAACCTTAGAATTCTATGTTGTATATCTTTGGGAACCCAAAGTTTTAGGTGTATGATGACTTGTTTGAGGATGGATACCAAGATAGTTTCCTTATGTCCCTTAGGACCACATTCTTGGATATTTTATCCCTAGAACCTAGACTTTGAAGTTTTGGGTTAATTGAGCTATAGAGTGCGCAGTGGAAGTGTAATGGATCTTGTACATGGTGTAGTAGACTCATCCTTTAACCATAGTGTAGTTTGGTTTTATAGGTTGAACTCTTTAAGGGGTGGAGTATAGTTAGTTTTATGATGTTAGGTGTTTAGATTTTGAGGACAAAATCCTCTTTAGGGGGATGGAACCCTATGACATTTTGAAATCTATCTATTTTATCTTTAGAAACCCTAACCCCATCCTTAGGTTGTTGTGCTTGGATCCTTGGTCTTGACCAAATAAGTAATAGTGGTAGCCCTAATACGTTGTATATATGTTAATGAACATATAATGATCATCTTGAGGAATAATTCATATGGTCAAACCCTAATGAACACATCATGCACATAATAAGAGTAACTCACATATTCATACTAATTATGGATACACATGATGCTAATAATGTCATGAACTGATAAATCTTAATGATATGATGATAAAGAATAGTATAACCTAATCTTGACATTAATGCATGCTATAATGAAATATAATGATCAAGATGATCCCAAACCCTAAGTTGTAATCAAATAACCTTAACCTATGCATCCTTCATGTCATTGATGATACATTACTAACATTAGGTGGCATAATCAGATAACATAACTTGGTACACATAAATGATATATAATCACCTAATCATATATTAATCAAGTTATTGATATGAAATTCATATCATCTGGTTACCTAGTACACACCTAATTAATCACCTAATCATGGCTTGGTATGTGAATCAATTCATTAATATGTAAATATGTCCAGCGTGGTTCACTAAAATATAGATAATGACTTCAATATGGATAAGAAGTAACTCGATTCACATAAATGTGCATAATCAATAATAAGAAGTGAATAAATATGATAAGATGATTAATGAAGACATTAATGCGAATAAGAAAGGTAATGTGACAATTTTTAATATACATACAAATAATCAATGTGACATAATTTGGATTAATTGTAGACTTAATAACAAATAGAATAAAATGTCCTATCAGATGCAAGATAATTTGTTATAATTAATATAATGATAATGTGAGGATAATGAAGTGTAAATCCAAATTATTAATCAAATATATTGAGATAATTGAGTAACCTCTAATTGTGTACAATAATGAAATATAATTCTTTTTGGCAACCAAGTGAATATGACATGACATAATTAAAAGAATAATAATGATAATGTGATATCCTAATAAATATAATGCTAATGTTACAAAAATGTAAATAATGATAAATATCCTAAAAAGAATATCTTAATGGAACCCTAGGTGATCCTTGAGAACCTAAGCTATGTTGAGTTACATGTGAAATATGTCAGTGAAAGTTTTATGGTTAGTGGAACAACCTAAGTTTTGTGACGAGGTGTTGCTCACTCACCCTTCCCTCCTTGCTTATGATTTTGGGGATGAAATCCTTATAAGGGGTGGAGTGTTCTAACATATCGAATCCTAGACATTTTGTCTTTTAGCCCTCTTTCCCATCTTTTCCTTTCATTTCTTTCCTTCTTTGCCTTTCTGTTTAATTTGTGGATATTTTGGTGGTTTCATGGACATTTGTTCACCTTTTATGCCAATAAAGGGGTTTATGCACAAACACCTCACACATTTTAATAAAGGTCTAATATGTAAATTTACCACTCATGTGACATATTAATAAAATATATTCATTCTAGATCGTTCCTTAGCCTTATGGAGCAAGGAAGAGAAAAAGGAATGAATAATTTTTCTTTAAGCATGTTAATGTGATTAATTAATATGAGAAATTTTGGAAATATTGGATAATGGACTAAAATTCATAAAAGGAAAACTAATTGGTTAAAAATAAGTTGATATTCATTTTCCTTGGGTTTGGTTTGTCTTGTAGGCCAAGTTTCATAATTTTGGGACAATAATAATTATATCTCTTTTATTTTGAAAAGAAAAGATGAGTTTTCTCAAAATATTAAATAAAATATCAAATGACTCCAAAGGTAGAAACTAATCTTAGATTCAAGATCTACACATTAAAAATAGCCTTTGGGTGAATTTTCATATAATTTGGATAATCTTTAATATACATGTTAATTTAGGAGAGAGAAAGTGTGTAGAACCTTCAAAATACTAAGTAAATATATAAACAAATCCAAAAGGAAAAAATGATGACAAATTCATGTCCAAGACACTTAATGGGACTTGTGGGTGAAATTTCATAAAATTTGGAGAAACGTAATGTCATTAATGCATGAGGAAAGAGAAAATATGATTTGATTTATTTAACACATACAAAGTTCTCAAAAGACAAACATAATTGTATATTTTGATTCCTCATATCAAAAGTAGGCTAGAGGTCAAATTTGAATTAATTTTGGCTTCATT
Source organism: Alisma plantago-aquatica (assembly GCA_963693085.1). Lineage (NCBI taxonomy): Eukaryota > Viridiplantae > Streptophyta > Magnoliopsida > Alismatales > Alismataceae > Alisma > Alisma plantago-aquatica. The sequence continues at coordinate 596,041,664 of OY856415.1, forward strand.
TGCACCCTCAATTGAGGAAAGATAAATTATTAAATAAATATAACTTGCACTTTAGTCGGATTTGATTTAAATGTCACACTCCTATTTCCTTTTTATTTCTAGGTGGGTCCACCCTTTGGATGGCTGGGATGCATCCTAGGACTGTGCCCACTAGATCCGACAGTGTGGGAGTTTTCTCCTACCTCGGGTAGGAAAGGGCCGCCGCGAACAATGCTTATGCACTGGAATTTTGCGATTTCCTACCTCACTTCTTGATGGTTTTCCAAAATTTTTGGTTCTTTGATTTCATGACAAGATTCCACATTGGGCAAGCTATTGAATGCTTCCTAGTTTCCATTATTTGAGTTTTTCCCAATTCTTGGACACCACAACATCTCGGCCGACTAGCCTTAGCCCTAGAACTCGAACCGCATCTATAAATACTTCCACTCGAGCCATCCTTGGCCCCAGAGCGAATCATCTCTTCCCCCAATTCACTGGAAAATGGTGTGCATCTCTGCCAGTAATGGAGTTTCTATTATAGGATTGTGGCATTGTTCACCTTTTCTTGGTGGAACCCACGACCAGATTGATGGTTGCGGTGAGTTCCTTACAACTTGCTATTCAAATTCGTGCCTTTAGTTTGTTGTTTGATTGCTTGATGAGGATTTCCCCAAATCCTTTGCAACTGCTGCTCATGGAACGAAGGCCATGGCTGGCCTATGAGAAGGATCAATCTCCTTCGTGGTTTCCCAATTTTACTCCTCTATTTTCCCCTTTTATTTTGTTTTTCCACGGAGGGCAAAATCATCTTTTTTCCTCCTTTTCCTTTGCTTTGGGCTAGTCTAACGAGCCATTAATTGAGATTTGACCTGTTGACATGGAGGCCTTTGATTGGTCTGAGTCAGCAGGGTCGGGCCCCATTCTTCCCTCTCTCTTTTGCTCTTGCAAGATATTTGCTTTGGCAACATTTCCTGATTGGCCGATTTTGTAAAAATTGTATCTTTTTCTCTGGTTGTCCAAAAATTAAAATAAAATATATTCTAGAATTGGAAAAATGTGATCTTTCTAATAAAAATATCTCCAAGTATTGGTTTTGCATTTTTTCAAGGTGATTTTCTAGAAAATGAATTACTTAGTTAAAAATGTTAAAAATCACCATAAATGCATCTAAAAGCCCATATCTTCAAAATACATAATATTATATTTTTTCTTAATCCAAAAACCTAACTAAGTCAATGGTGATAGTTTTAGAGTCAAAATTGAGGTTTTGTTTGAAAAGTCCAAAAAGTTAGGGTTTCCTTTCCTTTATACATGAGTAAACCCTAATACATGTTAGTACATTGAAAATAGGAAAAGTGCAACTTGGAATCCATTAAAGTGGTGCAAGTTGATAATTGGAATCAATATTAAAGGTATATGCATCTAACGCCTTAGTTGGGAATTTTATGCCTTAACCTAATATTCCCTAATGAGGCTTAATTGAACCTAACTCTTATCTTGAAATCCTAATTTCTTGTCCCTCAAATTAGATTGTAGTTTCTTATTGTTTGGGTTTTAAACCCCACTTCCATGATTATTGATTCATATGATTATACTTGCCATGACTACTTTTCTAGCATGTAGATTTATGTTCTATTTAATTTAAAGTAGCGGTACTTATGTACAACAATCCATAGAGGGCATATAAATTATCACCCTGGGGAATGTTTTTATTCTCCCCATAATATTGTGGGTGACTGAGAATGTCTCATTCTCCCCTCACCTAAGGTTAGAGGTCCAGTAGGTGCCTCAACCCTACTTAGTTAGGTAGACATAATTATCTTACATGCAAATCCTTTTAATACAATTGTTAATGGTAAGTTTTTTTTTGATATAGCTTCATACTCTTGTTGTCTTCATACCCTAGCCTATTTTTATTTGCTTTACTTTTCTTGTTATCCTATATTAATTTTGTGACACATACTTGTTTTCCTTTCCCTTTTTCTAGGTGTCTTCCCAACCACCCAGGTGCAGAGCAAGGTAACTGATATGTCATGAAGAACTTAGCTTTTGGCTTGGACTTGGTTGATGGAGAAGTTGATTTGGAGGCAAGATTGTAGTAGTTAGACTTCCCTATATCTAGATCCTAAATGTTTATCTTGATGTAAACCCTAATGGGAGAATTTGATGTATTTTTGTAAACCATTATATGAAATTAAATATAGTCAGAAATTTTATTCCGCTGCTTTCTAATGGTGTTTTGTATACCAATATAAATAAATATTTGAAAAATTTTACACCCTTTTCAACATACCTTTTGATTATGTTGGGAATGGAGGTTTGATGTTTCAAAGTTTTAGTAAAGAGGTGATTGATTTCACTTCTTTACACAAATAATGTTGGGTATACGAAAATATAAGGAGGTTATATCTCTATCATCTTAATTCCAAGGTATTAGATAGCAGTTGAGTCTGTATCTCAAATTTTGATATGATTCAAAGCGATTGCAGTCATAACTAGAATTTGAGGGTTTATAACCTAATTTCTGGTGAGTAGACTATTTTAGTAGTTGGTTGATACACCACTGTGTTTATTACTCATACAGACTGAGGGGAAGAGATCTTTACGATTACAACCATCCTAGATCTTATACAGGTAGATTGTGACTTCATAGTGGTCAACTAGTAGTTTGAGTGATACACCTCAAACTATCCATGGCTTAATAAAAGGTGTAATCCATGTTGTAGTATATTTGTTAGGATTACTTGGAGAACCACTTTATTTGATAATGATTGGTTTGCTTTTCTTGCCAGTATTATATGATATTCATATCCTAGTAAGCTTAATTAACGGTACATGTAACTTTAATTATGCTTAACCATTTTATATAAGTTGCATAGTGTTTCAACTTTATTACTCTATCTGCCCCAACTTCTTTAATTATGTAGTCTTCTTGTAAGCAATAAATGTTATTAGAGGTAATTAACTATACATTTAATATATGTGACTTCTTACTAGTATTATATGTGATTCATATCTTGGCAAGCGTAATTAATCATACATGTAACTTTAGTTATGCTTGATCATTTTATATAAGTTGAATAGAATTTCAACTCTATTATACTATATGCATGTACTGTTTTGATTATTTAATTTTTTTGTAAGCAATAAATGTTTGTAGGTTATATCATATCACTGGGACATGAGACTCACCTCATGGGTTTTGACACCATTTTAGGTGATCAGGAACACAGTCAGACCCATGGTGGCGATGAGGATCAATTTGGAGATCACTAGAGCCAGAGAGGTTGGTGTGGTAGTATAGAGTCCTAGATTCGTCCCTGTCTCTCAGGTCTAGGTAGGATTTTTGGTACATGATGTATATCGACATTGTATGCCTTTAGCAATATAAATGTTGTAATTATAAAAAGGATATATTTTGTATACATGTTGTGGATGAGGCCACTGAACTCATGTACTGTTACTTGGTATGGATATAAATGTGAAGATGGACCTTTATGTAAATATTTCTTATAAAATGTTATTATTTTAATTTGGTTTAAATTTTTATACCTTTTGGTAATATGCTTAATTAGTGTTTGATCATCATTTTAGTTTTGAGTAATCTCATTCAGAATAGTGGGTTGCCGCAATTCGGTGGTATGAGGGCCTTAGGTTTGTTGAGGCTATAAGGACATATGACTTAGGTTGTTGTGTCTACTCTTACATATCCAACATATCTAATCATAGTTTATGGTTATGCATATATGTCAAGAGAACATGAAAAACATGCCAGAAGTAGTTATGTTGCACCTAGAGGTGGCAGTAGGAGACAAGTATAGGATGAAAGAGTACCCAAGATAGGGCCAGAACAACTTGTATGTTACAACCCCAATTTTTGGGTTCTTTTGGAGAGAAATGTAATTTCTCATATTAAAGTTATTTGAACAAATAAGGATATAATTTGTTTCAAATAAATGGATTTCATTTAAAATAGCCTTGTTGTTTGATTTGTGGGCTTTATTGGCTATTGGGCCCAATAACAAGAAAAAGGCAAAAGAAACTCCATTATTTGAGTAAATAAGAAAATGGAGAAAAGAAATATGTGGAAAATAAGTGGAAAGAGGTATAATTGAGTTATCCTTGGTGTAATTTCGTATCCCAAGGATTCCTAATGTTAAAATAAATGACAATGAGGAAAATAAAAAGAAAGATAAAGAGAAATCCTTGAAAAGAGATATTTTAATAAAGAAATAAACAAGATAATGAGAAATAATGGACATAGATGCATAAAAAAAATAAGAGAAAGAGAAATAGTTTCCTAATTGTTCTCGTGAACATCATGATGACTCTTTCTTTACAAAAACAACAAATTAATGATGTTAATATGATATATATAAAAAAGAGAAGGGAAGTAATAAACTACTTCCTAAAAAAAAGTGATGCCTTGCCAACGTGATTCAAACTTGGGCACCAAACCACAGACTGACATACTTTGTATATAAGTAAGGGGGTGGACACCCAGTGTTGGCAACCCTAGATGGGCCTCATCCCATAACTATTCATAGCAAAACTACCCCCATTCTCATCATAGTTGTGGCTTCCATCCGTCTCATCAGGTCCCCTATCCTTTCCCCATTGTTTTCCCCCTTCAACATTCTTAGGGTTGTTGTCTAAGAACTTGTGTAAGGGGCGGAGCATTTTGAGCTGCTCCTTTTCGGCATGGAAGGATCAACAGAGAACAATGGTGGTAAAGTCCTCAGAGAAGGGGAGGACAAGCAGCGTTGGTAACAACCTGGTGGGTCAAGTCCAAAGGGAGAAGAAGCATAGAAAGTAGAAAACGTAATGGACTAGGGCATGTCATAGGTGGGTGATGGAAGAAGGAGTCCAGCCAGACCCTCTAGCGGTGAAGGAGCCCATGGCAGGTTCGCACATAAGCTGGGTGTAGAGGAGGAGCGAGCCTTCTTGACCAGCGGGAGAAGAAGCAAACCTGCTAGGGTTTGCTGAGGAAGTAGACAAACAAGAAAGTGAGGATTGCCATGTAATTGCTATAGTGGAGACAAAAGGTGGTCTTGAGGGTGGTTGAAACTCATGAGGGAGGTCGTCCTTTGGCCTATGAGGTGGTGGTATCCTCCATCTCGGCAGCGTCTTCCACCTCGTGTTCTCAGTGTGAGTGGGAGAAAGGGTGGAAAGAGAAGGTGTAGGGGCGCATGAGGAGGCCACTACGGAGAGTGGCCCTCGATGGCTGAGAGGTTGGATGAGTGAGAGGCATGATTTTGCAGAGCCTGGATGATGGTTATGGGGTCGCGAGAAGGCAACCAGCGCATCGGGTTGAGCGCAGACTCGCGAAGATGAAGGATGTCGGGGTCCAGCAACTGACAGTTTGGTTAAATGAACCAACTCTTTGGGTGGTCCATAAAAGAACCGAGAATATACCACACCCCACTTGAACAGCCTGGCGCTAGTGCTGGTGCTAACCAATGGGGAAGCGCCACATGGCCTATGCTTTAAGGTAAATATATCAATTCTTGATTAATTCATATAAAATGCTAGATATATCAGAATGTAATCAACCTATATACTATTTTTCTCAGAAAAATGAGAGGAATCCAATAAAGCTATTTCTAGGAGCTAATTCCTCTTTCAATTTGAAAAGTAGTGTAAGTTAGCAACTTTAATGTAATAATGATTAAGAAACCCTATTTTGATATGATTAATGTGATTAGTAGGGTTTAATGGATGATTAAAGTTGATATTAATTTGTTAATTATAAAGAGATACATTAAGATCGAAAAAGATGAACTTTGCATGTAATTAGTCCGTTTTAAAGTTTCATGTGCATGAATATGCTTTAATGGGTCGTGAAACCCTAATATTGGTAAATGCTACTCTTAATGGCTTTAATTATTCAAAATTGTGAATAAACCTAAGTTATGATGATCCTAAGCTATTTTGAGTACAAAAGTCCCTAATTATGGATAAATACCCTAAATGTAGTAATTAGGGTTTTCTCATGAATAAAAGGTAGAATTAATGACAAATAGAATTCATATGCTACTTAGACCATAATGAACTATGAATTGATGATAAATAAGCATAATAATCTTGTTATGGATTAAAAGGATAAAAAAGGTAGTTTTAATGTAAAAGAAGTTTAATGGGCTTAATTGATGGGTAATGATGCCTTTAATCTAAAAATAAGGATAAATGTTGTTAAAGGATAACCTTTATATCTTTTGTGAAGAATAGATGAATAATTAGGGTTTATGAGTAATTAGGGTTTAAAATAGTAAAAGATGAAGGGAAACCATAATTACAATGGAAACCCTAAAAGTAGATTAGAAACCCTAGGAAGTGATATAGGTTTAGTAGATCTTGATGGCATGATTAATAATAGGAAATTGTATGCATATTTCAGGATCTCATAATGTGCTTACTTGCTTATTTGGATTTCTTGATTGGATTATTCTATCTCAAATCAGCCTGACAGGTATGTGGTTACACTTATGAATAATCGTCTTAGTTTCACGATGATTCCTGGCGATTTTATCAGTTGTTTGAAATAAACTGCTGGATGATTTTTATTTCATGCAACTATAAAGTGACTATGATTATCACCATAAGTAAGTATACATGATTGGCTCAGATCCTGGTCCTCCTCTGTGGCTTTGCTAATGATGAAAAGGGTAACCTAATAAAGGGTCTACTTATTGAGTGGGACCATCAGGTTATTAAAAGTTAAGGATTGGGCTACCTATGGGTAGTGCCATGTGACTCTTTAGCACACTATGAGTTTGGGATTGGGCCACCTATGGGTAGTTCCATGTGACTCTTTAGCACACCATGAGTTAGGGATTGGGCTACCTATGGGTAGTGCCATGCGACTCAACCCTAGATATTGATCTACCTATTAGGTAGGATCATGCGGGGTTCAATGGGGATCTACCATGAGGAAGGTAGCATCCAGGTCCACTGTAGGGACAACATAGAGGTTAGGGTATGTAAGGATTGAGTAGTTATGTTAAAAATGTAAAGTTGTTTGTTAAATCATATTTGATTGCAATATGTTGTTATCATAGTTGCACAATTATTGTTTCCCCCACATACCAGCTTTATGCTGATCGACGTTTTGTTTGTCAGTGTTTTAGGTACAAAGCCAAAAGGACAAACAATAAATCGTCATATTGTGAAATACATGAATTAAAATATGAGGAGGATTAGTTAGAGTAGAATCCATATGTGGATAGAAGTTTAGAAATCCAAGTTTTCAAAAGGTATGCAAAGTTTTTATTTTTTTACCATATTTTAGTATAGTTGGTAGAATTTAATAATTGTTATTGATTATTTGCCAAACCTTTGATCCTGTTAATTGGGATAATGGCTCTGACCTTCTGGTCTCCCTTAATTGGGGTTACCAGGAGGCGGGGTTGTTACAATTGGTATCAGAGTGTAGGTTCCTCATTTAATCATTAATAATTATTAAATTTTACAAACTCAGTAGAACCCAAGGGAGTTATTAGAGGATTTTCCGAAAGACAGAGGTGTCTAGAAAAGGATCACACCCGAGGGATGGAAATATTTTCCTCCGCACCGCTAGTCAGAATACGAGGACTCTCGGATTACTGTGACTGCCTAGCTGAAGTCTCAGGATTTGACTCGAAATAAGATACCTTTAGGACTCTCTCATCTTGTTCATCCCTTCTCAACTCAAATTCTATTAAGGACCTTAAGGATTAGGATTTTCTCTCTTTTCCTCACCCTCTCGAGGTATGGGTAAGGTTGATAAGGTTTAAGGAATCCTCCACCAAATTAATGAAAAGCATGTAAATGAGATGTCATGGACATAAGCTTAATAGATTAAGCGTAAACTAAAGAATAGATACATGCTTAGGTCGTGTGACATGAGTTGTCATTACCCTCAGGAGAGACCTGAGGCTAGACCTTCTTGTTAGGAGGTGAGTAGAGAGAGTTGGTCATGGAGGCAGAGATATCCATTAAAAGTAGAGACCTGACACACCCTTTGAGGATGATACAAACCCTAACCCTAAGTGGTGGTTGGAGAGAGAGATGGCATGATGAGTTATATGTCACGATAGGCCAGGTGTGTGGGCATGCCTTTGGATGCCCATGACACTATGAGCCTTGTGAGGTTGGATAACCTAGTACCTTAGACGACCTAACCCTAGGAAGGGTCAGGTTAGAGCGAAGGATAGCTCCTTCATGGATGAGGTTAGAGAAGAATCTATAGAAACCCTATGGGATTATGCGAGTAGGGCATATCATGCACCAAGAGTACATCAATAGTAGGTTAAAACGGAGGCCATAAGGACAGGATAGATGGCTTATGAGATAAGCATAAGGGGCTATGGATAATCTTGAGCAAACATAAGTTCAAGCATATGCTTTGCCCACGTAGAGGTATGCTTGTGAGCTTGATCCTTCATGGAGAGAGGACCTCTAGTAGTAAGGTTGGATGTGGAGTTAGCTCTAGGGAGAGAAAGCAGGGCCCAAGCAAGAGGGTTGGAAGCCTAAAACCCTGAGATATGAGGAATAGTGGGGAGTCGAGGATGATGCAACCTAAGTGGATGGTAGTGGTTGCCTCATGCTTCATCCTTGGAGACCATTGATATCTTGTATGCCTTTAGAGGAACCAAACCCTAGAGAGAGGATGAGGCTTCTGGTACCTATGTGCCTATGGTATGGGTGTTACCTTCTGAGATAGGAAGAAGAGTCCCTTAGACCCTGAAGAGGTTTAGTAGCAAGATGTGAGGTCTTATACCTTGTTGGTTGTCCTTGAGGAGGACTCGACCCTGTCGTGTTTCCCGAGTAGAAGGATCATGGGAAGTGCATGTCATACCTTGTACATGCTGGGCTCGTGCTTTAAAAGTTGAGCAGGCAACTGGTCATCAAAAGTGAATCTAGGGTTCCTAGGCCTAAGAGGGGAAGTGGTGTACCTGATGCTCATGACGGGATTTGAATTTCTATAGATTCGAGCATGGTACTTCTCATGTTTAAAGGAAAGAGAAACCCCTTAATTTTAAGGAAGGTTTGATGAACTCCCCCAAAACTAAGTTGATGACATGGAAAGGTATGATCTTGATCCAGTATGGAGGATGAGAACAAGTATGACCTAACATGGTTTAGTAGGTGGTCTGCTTGTTCCTTGAAAAGCATGCTAGGGTTAAGCATGCTAGACCTAAGGATGTTTGTGACCTTTGTTATCAAGGTGAAGTTTTCCTCCCATCCTGGGAGAGGGACCCTTTGGTAGGATGTATATCGGTTTTGTTGGTTTAAGTTAACCTAAAGAGGTCTCATAGGGTCTTGAGAAGCTAAGTGAAAAGTACATGGTATAAGGATGAACATGTAGACCCATAGATAACCATCTCTATGTGCATGTGGATGTATTACCATGGAGGTAACCGGTATGGGGCTTGACCAAGGTAGGCAAGTTGCCATGACCCCTATGAAAGGATGAAAGTCAGCCCACGAATGCAAAGAGAGAGATGATGAAGGCTTGGGTAAGGTTCTAAGTTGGACATGTACTCTAATAGAATCCAAAGTCTATCCTAGGGTCAAGTGGGGATAAGACCGATGGAAGTAGGAGTTGCTTAATTCCTTAATTGCACATGACCATTGGGTCAGGAGGTAACAACTATCATTGTCTGAGGGCCATGGGTTAGGAGATTGATCACCTTCATGAACTCATGGGACCCAAAGGACAAATGATTAGGGCAATCTCTGGATGCATTAGGGAAGAGGGATGACCCCAAAAGTGTCGGTACCCTATAGACCTAGATGAGATGACCAAGGATTGTGTGGTGACCCAAGTAGGTTCGAAACCAGTTTCCATGGAAGTAACTTTAATATCGAGATGATTGTGATGTAGAGACATAGGTGGCACATTTCAACTTGGATTTAAAGGTGTATTAGCAAGGTGGGATGTACCATCTCTACTCTTGGAATAGGAAGAACTCTGTATTTGGACTGCTGCCAAATGCTTATTTCCTCTTGTTATGGGAGTGAGAGATAGGACAGTACGCATGCCTAACACCAAGGATAAAAGATGATGTGAGTTGGAACATTGCTATGAGGTATGAGGACAGAGATGATAACATACCCTCGTGGAGTGAACGATACATGAATGGTTTACAAACAGTAAGAGAAATAAGGATGTTTCTAGTAGAAGCTATGTGGAATTTGCAAGTTATGCAAGGTTAAGTTTGATCACCATGAGGATGAGCTCAGAGTTTCTTGATGAAGAAAAACTTAGAGTTTGAGATGAGTCGATAAGTAGAATACATGGAGGTGTATGTCTTCAACATTATCTAATACCTAAGGATGTGAAGTGGTAAGGGATGCTCTAGTTGAGTTATAGCACCTAGTTTAGCTGGAAGCTAGAAGAAGTTGAGGTTGTTAGGCTAGCCTTAACTTGAGAAAAAGAGATAAGTTTGTCTAACACTGAGATGTATCAATAGCGGTTAATCAAGTAAATGATTGTTTGGTTAGCAAGCCTAGTCCTTGATGTAATGAAAGGATGGTTGTAGAACCTCAGATGCGCTTCTTTGGAATGGAAGGTGATGAAACCCTGATGAGAGTGGTTTAGGGATTCTGAGGAATTGATCTTGAGGAATCATGACATACAGGAGATCATGGTTTTAAGATCACCATACACCATGATACTACAAAGATAGTAAGTGATAGTAGCACTTTGGATGCTTAATATGAAGTTGCACGTGGCATGTGACCATGCAAGCCGGGGATGAAGGGTGAACACTAGTAACCCAATGCTTTGACACAGAGGATAAAGAGTCTCCAAGAGGGAATGGGAATTCATCACTACAGATGTGGTGGTAAGTCTTCCCTAGACCAAAGAAGGTCAAGATGCAATGTGGGTTATGGTAGATCGCCTTACTTGGATGACATGAGAAAGAAAGGAGTATTGTCAAGGGATAGATTTAGTTGAACTACATAAGAGAGAGAAACGGTTCGACTACACCATGATGTGAGTTCAAAAGTTCTTGAGTATGACTATAGGTTTACTTCCATGAGGTGGAAGTGGATACATGAAGAACTCGATGATAGTGCAGTTTATCACCCCTTACTAAAGGTTAGTATGATCCAGACTAGAGGGTCTTATGAGAACATGTGTGCTCATTTAGGGTGTTACATGGAGATAGTTCTTAAGAGGTGATGTTAACCACCATAGCCTTTATTGGGATGCACGAAGAAGGAGGTTGTATCAGTCACCACTGCATTAAGATGATGTTGGTGAAGGATGCCTCGTGAAGGTCAGAAAAGAACCATAGTGTGTGCAGATGAAGTCGCTTTGATCATGCAATGGATGAGAGAGAGCCCAGGGGAGACATGAGTCGTGAGCTGATGCAAAGCAGACTGACCTGCAGTTCACTGTGGGAGGATATGTGATGTGAAAATCTGACCCCTCTAAGCTACAGTTGAGAAAGCTGAGTCCCTAATATATGGGTCCATTTGAGATGGATTGGTGGAGAAGGTTATGTTAGACCTTTCCCCCAGGATAAGTGATGTGTGATGAGTTCCATATGTTTGGTCTGGGGCACTATGTGAGGTACCCAAACCATGTGTTGAGCCCTGAACCTATTTAACTTTATGAGAGGTTGAAATGTCCTGAGTCAACTATGAGGGTTCGATATACCAAGGTAAGAAAGAACTCAGATTGAAGAATATGAGATGGTGAAGGTTCTTGGGAAGCATTATGGAAAGGGTTAGGCCACATGGGGGCCATGATGGACATAAGAAAGGCTTATCCTGATTTGTTTGTTTGCTTGGTGGAATTTTGAGGGCAAAATTCCTATAAGAGGGGAAGGATGTTACAACCCCAATTTTTGGGTTCCTTTGGAGAGAAATGTAATTTCTCATATTAAAGTTATTTGAACAAATAAGGATATAATTTGTTTTGAATAAATGGATTTCATTTAAAATAGCCTTTTTGTTTGATTTGTGTGCTTCATTGGCTATTGGGCCCAATAATAAGAAAAATGCAAAAGAAACTCCAATATTTGAGTAAATAAGAAAATGGAGAAAAGAAATATGTGGAAAATAAGTGGAAAAAGGTATAATTGAGTTATCCTTGGTGGAATTTCGTATCCCAAGGATTCCTAATGTTAAAAGAAATGACAATGAGGAAAATAAAAAGAAAGATAAAGAGAAATCCTTGAAAAGAGATATTTTAATAAAGAAATAAACAAGATAATGAGAAATAATGGACATAGATGCATAAAAAAAATAAGAGAAAGAGAAATAGTTGCCTAATTGTTCTCGTGAACATCATGATGACTCTTTCTTTACAAAAACAACAAATTAACGATGTTAATATGATATATAAAAAAAGAGAAGGGAAGTAATTAACTACTTCCTAAAAAAAAGTGATGCATTGCCAACATGATTCAAACTTGGGCACCAAACCACAGACCAACATACTTTGTATATAAGTAAGGGGATGGACACCCATTGTTGGAAACCCTAGTTGGGCCTCGTCCCATAACTATTCATAGAAAAACTACCCCCCGCTCTCATTGTGGTTGTGGCTTCCATCCATCTCGTCGGGTCCCCTATCCTTTCCCCATTGTTTTCCCCCTTCACCGATCTTGGGGTTGTTGTCTAAGAACTTGTATAAGGGGCAGAGCATTCTGAGCTGCTCCTTTCTGGCATGGAAGGATCCACAGAGAACAATGGTGGTAAAGTTGTTAGAGAAGGGGAGGACAAGTAGTGTTGGTAACAACCTGGTGGGTCAGGTCCAAAGGGTGCGGAAGCATAGAAAGTAGAAAACGTAATGGAATAGGGACTGTCGTAGGTGGGTGATGGAAGAAGGAGTCGAGCCAAACCCTCCAGCGGTGAAGGAGCCCATGGCAGGTTCACACACAAGCTGGGCGCAAAGGAGGAGCGAGCCTTCTTGACCAGCAGAAGAGGAAGGAAACCTGCTAGGGTTTGCTGAGGAAGTAGACAAACAAGAAAGTGAGGATTGCCATGTACTTGCTATAGTGGAGACAAAAGGTGGTCTTAAGGGTGGTTGAAACTCATGAGGGAGGTCGTCCTTTGGCCTATGAGGCGGTGGTATCCTCCATCTCGGCAGTGTCTTCCACCTCATGTTCTCGGTGTGAGTGGGAGAAAGGGTGGAAAGAGAAGGTGTAGGGGCACATGAGGAGGCCACTACGAAGAGTGGACCTCGACGACTGAGAGGTTGGATGAGAGAGATGCATGATTCTGCAGAGCCTGGACGACGGCGATGGAGTCATAAGAAGACATCCAGCACGTCGGGTTGAGCGCGGACTCGCGAAGACGAAGGATGTTAGGGTCCAACAACCGACAGTTTGATTAAATGAACCGGCTCTTTAGGCGGTCCATAAAAGAACCAAGAATGAACCGCACCCCACTTGAACAGCCTGGCACTATTGCTAGTGCTAACCAATGGGGAAGCACCACATGGCCTATGCTTTAAGGTTAATATGTCAATTCTTGGTTAATTCATATAAAATGCTAGATATATCAGAATGTAATCAACCTATATACTATTTTTCTCAGAAAAGTGAGATGAATCCAATAAAAATATTGTTAGGAGCTAATTCCTCTTGCAATTCAAAAAGTAGTGTAAGTTATCAACTTTAATGTATTAATGATAAAGAAACCCTATTTTGATATGATTAATGTGATTAGTAGGGTTTAATGGATGATTAAAGTTGATATTAACCTGTTAATCATAAAGAGATACATTAAGATTGAAAAAGATGAACTTTGCACGTAATTAGTCCATTTTAGAGTTTCATGTGCATGAATATGCTTCAATGGGTCGTGAAACCCTAATATTGGTAAATGCTACTCTTAATGGCTTTAATTATTCAAAATTATTAATAAACCTAAGTTATGATGATCCTAAGCAATTTTGAGTACAAACATTCCTAATTATGGATACATACCCTACATGTAGTAATTAGGGTTTTCTCATGAATAAAAGGTAGAATTAATGGCAAATAGAATTCATATGCGACTTAGACCATAATGAACTATGAATTAATGATAAATGAGCACAATGATATTGTCATGGATTAAAAGGATAAAAATGGTAATTTTAATGTAAAAGAAGTTTAATGGGCTTAATTGATGGGTAATGATGCCTTTAATCTGAAAATAAGGTTAAATATTGTTAAAGGATAACCTTAATATATTTTGTGAAGAATAGATGAATAATTAGGGTTTATGAGTAATTAGGGTTTAAAATAGTAAAAGATGAAGGGAAACCCTAATTGCAATGGAAACCCTAAAAGTGGATTAGAAACCCTAGGAAGTGGTCTAGGTTTAGTAGATCTTGATGGCATGATTAATAATAGGAAATTGTATCCATATTTTAGGATCTCATAATGTGCTTTCTTGCTTATTTGGATTTCTTGATTGTATTATTCTATCTCAAATTAGCCTGATAGGTTTGTGGTTATGCTTATGAATAATCGTCTTAGTTTCACGATGATTCCCAGAGATTTTATCGGTTGTTTGAAATAAAATGCTTGGATAATTTTTATTTTATGCAACTATAAAGTGACTATGATTATCACCATAAGTAAGTATACTTGACTGGCTCAGATCCTGGTCCTCCTCTGTGGCTTTTCTAATGATGAAAAGGGCAACCTGGTAAAGGGTCTACTTATTGAGTGGGACCATCAGGTTATTAAGAGTTAGGGATTGGTCTACCTATGGGTAGTGCCATGCGACTCTTTAGCACACTATGAGTTAGGGATTGGGCTACCCATGGGTAGTGCCATGCGACTCTTTAGCACACCATGAGTTAGGGATTGGGCTACCTATGGGTAGTGCCATGTGAATCAACCCTAGATATTGATCTACCTGTTAGGCAGGATCATGAGGGGTTAAATGGGGATCTATCATGAGGAAGGTAGCATCCAGGTCCACTGTAGGGACAGGGCAGAGGTTAGGGTATGTAAGGATTAAGCAATTATGTTAAAAATGTAAAGTTGTTTGTTAAATCATATTTGATTGCAATATGTTGTTATGATAGTTTCACAATTATTGTTCCCCCACATACCAGCTTTATGCTGACCGACATTTTATTTGTCGGCATTTTAGGTACAAAGCCAAAAGGACAAATAGTAAATTGTCATATTGTGAAATACATGAATTAAAATATGAGGAGGATTAGTTAGAGTAGAATCCATATGTGGATAGAAGTTTAGAAATCCAAGTTTTCAAAAGGTATGAAAAGTTTTTATTTTTTTACCATATTTCAATATAGTTGGTAGAATTTAATAATTGTTATTGATTATTTGTTGAACCTTTGATCCTGTTAATTGGGATAATGGCTCTGACCTTCTAGTCTCCCTTAATTGGGGGTTACCGGGAGGCGAGGTCGTTGCACTGTCCTAAATCCTTTCAACCCCACAACCATAGCTAATCCTAAATTTTAGTGTATTTTTAGACAACTAATAGCGACGATCACACATTAGTCTAACAGGGCACCAATATCTCAACCAAGGGCACTTGTCTCAAATGTTGAGTCTTAGGGTCCAAGGAAGGCCATTGAGAGGTTGAAGCGTGTGGGAGCCATGGAGTATGTGGCACAAATGACCCAATAGGTACAGATATGTGATTGAAGGAGTTGGAGAAGGTGTTCAGGATCCTGAATATCTCCATGTAAGGTGAAGCATGTGATATATCGTGTGTAGTGTTGGCCACCGGTGGACCATTGAGGAAGAGAAGAGACCAGGTGAGGTGGTCGGTTGGGCAGAGTTTTGATAGGATTTTGTGAGTTGTTACTTCCCAAAGAGATATCTAAAGGAGAATATGGCTCAGTTTGAGCACCTGCGCTAAGGATCATGGTCTATGAATGATTACCGGGTGAAGTTCATGGAGTTGTTAATGTTTTGTCCTCACATGGAAGCCACAAAGAAGGAGAGGATTATAAGGTACAAGAAGGTCTTTAATGTCGAATTGGCAAGGATGGCATCTACCTTGGAGTCTCGAGAGAAGTTTTCCACCTTTGTGTAGTATGTGAGAAGGATACAGAGGATGACTATGGAATAGTGAGAAGCCAATGCAAGAAAGAAGTCAACCCAATTCCAAGGACAATCGTCTGGAAGTTTTAAAAAGTTGAGATTTTCTTCACCACAATACGAACAGTCACAACAGAGGTTAGCGTCTTGAGATAAGGACACAAGTACAATCACAATGGTCTCCTAGAGAAGGGAAAGGTTGTAGATTTCTGCTAGTTGGGATAAAAAATTTAGGTTCAACTTCAATGATAGGGTCATGTAGGCCACAACATGACATGAGGACGTGTTTCAAGTGTGGGAAGGTTGGACATGTGAGATGGTCTTACCCTATGAAGAACCAGGTGGTTACCCAACAACTAAGGTAGAGCCAACACGACTCACTACAACAATATAGTAGCGATTGCAATAGAGGATGTGGCTAGACATCACAGTTAGGGTTTTTAGGACTATATTTCTTGCAATTATCAATACCCTCCACCTTTACCACATTTCTATCAACAACTACCTCCACAACAACCCCCACAACTGTAAGGCCCCTGAACTTGCTTAATGATTTGAATAAGCTTAATTACCATATTTTAATTCTTAGAACCCTAATATAACCTTTTGATATATTTTGAAATCATAATACATGCTTAAGTTTCAAATTTGGTCCAATTTGGACACTATTTGAGCAAGTTATGTAATTTTCTGTACATTTTGGACTTTTCTACAATTTACCCAATTGAGAGGTTTCTTTGCAATGTGTCACATACATTATGTTCCTTAGATGTTATATTATCATTCTTGAGTGTTTTGAGCCATGGGTCTCCTAGTTGAGACATGGTTTGAAGGTGTTTTCCTCAAGTGTATTTTAGGGTTTATCCCTTCATGGATGAGCTACCTTTAGTAGTTATCAACTATTGAATTATGAGATTGGCTGCGAAATTTGACAAAGAAAGTTAAGCAGGTCTATATGGATGGTGGGGAAGCTACTTGTGTGTGTGCTTGTATATTCTTAATAGTTTAAGGCCATAGACACATGGGGAAGCTACTTTTACACCTCATGCTTGCTTCCATCCTTATCCATGGGCTATATTTACCCGTTCCTTGCCCAAGTACGAAACTTTGCTTGCTTTCTCTTTCCTATAACCTAGATCAATGACTCCACTCTATTTTTCTGCAGAACCAAGTGCTCTAAGGTAGCAGACAACCTCTTTTTGGAGAAGAAGGTCTCCTAGAGCTCCATTTAGACCTACTTAGGGTTTCCAAGGTCATCTTCTTGGGATTTTAACCAAGTCAAGTTATTTTATTCCTTCCTTCTCCATTTATCTTGCTCTTCTCCTTCCTTATACCTTCCACCAGGTCTTAACCTTGTTGTTCCATGGTATAATTTTCTCTAAATCTCTAAAACCCTACCTTTCTTGCTCCTTATGCTTAGGGTTTTCTCATTTGATGAAGAAGGGTGCTAGATGGATGAGTTCATAGCTTATGCTTAGATTTTCTACCCTACCTTCTTGAGATTTCTTCTGTGTGGGGTTTCATATTCTCATTGGAGGCAAGTTTTATAACTTGCTCCACGTTTATTGCTTACCATATACTTGCTAGCTCATGTTCTTTCTTGAAAATGATGATTCATGCACTAAAAAGCTATGCTTGACTTGGATTTGGATTTTTATAATGTTCCCTATTCTAATTTTAGTTCTAGATGAACCTACGATCATGTGTACATTATTTCTAAGGTATAATATTACTTGTTTCAGGTTGGTTTGACAACCTATGGTGCTAAGCACCTATCAACCAATGGTCAATTTTAGGGTTTAAAGCTGATTTCTTCTATAAACCCATGACTCGGTGATGGTACCATTGCAACAACCCTATGGTTGTCTTCATGACAACTGATGGTCAAGATCAAAGGTTTCAGATGATGGTGACAACCTATGGTCACCCCCTTAGGTCAGGTTTTGGATCAATTAGAAGTTAATGATCAACCATTAAGTACCCTACTGATCTTATCAATCAATGATGGCATTAGCTTAATATTTGATGTTGATTAATAAATATAGTACTGATATAACAACCTACGATAGTGCTGATATAACAACCTATCATGACTTAATGGTCACTAATGATGGTGTATCAGGTCTTCAAAACCTATGGTGAGTTAATCATATAGTTGTAGCATCAATTAAGCCTTAGACCAATGGTTTCTTGGGTCACTTGATGCAACGATCGGACCTATACTGTAGTTGATGGTTTTTAAACATGAACTTGACCCAATGGTCAAGATCTAATGTTTATTCATCCAATAAATTGGAATGATGGTTAATGTAATATGTTATTCCTAATAATGTGATTTATATGGTTTCCTTTATATGATCAACTTAAGGAGCTTACTTGTAGACAATGGATGACTTGTTTTAAATGAACAATCAGTTGTGGGTTTTACCCTACTCTCAATGAAAGTTTTTGTGTTGTTAATCAAGGGATGTCTAGGGTTAGATGTTGACTTTTTGTAGAGAACAAATCAAGGATTGTATAGGTGGTTTATCCAAGGTGTTTACTTATGTAAACAACTAATGGTCTTACCTATTCACTCATATGAATAGAAGGGATGATTACCATATTGTGTTGATATGTAACCTTAATGAGGTATAGCTTTTTATACCTAGCTTTAATATAACTAAATGATGGTAATTGGATATGAATAGTCCTTGAATGAATAATACAATCATGGAGTACTCTCTTATTGTTGTTGAAACCCTAGTATGCTATAACACGATGGTTACACCTTGATTTATGTGTGGGTTCATACTTGAGAATAGTATGGAATGTGATGGTGATGCTTCACCTTATGCATCCATGATCCAATGGGGATGTTGTGAGTTAGGGTTTGGGTATAAGTATTGATTAGTAACATTGATATAATCTATCATGTTGAACTAAACTCTAATGCAAATAGATAAAGGTGAGTATTCATGTTTAACATTCTTATATGATGGAATGATGGTGGAATAACCTCCTTAACATGATCATAACCTTAATGTGTTAATTGGTAGCTATCATAGTCACAAAGTTGATACGTTCTTATGCTAAAGATGTGCATTATGAATATGAAGAGTGTTAATCATATCTAGATTCCTTGCATGTTGATGTAATAAAGGAATGTTCTTAATGTTAATATAACCCTGCAATGATTGTTTATGAATATCTCCTAGCTCATTAATGAAATATTATGCTGATCTGGTATATTATATGTAAGTGATGTTGTTGAGCCTTGTTATAAGGCATGGAAAGACAATGATGATCTTGCAGGGAATAGTATGATGGTCTTAATGACCTTTGGGCATGGTTGAGCCCTGAAGAAGGTGTAATCCTCTTATGTTGAAAAGGGTTCATACCATGTGATATTGTGAAAAGGATTTATATCATGTGATAGTATGATGGTCTTAATGACCTTTGGTCATGGTTGAGCCTTAAATGAAGTGTAATCCTCTTGTGTTGATAAGGGTTGATGCCTTGTGATATAGTGAAAAGGATTTATATCTTGTGATAGTATTATGACTAGTGTGATATCATGAATGGCAAGTGAATAGTACCATGTGATCATGAGATGAAAAATTATGTTACACACATTTTATATCTTTTAAAAGTTGTGAAATTTATATACTTGGTAGAAATGAATTAGGGTCTGTATGTCCACTTGTTTGATGCAGCCTTAATTCACCCAATTGGCATAACTAATCAAGTGAAACTCTAATCATGTAGTGCCCTATGCCGTAGAGCCATCTTAGTGTCAGAACTTGTTGGATGGTGAAACGAGTATTCCTAAGGGAAACTCAGAGTGCATACTGTTGAGTATGTGGGGGTGGTAGGTTGAGGATATAACCTTGTCATCCACAATGCATATTGTGGAGGTTGGCTATGGCCATGCCTCATACATATGATGTGATTAAGAATTGCTACAGTCGTGTCTCGGTGATAATAACATGATGTGATTAGAGGACAATTGCGGTTGTACCTCAGTGATTGGGTTTGAATACCTTGGTTTCTAGTGTCGTGACCTATACCAAGGGTGGACTAGTGGTTAGAAGCTTGACTATATGTCGTTGTGGTGGCAGTTTTGACTGATATGTCACTATCTTTTTACTCATACTGACCGAGGGGAAGAGATCTTAGGATACCGACACTCCTAGATCTTGCACGAAACTGAAGAGCCCTTTGTAGGGGTCAGTTGGACTTTGAATGGTATGATTCAAATTCCCTAGGACGTAATAAAAGATGTAATACATCCATGTAGCATATGTGTTTAGGGTTATACACAACAATTCACATTGGATGATAACCCTTGTTTGTTATATTTACATAAAGATGATGCTTAGTGTAATTAAGATATAGTAGATATACTTATGTTGTGGATATGCTTAAGATTGTAGATGTGTACATACAGTAGCCATGCTTATGTTTATAACTATAATGCTACTACTAATTATAATCATGATGCTAGATATCTCATGTTGTTAGTTATGTTTAGCATGCTAGCCATGCCTTTGTTACTAGATATGCATATACTGCTAATCATGCTTATGTAGATAGTTGTGCTTATGTTGTTAGCTCTTCTTATGATGTTAATATGTTTGACCTATTAGACATGCTAATGTTGTTAGTTATGCTTATGTGGCTAGACTTATTCATAATGATAGAGATTCTATGTTACTAGACTTGCTCATGATGCTAGATATGCATATGCTATTGAATTGTTTATACTGTCAACAAGATAAAGGGTGATAGTCTGACTAATGATTATAATTATTATCTGCTACTCTATGCATTTTGTCAATCATCCCTGCTATTGAGCCTATTTGTTATATTTGATTACATTGCCTAACTGTATAATTATGTAAAATGTTGTAATCAATAAACATTGTTGGAGGTTATATCTCTTGCTAGGACATGGGTCTCACCCTTATGGTTCGCCACAATTTTTTTAAGGTAATCAGAAGTGACGAAAAAACATGTGGCAACAAAGAGGAGCTATAATAATGAATCTTTGAGAAAGTTGATTGTATGTCTAGTGTGTCCTAGAGTTGTCCCTGTACTCTCAGGTTCGGGTGAGAAAAAGTTTGTATATGGCGTTTCAAACGAATCAGACTTTTGTTAGCATACTAATGCTTGTTTGTGTGGTATATATGAATATTTTTCTCCTGTGTATATATGTTGTGGCTAAAGATATAGAACAATTTGTATCAAATTCTTGGCATAGTATGGATATACAAAAGATTTTGGGCTCTTATGCAAATGTTTGTGAGCGGGTGCTGACGTTGAAATCGATTTTAATTTACCCATATTTTTGGGTATGTGATTAATTAGTGATTAATTGTGCTTTATTTCATTGAGTAATCTAGTTTAGTGTAACATATTATCACAACTAAAACCAACTTACTTCCTCCAAAGGCCTAACCCGCCTCACCAAAGACCACCACAACCATCATCTCCACAAGCCCCCCCATGACAAGTTAATATGGTGTCTGTCATATGGAGGAAAATGGCTATTAGGGAATTCATGGGCATGGAGGATAAAGTGACCAAGGTTTATGATGAAGAACCATTGCCACAGAAGTCTTGTAGAGATTATAAGAGCACTGAAGATTCTTCTACTCCATTTTTTCTTAAGAGTGCCGAGTGAACCAAAGCTCTTGTTGCCCATTTTTGTAGTGAGAAAACACCCCCAAGTGTCCTACCATTGATGGAGAAGACTATATCATGTGTTTAACCCCCATTGGAAGTCATGACATCAACTATCCCACCCTTTATTGGAAGTGCCAAAGGCACTAGAGATGCAATTTCCCCCACCTTATGATGAGATCATATCTATTGTCCCACATGCTATTGAGTTGGTAACACCTGATGCACTGCCTTGTTGGGAACTGATGATGGCCCAAACCCTCCCTCATGAGATAAATACAACCCACATGCTACCCAAAAGCCTACAAGATACTACCAAAGGAGTTGATACAAGTAGGAGATTTTACTATGATTCCTTAGGGGATCCATACACCAAGGTTAGGTGTGATTGTACTGGCAGTTTTTTAGAATTCTTGAAACAAAGAACAACAAGCCTCCAAGCATTCCTTTCCTTGGTTAATGATGTTTGCATTGGGAAGAAGAAAGTGGTGTTGATGCCACCCAAAGAAATCATTGTGACAAAACACATGAATTTCACCATGGAAGTCACTACCAAAAAAAGGGGGGACCTGAGAACCCCTCTTAATACTTGCTGCATCAAGCTGCGATTTGTCAAGCTTGCTCTTCTATATTCGGGCTCAGTTGCAAGAATTACGCCGTTGTATATATATATATATATATATATATATATATATATATATATATATATATATATATATATATATATATAATAGTTTGATGGATTTAGGAGGATGCTTGTGGGAATGTTGCTAAATGAGATGGCAGCATTATACCAAAGGATAAACATCACTTTCCCTACCAATTTTCTGGTCATGACATTGATCCCATTCACGGTAAGGATTAAATCTTCTTGGGAAGGCCCTTATTATCCATAGTTGGTGTGGAGATTAATGTGTGTGCAAGCACTCTAACAATCACATATAGAAGGATGAAGATGGACTTCGTTATGTTTACCAAAGAAGAACAACAAAAGTTGATTGATGAGGATCTATGTACCAACTTGGACTACCCCGATTTCTAAGACCAATGGTTGGTGAGCCCATATTTGTGATCAATGTACGTTCCATGGGATGAAGATCATGCCATCTGAGAGTTAAGAAGGGTTATTGTGGAAGAGGAAAGAGACTTATGGGGTGTGAACAATTGATGAAAAAAGAGCAACACACCCGACTGAAGGATCTAAACTTAGTGCTAGTGGGAGACAACCCACGTGGTTTGAGATTCTCAAAACACCCATACTTGTGCTTGATAGTTTTTCTTTAGTTTTTGAGATAGGGTATGTGATAGATCAAAGAGAGATTAAATGAGTGAAAAAGTTGTATCAATGTGATGTCACTTCAATAAAATTTTGAAAAGAGTAGTTTTTTGGAGATTTTTTAGAACCACCATAGACGTGGAGCTTGGCATGGGCATGGCCACATCTTCTAGATACGGGCGAGGCACATACTACATGCATGGAGAAAAATTCCCAACCCAGCCATGGTAATTTGCCATGGGTGAGGCAAGTTTGGTGAAAATCACAGAGAGGAACTAAAGATTTGAGGGAGACACACTATGATCGTATAGGGCGCTATGGGTATGCCATCATATCAATGCCACAGGTGTGGCAAAAAATTACGAACACTGCCATGGTAGAGCACCAAGGGTGAGGTGAGATTCACGAAAATCCCAAAGATGAGAAAAGAAAAGAAGAGGAATGACCATGACTATGGCATGGGACATGGGCATGACATTTGAGGGCCACCATAATCGTGTCAGCCCCCATGGGTGTGGCAAGGGTCAGTGTCTTTAGTAACGTTCTCTCCACCATGATTGTGATACCTGCCACGATCATCCCACCATCATTTCCCCTCACCCGTGGCCACCTCCAAGGTCATAGTGAGGCCCTACCCCACCAAAGATTCACTTAACCGAATCCATTGATCCACTACAGTAGACATGATACATACCCTACCTTCCCTAAACTTTATTTCATGATGAGGATTGCATGATTCAAAAATTTGGACTGGTAGGGCGGTATGTGCCCTATTCTTTATCATCTCATTTTGTTTGATCTATTTCACCTATCTCACCCAATTGAGTGTTTGATGATTTGACCC
Organism: Alisma plantago-aquatica; assembly: GCA_963693085.1. Taxonomy (NCBI): domain Eukaryota; kingdom Viridiplantae; phylum Streptophyta; class Magnoliopsida; order Alismatales; family Alismataceae; genus Alisma; species Alisma plantago-aquatica. Next base: position 596,065,443 of record OY856415.1, read on the forward strand.
TATCTAGTGTAGATTTCCTTTTGTTTGCATACATGCATACATATAGTTCTTTTTCAAGCATTTTTGAGTAATTTTAAAAAAAAAATCTCTTTTTTACATTCTATCTCATGCATTGTATCTTCATGTAGATTTTGGTAATTTTGTGCGTGTTTTAGTTAGAATTCACTTGATTTTTGTTCTTTAATTTCCTAAAGTAAGTTTGGATGTGATTAAGTGCAAATTGGCACCATTTTGGCCAATTTTGCCCAAATTTGAAATAACTTGACCAAAAAGCATGTTGTGACTCAATCTCTACTCAATGAATGTGAATTTTTAATCTTTCACAAATGCATGTGACATTCTTATATTTTATTGCTAAATGAACTTGATTGTTGAGTTTTTACATGTGAATCACCTCTCTTATGTTTGTGAATATTTTGATTGAATTGTGATTTGAGTAAGCTATAAATGGTTAGGGCCTATGGAACAACATGACAAAAATATGAATCTCATATTATTCACTCATGTGGTGTGCTATTATTTGATGAAGTGTTGGATTAGTTTACATGAAGGAGATTTTGTGTTGAGAACCACACTAATGACCCCTTTTGACCCGACTCTTCTTTCGTCATCTTTAAACCCCTCCGTCTCATGAAAGGATGCCTAAGTGCACATATTTAGCCTTAGCCACCTCCAAAAGTTGGGGTGACCATATCTCTATCTCACTGCTTCACTTTCACCACCATATGCCCTACCTACACAAATGTCAAAAGAAAAGAAAAGAAGAAAAGAAAAAGGAAAAGGAAAATAAAAGATGCTCTTGAAAGAGAATCTAAATAAAGAAAAAATGAGTGTGTACAAGACCCCAATCTCTTACCGCCTACACCAATGACAAAAGAAAACAAAAGAAGAAAAGAAAAAGTAAAAGGAAAATAAAAATATGCTCCTATTTAAGAGAATCCAAATAAAGAAAAGATGAGTGTGTAAAAGCACCCCAATCTCTTACAGCAATCTTTTCTTCCATTTTCATACCCATTGAGCTAGGAAACATCAAACCTAGGTCATTCCACCCTTTTTCCACAACTACGTGAATCACTATGTGTGGTTTGAAGCATAAGATTGAATGCATGAAAGTGAAATGGCACTCAGAGTCATTATTGATTAACGCCATGATGAGACAGTTTACCCAGAATTACATGAAAGACATATGGATAGCTTGCGTATTCTATGCTCTATATTTGCAGTTTATATGCTCAATGCTCTTTTCATGATTGGTTTGTGATGTAAAAGAGGAGAGAAGTGAAGCAAATGTATTTAGTAACTTTTAAGCCCAGTTAGGGAATAATCATTTTGCTGCAATGCATTTATCATTCTTTCTTGTTGAAATAAATTGAACAAGAGATTAAGTTGGGGCACACTTGAGGACAAGTATGTTCTAAGTTAGGGGTAGTTATGCAACCCTATTTTAGGTCTCCATCTTGTATCTTTTGCATCTTAATTACATCTAAACATGTTCGACTGCAAGTCAATTCCCCCAATATGAATATCATGTCAAATACACTTATGGATGCTTTTTGTATTTTTTTAGGGTTTTGTATATGCATTGAATGTAAAGGAGGGAAAAGGAGAGGATACTTAGCTTGCACACCCCTAAATTGGACGTATATTTTCCCCAAGCACTCCTTGAATAGACAAAAATTTCTCCAAAGAAATTAGTAGCCATTTGAATGAGTTTGAAGCAAAGTGAACCAGTTGGACCCTCACCATGGGTCATGGTACTCTGCCACATCTGTGACCATTTTGCCAACAATCACAGAAGTAATTCCTAGAAAATCAAAGATCCACCATGAGTGTGGACACCATAATGAACGTGGTGACTAAAGATCCCATGGAAACTACCATGACCATGGTAGACAGAAGACAAAATGGACAGGAATGAAAAATCACTGAGGCACCTCTCCTCCAGTGTGGTCATGCTAAAAAACATGATCCTGGAACCATCCTCCCACCATGAGTGTGGCATCCGCCACAGCTGTGCCCACTCCACTTTCCTAACCTCCACTCTATAGCACATATCCATCATGCCAATATCACTCCCCACATCCATACCAACTCACACTCATCACGGCCGTGGTACCCACCATGACTGTGATGACCACACAACCCTAACTGCTTTTTGCCACTGCATTACCAAATTTACCCCACTTACCCTAGTGCTTTCCCACAACCTATATATACCATAGTGGCAACCACAACACGAGGTCAGCCACCTCTAGCATTCATTATGTTCGCCCCCTAGTATTGAAGAGCTCCACCTACCTTCCACCTTCCATTTCCACCTCATTTTGACCCCAAAACCTTAGTTTCCTAAGGTTTTAACCACCAAACCACGTCCATAAATGCCAATTCTAGCCTTAGAGGGAGTTTCTTTGTCTTCCACAATAAGGAGGTGAAGGAGGAGTCTTCATCACATTCTATGGATCCACACTCCTCTACTCATTCTTCTTTCTTTTCCTTTTCTTGTTCTATGAGTATCTAAGCCCTTGTGGAGGGCTATTTGGGGTAAAAATGTTACTATGATACCATGTTGGGGGAAAATGTATCTTGTATTGAACAAATTTTCGATTAAGAATGATTGCTCTAGGATTTTATCTTATTTCCCATTATCCTACTAGTGATTTAAGTTTCTTAATGTAGATTGCTTGTTGTATGATGTTTGATGACACTTAGCTTCAAGGTGAAAATGAAATGTGTATAGCTATTTGAGGGTTTGGTCATAGGTCCAATTAGTGGATCCCTAGACAGATCCCTCTCTTTCTACACACCATTCTCTTCTCCTACAAATAGGTGTAAGATCTAAGTATCTAGCATAAGAGGGATTAACATAATTTCCTAGAGTTTTCTGAAGACTAGATGGTGAGTAACATGGGGCGAAACACCCCCATCTCTACTCTCCCTTCTTACCCTTGTATCTCAATTGCATTAATACTCCTTACATTAGAAACCTAGATTAGTTGAATCCAATAGAAATCTCACCTAGACCTTAGTCCATTGAGCCTCATAAAGGCTAGATAGGGGGTGAAAGGGTGTAACTTCCTTCCCACATTCTATTCTATCCATGCCAACCACAAGGGCTATTTCATAGCATTTGGCTATATTGTTTGGTTTGGCAATCGGGAATGAAAATATAATATTTGCTTATTACATCAACCCCCAACTTGGATTCTTGTAACATTCCCCCAAACGGCCCACTCACCCCATAATTTGCAAAAAACAATGATGTTTTCTTAGCTTGTTAATGTTAGTTTCGTTAATTATTTTGATTGCCTCCTAGTCAATTGCTTAGATTTGGATAGTTAGGTCTTGCTTGAGTAGTTAGTGCTCCTTTGAGTATGATAGTGCTAATATTTATAGTTAGTGATAATCTAGGTCATTAATTGCTCTAGTGCTTAACTTGTCCCTTTAGTGTTAACTTGCATTGCTAGCATAACTTAGTTGTAGTTTCTTACTCTTGCTTAGTTTGTTGCCTTATTTTGCTAACTATACTTAACTTTCTTAGGGATAACTTAAGGTTTCTTGCAATTTAGTTTCACTTCTTGCTTTTAATTTCAAGCTTCATTAGTATAATCAAAGCAAATCACCATCAAATCCTAAAAATCCTACACTCCACATTAGGGACATAGCCCACTCTAATCTAGCTCTAGTGCCCCTCTCTCCCTATGGAACAACCCCTAACTTGCCATTTACCTATACTATAACACGACCTCGTGCACTTACGGGTGAGTATTTTAGTATTGTGAGTGAACCTTGTCTAGAAATTTACAAATTCTAAAGATCCAAGTGCATGAAAAAACCACACCAGATAATATGACAATTTTAGGACGAAGTTTGACTCTTTAAAAAAACATACACTTTAGAGATGCACACATATTTTAATATATCCTTGCAGTTCAAGTATAAGGTTGATATTAATAAGTGGATGGATATAATGAGGTTCATGCAATGTGGAAGACCTTTTATATCTAATATATTGACCCTCCCCCTCTTTATTCTCATTAAGGGTGGACAAGAGAGAGAAGGGGCATATCCAATATTTCTAGGATTTTTATTATAATAACAAACCAATAATAATTGATGATTTAAAATAAAGATATTGTTTATAAGAGTAGGGATGTAATGTACAACTCAATATCATCTTACATTTCTAATCAATTAAGTATTCCACATTATTTTATGTTCCACTCCTTGTTTTGATAATACATGTTATGGGGTTTTATTGAATAACAGGTTCCATGATTATTGTCTCAACAATGGGATCCATGGTGATTGTCCCAACAATGGTCTCCCTTCACCTCAGAAGATTGTTGGGTTCACTCGATTACTGACCATCCCTTATGTTATAAGATTCAATATCTCCCTAAATCACCCTTATGACATTTTTATTTGGTTCAAGTATAATCTCGTATATGTAGGAAATGGACATAAATATTTATGAATTGTAGGTATTAAATCAACCAAGCCTATTTAGCATAAAAAGTAAGATTTGAATGAACTCGATGTTGGGAAATATGTTCGCAGAGTATAGTAGTGGAAACAAAATTTTATCTATTTATATTCCCCAATACAACATGATCGCGTCAACTACTATGAAATAGGAAGGATATTTCAGTGAGTTATACCTGGTCCTGGAGCATGTCTAGCGACAAAACATGCTTCTTTGCAACTGCTGACAAGTTTCCCTTGGACGATGGTTGTGCTGCTCCTGGTCTTCACCATGAACAATGTCTGTGCAATCTCTACAACAATTCTAGTGGTTTGGCCATGGACTGTAGGTTGACTTTGCTCTCTGAGCAGCATCTAAAGGATTCCTACCTCTAGAGTAGTCCACACAGACCAAATAGAATTCCTTTCATTCACCAAGAATGGACATACTGGAGTTGTCCTCCCCGTTGGTGTATAAGTCACCAACCTGCTCTCGCGCAATGATAACTTCTCAGTTATTCACTCCCGTTGGCTATCCCTCCTTTTCAGGTAGGACTTGCCCGATCTCTCTTGGATACCACAACCAAAGAGGACAATAGTTGTCTGAGGAATTGATTCTCAGTTGTTTGTGTTGTGTTGTACTCTAGGAATCCTCCAATACCCCTCTATATAAAGCAGAGGCCAAGGTCAAGGTTCCCAACTACTATCTGAAATAGGATAAAGGTGCGGGAGTGGAAAGAATCAGAAGAACTTGAATTTTCAACCCACAACAGTCAAAATGGCCATTTTGCACACCCAGTCGATCATCTGGTGTGTGAGATGGTCATCTCACACTACCAAATGACCATTTGGTAGTTCTTAATTTGAAACAAATTTGGCTATTTTGAATTCAAATAATATCTCATATTAATTTGCTTATTCCTCAAGTAAAGAATAGTTGAAACTATTCGGGAAACATCCTAAACCTTAGTTTGACCCAAGTGGGACATCTCACCCAAGAGAGAATCCCATCTCACTCAACCAGATGACCCTCTGGTGAGTTGAATCGAGCCGGTCAGTTCAATCACATCGAACCGGTCAGTTCAAGGCCAGGACTAGGCCAAATCGATCTCTGATTAGTCTGACCCCCAAACGGTGGTCTCAACTACTTGAGATGCCCATCTAGATGCCCAAACGACTATCTCATTAGTGAGATGGTAATTTTGTAGACATAATCAACCAATCAAGCAATTAGTTGTGTGAATTGAATACCTAAACACTTTAGTGATCAATCCAATTGTCATTCAAGATTAAACTCCTCTTCTAGATGAGTTCCTATGTGTGTGACCCTATAGGTCCCATGTCACGTTGGTAGTGAATGCCCATAACTAGGTTATGACATCACAAGCAAAGAGTGTACTGGAAACAAAACCAAATCAACAAAATGAGTGTCCCACACATAGTAGAGAGTCTAGTGACTTGTCAACTAGTGAAAATGGTGAGAACAAAGTGTAGACTAGTGTAGCTCCTCAAACACATGTCTAGTTCATATGTCTATGGTTCTCTTCATGTGATACCCATCCTCTCCAAATAATGTGATGTCTCATACCGTGACATTATAATGAAATAATGACACCTCAGTACTTTTATACAACAAGAACCAGTCTAGACCTACTTCTAAGACATTTAGGTTCTAACCAAGAGGCTAGGTCAGATCTAGTCTCTAAAAGATGACTAATATAACTCATGGTGAAGACTAGGCACTGCACAACCAACATCTAAGATCAACTTCTTTGCAGTTGCAAAGAAGTGGTTTTTATCACTAGACTTGATCCAAGACCATGTATAACTCACTGAAACCATCCTTCCTATTTGTAGTTGATGCGATCTTGTTGTATTGGGGAATATGAATAGATAAAATTTTTGTTTCCACTGCTATACTCCGTGCTCGTATTTCCCAATAGTGATATTAGAGCCATGTTGATTTACTATGTTTTAGGATAATCGATATGATCAGATTTTAGTTTTACCATTTAATTATTGCATACGATGAGTATTTGATCAAAGACAACATAATCCCAAGCTTATATATATATATATATATATATATACATACATACATACATACATACATATATATATATAATTTACACACGTCACCCTAAAAGTGATTTTATGGTGGATGTATAGCGTGGTTATGGCCAATAGCCTTTATCTGTGTGTGGTTGGATGGTTTGGTTCCTATTTATCTTGGTCTGTGCATCGAGCCTCTACCTCTTTCTTCCCAATGTAAAGTTAATGATTTCCTATATATGCTCCCCCCGAATGTAACTCAAGGTTTCTCTTATTCAATGTAATAAAGTAGAAATAGGATAGTTTCTTTTCATGCAACAATGTTGAGGATGTTCATCATCGGTTGAGATAACCAGTTCGTGAGATGAACCGACCATATGGAGGATCATGGAGGATAGAGAACAATGGAACTAGATGACCACCTAGTGGGCCCAACTCATCGTCTAGAAGGAGTTTAGACATCGATTGGATAGGAGGCCAGCCGACCATCCCTGGAGGCCCAACTAGTCAAGAGGCGAGATGACTGGTCAAGGGTTGATCCGATCTACCCAGATTGGCAAGATAGGTCTACACCAATAGTAGGTTCATGCATGTGATGTGATGATTGACCTAGGTGGTAGTAATTCCTTGTGGCTCCAAGGAATTTCAAGTACACGTGGCCATAACCACTGCTTTTTGCTTTAATATTGCATTTTTACATTGTGCGATTTGCATGTATATGATATATACTATATATGTGTTGATTGGATATAGTATATGTATATATATGATATATATAAAACCCCCCAATCAACATATTAAGTCCAAGATGCTTTCTAATATCAATACACATGAAAAAATGGTTTGACCAAGTGTAGGTTACGCCAAAGTGTGGTGTGTCATCTACTTTGTGGACGTGTGATGGTAGTAATGCAGGTATCGCCAAAGCGGGGTGCATTATTATCGTATTGGCTATTGGGTCGGGCTTAACTGGTGATTCTCAGAGAGTTTGAGCTTAAAAGCATGTAGATGATTATGCCAAAGAGTTGTGCATGTTGTCTATCCAAGAATTGGATATAATACAATTGGCATGATTGCCTACCTTAATGATTGATTATGGACACTAGTGTAGGCTCGGTAATAATTGAATCATTTTGGATCTTGACTCATTAGAAAATTGTTCACTGCAATTTTCTAGATTGATACTTGAGGGTTGTCAATTTGAACAAAATAATGAGAATTATAATTTATTGAAGACCTAATTATTATCACCCAAATTTTAATCAAATAAAAAAATTGAGTTTTTGACAAAATTCTAAATTCTTTTTTAGAACCAAATGGCAATAAAAATAATCACTTTTCTCTGTGATTGGTCCTTGAGAAGAACAAACTTGTTGGGAAAAACTTCCACAACTGGTTTAGAGTGCTGAAGATTGTTCTCATGCACGAGTGCAAGCTCTATGTCTTGGAAACACCAGAACCAGAGGAACATGCTCTAAATGCTCCAAGGGCTGACAAGGATGCTTATAAGAAGCATACATAAGATGTCGTGGATGTCAAGTGTCTGATACTTTGTTCAATGAACCATGAGTTGCAGAGTAGCATGAGAACATGGGTGGCATTGAGATGGTCACGCATCTCAAGAACATGTATCATGATCAGGCAAGACAAGAGAGGCATGATGTCTCCAAGGCGTTGTTCAACTGTAGCATGACAGAAGGAGATCCAATAGGTCCTCATGTACTCAAGCTGATTGGGTATGTGGAGACCTTGCTAGACTAGGAATCCCCTTGGGTCAAGAGTTGGCCACTGACATGATTCTGGAATCCCTGCCAGAGTCATATAGTCAGTTTGTCATGAACTACAATAGGAACAACTTTGACAAGCCGTTGACAGAGTTGTTGGGCATGTTGAGGACAGTTGAGACACAAATGAAGAAAGACAAGACCAAGTCTATGATGATGATCAACAAGACAAAAAGAAAGTCTATAGGCAAAGGAAAACCTACCAAGAGTTATAAATCTAGGCAGAAGCCCAAGTCTTCATATCTCAAGGCAAAAGGTGGAGTACAGAAACAAAGAGACAATTGTCACCATTGTCACCAGCCTGGACATTGGAAGAGAAATTGCCCACTCTAGTTAGAGGAATTAAAGAAGAAGAAGGATGGCATTGATGCCTCCACTTCAGGTATAAACAACATAATACTTCTTAAATTTTGGTATATGATACCAAATAAGAGATCTGACATACTGATGTACAGGATCTGACAAGAAGTAAAAGCCTTTATAGAAGGAAAAAGATGGGAAAGGTGGAGCAAACGTTGCGAAAGCCTGAGTCTACATTTAAATTTATCTTATCCCAATGGGAATGTAATAGAGTTACTAGAATTGTTATTTCATAATGCCATAAGACACAATTTACTTTGGAGCATCTTGTATGAAAAGGATGATATATCAATAAAGTATGAGATTACTATTTTAAAAGATATAATCTTGTATGGCATTGGCCGGAAAACATCTTGCGATATTTATACAAAATGATCCAAAGATGAATGCTTATAATGTTCATACCAAATGGATTATAATTGATAGCTCAAGACTATCCTTAGCATAAGTCATCTTGTATGTACACATAAGAAATGCATACCTAGATTATATTTTGATGTTGATCTAGATTTCCTCAGTTGGTGAACCTAAGGAAACAGGTAAAGTCTTATTTATACACAATATGACATGACATTCTTTACTACATGCAATGGGAGGATAAATCTTCCATTAGACCTCATACGTATGATGCATGAAGATCTTATGGAATGAATGCTAAGATAAATAACTAATACTTCATTTTTATTTACTGTTAATATGATGATACATACCAAATGAAATGAAAGCATTAATCTCTTAAAAATGTTCAAGGAGATTGTAAATGAAGTATACCATTGATGAAAGTATTAAGATACTTTGATATGAACAAATGTTGAAATACTTTATATCTATACCTTGGGTAACTTCGGGAATGAACTGTGATAATGTATCAAAAGACAATCTGTATGAACATGATGATGTGTCAGAATGAAGGAATAATACCAAGATGAGTCATGATATTATTATAAATTAATGTAATCTTCTTATATCCTCACAAATACATACCTATCACTAAATTATATACCACATAAATGATTTGTATGACATCATATATTATATGATTTGGGAATGTCCCAATATGTCTAAAGGATTGAAATGTACCTTGACAAGTAGTTTCTTGAAGAAGTTTATCCAAAGCCATGACTGTTATATATTACTATTAGTCCCAACCCAATAACTAAAATTGTTTTTTATAGAATAATTATATTCCTAAAGAATCAGTGGGAGCTAAAGTAGAACTCAAAATGTTTGAGGTCAACAACAAGGGTACTATGAGAACAATGAGAATAACAAGTTGTTGTGGAATCTTAGGTTCATCATGTAATGCAGAACAAAATATTCTAGTAGAACACATCTAAGATTGGAGGATTGTAAACCCAACAATTCAGATGGGTTGGCCATACATGATGAGCCAACTAGTCAACTAGAAGCTATTTATGAGTATTATGGGATCCATGTAAGCTAACAAGGTATGACCTTGATAGTTCCACCTTAAAGGGTAACACCTAAAGGGTGCAATGGGGTCTTGTTGCAAAGACCTACATGGACAATATAAAAAGGACAAATTGGTTGGAAAAGGTTTCAAGTCAGTTCAAGTGGTTGAAGGTGATATGAATCTCTTATATCATGACTAATGAGAGTTAGTCATCAACACAAATGATGCTAAGGTCAAAGGAAGGTCATAGGGCGATACACCTTAAGGCCGACACACTCCTTTCCTGACGCAGCTCATGGCCAACACACTCAAGGCCGATACAAAGCACCTAAACACACCTTTACCTGATACAAGGCCCATCAAGGCATTAATAAGGAAAAACAAGGCCCAAGGCTACTCAAGCAATGACCCCAACCCATCCTCTCAACTCTAGAGAATGCAAGGAGAGAGAAAAACATCTCTCAAGGTGACAAACTTTCTCATCAACCCTAAAACTTGGGTTATTTGCAAGTAGCACCTTCAACACTCAACAAAGCACAAGCAAACCCTAATCACATCCTCAGGTGAATAGTAAGCAACTAAACACAAGGTTTAAGCAAAACAAATAGGGTAAGCCCAAAACAAAGGTTAGGGTCCTTACATTCACCCTTTCTTCTGCATAAGCAGAACTCACTATAGGGTATACTGGAGGACACTAGAACAGACTCAACACCTTAGTCCAATGTCTCACACTCTAATCTTATGTGTTATTGTTGTCTATCAACCTTCCATATTAATAACTGGTCATGGACATAATGAGAATATGTATATGTACTTTTAACATCTCTAAGATCTCATCACAAGGGTAGGAACTTGAAAACATGTGTCATTAAGTAATATAATTCTCCAGACATTCACTATGTATCCTCATTATCTCACAACTGAGTGAAATAGATGAATGGGAAACTTGCCTTCATATATGTTATTATTAATTAAATCCTTTTAGGTAATTATGACATGTCAATCATCATATTATTGGCTATACGGGCATACCTTACCAACAGACACCCTCTTGCACTTAGAGACAATCACTAAAGGATCTTATCCTTAGTGATCTAAACATGTCCAACATGCTTCTGTTGTGCTAGTGTCAATTTAGTGGATCAACAACACTTTTCTTATATCAGTATATTGTATGTTTCTTATCTATTCGCTCTGAGATGAAACCATCCTAATATGGTATACGATATTCCTTGCCTAACAATTAGCTCAGTTTTTGTCACATCATCTCTACAGAGTCATCACTGGTCAGAACATCTATAAATTCATCATATGAACTTTTAGATCCATATAGTGTCACTCTGTGTTCACAATTATACTTGGCTTCTATTATATATTAGCATTACTGGCTATTAGTTCAGAACCTTTCCAAAAAAATCATCACTTATTCTTTTGAATCAAAACATACTTTAATTTTCTATCATTTTTTTCATTTATGGAAGCTTGTATAGATGTAACTCTTTAAATCCAACTCTTCCCTTTTATTGCTACCATCATTGACTAGCAATCTGTCCTTAGTCACTTCTCAAGTACTAATAGATGTCTCTAATGACTTTCTAATAACCCTTACTGGAATTTACTCATCATCTTGTCATGTCCAGTACATGCAAGATTACATGGGATAAGTACATTTATAGCTTATATGATAGATCCATTGTTGGGTTCTCCCATGGAATCTAATTCATAATATTTTCATGATTCACAAGAATCGAAATGTAAGGTTCTTGAGAGACCAATCTAGATTCTCTCTCATCGAATCTTTCTATGTTGAACTCTTTCAACACATTGCTATTGTATGTGATCAAACTTCCAATGTGAAGCATTCAAGAAGTATCTCATAGATCTTGATCCTTATCTCATAAGATGTTTCATCTTTTCCTTCATTGTTGAAGGAATTTTCATGCCAATTCTCAATATTCACAATATTGAGATACTATTCCTAATTACATGCGGAATATTCATATATGCTCCCAACAAATCTTTTGTAAACACAGATTTCATCTTTTATCATGACTTGAGTCAAGCTCTTTGACTATCTTGTCAAGTCATAAGATCCCATCTCTGAGGTGCTTGTTTCAATCCCAGATTAAACATTGTAGTTTATAGACTTAATTTGCATTCATGAAGTTATGAAACCTTTTAGGTTGTGTCACATACACATCCTCTCATGTATTCCCTTAAGGAATCTGATTTCCATCTTCATATGCAAAATATCATAATCCATTTTGTCATTCACCAAGAATGGATAGATAGGAGTTGTCCTCCCCATTGGTGTACTAGTCACCAACCTACTCCCCCACGATGACAACTTCTCAGTTGTTCTCACTCATTGGCTATTCCTCCTTTTCAGGTAGGACTTGCTCGGGTTCTCTTGGTTACCACAACCATAGAGGACAATAGTTTTCAGAGAAACTAATTATTAATTGTCTGTGTTGTGTTGTGTTGTGTTGTACTCTGGGAAGCCCCTAGTACCCCTCGATATATAACAGAGGCCAGGGTCAATGTTCTCAGTTGCTATTCAATATGGGATAAAGGTGCAAGAGTGGAAAGAACTAGAAGATATTGAATTTTCACAACCTGTAACAGTCGAAACGACCATTTTACACACTCGTACTATCATTTGGTGCATGAGATGATCATCTCATACTTCTAAATGGCAATTTGGCAGCTCCTGATTTGAAACAAATTTGACTATTTTGAATTCAATTAATATCTCATATTAATTTCCTTGTTCCTCAAGTAAAGAACGGTTGAAACTATTGAAGAAATATCTCAAACCTTCATTCGACCCAACAGGGTCATCTAACCCAAGCAAGACACTCATCTCACTCATCTAGATGATTGTATGGTGAGTTGAGTCGATCTAATTGGTTTGATCACATTGAACCAGTCGGTTCAAGGTTAGAACTAAGCCAAATTGATCTCTAATCAGCCTGACCCCCAAACGGCCATCTCAACTACTTGAGATGCCCACCTGGCTACCCAAATAGTTGTATCATTTAGTTAGATGGTTGTTTGGCAGACTTGGTCAGCCAATCAAGCAATTAGTTGCATGAATTGAATACCTAAACACTTTAGTAATCAATCCAATTGTCATTCAAGATCAAAATCCTCCTCTAATTGAGTTCCTATGTGTGTGACCCTATAGGTCCCATGTCACATTGATAGTGTATGTACATAACTAGCTTATGGTATCACAAGCAAAGAGTGGCGCCTAGTCAGACATCAGTGCTACCCAAGTGAAATAGAAAGTTGGAGAACAACTTCAACCTACAATTTGTGTAAGGTGTTGCAGTGATTGTATAATTCCTTTGTTTCTGATATCCAGGATGAAATTGAGGCATGTTCGTCATCCTCGTTCAATCTATGATTGTTGATCCAAGAGCTAACTATCTGAGAAAATGAGACATTAATATCATATATTGATTCACACGTGCATGTGCATCCATTTCTTAGTCCCGCTAATCAAGTGGACATGATATCATACTCTAGTAGGAGGGACAAATCCCATATCTATCACTCATAGTCTATCCCCATGTGTCAAAGTCACTCAATTATCACTATTATAACAACCCATATTTTAGGACTACATTTGATGATGTCAAAGCGTACCCAACAACATGTGATGAGTGTAGTGATTTTAGGTCTAAGAATCACAGTCACCACCTTCACTATGAGAGATGATTGTGACCACAAAACCATGTTTCACTCTCAAGGTGGGTATGTCTGATACATTGTTCTCTAACATGTATCTGTGTGCTTGGTTTGATATTTCCATATCATGACTAATGAGATTTAGTCAACTACATGAGATGCCCACCTGGCTGCCCAAATAGCTGTATCATTCAGTGAGATGGTCGTTTGGAAGACCTGGTCAGCCAATCAAGTAATTAGTTGCATGAATTTAATACCTAAACACTTTAGTAATCAATCCAATTGTCGTTCAAGATCAAAATCCTCCTCTAATTGAGTTCCTATGTGTGTGACCCTATAGGTCCCATGTCATATTGGTAGTGAATGTACATAACTAGCTTATGACATCACAAGCAAAGAGTGGTGCTTAGTCACACATCAATGTTACCCAAGTGAAATAGAAAGTTGGAGAATAACTTCAACCTACAATTTGTGTAAGGTGTTGCAGTGATTGTATAATTCCTTTGTCTCTGATATCCAGGATGAACTTGAGCCATGTTGGTCATCCTCTCAACATTCAATCTATGATTCTTGAGCCAAGAGCAGACTATCTGAGATAATGTGACATACATATCATATATTGATTCACATGTACATGTGCATGCATTTCTTAGTCTCGCTAATCAAGTGGACATGATATCATACTCTAGTACGAGGGACAAATCCCATATCTGTCACCCATAGTCTATCCCCATGTGTCAAAGTCACCCAATTATCACTGTTATAACAACCCATCTTTTAGGACTGCATTTGATGATGTCAAAGTGTACCCAACGACATGTGATGAGTGTAGTGATTTTAGGTCTAAGAATCACAATCACCACCTTCACTATGAGAGATGATTGTGACCGCAAAACCATGTTTCACTCTCAAGGTGGGTCTGTCTGATACATTATTCTCTAACATGTATCTATGTGCTTGGTTTGATATTTCCATATCATGACTAATGAGATTTAGTCGTCAACCAACTCACACTCTGATATGATGTGTTATTGTTGTCTATCAACCTTCCACAATAACAACCGATCATGAACATAATGAGAATATGTATATGTACTCTTAGCATCCGTATGATCTCATCACAAGGGTAGGAACTTGACAACATACATCTTGAGTAATATAATTCTTTAGACACTCACTATATATCCTCATTATCTCATAACTGAGTGAAACAGATGAATTGGAAGCTTGACTTCATATATGTTATTATTAATCAAATCCTTCTAGGTAACTATGCCATGTCAATCATCATATGATTGGCTCTATGGGCATACCTTACCAACACTCTAGGTATCCTCAAAAGAAAGCACATTTAAGAATGACTATTCATAATCAACCTGCATACCTTATTTAGGGAGTGGATGGGATCCAATCAACTCAAGGCATATGTCCTAGCAAGTCAATTTGAAATCAATTATCAACACCAGGGTGTTAATATCTTCTCAAAAGTTCTTAGTTACTATTTTGAGATTAAGCAAGGATATTAAATTTGTTTGATCTAGATTTAGGATTTACATTAAGGGTTCGCCTTCATGAAACCTAGTCATTATTTAGAATCATAAATCTCTTCATTCACCTTATTATACTAGTTTTATTATTTATACTAGGGGAAATATATTATCATCAAGGATTCCATTATTAACCTTATAGTTAGTCATACATGTACTATATTTAATTTCATTATTAGATCTGAAGTCTAGGGGCATATTATTATTATTAAGTTCTCCAAATCAGGATTTGGCACCTAATTTTCATATTAGTTAATTAACCTAGATTACATGCTTTAAAAAAATTCAAAGGATGATACAAGGTGTTATGGTTTTTGATATTATTGGATATGGGGTCATATACATAGATCTTGATCATAACTCTATATTTCACATAGGAAAAAGATTGCATTTTGAGATATGAATAAAGAGAGGATGATCTAGCTCTAATACCAATTTCATTGTATACCCCACATTTTTATGATAAAATATCATATAGAGTTTGTCTTTGTTCGATTGTTTTAGCAAATATATTAGGCACTTAACAAGGTTTACCTTGTCTCAAAGAATCTAGGGTTGTAAGATGTGGGGCAATGGTGAACGAGCAAAATGTTATGGCTAGCATTTCTCTTTACAACTTAAAAGAGAGTGTGTGATAGGGAAATGTCAGGGTAATGTGGATCTTTGGATTGGGGTCCATCATAGACTAGCAATAACATGATGGTTCATGTTTGTCTCCCTCACCCATCATGTCCGTTAGGATATATGCAGGTCACTTCTGCTCTACCACCATAGAAGAAAGGAATTGGGGGACAAAAGGTACAATGAGGCTCCATGCTTCTGACTGCTTCTAGTGTGGCCTCTCTAAGGTGGATGTAGTTAACAATGGGGTTGAGGTGGTGAGGAACAAAGGCACCCAATCAACAGCTGCAGTGGAGCCATAATGTTGTTGTGAGATGATGAAGAGAAAAATGGAAGAGATTTTAGCCTTCATGGTAATGGAAAAATGGTACACATGATTGTGTGGTGTGATGCAAGATAGATAAGGTGGCTTTATAGGCAAACATGGGTTATGTTAGGGTTACTCACACACATGTGCACATGGGTGAGAGGCAGTGTCCATGACTGCCTCTCCCTTGGTGGTGAGGGGTGAAGGCACCCAATAAACATCTACAATGGAGCTCCATGACTAGGGTTGGATTGGTGAGAGGAAGATGATTGTGGGGTTCCATGAGGTGGGAGTGAATTAAGAGAAAGGCAAGGTTATGTGACCAAGGAGAGAGATTTGATTGGCCCTCTTTCCATTCTTGGAGATAGATTGAAGACAATCTCTGGGTTGTGGGTCTTTGATCCAATCACTTAGAGCTGTGTGGCAGGTCAAGGGGTCTGTTTATGTGACTGTAACGAACAAAAATCTTGGATATATTCTCTTATGACCTTCTTCCAAGATTTTTCTATCTTTTCTATCCTTTTTGGCCTTGATGTTTAATTTGAGGTATAAATAGTGGTTTGTGAACATTTATTCACTATTTATGCCAACAAATGGGTTTATACACAAGAATGCTTTAATCAGAGTCTACTATGAAATTTCACCACTTATGTGATATATTAATAAAAGGAATTCATTCTAGATCATTCTTTAATCTTATCGAGAAAGGAAGAGAAAATATAGTTCAATGTAAAATAATTAAATAAAATATTTAGAATCTTTACATCTTAAAACTAATGTGTAATTGGATCTACACATCCAAATTAGGTTAAATGCCAAATTTCATTGAAAATAGAGTTTGTTTGCACCCTCTTTGGAGGAGAGATAAAAAGGTACATATATGCATCATCACTTTATTTGATTTCTATTTAGGTAAGCATTATATGTCACACAAGTCATTTTTCTTATAATGTGTGTGATTTTCCTCAGCCATCCATTCAGCATCTGATGGACCGGGCCTTGTCCTCTATCTCCATTCCCACGGTTTCCCATGCAAACTGGGAAACCATTTTTTGGAGATTTTCTTTCTCTGATTTTCCCCTCAAATCCACACCTTTTTCTCCAATTTATTTTCCCTGTGGTTCATTACATCTTTGCACTCGATCCGATGCAAGTTTTCTAGGGTTTCATCACCTATATACATTTGGGGACCCCAGCCCTCTACTTCCCTATTTGTCCCCTGTTTCTCCTCTTCTTCGCCTCTCCTTGCCATCCAATGGCATCATACCCCTGGGTAAACCTTCCCTCATGTCGTCCCAGTGACCCATGTTTGTTTCTCACCGCAGGATTGGTCTCACATGGCCCGAGCATACTTGTCATATCGAGACTACCTACGACGCACACCTTGACTCTAACAGTGATGTGGTGACCTCTTGGCACAACTTCAGACAGCCAAGACACTTTGAGGTGATCACACAAAGGGTTTACCAGTGTTGGTTCAACTTAATTTGAGGTATATTCGATTTCCCTCTCTCTAATTCATGTTTCCCAGTTTTCCAACCTTGGTGGCGCTTGTGTGTTGAGTTGGGTATTTTCTCTGATGCGTGATGCGTGTGAGTTTGTGGTGATTTGATTTATCTCCCCATACATGGCTTCACCTAGATTCCTTTGTTTTTTCTCTCTCAGGTCCTAGCCTCTTCTGCTCTCATGGAGGAGAGCCTCAGATTGAAGGCATGTGGACCAAGGATCCTACTTCTTGAGGTCTTGATGTTCCTCTAAATCTGGCAGTTTCATTGCTCATGTTTCATGTGTGTTTTAGGGTGTGTATCTCGTTGTTGATCCCTTATTGTAGAGCTTGTGGAAGCTCTGTGCTTCTCACGGTTTCATTGGGTTTGTTCAGTGAAGGAGATGAATGCCTCTGATTTTATGATACAGTCCCTGTTTTGATTTTGATTTTGTTACACTGGTCATGGGTGTTTGGTGATTTCATCCTCTACTTATTCTCTTTTATGACTATGTATTTTTCATGGTGTTGGAAGTGGCATGGATGAGTTGGCCAATTCTGATTGGACCAACTTGGCAATTTGACTGCTAACCGGATTTTATTTGTTGACAAGGATTTTTTGGAATATTTTGATTGGTCACTTTTATAAGAATCGTACCTTTTGATCCGCTTGTCCAAAAATAAAGTAAAAATATAAAAAATGTGATCTTTCTAATAAAAATACTTTCAAGGTTTATTTTTGAGTTTTGTCGAAGGTGTTTTCTAGAAAATGATTTTAATACATAAAATTCACCAAAAATACACTTTAATCGTTATAACTCCAAAAATTGACAAAATTATATGTTTTCTTAATTAGGATAACTTAATAAGATCAATGATGATGATTAAACAGTCTATATTGGAGTTTTGTCAAAAAAGTCCAAAACTAGGGTTTTCTTTACATTAATGTACATGATACACCCCAATACATGATTATACATTGAAAATAGGAAAAGTTGACCATGGATCATCTGAAGTGGTGCAAGTAAATAATTGATATTAGAAAGAGAGGTATGTGCATTCTTACACCTTAGTTGAGAATATTTTTAACCCTAACCTAATTTCCCTAATGAGGCATTTATTAAACCCTAATCTCTTTTTGGATAATTCTCTATATTTGCCTCAAAATTAGTTTTGTTATTTATCTCTTAGGTCTTGTATCCCACTGTTATTTATTTCTTGGGTCTTGTATCCCACTGTCATGTTTCTATCATTTTATGCTTATACTTGCCATAGTTCTTTTAGCATGTTGATTTTATTAGACTATTTAACTAATGTAGTGGTACTTTTGTACAACCCCATATTCTTCCACCAATTATATGCCAATGACTATTAATGACTTTGCCAAAGTTTATTTTCCTCTTTAATGAAGGATGCCAAACTTGAACAATTTCTCTTAATCAACGAGATGATCTAATTGACATGAAATCTTAGAGTAACTCTCTTATTACCTTTATCATGCTATAATAAAAAGATGGATTTGATTGGTAATCTTTAATTCCTATAACTTTCTCCTCAACTTTTTTTTTGATGAACCTAGCATTTTTCCCTTTCCATTACCATAAAAAGAGTAAGTACAAAAGCAAGTGATCTAAGGAAGATCACTAGTGACAAAAAGAACTAGAAAATTGTACAAAAGAAGAAAAAAAAGACTATGTATAGACTATGAGTGATTCTCAAACATGACTCCCTTATAGAATCAATGCATCTTTCAAAATTGTAGAAGGTCCAATAGTTTCTCTGAGGCCAAATATAGTATAGTAAAAAAATAGAAACAACTTTATCTTCCCCTATAATCTTCAACAAATTTTCCTTGGTACTCGGGTAGGGACCAAAAATAGCTAGAAAACATGTTCCAAATAAGAGAACTAAATTTACAAGAGAAGAAACTGTGCTCCAAATCCTTAGAATCTCTTTTGTAAAGAATGTATCTTGAAACCATACTATAACCACTCTCTTCAGGTAATCAAGCATAGGTAACTTATCCAAGAAAAATTTCCAAACGAAGAAGGAACATCTTCCTGGTATTTTACCCTTCCAGACCCAATCACCCCAGACAGTAGTTAGGTTCTTAGTCCTAACAAGGTTCCAAGAATCTCTGAGTTTATAAGAAGTTGAATTCTCTATGAGCAAGGAATATGTGTGGCCAGTAGGTTTAGGAAACTTCTAAAGAGATTCAACCAGCTTCCTAGAGCCTCTAAAGAATGGGACAATCCGATCCCCATTCTGAATATAACAACTAAGTTTACCATTTAGTTCAAATGTATTGTGAGACTTTATGAGGCATAAATGGGATAATGATATATCAAACATAGTCCAAACTTGGTCAAACGTATTGTGAGACTTTATGAGGCATTTAAATGGCTAATTTAACTATTATTGAACACCTAACTCAAGGCATCACTTGATTTACCATAATTCATGATTTATTATCCCAAATAACTTAATTGTAAGGATGCAATTAACTTTTTTATTTTGAATATTAAATTTAATAATTTTTATATTGACAAACTCTACAAAGGGGTAATATTCCTAGTCTTCATAGACACCCACAATTTACATATCATTTTGAATATGAATGATTGAGATATTTGAGTGTTTTCTTCTTCTTCTTCTTCATCATCATCATCAACTAAGCCTCAATCCCATCTATGTTGGGGTCAGCTACATGGATCCTTCTTTTCCATTCATCTCTATCATGGGTCATATTTTGGTTGAGATGTAGAGATTCAAAAATTCTATTTATAAGCTCTTCCCATGATAATTTAGGCCTTCCTCTTCTTCTATTAATTGTGCTTGCCTCAATAGTATTGCTTCGTATAGGTGCATTAGTCGATCTGTGTTGCACATGTCCATACCATCTGAATCAGCCCTCGCACAACTTGTCCCCAATGCTAGCCACCCCCACTTTATTCTTGGTATAGTCATTTTTCAAGCGATCTTTTCTTGTATTCCCACACATCCATCTCAACATATGCATTTCAGCCATGTTCATCTTGTTGAGTCCTTATTTCTTCACCGCCCAACATTCACTCCCATAGAGCATGGTTGGTTGTATAGTAGTTTTATAAAACTTGCTTTTTAGTTTGAGAGCAATCTTCTAATCACATAAACTCCAGTTGCACTCCTCTATTTCAACCATCAGACAGTGATCCTATGACAAATGTCATTTTAGACATCCCCATCTATATGAATGATAGAGCCCAAGTAAAAAAAATTACCACATTTTGGTATATCTACTCCGTCCAACTTGGCTCCACCATTCACACTACAAGATTGGCTGAAATTGCAATACATATACTCAGTTTTCTCCTACTAATGATCAATCCATTTGATTCTATTACCTTTCTCCAAAGTTCAACTTTATCATTCAAACCATCTTTAGTTTCCTCAATCAAAACAATATCATCAACAAATAACATACACCAAGGAGCATCATCCTGAACATTCTTTCTCAACTCATCCATAACAAGGACAAACAAATATGGGTTGAGTGTGGATCCTTGGTGTACCCCAACTATGATGGGAAAAGTTGGTGTCTCTCCTCCAGGAGTCTTCACACTTGTAGTAGAGCTACCATACATGTCTTTAATTAAGTAATTATATTGGATTGGCACACCCTTTTTCCTCAAAACCATCCACAACACTTCTATGGGTACTCGATCAAAAGCCTTTTCCAAATCGATAAAAACCATGTGAAGATCTCTTTTTCTTTCCCAAAACTTCTCCATAAGCTTCCTTATCAGAAAAATAGCATATGTTTTTGATCTACCAGGCATGAAACCAAATTGGTTGTTTGATATCTACATTATAGATCTTAGCCTCTGCTCAATAATCCTCTCCCAAAGCTTCATTGTGTGACTCATCAACTTGATACCTTTGTAGTTTGTGAAGCTCAGAACATTGCCTTTGTTCTTGTAGATGAGGACTATAGTACTATTTCTCCACTCATCCTGCATCTTTTTTGTCTTCATGATCTTGTTAAATAAATTTGTTAACCACATAACTCCTTCCACCCCCATACTCTTTCATACATTAATGGAATACCGTCTGGTCCACATGCCTTTCCCATTTTCATCTTTTTAAAGGCATTCTTGACCTCAAAATATGAAACTCGTAGTGTGTAAATGATATCTCTTGTATTCCTGTCACATGATTCTCTAAAATTATTTACAGTATCTCCATTGAAAAGCTTATGGAAGTAATTCTCCATTGGTTCTTGATATCATCATCCTTTACCAGCACTCTACCATCTTCATTCTTGATGCATTTTACTTGACTTAAGTCTCTTGCTTTACTTTCTCTTATATGATCCATTTTATATATATATCTTTTCCCCTTCTCTGGTGTCCATCTTCTTATAAATATCATTAAAGTATCTAGACCTTGCCTCCTGAACAACCTTTTTTGCTTCTTTCTTTGATTGCTTGTATCTTTGAAATGTTGCATCATCTCGAGATTTGGGCAAGCTCTTATAGATTTCTCCCTTTTCAGTTTAATAGTCTTATGTACTTCATCATTCCACCACCAAGTCTCTTTTTGTGGAGGGCCACAACCCTTGGACTCCCCAAAAACCTCTCTGGTAATTTTTGTTATGCAGGAGCTCATGTTATGCCACATAGTGTTGGCATCAGACTCTAAGTTTCAAGTTCCCTCCTTGATGAGTTTATCATGAAAGGTCAATTTCTTTTCTCCTTTAAGATTCCACCACTTGATCTTGCTATCTTGATTTTTGTTATGCTTGCCTTTATTGATCCTCATGCTAATATCCAAAACCACCAACCTATTTTGTGTCGTGAGTTCTTTTCCAGGAATCACTTTATAGTCCTTGCATACTATATGATGCTCCCTCCTTGTAAGGAGGTAATCAATTTCTCTAGAATTGTGCCCACTCTTGGAAGTAATCTTATGAGATTCTCTTTTCTTGAAATGGGTGTTTGCCAAAATCATATCATATGCAACTACAAAATCTAATATCCTATATTCTTCTCTATTTTTGCATCCATATCCAAAACCACCATGAGCTCTCTCATGTCCATCGTTGCTACTCCCCACATGGACATTTAAATCACTCCCAATAATAATCTTCTCCTATGTTGGTATTCCTTGCATCAATTCATTCATGTTATCCCCAAAATCCTTCTTAGCCTCCTCACTAAAGTCAACTTGGGGGGCATAAGTGCTAACAATGTTAAAAATCTTTCCCCCAAGAATGACCTTGATAGATACAATTCTATCACCCCTCCTAGTGATCTTGACAATATCATCCTTCAACATCTTATCAATAATAATGCCTACGCCATTTCAATGTTTATCAATGCATGCATACCAGATTTTGTATCATGTGTCTCTAATCTCTCTACAACGTTCCCTTATCCACTTAGTTTCCTCCAAGAAAGCTGTATTGACTTTTTTTCTCATCATGGTATCTACTATCTCCAAAGATTTTCCTATCAAAGAGCCAATATTCCAAGATCCAACTCTAATCCTTTTTTTGTGGACTTTCTTCTTTGTCTGCCTTTGTTAAAAATGTTGCCCTTGCACATTTTCACTATATCTGGGCAATGATGTGATGGGACTAGCTTCTTTACCCACACCCGTCCAAGATGTGGAAACCCTTGCACATTTTTCACTGCATCTGAGTGATGATGCAGCGGGACTAGCTTCTTTACCCACACCCATCCAAGATGTGGAAACCCTTACTTATCCTTCAACACAACGGGGCGTCGTTGTGTCAAAAACCCTTGAATATTTATCACTACACCTGGGTGTCGATGCAATGCATCACTAGGTAGGGATGCTCCAACAAAATTTTTATAAGGATCCATGTCATAGAAAGAGTGACAAAGTTTTTATGGATGGCTGTCAACCTACCACCAACCCTCCTCCTTTACCTGGGCTTGGGACTGGCTACATTTAATTGAAATTGGGCTTTTAATATGTATATGTATATCCATATATATATGAGACCTTCAATTTATTTACACTTGATATGCTTTAATCAATCAACTTATTCAATATCATCCATTGATCCTCAAACATTTTCTACTTAAAGGGTACTGTTAGAACATGTACTTTTTCCTCCTTTTCATAGTAGTTATAATTGCAAAAGATTATTTGGTGCAATAAGATTGTCTTAATTTTGGAGGGTTAAATTATTATAGGAAGGAATAAGGTGTAGGGGGTTCTTGGTCCTCGAGAAGTGGTGGAAAACTAGGGGAATAGAAAGGGTAAGAACTAGTGAAGTTAGTAGACATATTATATATGATAGATATGATCTTGACTAGGGTTTCCAAAAAGCTCTCATATCTAGAGTTAGAGTGGGAGAAAGGAATAGTTCTGAACTTTCTGTATAATGAGTCAAACAAGCTTAGATTTGAGGGGTAAAGGCTTGAAATAGTGAAAGGGGAATATTCATGGGGTTTCCAAAGGGTGAACATGTGAGTGGAGATAGAGTGTGAGTGATATGGTTGGGGTGTGGTTTCCTTACCTATAATGAGGTAGGAGACGATCAATGGATTATTAATCTAGGATCCAACAACATGTGGGGTCGGTTAGCCCTTCTATTAAAATATGTTTTTATTATATAACATTTATAGACAACTAGGAAAGTCTGATGCACTAAATTTTGGTAGTTACTTTCTAATACTATGATCTAGTCATAAAAAATGGATGACACTAACATAGACAAGTTGCTAACCTTTTTCTTCTTCTTCAAGTTACCCCTAATTAAATTCAAATTAATTGCCTCAAGGATACAAATATATTCCTATTTTTATTCAAATTTTGTTTATGAATCAACAAGGCAATAATTTAATTAATATGATTGTAATTTATTATCATTTAAATGAATAATCAATTGAATTTGCAAGTTTTCTACTATATACATAGAAAATCATAACTTTAATCTATTAATCTTATATGCTTTCATAAAAGTCAAACCTAATTGTACAATCAATTACTAAAAGTCCTTTCTAGATTGGGTTCCTCCACTCGTGGGCTTGAGGGGTGGGGCCTTTATTGTGGGACAACCTTCCCTTAAGTGCTTTAGCCAAATTTGCCAAACATGAGAAAGCATGTGTCCGTGATCAACATGTTTTCATACCTTCCACATTTGATACTTCTGTAATTTTATCACCAAAGGATGTGGAGCTATTCAAGAGGGTTCAAAAACTTATGCATAGTAATGTTATAAACCCTATCTCTATGTATGTAGTGTTCTAGATGACTGGTTTTGCAATCTAAAAAGGACTAGCAGAGCATCTTTTTGCTCATCTGCCTTCCATCCTGATGTAATTTTATTTTTTCATTATTTAACCTAGGAATATTGCAACTTTGAACCTTGGTATGCCATGTTATTTAAATTATAACCTTCACATGTATCTTGTCGTAAAGCTGACTTGCTGGCATTTTTACTACTTCCCAATATTGATTTTAAATGACAGAATTTTGAAACAAAATGTCATAGTGATTATTTATGAGTATAAGAAGAGAATTCAATAACTAAAGTTTCTTTTGACCCCCCTTTATGATTAGGTCTTGTAAGGCTGAAACGGTGATACCATGGTTGTTTATGTCTATGTGGATGTTGAATAGGGTTTTTATTTCTTCTTAAGCTTTATTAGAGCAAATTTTAGTGTCATTTTACACCTAAATTGTTTCCATGTGAAAGACCAATAATAAATAGAAAAATCCTAATTGATATATTGCCATGTGTCCATTCAACTACCCCACTATTCAAAAAGCATGGTAGCAAAATGGGTATCAGTGGGGTCGTTTCAATTTGAGTTTTGAGCAACTAAAACTCTTCTATTTGATAGGGGGCACCATAAGTTGAATTCTTAGGTGTGTATATTTGATTCTATGGTCAGAAGTTCATTTGGCTCTCTGGTTGTAGAGATATCTCTTTTCTTTCAATGGCTACACTGCTACCACCTAGAATTTATTAGAACTCATTTTTGACAAAACCATAATGAAATCTCAATTTTATTATTGACTTATTTGTTCTTTAGATATAGTAGTCATTTCCAACTATCTATTAAATATTTTAGAAGAAACACGCAAATCTAAAAAATTATTGCCCACTACATTGTTTTATTGATTTCTAATTAATGCAGTAGCTGATTATTTCTCATCTTCTCTTCTAGCAAACAAAGGGTGCTAGCAAGAAAAATCTTGTATGAAGAATATGAAAGTTTGATTTCATCTACAATGAGTCTGACCCATGATGGGTATTTCTCACATAGGAAACTAACACACATACAAATATAGACATTCCAAACATGTATGAATAAGACATGTATTTTTATTTTTCAAATATGATATAACAAGATATCAAATGCAACCACTAAGAATAAACTATATGTCACATCTTTCCAAAGAGTATCATAGTTCCTCATGCAACATGGTTGGCATAATAAAAAGGAAAAGTACAGTCTAAATATACCCAAAGACTAGTTACAAAGCAAAACCTCAACAATTCCAACCTATCATTGAAGTCAATTATTTTATACATGGTTCTTCCTAAAGATCCACCTATGGTCATATGCACCTGAGTGATTGGGGACAACAACCATACGTGGGGAGAAAATAGAGAAGTATATTTCAACAGAATATTGGAATATTTATAGTTACTATATTAATAGACAATATAAGATTAAGTTGAAAAAGAAATTTGTTCTTGTTCAACAAAAGGTATTAAAAGGGAAGCAATTGACCTTATTTTTATCAGGTCAAAGAGGATTTTCATTAAATAAATTAAAATCGTGTAAAATAGAAGTATGACCAACACTAGGGAGTATCACCTATCTATATAGGTGTTATTGGTGGTCAAACAAAATTTAATGACATTCCAAAGAAAATTTACATTAAATTTGCAATTTTGAAAAAATACACATTTTGTGGTCCTGCATATGTGGTGAATAGTAGTGATGTATAACATCTGACTCAATTTAGATGAGTTCATGATGAAGCTATTTAGGTCTCTAGGGATAAATCAAGAGTTACATGGAGAGTGCCTTTGTCCATATTGGCTTGACTTTCACATTCAAATGCGATGTGATTTTATCTATATAACGACATGGAAAAGGTGGCAACGTAAGGCACAGTGTTTGCTTCTAGTTTATCCTGGGATAGGTGAGAATATTCCTTCTTACTACTTTTCAATATTTGATGATAAACATGTGAGGACATTGTGGCTCATCGATCATTTTCCCCAATAAGGTGCAATACTTTTGGACCTAATAATAATCCATGAGCGTCTCAACCTATTGACCTTTGCACCATCCAAAATGTGAGGGTGGATTTGTGCAGAAAACTTATACCAAGAATCCATTCAACCATGTGGGATTGTGAGGACTATATTATATCAACCAATATGGTTTGGAAACCATTGCATTTTTACTCAACAATTCTAACATTTTACATCAACAAGTTCATGAAAAGTAAATGTCTCAGAGACATTACAATAAGACAACAAAAAAAATAACTTTTAAACAAAGGGCACCTCGAAATTCTTCATCTTTTTTCCTTGTTTTCTTCTATGTTTTCTTTAGGTCATGTCCATGATCTAAGAGAGAATGAAACCCCACATGGACCCCAGAAAGAAAGCATAGGTAAGTCAACTTATTGGTATAAAATTAACATCTAGATATTTAAATAAGTATGCACCTATCTACACATGGTTTTTATGACAAATAGGTAAATATTAAATAAAAATAGTATATTCAATGTCAAAAGGATTAAATATCCAATTTTGAGAGTAGGTGTTCAAATATTCAATCAGGTAGTATGTGTCAATGTACGTTTGTTTAAGAAGCCATGTGTTCTCTCTTAAGGAGAATGACAATGCACCAATTAATTTTTCCCAGTTTATTGAGGGTTCCTATGTCCTCTAACTCTAAGAAGAGGCGTAGAAGTGTGAGTCTTCTAAATTAGCGGGCACTAGCTTTCCCTTTTTTACATTAAATATTGTGCTACTATTATAAAATATAATTTTTGGTCACTTTCAAAGAGTGAGACAAAATTTTAAGACAATTTTAAGCCAATCGGTTTATCTACTATGCATGCTTTCAAGAGGGAATCATATTTCCAAATGTAATAGAAATTTTCTAACTCAACTTCAAATCAAGAATGTCCAATATGCAAATAATTTGTTGGGAGAAATGGATTACTATTGTTTAGAATCATGTATTTTTTCATAATTACAATGTGAAGAAGTTTCTCAATTAAGTTGTTAGTATCATTCCATGATGGTAGATTAGATTACCTTAATCCTTTGTATTCATAAATTTTGTACCACATAATATCCTTTTGTATTTATATTATATAATTTAGTAATGTATGCCATACATGTACATAACTTTTAGTGATCCATACTTATCTTATAAAAGGGGTTAAATATTTACTAGGGTGTATCTTCATATATTTTCATGGGTTATAATAGTAGCATATTGTGGAAATACTAAATTCAATTCCTCTAGTTGATTCTTTGACATCACTATTGGATTAATACTTCGATAATACACATCATATGTAAGGGAATTCATTCTCATTCCAACTATTAAAAGTATGGTCTAAATTTATAGGTTGCACAATTTAGGGATTATCCTTCCATGTACGTTTATAAGAAACTTTATAAAGTTAGGATGAGGTATTTAGCAAATATGTATTAAATTACATTCTTTGAGTATTTCCCTTAAGTCTTCATTCATAACTTAGGTTTCCCTTGTTAGCTTTTGTTTTTTGTCTAAAGATCATATTTAAGGACTTAAGTAAAAGTGTCTGGCAGCTAATGTGGGTCACGATATGTTTCATGGTAGTTAAATCATATTGGTATATGACACTAGGTATATGGGACCACGGTTATACAATATATTATCATATTTTCTTTCTGATCCATACTTTAGGAAATCAAGGGATAGTCACAAAGTCATTACCCGTAACACACTAGGGTATTGGTTGTGTTTCAGTCATCTGGCTTGTCTAGAGATGAATTTGGATCTTCCAGTATGGGTTGGCTTTGTAGTAGATTAGAGGTGGGGATTGTGGGATGGTCTCTTCCTGCTGTCGAGGTTCAGTGTTGGTCAGGCAGCACAGCATGTCCAAGGGAGGAGGAAAGTGTAGGGGCATCCTATGAGGTTAATATGCAGCCAAAGGGAAGAAGGAAGGAGTGTTAGGAACCCCAACGAAGTGAGAGAGGGGATTTCAGAAGCGCTCATCGCTCTAGATAAGGAAGAAGAAGAAGAATACATGTATTGACTATGGAGGTTGTAGGCTCGTTGATGAGTGAGTGGAGGCATTTTTATAGTAGTTGGTGCTAGGATTTGCATCTAGGGGTTTAGACGACCCTCCTAGCACTTCCAGTCTGGTCTGAGGAGGCGCAAGGACTTGATAATGGCTCACTAGCCATTCCTTCCAGTTCACCTTGCCATTACGGCCTTAGGCATTTTGTCTCTCCTTGCCATCAAATGAGGGTTTGGTATTTGAGAGGGAGGTTATCTGAAGTCATGGGAATATGAAAGGTGAAAAATATTGCTATGGGGTGTGCTTTAGTTGTCATTGCCCAATAGCTGTAACAAACATCACAATTGGGAAGCACATGTGTGGCACTGGAATGGGGACGACTCAAACCTTGGGTTGACTATAGAAATTAGACTTTGAAAGGTCACTTTGATGTTTTTTATGAATTTATTTCTCCTATTCCACATCCATTTTTCCTAAAAATTTATGCACGGGTTTAATTGATATTATCATAAATCTTTAAAATATTACCTTCCTTAATTCATGGGTCCAAGATGGCTAAAAATATCTGCACTCATTGAATTCAACATTAATATCCTAAAATCCATAACCCATTTTATGTGATTCCAAAGCCAAGTTTTCATAATGTGGTTCAACTATTTTATTGTGGGTCCCTTTTGGGCTAATTTGATCAAAGTGATGCATAATTATGATATATGTACTCTAATTCAAGAAATCTAATAAGTAGCAAGATATACTTAGGAAATTTGTAATAAAGAATATCAAATCTGGGAAAATTAAAGTCGTTCAGAATAAGATTTGGTAGAGAAATTCAATATGTTAAAGGGTTCATCCATAAGCTACTTTTGGAAGAAAAAATAGGCTTGGCAATCACAAGAAAATTGGATCTTATTATCAGGGATGTTTCATCAATTGCCCATGGATTGTACCAAAGGAAGAGGAATATGCCATCACCAATCCTAAAACTTGTGTGGGGTTTGATCATTTTTGAAAGAGAAATAATTTTTATCCAAATACAATAGTGTTTATGATTTGTACAACAAGGACAATGTGACCCATGCAAGGAAATATACCGGCTATGTACCCACTAGATCATGAGAGAATACTTTCAAATGAGAAAAATACCAGTGGGTTTAGAGTAATATATCCTTAGAGACCAATCTTTTAGAATTCTAATCTCGTGACTCTATACTTATAGGGCGAGAAATAGCAAGAACAAGTAAGTCAATTACTGATGAGACATCCTTAAAAGAGCATATTTTTTATAATACAAATTCTTTCCTTTAAAGTGATTTCATAAAATAATAAAACTAAAATATTGCATATAGATTATATAGTAAGACTACAAACATCTAAAAGTGGGGCCATTTCACCGTCACACTTGAAGCCTTGTGAAGGAGGTACTAACATCTCAATCCTCTGTATATGTGTATATAGTAGGTTATACCCCCAACCCTCAAACAACACCAACACCTAAACTCGAACCATATGGTTCTGCATTAGGTCGCAACACCTATTTACACCACTAAAAAGAGATAATATAACTCTACATACATTTAACAGAGAAGAAAATATAATTTGTGATTTTCATCTAATTTTAAGTAGTAAGAAGATGATAGCATCTAATATGGAAATTTATGTTAAAAAGGCATACTAGTAGTTGATCATAAATGTCAATGATAACAAGAGAGCGAGGGTCAGTTTAGATTTTTTTAAGGATGAAACTCTAAGAAATTAGGGTTTTTTCCTCATCATTAAGAAATTAAGGATCAAGAGTTACTAATTTCTCTATATCAATAAAGAATAGCAATATACCTAATGTCCTATCAAAATATGTCCCTAGAAAAAACCCTATTTCCAAACTGTGGTCTCACATCACCTAATAACATTTTTACATTAGATTTTAGTTAATTTCCTCTAAATAGTAAAAATCTAGACTCAACCTTTCAATCCAATGAAATTACTTCATGAAAACTAGCTAGATAATTAGAAAGCTTGTTTACAACTAAAAATATATTTTAGTTAGTTTTCTAATATTTTATATTGGTTATGATTTAATTAAATTAAGTTATCTATATGACTTTATAAATTAAAATTCTGTCATAAAGATAGATATACTCCTACATTTTGCATCATCATGTTGATGTGTTACATGGTGAATTAGCAATACAACATAGCTTAAAATACACATAACTCTTACAAAATGCAGACAAGGACCAGGAAACTCATACCTAACATTAGAAATTTAATCAAATTGTGGGCGAAAGACCCAAACATACCTTTTTCTATCATTAGAAAATGACTCCTCATACCTTTCCAACCATAAAGACCTCTTACATGAAGCTCTAAGATGGCCAAAGATTCCGTCACAACCGTCCATCAAAGAAAGCCATGGGAGCACTTAGGGTTCAACAAAATATCTAAATCCCGTAGAAACAGACCTACACAGAGAATCGTGAGGTGTGTACAGAGACAAACCATCCAGTTTCCCACAAAAACTCTAATTAATCAATATTTCATCAACCATAATAAGAACACTACAAAATGAACGTAATTAAAAATTAGGGGCAGACCTATCATTAGGGAGGAGAGAAATGTGTAATATCTTTGTGTTGGGTTTTGTGGAGAAAACATGTGCGGCGGAAGCAATAAAATCCATGCAACCCGATAGGATCTCGTCGACAACAACGTATTCAGAATTAGGGTTTGCGGGATATACCTTATCGCGGAGCAAGTCCGGCGATGTCCCGTTGCACGACGGTGCAACACTACTGACCTATTCGGACGGAACTTCTCTCCCGTTCGCTGTCACAGGTTCATCCGGCAGCGCTGCTATGCGATGATGTGCGTCGCTCCTAACGCGCACGGATGGTCGTCGTGTCCACCAAACGCAGGTGTCTAGGCATCTTCGTCTCTACTTCGTCCACACGGATGGACAGAACTCCACGTCGTGTTTCCTAGGCCGATAGGAAGGAGTGTGTCTCTGCGGCGGCATGCTAGCGGCGTGTTGCTCTCCTTCCTCTCATAAGGGCGGTGACGGCTGGGGTTTACGTGCGTGAGCGTAAACTAAAAGCGTCTCTCTATATCTTATATAGATATCGGCCGTCTATCCTCCTTTTAATAGGATACGAAGGGAAGTAGGGTTTCCTAAACCCATCGGTAAATAGAAACGTTGCGTTAATTAAAATGCTTGTGGGTTAATTAGAATATTCCAGAATTCATTAATTAGCCAAATAATCACATTAATTGATTAATTAATATCTGACTCCATGCAATCGCTTGGGATGGCTCTACGGGCATACATATACCAACAGACTCCCACTTACACTTAGAGCCAGTCACTCCAATATTATTCTAATCCATTACATAAACATTTTAGTAATCAATGTAATTCGGAGCAATTCCAATCAAATCCACAATTATACTCCTATTCCAACACATCCTATGCGTGTGACCCGGTAGGCTCCAAATTACGTTGGCAGTGATATCCATAATCATATTATGATTTCACAAGCAATGATTGGTATCTAGCAAGACTTCATTGCCACCCAAGTAATTAGAGAAGTTGGAGAACAACTTAACCTATCATTGATGACTGGTGTTACAGTGATTGTATAGTTCCTTTGTCGCTGATATCCGGATTGAACTCGAGTCATGGAATTGTTATCCTCTTCAATGTTCAATCCATGTTCCTTGAACTAGAGTAGACTTTCTGAGATATATGCAAGCTCAATATCACATATTGACTCACATCAACATGGCTATACATTTCTCAATCTCGCTTATCAAGTGGCCGGAATATCAAACTCCCATAGGAAGGACAAATTCCATCTACATCACTCACAGTCATCCCCATGTGTCACAGTGCACCCAAGCACCATCTTTATGGCAATCTGTATTCAGGACTACGGTGGATGATGTCAAAGTACACCGAACGACATGTGATAAGTGTAGTGACTTCAGGTCTAAGAACCACAATCACCACCATCATTATGAGATGTGACTCTAACTACCAATCATGGTATCCATGTGTCACTCTCAAGGTGGGTCTATCTGATACATTGTTCTCTAACAAGTATCTATGTATTTGGTTTGATATCTCCATATCATGGATAATGAGATTCTTACATCAACCAACATACATTCTATTCTTATGTGTTATTGATGTCTATGGATATTTCCACAATAACTATCGATTAGGGACAAAACAAGAATACATACTCTTAGCATACATATGATCTCACTGTTCAGGTCATCAACCCAAAGACATATTGTTGGATCAATGGGCTCTAGAGGGGGGGTGAATAGAGCTACACAAATTTCACAAAAATAACTAGACCACCAATTTAAACTTAGTGCAGGGACAAAATTGAGCAGCAATTTGATGTCTTAATCTAGCATACAAAGCAAGGATAAGAAATAATGAATAGCATACACTTGGACAGGTGGTTTAGAGTGGTTCCACGTCCTAAACTTAGGATCGATGTCAGTCCACTACCTAGAGTTGGTTAGACTCTAGGATTTGCAACTTGGTCCTCTTATATATTACGATAAGATTACAAGATACATAAACCACACAACCAAGGGCTTAATTTCTCAAGCTAAGATCTTCTACCTATCCAAGGACTTACCCACAAAGCAAGATTCTTCAACCTTCTACCAAGGACTTACCCAATCTTACCTTTGTCTTCAGCCTTGCATGAATTACCTATCTTACTTGAGCTTGCCTTGCACCTCTCCTTCACTTGGAGAGCTTTCCCACGTTTTCCCTTCACCAAGGGAGCTGGAGCAACGATCACTCTTCACTCTTGAAGATCAACAACACATCTTCTCCTTCACTCGGAGAAGAAGCTTCAATCAATCTTCAATGGAATTGGAGGTGGGAAGAGAGAAAGGAGAGCTTTTACATAGCACAAAGGAAATCTCTCATACACAGGGACCTATCTCACTCTTAACTCACGAATTTGTCTTGAAGGTAGAGAGAGAAAGGGGCTCAAGGGCTTGGAACACTCTCAACTAAGCTAGAACCAAGTTTGCAATAGAAGAGAAGCTTGGAATGAAGTCCAAGGGGTTCTATTTATAGTTGAGGGTGGTCCTTTATGTTGTGGGACGTTTAGGTGCAAAAGTAGTCGTTATTCACTCAAGAAAATGGCTCTATTTTTGCCAAAAATGATTCACCAACAGTCATATTACGTTTTCTGCATATTCCGTACAGTACATTCGGTCGAGTATTAATGGGTGTAACTCGACCGATCAAGTAGCAGGCAATCCGATGTTCAACTGATCGGTCGAGTTTGTCCTGAGGAAAACTCGACCGACCATTTCAATTGGAAATGGCCTACTACCCAATCGGTCGAGTTCTGTGAGTGCACAACTCGACCGATTGCAATCTTCAGAAAATCCACTCAGGATGATCGGTCGAGTTTCAGGGTGGGAAACTCGACCGACCAAGTGCCTGTAATTGATTTTCTAATTTGCAATAAAAGTAATTAGCACTTGGTGAATTTTATCCCAAACATTTTTCTCTTCTAAGTTACAAGCATATTCATCATTACAAGTGATTACATTTATGTTCTAAGGTGATTTACATGGAAATCCTAAAATGCACACTTATAGACATTTTGGCTTGCACTTGGCCCATTCTAGGGCTTGTATATATGATCCTTTTCATGTACCTAATGCATGCAAACAATCCTTAGCGCACATGTTAGATACATATGAATGGAATGGTTAAGTCATTATCAAAATATAGGTAATTTATAACCTCTAGGTCAACACATATGTCATTGAGTATATTATTCTATAGACATCTATAAGTTTTATGGTCATCTCACAATATAAAACACAAACATATAGATTGGAAACTTGCCTTTATTGATATGATCAATATAGTATTACAAATCATTTACATAGTTTCCCATTACAATCATCGAATGATAGTCTCTATGGGCATACATACCAACAGATTCCCACTTGCACTTATACCCAATCACCCATGAATCTCAATCCAAGTGATCGAACATGCCCGTCATGTTTCCACAGTGAATGTTCTTTTGTGAGCGGGTCAGCTACATTGCTTTCTGTAGGTACTCTGCAAATCTTCACATCTCCTCATTGTACAATCTCTCGTATGAGATGGAACCGCCGTAGAATATGTTTGGAACGTTGGTGCGATCTTGGTTCTTTAGCCTGTGCAATTGCTCTGTTGTTGTTGGAAAACAACTCAATTGCATCACCAGCGCTTGGAACCACTCCAAGTTCAGAAATCAACTTCTTGATCCACACAATTTCCTTTGTAGAATTAGATGCGGCAATATATTCGACCTCTATTGTAGAATCTGCAACTGTCTCTTGCTTGGAACTCTTCCAGCTCACAGCTCTGTTATTCAGGCAAAACAAAAATCCAGATTGCGATCTGTAGTCATCTTTGTCAGTTTGGAAGCTAGCATCAGTGTAACCCTTTACCACGAGCTCTTCCTCACCACCGTATACCAAGAATTGATCCTTAGTCCTTCTCAAGTACTTTAGGATATTCTTTACGGTTGTCCAGTGACATTCACCTGGATCTGACTGATACCGACTCGTCATGCTCAAAGCATACAACACATCAGGACGAGTACATAACATTGCATACATGATAGATCCAATTGCTGATGCATATGGAATCTTACTCATGCGTGCCCGTTCATCACATGAACTAGGACATTGGGATTTAGAGATCGTAACCCCATGGGACATGGGCAAGTTACCTCTCTTAGAACCTTCCATGCTAAACCTCTTTAGCACCTTGTCAATGTATGTGCTCTGGCTTAGGCCTAGAAGCCTTCTAGATCTATCTCTATAGATCTTGATCCCTAGTATATAGGATGCTTCACCTAAATCCTTCATAGAGAAAGTCTTCCCTAGACAACCTTTTACTGTCTGAAGAGTAGGGATGTCATTTCCCATCAATAGTATGTCATCCACATACAATATGAGAAATACGACTGTGCTCCCACTAACCCTTTTGTAAACACAAGGTTCATCTTCATTTTGACTAAAGCCAAACTTCTTGACTACTTCATCAAAACATAGATTCCAGCTCCGAGATGCTTGCTTCAATCCATAGATTGACCTTTGTAGCTTACAGACTTTATTGGCTTCCTTTGGATCGATAAAACCCTCAGGTTGTGTCATGTACACATCCTCGAGTAAATTCCCATTAAGGAATGTTGTTTTAACATCCATCTGCCAAATCTCATAGTCATGATAAGCTGCAATGACAAACATGATCCTGATGGATTTAACCATGGCAACTGGTGAGAAGGTCTCGTCATAATCAACATCTTGAATTTGACGGAATCCTTTCGCAACCAATCTACCTTTATAGGTTTGAACATTTCCATCCATGTCAGTCTTCTTCTTGAAGACCCACTTGCACCCTATGGGTCTTACCCCTTCAGGTGGATCCACCAAGGTCCATACCTTGTTGGTGTACATGGATTCCATCTCAGATCTCATGGCTTCAAGCCATTTCTCAGATTCTGGTCCCTTAGTAGCTTCTGATAGGAAGTTGGCTCATCTACTATGCCCAATTCGTCACTGTCTTGAGTCATGAGAAATCCAAATCTCTCAGGCTCAATTCGTGTCCTACTAGACCTACGAGGTTCCTGTGTTACATTTGGAACTTGAAATTCCACAACAACTTGTGAGTCTTCATGTTCCTTATGTACCTCCTCAGGTTCTCTGCTTTCTTGTTGGTCTCGAACTTCTTCGAGCTCTACATTCCTCCCACTGATTCCTTGAGAAATAAAATCCTTTTCAAGAAATACAGCAGTCCTAACAACAAACACTTTGTTGTCAGTTGGTGTGTAGAAGTAGTATCCCCGAGTTTCCTTGGGGTATCCAACAAAATAGCATTTTCTGATTTGGGTCCAAGCTTTTCAGGAAATTGTTTCCTAACATAAGCTTCACATCCCCAAATCTTTAACATAGACAAATTGGGACGATTCCCATTCCATATCTCATATGGTGTCTTTTGAACCGATTTGGAAGGTACACGGTTAAGTGTAAATGTTGCAGTTTCAAGAGCATATCCCCAGAACGATATTGGAAGTTCGTCTGAACTCATCATTGATCGTACCATGTCTAATAATGTACGATTCCTTCTTTCTGACACACCATTATGTTGTGGTGTACCAGGTGGAGTCCATTGTGATACAATACCACGGTCTCTCAGAAGGTCCTCAAACTCTTGGCTTAAGTATTCACCACCTCGATCTGAACGGAGTGCTTTAATACTCTTACCAAGTTGTTTCTCTACTTCATTCATTAAAGTCTTGAACATTTCAAGAGTTTCTAACTTGTGTTTCATAAGATATACATAGCCATACCTACTGAGGTCATCAGTGAAGGTAATGAAGTATTGATAGCCTCCTCTAGCATTTGATCTAAAAGGTCCACATACATCAGTATGTATGAGCCCTAGCAGATCACTGGCTCTCTCACTGTGTCCAGTGAAAGGAGTCTTGGTCATCTTCCCTAATAAACATGCCTCGCATGTCTCTAATGATTCAAAATCAAAAGAGTCTAGATAACCATCCTTATGGAGTCTAGATATGCGCTTCTCGTTTATGTGCCCAAGACGACAATGCCATAAGAATGTTTTGTTTGAGTTGTCAAGTTTTAGCCTTTTAGTATTTACATTATATATGCTAGTCTCAAGTTCTAACAAGTAGATGCCATAAGACATAGGGGCATTTCCATAAAAGATCTCATCTTTAGAAATAGAAATAGTTCCATTCTTAATGTGAAATTCAAATCCACTCTTGTCCATACAAGATACAGAAATAATATTTCTATTAATGGCAGGTACATAATAGCAATTCTCTAATTCTATTACAAGGCCCGTAGGCAAAGATAAACTAATAACTCCAACTGCGGTGGCAGCAACTCTTGCTCCATTAGCGACCCACATCTCGACTTGGCCCTTTCGTAAAGGCTTACTTCTTATCAGATCCTGCATATTAGAACATATATGAGATCCACATCCGGTATCCAGTACCCATGATGAAGAAGTATTTAAGTTTATCTCACTAACGTATATACCTGAAGTGGAGATCTCTATCCCCTGCTTCTTCTTCCTCAATTCCTCCAGGCAGAGAGGACAGTTTCTTTTCCAATGTCCAGGCTGGTGACAATGGTGACAACTGCCTTCTTTGGAGATCCCACCTTTAGCTTTGAGCGCGGATGACTTTGGCTTCTGCCCGACTTTAGAACTTTTCTTAGCCTTGCCTTTGCCTTTTGAATTTCCCTTTGTCTTGCTGATCATCATCACAGACTTGGGCTTGTCTTTCTTCATCTATGCTTCAGCTGACCTCAACATGCCCAATAATTCTGACAACGGTTTGTCAAAATTATTCATGTTGTAGTTCATGACAACATGATTATATGATTCAGGCAACGATTGTAGAATCACATTAGTGGCCAAGTCTTGACCTAGGGGAAACCCCAGCTTGGATAAGATTTCCACGTACCCAATCAAGGTGAGTATATGGGTGCTAACTGAGTCACCCTCTTTCATCTTGCTTTTGAACAAAGCCTTTGAGACATCATATCTCTCCTGTCTTGCTTGATGTTGATACATGTTCTTGAGATGTGTTACCATCTCCATGACATTCATGTTCTCATTTTGCTCTTGCAACTCATAGTTCATTGAGTACAACATCAGGCACTTGACATCCACGACATCATCAAGGTGCTTCTTGTAAGCATCCTTTTCAGCCTTGGGCGCATTTACGGCGGGCTCCTCTGGCTCTGGTGTTTCAAGGACATAGAGCTTACGCTCATGTGTGAGAACAATTCTCAGCGTCCTAAACCAGTTTTGAAAGTTGGTTCTGGTAAGTTTGTCCTTCTCAAGGACCGATCGCAATGAGAACGTGTGAGTGTTGTTTGCCATTTGATTGCTATAAAAGAAAAATTTGCATTTAGTCCAAAACATTTTGACTTGTAAAGATTTGATAAACAAGATTAATTAGTACTTTAATTAATTATGCTCCCACTATTTTATTCAAATTGATAGCCCTCAC
The DNA here is from genome assembly GCA_963693085.1 of Alisma plantago-aquatica. Lineage (NCBI taxonomy): Eukaryota > Viridiplantae > Streptophyta > Magnoliopsida > Alismatales > Alismataceae > Alisma > Alisma plantago-aquatica. The sequence continues at coordinate 596,104,533 of OY856415.1, forward strand.
TATCAACTCGGAAGATTGCAATGCACAACCTTCTAGTGAGCCAAGATCCAAAATAATTGGATCAATGCCTAGCCAACACCGGCGTCAAAGACCAAATACTAAGGTAGGCAACTTTTGCCAATTGCATCATATGCAACTCTTAGATAGATGATCATGCACAACTCCTTGCCATGATGCATCTCTGTGCCTCTAGGTACTTGATCCTATCAAGGTTCCCTAGTTAAGTCCAACCCATAAGCCAACACGACGAGTGTGCACCCTACGGAGGCAGACCCACACACCCACCATCACACTTCTATGAGATAGACACTGTACCACGCGGAGGCGTGCCCACACATAGTCGATCAAGCTTTTCATGTGTGTTTCTTTATGGAAGGCAACTAAAACTTAATATTATTAATTGAGGGGTTTTATTAATACATATACATATCCAAACACCACATACTTATAGTATGTATCATATACTACTATATCCACAACCACAAACGATAGACATGCAATCACAAACACAAATACATCGGTTATGGCCATACTATTGTAATCCTTTGGAGCAACAAAGGATTACGGTCCACCTATGGTCTTATGCATCTCATGCAACACCTGTGAAAACAACCTATAAGCCTATAATGATCAACATTACAATGAACAACTTCATGGATGCTTCGTGAGGTTGGAATGTCAAGTTGCTTCTTGGAATGGGATCTTCTTGTTGCTTCTCCATGGACGCTCCTTGGAGTGGGATTTTCAGGTAGCTTCTTGGAATTGGATCTTCATGGTGCTTCTCCATGGACACTACTTTGAGTTGGATCTTCAAGTGGCCTCCTTACATCAAGATTACAAAGACTAAAACTAATCCTATCTTTATTACATCATATGATTACAAATATAAAGAGAAAGAATTAATTACACTTTGAAATAAGAGATGAGGCTCAACATGCAAGCCGAATACATTATACAAAGGATCCATATGCAACAATTATACATCCATAACATTCACAAACAAACATATCCACAAGATCAACATCCACATCCATTCACAACATTCATGAAAGGGGATATTAGGCCATAACCGTGCATGCACTCACCACATAAAACAGATTTTAAAGGCGACATATATGCTATCATAGGTATATCTACATATACGTATATACATATTAAAAAGTAGTCCTTTTAATGCGGGACATTCCCAATTTAATAATTTTTGACTCCCACACAGACTATGCGGGGTACACAGGGAGCGCCCCTGTGCGGGGATTAGAGGTGGGGATTGTGGGATGGTCTCTTCCTGCTGCCGAGGTTCAGTGTTGGTCAGGAAGCGCAACATGTCCAAGGGAGGAGGAAAGTGTAGGGGCATCCTATGAGTTTAATATGCAGCCAAAGGGAAGAAGGAAGGAGTGTTAGGAACCCCAACAAAGTGAGAGAGGGGATTTCAGAAGCGCTCGTCGCTCTAGATAAGGAAGTAGAAGAAGAATACATGTATTGACTATGGAGGTTGCAGGCTCGTTTATGGGTGAGTGGAGGTATTTATATAGTAGTTGGTGCTAGGATTTGCATCTAGGGGTTTAGACGACCCTCCTTGCACTTCCAGTTTGGTCTGAGGAGGCGCAAGGACTTGATAATGGCTCACTAGCCATTCCTTCCAGTTCACCTTGCCATTATGGCCTTAGGCATTTTGTCTCTCCTTGCCATCAAATGAGGGTTTGGTATTTAAGAGGGAGGTTATCTGAAATCATGGGAATATGAAAGGTGAAAAATACTGCTATGGGGTGTGCTTTAGTTGTCATTGCCCAATATCTGTAACAAACATCACAATTGGGAAGCACATGTGTGGCACTGGAATGGGGACGAGTCAAACCTTGATTTGACTATAGAAATTAGACTTTTAAAGGTCACTTTAATGTTTTTTATGAATTTATTTCTCCTATTCCACATCCATTTTTCCTAAAATTTTATGCACGGGTTTAATTGATATTACCATAAATCTTTAAAATATTACCTTCCTTAATTCATGGGTCCAAGATGGCTAAAAATATCTGCACTCATTGAATTCAACATTAATATCCTAAAATCCATAACCCATTTTATGTGATTCCAAAGACAAGTTTTCATAATGTGGTTCAACTATTTTATTGTGGGTCCCTTTTGGGCTAATTTGATCAAAGTGAGGCATAATTATGATATATGTACTCTAATTCAAGAAATCTAATAAGTAGCAAGATATACTTAGGAAATTTGTAATAAAGAATATCAAATCTGGGAAAATTAAAGTCGTTCAGAATAAGATTTGGTAGAGAAATTCAATATGTTAAAGGGTTCATCCATAAGCTACTTTTGGAAGAAAAAATAGGCTTGGCAATCACAAGAAAATTGGATCTTATTATCAGGTATGTTTCATCAATTGCCCATGGATTGTACCAAAGGAAGAGGAATATGCCATCACCAATCCTAAAACTTGTGTGGGGTTTGATCATTTTTGAAAGAGAAAGAATTTTTCTCCAAATACAATAGTGTTTATGATTTGTACAACAAGGACAATGTGACCCATGCAAGGAAATATACCGGCTATGTACCCACTAGATCATGAGAGAATACTTTCAAATGACAAAAATACCAGTGGGTTTAGAGTAATATATCCTTAGACCAATCTTTTAGAATTCTAATCCCATGACTCTATACTTATAGGGCGAGAAATAGCAAGAACAAGTAAGTCAATTACTGATGAGACATCATTAAAAGAGCATATTTTTTATAATACAAATTCTTTCCTTTAAAGTGATTTCATAAAATAATAAAACTAAAATATTGCATGTAGATTATATAGTAAGACTACAAACATCTAAAAGTGGGGCCATTTCACCGTCACACTTGAAGCCTTGTGAAGGAGGTACTAACATCTCAATCCTCTGTATATGTGTATATAGTAGGTTATACCCCCAACCCTCAAACAACACCAACACCTAAACTTGAACCATATGGTTTTGCATTAGGTCGCAACACCTATTTACACCACTAAAAAGAGATAATATAACTCTACATACATTTAACAGAGAAGAAAATATAATTTGTGATTTTCATCTAATTTTAAGTAGTAAGAAGATGATAGCATCTAATATGGAAATTTATGTTAAAAAGGCATACTAGTAGATGATCATAAATGTCAATGATAACAAGAGAGCGAGGGTCAGTTTAGATTTTTTTTAAAGGATGAAACTCTAAGAAATTAGGGCTTTTTCCTCATCATTAAGAAATTAAGGATCAAGAGTTACTAATTTCTCTATATCAATAAAAAATAGCAATTATACCTAATGTCCTATCAAAATATGTCCCTAGAAAAAACCCTAATTCCAAACTGTGGTCTCACATCACCTAATAACATTTTTACATTAGATTTTAGTTAATTTCCTCTAAATAGTAAAACTCTAGACTCAACCTTTCAATCCAATGAAATTACTTCACGAAAACTAGCTAGATAATTAGAAATCTTGTTTACAACTAAAAATATATTTTAGTTAGTTTTCTAATATTTTATATTGGTTATGATTTAATTAAATTAAGTTATCTATATGACTTTATAAATTAAAATTCTGTCATAAAGATAGATATACTCCTACATTTTGCATCATCATGTTGATGTGTTACATGGTGAATTAGCAATACAACATAGGCTAAAATACACATAACTCTTACAAAATGCAGACAAGGACCAGGCAACTCATACCTAACATTAGAAATTTAATCAAATTGTGGGCAAAAGACCCAAACATACTTTTTTCTATCATTGGAAAATGACTCCTCATACCTTTCCAACCATAAAGACCTCTTACATGAAGCTCTAAGATGACCAAAGATTCCTTCACAACCGTCCATCAAAGAAAGCCATGGGAGCACTTAGGGTTCAACAAAATATCTAAATACTGTAGAAACAGACCTACACAGAGAATCATGAGGTGTGTACAGAGACAAACCATCCAGTTTCCCACAAAAACTCTAATTAATCAATATTTCATCAACCATTATAAGAACAATACAAAATGAAGAACGTAATTAAAAATTGGGGGCAGACCTATCATTAGGGAGGAGAGAAATGTGTAATATCTTTGTGTTGGGTTTTGTGGAGAAAACATGTGTGGCGGAAGAAATAAAATTCATACAACCCGACAGGATCTCGTCGACAATAACGTATTCAGAAATAGGGTTTGCGGGATATACCTTATCGCGGACCAAGTCCGGCGATGTCCCGTTACACGACGGTGCAACACTGCTGACCTACTCGGAAGGAACTTCTCTCCCATTCGCTGTCGCAGGTTGATCCGGCGGCGCTGCTGTGCGATGATGTGCGCCGCTCCTAACGCGCATGGATGGTCGTCGTGTCCACCGAACGCAGGCGTCTAGGCGTCTGCGTCTCTACTTCGTCCACGCGGATGGACGAAACTCCACGTCGCGCTTCCTAAGCCGGCGGGAAGGAGTGTGTCTCTGCGGCGGCGTGCTAGCGACGCGTTGCTCTCCTTCCTCTCCTAAGGATGGTGACGGCTAGGGTTTACGTGCATGAGCGTAAACTAAAAGTGTCTCTCTATATCTTATATAGATATCGGTCGTCTATCCTCCTTTAAATAGGATACGAAGGGAAGTAGGGTTTCCTAAACTCATCGGTAAACAGAAATGTTGCGTTAATTAAAATGCTTGTGGGTTAATTAGAATATTCTGGAATTCATTAATTAGCCAAATAATCACATTAATTGATTAATTAATATCTGACTCCATGCAATCGCTTGGGATGGCTCTACGGGCATACATATACCAACACTTTGGTCATCCTCCCAAATTCATCCACACATTTTGCACTCTCTAAGGGTGTTCCATCTCCTCCTATGTGGTTACTCAAATGAGTTCATCCAGATGAAGTTCTCTATAGGATGAGTCCTTTGTTATGGGTTGTGACTCACAAACACATCGACGAACCCCTCGAGATGGTTAAAGCATAATAAATTAGGTTGAGTTGATCTCAAGTGTCTGTACCAGCACAGTAGATCGAGAAGAAGATGGAGTTAGTTTTAACAAGGGAGAACTCCTCTTCAATTAAGTGGAAAAAAGGCTTTATATGATATCATGGATGGTGTCAATGTATTTGTATGTACTTGGATTTTGGTTTGGGAGAAACCAGGTTTTGGGAAGGGAGAGAGACATTTAATTAATTGGGATTTGCAAATGTGGCAAAGATGAGGTTTGAATTTGGGATATATAGATGCAAAAATACACATGGAAACCAATTAAGAATTAATTGTAAAAAGATATGGAGAGATAGGAGACAAATATCATGGAAACAAGGTATTACGATTATCAGACAAACCCCTGACTCAAGCTATAGGGTGAGTTAGGAGTCATCAGATCAACATCTAACAGATTAGGATGAATATCAACTTAATAAAAGACCCAAATGTCAAATATCTATGTTGACACATCAAAAAATGCAAACATAAAATTAATTTAGTTGAATATTATTGTCTTAATTTCATTATCTAACTTTTTACTTCTTGATTTTAGTTTGTGTATGTATCAGTTTCCAATTTGAGTGAAAACTAATAGTCTACCTAATTAGGATTTGTAGAATATTGCTAATTTACCATATGCAGTGGTCTTGAGGTAAAAAGATCAAGGAACTATGCAGTCTTTTGTCAATAGTTTATCATATGCAATAGTGTTGAGGTCAAGGAGTAAGGATGTTTGTGGGCCATTGTAAAGGCCACATACCCATTGTATATGGACAAAAACCACAAGTACAAGGATGGAGTCACATAGTGACGAGCGCCAACCCCATCAAAGTATAATTTATATGTTATATATGTATATATGTATTTGGTGGTCACTAGTTGTATCATTTACAAAATATGGAGTTTGCTAACTCATTGGTTTGGTTGTGTGTTGGTCCTCTAGTAGTCAATGGTTCAAGAACAAAGAAGTGCACATGTGTTTATTTTTTATTAAAATATGTTAGATCATATGTTGCTACATAATTACAAAAAATCAATATTTGGAATTAAACTATAGTAGATCTTCCCATCTAAAGAGAACTATTTAAAGAGCCTCCTACATTTCATTATTATCCTTTAAGAACCTAATGATAGACACGATTTTATCATTAAAATAAACTTTTATATATTTAAATAAAAAATTAGATTGAACTTTGTTATAAGCCTAAAATCATATATAGTTGGTATTTAAATTGAAATTGAAGGCTGTATTTTATGTGCTAACATATAAAAATATAGTTCTAATGTTTTCTAGTATCTTCTAGAAAAACTAATCTAGATGTTTGATATTTCATAATGTCTCCAATTTTTTTATACTCTTTATTTTCATGTATAACTTATTTCGGTACCATTCATCAATTCATTGTCCTCTATATATTTTTTCTTATATGTTAAAAATGTAATGGATGTTTGAGAAAATATGCATATCTTTCATGATTCGTTATAATGTGAGTCACATTTTTGTATTCATTTGGTTAGTAGATATTGTTAGTATATTATGTTAGAATACCAATTATTATTAGCCAACACAAAAATTTATAATAGACAATTCTTCTATGGGGTAGTTTCAATTTTCAAGAAACTGCCTACGTCCTTCCATTTTAGCATCTAATAAATCAAACAGCATGTTTCTATACTTAGTTAATTAGTTTCCACAATTTGTAAAATTTTAATAATGTTTTTTCTTGATATTTAAAATCATGTAATTGCCTCACAAAATATATAGCAACATGTTTTCTTATTTTACTTGTCATGCACTTTTTAAAATTTAATATCTTATTTTTAGTTGAAATTCATATTTTATTTAATTCAAGACTATGAACGAGAAAAAATCTCTAAGTCGTCTAACATTCATACTTTTTATGAAAGATCTTATAGATTGATTTAGAATCTTTACTTTCTTCACACACATCTCAGTACACTATAATTATATTATGAACAAACTAATTATATTTCACATTATAACAAAGCACGTGCATAAACTTTTACAAATTTCAACAAGATTCATACTTTACTCATTCATGAATGCACCTATGTTATGTATTGTTCTCTACAATATAATATGTTGTAGTGGAACTTATTAGAATTTTTGTTATTTGTTATTCACTTCATTTGAAAAGGCCACAATTATTTTTCCCATATAATGAGTAGATAAAGAACAATATGACATTTGGGGTTGTATTTTCTTAAAAATGTCCTCAAAATAGAGTTTCCCCTCAAGGTTAGAATCTCGACTCCCCCATGCATAAGTGGATCCCTTCTGGCGATGAGGTATATCTTTCTAATTTGTGGTGCTGTAGTAACTTAGTGTATGAACTTTTTGTAGGGGTTCTTCAAGAAGTTCCACTATCATGATCATTGAGAGAAATTATACACATGCATGCCTCATTGAATCAGGGTGTATCAAAACATGATATTGATGTTAGATTTCTCATCATTGTCTATCTCTGTGTTCAAATGCAATGATTGGAAGGTGATGTATGATATTAATTTAAAAATTGAGGAGATGTTGGAGATTCTTGGAGAGTATGCCACACTGAAGATAGTCTCCTCTTAGGGTGAAATATAGTACTAACGCTCACTAGTGGTTCAACTGAGCAAGGGCGGATCCAACAATCTAACCTTGGGGAGGTAAGACTGCACAAATTACACATCTTGAAAATTATGTATTTGTGGAAGTGTTTAATATATTTTATATAAAATCATATACATGTTAGTTTTCTCTATTTGATTTGTCATTCTATAAGCTAACCCTTCTTAGTTTGGATATGTTGTACTATAAAGAAGGTTAATAAATGCAATGGATAGAGCAAATAGTGGTAGAATTACTCAATCTCGCTACTCATCTTCAATAATGTCGTTCATGGATGATTAAAACGAAATCAACTCACTAAGCTAGTAATATATATGCTTACAAGGAGTGGCTCAAGTGGTCAAGCACGATGCCCACTAACAAAAGGAACCCATATTTGAATCCCAACTGTCGCCTTAATTTACCATCCTCCTAAATGTTCGGCCACCATCACAGACACAGGAGACGGTGAGAGAATGCCTCTCTTAACACCATATATATATATATATATATATATATATATATATATATATATATATATATATATATATATATATATGTGTGTGTGTGTGTGTGTGTGTGTGTGTGTGTGTGTGTGGCTAAAAGAATTGTGTACATGAGTACATGTATCTTATGTGTACCCATCTTCATCTATGATGATTTCACAAGTCTTCAGAATGATCTAACCTTATGGATGTGTTGCAAACCTCTTAGATAAAATGTGTATAAAAAATCACATCAATCTGACATTCATGGATGATCTAGTTTAAGAAAATATATTTTTATTGTTCAATAGTGCGTTGTTGAGATTATAGGAACTATTGGATGATATATTATTATATGTGATATAGCTGTGAATTTCTAAACACATCTGATCTAAACAATTTTGATACAATCTATATGGTTGGATTTGATATTCAGATTCCAAATATGCCACTTTAATGGCTGGTACACATAAGTTATATGTACCAGCCAGTACACACTTCCCAACCCCTATATATGTATATGTTACACACACACACACACACACACACACACACACACACATATATATATATATACATATATATATATATGTATATATATGTATATATATATGTATATATATATATATATATATATATATATATATATATATATATATATATATATATATATATGTGTGTGTGTGTGTGTGTGTGTGTGTGTGTGTGTGTGTACGCACAAAGTCATGTCCACTCCTTATGCATTTAGTCATATTTCTCCATAACATGGACTATATATAAATTTAAAATTTGATATTTTATTTTAACATGTCATTAGAGAAGGTTCAATTCAAGAAATATAATATATATTTTAACTATGTTGTACTTCAATTTAGTATATATTTAACTAATTATCAATCAAGATATTGTTAATTGATTGTAGTTATATGCTCTATGGCAAAATTTAATAAAATATATAACATTAGTGAAATATATTTTAAATAAAATCATATACATGTTTAAGTTTCTCTATGATTTATTATTATATAAATTAAGACTTCTTAGTTTGGATATGTTGTACTATAAAGAAGGTTAATAAATGCAATGGATAGAGAAAAGCATTTCTCAATCTCGCTTCACATCTTCAATAATGTTGTTCATGGATAATAGAAACTAAATCAACTCACTAAGCTAATACATTAACTAATTTTATTTCTCAAAATACATTGATGGTACGATTTATAGCATTTGTATATTATGTTGTTGCATCGTATGTGCTATGATTCTTAAAAAAAGTAAGGCGGAGCATCGTATGTGTTATGATACTTTAAAAAAGTAAGGCAGAGCATCGTATGTGTTATGATATTTTAAAAAAGTAAGGCAGTGATTGGTCCTATCAGGAACAACCATTCTAACATGTAGCATGCTCATTATTTTTTTATATAATATGTGCTAATTACATGGAAGGAGAAAGAAAGAAAGAAAAGATCTCACAAAAAGAATGGGAATTCAAGAAAGTAAATTAGGAAGATTACAATGGAGGAATCGACAATATTGCAGGTCTGATGAGTGTTAAGTATGCCAATTATTAAAGAAGATTTTGTTCAAATAAGTAACCTAATTGATACAAGTATGATAACATTAGAGATGATGTGATTACAGTACATGCACATATAAGAATAGATGTAAGTATGGAAGAAAAGATAGTAAAGGGGAAGTATTGGAGAAGATATAGGTAGGAATATTTACTTTAAGATTAAAATATATATAGTATAACTTAAATAATTATGTAATAAATGAGATTGACATTACTACTAAAAAGAGATGAACCTCAATCAAATTTGAATGATAATATTGATCATCCTAAGACTTGAACCAGGGACTACTCTTTGAATGTGTTAAAAAACAAACACTCCATGCCTATTACACCACATCAAACTATGTTATTATCCATGTCTTTTTCCTTATCTGTTTAACCATTTTAAACATTTAGGGAACCTATATACTAACGGGATAGTTGTGATTTTATTGACATGGCCCTGCTCGGCCACTCTTGGATCTGCCCCCAGCATATCCCACCTGTTATGCACTCGTTGTGGCAGTCTTTTAGCAGATGTAGTTGAAGATCTTTTGATCATATTGTAAAGGTGAATTAGAGTTGTAATTTTGGTCGATGCTTGGCGCCACTTGGAGCATATGGAGAGCCACGCTAGTTTGACAAAGATGGCTTATGCTTCAATTGGATGCAGTGAGGATTTCTAGTGAGACAAGTGCTGGAAGAGTGGCACCACTAGATTGATGTCTTCCTGTGCAATCTGAAAGAAGGGCTATGAAGGGGAACACTGAGCACAGAAATCATTAGCTAGAATCCGGAAAAAAGTGACAAGATAAATTGTAGTTGCGAAACACTAGTAATGATATAGATGTGTAAACAAACGTTCATTGGTTCCGAGGCGAAGGTACTAGTTCAGAGCTGCAGCATTCATTACAATATGCTCGTCTGACTAGTGGTCAGGACATATATTAACTCTTTTATGGGGGAAAAGGGAAAATGTTCGACTTTTGTTATCCCTCTGATTGCTGTAAATAACATGTGTGAATGCCGTATTATTCTCAGATCCATGCAAGCAATCGTAGTTTTTCTGAGTTTGTATCGATCAATGATCCTTAAGTTATAAGCAGTATAATATTTCTGATTGACCTTACCCGATCTGAAACTACAAACCTGATTAGAAGAGACTGGATGCTAATATGAGGTTTCTAAGTTCAGAGTTCGATAAACGCGATTTCTGTAAACATACCAGTTGAATATTTTGCAATTAATCATCTTGCAACGAAGTCGTTGTAGTATAGTGGTGAGTATTCCCGCCTGTCACGCGGGTGACCCGAGTTTTTCTGAGTTTTTCTGAGTTTGTAATGATTTTTACTCCCCGCTGTTACGCAGCGCATGTATGGTAATAAAGCCGAAGCCAAAGCATCTGTATCAGTCTGAGTTGCTTTACTTATAGTCGTCTGTAGTGAATATATACTCATCAGCATTTTTACTTCTCCCAAACGTAACTTGCTGAATCCCTCCCTATCTTCTGCCCTGGCTCACGATGAAGGAAAAGCCTCATTCTTCAGGATTCGTTCAACCACACGGTAGATTTTGTTCTGACATTTGCATCTCCCGCAGGATATCAGTATCGCTCAAAAGTGCAACGGGGAGGAGAAGAACAAGAGAGGAAGAGGAGTTCAAAGAGATGTTATGTGTCGGTAAGAAACACGACCATGGAAGAGCTATAGTCAGTCAGTGCTGGACTCGGTTGAGCTTCGACAGGGACTGCGAGAGCATGATTAATGTCGACTTTTGTATGCGCCGTGTTGGCACTCACCAATTAGAGGTTTGTACACCAACCTGAGGAAGAGCATGTAGCATGTTCAGAGTGGATATTCTGGTCCGTCGTCATCATACGTTAATCGCTACGTTGCTTGCGCGCGCCCTCGTGTACAGGCCAAAATTTCCTAAAATAACGTTATCATCGAAATCAATGATTGGTTTGGTTGGCAATGTTATGGAGATGCGGCTGGTATTGCGTTCCCGGTTATGCATTGATAATGCATTCTTTTTTAGTGACCAGTATGTATAGAACGGTTAAACATTTTTATAGTTGCGATACAACTAACAAGTATGATCAACTATAGGCTCAGAAGAACCATGTTTCAGTTGGTATTCAAATAAATCCGTCTGCAAGATAATGAACAAGCTTGTACCTATTACATGAGTTGTGATATCATATGGCTCATTCCTTTTGATGAAATTTTGCCTGTCTTATCTTATTCTTTTTCTTAAAGGTTGACCCTAACTCCCCCAGTTACTCCCCTCCCTCTCCTCCTCGTCCCCCATTTACACCCCTCTTAAAGTCCCTTCGCTCATCCCCATCCCACCCTCCTTCCTGTTTGCCTTCCCTCCACTCAGGGGGCGGTGAGATGTGAGGGAGCAAAAAAGCGGAAGTGAGACCCAGGGGGAATTGGCAGTCTAAACAAGTTTAGTAATAAGTCAAGATGGAATATAGATTTAGTACAGTGTTGGTCTGTTGCAGATTAGGTTTGTGTTGTTCCACGGTTTGGTATTGTTTCTATTTTTTAATGTTCTAATCCAACCCAAGCCAACACTAGTCTAACTCAAGGCAACACGCGATTGGATGTATGTATCATACTATGCGTGATTCAAGGAAAATTCATTTTCGTGTTAGAATTATTTACAAGTCATGTATTGTAAAGCGCACCTGCTATCATCAGAAGTGTGATCTTTCTCTTGCTTGCTCCAATATAAATATTAGATGTACTGTGTAATTCAATTATGAACGTCAATGATTCTTGATATATGTCAACAATGCATATTGATAAGAAAGTATTGGTGCATAAGTATACAATACCATTGCGTCAAAAATTCAGGAACTCCTTTTTCATATCAATTCCGTGTAGGTGTCATGTTCATATATATTGCAAGTGCTTTTTAACCAAAGTAGATGGATTAGATTCATGAATTTTTTTTCTCGCATAGCCTGACGGTTGGGTTTGTTGCAACTTTGGTTCTTCTATTGATCTATGTCTACTTCAGTCCAGCACAAAACAATCCAATCTTTGGTTTGTTCTAGGCCATGCTTGAGCTAATACTCACATGTGATAAAGTGGGTCTTCAGAAATATTCTATCTTTATGCTATTTTATATTAGGGCTTACTACTAGGATAAGATTTTCAATTCCAAATTTCACTCTTTTATTAACAAAAAGTTAGTTTAAACTGATGGGAAATCCAGAGTTTAACTTATCTTGGTGAAATGATAAGAGAATGAAATTTAGAATCAAGACTTGTATCCAAATAGTAAACTCCTATTTCAAAATATGAAACAGTGTAGAGAGAGTATCATCATCATCTAAGCCTCAGTCCCAACTATGTTGGGATCGGCTACATGAATCCTTCATTTCCTTCAGTTCTATCATCAGCCATATTCTGGTTGAGATATAGAGATTTAAAATCTCTTTTTATGAGCTCATCCCATGTTAATTTAGGTCTTTCTCTTCTTCTTCTATAGGCGCATTATTTGGTCTGCGTTGCATATGTCCATACCATCTGAGTTGGCCCTCGGACAACTTGTCCTTAATGCTCACCCCCACTTTATTCCTGATATAATCATTTCTCAAGCGATCTTTTCTTGTCTTTCCACACATCCATCTCAGCATACGCATTTCATCCACATTCATCTTGTTGAGACATTTCCTCTTCACCTCCCAACATTTACTCCCATAGAGAATGGATGGTCGTATAGCTGTTCTATAAAACTTACTTTTTAACCTGAGAGGGATCTATTGATCACATAAAATTCCAGTTGCACTCCTCCTTTCAACCATCCTACAGTGATCATGTGACAAATATCATTTTGGACATCCCCTTCTATTTGAATAATAGAACCCAAGTAACAAAATTTATCACATTTTGGTATATCTACTTCGTCCAACTTGGCTCCATCATTCACACTGCGGGATTGGCTGAAATTACAATGCATATATTGAGTTTTGGTCCTACTAATCATCAATCCATTTAATTCCAATTCCTCTCTCCACCGTTCAACTTTATCATTTAATCCATCTTTAGTTTCATCAATCAAAATAATATCATCAACAAATAGCATACACCAAGGAATATCATCTTCAACATTCTTTGTCAGCTCATCCATAACAAGAACGAACAAATTTCGGTTGAGTGTGGATCCTTGGTGAACCCCAACTGTGATAGAAAAAGTTGGTGTCTCTCCTCTAGGAGTCTTCACACTTGCAGTAGAGGTATCAGACATGTCTTTGATCAAGTCAATGTATTGGATTGGCACACCCTTTTTCTTCAAAACCATCCACAATACTTCTCTGGGTACTCAATCATAGGCCTTTTCCAAATCAATAAACACCATATGAAGATCACTTTTTCTTTATTTGTATTTCTCCATAAGCCTCCTTATAAGAAACATAGCATCAGTTGGTGATCTTCCAAGCATGAAGCCAAATTGGTTGTTTGATATCTGCATTATAGATCTAATCCTCTGCTCAATAATCCTCTCCCAAAGTTTCACTGTGTGACTCATCAACTTGATACCTCTATAGTTCGTGCAGCTTTGAACATCACCTTTGTTCTTGTATAGGGGGACTATAGTACTATTTCTCCACTCATCCGACATCTTCTTGATCTTCATGATCTTGTTAAAGAACTTTGTTAACCACATAACTCCTTCACCCCCATACTCTTCCATACATCAATGGGAATACTGCCTGGTCCACGAGAATTTCTCATTTTCATCTTCTTTAGAGCATTCTTGACATCAAACATTGAAACTTTTTGTTTGTAAATGATATCTCTTGTATTCATGTCACGTGAGTCTCCAACATTATTTGTATTATCTCCATTGAAAAGCTTATGAAAGCAATTTCTCCACCGGTTCTTGATATCATCGTCCTTCACCAACACCTTGCCATCTTCATTCTTGACGTATTTCACTTGACTCAAGTATAGAGAGAGTATATTGGCTTAAAAATATTCTTTATCACATACTCCCCTTCGTAAAAAGGAATTTATCTCTATTTTCACCCATCCTCAAATGAATCAGAAGCCTCTACTTCATGTCATATTTAAGTTCCCATGTAGCATCATCATTATCATGGTTTCATAAGAGAGCTCTCATCATCTCTATTTTCTCATTTCTTATTTCCTTAAATCTTGTATCAGGAACTTCGACCAGGAACTCATGGTATACTAGAGTATCCTTTAGTTCTATGGGATCATGATTTAGGACATGGTTGGGATCATTGGTATATCACTTCAAATGAGATAAGTGAAGCACAACATGGATCTTTTTGAACTACTATGGAAGAGGAAGGTGATACAAACATTCACTAATGCACTCTAGGACTTCAAAAGGATTAACATATGTGGGGATAAGATTTTGTTTGTTGTTGTCTACGGTCCTCAGCGTTCAAATTTTCAAGAACACACAATAACAAAAGGAAATTCTTATCTTCCGTAAGTGTAGTTGCAAAATATTTTAGACAATCTTGAGCATCTCTGATGTATTCTTAATCAAGAAAATTTTATAATAGTACACATGTAATTCCTCCAATTTTAGGACATTTCTCTCTCCAACCTCATCCTAGTGAAGTGGAGATGTACAAGGTCAATTGTATACAACTTCATATGAAAAAATGTCGATATTGTATTAAATAGTGTTATTATATGCAAATCATGTCACTGGTAAATGCTAATCCAATTATCCTCCCTCGCCGAGAATACAAGCTAAGATATTCTAGAACTTGAATAGTCCACTTGATTGTCCTTCTATCTAGGGATGATACTCACTTCTAAAATTAAAATGAGTTATAAACCCTTCATTCACTTAATCCATAGATCAAATGGAACTTAGAATCTTAATAAGAATATATAAATGTTGTAAGTCTATAGATTCATGCAACGTTACATATATCTAGCTCTAGAACTTTCTATACATTTTAAGGCACAAAATGAACTGATTTGGATGGCAATCTAGGACAATCCACATTGTATCATAATCGTTCTTTCGCTGTGGTAGACCAACCAAAATTTCATGGTACTTTGTCCACATGTCCTTTTAAGAATTGTTAAGGGATGCAATAAACCACCCGGTCTTTGGTGTCTGGTCTTTATATGCTAACTTGAGATACACACCGATGCAAAATATTTAGTGGAATTATTTATATTCCTCCATTAAGAGTGCCTTTTTGGATCCTTATACATCTTTTTCAGTCTAGCATGTTCCATATATTTAAGTCATGAAATTCTTTCAACGCATTATTCCTCAATTAAGAATCTATTTGTACCCATTTATGGTATTTATAATAGAATTTTACACATATCCTAATAGAAATATGTGTCTATAGTTTCTAAGAAGACCTATTCACTCCTCATGGCCAATGGCTTCCTGTCAAGAAACTAATGATTGTGATAGAAGACCAGGAATGACATTCATTCTAGCTAATATAACTTTCTTTCTTGTTGGGTGGGGTACCCACAGTTTCAATGCTTCCATATTCCTCCATTCTATAGCTAAAATTGACATGGAAATCATCAATTGTCTGCTAATGGCATATGTGATGATATTTGTTTTCCGGATTGTAGGAAATGGTGAAGTCAGAGTCTTTGAGGTACACTAACCACCTCACAATATAAGGTTGAGTTCCTTTTGGTCAAAACATATTTGAGACTTATGGTACATGAATATGTCAAATTAATTCTTATATATAATGCCTCTAGATTTTTAGTACATATATGATGACATCCAACTCTAGATCATAATAGGAGTATTTATGTATGTTGGTATTTAAATTTGATTTACACTAGTTTAACTTGCCCTCTTTCATTTCCAGAAGGTAGGGTGAAAATAGGAGACGATTTCAAAATAATATTTCTTTCTTGAAAGCTCTATTCACAAGAACAAGACTAGATGGAGCCATTAATTTTTCTAGTGAATTTGTTCATAGTAAGACGATCATTCTAATATTGGGAACAAATATTAAATAATACCCATCAAGCTCAAGAACATGGATCTTAATGCATTGGCAGGGGCTTATCATTCAAAAGAGTAGTAAGTTTGAGATAATCAACATTTATTTCCAAACCAATCTAAGATGACTCAAGAACATAACGTTGTCCATCCAAAAGTTTCAATTACATAACTTGGCATCAAGTTATTAGCTCTCTGAATATCTTTTTTTTGTTGTGCATGTGTGCCTCTCTCTTTTCATTAACCAAAGAAGGTCAAGTCTTACTACAAGGTGTAACAAGAAACAAAGAAAATGGAAAAAGGAAAATTGTATAAATATCTATACAGAGTAATATTGATATCAATTCAAATTGTGTTCCAAATCTTCTCTAGATCAGCCTTCAAACCAAGAAAAATCTTATTGTTTCTTTCTCTCCAAAGGTGATGGAAAAGAAACCTCATAGCCAGCTTTATGGAGTTGCTCAGTCTCAATAAATCATTTTAGCAATTAGCCAATTTTTGATAACGTAGATGAAAATTTCTCCAAACTTCCTTTGAAAATATACAATTAAAGAACAAATGAGGCATACTTTCTTTGCTATATTCACAAAGAACACATCGTGAGGCCTGATGGAAGCTGAATTTATTAAGGGTGTCAACAGTTGAAAGCCTATTCAAGAAACATTTCCGCCATATAAAGGAGCATTTTTTAGGGATCCCATTAGACCATATCCATTTCCCCCAATGAACCAAAGGGTATATGGGTCTACAAATGTTCCATCCATATCTAAGTCAAATGTAAGGATTTTCCATTAATAGCAGAGAGTTTTTTATCTCCAGTGGGAGGTTGAATAGAAAGTAATATAGATTTTAGAGCCTCAACACCTCTGAAATCAAGGATAAACTAGGATTTCTCTTTAATGAAGACACTCAGGTTGCAACTGATGCCCTTAACAAGACGGAACATGAGTTCACTATCAGCAAGATCAAATAGCTTACGACCCTCAAGAAGCCATGGGTCTCTCCATAGTAGGAAAGTGCTACCATCACCATGAGAAAAAGTAATTTGACTAAGAAGGACACTCCTTTTAGTGAGAAGCATTTTCCAGAGACATGCCTTGTGACCCTCCTTGACTGACCAGATGGAGTCGTATTTAAGATACTTACTGTGTAACCATCTGACCCACAAGGATTTTTTATCATTATCTATATCTCGTAATTTTTTTATCAAGCTAGCATTGGACCATTCAGTATGGATATGCCTCTTATTATCAATATCATTCCAAATAACATCATGGATATGCCTCTTATCATCAGTATCATTCGAAATAAAATTTCTCATCAGCTTTTCAAGATCATCAATAATAGATTTAGGTAAAGGGAATGCTAAGGACCATAACATATGATATGTGGTGAGAGTAGAAATGACAAGCTCCACTCTCCCATCAAAGGATAGATGTTTTCTCTTCCAGGAATCAAGTTTGCATCTCACTTTATCCAGAATGGGCAACCACATGTTCTTGGTGAGTCTACCAATGAAAAGGGGAAGCCCCAAATAACAAATAGGAAAATCATAGAGAGAGAGATATTTAGAAGAAAATCAATATCATCACGCGACTTACTCAATAATAGTTAACTTTTCTCTTTGTTCAACTTTAAACTAGAAACTTCGTGAAATTGTTTGAAAATAGAGCTTATAGATTCTGGATTTTTCTTATCAACTTTAGTGAAGAGAATAAGATCATCTGTGATAATAATATGGAAGAGTCCATTATCAGCTGGGATAGCAAACTGATCAATGAGTTTGTTGGATACAGCTACCTCAATGATTGAGGAGAAACCCTACATGTCAAAGATGAATAAATATGGAGACCGAGGGTCTCCTTGTCTGACTCCATTAGTAGCTTGAAGGGTAGTGGAAGGGGAGCCATTAATGAGGACCTAAAAAGAAACCGAGTTGAAGCATTCCTTAATCCATCCCAACCAACAATTGGGGAACCCCATTTTCATCATAAGATATAATCCCTTCTTGTAGTGTCAAAAGCCTTGGAGAGATCATCCTTCACATACATCATCTTTGGGCTATGAGAATTAGGAAAGGTACAAAGAATCTCATTCACAAGGAGGATAGAATCACTAATGGATCAACCTTGAATAAAAGCAACCTCATTCAGATTAATAAGGTCCCCAGAAATTTTTCAATTTGTTAGCCATAATCTTCGAGATGATATTTTAGATCAAATTGTAGAGGGAGATTGTCCTGAAGTCCTTAGTACTCAAAGCATTCAAAGTTTTAGGGTTTACAGTAAATGAAAGTATGATTACACTCTATAAGAAGCTTGCCATTGTCAAAGAAATTCAAAAATTGCAGCAGTCACATCAGGACCAATAATATTCCAACATTTTTTTAAGAAAATAGAATTCTAACCATAAGGGCTAGGGCCCTTCTCATCGCTAAGATTTTGGACAACGACATCCACATCCTCCTTAGGAATCCATCTTTTTAGAGAATTTTCAATAGTGAGACAAGGTAGGTTCCAGTTAGGATTCCATTCAACTCAGCTACAAATGGCAGAGTTAAAAACAGTCCTAAAATGATTCACTATATTACTTTCTATAGTGTCCATGTCATAAGAAGTTTGACCATCAATTAAAATGGAATTAATATTATTTCGAATCCTCCTTGTTTTGAGGGAACTGTAGAAAAAATTTGAGTTCCTATGACCTACTTTAAGCCATTGAATTCTTGATTTGTCTCAAGAAAATCTCTTCTTCTTTGTCTTTGATGGCATTTTTCCTAGTAGAGATTAATCTATATTAAAGATAGAAATCACCTGGGTGATTGTCAACTTTACTTCGCAAGTCTAACACCTCTGCAAACTTGCTTTAGATAAGTAGTTATAAACTTTCTTCCTATTCTAAACAATGAATTCCCTTCTAAGATCATTTAGTTTGTTGTAGACACAAAACATAGGAGCACCAGTATATACATGATTGTTCCATCTATTTTTAACAATATCTAGCAAACCATCTTCATTAATCCAGTTGTTAATGAAAAAAAGGATACTTTTTTATTTTTGAAACTAGTAAAATGAAGAGAGATTATACGTTGATTAGTCACAAAGAAGATAATGACTTCACCCCACGAATTAGGGAAAATATCCAGGAAGGCAATATTAGTAAAGATGCAATCGATCTTCGAGAAGGTACTATTTCCCTTTTTGCTTCAACTGTCCCATGTGAAAAATTGTCCTTTTGTATTGACTTCAAGTAGACCTGTGTCAAAGACAACCTTAATAAAATCCTTAATAGTTCTGATAGAGGGGGTATGCTTGCCCAATCTTTTGTCTTTAAGCCTGGCAGTGTTAAAATTCCCTAAAAGACTCCAAGTTGGATTCATCCTAGAACTAATAGAAAGCAAGCCATACCAAAGGTTAGATCTGTCATTATCAGCGTTTGCATCATAGGCAGCAGAGGAGAAATTCATGATCATCAAAAACAGCACTAAACTGCAAGATTTGATCATTTTCCTATAATTTCTTGACATTTAGAGTTGGATTCTTCCACAACACAAGGATGTGAGTGTATGACTAGAACTCTGAGTTAGAATGGAAGTTTTCACCATTCCAAATATAATCAATAGAATCAATAATGTCTTTATCATGTAATCTTATTTCTATAAGAATATAAACATCCACCTTATTCCTATACACCTCCTCCCTAATCCGTGAGAGCTTGGTTAACATACCTCTCACGTTCCAGGCCATAATTAAGAAGGGATTAACCATTAGGGGAAAAGGGAGCTAACTTGACACCACCACCCTGTGGGATTCCCACTTACTCCTTCACCACCATTGTTAAGCAGAGAGAATCTATTTGGAGAAAATGAAACTTCCTTCATTGTGCATACACTTTTGGAAACAATTTTTTGATGTGGAGGGACCGAGATTTCTCTCCTTGAACTTCCATGGAGAGTTTGGTCGAGAGTGATGGGATTAGAACCAAGAACCTTCTCAATCAACACATTGGCTAATTTTCCAAAAGACTTTGCCTAAGATACAGTAGGAGATATTGTTCCATTGCCAATGGAAACTTCAGAGCCAATATTCACATTATCAGCAGACTCAAGAAAAGTTCCATCACTGATTGCATCACCAAAGACCTCTGAGTCTTCATTAATAGAATCAAGATCAAGAATCTTAGGGACCCAAACTTTTCTCTTGTTTGTAGCAACTTTCTTCTTAACTAGAACATCTAAAAAGAGACCAAAATTGTCGCAATACAAACATCTATCTGGTTCCCATTCATACTCGAAGAGGATGGTGTCAAACTGGATATCATCACATTAAATTTGGAGTTCTTTGGGGAAACTGAAGTCAATTTGGATGAGTACTTGGAGCCTGGAATATTCAAGCCTTGTGAATTTGACTATCAATCTATCAAGATAGATTGGTTTTCCCAGATATGAACCAATAAACTTGAACATTTCTTCATCCCAGAGCTCAAGTGGAAGGTCACGAATCTCGATCCAAATTGGAATCTCCGCAAGCTTTAGTTTCTCTAGAGGTTTGCTTCTTTACCATCTCTTAAGGATCAGTGGCTTGCCTCAAACATACCAGGGCTCGTCTTCCAGAGCAGTCCTCATATTTTCATCATTTGAGAACAATATAAGGAAGAACACATTCCCCCTAGATCTGACCTCAATAGAACTTTTGGCTTTCCAGATCTGAGCCAGATGAACAACAAGTATTTCCCATATAGGTTCCATACCAACAATATATCCAACAACAACATGACTCCATCTAGAATGATTCCTCTCACTAATAGATTTAGGATAATTCAACTTACCATCCTTTACCTCGACATTTGTCTTGCTGAGTGTCATCGAATTTTTGGATGCTTTCTTCTTGAAAAGATCAGACCCAAGAGTAACCTCCTTTGTGACTGATACTCCTCTAGATAAGATCTGGGGATCCCTTCTATGTCGAGTCCTCGCATTTGCATCTTCAATAGTGGTTTCAGCGAGATCCAATGAAGGGCCTCCTCCATCTCTATCATTTTTCTCACCTACATTTCTCTGGGTCACGCCGTCAGTCGCTATGGATCTCACACTTCTAGTCACCACTGGAGTCGCCATAATCATTTAAATCATCATCTTAATGTGTGACACGGTACTCTCGTTGCTCTCAAAATATGAAGAACTAGAAAATATGGACTCAACACATACAAGCACATCAAAAATATCAAAATATTACCATAAGTACTACAACAAAATTCATATATGAAAGGTTGAGGACATTTTCAATAGATTCACGAGCACACCTAATGATTTTTGCATCCCAAATAGTATACAAAGAGTTCATAATGACATTTCTCATCCTAAAAGATATTTTGAGACTATCATGTGTTTCTTATTAATGTTGTGGTGTCCTAATCTAAGATCAACATGTTAAAATAGATCACCAACTCTAGGATGTGGGTATATATTCTTGATTGTAGCTCAATTATGTGGCTAGCTAACATACATTCACACTTATCCACCTTTCTTATTTACAAAGAGTATAGGTGCTTGGCATAGGGATGTACTAGGGTGGATGAATCATTTCCTAATAACTCTTGAAATTACTTTTTGAGCTCTAAAAGCACCACATGAGTTATCCTATATGGTGCTTGAAAAGTAGGTATGGCAGTCGATACTAAATCTTTCAAAAGTTCTATCTCACAATATAGAGCAGCTGATGAACCTCCTCAATAAAAATGTACATATGCTTTCTTACTAGATTTATACTCTTGGGCTACTGACTCAGAATTGGCAATCACAAATGTAAAATACATCCTTCCACAATAATATATTGATTTTTAATAAAGGATGTCCCAATATTATCATTTTGGTTTTTCATACAACAAGAATAATTTGTGGACTTGTAGAAATGCTCACTTTCTTCGCATGAAAATCTGGAACAACATTATATATATCCAGTCCATTCATATATTCAAATTAAAGTCCTACATATCTAATAATATGAAATTTATAGCAAATAAGTGGCATTATAATCAATATGGACTCTCTCATCAATACCATATCTAGTCTAAACAAGTTTAGTAATAAGTCTAGATGGAATATAGATTTAGTACAGTGTTGGTCTGTTGCAGATTAGGTTTGTGTTGTTCTACGGTTTGGTATTGTTTCTATTTTTTAATGTTCTAATCCAACCCAAGGCAACACTAGTCTAATTCAAGCCAACACACGATTGGATGTATGTATCATACTATCCGTGATTCAAGGAAAATTCATTTTCGTGTTAGAATTATTTACAAGTCATGTATTGTAAAGCGCGCCTGTTATCATCAGAAGTGTGATCTTTCTCTTGCTTGCTCCAATATAAATATCAGATGTACTGTGTAATTCAATTGTGAGCGTAAATGATTCTTGATATATGTCAATAATGCATATTGATAAGAAAGTATTGGTGCATAAGTATACAATACCATTGCGTCAAAAATTTAGGAACTCCTTTTTCATATCAATTTCGTGTAGGTGTCATGTTCATATATATTGCAAGTGCTTTTTAACCGAAGTAGATGAATTAGATTCATGAATTTTTTTTCTCGCATAGCCTGAGGGTTGGATTTGTTGCAACTTTGGTTCTTCTATTGATCTATGTCTACTTCTGTCCAGCACAAAACAATCCAATCTTTGATTTGTTCTAGGCCATGCTTGAGCCAATACTCACATGTGATAAAGTTGGTCTTCAGAAATATTCTATCTTTATGCTATTTTATATTAGGGCTTACTACTAGGATAAGATTTTCAATTCCAAATTTCACTCTTTTATTAACAAAAAGTTAGTTTAAACTGATGGGAAATCCAGAGTTTAACTTATCTTGGTGAAATGATAAGAGAATGAAATTTAGAATCAAGACTTGTATCCAAATAGTAAACTCCTATTTCAAAATATGAAACAGTGTAGAGAGAGTATCATCATCATCTAAGCCTCAGTCCCAACTATGTTGGGATCGGCTACATGAATCCTTCATTTCCATTCAATTCTATCATCAACCATATTCTAGTTGAGATGTAGAGATTCAAAATCTCTTTTTATAAGCTCATCACATGTTAATTAAGGTCTTCCTCTTCTTCTATTTATTGTGCTTGACTCAATAGCATTTCTTCGTGTAGGCACATTATTCAGTCTGCGTTGCATATGTCCATACCATCTGAGTCGGCCCTCGGGCAACTTGTCCTTAATGCTCACCACCCCCACTTTATTCCTAATATAATCATTTCTCAAGCGATCTTTTCTTGTCTTTCCACATATCCATCTCAGCATACGCATTCTAGCCACATTCATCTTGTTGAGACATTTCCTCTTCACCGCCCAACATTTACTCCCATAGAGCATGGTTGGTCATATAATTGTTCTATAAAACTTACTTTTTAACCTGAGAGGGATCTTTTGATCACATAAAATTCCGATTGCACTCGTCCTTTCAACCATCCTGCAGTGATCATGGGACAAATATCAATTTGGACATCCCCTTCTATTTGAATAATAGAATCAAAGTAAAAAAATTTAAGTATTGTAAAGCGCACCTGCTATATTGCAAGTGCTTTTAACCAGAGTATATGAATTAGATTCATGAATTTTTTTCTTCTCGCACTACATGACGGTTGGGTTTGTTGCAAATTTGGTTCTTCTATTGATCTATGTCTACTTCAGTCCAACACAAAACAATCCAATCTTTCGTTTGTTCTAGGCCATGCTTGAACCAATACTCACGTGATAAAGTGGATCTTCAGATATATTCTCTCTTTATGCTATTTTATATTACGACTTACTACTAGGATAAGATTTTCGATTCCAAATTTTACTCTTTTCTTATAAAAAAGTTAGTTTAAACTGATGGGAAATCTAGAGTTTAGCTTATCTTGGTAAAATGATATGAGAATAAAATTTAGAATCAGGACTTGTATCCAAATAGTAAACTCATATTTCAAAATATGAAAGAGTGTAGAGAGAGTATCATCATCATCTAAGCCTCAGTGCCAACTATGTTGGGGTTGGCTACATGGATCCTTTGTTTCCATTCAACTCTATCATGGGCCATATTTTGGTTGAGATGTAGAGATTCAAAATCTCTTTTTATAAGATCATCCCATGTTAATTTAGGCCTTCCTCTTCTTCTATTTATTGTTCTTGACTCAATAGCATTGCTTCATATGGGCACATTATTCGTTCTGCGTTGCATATGTCCATACCATCTAAGTCGGCCCTCGCACAACTTGTCGTCAATGCTCACCACCCCCACTTTATTCCTAATATAATCATTTCTCAAGCAATCTTTTCTTGTCTTCCCACACATCCATCTCAGCATACACATTTCTACCATGTTCATCTTGTTGAGACCTTGCTTCTTCACCGTCCAACATTCACTCCCATAGAGCATGACTGGCCGTATAACTGTTCTATAAAACTTACTTTTTAACCTAAGAGGGATCTTTCGATCACACAAAACTCCAGTTGCACTCCTCCATTTCAACCATCCTGTAGTGATCCCGTGACAAACATCATTTTGGGCATCCCCGTCTATTTGAATAATAGAACCCAAGTAACAAAATTTATCACATTTTGTTATATCTACTTCATCCAACTTGGCTCCATCATTCACACTACGGGAATGGCTGAAATTACAATGCATATACTCAATTTTGCTCCTACTAATCATCAATCCATTTAATTCCAATGCCTCAGTCCATCTTTCAACTTTATCGTTTAATCCATCTTTAGTTTCATCAATCAAAACAATATCATCAGCAAATAGCATACACCAAGGAATATCATCTTCAACATTCTTTGTCAGCTCATCCATAACAAGAACGAACATATATGGGATGGGTGTGGATCCTTGGTGAACCTCAACTATGATAGGAAAAGTTGGTGTCTCTCCTTCAGGAGTCTTCACACTTGCAGTAGATCTATCAGACATGTCTTTGATCAAGTCAATGTGTATTGGATTGGCACACCCTTTTTCTTCAAAACCATCCACAACACTTCTCTAGGTACTCGATCATAGGCCTTTTCCAAATCAATAAACACCATATGAAGATCTCTTTTGCTTTCTCTATATTTCTCCATAAGCCTCCTTATTAGAAAAATAGCATCAATTGTTGATCTTCTAGGCATGAATCCAAATTGGTTGTTTGATGTCTGCATTATAGATCTAATCTTCTACTCAATAATCCTCTCCCAAAGCTTCATTATGCGACTCATCAACTTGATACCTCTTTAGTTCATGTAACTCTAAACATCACCTTTGTTCTTGTAGATGGGGACTATAGTACTATTTCTCCACTCATCCGACATCTTCTTGGTCCTCATGATCTTGTTAAAGATCTTTGTTAACCACATAGCTCCTTCATCCCCCATACTCTTCCATACATCAATGGGAATACTGTCTAGTCCACGTGCCTTTCTCATTTTCATCTTCTTCAAAGCATTCTTGACCTCAAATGTTGAAACTCATCATGTGTAAATGATATCTCTTGTATTCATGTCACACGAGTCTCTAACATTATTTGTAGTATCTCCATTGTAAATATTATGGAAGTAATTTCTCCACCAACTCTTGATATCATTGTCCTTCACCAAAACCTTGCCATCTTCATTCTTGATGCATTTCACTTGACTCAAGTGTAGAGAGAGTATATTGACTTAAAAATATTCTTTATCACATACTCCCCGTCGTAAAAAGGAATTCACCTCTATTTTCACACATCCTCAAATGAACAGGAAGCCTCTACTTCATGTCATATTTAAGTTCCTATGTAGCATCATCATTATCATGGTTTCATAAGAGAACTTTCATCATCTCTATTTTCTTGTCTCTAAGTTCCTTAAATCTTGTTCATGAACTTTGACCAGGAACTCATGGTATACTAGAGTATCCTTTAGTTCAATGGAATAATAACTTAGGACATAGTTGGGATCATCGATATATCACTTCAAATGAGATATGTGAAGCACAACATGGATCTTTTTGTACTACTATGGAAGAGCAAGGTGATACAACCATTCTCTAATGCACTCTAGGACTTCAAAAGGATTAACATATGTGGGGCTAAAATTTTGTTTATTGTTGTCTACGGTCCTCATTGATCAAATTTTTAAGAACACACAATAACAAAAGGAAATTCTTGTCTTCCCTAAGTGAAGTTGCAAAATATTTTAGACGATCTTGAGCATCTATGAGGTATGCTTAATCAAGAAAATTTTATAATAATACACATGTAATTTCTCCAATTTTAGGATATTTCTCTCTGCAACCTCATCCTAGTGAAGTGGAGATGTACATGGTCAATCATATACAACTTCATATGATAAAATGTCAATATTGTATTAATCAATGTTATTATATGGAAATCATGTCATTGGTAAATACTGATCCCATTATCCTCCCTCATCGAGAATACATGCTTTAAGATATTCTAGAACATAAATAGTCCACTGGATTGTCCTTCTATCTAGGGATGATACTCACTTCTAAAATTAAAATGAATCATAAACCCTTCATGCACTTAATCCATAGATGAAATGAAACTTTGAATCTTAATAGGAATATGTAAATGTTGTAACTCTTCGGAGTCATGAAATATTACATATATCTAGCTCTAGAACTTTCTATACATTTTTAAGGCACAAAATGAACTGATTTGGTTAGGCAATCTAGGACAATCCACATTACATCATAATTGTTCTTTCGCGATGGTAGACCAAACAAAATTTCATGGTACTTCGTCCACATGTCCTTTTGAGGACTGTAAAGGGATGCAATAAACCACCTGGTCTTTCGTGTCTGGTCTTGAAATGCTAACTTGAGATACACATCGATGCAAAATATTTAGTGGAGTTATTTATATTCCTCCATTAAGAGTTACTTTTTGGATCCTTATACATCTTTTCCAAACTAGGATGTTCCATATATTTAAGTCATGAAATTCTTTCAACACATTAGTCCTCAATTAAGAATCTATTTGTACCCATCTATGGTGTTTATAATAGAATTTTGCACATATCCCAATAGAAATATGTATCTATAGTTTGTAAGAATACCTATTCACTCCTCATGGACAATAGGCTTCCTTTCAAGCAATAACCGTGATTGAAGTCTAGGAATGACATTCATGCTAGCCAATATAACTTTTTTTCTTGTTGGATGGGGTACCCACAGTTTCAATGCTTCCATATTCCTCCATTCTGTAGCTAAAATTGACATAGAAATCATCTATTGTCTACTAATGGCATGTGTGATGATATTCGTTGTCTGAATTGTAGGAAATAGTGAAGTCAGAGTCTTTGAGGTACACCAACCACCTCACAATCTAATGTTGAGTTCCTTTTGGTCAAAAGATATTTGAGACTTATGGTCCATGAATATGTGAAAGGAATTCTTATATATAATGCCTCTAGATTTTTAGTACATATATGATGACATCCAACTCTAGATCATAATAGGAGTATTTATGTATTTTGTGATTTAACTTTGATTTTCATTAGTCATTAACTTTCCCTCTTTCATTGCCAGAAGGTAGGGTGAAAATAGGAGACAATTTCAAAATAATATTTCTTTCTGGAAAGCTCTATTCACAAGAACAAGACTAGATAGAGCATTTACTTTTTCTAGTGAATTTGGTCATAGTAAGACAATCATTATAATATTGGGAACAAATATCAAATAAAACCTAGCAAGCTCAAGAAATACATGGATCTTGATGCATTGGCAGGGGCTTGTCATTCAACAGAGTAGTAAGTTTGAGATAATCAACATTTATTTCTGAACCAATCTAAGAAGACTCAAGAACATAACTTTGTCCATCCAAAAGTTTCAATTACATAACTTGGCATCAAGTTATTAGCTCTTAGAATATCTTTTTTTTTGGTGAACCCATGTGTGCCTCTCTCTTTTCATTAACCAAAGAAGGTAAAGTCTTGCTACAAGGTGTAATAAGAAACAAAGAAAAAGGAAAATTGTATAAATATCTATACAGAGTAACTAC
Source organism: Alisma plantago-aquatica (assembly GCA_963693085.1). Taxonomy (NCBI): domain Eukaryota; kingdom Viridiplantae; phylum Streptophyta; class Magnoliopsida; order Alismatales; family Alismataceae; genus Alisma; species Alisma plantago-aquatica. The sequence continues at coordinate 596,133,193 of OY856415.1, forward strand.
CGATATCAATTCAAATTGTGTTCCAAATCTTCTCTGGATCAGCCTTCAAACCAATAAAAATCCTATTGTTTCTTTCTCTCCAATGGTAATGGAAAAGAAACCCCACAACCAGCTTTATGGCGTTGCTCAGTCTCAATAAATCATTTCAGCAATTGGCCAATTTTTGATTGTGTAGATGAAAATTGCTCCAAACTTCCTTTGAATAAGCTACAATTATAGAACAAATGAGGCATACTTTCTTTTTTATATTCACAAAGAACGCATCTTGAGGCCTAATGGAAGTCGAATTTCTTAAGGGTGTCAACAGTTGAAAGCCTGTTCAAGAATGTTTCCACCATATAAAGGAGAATTTTTTGGGGATCCCATTAGAACATATCCATTTCCCCCAGTGAACCAAAGGGTAGATGGGTCTACAAATGTTCCATCCATATCTAAGTCAAAAGAAGGATTTCCCATTAACAACAAAGAGTTTTTTGTCTCCAGTGGGAGGTTGAAAAGAAAGAAATGTAGATTTGAGAGCCTCAACACCTCTGAAGTCAGGAATATACCAGGATTTCTCTTTAATGCAGACACTCAGGTTGCAGTTGCTGCCCTTAACAAGAGGAATATGAGCTAACTATCAACAAGATCAAACATCTTACGACCCTCGGGAAGCCATGGGTCTCTCCATAGCTAGAAAGTGCGACCATCACCAGGAGAAAAAGTAATTTGACTAAGAAGGACACTTCTTCTAGTCAGAAGACTTTTACAAAGCCAAGCATTGTGACCCTCCTTGAATGACCAGATGGATTCGTATTTAAGATACTTACCGTGTAACCATCTGACCCACAAGGATTTTTTTTATCATTATCTATATCCCATAAATTTTGATCAAGCCAACATTGGACCATTCTCTAATAGGACCTACAAATAGAACTCTAAGTAATAGTATGGATATGCCTCTTATCATCAGTATCATTCCAAATAAAATTTCTCATCAACTTTTCAAGATCATCAAAAACTGATTTAGGTAAAGGGAATGCGAATGACCAGAAAATATGATATGTGGTGAGAGTAGAAATAAAAAGCTCCACTCTCCCATCAAAGGATAGAAGTTTTCTCTTCCATGAATCAAATTTGCATCTCACTTTATCCAAAATGGGAAAACACATGTTCTTGGTGAGTCTACCAATAAAAAGGGGAAGCCCCAAATAACAAATAGGAAAATTACAGAGAGAGATATTTAGAAGAAAATCAATGTCAATATCATCACGGGACTTACTCAATAATAGTTGACTTTTCTCATTGTTCAACTTTAAACTGTTGGCTAAATTGGACATTATTATAATCCCTTTGTTTTGATTATAAAAAAACATTTCTTTCTTGTGGTTTTAACTTGCTATTCGAGTGTTTCAGGGACAAGCATATAAGGTAGTGGATAGCGAAGACTTGGAAGATCAATTTGCTAAAATTGCTTTATTTTCATGATTGTAATCAATGTAAAAACTTGTACAAGTTTATAATGTACAAGTACTTAGATATCATGTAAATCAAGCATTTAGATCTTCCCTATCCACACACAACACTTAGAATGGTCACCCCTAAGATAGTAACACAATAGAAAATTGATACACACACTCAGTAAATGTATATATTGAATCAGGGATGTTCTCGATCGACAAACACTTTGACCGAGACACTCTCGGTCAACAAACTCCTCGATTGAGAACAGACCCTCCTAGCCGTTAGACTGAGTTAGAAAAGTAGTTGGGAGTTGAGTTGAACGTTGCAATACACTTACTCCAGACTCACTCTCGGTCGACAAATTCCTCGACCAAGAGACACTCGGTCGACAAACTTCTCGACCGAGAAGATTTCTGTCTGCACTTTTCAGGATTAATTAACTAGCCATTACAAATGAAATTAGTGGACACTTAATGTCTAGTTGAGCACTAAGAACACCCTAGAAGGTGTCTAGAATGTCCCCAAGCATTAGCAAACCACTCCTATAAATAGGAAAGCCATATGACACCTCAAAACAAAACTTGCATACACAATTACACTTGAGATTCAATCCTTGTGAGCAAACAAGTTGAGCTACACTTGCAATCTATTTTCCTTGAGCTCTACATTAGTGTCCTATAGGCTGATATCTCCTATCTACTATATATCCACGTCCATCCACTTTGGTTAGGAGATCAAACGCTTGATATAGGATTCAAGCCTTGTGCTACATTGGTAAAGTTGTACTTTCCTGCTTCTTTCTTGTTCCTTTTTATTGCTTTTGTTATCCTTTGCTACTCCTAGGTTAGAGGCTACATAAAGGAGGTTGGTGGAGCTTCTTCGATGGTGAAGGTAGCTCGACAGACTTAGGATTACTTCAAGAAGGTTGTCTCAATGGGAAGCTACTGCAAGAGGAAGGCTACTTCAAGGGGGAGCTTGAAGTTACTTCAAGGAAGGCCGCTTCAAGGTTGGTGAGACTACTTCTAGGTGAAGACTATCCTAAGGGTGAAGGTATTTGTATCTTATGTAACATCCTTGTGAGGTAATAAAATACAAGTAATTTCAAAATCCCAATTGAAAACAATTGGGTAGTGGACTAACTCCCTTAGTTTTTTCTAAGGGTGGAACCACTCTAAACGCCGTGTCTCCTTCTCCAAATTTCAATTGTGGTTGCTTGGTTGCATTAATTTTAAAATCATTATAAAACCCTATTCACCACCCTCTAGTGGTTTTTCAATTGGTATCAGAGTAGGCTTTAAGGAGCTCTAATAGAGCCTTGAAGAAAATGAGTGATGGGGTACTAAACAACCTCAACTTGGAAGGAACACCTGTGGCTCGGCCTCCACCATTTGATGGCACCAACTACACTTATTGGAAGAGGATGATGCAATTATACTTTCAAGGGATAAACTGGGATCTATGGAGAATGGTTTCAAATGCTTATACTCTTCCTCAAATGGAGTATGCTACATGGGATGCTATTATGGTAAAGCTAGCTCAATTGAATGCAAAAGTTGTAAGTATCCTTTATTGTTCAATTTCCATAGGTGAGTTTAATAGAATATCAAATTGTGAAACTACATATGAAATATGGCATAGACTCTCTATTACTTATGAAGGAACTGTTCAAGTGAAGAATTCTAAAATTGGTATGCTTAAACAAAAGTTTGAATAGTTTCGTATGGAACCAAATGAGTCTATTAGTGAAATGTATGCAAAGTTTTCTTATATTGTTACTGGTTTGAATGATTTAGGTAAAACAATTAGTGAAGAGGATCAAATGTATAAAATCCTTAGGTGCTTGCCTCCAAAGTACAAACCAAAAGTGACTGCAATTGTAGAAGACAATGATCTCACTACATTAAGGATGGAACAACTCATTGGAAACTTGAAGGCTCATGAAGCTGCCCTTGAAGAAGAAGAAAGATTGGCGGCTGAACACTAGAAGGAGAAAAGAAAGGACATTGCATTCAAAGCATCAACCAAGAATGTCATGACACAAGTGAAGAAGATAGTCAAGAAGAAACATTGACACAAGTGAAGAAGATAGTGAAGAAGAAACACTCATTGTAAATGGTAAGCAGTATAGAAGTTTTAAAACTAAAAAAATCCCTAGTGTTTCTTCCTCCAGGTGCTTTGAATGTGGAAAAAAGGGACACTTAAAAGGTGATTGTCCCAAACTTAAGAAGGGGAAGAAATTGTTGGGTTTTAGGGGAGACAGAGAAGACAGCGAAAACAAAAAATTTCTCCCCAAACCCATACCGAGGAAACGCGTCAACGTCTATATAATAGGAAAGGATGGTTTGCAGAATCATACCTTGTCCCGAGGCTTGCTCGGCGACAATACCTCGCGCAATGCACGGTCTTCAACTCCGGACTTCGACGGTGTCTGTGTAGCTCCTGGTCGCACCGGGACTGACAACTCCTACTCAAACTGGACTGTCGGATGACAGTTGTCCTCCAAAGCGGCAGTGTCCTCCCGCCTCTGAAGTAGTCCACACGGACCACCTGGAACTCCACACTCCTTGTCCCACAAGGAAGTGGAAGGAGTTGCACCCTCCTGTTGACGTACTAGTCGCCAACATGCTCTCCTGCCTCCTATTGCAACTGCAGTTGTCTTTCCCTTGCTGCACCTCCCTTTTGCGGGAAGCACTTGCTCGGGCTCTCTCACGGTTACCAAAACCAGAGAGAACGACAACTCACAGAGCAACTGGTTACACTGAGCTGTACTGTGAGAAGCCCCCAAGTACCCCTATATATATAGGAGAGTCATGGGACAGGGTTCTCCATCCCGGGAAATGCGGGACTAAAAGAAGGAGTAGAAGGGTTCGGGATTTTCCACAAAAAGCAACCATCTCGCAACCTGAACTGATTGGTTCATTGCTGAACCGGTCGGTTCAGCCACTGAGCCGATCGGTTGGCCATGAGACGACCGTTTGGGGCACTCCAACCGATCGGTTGGTGCCCTGAACCGATCGGTTCATGGTCCTAATCCGGCTGAAAATGACTTTCCTTGTTTCTTTCCCAATTGGCATCGAAATACCAATTCTATTTCCAATCAAATTGGAAATCCCATTTCCAATCAAATTAGAAATCGAAACGAAAGGAAAATTCTCACCAATCCTACTTTCCCAAGTTGCTCGATTGCACCATTTGAACCGATAGGTTCAACACTTGAACCGGTCGTTTCACTCTGTGCATGAGCCGATCGACTCAAACCTTGAGCCGACCGGTTCAGCAACCTCAGCCGACCGGTTCATCACATGAACCGACCGGTTGGGAGTGCAAGTTGTGCAGAATCAGTCAAATGCGATTTCAATCAATCTGATACTCCAATCAATGTGTCCAACACCTTGAACCATACGATATTGAGTCATCGACTGATTGAGTGTTTAATTGAACTACTAAACTCCTTTAGTAATCAATCTAAACATTGCTTTGTGGACAAAACTCCTCTTCCAGGTTAAATCCTATGTGTGTGACCCTGCAGGTCCATTTCACGTTGGCAGTGAAAGTTCATAACACTTATGACTTCACAAGAAAAGAGCGGTGCCTAGTCACACATCAGTGCTACCCCAGTGAAATTAGAAAGTTGGAGAACAACTTTCATCCTACAATCCGTGAATGGTGTTACAGCGAGTGTATAATTCCTTTGTCACTGATATCCCGAATGAACTCGAGGCATGGATCCGTCATCCTGTCAACGTTCATTCACTTTCTTGATCTCAGAGTAGACTGGAAGAGATATGTATGACATCAGTATCACATACTGATTCACACATGCGTGCACGCCTTTCTGAATCCTACTCATCAAGTGGCCATGGATATCAAACTCCCTCAGGAGGGACAAATCCCATATCTATCACTCACCCCTCAAAAGCCCCATGTGTCAAAGCCACCCAATCATCACCTTTATAACAACCCATGTTTCAGGACTGCGTTTGATGATGTCAAAGTGTGCCCAACGACATGTGTTGAGTGTAGTGATTTCAGGTCTAAGAATCACACTCACCACCATCACTGTGAGTACTGACTGTGACTACCATCTCATGGTTCCATGTGTCAAACTCACGGTGGGTCTGTCCGGTACCTTGTTCTCTAACAAGTACCTATGTGTTTGGTTTGATATCTCTATATCATGACTAATGAGATTCTGTCATCAAGCAACACCACAATCTAGTCTTGTGTGTCATTGCTGTCTATCTACCTTCCACAATGACATCTGACTAGGGACATAACAAGAATGTACAAACTCTTAGCATCCATATGATCTCATCGTTCAGGTCCTGAACCTGAAGGCATACGTCATTGAGTACTGTCATTCTCTAGACATTCAATCTGTTCTATCACTATCTCATATGACTGAACCAGAAAGAATTGGAAGCTTGCCTTTGATGTTTATCAAATCAATCTTAATGTATCCCACCAATCATCCCATGATTGGCTCTCAGGGCATACATACCAACAGACTCCCACTTGCACTGCGAGCCAATCACCCATGAATCATATTCATAGTGATCTTCAAACATGTCCTACATGTTACTGTGCTCTAGTGCCAACATAGTGAGAAATGGCAACACCTTGCCAAAGTCTGTATAAATTGCATGTCTCACATCTCTTCGTTGTACGTCATACGTATGAGATGGAGTAGCCGTAATATGCGATCTAGTATTCCATTGCTAACCTTTAGCCACATTGTATGATCAAGGATTCCAGACTTGTCATCAATGAGTGGAATATAAGTTCATCCTATGAACTTTCAGATCCATATAGTATCTACTGCTGTTCTCTAACACATAGATACTCGGCATTTCCCCTTTAAAATGGTTTCATTGGAACACTTCCAATTATCAACAAACATTTACTTTTATACATCTAATGTATGTTTTGTGATTAATTCTCTGTCCTTTCGGAAGTTCGCATCAATGTAACTCTTTACATCGAACTCTTCCTTATCTCCATAGAACTAGTACTTCACAAGTACTTATCAAGTTCTCATGGTATTCCAGTAACCCTTACTCGAAATAGACAGACATCCACTCGTCATGTCCCACATACGAGTTATCAGGATGAGCACATCATATTGCCATGTCCTACATACAAGATGATGAATGCATTTTATTCTTTCCATGTCATACATGCAAGATAATGGGATGATTACATACATGATAGATCCATATCTATTCTTAGTGTTCTCATTCTTCATAAGAATTGGACACTTGTCCTTGGGATACTAACTCCATGTAACATGGACAAGTTTTCTCCCACTGAATCTGTGTATACTGAACACTTCAGTACAGATTGCCAAAGTATGCTCTCTCAAGAGATATTCAAGAACTATCTCTATAGATCTCTATTCCTATCACATAGGAAACATCTCTATCTTTCTTAAAGATAATTTCCACTTTTGGATTTCCAATCTAGAACATATCCATTTCACATCTAACTGTGGAATGTGAATACACTCCCACTAAATCACAGATCCCTTCTTTATCTTTGACATATCAGTCAAACCCTTTGACTATATCATCAAAGTAAAGATCCAATTTTGAGTTGCTTGTACTCAATCAATCACATTGATTAGTCCATTGTAACTTATAGACTTCATTTGCATTAGTGGATTCACAAACCTTATAGGTTGTGTCATGTACACATCCTTGTTTTATTCCTCATAGGAATGCAGTTTTAGTATCCATATGCCAAATGCCTTAGTCATTAAGTCGCAATCAACAAGCATCATCCTTCTCAAAATGTTATCCATGTGTCTTAACACTTAAGACTCATTTGCACTTATGGATATGATCCAATGAGTGCTACCATCAAGGTCATACCTTATGGTTCACATGGATGTCATTTAGGATGTAATGATCATAAACCATAACTCAAGATTCGGTTCCTCATATTTATCTTGATAGTTGATTCATCACATGAACAACTCATCTCATAGATAATTGAGGTGTATCTGTTAAAATATAAGAACTCACAACCCTTGTGATTCTTAATTTCTTTTATTAGTGTGGGGTATTCATTTATTAAGAAGAATTCAGTTATTTGATAATCATTCTCTAACTCCTTAGAGTATGATTCCTTCTTGATTCAGACATCACCATGCCTTAATCATGAGTTTACTTATGATACACTATCATAATCACTCATAAGGATCTCAAACATTTGGTCCAAGTATTACATTCATTGATCTCATCAAGAATTAATAATTTTTATCAAATTTCTACTTCATTTATGATAATCTTGAACACTTCAAGATATTCATATTGGTATTTCTATAAACACCATTTGAAGTATTAGCATTTGTTCCAATAGGTATGTAAATACATCACATGTATTTTACCTAATAGGATAATCATGCTCCCACTACATTAGTGAAGATTGATTAATCATGTCCAAGATATTCATATCTCTTACTGGTTCTCTAACCAAAAGAGTCTAGTTTTATCCATCACATGGAAACTAGAAATGAATTTCTCATGATCAATGCTAATTATATTGTTTGAGTTATCTATAACTTTTAGGTATCGTCTTATCTTATGCATATCAAATATCACAAGATAAATAAGGCATTGCCACAAAGATCATATTGAAACATCTCTTTATTAATTGCCATCATTGTCATACAATATGCAAAAATAAAGTGTTTCTATCTATTGGCAAATATGAAATAGCAGTTCATAACTGTATTACATGCCTTATTGGCTGAAAATAAACTAAAGTATTCCTATCTATAAAGGCAACACTTGCCCCAAGTAAGAATGCTTTACACTTTACATCTTGATATCATATATCTCAGAAGTGTTACAAGTTTACTTTCATGACACCGTTAAGTAGAAGCTTCAGTCGCCTCCTTCTTCTTTTGTTCTTCCAGGTAGAGAGGACAATTCCTTTTCCAATGTCCTGGCTTTTGACAATGGTGGCAATTTCCTTTCTTGGTCACGCCTCCCTTGGCCTTGAGAGTTGAAGATGGCTTGGACTCCAGGCTAGCTTTAGAACCTTTCTTAGCTTTTCCCTTGCCCTTGCGTTTGGACTTGCCTTTCTTGCTCGTGATCACCATCACGGAATTAGGCTGGTCCTTCTTCATCTGTAACTCGGCTGTCCTCAACATGCCCAATAACTCTGACAGTGGCCTATCAAAGTTGTTCATGTTGTAGTTCATCACAAACTAACTGTAAGATTCTGGCAACGATTGTAGTATCACGTCAGTAGCCAACTCTTGGCTCAGTGGAAATCCCAGTCTCTGCAGGTTCTCCACATACCCAATCATCTTGAGTGTGTGAGGACCAACTGGATCTCCTTCTATCATGACACACTTGAACAACGCCCTAGAAACATTGTACCTCTCTTGCCGTGCCTGATCTTCATACATGTTCCTGAGATGCAAAATCATCTCTATGACCCCCATGTTCTCATGTTGCCTCTGCAACTCATGGTTCATTGAACATAGCATCAAGCACTTTGCATAAATGGCATCATCAAAATGCTTCTTGTAAGCATCCCTTTCTGTCTTTGGTGCATTAGGAGCGGGTTCCTCTGGAATTGGAGTATCCAGGACATAGAGCTTACGCTCTTGAGTGAGAACGATTCTCAATGTCCGATACCAGTCGTGGAAGTTCGTCCCATTCAACTTGTCCTTGTCAAGGACCGATCGCAAAGAAAAGTTGTTGTTGTTTGTTGCCATTTGAACTACAAAAAGGAAAATATGCAATTTTAGTCCAAAACTCATTTTTGACTTATTTGATTGATTTGAAAGTTTGACGATATAATTAGGCCTTTAATTAATTATCGCTCCCACTATTTTACTTCAAATTGATAGCCCTCACTATCAATTCAGAAGATTGCAGCGTACAACCTTCTAGTGGGCAAGATCCTGAAATCCTCTAAGTCATGGACCAGCTAGGGCTGTCACCCACAACATAGATCTCTCAGGTAGGCAACTTTTGCAAATTGCATTATATGCAACTCTTGATAAGATGTCATCTACAACTCCTTGCAATGAACATCTCCATGCCTCAAGGTACTAGATCCCATCTAGATCACCTTGTTAAGTCTGACCCAAAGAAAACACGATGAACATGCACCCTGCTAGGGCAGACCCACACATTCATCCTTCACGCTTCCACGAGATAGACGGTGCACCACGCTAGGGCATTCCCACACTTGGTCGATCAAGCTTTTCACGTGTGTCGCATTTGGAAGGCATCTAAAACTTAATATTTTAATGAGGGATTTGGTTTTTATATACATATACATATCCAATCACCACAATACATAGTACATATCATATACATGCTATATCCCACAAAAACATGCACACACGATAAAAAAGCGATGATTATGGCCATCCTAATGTGATTCCTCGAGCCAAGAGGAATCACGGTCATCTAGGTCTACATCACATGCAACATGTACAAGATGAACTCTGTGCCTTGCCATCCGAGTTGATCAACTCATCACATGAATGATCTGTACTCTCCAGCCAGTCGTCTGGGTGCTACCAGCCGATCGGTTGGCTCCTCCAACCAATCGGTTGGTCTGGTCATCGTGCATCTCATCATGTCCGCCACCCGCTCGTATCGCTCCTCGAACCGGTCATCAACCGATCGGTTCACTCCTTGAACCAACCATTTGAGCAGTCATCTTGATGTCCACCGGTCTTCGACATAATAGGAAATAAAATCCTATTCTATTTATTACATTGCTTTAAAAGGAAACCCCGAGTTACATTCGGGGGAGCAAAGGTAGGAAAGAATCTTGAATTATTTTGAGTTACATCAGGAATAAGAGAGGGAAGATCAGTGCCCAGACCGAGATGCAAGCAACCACACACAACCAATCACATATAGGGGTTTATAGGCCATAATCACACTACATACATCCACCACAAAACTCGTTTAAGGGCGACGCGTATCAAGTGCATTAATAATACATATCATATATGTAATTAGGGATTTGTGGATTTAAGACTGGACATGCATAAAGCCGATATTATTCGCATCGCATGCAATAAATAAAGGCGACAAACCAAAATCAATCATATCGATATTCCTAAAATATAGAACAGCTGACGTGGCTCTGATACCACTGTTGGGTTTTAGGGGAGACAGAGAAGGCAGCGGAAACAAAAAATTTCTCCCCAAACCCATACCGAGGAAATGCGTCAACGTCTATATAATAGGAAAGGATGGTTTGCGGAATCATACCTTGTCCCGAGGCTTGCTCGGCGACAATACCTCACGCAATGCGCGATCTTCAACTCCGGACTTCGACGGTGTCTGTGCAGCTCCTGGTCTCACCGGGACTGACAACTCCTACTCAAACTGGACTATCGGATGACAGTTGTCCTCCAAAGCGGCAGTGTCCTCCCGCCTCTGAAGTAGTACACACGGACCACCTGGAACTCTACACTCCTTGTCCCACAAGGAAGTGGAAGGAGTCGCACCCTCCTGTTGACGTACTAGTCGCCAACACGCTCTCCTGCCTCTTGTTGCAACTGCAGTTGTCTTTCCCTTGCCGCACCTCCCTTTTGCGGGAAGCACTTGCTCGGGCTCTCTCACGGTTACCAAAACTAGAGAGAACCACAACTCGCAGAGCAACTGGTTGCACTGAGCTGTACTGTGAGAAGCCCCCAAGTACCCCTATATATATAGGAGAGTCATGGGACAGGGTTCTCCATCCCGGGCAATGCGGGACTGAAAGCAGGAGTAGAAGGGTTCGAGATTTTCCACAAAAAGCAACCATCTCGCAACCTGAACTGATCGGTTCATTGCTGAACTGGTCGGTTCAGCCATTGAGCCAATCGGTTGGCCATGAGCAGACCGTTTGGGGCACTCCAACTGATCGGTTGGTGCCCTGAACCGATCGGTTCATGGTCCTAATCCGGCTCAAAATGACTTTCCTTGTTTCTTTCCCAATTGGCATCGAAATACCAATTCTATTTCCAATCAAATTGGAAATCCCATTTCCAATCAAATTAGAAATCGAAACGAAAGGAAAATTCTCACCAATCCTACTTTCCCAAGTTGCTCGATTGCACCAGTTGAACCGATCAGTTCAACACTTGAACCGGTTGTTTCACTCTGTGCATGAGCCGATCGACTCAAACCTTGAGCTGACCGGTTCAGCAACCTCAGCCGACCGGTTCATCACATGAACCGACCGGTTGGGAGTGCAGGTTGTGCAGAATCAGTCAAATGCGATTTCAATCAATCCGATACTCCAATCAATGCGTCCAACACCTTGAACCATACGATATTGAGTCATCGACTGATTGAGTGTTTAATTGAACTACTAAACTCCTTTAGTAATCAATCTAAACATTGCTTTGTGGACAAAACTCCTCTTCCAGGTTAAATCCTATGTGTGTGACCCTGCAGGTCCATTTCACGTTGGCAGTGAAAGTTCATAACACTTATGACTTCACAAGAAAAGAGCGGTGCCTAGTCACACATCAGTGCTACCCAAGTGAAAGTAGAAAGTTGGAGAACAACTTTCATCCTACAATCTGTGAATGGTGTTACAACGAGTGTATAATTCCTTTGTCACTGATATCCTGAATGAACTCGAGGCATGGATCCGTCATCCTGTCAACGTTCATTCACTTTCTTGATCTCTGAGTAGACTGGAAGAGATATGTATGACATCAGTATCACATACTGATTCACACATGCATGCACGCCTTTCTCAATCCTACTCACAAGTGGCCATGGATATCAAACTCCCTCAGGAGGGACAAATCCCATATCTATCACTCACCCCTCAAAAGCCCCATGTGTCAAAGCCACCCAATCATCACCTTTATAACAACCCATGTTTCAGGATTGCGTTTGATGATGTCAAAGTGTGCCCAATGACATGTGTTGAGTGTAGTGATTTCAGGTCTAAGAATCACACTCACCACCATCACTGTGAGTACTGACTGTGACTACCATCTCATGGTTCCATGTGTCAAACTCACGGTGGGTCTGTCCAGTACCTTATTCTCTAACAAGTACCTATGTGTTTGGTTTGATATCTCTATATCATGACTAATGAGATTCTGTCATCAACCAACACCACAATCTAGTCTTGTGTGTCATTGCTGTCTATCTACCTTCCACAATGACATTCGACTAGGGACATAACAAGAATGTACAAACTCTTAGCATCCGTATGATCTCATCGTTCAGGTCCTGAACCTGAAGGCATACGTCATTGAGTACTGTCATTCTCTAGACATTCAATCTGTTCTATCACTATCTCATATGACTGAACCAGAAAGAATTGGAAGCTTGCCTTTGATGTTTATCAAATCAATCTTAATGTATCCCACCAATCATCCCATGATTGGCTCTCAGGGCATACATACCAACAGAAATCATCTCACAAGAAGAAAGAAAAAGCATACAAAGTTGCATGGGATGATTCAAGTGATGATAGTGAAGATGGAGAAAAAGAAGTAGAGTGCCTTATTGCTACAACAAATGGAGAAGAAGAAGAGGTAAGCCTTTTTAATTTGCCAAAAGAAGATCTAATTGCTAGTCTTCACGATAAACATGAGAAATATGTTGATTGTAAAAAGAAACTAAAGAAAGCTACTAAAACTAATGAGGATTTGTATGCTAAATTAAACAATATTTCTTTTGAAAAGGACAATATTGTTTCTAAAAACCTTACCTTGAAATAATCTTTAAATGATTGCAATATGAAGTTGCTTACTTTAGAAACAAATCATGATCTTCTTTCTCAAGAAAAGGTTGATTTGCTTACAAAACTGCATAATTTCCGGACTCAACCTATCTTATGTAATCATCTAGATTATGATGCTATTGTTAAGGAAAGAGATGCTTTATCATCTAATCTGGATCAAGAAAAGTTAGATATCAAAAAGAAAATGGATGATATTGCTAAATTACAAAGAGAAATTAGTAGCTTAAGAAACAATGATATTCTAGACAAAATTCTACAAGATTCTTCTGGTCAGATTGGAAAAAGAGGACTAGGCTTTAAGACCAAAGGTAAATCTTTTCAAAAACCTATAATGAGAAGGACACAAGTGCCCAAGACTAAAGTTATGTATGTACCTAAAGCCAATCCAGGTAAGAAGAGAAATGAAATTGATTCTATATGTTGTCATTATTGTTTACGTCTTGGACATTATTCATTCTCTTGCCCATATAAGAAAAAGGATGTTGATCTAGTTTGGGTTCCTAAAACTTAAAGATTTTAATTTTATTAGTTGAGATTTGACCTAAAATGTTACGTTGATATTCAAATGTCTTATCTCAACTAAATTGAGCATTAACTTGTATAATTTTGTAAAATTGATCTATGTTTTACTTGAAAACAACTACTAAAAACATTACAGAAACAATCTCGGCCGAGAAAGTTTTCGACCGAGACAATGTCAGTCGAGAAATTAGTCAATCGATAGAGTTACTGTCTTAAGCCTGCAAAAACTTGATAAATGGCCGATCGACAAATATTTTGACCGAACCTCACTCGATCGAGAAATTTGTCGACCGAGGGAAACTCTGATAGTATTATTCAGTAAAAACAAAGATACTTCAATTACAATTAACTTAAGTATGTAATGAACTTTATATACTGCATATTTGAATGATCATAATTAAAAGGAAGAACATATGAACATCAAAACTTTATACTTTTCATGATTAAATTGTATTTAAGAAGAAAAGATTGATTTTACTCAAATCATGGATTTGCTTGGTTCATCTCCTACATGGTTTGGCTTAAAACTGAAAATTATGAACCATGTTGATTTAATCAAGGAAATTACTGTTTTATAATAATCCACATGGTTTGTCCTAAGTATTCCTTGGTTTATCTATATAAAAATCATGTGTCTTGAAAATTGCCTTTTATGGATATGTCTTTACTGTTTCACCATGATCATTGTGTTCCATCTTTTACTTGGTTTGCCTAAAATAATCTTTGATCTATATGTATACAAACCATGAATAATATTGTTTTCAAAATGATCATAGTGATTCAGCTCGTTACACATAAAGATTATGTTATCATTGAAATTCAATTTTTGCATTAAGATAAATCTCTATGACACAAATGAATCTTGACATATTAGTTAACTGATTATCTTGTGCCTAGCTTATGGAAAATGGTAATCCTTGTTATACATGAATACTTTTTGTATGATACTCTATAAGCTATGTTTCAAATATTCAATCAAGTAGATCATTGAAAAATGCTTAAACTTGAAACTCTGCATAAAAGCCTCTCAGTTAAAATATAAAATCAACTGAGGGGCGCCCAGATCGAAGTCAAGATCGACCTAAAATAAGCTTGACAAAATGCTTAATTATAAATCATTTCCTTGCACTTAAATCTTAGTATATTGAAAACAAGATTTTAGTGCATAGCTCTCATAAAAGGTTAACTTATTATGATCTAATGCTTATTGTGACCTTAGAATCCTTAAATTATCTTGATAATAAGATTAAGGGAGAGCTCAAAAAAATTATCTTGACTATAAGATTAAGAAGGAGCTCACAAAACTTTGTAAACATCATAAAGAAAACTTGAAACTAGTTATGACCTTAGTATCATTAAAGTAATCTTGGAAAATAAAGGGTTCTACAATATTTATAAAATATAATATATATATTGTCCTTAATGGAATTCTCTAAACAAATTAGGGCTTAACATCCTGTGCATTTGGTTAGAGATACATTCATTGATTCCACTATAAGCCTAAATGGATCTCATATCAATTTTAGGGCTTAACATCCCTTGTAAAATGGATGAGAAATCAAAACACATATGTCATGAATCTAAAAGGATCTCAAATCATTTCAAGGCTTAACATCCTTTGCAAATGATTGATAAATAAATTGTGGCTAAATTAGACAAAGTGGTTTGCATTACAAATAAACACCTCACTCTAATAAGTTGAATATACCATTAAAGAAGAGCATCAAATTACAAAATTAAGGGGGAGAAATAAAATTAATATTAAATGCTTCAATTGGCTATCTTTTTGAAATGTCAAAGGGAGAGAAACAATATAAATCAAATGAAAAGAGTTTAAAATGATATTGTTTGAACAAGAGAATACGTGAAAAGGAAATGTAAAGGAAATTTTAGGTATGAAACTCATATGATTTACATTACTTTGATTTATATTGGAAATGTTTACCATCTTCAAAAAGGGGAAGATTGTTGGCTAAATTGGACATTATTATAATCCCTTTGTTTTGATGATGACAAACATTTCTTTCTTGTGGTTTTAACTTACTATTTGAGTGTTTCAGGGACAAGCATATAAGGTAGTGGATAGCGAAGACTTGGAAGATCAATTTGCTAAAATTGCTTTATTTTCATGATTGTAATAAATGTAAAAACTTTTACAAGTTTATAATGTACAAGTACTTAGATATCATGTAAATCAAGCATTTAGAACTTCCCTATCCACACAAAACACTTAGATAAGTCATCCCCCAAGATAGTAACACAATAACACATTGATACACACACTCAGTAAATGAATATATTTAATCAGGGATGTTCTCGGTCGACAAACACTTCGACCGAGACACTCTCGGTCGACAAACTCCTCGACCGAGAACATACCCTCCTAGTCGTTAGATTGAGTTAAAAAGTAGTTGGGAGTTGAGTTGAACGTTGCAATACACTTACTACAGACTCACTCTCGGTCAACAAATTCCTCGACCGAGAGACACTCGGTCGACAAACTTCTCGATTGAGAAGGTTTCTGTTAACACTTTTCAGGATTAATTAACTAGCCGTTACAAATGCAATTAGTGGACACTTAATGACTAGTTGAGCACTAAGAACACCCTAGAAGATGTCTAGAATGACCCCAAGCATTAGCAAACCACTCCTATAAATAGGACAACCATAGGACACCTCAAAACACAACTTGCATACACAATTACACTTGAGATTTAATCCTTGTGAGCAAACAAGTTGAGATACACTTGCAATCGATTTTCCTTGAGCTCTACATTAGTGTCCTGTAGGCTGATATCTCCTATCCACTATATATCCACGTCCATCCACTTTGGTTAGGAGATCAAACGCTTGATATAGGATTCAAGACTTGTGCTACATTGGTAAAGTTGTACTTTCCTGCTTCTTTCTTGTTCCTTTTTATTGCTTTGGTTGTCCTTTTCTACTCCTAGGTTGCAGGCTGTGGAAAGGAGGTTGTTGGAGCTTCTTCAGTGGTGAAGGTAGCTCAGCAGACTTAGGATTACTTTAAAAAGGTTGTCTCAATGGGAAGCTACTTCAAGAGGAAGGCTACTTCAACGGGGAGCTTGAAGTTACTTCAAGGAAGGCTGCTTCAAGGTTGGTGAGACTATTTATAGGTGAAGGCTATCCTAAGTGTGAAGGTATTTGTATCTTATGTAACATCCTTGCGAGGTAATAAAATACAAGTGCTTTCAAAATCCCAATTAGAAACAATTGGGTAGTGGAATGACTCCCTTAGTTTTTGGTAAGGGTGGAACCACTCTAAACGTCGTGTCTCCTTCTCCAAATTTCAATTGTGGTTGCTTGGTTGAATTAATTTTAAAATCATTATAAAAACCTATTCAACCCCCTCTAGTGGTTTTTCATAAACTAGAAACTCCATGAAAATAGATGTTACGGCCCCGTCTCCCAGTAACCCCCAATTAAGGGAGACCGAAAGGTCAGAGCTATTAACTAATAACCCGGATCAAAGGTTCGACAAATAATAAATAACTATTAATAAACTTTACCAACTAAACTAAAAACTGGTATAAAATAAAACTTTGCTTACCTTTTTAATATTGGGATTTCTAAACTTCTATCCATGAAGATACTAATCTAACTAATCCACCTGTGTAGGTTAATTCTCATTTAGTTCCGCATATGCCACTATACTGTTTGTTCTTTTCATTTGTACCTAAAATGCCGACAAACAAAATGTCGGTCACCAAGAAGATGGTATGTGGGGGAAACAATAATCGTGCAACTATGATAACAAAGTAATCAGTCAATTATCAATTGACAGCCAAGATTACGTTTTAAGCCATACTACTCAATCCATACCTATCCACAACTCTGTGTTGTCCCTGCAGTGGACTTATATGATACCTCTATAAAGGTAGATCTTTACCCCCATGGTCCTACCTTACAGGTAGCCAATACATAGGGTAATAGAGTCACATGGCACTACCTAAAGGTAGCCCAATATCTAACTCAACATGACTTGATGGTCCTACCCTCTAGGTAGCCATATACTAAGTCATTCAATGACCTGGTGGACCTACCCTCTAGGTAGCCATATACTAGGTCAACTATCAAGCCATAGAGGGGACCATGATCTGAGCTAGTAGGCACATATATTATGTGATAGTCATATCCACATTATAGTTTGCATGAACTAAATTCATCCAACAGTTTATTCCAAGTCATCGATGAAAACTTCGTAAAACTTTGGAAAACTAACTTGATATATTCATAAGCGTAACCACATACCTTCGATTGCAGATTTCAAGAATTTTCAAGTATGCAGAGAAACCCAATCAAGCAAGCAATGAGGAATAGAAATCCTGAAATAAAAGTACCAATTTACTTTTATTAATATTTATCCAATTTCATCACATTACTTAGGATTTCAATTCCAATTTTAGGGTTTCTTTGGAAATTAGGGTTTTTGCCTCCATTATGATCTCTAATTTATCAAAACTTCATAAAACTCTCAATTCCTTTCATTTTAATATTCCCAACAGTATTAGGATCATTATTAGGCAATTTACTTTCTTAATCAGAAATATCAAGGTTTTCTCTTCCTTTATCCCAAAATTAGGGTTTCAATAAATAGTATCCTTTATTTATGGATTACAACTCTAAATTAGGCAACCTTGCATTCAAAATGGATAAACAAACCACCTTTATCTTTAACAGGGTTAATCTTATCAATTAGACCTATACATTCACCGAAATACACCCTTTATCTTTAATTAGGGTTTCTCATAAACGTTTAATACATTTTACTAGCAAATTAAAGTACTTTTGTAAAATGGAGCAGAAACATGTTTTCAAAGTATTTTTATTAGATTCCTCATATTTTTCTACACAACTTTCATATATAAAGTCTTTCCATTAGAGGTTCCTAGTTATTCTTATCAATTTCTCAAGAAAAACCCTTTTTCTGGTTTAATTAGCAGAGAGACGAAAATACTATTTTTTGTGAGTCGTTGGATCGCTGCGCCCGTGGTCGTCCTCTAGATCCAACTCTCTACGTAACACGTCTCCACTAACCCTGAAGCGCGCCCCGCCTCCAGCTATTGGCCGTGAGTGTAACACCCCTGACCTGGGTTATACTTTAACCCTAGGTGTTTTGATTAAGAGAAATGATTAAATGCTTAATCTCATCTTGTGAAAGGTGATTAGAGCTCAAGAGGAACTTATATTGCGATTCTAGTCCTTTTTGAACATTGTTGAAATCAATGTTTTGTTTGTTTTGGACTAATGTGCAAAATACCCAAGTTGAGGGGTTTAAGTGCAAATTGTGCATGATAATATGTTCCTCATGTGTTGAAGCATCATCAGAGTAAATATGATGCTGAGTTGTGGCTTATGGAAGCATGAATACCAAGAAAGAGCTGATAAAGCAATGTTTGTGCATTAAAACCTAGTTTTGGTGTAAAGTGTAATTTACCCAAAACCTAGGGTTCAATATGCCAATTACCACTTCAATAAGGTCCTTAATGCTTATTGGAATCATGTAGAGAAAAGAAAATGATAGGGGCGACTCATTTGAATTAAGTTGGAGGAGAGAGAATCTTGATATTAAAATAATCAAGATTTAATCCTAATTGAAACCCTAATTTGAATTAGGGCAAAAATAAATGTATTAATTAAAGGGCCTTCAACCAAAATTAAAATGGTTGGATTTTGATGTATGTGTGACATCCTTGAGCTTTGCAAGGACCACGAAAATATCCAAGGGAGTGGATAACTCACACACAATTTTATAAGAAAAAGAAATATCCACTCACATATGGATATTAATATAATATGATTTAAGGTGCTTGATTTGATTTTCTTTAAATCATGGATAATTGAGAGGGATAAAAGGAAAAAAAGATAGCCTCGTTCCTAAGGAAGATAAGGGGGAAGAGGTGGCCACATTTTTGGGTTTTAATGAATTTTTATAAGGAACTTTCTCTCTCCTTGAATTTCTTATAAAAAGACCCTTTACAAGCCAAATGGAAGGCTTTTTCGACCCCACTTCTTCTCCTTGCTTGGGAAACGACAAAGGGAGCTTGGGAGGATCAGGAGGACGACCCCCAGCCTGTTGGTAAGGTTCTTGATCCATTTCACCTTGATTCCATGGTGGAAATCAAAAATAAATTATGGATTTCTTCCTAATTCAATCTCCTCTTCAATTCTAACTATTCCTTTTCACTCAAACCTTGAGGACGAGCCTTGGAATGGTGAAAGGAGTTTCATCCACCATTTTTTCCGTGAGAATGGAGCTTTGGAGCTCAATTGGAGGCGGGTTTTATAACTTGAACCCTTTTTCATTGTTATTCAACCATTAATCTTGCAATTTCAATGTTTCCTTCATTATCTTGTTTAATTGCTGGTTGAAAATGGTTATTTCATGAAATAAGAAGTTGTTAGAACTTCAGGGACGAAGTTAGATGATGATGACATAATCTTGGATACTTTTTTCAAAGAAATCATGGTTCATACGGTTTTGAGTTAATTGCTCATGCGGTTTCACCAAACCGTTTGAGAGCAAACAGTTTGAAACCGTTTGGGAGCAAACGGTTTCAAAACCGTTTGAGTGAGTTGAACAAGGGTTGACCGTTTGATATTACTGTTCCTAATTATGTTGGTTAATGACTCACCAAATTTGATGGGTTAACTCGCAAGGAATCGTGAGTTGAAGGCTAATCAATTAGGCAAACCTAATTGGATTAAGTGCTGGTTTTTCAGCTTGATTAATTTGACTTTTTGGGAAAACGGTTTCAAAACCGTTTGAGAGGGTTGACCAAGGGTTGACCGTTTGAGATTCCTGTTACTAATGATGTTGGTTAAAAACTCACCAAATTTTAAGGATTAATTCCAAAGGAATCATGAGTTGAAGGCTAATCAATTAGGCAAACCCTAATTGGATTAAGTGCTGATTTTCAACTTGATTGATTTGACTTTTTGGATTATTTAACCTAAACGGTTTCAGAACTGTTTGGGGGTCACCCAAGACCATTTGGAGGTCTAGGGTTGGATATGGTTAAGTGTTTGAAGGACAAAAGATATGGTGTTAACCCTAATCGGCTAAGTGCTGATTTTGCATTGGAATGAGTTGATGTTTTGGGTTGATTGATCCAAACGGTTTCAAAACCATTTGGGAATCACCCAAACGGTATCAAGACCGTTTGGAGGTCTAGGGTTAAGCATGGTTGACCAATTGAAGGTCTAAAGGTACCAAATCACTTTGCAATTAAGTGCTGATTTGATGATCAACTCAATAGCTCAAACCCTAATGATTTTTCACTAGAATCCAAGGGTTGGATGAGCCAAACGGTCTCAAGACCGTTTGGAGGTCACCCAAAACCGTTTGGAGGTCTAGGGGTGAGTATGGTTAAGTAATTGATGATCCAATGTTACTAAGTTAAAGTGTAATCAATTGCTGATTTGGTGATCAATCCAATGATCCAAACCCTAATTGGTTGACTTGGATTTTGATGATGTGATGGGCAAATGGTCTTCACCTACTTGGCCAAACAGTCTTCACCTACTTGGCCAAACGGTCTTCACCTACTTGGGCAAACGGTCTTCACCTACTTGGGAAAATGGTCTTCACCTACTTGGGCAAACAGTCTTCACCTACTTGGGCAAACGGTCTCGAGCACCACCTTTACCAAACAGTTTCAAACCGTTTGGGGGTCAAGTAGTCAAAGTTGATTGTAGATTCAATTGATCAATTCAATTGGATACCTTATGTAATGGAGGTCCAAGGTGATTGAATCTCTCGAGAATAGAGATGATGAATGACTCATTGATCCAATGATGATTAGTAATGATAATCAATGAAGGTACAAAGATAGAAACCCTATTAGTACCTAAGTGATTAGTGCCAATTAAGGGATGAATCCTAATTGCTTATAGGATCAATGACTTGGTACACTATGTCATTCATAGTTGTATGTACTTGATTGAATGGATGATATGACCTTATCAAGTTGATATGATGTTAGCATGAATTCATAACATGAATATGATTCATGTGGTGATTAAGGGTATGATCCTTATGAAAAGAGATCATTAAACCCTAATCATGAACATAAACCCTAATTGATAGGGTTATTGAATTCTAACCCTAATTGAGGGCAATTCTAAATGAAACCCTAATCTAGGGTAAGGATGTAGCCCTAATCTAGGGTAATCATAAGTGAAACTCTAATTTAGGGAAAAGAGATGTAAATCCCTAATTGGGATGAATAGTGAATCTCCAATTATGGATAATTGAATGAAATCCTAATAGAGATGAATAGTAGACCCAAAAAGAAGGGAAACTATGGTGGAGACCCTAGTTGAGGGTGATTCCATGAGAAACCTTAACTAAGTATTAACACCACATGACATACTAATGTTATGTTGTGATAAGAGGCCCTAAGTAGGGTGAAGGCATGTGAGACTCTAATGAGGAGTCATAATACATAAAGCCCTAATCTTGAATAATATGACAATGAATCATAATTCTATTCTTACGTAAGGGTATAAAGAAACCCTAATGATGAGATAGAAGGAATGGCCTTATAAAGGTGAAACATTTCAAGTGGTTGAAAATATGAAACCTAATTGTAAGCAATGTCTTTGCCATTAGACAAGTCCATATCATTAAAGATAGTTGGACAACGCTAATGTGTGGCCTATGCATTATATGCTATAGGTAAGTGATTAGTGATGGAATGTATTAAGAAGGGAAATACCTTCTTACAAGATAAGATGGCTAATTCAGAAGATTCTGAAGTGATGAGAACGTGATACATCAAAATATGATAGTTATCACATTCAACACTTCAGGGTTTATATGCCTTGATGTACTCCAAATCCAATATAATTGGGTAAGAAACATATGAAGTGTGTTATGCAACTATTACAATGAAATGTAATGAGTTATTGCACCTTGATGAGTGTTAATTAATGTAACTTGAAAATGGGGTTAAGCCCAAATGATGTGTATGATGTAATCATATCATGATGAGGATGGGAAATGAACTCATACCTTGAATTGATGATTCATTTAATGAAAAATGATGAGAATAAATAAGTATGATTGAATACTTATGATATCAATCTTTTCTCCTAGATGTGTGGAGCAATGAATTAGGGTTTGATCATTGATAATATGACCTTGAAAACCTAAATGGTTAATAATGGAAAAACCTTAACCCTAATGATGGGAAGATTGTATTTCTTTTATTGCATAAGCCTTGTAAGGCATGTTAAATACTTGTATAACAAGCATAATGATCAATGTACTTGTAAGCCATGTGAATAAGTTGTTGCCTAATGAGAGGTGACAAGATGTGTAATGGCCTTGTGATCCATGTGAATAAGTTTTTGCCTAGTGAGAGGTGACAAGATGTGTAATGGCCTGGTGAGCCATGTGAATACTTGCACATAAGTAAAATGAATACCTTAGTCTGAGGACCTAGAGGTAATGGTTATCTAATACAGAGATAACAATGTTATGATCTAAGGGTTTAACTACCCAGATCCAGTAATCATGATGATGATAATGTGAAGGGATGAGAATTCCCAGTAATGTGATAAAGGGCTGAGATCCCAAGTATCATGTATTTTAAAGATTTGAAAAGTATGTGATAGATGTATTGTATCTTTCTTTGTAGCATCTGTTATAATAATTCATGTTTGAAACATGGATGATGCTAAAAGATATGGTAATGTACTTAATTAATCAAGTGGAATTTCATCATGTAGTGCCCTGGACATAGATCCATCATCGTCAGTAGATGATGATGGTGAAACGGGTTTTCCTGCGGGTTAATCCAGAGCGTATATTGTTGAATATGCGGGGTTTCTCCTAGCCAAAAATAGGAGGATTAGAGTGCAACTTCGGTTGTAGACTCAAGATGTGTATAAGAGCATGGTGAACAGGCCCATGGCTCAGTGTGAAAGAGCATGAATGCGTTTATGGCTCAGGGAGCACGGTGAACTGGCCCATGGCTCAGATATACTAGCGTCGAGACATGTACCAAGGCGGGCTAGAGAAAGGGTAGCCTACGGGAGCTAACCCTGTGACTAAGGTCACTTAAGCAAGAGACTGCGGTCCTGCTTGTGGTCTCTCACTGACCGAGACGTGGGAGGTCATGGAGTCTGACTCTTCCATGGACCTTGTATGGCACCGGCTTTGGGTTTCACAACTGAAGGTTGGATTTGATAGGTACAACTCACCTCCTCAGGGCATAAGTGTGATTGTAAAATGTAATCAGCCGTATATCATGTTTGCTTAAGGATTGAATACATAGATTCATTGGCCGATGTTGCATTTTCTTTGTGCATTCCTTAGTGGATAAACATTAATTATGCTTTTTTTATATTCTCTGCAAGGTAGACAGATGAATTACTTATCTAACATGGGTAGATGCAATGACCTCCTTGAGAATGGAGATTATCTTATTCTGTTCTATGATGAATAATTATGCCTAATAATGTAAAAGTAACCCATGCTCAATTTAGTTTAATAAACTACAATAACAATTTTTTGGCGGAGAGTTATATCTCTCGCTGGGGCAATTTTCAATTGTCTCACCCCCGTGGGAAACATTTTTAGGTATGCATGGGAGGCAAAGCAGAATTCCTAGAATAAGGAAAGAGCAACAACAACATCAATAACAGGGACAACAATAAGATCTCAGGTGGAGATATTGGCTGTCTAGTCATATAGATAGTAGTCCTATGTGTCGTCTCTGTACTCTCAGGTCCTCAGAGTTTTTAGTCAGTGTCTTATGAAACAATCTGAGGTTTTGGCTTGATGCCTCGAGATTCGTATATTGTCTGTATATAATGTTTATAAGATAGTTGATGTAGTAATCTTTGAGAAGGAATGGTACAGGTTGTGTACTTGTGAACCAGGATGAATTTGAAATACTTTGGTTATTGGTTAAAGAGTTTTCCTGTGAATGGATCTCTTTGAAAAAGTTTTAATTTTCAGTGATTTTCAGTAATCCGCTGCAAATAATTCGCTTCCACATTAGTTAATCATGTTTTCGCGAGACGGTCACATTAGTGAGATCGAATCGAGTCCACAATGGATGTCGATCGGACGACTCACCTCACAACACTCCATTGAGCGGTTAACTCAACGCGCGCTCCACTGAGATCATTGGATCTCGAAGTGGCTCACCGTGGTCTTTGATCCCATGGTCCTTGCGTGTCATCCTCATCCTTTCTTTTGAAAAGAACCAGTGGCGGTGCCGCGGAGGTCCTTCTCCGGAGAAGGTCCAATAGATTAGAGGAGAGGGAGTCAGAGCTTGGAAAGGGGTCGTTCGAGATCGCAACTACAGGAGGAATCGAGGGGTGCCCTATATATAGCCATGGGAGGTCCCTATGAGGATTCCCAACCCTAGACACAACCTGTGTTCCAGCCCAATTGGGCGTTTCACGAGGTGGGGTCAAAACCCTAACAAACCAGGGTTGAGATGCTTCCTCCATTCCTCCCGAAACCAATGGGAAACTTTCCCAGCACGCACATGCATCAGAGTGGCCGGAAACAAAGGGGAAAAATCCCCTGTCACTGCCAAAGTCCTTGTCCCTCTGGGACTTGGACGATAAGCAGCACCCGTTGGATCTAAATACAAGGGTCTCCATGCCACGCGCTTGATCCAAAAGGAAACAAAATCTTATTAATTCGAATTATATTCCAAATTCAATGATAAGTTGGAAAAACCATAACTCCTAATTGGTAATTCCTTTTTAACCCAAATTTGAGGAAACCTTATCTATATTTCCATCTTCCATCCTACAAAATTTGGGGTTATTATCTCAAGTGGAAGATCTCTTTTCTTGGAATGCATGTTATCATTGAGTTACTCATATTTTCCATATCTTTTCTATTTCTTTTACCATCAATTTATGATTTTGAGTTCCTTGATCCCCAAGGAACCCCAAAAAATCGGAATCCTATTTTTGGAATTTATTCCTTAGTCTTTTGTTTTTATTTAGTTATTCCCTTATGTATTCTTTTGAATTCCTTTTTCATTTCTTTTTTCTTTTTCCTTCAGTTGGGCTCAATGGCCAATAAGGCCAATTAAGAAAACATACAACACAAAATTCATGCATTCAATCAAAAGACATCATTATTTGTTCATTTATCTTTATTATGAGAAATCATATTTCTCACCAAATGAACCCAAAATTGGGGTTGTAACATCCTTCCCCTCTTTTAGGAATTTTGTCCTCAAAATTCAATCAAGCAAAACAAACAATTCAGGATAAGACTTTTCCATGTCCACCAACGACCCCTATGTGGCTTTACCTTACCCATGGCGCCTCCAAAGAACCTTTATCATCACATATTCTTTTCTTTGAGTTCTTTCATCCTGGCATCTATAAACTGCACAGGTGACTCAGGTCATTTCATCCTCCCTTGGGGCTCACTAGGTTCATTGTTTAGCTCATGGTATGGGTACTTCACATAGTGCTCTAAATTGGACACTTGGAACTCATCCCACCTTTCTTTATCCTGAGGGGTAAGGTTATCCATAACCTTCCCCACCAATCCATCTCAAATGGACCCATATATCGGGGACTTAGATCTCTTAGATATAACTTAGAGGGTTTGGATTTTCATGTCACATATTCTCCCACAATGAACTGTATGTCAGTCTACTTGCATCTGCTCAAGACGGTCGTCGTCTCTAGGCTCCTTTTAGCCATTGCATGATCAAAGCAACTTCATCTACACACACTGTGGTCCTTTCACCAACTTCACCTTACTGAAGTGGTGACCGACACAACCTCCCTTGTAGACTTTAAAACCCGATACTGGCTATGGTGGTTATCATTATATCTTTCATAGGACAAGAACTGTCTCTTGATATTACCCTGAACAAGCACACATGCTCTCATCAGACCCTCTAGTCTAGATCATACTAACCATTAGTAAGGGGTGATAAACTGTACCAACATTGAGTTATGTATGTTTCTACTTCCACCTCATGGAAGTGATCCGTTAGGTCATACACAAGAACTTTTAAACTCATATCATGGTGTAGTTGAACCATCTCTCTCTCTCTTATGTAGTTCAACAAAATATTTCTCTTGACAATAATCCCTTCTTTCTCATGTTATCTAGGTGAGGCGATCTACCATAACCCATATTTCATCTTGACCTTCTTGGTCAAAGGGAGACTTACCACAACATCCATAGTGATGAACTCCCCTTCCCTCTCAGAGACTCTTTTATTCTCTATATCGATACACTGGGTTATTGGTTTTCATCCTTCACCTCCTGTCATACATGGCAACATACCACATGCACTTCACCTAAGACATCCAAAATACTACTATCACTTACTATCTTTGAAGTACCAAGGTATCACGATCTCCTGCATTGTTATGATTCCTCAAGCTTGATACCTCGGAAACCCTAAACCATTCGAATCTGGGTTTCATCACCTTCCTTTCCAAAGAAGTGCATCCACCATCCTTCCATTACATCAAAAACTAGGCTGGCTAACCAATCAACCATTAAATTGATCAATCATTATCGTTACATCTATGTGTTAGCCAAACTTTCCTCCTTTCTAAACTTAGGGTTAGCCTAACAACCTCTTCTAGCCAAACTGGCCAGCTATATCTCCACCAGAGCATCCATTACCACTTCACATCCTTCGGTATTAGGTAATGTTGAAGACATACTACCTCCATGTATTCCGCTTAAGTCTCATCTCAAAATCTAAGTTTATCTTTATCAATAAAACTCTGAGATCATCCTCTTGGTTATCAAACTCAACCTTGTATCACATGCAGATCCCACATAGCTCATGATAAAACATCCTCCCAAGGTGATTATCTTAATACTCTTATCATTTGTACTTGTCCATGTATCATTCACTCCACCAAGGTATGTTATCATCTCTGTCCTCATACCTCGTAGCAACATTCTAACCCACGTCATCTTTTATCCTTGGTGTATGGCATGCATACTATCCCATTTATCACTCCCATAACAAGAAGAAATAAGCATTTGGCGGCCGTCCAAACACAAAGTTCTTCCTATTCCAAGAGTAGAGATGACACATCCCACCTTGCAAGTACACCTTCAAATCTAGGTTGAAATGTGCCATCATCTTGATATCCCCATTACTTCCATGGGAAACTGGTCTCGAACTTACTTGGTCTAAGCACAATCCTTGGTCATCTCCTCTAGGCCTTTAGGGTGCCGACACTTTTGGGGTCATCCCTCTTCCTTCATGCATCCAGAGAGTGACCTACTCATCTGCCCTTTGGGTCTCATGAGTTCATGTAGGTGATCAATTTCCTAACCCATGGCCCTCATACAATGATAGCTGTTACCTCCCGACCCTATGGTCATGTGCACTAGGGAATTAGGCAACTCCTACTTCCATCGGTCTTATCCCTACCTGACCCTAGGATAGACTTAGGATTCTCTTATAGTACATGTTCAACTTAGAACCTTACCAAGAATTCATCATCCCTCTTCCTGCATTCATGGGATGACTTTCATCCTTTCATAGGGATCATGGAAACCTGCCTACCTTGGTCGAGCCCCATACCAGTTACCTCCATCGTAACACATCCACATCCACATAGAGATGGTTATCTGTGGGTCTATAGGTATTCTCATGCCATGTACTCTTCACTTAGCTTCTCAAGATACTATGAAACCTCCTTAGGTTACTTCAAAACCAACCAAATTGGTAAACTCCTACCAAAGGGTCCCTCTCCCAGGATGGGAGGAAACTACACCTTGACAACAAAGGTCACAAGCGTCCTTAGGGTTTACATTCACATGAGCATGCTTAATCCAACAACTACTAAAGCACAAGCGTACCGACTAAACCATTCTAGGTCACACTTGTTCTCATCCTCAACATTAGACCAACTTAGTTGTGAGGGGTTAATCACACATACCTTTAACTTAAGGGGTTTCTTTCTCCTCTATACATGCTCGAAGCTATAGAGACTCAAATCTTATCATGAGTGTCAGGTACACCGCTTCCCCTCTTAGGCCTAGAAACCCTAGGTCCACCTTTGGGTGTCCAACTACATGCTCGACCTCTTAACCATGAATCAAGCATGTCCAAGGTATGTCATCCTTTCATTCAAGTAACACTTCGGAGTTGAGTCCTCTTCCAGGACAACCAACTAGGTATAAGGCCTCACATCCTGCTACTAAACCTCTCCAAGTCTAAGAAATTCTTCTCCCTATATCAGGAGGTTAACATCTATACCATAGGAACAGAGGTACCAACAGACTCATCCTCTCTCTAGGGTTTGGTTACTCTCATGGAAACCAAGACATCATTAGCCCCTAAGGGTTAAGCATACGACAACCACTATCATCCACTTAGGTCGCATCATCCTCAACTCCCACTATTCCTCAAGTTTCGGGGTTTTAGACTTCCAACCTTCTTGCCTAAGGTTTGCTCTCTCTCTAGAGATAATCCTACAACCAACCTCTCTATAATAGGTCCTTTGTTCATGAAGGATCAAGCTCATAAGCATGCCCCTACCTGAGTGAAGCCTATGCTCGAATTTATGTTTACTCAAGATTATCCATAACCCCTTATGCTTATATCATAAGCCATCCATCATGATCCCTTGTCTAGGGTTTCATCCAACTATCAACACTACTGAGGCACTCTGGGTGCAAGCTATATCCTACTTGCAACAGCCCAACAAGTTTCTACAGGTTCTTCTCTAACCTCATCCATGAAGGATCTATCCTTCACTCAAACATGCACGACCCTTCCCAGGGTTGGGTTGCCAAAGGTACTCGGTCATCAACTTCTCATGGTTCCTATGGCATCCAAGG
Source organism: Alisma plantago-aquatica (assembly GCA_963693085.1). Classification (NCBI taxonomy): domain Eukaryota; kingdom Viridiplantae; phylum Streptophyta; class Magnoliopsida; order Alismatales; family Alismataceae; genus Alisma; species Alisma plantago-aquatica. Next base: position 596,162,729 of record OY856415.1, read on the forward strand.
CATGTTTATCATGACATCTAACTCATCATGTCATCTCTCTCTCTAACCTTCACTTAGGGTTAGGATTAAAATCATCCTCAAAGGATTTGCTAGGTCTCTACTTTTAATGGAGGTCTATACCTCCAAGACTAACTCTCTCTACTCATCCTCCTGCTAAGGAGGTCTATCCTCAGGTCTCTCCTGAGGCAATGACAACTCGTGTCATATGACCTAAGCATGTATCTATTCCTTTACGCTTACTCTATTAAGCTTATGTCCATGACATCTTATTTACATGTTTTTTATTAATTTGATGGAGGATTCCTTAATCCTTATCAACCTTACCCATACCTCAAGAGGGTGAGGAGAAGAGAGGAAACCCTAATCCTTAAGGTCCTTAACAGAATTTGAGTGGAGAAGGGATGAACAAGATGAGACAGTCCTAAAGGTATCTTATTTTGAATCATACCCTAAGACTTTGGCCAGGCAGTCACACAGATCCGGGAGTCCTCGTATTCCGACTAGCGGTGCGGAGGAAAATATTGCCAGCCCATGGTCGTGATCCTTTTCTAGACACCTCTGTCTTTCGAATAATCCTCTAATAACTCCCTTGGGTTCTACAGAATTTGTAAAATTTAATAATTATTAAAGATTAAATGAGGAACCTATGCTCTGATACTAATTGTTATGACCCTGTCTCTCGGTAACCCCCAATTAAGGGATACCGAAAGGTTAGAGCCGTTAACCAATAACTCGGATCAAAGGTTCGACAAATAATGAATAACAATTAATAAACTTTACCAACTAAACTGAAAACTGGTATAAAATAAAACTTTGCTTACCTTTTTAATATTGGGATTTCTAAACTTCTATCCATGAAGATACTAATCTAACTAATCCTCCTGTGCTCACTAATTATCATTTAATTCTGCATATGCCACTTTACTATTTGTTCTTTTCATTTGTACCTAAAACGCCGACAAACAAAACGTCGGTCAGCAAGAAGCTGGTATGTGGAGGAAACAATAATCGTGCAACTATGATAACAAAGTAATCAATCAATTATCAATTAACAGCCAAGATTACATTTTAAGACATACTACTCAATCCATACCTATCCACAACTCTGTGTTGTCCCTGCAGTGGACTTATATGATACCTCTATAAAGGTAGATCTTTACCCCCATGGTCCTACCTTACAGGTAGCCAATACATAGGGTAATAGATTCGCATGGCACTACCCAAAGGTATCCCAATATCTAACTCAATATGACTTGATGGTCCTACCCTCTAGGTAGCCATATACTAAGTCATTCAATGACCTGATTGACCTACCCTCTAGGTAGCCATATACTAGGTCAACTATTAAGCCACAGAGGGGACCATGATCTGAGCTAGTAGGCACATATATTATGTGATAGTCATATCCGAATTATTGTTTGGATGAACAAAATTCATCCAATAGTTTATTCCAAGTCATCGATGAAAACTTCATAAAACTTCGGAAAATTAACTCGATATATTCATAAGCGTAACCACATACCTTTGATTGCAGATTTCAAGAAATATTCAAGTATGTAGAGAAACCCAATCAAGCAAGAAATGAGGAATAGAAATCTTGAAATAAAAGTACCAATTTCCTTTTATTAATATTTATCCAATTTCATCACATTACTTAGGATTTCAATTCCAATTTTAGGGTTTCTTTGGAAATTAGGGTTTTTGCCTCCATTATGATCTCTAATTTATCAAAACTACATAAAACCCTCAATTCCTTTCATTTTAATATTCCCAACAATATTAGGATCATTATTTGGCAATTTACTTTCTTAATCTGAAATATCAAGGTTTTCTCTTCCTTTATCCCCAAATTAGGGTTTCAATAAATAGTATCCTTTATTTATGGATTACAACTCTAAATTAGGCAACCTTGCATTCAACACGGATAAACAAACCACATTTATCATTAACAGGGTTAATCTTATCAATTTGACCTATAAATTCACCAAAATACACCCTTTATCTTCAATTAGGGTTTCTCATCAACTTTTAATACATTTTACTAGCAAATTAAAGTACTTTTGTAAAACGGAGCAGAAACAGGTTTTCAAAAGTATTTTTATTAGATTCCTCTTATTTTTCTACACAACTTTCATATATAAAGTCTTTCCATTAGAGGTTCCTAGTTATTCTTATCAATTTTGCAAGAAAAACCCTTTTTCTGGGTTAATTAGGAGAGAGACGAAAATACCATTTTTTGTGAGTCGTTGGATCGCTGCACCCGTTGTCCTCCTCCGGATCCGACGCTCTGCATAGCGCGTCTCCACTAACCCTGAAGCGCGCCCTGCCTCCTGTTATTGGCTGTGAGATCGACTCGAGTCCACGATGGATCTTGATCGGATGACTCACGTCACAACACTCCATCGAGAGGCTAACTAAATGTGCGCTCCACTGAGATCATTGGATCTCGAAGTGGCTCACCGTGGTCTTTGATCCCATGGTCCCTGCGTGTCGTCCTCCTCCTTTCTTTTGAAAAGAACCAGTGGCGGCGCCACAGCGGTCCTTCGCTGGAGCAGGGCCAATATATTAGAGGAGAGGGAGTCTGAGCTTGGAAAGGGGTCGTTCGAGATTGCAACTACACGAGGAATCGAGGGGTGCCCTATATATAGCCATGGGAGGTCCCTATGAGGATTCCCAATCCTAGACACAACCTGTGTTCCAGCCCAATTGGGCGTCTCGCGAGGTCAGGTCAAAACCCTAACAAATCAGGGTCGAGATGCTTCCTCCCTTCCTCCCGAAACTGATGGGAAACTTTCCCAGCACGCACTTGCATCGGAGTGGCCGGAAACAAAGGGGGAAAAATCCCCTGTCACAGCCAAAATCCTTGTCCCTCTGGGACTTGGACGACAAGCAACACCCGTTGGATCTAAATCCAAGGGTCTCCATGCCACACACTTGATCCAAAAGGAAACAAAATCTTATTAATTTGAATTATATTCCAAATTCAATGATAACTTGGAAAAATCATAAGTCCCAATTGGTATTTTCTTTTTAATCCAAACTTTGAGGAAACCTTTTTTATATTTCCATCTTCCATCCTACAAAATTTGGGGTTATTATCTCAAGTGGACGATCTTTTTCTTGGATTGCAAGTCATCATTTAATTACTCATATTTTCCATATCTTTTCTATTTCTTTTACCATCAACTTATGATTTTGAGTTCCTTGATCCCCAAGGAACCCCAAAAACTCGGAATCCTATTTTTGGAATTTATTCCTTAGCCTTTTGTTTTTATTTATTTATTCTCTTATGAGTTCTTTTGAATTCCTATTTCATTTCTTTTTTCTTTTTCCTTCAATTGGGCTCAATGGCCAATAAGGCCCATTAGGAAAACATACAACACGAAATTCATGCATTCAATCAAAAGACATCATTATTTGTTCATTTATCTTTATTATGATTTCTCACCAAATGAACCCAAAATTGGGGTTGTAACAATAGAACTTATAGATTCCACATTTTTCTTATCAACTTTAGTGAAGAGAAGAAGATCATCCGTGATAATAATATGGGAGAGTCTGTTATCAGTTGGGATAGAAAACTAATCAATAAGTTTGTTAGATACAACTGCCTCAATGATTGAGGAGAAACCCTGCATGTCAAAGATGAATAAATATGGAGACTGAGGGTCTCCTTGTCTGACTCCATTAGTAGCTTGAAAGTTAGTGGAAGGGGATCCATTAATGAGGACCTAAAAAGAAATCGAGTTGAAGCATTCCTCAATCCATCCCAACCTACAATTGGGGAAACCCATTTTCTTCATAAGATATAATCCATTCTTGCAGTGTCAAAAGCCGTAGAGAAATTAGTATTCACACACATCATCTTTGGGCTATGAGAGTTAATAAAGGTACTAAGCATCTCATTCGCAAGGAGGACATAATCACTAATGGATTGAACTCGAATAAAAGCAACCTGATTCAGATCAATAAGTTCCCCAAGTAATTTTTCAATTTGTTAGCCATAATCTTCGAGATGATTTTGTAGATCAAATTGTAGAGGGAGATTGACATGAAATCTTTAGTACTCAAAGCATTCACAATTTTAGTGCTTAGAGTAATGAAAGTACGATTACACTCTATAAGAAGCTTCCCATTGTCAAAGAAATTCAAAAATCAACAGTCACATCGGGACCAATAATATTCCAACATTTTTTCAAGAAAACAAAATTATTACCATCAAGGATGGGGGCCTTCTAATCGCTAAGATTTTGGACAATGGCATCCACCTCCTCCTTAGAAACCCATCTTTTTAGAGAATTTTCAATAGTTAGGCAAGATAGGTTCCAGTTAGGATTCCATTCAACTCAGCTACAACTAGAAGAGTTGAAAATAGTCTAAAAATGATTCATTATATTACTTTCTATAGTGTCCATGTCATAAGAAGTCTAACCATCAATTATGAGGGAATTAATACTATTTTGAATTCTCCTTATTTTTAGGTATGCGTAGAAAAAATTTGAGTTCCTATGACCTACTTTAAGCCATTGAATTCTTGATTTGTCTCAAGAAAACCTCTTCTTCTTCTTTGGTTTTGATGGCATTTTTCCTAGTAGAGATTAATCTGTATTGAAGACAGAAATCACCTGGGTTGCTATGAAAGACTGGATTTTGGCTTAATTCCGAGGACAACATTTCTTTTAAGGTGTGTAGGATGTGATGGAGTGAACTTTTGGATGTCTAATCGCATAAGTGAATTCAATGTTTGAGTAGCACTAAGAGATCCAAGTCTGTTTTGGAAAACGTTGAGTGTTTGATACCATGATTAAGATCTCTTATCGTATGCCTTTTTGAAGATTTAATTGATTGGCTAAATTTCGATATATTGGGACCAAGATTTGGTGAGATGTAGCTTGGCTGATAATAAAGCAATTGCTTAAAGTTCATAATCAATTAAGGATCGTAGAGAAAGATATTTAGGTTTCAATATTATAAAATGATGTATGTTATGTTGTTGTAGTAAGGGAAAGGTTTCATATTTATGGGGCTTAGGCATTGATCACCCATGACATGTGAAGCGACTGGGTTAGTCCCACAGATTGACTTGTAGCTGGAATCGACCCAGGCCTTTGGTGATGGATCCAAGGACCAACACCCCACCTTCAACGGTTGAGTTGTGGGGGTGGAGACGGGGAAGAGTGGTAGTAAAACCTTTAATCCACGACCAAGAAAGAGTGGACGATGGAGAGAACCAATCCTGGTAGTTTTCTTGACTTGCTGAGAGTTGTAGTTTGCCACTTCTTTTGGGGCGTGAGTGGTGAGGAGGGTTTAGGCTCTTCCTCTCCATGGCTTGCAGTCAATTTGGATATGGGAGAAGCCAGAGACTACTGGCCGTGACGGTGATCTCATGGCGGTGGCATGGCAGCATATGCTAGACTCACGTAGGCTTCAAACGACGAGCAGCGTCTGATCTCTAGTGATCTCACGCATCGAGAGGAGGACCAAGCCGCCAGACTCAAGTGCAGACCTGTGGGAGAAGCCTGACCGCATTCACATATTGTAGAGAGAGGAGGTTTGTGCTATGTTACCCCTTGCGGAGAAGGATTAGGGCATGACCCATCACCGTTGATTGAGGACGCAGTGGCAACCGATGAACAGAATTCTCAGAAGCTCACATGAGAAGGAAGGGAGCGGCGCTGTTGATCTGCCACGGTGGTCGTTTTACGCCCAGAACAAAAAAAGGGGTTTGTAGACAGGTTCAGGCGCGACGAAGGGGTTTTACCCCTTTTCCTCGGTGTTAGGGAAACCAACAGAAGGCTCGTGGAAGCAGAGCCCCGGAGTCTCGAGTGGCAACCCAGCAAGTCGACAACCTCCATGGGCGTTGACTGGCGGGGTGTCGTGAAGCAGAGTAGGCGCAACGCCTGAGGACGGCGACCCAACAAACAAGGAGGAGAGACCGGAGGTGGCGAGCTCCACGATCCTTGAGGATGAGAGATTGGAGGCGGCGCTCATGCCTTGCGTGAAGCAACAGATCGTGAGACAAGGGGGTGACGCATGCCGCTGCCACCACGCCCGACGGTGGCGGTCGCACCGAGCCCATGCAGGGTCGGAATTGCGTGAAGCTGAGAAAGAAAGATGGGGGCAGAGATGACTGGGGCTAACAGGCCCTTAGATCCGTAGATCTGACCAAAGGCCCAGATCGGGATGGTCCCTGCCCAGCTATGCAAGTTAGTGGACACATGGCAGCCGCCGATTGGCCGTTCAAGGGATTTGTTTTCTAAATACTCAGATCTTGCATAATTCACTTTAAATAGCTCGATTATCAGAAAAATACAAGCAAGGTACCAAAATGTTCAGAAAAATAAGTAGAACAACATGAGATCATAATATCAGTCTTTTGTTGCACTAATATCAGTGATATCTTGTTAGTTGTGAAATGCTTAATTGATAGATAATAAATATCAAACATCGACCAAAAATTATGAGAAAATACCATCAAATCATAATTCATGTTTAGACTGTATATGATATTAGATAAGGTCATGCTGATGCACGAAAGTATATAATTTGATTAATATGGCTAATTAGGTCTAATAATTATAAATAAAATGTATTAAATACATACATGCTCAATAAATGATGAAATTCACATAATACCCTCGTATATGTAACTGGAAGCTAATGTGGAACTCTGATATCAGTTATATGCATATAATTCATATTATATGAAGAGCACCCTAAATACATGTGATGTAACCTTAATATGGTTAATGAAAGTGACATAATGTTAAGTATGTTCACATAATAGTGTGACACATGAATATATCCAGTCGATGAACTATAATCTGGAATATGACATCAGTAAGATAAATGTAATGCAAGAATACAAGTAATCATGAGAATATCCTAATGAGTTAAGTGAAACCCTAATGAACACAGTTAGGGTTAAGATGAGATATAAGAATATGAGAACATGATGATAGTATATGGTCTTGTCTTGATCAGGTTTAACCAAGATATAGATGACATGAGGAATATGTGTGATTAGGATGCCGCTTGATCAAGGTACGCCATTACCTCTTACTTGGCTTATTATACAATATGATTGTGTTATATGAGTAGTAAAATACTTGGCATATGATATTGGATGAAATGATTGCTCTTGTATGATATGTTTCTGGAATTTCCGTACTTATTGATATGAACACATGAAACATAATATATCTGTTCCATTATATCTAAGCACTTCAACTCTTTGGTAGTAAAGTGCTGGAAATAAGTACTTCAACTCTTTGGTAGTAAAGTACTTGGAAGTGATCCAACTCTTTGGTAGTAGATCACATTGTGAAATGATCCAACTCTTTGGTAGTAGATCAGAAAGGCCTTAATGCATTCAACTCTCAGGTAGTAAATGCATGGATGATATAATGGAAAATGAGCTTAAAATATGTGTTCTCTTTTGTTAATGAATATCCTTGTGCAAGTATATGCTTTTCTTATATTTCTTTATAACTGCCAAGTATTAGTTTTATCTTATTGCCAAGATATGATGAGAGGTAAATAAAAGACACGTAGGCGTACTCAGTACAATATTCATGAAATATTGTGCTGACGTGTACCGCATGTAATCTTTTTGTTTAGGTTGTGGTTTCGCTCTTGAAGATCCAAGATAGTGAGAGTTGTATGGTGAGCTGATGTTCAGGTGGACCTGTTGTCTTAAGATCCTGTTGTTTAGATGTAGTACATGTATATGTGTTATAGTTTGCTATTCAATATGTAATATCAAGTGATGTAACAATTCATGTTGTAATTATATGTTGAATGGTGAACATGTGTGTATGGTTTTATTATTGTTCATGTGCATGTGCTACTGATTGTTTCCTTCTGACTCCCTTGATTTTCTTCTTCTTAGCCTCATGTGGGATGTTTAAATTGGGATTCTCGTTGAGGTGAGGGTTTCAATTTGGACGTCACACATTAGGTTAAGTTTTAGAAAATCCGGGGACGTCACAGGTGGTATCAGAGCATGAACAATAGCAAAGCCTGACATTTGCTCATTATGCAACACAAAACTAAAGAACGTTGAACTTAATAATCTTTTAGGGTTAGATTAGTCGTCTTTTAGAGACTAGATCTGACCTAGCCCCTAGGTTAGCACCTAGATGTCTGAGAACTAGGTCTATATTGCTGCTTGTTGAGTAGCAAGTCCTTAGATGTCGTTCTTTCCTTGTGGTGTAGCGGTATGGGACGTTGCACTATTTGGAAATGATGTGCATCAAGGGAAGAGAAACCCTAGACATATTGTGCACGTTGTCTAGAGTAGCTACACTAGTCTACCCCTTGTTCTCACCCTTTTCACTAGTTTTCATGACACTGAACTCTCTACTATGTGTGGGACACTCGTGTCTGGATTTGGTTTTTGATTCCAAACAGATCGAACCTCGATAGTTTTCTCTGACGCTTGTTTTATTGGAGAAAAACTATATAATATTTTATTATGTATATGTATTAAAAAAATGTGTCCCCACACATGTACGAGTAGGAGGTGATCATGCAACCTAAGTGAGAAGTGAATGACATCAGTCTAGAAGAGAGAGTAGTTCTAGATTAGATGTCTAGAGCCTTGTTGGGAATATGTGATCGATGGAGTAGATGAAATAAGTTTTGATATGATGTAAGTCCTATATAGATGATATAAGATGGTTTATGATGATTAATATGTTCTTAAGGACTTAAGTTTAGTTTTGAAGATTTGAGATAAGTTTTGATGATGCAAGTATGCATTCTTTTATGAGATAACATATGTTAAGTTAAGATAAGGTTGTGAGTCAGCATGAGGCTCAAGCTCTTTTACGAAGGAGGACCTCTAGTGTTAGGACCAGTTTTGGGGTTAACTCTAGAGAGAGTGAGACCCATTGGGAGAAGGTCAGAGAACCTAGACTCCATGATATGAGAAATATGAGAAATATGTGATATGATGTGTCTTAAACTGGACTACTCCTGAGTAATTGAGCTGAGTTGCTTTATGTATGATTCCTATAGTTTTGTTGAACCCTAGATGTTCTTGGGAGGACCAAACCCTAGATTCAGAGAGAGGCTGTTTATATATGTGCATGTGAACATGAATATGAGTGCCTGCCATCTGGGTGAGGGAGAGAGCCCAAGACCCTAGAGGAGGTAGCTATGTTAGTTTCTGTGAAGCCTCATGCTCGGGTTGGTGGTTTCCCACATAGGAATCTGGTGGTGTATATAAGAGAGTTTTGGGCAACATGTCTCATGGGTAGAGACCTATGAAGAGAATGTCATAACATGTTTTTTTTGGTTTATGCTTATGTGGCTTGAGCTCGTAAAGCAATCAACTAGTACCAATGAGGTAGACCTGTTAACTCTAGACTGGAGAGGGAAAATAAGGTATATGCATATGAGATAATCATAAAGATGAGTTAGCTCAGAGAGACTGATCATGGAACTACCCTCATGATTTGGGTTAGGAGAACCTCAGTTGGACTAGACAAAGTTTTGATATATGTTTTAAGAAGCCACTTGTATAAGTTTGTTTAGCACAACCATAATATAATACATGTACATATGTGATCTAATCTCAAGACGTGATATATAGATACAATATGATGGAAAATCTAGAGATGGTTTTATTGATATCAATGCATAAATGGTTAACCACATATATGAATAATGATGATAATATGATAAAGATGGTTAACCTTGTGATGCAATCATTAATAAATGTTGCAGTTTAATATGAACAATGAAATAAGATCAAAAGAACGAAGCATGTTACATGAGATGTTAATCTTAGTGTTTAATGAAGATGAAATATGTAGTTTGACAATTAAGCACAACATAACGATTATGACAGCTCGATATGTTTGGATGGATAAGGTGGGTTAACTTTAGTTAACTCCCTCCTAAAAGACATATGGTAATGTTGGACATGTTCTAACAATTAACTCAATATAATGTTGATGACACCTTAGTATAAAGTGTTAACTTTAGTTAACTCCTTTTAAACATGATGATATGATACAACCCTAACGTATGAGTTATATGATGACATAACCTAAGCTTCTATACCCATGTTTGAGCCTTCTATGGAGTGATGTTTCACCCTTGATGCTTTTGAAACCTCCTAATAGTGCTTTGGATACATGGTTATAGGTAACCTTTGTGGATATGTTGCACCTAGAGTAGTGCACTAACAGTGGATAAAGACCTTTTGGTTTTTCCTTGAAGTATGAGTATGGTGTACTTTCGAGGACGAAAGTTCTTTTAAGATGTATTTGATGTGAAAGACTGGATTTTGGCTTAATTCTGAGGACGGCATTTCTTTTAAGGTGTGTAGGATGTGATGGAGTGAACTTTTGGATGTCTAATCGCATAAGTGAATTCAATGTTTGAGTAGCACTAAGAGATCCAAGTCTGTTTTGGAAAACATTGAGTGTTTGCTACCATGATTAAGATCTCTTATCGTATGCCTTTTTGAAGATTTAATTGATGGCTAAATGTCGATATATTGGGACCAAGATTTGGTGAGATGTAGCTTGGCTGATAATAAAGCAATTGCTTAAAGTTCATAATCAATTAAGGATCCTAGAGAAAGATATTTAGGTTTCAATATTATAAAATAATGTATGTTATGTTGTTGTAGTAAGGGAAAGGTTTCATATTTATGGGGCTTAGGCATTGATCACCCATGACATGTGAAGCGACTGGGTTAGTCCCACAGATCGGCTTGTAGCTGGAATCGACCCAGGCCTTTGGTGATGGATCCAAGGACCAACACCCCACCTTCAACGGTTGAGTTGTGGGGGTGGAGACGGGGAAGAGTGGTAGTACAACCTTTAAGCCACGACCAAGAAAGAGTGGACGATGGAGAGAACCAATCCTGGTAGTTTTCTTGACTTGCTGAGAGTTGTAGTTTGCCACTTCTTTTGGGGTGTGAGTGGTGAGGAGGGTTTGGGCTCTTCCTCTCCATGGCTTGCAGTCAGTTTGGATATGGGAGAAGCCAGAGACTACTGGCCGTGACGGTGATCTCATGGCGGCGGCATGGCAGCATATGCTAGACTCACGTAGGCTTCGAACGACGAGCAACGTCTGATCTCTAGTGATCTCACGCATCGAGAGGAGGACCAAGCCGCCAGACTCAAGTGCAGACCTGTGGGAGAAGCCTGACCGCATTCACATATTGTAGCGAGAGGAGGTTTGTGCTATGTTACCCCTTGCGGAGAAGCATTAGGGTGTGACCCATCACCGTTGATTGAGGACGCAGTGGCAACCGACGAACAGAACTCTCAGAAGCTCACATGAGAAGGAAGGGAGCGGCGCTGGTGATCTGCCATGGTGGCCGTTTTACGCCCAGAACAAAAAGGGGTTTGTAGACAGGTTCAGGCGCTACGAAGGGGTTTTACCCCTTTTCCTCGGTCTTAGGGAAACCAATAGAAGGCTCGTGGAAGCAGAGCCCCAGAGTCTCGAGTGGCAACCCAGCAAGTTGACAACCTCCATGGGCGTTGACTGGCGGGGTGTCGTGAAGCAGAGTAGGCAAAACGCCTGAGGACGGCGACCCAACAAACAAGGAGGAGAGACCGGAGGTGGCGAGCTCCACGATCCTTGAGGATGAGAGATTGGAGGCGGCGCTCATGCCTTGCATGAAGAAACAGATTGTGAGACAAGGGGGTGACACATGTCGCTGCCACCACGCCCGACGGCGGCGGTCGCACCGAGCCTAGGCAGGGTCGGAATTGCGTGAAGCTGAGAAAGAAAGATGGGGGCAGAGATGACTGGGGCTAACTGGCCCTTAGATCCGTAGATCTAACCAAAGGCCCATATCGGGATGGTCCCTGCCCAGCTGTGCAAGTTAGTGGACACATGGCAGCCGCCGATTGGCCGTTCAAGGTATTTGTTTTCTAAATACTCAGATCTTGCATAATTCACTTTAAATAGCTCGATTATCAGAAAAATACAAGCAAGGTACCAAAATGTTCAGAAAAATAAGTAGAACAACATGAGATCATAATATCAGTCTTTTGTTGCACTAATATCAGTGATATCGTGTTAGTTGTGAAATGCTTAGTTGATAGATAATAAATATCAAACATCGACCAAAAATTATGAGAAAATACCATCAAATCATAATTCATGGTTAGACTGCATATGATATCAGATATGGTCATGCTGATGCACGAAAGTATATAATTTGATTAATATGGCTAATTAGGGCTAATAATTCTAAATAAAATGTATTAAATACATACATGCTCAATAAATGATGAAATTCACATAATACCCTCGTATATGTAACTGGAAGCTAATGTGGAACTCTGATATCAGTTATATGCATATAATTCATATTATATGAAGAGCACCCTTAATACATGTGATGTAACCCTAATATGGTTAATGAAAGTGACATAATGTTAAGTATGTTCACATAATAGTGTGACACATGAATATATCCAGTCGATGAACTATAATCTGGAATATGACATCAGTAAGATAAATGTAACGCAAGAATCCAAGTAATCATGAGAATATCCTAATGAGTTAAGTGAAACCCTAATGAACACAGTTAGGGTTAAGATGAGATATAAGAATATGAGAACATGATGATAGTATATGGTCTTGTCTTGATCAGGTTTAACCAAGATATAGATGACATGAGGAATATGTGTGATTAGGATGCCGCTTGATCAAGGTACGCCATTACCTCTTACTTGGCTTATTATACAATATGATTGTATTATATGAGTAGTAAAATACTTGGCATATGATATTGGATGAAATGATTGCTCTTGTATGATATGTTTCTGGAATTTCCGTACTTATTTATATGAACACATGAAACATAATATATCTGTTCCATTATATCTAAGCACTTCAACTCTTTGGTAGTAAAGTGCTGGAAATAAGTACTTCAACTCTTTGGTAGTAAAGTACTTGGAAGTGATCCAACTCTTTGGTAGTAGATCACATTGTGAAATGATCCAACTCTTTGGTAGTAGATCAGAATGGCCTTAATGCATTCAACTCTCAGGTAGTAAATGCATGGATGATATAATGGAAAATGAGCTTAAAATATGTGTTCTCTTTTGTTAATGAATATCCTTGTGCAAGTATATGCTTTTCTTATATTTCTTTATAACTGCCAAGTATTAGTTTTATCTTATTGCCAAGATATGATGAGAGGTAAATAAAAGACACGTAGGCGTACTCAGTACAATATTCATGAAATATTGTGTTGACGTGTACCGCATGTAATCTTTTTGTTTAGGTTGTGGTTGTTGGATAAATTGGACATTATGATAAATCCCTTTGTTTCGATGATGACAAACATTTCATTCTTAATGTTCTAACGAGCTACTTGAGTGTGCAGGAACAAGGTGGATGACAAAGCAACTAGGGAAAATCCACGAGCTTACATATTTATTTTCATGCCATGTAATCACTATTGTAAAAACTTGTACAGATATATAATGTACAAGTACTTAGATTGCATGTAAATCAAGCGTTAGATCTTCCCTAGCTAAACACCTCACTTAGACATGTCATCCCCTTCCAATAGGATCAAAATTTGCACACTCACACATATACTTAGTGCCTAAATTGATAGATTGAAACAGAGTCAATCTCGGTCGACAAACTCCATCGACCGAGACACTCTCGGTCGACAAACTTCTCGACCGAGATTGACCCAAAGTAGCCGTTAGACATAGCAGTTGACAGTTGCAAATAAACGTTAATCCAGAGAGCCTCTCGGTCGACAAAACTTCGACCGAGTAGGTATCTCGGTCGACAATTGGTCTCTGACAGCAACTGCAGAAAAAGCAAACTAGCCGTTACTAATGCACCTAACTTATATCTAACGGCTAGTTAAACACTTAGAAGGCCCTAGAAGTTGTCTAGAACGTCCTTAAGTATCCATAGGCCATTCCTATAAATAGGACATGCCTTAGGACACCAAAATACACCTAAGCTATACTTGTGCTATACTTGAGCTCAATACTCACTTGCAATCTGTTTTAGAGCAATAGAGAAATTCCTACACTTGCCATTCATTCCTATTGCTCCAATTTCGTGTCCTATAGGCTAGTATCTCCTATCCACTACAATCACATTGCCATACACTTTGGTTAGGAGATCTACACGCTTGATATAGGCAAATCAAGCCTTGTGCTTAAAAAGATAAGTTGTAATTTTTGTTTTTCTTTCTTGTTCCTTTTTGTATCTTTTGTACTCTCCTTGCTACTCCTAGGGTTGGAGGCTGCGGATTGGAGAGGGTTGACTTCTCAGGTGGAGAAGGGGACTTCAAGCTACTTCAAGAAGGCTATCGCACGGGAAGCTACTTCAGAAGGCTGGTGCAACGGGAGTTGGTGCATCTACTTCAAGGGAAGGCTGCTTCAAGGTTGGGCGATTACTTCTAGGTGAAGGCTGCTTGAAGGGTTTGGGAAAAGAAATTGTATTTTATGTAAAGTCCTTGCGAGGTAATAAAATAAATTTCTTTTCAAATCCCGGTTGGGTAAGCAACCGGGTAGTGGACTGACTACCTTAGTATTTGCTAAGGCTAGGAACCACTCTAAACCCTTGTCTCCTTGTCCAATATTTTCATTATGGTTGTTTGAGTAAATTAATTGTTAAAATTACTATAAAACTCTATTCACCCCCCCTCTAGTAGTTTTCAATTGGTATCAGAGCAGGCTTCAAGGAGCCCTAACAAGGTCTTGAAGAGATGAAGGGAGGAGGTGACTACAACCAAAGGAGCATGGGCAAATGTTCAACAAGTTGCAATTGGTGCTTAGGAACAAAGCACTCTACATCTAGATGTACATGGAGGTCAAAGAAGGAAGATGCACATAAAGAGTGTCTCATTGCTACAATCAATGAAGAAGAAGAGGAAGAGGTAAGTCTTTTAGATTTATCAAAAGAAGATCTAATTGCCAGTCTAGAAGAAATGCATGAAAAATACATTGAATGCAAGAAGAAATTAAAGAAGTCTAATAAAACAAATGATGAGTTAAATGCTAGACTTCTTGCTCTTACATCCGAAAAAGAAGATTTATATGCTAAATTGAATGATCTTAGTTTTGAAAAAGATAGCATTATTTCTGAAAATCATACTTTGAAATCATCTCTACGTAATAGTGATGTAAAGCTTTTCTCTCTAGAAACAAATTATGATATTCTATCCCAAGAAAAGGTTGAATTACTTGCAAAGTTAAATGATTTTAAAAAACAACCTGCTTTGTGCACCCATGTAGATTATGACAATATAGTGAAAGAAAGAAATATGTTATCATCCAATCTAGACCAAGCAAAATTAGATATCAAGAAAAGAATGGATGAGATCACCAAGCTACAACAAAAAGTTAGAAGTTTAAATAACAATGGCATCCTTGATCAAATCTTAGATAATCCTTATCATCAAATTGGGAGAAGAGGACTAGGTTATAAGCCTAAGGGGAAATCCTATCAACAACCTAGTTGGAGAAGGACACAAGCGAGTCAATCCATGAATGTACATAGAGGCAAATATACATTTGTACCAAAGAACAACCTAGACCAAAATCATAGAAAGAGATATGAGGTTGATTCTATATGTTGCCACTATTGGTTACGTCTTGGACATTACTCCTTCTCCTGCCCATACAAGAAAAAGGATGTTGAGTTGGTATGGGTTCCAAAACCCCCAAATTGATTCGATTAGACAAAGTTGAGATATGACCAAAGCCTTTAATTTGCATATCTTTATGTCTATCTCAACTTAACATGTAGGGATAATAAATTGAAACTTAAAAGATTTGATTTAAAGGTTATCTTAATCTAAATTAAACTAAACTTTCAAATTGCATAATTGAATTAAAATAATATAAATTTTACTTGAAAACTATTACTGAAACACACTTCAGAAACAATACAGAAACTTTTTCGGTCGAGAAACTGTTCGACCGAGAACACTTTCGGTCGAGAAATAGTCGACCGAGCAGATTACTGTTTTCAAGTTCTGCGGTATCTATTTTTTTAGTGTTGCTATCAATTTGTTATAAATGTTTGATCAAGATTAAATTGCAGGAAATATTTTGAATCAAATCATATTGATCTCTCTGCATCATGAATATAAAATCTTTAAACATATTGCAAAAATGATATATGAAGACTGATTTTTGAACAAACTTTACTCCTTGGTTAAGAAAGTTTATCAAGCATGTTCATAGTTTGTCTTAAAACTGAAAACTCATGAAACATGAATAAGATTCTTTTGAACTATCATCAAATTGATTTGAAAATGAATCATGTTAGTTTAAAATTAAGGAAATTACTGTTTCACATGGATTATCCTAAGTATTTCTTGATTCATGTATGCAAACCATGAATAGTCATTGCTCCTTATCATTGTGATTCAGTTCATATGAAGATATCATTATGCACAAATGATAAAACTTAATGGCACAAATGCATTTCACATATAAGTGCTCAAATTGGAAATCTACAGTAAAATTGCTGAATAATCGTTTGACGGATCTATGTGCCATCTATTTGTTGTTAATGACTGTTTTACATGCAAAACTAGTTGAAGATCTTTTTGATATCATCATGTTTAGAATTAACTATTTCACATGATTTTCTAAAGTATCTCCTGGTCTATTTATATAGAAATCATGTGTTATGACATTTAGTTTAAATGATTACAATTATTGTATCTCATGAAATAATTATGGTTCTATCATTGCATCATGGGTATGTTTTCACTATTTTATCATTCAACTCATAAAAATGATGCTATGCTACATAGAACAAATGGAAAATGATTATTGTATACATGACTTCTTGATGATTTATAGCAAGCAAATGTTTTGTTGGTGATTTATATCTTAGAAATGCTTGCAAAGAGTACAATGTTTTCAATTGAAATCTTTAAAAGATTTGAAATATTCATTATGCTTTCATGTTTAGTATCACTTAAACATGCATCAAATTGATATGAATGCTTAATTGGAAATCTGCAATTTTTTGCCTCTTGGTTAAAACAAAACTTAGCCAAGGGGCGCTATGGTCGTAGTCAAGGGCGACCTAAAATAAGCTTTGACAAAATGCTTATATGGACATCAATTTATTGAACTTAATCTTAGTATACTTTTGAAAAAGGTCAAAATCAAAATTTAAAATTATTTGTGACCTTAAAAACCTTAAATTGCTTAAATTGTAAGATTAACGGGGAGCTCATAACAAATTGGATAAATTGATTAAGAAGCTTACAAAAACATTGTAAACATAATTTGGAGTTTGCTATGGCATTCGTATTCTTAAAAGTAATTTGTATGAAAAAGAATTTCATCAAAATGATATATTTTGCTCTTAAAGGAATTCTCTAGACAAATCAGGATTTAAACATTCCTTGTATTTGGTTAGAGACATCTTCATATATTCTAAGCTTAAAGGACTCTCATTTCATTGGGGCTTAACATCCCTTGTAAAATGAGTGAGAAATCAATATACATATGCCATGAACCTAACATGATCTCATATCATTTCAAGGCTTAACATCCTTTGCAAATGATTGAGAAATAAATTGTGGCTAAATTGGACATAAATGATATAAAATCCAGGTTCCTAATAGAATATCTATTTAAGGGGGAGCATAATATAAAATTAAGGGGGAGAAG
This sequence comes from Alisma plantago-aquatica, assembly GCA_963693085.1. Taxonomy (NCBI): domain Eukaryota; kingdom Viridiplantae; phylum Streptophyta; class Magnoliopsida; order Alismatales; family Alismataceae; genus Alisma; species Alisma plantago-aquatica. Next base: position 596,180,380 of record OY856415.1, read on the forward strand.
AAAAATAAATATTCAAATTGGATATCTTTTTGAAATGACAAAGGGGGAGAAAGAATATAAATATAAAATATAACATATAAATGAGTTTCATCTTGATGGCCAGCACTCACTTGTAATACAAGAATGGCTACAAAAGGTAATTTTTAGGTATGAAACTCACATGCTTTATATTTCCTTATTTCATATTTAGGAAATGTTTGTCATCTTCAAAAAGGGGGAGATTGTTGGATAAATTGGACATTATGATAAATCCCTTTGTTTCGATGATGCCAAACATTTCATTCTTAATGTTCTAACGAGCTACTTGAGTGTGCAGGAACAAGGTGGATGACAAAGCAACTAGGGAAAATCCACGAGCTTACATATTTATTTTCATGCCATGTAATCACTATTGTAAAAACTTGTACAGATATATAATGTACAAGTACTTAGATTGCATGTAAATCAAGCGTTAGATCTTCCCTAGCTAAACACCTCACTTAGACATGTCATCCCCTTCCAATAGGATCACAATTTGCACACTCACACATATACTTAGTGCCTAAATTGATAGATTGAAACAGAGTCAATCTCGGTCGACAAACTCCATCGACCGAGACACTCTCGGTCGACAAACTTCTCGACCGAGATTGACCCAAAGTAGCCGTTAGACACAGCAGTTGACAGTTGCAAATAAACGTTAATCCAGATAGCCTCTCAGTCGACAAAACTTCGACCGAGTAGGTATCTCGGTCGACAAATTGTCGACCGAGATGGTCTCTGACAGCAACTGCAGAAAAAGCAAACTAGACGTTACTAATGCACCTAACTTATATCTAACGGCTAGTTAAGCACTTAGAAGCCCCTAGAAGTTGTCTAGAACGTCCTTAAGTATCCATAGGCCATTCCTATAAACAGGACATGCCTTAGGACATCAAAATACACCTAAGCTATACTTGTGCTATACTTGAGCTCAATACTCACTTGCAATCTATTTTAGAGCAATAGAGAAATTCCTACACTTGCCATTCATTCCTATTGCTCCAATTTCGTGTCCTATAGGCTAGTATCTCCTATCCACTACAATCACATTGCCATACACTTTGGTTAGGAGATCTACACGCTTGATATAGGCAAATCAAGCCTTGTGCTTAAAAGGATAAGTTGTAATTTCTGTTTTTCTTTCTTGTTCCTTTTTGTATCTTTTGTACTCTCCTTGCTACTCCTAGGGTTGGAGGCTGCGGATTGGAGAGGGTTGACTTCTCAGGTGGAGAAGGGGACTTCAAGCTACTTCAAGAAGGCTATCGCATGGGAAGCTACTTCAGAAGTCTGGTGCAACGGGAGTTGGTGCATCTACTTCAAGGGAAGGCTGCTTCAAGGTTGGGTGATTACTTCTAGGTGAAGGTTGCTTGAAGGGTTTGGGAAAAGAAATTGTATTTTATGTAAAGTCCTTGCGAGGTAATAAAATAAATTTCTTTTCAAATCCTGGTTGGGTAAGCAACCGGGTAGTGGACTGACTACCTTAGTATTTGCTAAGGCTAGGAACCACTCTAAGCCCTTGTCTCCTTGTCCAATATTTTCATTATGGTTGTTTGAGTAAATTAATTGTTAAAATTACTATAAAACTCTATTCACCCCCCTCTAGTAGTTTTCAGTGGTTTCGCTCTTGAAGATCCAAGATAGTGAGAGTTGTATGGCGAGCTGATGTTCAGGTGGACCTGTTGTCTTAAGATCCTGTTGTTTAGATGTAGTACATGTATATGTGTTATAGTTTGTTGTTCAATATGTAATATCAAGTGATGTAACAATTCATGTTGTAATTATATGTTGAATGGTGAACATGTGTGTATGGTTTTATTATTGTTCATGTGCATGTGCTACTGATTGTTTCCTTCTGACTCCCTTGATTTTCTTCTTCTTAGCCTCATGTGGGATGTTTAAATTGGGATTCTCGTTGAGGTGAGGGTTTCAATTTGGACGTCACACATTAGGTTAAGTTTTAGAAAATCCGGGGACGTCACAGTTGCTGTCAACTTTACTTTGCAAGTCCAACACCTCTGTAAACTTGCTTTAGATAAGTAGTTAAAAACTTTCTTCCTGTTCTAAAAAATTAATTCCCTTATAAGATCATTTAGTTTGTTGTAGACACAAAACATAGGAGCACCAGTATATGCATGATTGTTCCATCTGTCTTTAACAATATATAGCAAACCATCTTCATTAATCCAGTTGTTAATGAAATGAAAAGGAGACTTTTTTCTTTTTGAAACTAGTAAAATGAAGAGAGATTATATGCTGATTAGTGACAAAGAAGATAATGACTTCACCCCAGGCATTAGGGAAAATATCCAGGAAGGCAATATTAGTAAAGTTGCGATCGATCTTAGATAAGGTAGTATTTACCTTTTTGCTTCGACTATCTCATGTAAAAATTGTCCTTTTGTATTAACTCCAATTATACTAGTCTCAAAGACAACCTTAATGAAATCCTTAATACTTCTGACAGAGGGGGGGTGCTTGCCCAATCTTTTGGCATTAAGCATGACAATGTTAAAATCCCCCAAAAGACACCAAGTTGGATTCATCCTAGAAATAATAGAAAGCAAGCCATCCCAAAGTTTAGATATATCATTATCAACGTTTGCACCATAGAGAACAGAGAAGAGCAATTCACGATCATCAAGAACAACACTAAAGTGCAAGATTTGATCATTTTCCTATAATTCTTGACATTTAGAGTTGTATTCTTCCACAACACGAGGATGTGAGTGTATTACTAGAACTCTGACTTAGAATGGAAGTTTGTACCATCCAAATATACTCAAAAGAATCAACAATGTCTTTGTCATGTAATCTTGTTTCTATAAGAATATAAACATCCACCTTATTCCTATCCACCTGCTCACTAATCCATGAGAGCTTGGTTAACATACCTTTCATGTTCTTGGCGATAATCGAGAAGGGATTGACCATTAGGGGAAAAGGGAACTGACTTGAGACCACCACCCTGTGGGATTCCCACCTACTCCTTCACAACCATTGTCAAGAAGAGAGAATCTATTTGGAGAAAATGCAACTTCCTTCATTGTGCATACACTTTTGGAAACAATTTTTTGACGTGGAGGGACCGATATTTCTTGGCTTGATTTCCCAAGTTTGGAGAGTCTAGTCGGGAGTGGTGGGATTAGAACCAGAAATCTTCTCAGTCAACACATTGGCTATTTTTTTTAAAGACTTTGCCTAAGATACAGCAGGAGAAATTGTTCCATTTCCAATGGAAACTTCAGAGCCAATATTCACATTATCAGCAGACTCAAGAAAAGTTCCATCACTTATTGCATCGCAAAAGACCTCTGAGTCTTCATTAATAGAATCAAGATCAGGAAGCTTAGGGCCCAAAATTTTCTCTTGTTTGGAGCAACTTTCTTCTTAACTAGAGCATCTGAAAAGAGACCAAAATTGCCGCAATACAAACATCTATCTGGTTCCCATTCATACTCGAAGAGGATGGTGTCAAACTGGATATCATCAACTTAAATTTGGAGTTCTTTGGGGAAACGAAAGTCAATTTGGATGAGTACTTGGAGCCTGGCATATTCAAGCCTTTTGAATTTGACTATCAATCTATTAGGCTAGATTGGTTTTCCCAGATATGAACCAATATAGTTGAACATTTCTTCATACCAGAGCTCAAGCAGAAGGTCAAAAGTCTCAATCCAAATTGGAATCTCCTCAAGCTTTAGTTTCTCTAGAGGTTTGCCCCTTGACCATCTCTTAAGGATCAGTGGCTTGCCTCCAAAAGACCAGGGCTCATCTTCCAGAGAAGTCCTCACATCTTCATCATTTGAGAACAATATAAGGAAGAACTCATTCCCCCTTGATGTGGCTTCAATGGAACCTTTGGCTTTCCAGATCTAAGCCAAATGAACAAGACGTGTTTTCCATATAGGTTCCATACCAACAATATATCCAGAAACAACACGACTCCATCTAGAATGATTCCTTTCACCGATAGATTTAGAATAAATCAACTTGCCATCCTTTACCTCGACATTTGTCTTGCTGAGTGTCATAAATTTTGTGGACGCTTTCTTCTTGAAAATACCAGACCAAAGAGTAACCTCCTTTGCAATTGATACTCCTCTAGGTAAGATCTAGGATCTCTTCTATGTCGAGTCCTCACATTTGCATCTTCGGTAGTGGTTTCAACAAGATCCGATGAAGGGCCTCCACCATCTTTATCAGTTTTCTCCCCTACATTGCCATTGGTCATGCCGTCGGTCGCTATGGATCTCACACTTCTAGTCACCACTCGAGTCGCCATAATCACTTAAATCATCATCTTAATGTGTGATAATATACTCTCATAGCTCGCAGAATATCAAGAACTAGAAAATATGGACTCAACACATATCAAAAATATCAAAATATTACCATAAGTACTACAATAAAATTCATATATGAAAGGTTGATGATATTTTCATTAGATTCATAGCACACCTACTGAATTTTCCATCCCAAATAGTATACAAAGAGTTCATAATGACATTTCTCATCCTAAAAGATATTTCGAGACTATCATATGTTTCTTATTAATGTTGTGGTATCCTAATCTTAGATCAACATGTTAAAATAGATCACCAACTCTAGGATGTGGGTATATATTCTTGATTGTAGCTCAGTTATGTGTATAGCTAACATACATTCACACTTATCCACCTTTCTCATTTACAAAGAGTATAGGTGCTCGACATAGGGATGTATTAGGGTGGATGAATCATTTCCTAATAACTCTTGAAATTACTTTTTGAGATCCAAAAGCACCACATGAGTCATCCTATATTGAAAAGTAGGTATGACAGTCGATACTAAATCTTTCAAAAGTTCTATCTCACAATCTAGAGGCAGCCCATGAACCTCCTCAATAAAAATGTACATATGCTCTCTTACCATATTTATACTCTTGGGATACTGACTCAGAATTGACAATCACAAATGTAAAATACATCCTTACACAATAATATATTGATTTTTAATAAATTAGGTGCCAATATTATCATTTTGACTTTTCATACAAGAAGAATAATTTGTGGACTTGTGGAAATGCTCACTTTCTTCGCATGAAAATCTATAATGACATTATATATAGCAAATCCATTCATATATTCAAATTAAAGTCCTACATATCTAATCATATGAAATTTATAGCAAATGAGTGCCATTATAATCAATATGGACTCTCTCATCAATACCATATGATGTGTAGATTCTCCCACTTTGGGTTGATACATCAAGATAATATTTAAGATCTTTGTGATCTAATTTAAGAATAGATGCTAGATTTTCTAGCCATAGATTTATGAGTTGAGTCTAAATAAAATAGGGAAAGTACATGTTGATTATGCATGCCTATATAAGATTGTATTGTATACTATTATTGAGATCTAGTATAGCATATAAATTTTTCATAAACATTAAAGCTTACCTTAAATAAACTTTTTTATGTTTACATGTGCATCTACCATGTTCATCATGAAAATGTAGGCCTAGTGGTGATCACATTTTGGTTTTGTGGCTCACATATGTTGTAGTAGGGGCACTTTTTCATGAAAATTCCTTTCTTTTTACCATAAAAATACACTAGATTATCATAATGATATTTCCATGTATTTTGACTCCATAGTTGTAGCATCTAAAATCTCCCAGCTTCTTGTTGGGATCTGAATTAGCTGAAGGGTTCCTAGAAGGGCCACCATTTCCCATGTTTTTACCATGGTTTTCAATATTCTTCTTCTTTGACATAGACAACCTTGGTTCTAGATGTAATAGTTAGACCTAGGTACCCTAAACTAAGGACTTTTGCAAACCTTAAGTTACTCTACATGGTAAGGACCAGATTGTAGGAATTCCCAAAATATTGAATGACAAATGTATTGATGAATACTTTAAGGATATGGCTCAAGTTGTTTATGAGTCTACCTAACATTTCCTCGTTAGTAAGGCCAGTGGCATGATGCTCTAGGAGATAGAAAACCCTAAAATAGTTGACAACTAAAGGATTTCCTTGGGATATGTTATAAAGTTGTCTCTCATTCTCCTTCCTCTCAATTATGAGCATGAAATAGATTGTAAAAATCACTTTGAACTATTCCTAATGCAGGGGATGATTTATAGGAGTTGGGGCTTATTAGACATGGGATTGATAATAATAACACCATTATTTGTCTGATTTCCTAAATTGGTACGTCATAAATGTGACTTTATCTTCTTTAGGACACTTCAACAGTGTAAAATATTTTTTAAAATGCATGCATACTTTGTCAATTGCTTCTCATATATCCTCACCATGAATTACTTTTGGGCTCAACTTTAGGAACTCGTTGATGGTATATGTTTCACTGACTTGGTGGATGATGGGGGTTGAATTAGGAGGCTTTAGGTAGTATTCAAGGCCAAGGACTTCACAAATTTTACCATGATTCATCTTAATTCTTCCCAATACCTTAAATCTATGATTCTTGAACTAGGATTTTTAGTATTCTCTGGTTCCTCTTGAGGTTTTTTCCCTTGTCCTTTTTGGGGTCTTAGTTTCAAGACTTGATGATCTGACCTTGTTCGAGAGGGTCCTGTGATGCATGTACAACATTCATTGAGAATTTTTATATGCATCAAGTTGTCATTACTTAATCATAAATCATTAAAACATGATCTTTTATTTCTCATTTATTCAGTTTATTTGGATTTTTATGAATTTAGGAGTTCCCTTTCTGATATACCCTATAATAGTGCAATTAAAAGTGGTCATGGAAGAAGTTATATAAGAATAATTGGCACCTAGCTTATATAAATATGCATCTTGGGTTCTTTTAATTGATCATAGATGATAGAATTGAGCATGACTAGGTATTGGGTAACTAAATATAATTTATGGGTCATTTTGTTCAGGTTGATAACAAATGTTGTAATGGGGGACTCCAACCACCACAACCAAGGTGGATGTAGAGTATTACCATCATTAACTTCTAACTATGTTTCTATTATATATACCTCAATATATCTAATTTTTAATGTGAATGATTAATATTTTGATTTAGAGAACACATGCTTGCTCATATACCATGTCATGGTTTAACACCCCAATCCCAAATCTGATGTTATACCCATATAAAGAATCATGGGGAGATATTTTCAAGGTCCACATCCATGAGTGGATTTACATATGAGTATGTAGTAATGCAAAAACCATATTGTTACTCCATAAATAAATCAATTGTTATTACAACGGGGGCACATGTAACTAAGAGGTGGAAATTACATATGAATCTATGAACGTAAGGAAGAATCAAATATAATGTATAGATAATAGTTGCATCTTGAATCTTTACATCTTAATAAAAGTATGATCCATAACAAAGCGGGTTGTATAAGTAGGGATCCATGTAGCCGACCTCAACATGGTTGGGATTGAGGCTTAGATGAAGAAGATGATGATAGTAATAATATTGTTCTCACATTATTTTCTCCCATAGAGATCTAGTTTGGAGCAACATGTTCTTTGATTATCATAAGAATAATATCCTGGAATTACAAAACAACTAATTGTAAATATCAAACAAATCAATGCAATTTCATGGAAACTCACGTTTATAAAATATATTGCTTTATAGCAATATATAAAGTATATTGTGAGATAAATGTACAAAGTGTAATTAATAAAAAAATTAATCACAAATATCCGTGATATTTATCAATATATACATGGTCCTCGTCATACAATGTCATATACTCAAGCCACCTTGGTTGTTTTATAGGAAAAACTATGTTATCCAATTGGATCCTATCACATCCTAAGTTGAGTATGCACACATGAATTATCTAGTTAATTGTTACATGTACCTATGAATAGTTACATTTGCAAACAAGAACTTAGTGTAATTGAGAACAAGTCTAATGTTTCATGATTAGGAATCTAATATACTAAAACTAAAAGGTAACATAAAGGAACACTCAGTTGAGAAATATCATTTGACAAGATTTAATATCATTAACCATACAAAAAATTAATAACACAAGCATATTGATGTGCTTAGATCATACTATGTTATATGACCTATTTTACCATATTAATCTCTCCTAATTCTTATTTTTGGGTAAAGAATAGACTTGTAAATGTATTGTTAGGATACTTAGCTCTACTAGTGTCATCTTGAATAAATGGATGCATTTTTGTGTAGGTTTTATAAAACACAATTCATCTAGAACTCATGTCACCTTCAACATTAACTTTGGTGATCCTAGACACTTGATTCATACTTCCTTTATTCAGACACAACATGCTCAAGTGTTCCACAATTTGGGATATAAGAGAAGCCACTCAACATAAGACATGGTGTGCCTCCACAAAGATACATCATGTATACATCTAAGGGTCCATCAAATTTAAACATTGTCAGGTAAAACATGCTTAACCCAGTGTACATCGTGTCTCGCCACACTAGGGATTGTCCAAGTTAATCCTAAGCATACACACCTAGGGCTGTCAATGGGGAGGGTATTATCCATTTACCCTTACCCATACCCTGGAGGGTAAGGGTAAGGGTAGAGATTTTTATTACCCTTTACCCATTTACCCATTCCCTATTTCCCCGCTATACTATAAGGGGAGGGTAAGGTATAGACATTATCCATACCCTTTTACCCTTTTACCCGCACATGATATAAAGGTTACACAAAAATATATTGTAAAGGGGTTTGTATGCAAATGTTTAACCCTAATACTTTATTCTATCATTGGAAAATGACTTGGTGTTGTGCTTGTAATACTTTTTTGTTGAGGGAAAAACATATATATCTTGTGGAAAATGAGGTGTTGGTGAAACACTTATTTGTTATGCATACTTATGCAAAGGAAAAAATGATTTATGCATAAAAAAATTGTTATTGTGTGAATTGACTTAACTTTACATGGAGAAACATATGATTTTGAATTGGATATAATGTTTTATATGTTGCTATCAATAAATTAGTTATAAAATTATTAAAAATTAACACACAATGTGTATAAAACTCTTTTTTATCAATATTACCCGCTTACCCTTAATCCTCCCCGTTTACCCTGTAGAGAAGAGGGTAAGGGTAAGGGGAGGGTAAGGAGATTGCTGAGAAGGATAATTACCCTTACCCTTACCCACTACTCAAAGAGGGTAAGGGTAAGGGTAAGACCTTACCATCCCCATACCCTCCCCATTGACAGCCCTATACACACCATGCCTAACATGGTGTGCATCATCATCAACAAATACTCCCAATATTACAGTAACACGGGACATCATCCCATTGTCACATCTTGTATAATGGTTATTGTTTCCAAGTCTCAACAATTGTCAGGTGACATGTCATATCTATGCCTAGAATCAATGTGTAGCCTCACCTTTCTACAAAATATAAAGATCGGGAGAGCTATTCTTAAAGAGATCCTTTCATGATATCGAATTCTAACTTCTAGAGAGGATCTCTAAGAAACCAAGGGTGATCCTACTACATTGAAATCTAAAAGGAAGAAAGAAGTATGGATTTACTCCATCTTACTGGAGGAAGGCTTCTTATGCATATCCATGTAGAGATCCTTCTCCATAAAGATTGTATACCATTTCTTCCTCTTCTTTCCTTTGTATCTTCATATCTACTCCATATATTTTCTAGGGAACTCAATATACATGTTTGTGTTTGAATACCACATGTGTATGGAGTAGATTCCAATGTATTTGTTTCCTTTATGGCATCCATTACTAATGTGATGAACAACAATTTACAAATTTTCTTCTTCTCTTTTTATCTATATTTCTTTACATGATTATGGAAGTTCCAACCAAAGTACCCTACTTCCTTAATTTGGCACATTCAAGCGAGATAAAAATTTAATGGACACCAACTATATATCTCATTTCCTATTACAAGATTATGAGTAAGAATGAGTAAATGATTGATTCCATGTTTATATATTATGGATAGTAATTGTTTTCTTCAAAGAGATTTTGAAAAGCTAAGCTATATGCTTGGTTGATAATTTAGATGCATGAACCTATAAACATAGTTGATTAATAGTTGAGAAATATTAATCAAATATTTTGGTGATAGGAGAAAGAAGAGAATTTGTAAGTTCATCATATGTTTAATAGATGTCATGGTACCACATGCTTTCTATAACGTCCCAAAATCTAGGATCTTATCCAACTTCCATGATTAGAAATCCAATATGATTGGTTTCTTAGATTTAACCAAACAAGGATAACAATAGATACCTAACTAAAATATGAATATGCTTGTAAAAAATATAATATATAGTTCAATGAAATAAAATAAAATATATACTAGAACCAAAAAATATGATCTACCCAATGGTACTTGTTTCATCGCCTAATGTTGAAATAATAAATATATGACTTTTATGGATTTTCCTAATTGGATAATATTTCTAAAATTCATATCTAATACTCTATAAGTTAGAAAAATAAAATAACATATGATATGAACTCATAATAATGTAATCTAGAAGATGACATAGTTTTCCTAATTTTATTCAATAATGATAAAAAGATGATGTTTAGGGTTCATATAGTTAATATAAACCTAACATTAAATTTTACATAGATGTCTAATAGGTGCTTGGAAGATCTAGGCTTGGACCTAGGACTGACTTTGGACTTGTGTACACTCAAGTGAAGGTATGACTCCATTCCCTATTTTAGTATGTTGAGCAGCTAACCCAAATTATCTCACTCTTGATAGCCTACACAATGTCTCTCTTCTAGGAATTTATTCCATGTGAGAATATTCTACTTGATTCTGACCTTATGATCATCCTGCCTTGTTGGAATTTCTTGTGACTATAAAATGTACTTTTATTCTTGATGAAACACTATTTTTTCCAAATTTTGTGGTGTATAATTTTATTTTCCATTTTGTGATGGAAACTTTAATTGTTCTGTAAAAGACTCCACTTTATACTTCCCTCTATATTATGCATGTTATGTGATTCAGTAGCCATAGAGTAGTGTAAATAGTTTGGTTTTTGGGTTGTATGTCCATGTTATATTTTTGGGATGGAGGTTGTGTGCCCTATATCCAGGTTATGTGTCGGCTTTTATATATTGCGGAGTACGTCATTCTCTATCAAGTTTCAAGGTTGTGAGCCTTGGTAGACACTGTTATTTATATTGTTCTAGTGCTATGCTTATCTCACATGCATGTAGGTTGATATTATTGCCATGGATTTTGTGCCCAAGTTCTATATGTGCTTGTGTGGCACAATTGTTATGTTGGTTTCATGGCAAGTATTCTCCATGTTATTAGTGAACTCATATTCTTTTAAACCAGTTGGGTAGTCCTTTCCATTTGTATCTGAAGCCTTGTTTATTTTACAAACTTTATTATATATATTTCTCAATCCATATTTAATATACACATACCAACCTTTATGGTGATATCTTTAACTTTTCTCCTTTTGTTGAGCTATGCTTCCAATCCCAGCTGTAGGATTTGGAAGAGTGGACTTGGTGACATGGATCTGCTAGGTGAAGCTTTTGGGAGATTGAGTTGAGATGGTTGAATATCCTTCTATTTAGAACCTTATGTTGTAACTTTCATGTAAACCCTATATGGGAGATGATGACATACTTTGACAAATTGAATATAGTCATGATTTTATTCCGCTACCAACTTTGGTTCTTTTTTATTACCATTGTTTGGGAAATAAAAAAATTTACACCCATTCCAGCATGCTTGTTTATATGTTTGGAATAGAGAGGATTTATTCCTCAAGTTTAGTAGGGAGTGGATCCCCTATCGGGTCTTGATGCAACCTTATTTTAGGGCTTCATCTTGTGTTATATTGAACTTCAATCACATCTACAATTGTTAGATTACATGTTATATTCCTAAATGTGTGTTTTACTATCAAATGCACTTATGGATGGTTTTTGCATGTGTATGGGTACTTTGAACACTAACTAATGGAAGAGAGAGATGATGGTTGAATCTAGAGTTTCTCCAGGGTTGGAGGAGCCCAAAATGAGGCCAAAACCACTCCCAACTTACCCCAAGTAGTCAAAGAATGTATTGACACAATAACCTTCATGAATGATCAAGTTCAAGACCCACATGTAGGGGAAGGACCCTAGAACAACCGTGCTACCAAGGAATGGTCGTTCTAGGACATGCCTCATTGATAGGACCATTAAAAAATCACCAGGCTTGTGCTGGACAGAGCCCAACATGACTGTTGCTGGCCAGAACGACCGTGTTGGCAAACCCAGTAGCCCAAAATCCATTCTTCCACCACAACCATTCCCATCCACCATGACCATTCCCATTCACCCCCAGAATCATGCTGCCTAGCACGGCCGTGCTACCACCAAAACCCTACAATTTTCTACATTAGTTAGCTTCCCTACAACCACTCTAGCCTCCCCATTTCATCATCCATCCATTCCCACTCCATTTCACCATTTCCACCACCAAAACCCTAGTTTTCTAATGTTTTGGCTACTTTAAATCATACATCCATGCCATTCACCTACCTTGGAGGAAGGATCTTGAGATACTACCGCTAGGAGGTGGAGAATGAGGAGACTTCACCGAGATCATCATGGGTTTTTACTACTCCATTAATTCTTCTTCCTTTCTTCTTGTATTTTCTTGTTCTATGAGTAGATAGGCCCCTTATGTGGGATGTTTGGGGTTGAAAATGTTACTTTGATGCCATGTTGGGGGGATATGACATTATGATTTCGTTTTATAACGATTGTTCTCTATTTCTATCACATTCCTCATGAATTGTTTTGTGGGTTGTGCTTCAAATCACCTAGATTTTAGGGAAAATGCTTATATGTGGTTCTTTTTGTGAATTGTTCCTAAGTCAAATTAATGGATCTCTAGTTAGATATTCACCTTCCTACATGTTAATAAATTCTCCTACATCTATATGAGAGATATAAGTAGCTATCATAGGAGCATTTAGTGTAATTAGCCTGGAGCCTTCTCAAGGCTAGAATGTGGGTGATGTGAGGTCTGAAACCTAGGCATTACTACCCTCGGCCCCTAATTACCATAAGCATTCCTATCCTAGAAACCAAGACTTGACTAGACCCTAATTGAATTGCACCTAAACTCTAACCCAATTGAGCCTTGTAAGGGTGGGTAGGAGGTGTTAGGGACTAATTCCCCTATATACACCCTATCTTATCCATGGCAGTTAGTAGTTTAGGGCAATTCATTAGACTCTAACTTGTTGTTTGTTTTGGTAATATAGACAAAAGAATTATGTTTACATGTTATCACCCCCATCCTAATTGATAAGTGCATCCTCCAAACAACCCACAGTTTCCTTTATTGCATTAAACCCCTACTTACCTTCTTTCTTAGCTTAGTTAGCTCTTTACTTTTTTAGTTAGTTCATTGACTTGTTCTTTCCTAGTTCTTGCTAGTTTGGGTCTTTAATTGCTCTCTTTACTAGTTTGCTAGCTTAGTGTAGTGTAGGTCTCTTCTTTATTGCTTTAGTGTAACTTGCTCCTTTCTTGCTTAGCTTGTCTTCTCTTCCTCACTAGAATTAATTATAAAAGGTTAACTTAGGTTTTAACTGTGTTTGTTCTCCTTTACTTGCTTACTTGTTCACCATTAGTATAATCATCAAACCAGCCTTCAAACCCTTCAATCCTAGACTCCGTAGTAGGATCCTAGTCCAAAAATAACCCAACTCTAGTACCCACTATTCTCCCTATGGATCGACCCTATTCTTGTTGCTTGCCTATACTCGACCTTGTGCGCTTGTGGGTGAAGTGTGTTAGTAAAAGTAGATGTATTAGTTTAGGTCTTTATAAACAATTGAAGATACCAGTGTGTTTGAAAACCTCCTGGGGTTGCATCTAGTCACCTTTCAATAGATTAGTGTGTGGCACAAGGAAAAATGCACTAAGATTGCTGGCACCATTGCTAGGGAGAAAGGTGCTCGGACTAGCTTGATGATGTCTAAAAGAATGTTACAAGGCTTGAGGAAATAATAGAGAAACTATCTTCCACACTTGATATCTAAGAGGAAAAACTATCTTCAAAGCCCATAATGAGTTTAAATGAATCAAGTGGACCTATGCATTCCACTCAAGTTATTTATAATCCACCCCCATGTAAGTGCAACCCATTTACCACTTTCAAGGCCATCCCAAGCCTTACAGTCCTCCTGCCCCTCCATTACCACAAATTTCTCAACAGTTCACCTTCCAACCTCAATTTTCTCCTCCACCTCAAATTCAATACCAAGTAGAATCTCTACCTCCTCCACAACCCCAACAATCTCCCCATCTCCACCATGAGAAAGTAAGTGTTGTGATAGTTCTAAGGAGTGGAAAATCTCTTGAGCAGCCTGTAGGTCAAAGTAAGGTTGATAAAGCAAAGCAAAGGCAGCCAAGTGGTGATATTGTGATTAAGATTGTCGAAGATGATTCTATGACACCTCTTGTTGAGAGTGTGATACTGTGTGCTCTACCTCACACTCTTACAGGTTCTACCATCCTTAGTGTTCCACCACATGGAATGCCACAAGGAAATCATGTTGATTTAAGTGTTACAAAAGAAAGTGAACCACCATTCCCAAATGCATTTGATGAGCCCACAAAGAAAAAAGGCGGCAAAAACACAATGTTGACATTGTAGATGTGCTTCACCATGTGAAGGTGAACATTCCATTATTGGATGCTATCAAGCAAATCCCATCTTATGCCAATTTTATCAGGAACATATGTAATGTGAAGAGAAGGTCAACAAGGAGAATACCAAAGAGAATCAAGTTGACTGAACAAGTGAGCTCTATCACCCAACACTCACTTCTAGTGAAGAGGAAAGACCCATGACCACTCATACCTAGCTACATAGGGGACATCACATAGATAAATGCCTACTTGATTTGGGATCTAGTGTGAATTTGATGTCATATATATTTATGTGGAGTTGGGGTTATGCAAGTTGAAATTGTCCCATTGCACTCTACAATTGGCATATCGCTCAATCAAAGTGCCTAGAGGAAAAGTGGATGATGTTTTGGTGATGATAGACAATGCAAGGGGATCATTATTCCCAATAGATTTCATTATTCTTGACATGTAAATGGAGGATAGGAAGATTCCTATCATCTTGGGAAGGCCATTTCTGTATACAGCTGATGTCGAGATACATGTACGCAATGGCACAATGATAGTCTCTCTCATGGATGAGAACATAAATATCAACATGTACAAGGCCCCAACCTGGTAAACCCAAGATGAGGATATTGGGAATGGTCAGTTCAAGAGTCTAACTAGTCATTTAAAAGAAGGGGGGTCCATATGAAGACTGGATGGTAGCTTTTGTGATCAAAGGGATGAGGAACATAGGTTGAATGTAAGTGAGAGATGCATTTATTCCAAGAGAGGAACCCAAAAATTCCAAATGGATGAATGATGCAAGAATCAAAAATATCAACTGAAGGCCCAAAACTTAGCACTTGTGGGAGGCAAACCACCTAGGTTTGGGGAATTTTTCACCCAATCTTTCATTTTTTGATACTTTTTGGTTATTTTTACACGTTTCCAAGAAAACACACACACTATACTTGATGTTTTTCTTATTTGTGAATCATTTTAGAATAGATACAATGGAGGAAATATGATGCATGGAAGATCCAACCAACGAGAAGATCAAAACTGAAGAGAAGATTGCAAAACAGTAGAAAAGCTACAAGAAGATACCAACATGGACGTTCTGCACAACACGGTCGTGTTGCTGGCAAGCTAGAATGGTAATTTTGTGTAGAATGGTCATGGTGGATCTGTCATGGATGAGACACCTTGATATCTCCCTCCCCCACTTGGTTTTTGTCTACCCCTACTCCATGTTCTCTACCCTATCATCCTAAACTTATGTTTCATGTTGAGGACAACATGGTTTCAGTGTTTGGGGTGGTATGGTGGTAAGCCCTTGTTTTACTCAACTTTCCTCTATGTTCCTTGTTCTAATTTTTTTCTCAAGATGATCAAATAGTTTAACAATCTCTCATACTTGTGTATCCATACTTTGTGTCCTTGCTTTACATACATGCATATCATATAGGTCAATTTCATGCATTTTTGTGTAATTTAAAAAAAATGCTCTTTTTGCCATGCATTGCATATCATGTATCTTTTTTTAATTTGTAAATGTTTATAGCTAGGATTTTCTTGTTTGTTGCTTTATGTTCCATAATATAGGCTTAGTTGTGATTGAAAGCAATTTGGCACTGTTTTGGCCAACTTTGCCCAAATTTAGAACTTCTTGCTTAAAAGCATGCTTTTACCCAATCTCTACTTATTGGATTGTAAATGTTGACCTTTGATACATGCATGATACACTATCATGGTCTATTGCTAAATGGCCTCAATATTGAATTTTTACATGTGAACTACCTCTCTCATGCTTCTGAATTGTTTGGTTGAATCGTGATTAAAGCTAGCCGTAAAAGCTTAGGGTTTGTAGAATCTCATGATAGAAGTGTGATTTCAATATTGTCCATTCATGTGGTGTTTCATTGCTTGATTAAATTATTGGAGTAGCTCTCATGTAGGAGGTTGCATGTTCATATCCACACTAGTAACCCCTCTGCGACTCACTTTTATTCTACCATCTTGTTACCTCTCTACCTCATTAAAGGATGCCAAAATGCACACATTCAGTGTAACGACCTCACTTCCTGGTAACCACCAATTAAGGGAGACCAAGAAGTCAGAGGCATTATCCCAAACAAGATCAGTGGTTTTCCAACTAATCAGAAATAATTAGTAAATTCTACTACAGACTAAACTGAAAACTAGAATCAAAATTTTCTTTTAACATACCTTCAAAATTAGGTAACTGGGAGTTTTACCCGAAGTAGAATTCTATCTACCTAAATCCACCTTTATTATTTTAACTTTATTCTCACAGGTGCCGCATTACTATTTGTCCAATTTCAGATACTACATAAAACACCGAAAAACAAAACTTCGGTCAATATATTGCTATACTGGTATGTGGGGACAATCACAACATCACAAATAGGCTCTAACAACCTAAATATAGCAAATAGTTGATTAACAAGCCAAATTACATTTTCAATGTAACTCCTCAACTACTTTTACTCAAACCCTAGATTACCCTCTCTTAGGGTTTTGTCCTTGCAAGGGACATAAGGCCACCTTCTCCATCCTGAGCTTGGTGCCTGGGGTCACCTCTTGGGTGCCCAGTGGTCTACCCTCTGGGGCTTGACCAACTCAGACCTTCCCTCTGGGGCTTGGTCTTGCATCATACATCAAGGATAGTATGTAGGTTCAAGAAGTACACTTATACTTATTTGTTATACACATAGTCACTTTATGAGATTGTAGAATTGAACAATCAAATCGTTTAGGTTTCATAGCAATCGAGAAACTTTATGAAAATGCCATGAATCATAAAGCATTTATTCATGATTTAACCACATACCTGTTCAGTAGATTCAACAAGCTAATAGTGAATCCAAGCAAGAAATAGTCCAAGCAAGCAGCTCAATCCACACAAGCAAGAATCTTGAAAAGTACATGTACTCTATTTACTACCCACTTTATCTGATTTTATCTTATTCAACTTGAACTCGCTTCCTAGGGTTTCCTACTTCCTTTTATGGTTTCATTTGCGTTCATATTTATCATTATCACTATAAACCCTAAAATAGCAAAACCAGTTGCAAACCCTAATTAGCTTATTAAAACCTTCCTAACAGGCTTAGGATCAACTCAATACTACTTTCTTCTAAGGAATTTCGAATTAACCACATTAAACCCTATTCTCCCTTAAATTAGGTTTCTATGTGCATTATAACATATTCATGTGTAAAAACCCTATAGCAAGCATATTATCATCTTAATCAAATTAAATTCTTATTCTTTTTCACAACTGGTTACTATATCTCAAAGTAATCTATTTAAGATGTTCAATCTAATTTCCAAACACAATTAGGGTTTTAATTATGGTTTAATGCATATCATGGTCAACTTAAAGCACTTTTGGAATTAGAAACATATTCAGGCTTGAATATCATTTTTAACAGGTTCTTCATGATTTTCTGATAAACTTTCATATATAATTTTCGTATGATGCCTCTCTAATTTCCTATGATTTTTACAAATAAATGTATTTCCCACCAATCATAAAATGCCGCGTGGATTATCCACTTGGATAATATATGCCATCGGGTCAGGACGGAGCCACTCGACTCCTTCCACGTAGACAACAGTGTCCCGCCTTAGCGCGCACACTCAAAGAACTTCCAAAAAGACCAAAAGGCCCTTACCTGTTAAATGGCGACGTGAGGGCAACCATATAATTGCATTGATCATCGTCTTCAACCTCAGGCTTCCTCCCCGCACAAGCACCCGATCAACTCACTGGTTGACTCTGAGATTTAGGACTTCTACGCACAAACAGAGACCCTAGAAGCTTCATCTTCCTCTCGTAAATCTGCTCGACCCATCAATTGGACCTCCTCATCGATCCTTCATCGCCAGCTAGACGTGACTCCTCTGACGATGTCTGCTCCTCGACGAGTGTAAAGATCAGGCTCGTTCCTCAAATTGAGGGTACCAAAAGCTTCACCGATGCACTCCGATCATGATAGGATAGGTTAGGGGATTGCTCATGCTTCCAAGACCTCTCCCCTATATATAGGGTAACCAAGCAGGTTCCTGGCGATTTGGGGAATTCCCGATTCCATCATGAAACCCCCTAAATCTAGGGATGGTCAGACTCGTAAAAATCTCCCGAACTTGATGATCAAGTTTCTAATTTCTCTCGTGTATCAAGGATCAAGAAAGATTGAGAGAAAATCTAACAGAGTTCCCTCTCGAACTGGGACATTGACGATGACCCGACACTGTTGGATCAAGCTGGATCGTGCGATCTAGGGCTCAGATTGCCCGTGTTGCCAATAAATCGAAATATTTGATTTATTCAAAGGATTATCCTTTCTCTTTTAGGAATCTTATTAAATTCATAACTCTTTATTCCTTTATCCTTTTACACCCAAATTTTAAAGGAAACTTTGTATTGATATTATATACTTGTGCCCAAATTTGATTCCCAAAGTCCAAAGGAAAAGGGAATTATCTTCATGTGCAAGTTATCCTTTAATAAAGCTTGTTTAATTGGTATTTTCTCTTCCTTCCCTATTATCTTTGCAACTTGGACTCCTTGGAACCCAAGAAATCCCAAAGGTACAAAATCCCTCATTGAAGGATAATTCTTAGACTTCTAGATGCCTCTACATCTTTCTTTTCTCATTATCTTAGTTATTCCTTTGTTTATTGATTTCTTTTCCTTTATATTTACTTTTTCTTGTTATTGGGCCCAATAGCCAACAAGGCCCATGAAATCAAACACACAAGGCTATTCATCAAAGGAATCCACTCAAATACTTAAATAAAACAATTTACATGTTCATATTCTTTAAAAAGAGAAATTACATTTCAATCTAGAAATAGGAAAAATGAGGTTATAACATCCTCCCCTCCTTATAAGAATTTTGCCCTCAAAATTCAACAATTAATTAAACAAGTCAGGATATGCTTTTTCCATGTCCATCTTCAGATCCCATGTGGCCTCATTCTCTCCATGGTGCTTCCAAAGAACCTTTACCATCTCTATATTCTTACATATGAGTTCTTTCACCTTGGTATCTAGAATCTGCAAAGGTGATTCAGGATATGTCAGCTTCCATTGAAGCTTTATTGGTTCAATGCTCAACACATGGCTCAGATCGTGCACATATCGCTTTAGGTTGGACACATGGAAAACATCGTGCATCATACTATACTGAGGGGGTAACACCTAATGGTATGCAACTTCACCAATCTGTTCTAACACCTCAAATGGACCCACATATTGGGGACTCAACATTCCTCTGTTCTTAGCTATAGCTCAGAGCGGTCAGATTTTTAAAAACACATGTTCTCTCATAGTGAACTGCATGTCAGTCCTCTTTGCATCGGCATACAACTTCTATCGATCCTGGTCTCTCTTCAGCCTCTGCTTGATCAAAGTGACTTTATCTGCATACACTTGGAGCTCATTTGACCTCAACAAGGTCCTCTCACCGACATCATCCCAGTGAAGTGATGACTGACACAGTCTCTAATATAAAGCTTCATACAGAGGCATCCTGATACTGGCTTGGTAGTTGTTGTTGTAGGAAAACTTGGCTAAACCTAAGTATTGCTCCCATGATTCAGCCCATTCGAGCACTCAAGCTCTCAATAGATCCTCTAATGTCTGAATCTTCCTCTCTAACTAACCATAAGTCTGGGGGGTGATAAGCGGTACTAAAATTCAACCTTGTACCAAGATCTCCTTGTACCTTCTTCCACAATTTGGAAGTGAACTTTGTGTCTCGGTCGGAGATGATCAAACTCGGTACACCATGCAACCATACTATCTTTCTAATGTACAAATTGGCTAGGTCTAACACCTTGGTAGTGGTCTTTAGGGAAAGTAAGTGTGATGACTTGGTAAGGCGATCTACACAACCCATATCACATCATGACTTCTCTTGGTTTGGGGTAGACCCACCACAAAATCCATGGTGATCTGTTCCCATTTCCATTCTGGAATCTCTATTGATAGTAAATGTCCGCCGGGTCATTGGTGTTCAACCTTCACCATCTAGAACATAAGACATCTGGCCACATATGCTGCAATGTCTCTCTTCATTCTTGGCCACTAGAAAAACCTCTGTAGATCCTTAAACATATTTGTAGTGCCCGGGTGTACCATATACTTAGAACCATGAGCCTCTTGAAATATATGATCCTTCAACAATGAATCTTTAGGAACCCAAATACGACTCTTGTAACAGATTCCACCATCCACCCCTATTGAGAGATGGGTCTAAGGTTCCTCTAACAAACCTTTCATCTTTCTAAGTTTTAAACTAGTCAACTGAGCAGTCACTAAATCGCTCAACAAATCTGACTTGATCAGGATGTTGGCCAAACAAACTCAGTCCTCTAACGGTTGTAGATTCCACTCCACAAGACCTTCTACCTTCCTCCACTGACTAGATAAGATAGCTGCACACCTGAGCTATTTTGACTAAGCGCATCAACTATGAAATTTGCCTTTCCAGGGTGATAGACAATGACGAAATCATAGTCCTTCATAAACTCCATCCGTTGTCATTGTTGTAGGTTCATGTCTCTCTGTGTCAGGAGATACTTTCGACTTTTATGGTCGGTGAAGATCTCAAAGGTAACTCCATACAGGTAATGCCGCCATATCTTCAAAGCATGAATGATAGTAGCCAGTTCTAAGTCATGTGTCAGGTAATTCACCTCATTGGGCTTGAGTTGTCGTGAAGCATATGCAAGCACATGCCAATTCTATTCCAACACACAGCCAAGTCCCATCTTCGATGCGTCGATGAAGATCATGAAACCCTCATTATCAGAAGGCAAAGTCAACACTAGAGTGGTGGTCAACTTCTCCTTTAGTTCCAGGAAGTGAGCTTCACATACATCGGACCACACAGACTTTTCATCCTTCCGGGTCAGCTTGGTGAGTGGCAAAGTAGTCTTTGAGAAATCCTTGATGAAGTGCTGATATAATTCGGCCAACCCCAAGAATCTATGGATATAAATGGGTTTTTTTAGTGAAGGCGATTCTCTAACAGCCGACACATTATGTGGATCCATGATGACCGTTCCTCCGGATATGATGTGTCCAAGAAACATGACACGGTCTATCCAAAACCCACATTTTGAGAATTTCCCATAGAACTTCTACTTTATCAGGATATCACAGACTCTAGCCAAATGGTCACAGTGTTGCTCTAGGTCATCTGAATACACCAGGATGTCATCTATAAACACTATGATAAAGGAGTAAAGGAAGGGTTGAAAACACTATTCATGAGTTTCATAAAGACACTGGGTGCATTGGACAACCCAAACGACATAACCACAAACTCATAGTGGCCATAATGGGTTCAGAAAGTCGTCTTAGGGTTGTCATCACTCTTGACCCATACTTGGTGGTATCCAGACCTCAAATCAATTTTGGAAAAGACTCGAGAAGATTTGAGCTGGTCATAAAGGTCATCTATCCTTGGTAGAGGGTACTTGTTCTTAATGGTCGTCTGATTGATCATCCATTAATCAATACACATCTAGAGTGATCCATCCTTCTTCTACACAAAAAGGACTGGTGCTCCCCATGGTGATGTACTAGGTCTAATGAAACCTTTGTCTGGAAATTCCTATAGTTGTTTCTTCAACTCGAGCAACTCAACAGGGGCCATCCTGTAAGGTGCTTTAGATATATGGTTTGTTCCGGGAGCTAGATCTATCGAAAAGTCCACCTCTCTCTCAGGGGGGGATTGTAGGCAAGTCATCTAGAAAAATGTCTGCATACTCCCTGACTACCTCTATCTCTTTAAGAGATTGTGCCTTAGGCTCTGACTTGGTGACTACTGCTAGGAAAGCTTGACAACCATTGGATATCATCTTCTTAGCCTTCAGAGCTGACACATATAGGCTGGTAGTCACATCTCTCCTTCCTTGAATGGTAAAGTGTGGATAATCAAGTTTCCTAATAAGGATCTTCTTTTCTCTACAGTCAATCTGTGCTCTATAGGTGTAAATCCAATCCATAATAATGATTACATTGAAATCATTCATATCGAGGAGGATGAAGTCAGTAAGAAGCTCGTGACTCAAGTACTTAACTGGAAATACAAGATTTTTCAAAAAAATGTATATATCTGACCACTCAGGGTTGTGACAACCAAAACATAGCCTAAACCCTTGATGTCCAAACAAAGCATAGTTTCCAGATTTCTCGAAATAAAAGTTAGTAGAACAAGAATAAAAAAGAGCTTTTACATTTTGTCCCATGACTTCAAGCATGCCTACATAGTTTCATAATCTATCAGATGACTATTACATGATCAAACTAAACTGAAAGGAAAACTCTATGGGTTATTATCCTCTATCAACCTATCAACATTCGCCTGAGCTTCTTCATTGTCAATGGCAAACACTCTGGCTTGTCTTCTCTCTCTAACAGGTGGACCTCCAGCTGGTACTCCTCCGCCTGATGGGGGTGTTGCTGTCACTTGTTGCGCTGCCACTGGACCTCTCAGATTAGGACGAGGATAATTGGCGATGAAGTGTCCCTCCTACTGTCAATAAAAGCACACCCTCTTCTTGGAGTGGCACTTCCTAGGATGTATCCGTCCAAAGGTACAACACTTCTGAAAGTGACTCTCACCACATAGCTTTCCTTTGTTTCCATGCTTTCCCTTGGTGTGGTTACGTCCTTGTCCTTTCTTGTGATCATTCTTCTATCCTTGGGTGCCTTTAGTGAAACAAAAATATCCTTTGGATGGGTTATGAGCAGGCATCACCATCCTCTCCATGTCTAAGGTGGTGGTGTAGGCTTCAGTGAAGGTTATTGGTTTACTCACCATCACATGAGGCTTGATTGTAGGGTGTAGACACACTACAAAATGGTCCACCTGCCTTTCCTCTATCATCATGTGCCCAAAACACTCTAAGATGTGAATCTTGCGGCCAAAGTCTGTAATAGATAGGCTACCTTGGATCATGTTGGTGAACTCTCTTTCCTTCTCCTTATTAGTTGAGGTGGGGATGAATCTGGATTTGAAGATAGTCCTGAAGTCGGTCCATGCCATCGACTCCTCATTCATATCTTGACCCATGATGTGGTTCTCCCACCAGATCTTGGTTGCTCCTTCCAAGAGGCGAGCAGTAAAAGGAACCTTCTTGTTTGGCTGCACCTCCAACATGAGAAAACCATTCTTGACCGCTAGCAACCAAGCATCTGCTTTGTCGACCACTTCGGTCTTATCCTCTCCCGAGAACTTCTCAATGTTCAACTTGAAAAAGTCCATAATGGTGTCTCCAAGTCGAGGACGAACAGAAAGAGGCTCACCATTTTCATCTCTGTCTATATCCCTAAGGGCTGGGGCACTAATGGCCTCAGTTAGCTTCTTTTGCTATTCCATCCATAGGGCATCAGGGGTGTGAACTACCATTAAAGGTCTTGGACCACCAATCAAGTTCTCCTTATACTTGGCCTCATCTTTGAACATATGTTCCTCTTCTTGGTCCATCTCTGGGTTGTCAAAGGGTACCGTCTTAGGGTCTGAGCCTTCTTCTGAGGCTCCCTTGGGTCTCTTTATCTTCTTTGAGGACTCGTCACCACGGTCCCTCTTCCTCTTCTCAAAAGATCCCTTCCTCTTGCGGGGAGGACAACCCCTGGTAGGGTTCTCGGTGGTATCAATGGGAGTATCTACAGTCTTCACATGAGCCATATTGTTTCACACAAGTTAAAAATCATTGAAACACATATTTATAACTTGGAAGATATATAAGCTTAAACTTACATCCATGTCCTCTTATTTACATGCATTTTATTGTTTTGTGGAGGATTCCTTAATCCTTAGCACTTTGGATTCCCAAACACAGGAGGCGGTGGAGAGAGAGAAAATCCTAAGTACTTAATGTTTCTCCAGAAATAAGAGGCAAGGAAGGGATGAAAATAGACGAGAAGACCTAGAGGTATCTTATTTCGAGTCAATCCCTTAGATTTTGGCCAGGAAGTCACACATAATCTGAGAGTCCTCATATACTGACTAGCAGGGTGGAGGTAAATATTGCTAGCCCCCAGATCGTGATCCTTTTCTAGACACCTCCATCATCGGAAAATCCTCTAATAACTCCCTTGGGCTCTAAAGAGTTTGTAAAATTTAATAATTATTAGAGATTAAATGGAAAACTTGGATCTGATACCAAATGTAATGACCCCACTTCTCGATAAACCCCAATTAAGGGAGACCAAGAAGTTAGAGGGGTTATCCCAAACATGATCAATTTTTTTAAAATTAATCAGAAATAATTAGTAAATTCTACTAAAGACTAAACTGAAAACTAGAATCAAAATTTTCTTTTAACATACCTTCAAAATTAGGTAACTAGGAGTTTTATGTGAAGGATAATTCTATCTACCTAAATCCTCCTTTATTATTTTAACTTTATTCTTCACAGGTGCCACTTTACTGTTTGTCCAATTTTAGATACTGCCTAAAAGGCCGATAAACAAAACATCGGTCAATATATTGCTATACTGGTATGAAGGGATAATCACAACATCACAAATAGGCTCTTACAACCTAAATATAGAAAATAGTTGATTAACAAGCCAAATTACATTTTCAATGTAACTCCTCAACTGCTTTTACTCAAACCCTAGATTACCCTCTCTTAGGGTTTTGTCCTTGCAAGGGATATAAGGCCACCTTCTCCATCCTGATCTTAGTGCCTGGGGTCACCTCTCGGGTGCCCAATGGTCTTCCCTCTGGGGCTTGACCAACTCAGACCTTCCCTCCGGGGCTTGGTCTTACATCATACATCAGGGATAGTATGTAGGTTCGAGAAGTACACTTATACTTAATTGTTATACACATAGTCACTTTATGAGATTGTAGAATTGAACAATAAAATAATTTAGGTTTCATAGCAATCAAGAAACTTTGTGAAAACACCGTGAATCATAGCATTTATTCATAATTTAACCACATACATGTTCAGTAGATTGAACAAGCTAATAGAGAATCCAAGTAAGAAATAGTCCAAGTAAGTAGTTCAATCCACACAAGCAAGAATCTTGAAAAGTATATGTACTCTATTTACTACCCACTTTATCAGATTCTATCTTATTCAACTTGAACTCGCTTCCTAGGGTTTCCTTCCTTTTATGGTTTCATTAGGGTTCAGTTTTATCATTATCACTATAAACCCTAAAATAGCAAAACCAGTTGCAAACCTTAATTATCTTGTTAAAACCTTCCTAACAGGCTTAGGATCAACTCAATACTACTTTCTTCTAAGGAATTTTGAATTAACCACATTAAACCCTATTCATCCTAAAATTAGGGTTTCTATGTGCATTATAACATATTCATGTGTAAAACCCCTATAGCAAGCATATTATCACCTTAATCAGACTCAATTCTTATTCTTTTTCACAACATGTTTGTATATCTCAAAATAACCTATTTAAGACCTTAAATCCAATTTCCAAACACAATTAGGGTTTTAATCATGGTTTAATGCATATCATGGTCAACTTAAAGTACTTTTGGAATTATAAACATATTCAGGCTTGAATATCATTTTTAACAAGTTCTTCATGATTTTCTGATAAACTTTCATATATAATTTATTTTTGTATGATGCCCCTCTAATTTCCTATGATTTTTACAAATAAATGTATTTCCCTCCAATCATAAAATGTTGTGTGGATTATCCACTTTGATAATTCATGCCATCGGGTCAGGATGAAGCCACTCGGCTCCCGCCACGTGGATAATAGGGTCCTGTCTCAACGCGTGCACTCGCGAACAAAAAGAACCTCCAAAAAGACCAAAAGGCCCTTACCTCTTTAATGGCAATGTGAGGGCAACCACATAATTGCACAGATCGTCGTCTTCAACCTCTGGCTTCCTCCCCGTGTGGGCACCCGATCAACTCACTAGTTGACTCTGAGATCTAGGACATTTGTGGACAAATGAAGGCCACCAAAAGATTCGTCTTCCTCCCGTGAACCTACTCAACCCATGAATTGGACCTCCTCATCGGTCCTTCACCGCCAGCTAGCCGTGACTCCTCCAGAAACGTCTGCTCCTCGATGAGTGGAATGATCAAGATCGTTCCATGAATTGAGGATACCAAAAGCTCCTCCTGTGCGCTCCGATCACAAGAGGATAGGTTAGGGGATTGGTCGTGCTACCAAGACCTCTCCCCAATGTATATGGTAACCAAGCAGGTTCCCGACGATTTGGGGACTTCCCGATTCCATCAGGAAACCCCCTAAATCTAGGGATGGTTAGACTCAGAAAGATCTCCCAAACTTGATGATCAAGTTTCCAATTCCTCTCATGTATCAGGGATCGAGAAAGATCGAGAGAAAATCTAACAAAGTTCCCTCTTAGATTGGGACTTTGACGATGACCCAACACCATTGGATCAAGCCGGATCGCACGATCTAGGGCTCAAATTGCCTGTGTTGCCAATAAATCAAAATATTTGATTTATTCAAAGGATTATCCTTTCTATTTTAGGAACTTATAAAATTCATAACTCTTATTCCTTTATCGTTTTTCATCCAAATTTTAAAGAAAACTTTGTATCGATATTATCTACTCGTGTACCAAATTTGAGTCCAAAATTCTAAACGAAAAGGGCATTATCTTCATGAGCAAGTTATCCTTTAATAAAACTTATTTAATTGGCATTTTCTCTTCCTTCCCCTATTATCTTTGCAACTTGGACTCCTTGGAACCTAAAAATTCCCAAAGGTACAAAATCCCTCCTTGAAGGATAATTCTTAGCCTTCTAGATGCCTCTACAACTTTCTTTTCTCATTATCTTAGTTATTCCTTTATTAATTGATTTCTTTTCCTTTTTATTTCCTTTTTCTTGTTATTGGGACCAATAGTCAACACGGCCCACAAAATCAAACACACAAGGCTATTTATCAAAGTAATCCACTCAAATTCTTAAATCAAACAATTTACTTGTTCATATTCTTTAAAAAGAAAAATTACATTTCAATCCAGAAATAGGAAAAATGAGATTATAACATTCAGCCTTGACCACCTCCAAAAGTTTGGGGTGGCCATATATATACCCCCCGCTTGATTATCATCACCATATGCCCTATCTACACCAAGGGAAAGAAAAAGTAAAATACAAAAAGAAAATAAAAGATGCTCTTGTTTAAGATCATCTAAATAAAGAAAAGATGAGTATCTAAAAGCACTCCAAACTCTTATTGTAACCTTTTCTTCCTTTTGCATGCCCATTGAGCTAGGAAACATCAAACCTAGCTCATTTTTTATTTTTTCATAGCCACATGGGTTACTTAGTGTGGAACAATATATGAGAATGAGTGCATGAATATAAAACACCAAAATTAGTCATTTTTGACCTTTCCCACCATGAAACAATTTACCTAGAGTGATATGACAGACATATGGATTGATTGTGTATTCGATGTTCTATATTTGAAGTTTGCATGCTCAGTGCTTTTATCATGATTTATTTGTGAAAGAGGAGAGGATAGAGGTAGCATGCAAGTATTTAGTCATCATTGAGCCCATTTAATCAATACATCTATTGCAATGCATTTGTCATTTCTTTTTTGCTGGACAAATGAAGATATATTGAGTTGGGGCATAATTGAGGACAAGTATGTTTTAAGTTTAGGTTGGTGATGCAACCCTATTTTAGGGTTTTATCTTGTATCATATTTTACTTGAATCACATCTACAACTGTTAGATTACATGTTATTTCCCTCAATATTTGTTTTACTATCAAATGCACTTATGGATGACTTTTGCATGTTTTATTGGTTCTTTGAACACTAATTGATGGAAAAGAGAGATGATGGTTGAATCTAGGGCTTCCCCAGACTTGGAGGAACCCAAAATGAGGCCAAAACTAGTCCCTACCTGCCCCAAGTGTTCTAAGAATGTATTGAAATAATAACCTTCATGGATGACCACGTTCAAGACCCATATGCAGGGGAAGGACATCAGGATGGCTGTGCTATAAAGGAATGGACGTTCTGGGACACGCCCCAATAAGTAGGACCTACAAAAAAATCACCCAGAATCCCAACATGCCCATGCTAGACAGTAAGCCTGTGCTGGCCAGAGCCCAGCACGGCCTTGCTGGCAGACACAAAAGCTCAAAATTCCACTGTTTACTCCATTCTTCCACCATGGCCATTCCCAACCACCATGACCATTCCCATTCACTTGTAGAATGGTCATGCTTCCCAGCACGGCCGTGCTACCACTAAACCCTACAATTTTTTGCTTTGCATTCCCTACTTTACCCCCACTTAACCTAGTACTTCCCCACCATCTATTATAGTTGGGCAACAACTCTAGCTCGAGGTTAGCTATCTTACAACCACTCTATCCTCCCCATTTCATCCTCCATTCACTCCCACTCCATTCTACCTCCATTTCACCATTTCTACCACCAAACCCTAGTTTTCTAGTATTTTGGCCATTTTCCACCATACACCCATGTCATTCACCTACCTTAGAGGAAGGAGCTTGAGCTGTAGCTTCTCGGAGGTGGATAAGGAGGAGTTTTCACCGATCTCATCATGGCTTTTCACTCCTCTACTGATTCTTCTTCCTTTCTTATTGTATTTTCTTATTCTATGAGTAGTTAGGCCCCTCCGGTGGGCTATTTGGGGCTCAATTTTAATTTGATACCATGTTGGGGAAAATGATATGTAAACATTATGATTTAGTTTTCTATGATTATGCTCTTTTTCTATCTCGTTCCTCATGAATTGCTTTGTGTTTTGGGCTTCAAATCACCTAGATTCTAGGAAAATTACTTATATCTGGCTCTTTTTGTGAATTCCTCCTAAGTCCAATTAATGGATCCCTAGTTATCTATTCTCCTTCCTAAATGTTAATCAATTATCCTACACCTAAGTGAGAGGTCTAAGTAGTTATCATAGGAGCATTTAGTGTAATTAGCTTGGAGCCTTCTCAAGGCTTGAATGTGGGTGTCGTGAGGTCTAAAGCCTCACTTCCACCTTGCATTACTATCCTCGACCCCTAATTACACTAAGATTTCCTATCCTAGAAACTTATACTAGAATATACCCTTATTGAATTCCACCCAAACCCTAACCCAATTGAGCCTTGTAAGGGTGGGTAAGAGGTGTTAGGGACTAGTTCCCCTATACACACCCTATCTTATCCATGGTTAGTTAGTAGTTGAGGGCAATTCATTAGCATCTAGCTTGTTGTTTGATTTGGTAATCTAGATGAAATAATGATGTTTAAATGTTATCTCCCCCAACATAATTGATAAGTGAATCCCCAAACAACCTACATTTCCCTTTATTGCATGAAAACCCTAATTACCTTCTTGCTCAGCTAGTGTTAGGTTAGTTTGATCTTTACTTGCTTAGTTAGTTCATTGCCTTATTCTTGCCTAGTTCTTTCTAGTTTAGGTCTTTAATTTCTCTCTTGCCTAGTTTACTAGCTTAGTGTAGTGTAGGCTTGCTTGCTTTAGTATAACCTACTCCTTTCTTTCTTTGCTCGTCTTCTTTTTCTCATTAGAATTAACTATCTAGGGTTAACTTAGGTTTTAATCTTGTTTGTTCTCCTTTGATTTCTATGCTTGTTCACCATTAGTGTAATCATCAAAACAACCTTCAACCCTAGAATATGCAGTAGGAACCTAGCCCAAACTAACCCAACTCTAGTGCCCCCTTTTCTCCCTATAGATTGACCATGTTCTTGTTGCTTGCCTATACAATGACATGACCCTGTGTTCTTGCGGGTGAGGTGTGTCAGTAAAAGTAGGTGTGTTAGTTAGGTATTTATAAATTTGAATGATACCAATGTGTTTCAAAACATCTTGGGGTTGTATCTAGTCACCTTTTAGTTGATTAGTGCGTGGCCCTAGGAAAAACGCACTAGGTATCACTCCTTACAAGATGGTACAAGATGGTTTCATAGATTTAACCAAACAAGGTTAACAATAGATGCCTAACTGAAACATGAATACACTTGTAAAAAAATATAATATATAGCTAAAAAATTGTTCTAGAACCATAAAAATATAAGCTATTCAACGGTACATATTTCATTGCCTAATGTTGATATAAGTAATGTATGATTTTATAGATTTTCCTAATTGGTTAATATTTATAAATTTCATATCTAATACTCTATAAGTCAGAAAAATAAAATAAATATAAATGAACTCAGAAAATGTAATCTACAAGATGGCATAGTTTTCCTAACTTTATTCAACAATAACAAAAAAACCAACTTTTATGGTTTATATAAGTAATGTAAACCTAAACCTAATTTATATTTATGTTTACTAGGTGCTTGGGAGACCTAGGCTTGGACCTAGGATTTACTTTAGACTTGCGTACACTCAAGTCAAGGTATGATTACATTCCCTATTTTTCAATATTGAGTAGTTAAGTCAAATTATCTCACTCTTGATAGTCTCCACAATCTCTCTCTTCTAAGAATTTATTCCATGTGAAAATATTCTACTTGATTCTAACCTTATGATCATCCTACTTTGTTGGACTTTCTTTTGACTTGAACTTGTACTTTTATTTTTTATGAAATCGTAATTTTGTGCACTTTTGTGGTGGGTGATTATATCATCCATTTTGTGATGGAAACTTTAGTTATTCTGTAAAAGACTATGCTTTATACTTGCCTCTACATTATGCATGTTATGTGATTCAATAGCCCTAGAGTAGTGTACATACCTTGTTGTTTGGGTTGTGTGTCCATGTTATATTTTTGGGATGGAAGTTGTGTGCCCCATACTCGGGTTGTGTGCCCCATATCTGGGTTGTGTGCCCACTTTTATATATATTGGGGAGTTTGATAATACATCATTCTCTATTTGGTTTCAAGGTTGTGAGCCTTGGCTGCCATTGTTATTTATATTGTTCTAGTTCTATGCTTATCTCACATGCATGTAGGTTGATATTATTGTCATGGGTTTTGTGTCCAAGTTATATATGTTCTTGTGTGGCACAATTTTTATGTTGGTTTATTGGAAAGTATTCTATATGTTATCAATTTTTGGAATTCATATTCTTCTACGCCCAGTTGGGTAGTCTTTTCTTTTTGTATGGGAAGCCTTGTTTATTTGACAACCTTTATTCCTTATATTGCCTGTTCCATATTTAATATGTACATACCAGCCTTTATGCTGATATCTTTTTCTTTTCTCCTTTTGCTGGGGTATGCTTCCAACCCCTGGTGTAGGACTTGGAAGACTGGACTTGATGACATGGACCTTCTAGGTGAAGCTTTTGGGAGATAGAGTTGAGATAGTTGGATATCCCTATAATTATAACCTTATGTTGTAACTTTCATCTAAACTCTATAAGGTAGATGATGATGTACTTTGATAAATTGAATATAGTCATGATTTTATTCCAGTGATACACTTTGGTCTTTTTGAAAACCATTGTTTAAAGAATAAAAAAGATATACACCTATTTCGACATGCTTGTTAGTATGTTGGAATAGAGTGGATTTATTCATCAAGTTTAGTAGGAAGTGGATCCCTTGTTGGATCCCACTCCTTACAATTTACCTTTGACTTGATAAAATTTGAAAGTACTTATGTCATTTTTTTATTTAAGGTAAATTTGCAACGACCCCCTCACCTAATTAGCCACCAATGAAGTCATATCATAGGGATAAGGACTGTCATTTTCTTGGATTTAATAATAAATAATTCCATTCATACCTTGTTACGTACAAAAGTATGTTAACTTCTCCTTAGAGAAATGTACATAATTTTCCACGTAAAAGGAACTATATGAAATATATGTTGCATGAAAAGGATTTGCTATCTCTTTAGTCCTCCTTGTGACCTTAGCCTATTCTCACTAATGCATTCATCTAGATTTCCATATTTTCATATCCATAATGTAAGCTACCTGCCTAAAACACCAAAAAATAAATACGTATCATTATATTGCTATATTGTGTATGCAGGTGCATTTAAAGGTGTACATGTATGATATAACCATATATACTCAATGAGAAAATATTTGTACATATGAATTTCTATATTCATTTCATTCAAATATTCTAACACATTCTTGTCATACCACCTCAGGTGTAATCATTTTTTAGTCAATCATTTGAATTATATTGTCAACCCTTTGTAGGGTCTAACTTTGGGTTTAAAATGTCATATTATTCCTTTACATGATACACATAAGCATGGAACATCGAAATAAAATTAAATAAGCATCAGAGTGGTTTAGTCATAGAATCAATTATGATAAAACCATTAACAATCCTCAAAGTTCATATGTCTGAGTATTCATAAAATAACCATGTATCTTTAATGAAGATATCATGTAATATACTTTAAATACTTTAAGTTTCATGCAATACAAATAGTCATAGTGTAGATCCAAGAAATCAACATGATTTGAAAGTATTCATAATACTAAGGTGTCACCATGTATTCACATGATTTCAGATTAGGGTCTAGTCAAGGTCTAGATCCTATGAGTTTTCGTTTAAGGTTGATATTGAGGTTAGGTTTCAAACCCTAATTTCATGTACTGGTCCAAATATTTGGAAACCCTAAATATCCATCAATGTAACCTCTATACTTGTAATTATCATTAGAGTCCATTATTATTTAACATCATTAGATGGTATCTCAAACTAAATATATTCAATACATTTGACATCATATTAATCAATTCCAGTGTCTACATGTGATAGTCACCATATATCTAAGAATTTAGTATACTTTTGATAAGAATCATAGTTAGGTATTGAAACTGTTTTACTTGGATTCTAAGTATTTTTATAATAAATTTTGTATATAATTTTACCATATTTTGGTCTACATTTAAATTATACAATTAAAAAAAATCATAAGGGACAATCATACTATAACATGTCAACAAATATAAAAATATCCCTACTATTTTTGGGACATAGACTGAGCCAATAGGATTACACATTGTCAACACCCAACTAACACACATTTATAAAGGAGGAAATGATCTTCCTACCCATACATTGTAACAATATATGTCATATAATTGGAAGGTATCTGTGACAAACCCACTTCCCGGTAACCTCCAATTAAGGAAGACCAAGAAATTAGAGCCGTTATCCCAAAAACAGGATCAATGGTTTTGCAAATAATCAAAATAATTAATAAATTCTATGAAAGATTAAACGAAAAATTTGAATAAAAATTTACTTTCACATACCTTCAAAAATAGGAAACTGAGACTTCTACCCGTATTAGAATTCTATCCAACTAACTCCTCCTTAATAATTTAACTTTAATATTTCACAGGTTCCACTTTACTATTTGTCCAATTTTAGGTATTTCCTAAAATTATGACAAACAAAATGTCGATCAGTATAAATGAATATACTGGTATGTGGGGACAAACAAAACTTTGCACATAAGCTTTAACAACCTAATCATATCAAGTAGTTGTTAACAATGCAAAATTACATTTTTGATGTGACCTCCCAACTTCTTTTACTCATCCTCTGGGATACCCTCTCTTAGGGTTTAGTCGTTGTATGGGACTTAAGGCTACCTTCTCCATCCTGAGCTTGGAACCTGGGGTCACCTCTCTGGGTGCCCAATGGTCTTCCCTCTAGTACTTGACCACTTCAGACCTTCCCTCCAAGACTTGGTCTTGCATCATACATGCAGAGATGCTATGTAGATTCAAGAAAGTCACATATATACTTAAGTTGTGATAATCATATTCACTTTAAGGATTGCAAAAATAAAAGCATGAATATTCGCTTTAAAGATTGCAGAAATAAAAGCATGCAAACAGTTTATTTCTATGCAATCGATAAAACGTTAGGAAAACGTCGGCAAACTAAAACGTGTACTCATAATTAACCACATACCTGATTTGGAAGATCTCATAGTAAACAAGCACAATCCAATCCAATCAGGTAATCCAATCATGCAAGAAAGCCAATTATACAAAAGCACCAAATCCTGAAAAGCATGTACAGCCTATTTACTACATACACATCAAGAAATTACTTTATTGACTTGGACTCAGTTTCTAGGGTTTGTAAACTGAATTAGGGTTTCATTAGGGTTCCTTTAGATCTATTTATAACTTTCCTCTTTTATATCCTCAAAACCCTAAAACAGTAGTTCTAGGTTTTAAACCCTAACTATCCACTTATTCATATTAAAGACTTTTTTTCATCTAAATGACTTATGATTAACTTAATATCATTTTATACAAATGATTTCAAAGTATCACATTAAAAACCATTAACACCTAGATTAGGGTTTTAATCACATTAATTCATATCAAAACATAAAAACCCTAAATTAGGCTATTAAACACACAAATCTTCTATTAGACATCAAAACATCTTTTTATCAACAACATGTTAATATGTCCATAGATTATCCATATTACTCATCTCAATTTCATATAACATCAAATTAGGGTTTTTCCTCATTATAAAGAATTACAGTTAGAGACTTTAGGTACTTTTTAAATTTCAAGAAGAATTATACTTCAATTATATTTTTAATGAATTCCTTGCATCCTCATGATCAATTTTCATATATAACTTGTTTTGATCCAAGCTACCAATAATTGGTTAATATTTTTGTAAGAAAATTACCTTTCAGCCAATCGTTGGCTGCCACATCAGCTTGCGGACCGCTATACCTTATCTACATGGCCTAAGCCAGGCTAATGGGCCTCAGCCACACTAGACTCATCCTACTAATGGTCTGCAGCCAACCCAGCCAATTGCCCTAAGCGACAACCCCAAAATGGGCGCAAAAGACAAAAATGCCCATACTTTACTCATTGAAACGTTAGGTGGGTTAGTAATCTCCTCCTTCCCCTTCTCCTTTATCCACTCACACGACATGTGTTCTCTCCACCAGGGATGGCAGTCAACCTCCAAGTTGACTTCATGTTATCGAGCACCGGTAACAAAAATGCCTTTGCCAATGCCTCCACCCAGGCCCGTCGAAACTGTTCAGCCCATCGACGGTCGGAGACCCTGGTTATGGTGGCTCCACTGTAAGCTGGATGGCGGACAGGAAGGTCGAATAGAGGAACCAGTAGCCCAATGATGTGGGGAACGAAATGAAACATAGAGGAGTCACTAGGGTCAAGTTGGGGTCTAAAACAATTTGTGTTCACTGACTGCCTCTTTTTCTCCCTCGATCGTGCAATTTCCTACCCCTTATATAGGCAGGGAAGATGACACCGGGTTTCCATGGAGTCCAAGTTCCATCTGACATTGGACAAAGTCCCAATCCTTGGGGTTGACTGGAAATGTTTGGGTCAGGAAAGTTCACACTGCTCCCTCGAATCCAACAGAAGAGTCTCCAGTCACCAACAGGAAACTGAGAGGGAGGAAACTGATTAGGAAATTCAATAGTTACTATTTGTTGCGTTCTACTTTTGTCTTGGGGTAGGAGATGATCTAGACACCATTGGATCTCAGATCCACAGTCCACATCGCGTGCGCAAAATCAACAGTCCCATTGAAATTGTGACATTTAATGAAAATCCCTCCACTTTAAGGAATCTTGTAAAAATCATAACATGCAAACCACTTATCCAATTGATCCAAAATTTTAAGGGAAAGTCCGTGATGGCTTAAAATACTTTTGGTACAAGTTTGGGAATCAAATTCAAGATTATAATAGAGTTTTCTTCCTACACAAGTTACCTCTTAATAAGGCATATTTTATACATATTTTCTCTCTCATATTCTTTTATATCATTTATTTGGATTCCTTTAACCATTAGAAACCTTGTAGATTCGAAATCTCATCCATGATGATTCAATCATACATCTTTCCACATATTTCTCATATTTTCATTATTATCTCAATTTCCTTCTTAATAATGCATTATTTTATTTCTTCCTTTTCATTGGACTCATTATCCTATTATGACCCACGAAATCACATGCACAAAGGAAATATTGCAAAGGGAATCCATTCAATACATATAATTCATACAGTTTCCATAATCCTACATTCATTGGGGAAATTGCATTTCTAACCATATGAACCCAAAATTTGGGGTTGTAACATCCTTCCCCTCTTATAGGAAGTCTGCCACCAAAATTCCACCAAACATACAAGCAAATAAGATACGACTTTTCCATGTCCATCATTGGCTCCCATGTGGCTTCATCCTTTCCATGGTGCTTCCAAAGAACCTTTATCATCATATATTCTTACATTTGAGTTCTCTCACCTTGGTATCTAGAATCCTCACAGGTGACTCAGGATATCTCAACCTCCCTTGAAGCTCAATAGGTTCATGGCTCTGCACATGGCTCGGGTACATCACATGGTGCTCTAGATCAGAGTCATGGAACACATCATGCATCATATTATCCTAAGGGGTAAGGCAAACATAAGCAACTCCACCAATCCACCTCAAATGAACCTATGTGTCGGGGACTCATCTTTCTCGACTATAGCTCAGAGGGGTCGGGTTTTCATAACATTTGTTCTCCCACAATGAACTACATGTCAGTCTACTTTGCATCAACTTACGAATCATGTTTCCCTTGGGCTTTCTCAGCCATTACTCGATCAAAGCGACTTCATCTGCACACACTATTGTCTCTCTGACCTTCACAAGGTCTCACTGACATCATCCTAATGAAGCGGTGAGTGACACAACCTCCTTTTACAGAGCCTCTTGCATCCCAATCCATCAGTCAGGGGGTGATAAGTTGTGCTAAACTTCAATCTAGCATCGAGCTCTTCTTATACCTACTTCCACAACATGGAAGTGAATCTTGAGGTCATACTCAAAAACCTTTGAACTCAGATCATGGTGTAGTTGAACTAACTCTCTCTCATGTATATATATATATATATATATATATATATATTTAAATAATATAGTTCAATTGGATTTGTCACATTGACAGTGCTCTCTCTTAGGGAAGAGATCAGTTCAACTTGCTAAGGTGATCTACCATAACCCATATTGCATCATGACCTCTCTTGGTCCTGGGGAGACCCACCACAACGTCTAAGGTGGTCTGCTCCCTCTTGGGGACTCCTATCTATAGTAACTCACTGGGTTACTGGTGTTCGGCCTTCACCTCCTGGCATGCATGGTGACAAGCCACATGCAACTCTATATACTTCTTCATCTCAAGTATTTAAAGTACCACTGCAACCTTTTACTATCTTAGTAGTACAACGGTATATGGTGAACTTAAAATCATGAGCTTCTGGCATGACATGATTCCTCAAGGGTGACTCCTAAGAAACCCTAACACACTTTAGTAGTGGGTTTCACCTCCTTCCTTTTCCTGAGAGGTGTATCTGAGGTTCTTACAAATCCTTCTATCTGATCAAGCTCTGGGTTGGCTAACTGAGTATCCACCAACCTAACCAACATGTCTGGTTGTATCTGGGTGTTAATCATACCGATCTCATCTTCTAACAAACTTAGGGTTCGCCTAAAAACGTCTTCCAGCCTATCTACAGGCTAAACAAGATAGTTGTATACCTGAGTTGTATTCAGATGAGAACATCTTGTTATTATGTAAGCTTCCTTACATGCTAGGTGATGGTGAAAACATAAACCTTCATATACTCCACTCATCATCCTCATCTCGGGTTTAGGTCTAATTGAGTCAAGAAAACTTTGAACTCATCATCTTGGTTATCAGGCCCAAACTTATAACTCATAGATTCCAAACTACTCTTGACAAGTACGTTCTCATATGATGGTTACCTTTGTTCATGTATGCTTTCATACCATCCATCCAACGTACTTCCAAAAGGGTGTGGTACTTCCTCTATCCTCAAGAATCATAGAAATGTTTCAACTCGTATCACCTTGATCCTTAGTATATGGCATGTGTTTTGCCATATCTCTCACACCCATAACAAGAGGAAATAAGCATTTGGCTGCAATCCAAATACAGAGTTCATCCTGTTCTAAGAGTAGAGATGGTGCATCACACATCGCCATCACTTTTTTTCCTATCCAAGTTGAAACTTACTTCACATGACTCCTCATCATGAACATCTCCATTATGGGTCTACACCTATGGGAAGACTTTTCCCATCACCTCTGGATCTTAAAATATCTCTTTTGTGTACAATCTGTAGTTGTTACCTCAAGGTCTCTAGGTTGTCGGCACTTTTGGGGTAATCTAACCCTTATGCATCTGGGGAGTGCCTCTCACATTTAGCCCTTAGGCCCCATGAACTCATGAAGGTGTCCAACCTCATAACCCATGGTCCTTGGGCAAAGGTAGCTATTACCTTCTAACCCTATGGTCTCGTGCATCCAGGGAATAGACAACTCCTACTTCCATCGGTCTTATCCCTTCTTGACCTTTGTATGGACTTAGGATTCCATCATAGCACATCTCATCCTTGAATCCTCACTCAAAACTCCATCATCTCTCTGGTAACTCTTGGTTAAACTTACATCCCTTCATGGGAGTCATGGTGACCTACCTATCTCTGTCTGGCCCCATATAGGTTACCTCCATGGCAACATATCTTCATGCCCCTTTAGAGATGGTCACACATGGGTCTATAGATTCATGATCATACTATGTGCTCTTCACTTAGCTTATCAAACTCTTATAAGAGACCTCTTTAGGTTACCACGAACTTAACAAAAGATGGTACACATCCTACTTGAAGGGCCCCTTTCTAGGATGGGTGAAAACTATCTCTTGATAGTAGCAGAGGTTACAAACGTCCTTACTTCCAAGGTTTACATCATCATGTGCATGCTTAGACCTATCATGATACTTATATGCATATCTATCAAGAAGATAACCTACTATACCATGCTAAGTTCCTTGGTATGTCATACATATTCATCATTCCTCAAGGTTGGACCAATCTCATACATATGTCACCAACATGTGTGAGGGGTTCATCAAACATATATATCATTTCTAGTGGGTTTTAATTTGCTCTAAAACATGAGGGGGGCATACTTAAATACTATGAACTCAAACATACTTGTGAGCATCAGATGCACCAGGTACTACTACTTCACCTCTTTGGTCTAGAAACCCCAAGTTCACTTCCTATGCATCAACTATCTAACAACATGTTCAGTTGTTCCAACATGAACAGAACATATACCAGATTGGGAATATACTTCCTACCACTCTTCCACATGAAGAACCATGAGAGTCCTACACAAGTACCCCCAACTGGGTGTGAAACCTCACAACTGGTTACCATACATCTTCATGGTCTAAAGAACTCTCCTTCCCACACATAAAAGGTAGACACTTATAACCTTTGTACATCGGTTAGAGAAGCCTCTTTCTCATTTTAGGGTTTGGTTCCTCTAAAGGCACCCAAGGTACAAGTACAACAAGCCTCTAAGGATTGTGCATCAAGAAACCACGTAAATCTACTTAGGGTCGTCCATTCTAGGCCATATCATGCCCAACTTCTTATGATTCTTCATGTCTCAGAGTCAAAGTATCTAACCTTCCTCAATGGGTCACACACTCTCTCTCTATAACTAACCCTACAACTGGTCCTACAACTTGAAGTTCTCTCTTAGAAGATGGGTCAAGCTCTTAAGGATACATGTCTACCCCTACTTGGGTGAAATATACTATGAAGACATGTGTCCGACCAAGATCATCCAAGGCTCTACATGCTTATCTCATGAACATCAGTCATAACCCTTCAGGCTCAGGTCTAAAACCTACTGCCAGCCTTGCTTCCACACTTTTCTATGTAGGTGCATACCTCTTTTCTATTCATATATTCTCGTTAGGGTTCCTATATGGTCACCACCACTATAGCAAAATCGCCCAATAGTGGCATTTATTCTAGTGGCTTTTATAAAAAAAAGCCACTATCTTTCTAATATACAAGCATTTTTTATTAAAATGCCTATAAACCACCTATTATAGAGTTTCTAAAACGGACACAACATTAAAGGAATTTTTATTTTTAATTAGTGGCAATCTGAAATTGCCATACCAAATTAGAAAACTAATTGGTAACACAATATTTACTTCCCTCTCCATGTTTTCAACTTCACGCTCCAAAAAATCGTGATAGTCCGATCTAGCGCTATGCTCTTTCCCAATTGATACAACTCTCCACTCCTCAGACCAGTGCATGGAGCGTCAACCTTGGCGATCGTCTCCCTAGCTAGGGGATGGTGGAGATTGGTGGCGGCTTGCTCTGTGCCATTTGCGAGTGGAGGAGTGAAACTTGCCGACAGTGTGCGGTCTCTGTCGTCAATCGGGAACCTTCATCCGCCACCTATTTGGACCGAGCCAACCTGAAGCACCGCCACAGACTGACTCTGCCCCTCCGGTGCCAGCAAGCTCAAGTGAGGGACTCCAATCATCCAATTCCTCTGAGCTTTGCAACTTTCTGAAGAGGTATGTTATCATCACAATATTTCCACTCACGTATCTGATGATTTCTCTTAAGACAACTCCCACCATCATTATAATGGAAGCATCCTTGTTGACATGAATCTTACCTTTAGGAATCACATTCTATCTCAGGTTAGAAATGTTAGTGACCAACATTTCTTCCTGCTATTGAGAAGTTGTGAGAAACCTACAATAATTGATCCATCATGTGCAGGCTGATTTATAGACCAGTTGGGGGCTGAGTCATTCAACCCTGATGTAACCTACAGACTACCACTTCCCTAGTCCCATTGAATTGATTGATCATGTGTTGTATTATTTCCCTACTTCATCCATTTATGGGGATATGTCTCCAATTATGTAGTGTCTATCTTTTAACCTCCCTCTTGTAACTAAGATTTCGGTAGCCACTCACCAGAGAAAATATGACATTTTTATAGCCACCTCAAAGTACAAATCAGTATGGATAATCTATTCAGGGTGCTCCTCCCTTGTTCTTGATATTTCTCATGACAGTGACACCAAACCAATAGGCTGAGTGAGCATTAAAGGATCTCAAGCGATTTAGCGACCACATCTACATATTGTTTTTAACCGTGAGTTGGAAAGGAACCATGCTAATTGATTCAACATATTCCTTAGGTAGCAGTTGCAAGAATGCATCTAGGTCCCATCCTATGTTGTTCTAAAGGATTATCTCACACACATTATTCATATGAGTGGTGATTTAGATAATCTAATACTTGGCTTTGAAGTCCTCTAAGATTTACTGATTGGGCACAAAATATTTTCCTAAGCCAAATTATACAGGATTTCAATAGAGATTTTAACTTAAGATTTACTGATTTTTTTCCACGCTTAGCTTTAGTTGTGTTTTTCTTATATGGATTGGATTGATATGATTTTTTCCATGGATATGAACCACCACTTCGTTTCATGCCACATCTTCCTCAATTTGGGTCATATTATTGTTGTTGTAGTTTCATCTCATAATCCTGATACATTCATGCCAGACCACATTTTGTATGCTTAGTTCATTTTTCAGTAAGTTGTTTGCCAAATTCTGGCCATTAGTAGGATTTAGACCTACCTTTAATAGGGTTTGGTTTCCATTTGAGCCAATGTAGTTGA
Source organism: Alisma plantago-aquatica (assembly GCA_963693085.1). Taxonomy (NCBI): domain Eukaryota; kingdom Viridiplantae; phylum Streptophyta; class Magnoliopsida; order Alismatales; family Alismataceae; genus Alisma; species Alisma plantago-aquatica. Next base: position 596,222,580 of record OY856415.1, read on the forward strand.
ACATGGCTCTTTTTCATGTGTAAAGCAAGCTGCATGACATACTTTGCAGTCATTGATACATGTGTTAGGAGTTCACAACTAGTATGTAAATCATGATGAGGCTTTACTATGGTTGTTAATGTGTGTTGACCTTGGCTTAACCTATTTTCTAAACAAGTTGATGTAAATGGTAATTCAGTTAACCAATCCTTATGATTGATCCTAATTTAGTTCAATATTGTTTTGCATTCATACACGATCATGCTAAAATTTGCACTATGCATTTCTGATTTTAGGTTTGACTTTTTTGATGTTACAACTTTACTGTGTAGGACATGATATTTTCAGTACATCCAATGCAATTAGTTTAGGGAAGACCACAATTTGTATGCCTACTTTAGTTATAGCCAAACAATTTGCCAAATAGTGTTTGTGAGTCAGATTTAGACCTATCCCTAACAGGGTTTGCTTTCCACTTGGGCCAATACAACTGAACATGTCTCTCTTTCATGTGCCAAGCAAGATGCATGATAGACTTTGCAGTCATTGATACGTGCAATCATTGATACTTTCTGGATGTATATGTTCTAAAGGTTTGTAGAAGGTGAGCTTGTAGAAGATGAGGTTGTAGGTTTGGAAACCATGTTGGTGGTTTTGAGGTTTACGAATTCTTCTTTGATACTAGTGGATAGGACCCAAACTCCTATTCATTTTCTGATTCACTTCAAAATGATTAGAATGTGCCTCGGTCCTTATTATAAGTATGTTTTTTTATCCTTTTAAAAAGTTTTTCAAACATAGTGTCATGTACTCATAAAACTAAAGAGGCAGGAATCTATCCCATTTACATATAGGTCAGAGAATAGTAACCTCACATAACTCATTTAGAAAATTTACAATTTTTAGATGAATCCTTCTTGTCATAAAATTTGTGGTACTATCAAAATAATAAGATGATAAGATATCTTGTAGTAGTGTTTTGATAAACACAGAAGTACAAGACTGTAGTAAAATTTTGGAAAGACACCAGTAACCTCTTTAAATAGGTCTCACACCTTCTATAGTAGTGCATCGATACTCAAAATTAAATAGGTCTCACACCTGTACAAAATAAGCCAGACACCATTAACCTCTTTGATAATCTAAAATATGAGTGTTGATTCAACAAATAGATAATAAGTGCCACCTCATTGTATGAAATACCGAGATACATCAAATTATAGAAAATACTAGTTACTTTATTGAATTCTCAAAGAAGGATTAGTGAGCATTGGACCAATTGCAAAGATATAGCCTCTATATAGGACATGATCTCCTCTATTAGATTTCTTTTCAATCTATAATGTCTACCACAATAAATTTGGTTATGACAAGCAATAAAAGGTTAACTGATGTTATACAACTTTTTCTGAAAATATATAACATCGTTATATGTACTTACACTTTGTTAATACTAATATTATGCAGTCTCTGTCCACCCACAAAAGTCACTATGAACTTGGCCTCTATGCCAATGTTAACGTTCCCTATTGAAGAACAATTGGACATCATCCTAGATGATCGTTCCTTAAACCAACTAGCCATACCCAAACATTGACGTTTTCTAAAAGGAAGACACTACATGCCTGGTGAAGTGACCCTAAATTTTGGCAATTATTCACATGTTATCGAGGTTGAGTATGATTTGGCGGGAAATCTTGTATCCAAATCCGGTTGGCGTGATTGGATTAGAAAGATGCTAGTGGGCCATAGAAATAGGCTTTTTCTCCATCCACTTGGCCATAATACCATCAAAGTTTGGATAACCAACATCAACTATGATACCCCCGATCATCTACAGCGGTATGAGTGCATGATGGAGGATATCAGCTCGGACGAATCTGATGATGAGGCCCCTGTCAGTTCAGATTTGTCTAAATACAGTGAGTAGCTCCGCGACACAGCACAATCATAAAAAAGGCCACGGTAGGTCCAATTAACAAATATAATTGTAAAGATAAAAAATTTGTGTTTACACTTTTTGTTTGAAAGCAATCAATCCTCATAGTTGGTTTCTTTTCTAAACTTCAGGAGAAGATCACCACAATGATAAGTCCTCGAAGTTACTGATGCGGGACCATGTTGGTGTAGTATTTAGTTATCTATCTATCTAGACTTGTCTGTATTAATATTTATTTTAATTATGCACATGTTTAGGGGTACACCAACCCCTTTGTTTAGTTACTGTTTAGGGGTACACCCCTGTGACCCATTTGTTGGAGAATCTTCCTTCCCCAACAATGGTGTAAACACATCCTGAATATTGAACCCCATTGAGTATATATCCAGCTAGGGAACATCTATTAACATGTTATCTTCTTGTGGTATGTCTATGAGAACTTGGTTGTAGTTTAGGCCAGGAAAGAACTCATGGAGGTTGTCAATTCCTCCTCAAACTGGAAATCTAGCTTAACTGCTCAAATGCCAAAAAGTTGCATATGGTCTAATTTAATGGGGTCGAATAATCTAAGCTCCACCAATATACTTGATCACTGATCAAATCGGTCTCATAAGACCTCCTACCTTGGTGACCATGACTGGAATAGCGTCTGTGTAGGTAAAAGCTTCTTCAGATACACTACTTTCATAACAACAATACAGGTGAGCAATAAGACCCGTAACCTAGCTTTCTTGTTGATCTGGCTTGCTTAGCATAATTAGATGCTTAAAACCTTAATCTAATATCATGATTTTCTTTAATAATATGTGGCGTGTATATGTTTTAAGTTTCGTCCAGTTTGCCTGATGTTTGAGCTAGTTATGCTAGATGTAAGCTTGTTTTGGACCAAGTTGCAATTTACCCACGATGAGGGTTTATCTTGTAGTTTGTGTTGGTTGTAATGAATGGAACTAAAAGTTGCTACATGAATGCTTATAACTGAAGTGTGTGTTCCCATGAATGTTCCAAATTCACAAATTTATTCTATCTAACGACACATTCAAAACCAAACAACAAAAAGAAATATGTATATCCTATTATGTTACAAATTACTGATAAATTTCATTATAAATGTTCTTTATAGAATGGATAAAGTCTTGGATAGCAGATGATGACCGAACGAGCAGTAAATACTTATGTGGAGTATCAAAATTTTTGGATTTTGGTTTTTAACATTCATCGATTGGAGACAAGATTGTATGCCCATGTAGAAAGTGTGCTAATGTATACCAGGTCACCAGAAAGACTGCATTGAGCCATCTACTGTGGCATGGCTTCTTACCAAGCTAAATTTCTTGGGCTTTTTCATGGTGAAGATGCCAATGTTCAAATGGATGCTCCAACTTATCAGGGAGATTTCCTTAATGCTGAAAATTTACAAGATATGTTGCATGATACATTTCCGAGTTTCAGTGAAGATGGAAATATAGAAGGAGTGGAGCCATATAGTGATCAACATTTCAATACTGAAAACTTTTATATCTTGTTAAAGGATTCTGAGACGGAATTATATCCAGGGTGTAAGAAATATAACAAACTTGCTTGCATCCTAGAACTCTATCACTTGGTTTGTCTTAATGGCTTGAGTAAGAAAGCATCATCTATGTTTCTTACGTTCGTTATGAAGATGCTACCAAAAGGAGAACAATTACCTAATTCATTTTATGAGCTAAAAAAGATGATTACGGGGTTGGGCTTAGATTATGTGAAGATTCATGTTTGTCCAAATGGTTGCATGTTGTTTTGGAAGGATTCTGCTGATAAAGACGTATGTGATACATGTGGAGCATCAAGATGGAATCTGATAACAATCCCAGATGATGATGACGAGCTTGCAAAAAAACCCAAGAGAATACCTATCAAAGTGCTCAGACACTTTCCACTTATACCCCGCCTAATGCGGTTATTCATGTCATCAAAAACCTCATCCTTAATGAGGTGGCATGCAGAAGAATATGAAAAAGATGACAAGTTAAGACACCCGGTTGATTCACCTGCATTTAAAACATTTGATGTGATACATCCAGAATTTGCTGCAGACACTAGAAACATTCGATTGGAACTTGCAACTGATGTGTACTTCTTATAGTACATGGCCTGTTGTGATTATTACATATAATTTACCTCCTTGGTTGTGCATGAAGCAACCATATTTTATGTTGTCCGTACTCATTCTTGGACCAGCTTCACCCGAAAATATAGATGTGTACTTGCATCCATTGATTGATGAGTTGAAAAAACTATGGGATACTGGTGTACATACATATGACGCTGGAACCAAGGAATTCTTTATGATGCGTGCTTCTTTATTATGGACTATTAGTGATTTTCCAGAATATGCACATCTATCTGGTTGGAGTACTAAAGGCTACAAAGCATGTCCCTATTGTAATAAAGATACTGCCGCACATTGGTTGCCACATAGCCGTAAAGTTTGCTACAAAGGACATCGTAGGTTTTTGCCAACTAGCCACGGATTACGAAAAGAAGCAAAGGCATTTGACAGTGAGCAAGAATTTAGGTGTCCACCTAAACCTCCTTTTGGAGCTCAAATCTTGTCACAATTAGAGGGCGAAAGAACTATAATTGGTAAGAAAATGCCAGGAGGTAAGGATTCAACACACAATTGGGAAAGGAAAAGCATATTTTTTGAGATACCATATTGGAAAACTAACATTGTAAGGCACAATATCAATGTCATGCACATTGAGAAGAATATATGTGAGAGTATTGTTGGAACATTGCTAGGTTTGAAGGATAAAAGTAAGGAAAACTTGAATGCAAGGAAGGATTTGGAGGATATGGGAATCAGATTTCCGCTTCATCCAAAAACTATTGGTAAATATACCGTCCTACCTCCAGCTTGCTATACAATGAAAAAAGATGAAAAAATATTATTTGCAACCTCCTAAAATCTGTCAAAGTTCCAGACGGGTATGCATCTAATATATCTATATGTGCACAACCGAAGGATCAGAAGATTCTACCAATGAAAAGTCATGATTATCACGTGTTGATGCAACAACTTTTGCCATTAGATGTCAATGTGTCCTTATCCAGTAAGAATGCTAAGTCATGTATTAATAATCTTTGTCACTATTTTCAAAGGTTGTGCACTAAAGTCATAGATCCAAATGATTTTTCTGCATTGGAAAATGCAATAGCTGTTACACTTTTTGAGATGGAGAAGATATTCCCTCCATGTTTTTTGACATAATGGTGCATCTATCAGTCCATCTCTCTTATGAAGCTAAGATAGCCGGCCCTGTTCAGTATCGTTGGATGTATCCAATTGAAAGGTAACATTTCACACGTCGTGATTACTTTACCTATTGGAATGTAATTTGCCATAATATTTTCCTCAACTTTGTTATCAGGTATCTGATGACCCTAAAAGGTTATGTTCGTAATAAAAGATATCCAGAAGGATCAATAGCAGAAGGATAAATAGTTGAAGAGTGTCTAACTTTTTGTTTAAGATACTTGGATGGAGTTGAAACAAAATTAAATCGGCCAAATAGAAACGATATTGTCGAAGCAAAATTGGAAAATGAGCCAACACTTGACAGTGATGATTGGTCTATTTTCTCGACAGTAGGTCGTGGTATTGATAAAATGGTAACATGTGTCTTGGATGAACATACATTGAAACAAGCCCATAAGTATGTACTATTCAACTGTGAAGCAATTGAACCCTACATTAAGTATGTTAGTGTCAACTATCTTCTATTAATATAATGCTATAACATATTCCAATAACATATTGCACATATTTTGTATTCAGGATGCACTATGATATGATTAGGCAAAAACATCGTCAGAAGTCCTTAAAGGAGGTTTCGAGAATACATAGTAACTCATTTGATGGATGGTTTAAGGAAAATGTAAGTTTAGTCGTCGTAATTAAATTAGTTATGCTTCATTAATAAAGTCTAACAAACTTTTCTTTTGTTAGATTGAGTCCTAAGAATAGATATGGTGGATGATAAAATCAAGTTTCTTTCTTAAGATCCACATAAACTAGCCATTAAGTACAAGGGCTATGTTGTCAATGGTCACAGATTTCATACCAAGGCAAAAGATGCAAATCAAACAACACAAAATAGTGGAGTCTTTCTGGTAGCTAAGACTGATTGTTATTCAAAAACCACTGACCACATTCCAATTACTAGAGACGTGACCTACTATGGTGTTTTGAAGGATGTTATTGTGCTCAATTATTATGAACACTTTAAGGTGACATTATTTAAGTGTGATTGGGTGGACATCTACTCAACGAGGGGAATCAAGCATGATGAACATGGGTTGACTCTTGAAAATTTGAGACACCTTCAAACTACAGGAGAACCATTTGTAGTGGCATCTCAAGTTGGACAAGTATTTTATGTAGAAGATGTCACTGCAAAAGGGTGGCATTTTGCTGTAAAGATTGCCCCACAAGATATGTTCAACATGGAAGAACAATCTTATATTGAGAATGTCGAAGCTTATGTGCAAGGTGAAACTCGAGATGGGCCATCAATGACATCAGAGGATGAAGATACTGATTGTGACATAGTTAGATTCGATATGGAAGGAATTACTATTCCTATTTCAACAACTGAAAAACACCAATCCAAAATTCAGTAGGATGATGAAAGTGTATGTCAAAGTGATGATGATGACTGTTTTGAATGAGAAGATTACAAAATAGCAGCCAATATTTCTTTTTGTTTGTCATTAATATTTGACTTAAATAAGCCTTTTTTGGCTCAATGTATCTCTTTAATTTTCTGTCTCACATTGTGCTCTAGCTAGGTGTATCAATTTGCATGTCTGACATTATTCTTATTCATATTTATCCTTGTATCATGTCGTTTATAATTATATTTGATTAAATATCTGTGTTTCATTTTTAAAAATTATTAATAAAATTGTTATTATGTTGTTGAATATTTTTCTAAATGTCTTCATTTTTATGTGACTTGATATACTCAGGATGAGAGAACAGTACAGTGATTGCTGCCATAACATGACAGCCGCAAGCAATGATAAGAACAACAAAAATGACTCTTGTACGGTGACTCATTTACCTAGCATTACTTGACATGGTTGTTGGCAATCTTTGAACATGTCATGCTCAAATCACTCCAAATTTTTTTTAGCTTCCCTTACAACTGAAATTCGTAATGATAGAGCAAAGAAATTCAATAAAATTGCTGCTAGCTCTACAAAAAATGCCCAATCAGCCACATCTCCCCAAGACTCTAATATGGTTGGTGGTTCGAAATCCTCTCAAACATGCACAATTGAAACGGAGATGGGAACGAGGTTCCAAAATCGGCAAAACAAAGAAAGTGGCGATAAAGTTACAAGATCAAGAATTTCACAGCTACCCAGTGTGCCTAATGTCACTGCTTCTGTGTCTATTCATTCAAGAATTATAGAGAATAGAGCTGCCCGTAACCAAAATAGCAATGTGTTTCCTGATAACATGGGCCAAAATGACATCTCTGATCACCATGTTGAGCCATTGGATGTTACAACAACACCTTCTAATGGGTTAGGTAATCATTTCATTCATATCATTGTATTTATAGTGCTGCATATATAATTTTGCATATATATTTTGTCCTTTATGAATGAATGCTCAGGTCAAAAACATCGAGCAAACAAATTCAATAAAACTACTGCTAGCTCTGCAAAAAATGCCCAATCAGCCACGTCTCCCCAAGACTCTAATATGGTTGGTGGTTCAAAATCCTCTCAAACATGCACAACTGAAAAGGAGATGGGAACAAGGTTCCAAAATCAGCACAACAAAGAAAGTGGTGATAAAGTTACAAGATCAAGAATTTCACAGCTACCACGTGTGCCTAATTTCAATGCTTCCACATCTATTCATTCAAGAATTGTAGAGAATAGAGCTGCCCGTAACAAAAATAGCAATGTATTTCCTGATAACATGCACCAAAATGACATCTTTGATCATCATGTTGAGTCATTGAATGTTACAACAACACCTTCTGATGGGCTAGGTAATCATTTCATTCATATCATTTTATTTATAGTGCTGCATTTAATCATATATAATTATGCATATATATATTTTATCCTTTATGAATGAATGCTTAGGTCAAAAACATCGAGCACGTGTCCGAACACAATGTTTGAAAGTTTGTAAAAGAAAGTCCGACGATCCAATTCCCGTTGAGAAAAATCAACTTGGACAACCAGTAGGTGAAAACCAATGTCACTTATCAAGTTTTCTGACAACCATTGCGAGAGATCCCAACCTTTGTCCACTAAACTATGAGGACTGGAGACAATTTCCAGTAAATAAAAAAGATTCTATATGGAATTTTGTGAAGGTATATTATTAAATTTTATTTTTAAATGGTTAAATGAAGCATCTAATTGATATCCTTAATGTCGGTAGAGTAAATTCACAATGGATTCAGATATGAAGGAGTGGACAATGAAGAGACTAGGAAAGAAATGGAAGGACCACAAGTGTGAGTTAAGGAGAATATACTTCATAGAAGATAGTCCATACGAACAACAACTTGAACAAGTTGTTCCCCACGTGGACAAGTCGCATTGGAAATTTCTTGTCGATTATTGGAGGAGTAATAAAGGAAAGGTAATATTATTTTTTTCTATTTGTTGATAATTACAATACCACACAGATAATTACTATGCACAATACTGCAATGTTTTCCATAGAGGAAGTCTATAACTAATAAGACAAGTAGAAAATTTCAAAAGGTTAGCCACTCAACAGGAACCAAGTCGTTTGCATGTTTGAAATATGATGTAAGTTAGTAATTTTTGTGATCCATTTAGACAATTGATGGCATTTATTAATTTGATGTTTACAATAACCTTGTTTGAATGATAAAGATGGAGAAGAAAATATTCAGAGAAGTGGATCCCATAATGTTTTTTGAGAAAACTCATCGTAAAAAAGATGGGAGCATAGTTGATGTTGAATCCTCCAAAATTTTGGTACAACACATAATATCCTATAGTATTATGTTACATATACTAATTTCATAGAGGTATATATTTGGTATAAATTGCATCCCGTATGATTTGTTGTATGTAGGAAAAAATTTCTGAGGTAGGAGAAGAGCTACGAAGAAAACAACCTGATGTTACTTGAGATGAAATTTATAGGCATGTTATGGGAGAAGAGAGACCAGTGGTTATGGACTTGGACCATCACCTTCTGATATCTGGGGCAAGAACCGTAAATCTCGAGAAGCTGAAGAAGCACAAAGGAAGCATTTCTAGGATAAGCTTGAAGAACAACAGTTGGAATTTGATGCAAAACTTCAAGAACAAAAAGATGAATTCAACTAAAATTAGAGGAGTTACTTGCCTTAACTAGAGCAGGAAACAGTCAAGCACATCATGTTGGCACTGGCCAAGTATGAATACATTTTATACAAGATGTGTGGTGTCAATTATTTTCCATGTTGACTTTTATGGACTTATGACAAAATAAAATAATTGTGCAGAAAAACTTATCAATGCAAACTCCACTCCATATAAGATATTCATCATTTAAGAAGGGACAAGTATGTTTGTATTACTGTGAATTGCACTTCATTTTATGTTTATATAAATTTGTTATGTAAACTATATTTTGTTTCTAGGATGTGTATCTACTGAGTTTTACAGATCCAGATGCTAGAATTGCATTCGGTCGAGTCTCTGAGGTTGACCACATGAAAAGGGTGGGAGGTGCAATTTTAGGCTCATCATTTGTTGCTGTTTTTGTAGAGGTTTCTTTGTTGGGCAACGATCCTCTACTTAGACATTATGATCAATATCAATCTATTGATGATGTTGTTGGCAACGTCATAGCATGGCCGAAAACACATACGTTGCCAAGGTGAGCATAAAGTATTTCTTATACTGTTACATAATTGAAAACAAAAGTAGTATATAAAGTCATTTTCATTTGTTGCAAGACCTAAAGTTTAAATTTAATTGCATTCTTGGATACTATCTAAAGAGAGGAGAGCTATAGTTGTTTTTATTTAATCCAATTTGTTATTTGTACATGCTGATCCAAAGTAATGGTTTTTCATGTCCATTGTCATAGACAATGTCGCCAAATAACAATCCTATTTTGTTTTGTCCTACTTTTAATTTTGTTATGGAGAATCTTAGTATTATGGATGATACACGCATTATGATTGGTTTTTGGTTTTTAGCTATGAGCAGTGTTTAGCTTCTTGTTTGTGGGTACGGATGAAAAATTTAGTTGAAAATGAGTTACGATTATTGATCCATTTCTTTCCATTTTGTAATTACTCAGCTAGTAAATGGATTATTATATTCAAAATTTACAACTAATGTGGATGGGTGATGTGGACTGAATAATTCTTTTTTAATGTAAAAACTACTGCAATAAAAGGGTAATTGTCCCTTTTGTATGGTAGCCACACATTGTATACCATGATTTTCTGTTTCCCAACCTATGCAGGTTTGATTCTATTTGATAATATCTTGGAATGCAATTGCTTATATAAGCAGGAATGCATATTGCGGGTGCTTCATATTTGTGGGCTTCATATCCAACTTGCATCATGTCAGATCATGATATATTTCTTATGGCATATTAATTTTTCTTTCATTACTTGATCACATGCTGTAGGATATCTTAGCACTATAGGGATCAAGATTCTAGCAACCACACTACAATCTTCAAGCTCCACCCAACATTTTGATGAATCCTAGACTAGTTGTTGCAACATTTGAAATGAGACTATTCATATATTTATTGGTTCTTTTTAGGGAAATTTGTTATGCAGTAATACTTTTTTGAAATCTTTACTTTGTAGGCAAGGGTATTTTTTATATGTACATGGTTTTTGGGAATAATGTGATACCTCCACCCATTGCTTGAAAGCAAAGATCTTCCATGCATAAAAAAACTTTGTATTTCCAAGGAAATTTGTTCCAAGTTTCTTATAGATATGTGCCCTCACATAGATATAGGCAACATCGATGTTTATCTTGAGGTCTCACATCACTTGAGGTCTCATATCTTACCTTCTGGGTAATTCATTTGAGTTGTTAGAATGAAACAAGTAATATCCTGACACTACTTGTCTCTGATTATTTCAGAAAACATCATCAGATAGAGCTCAAGTATTCAGACCCTCTGCCTTCCCATACCCTCTACCTTGCCTTAATGTAGGGAGGCCCAAGCGACCCACTTATGTACCTATTGAGGTGTGTTACTTCTACGAGTGTTGTTCTGTTTTCTCACTGCTTTGTTTTTTATTTTTTTGTTTTTGGTACCAAGTATAATATAGCTTGGTGTTTTGTTCTGCCAGTTTAGTCAATAAATTATTTGTTTGTTTTTTGCCACTAACTAACATAACTTGGTGTTTTTCCTTTTACAGAGGCACACTAAGTCATTGTCAACATTTCAGAGGTCTGCTCTGGTTGAGAAGTCTAGGAAGAAGCCTCAAGAAAGAATGGGTGTTCTTAGTAATGTGGGTTCCTCCCTATTCCCTCAATTGTTAAAACAACATTTGTATACTTGCCTTTTTTCCTTTACCCCCTCCATCTAAAATAATACCCTTTCTGTAACATGTGGTTGTGATGCAGGCCCTAAAAGCCAATAGCTAAGGTAATGATCCTCTGCAATGTGACACCCGTAGGCATATTCAGGATCTCATTCACTGTAGAAACATGAAGGGTGTTGTAAGTAAAATCTTTTAATGTATTTTTTTTTAATTAGTTAAACGAAATACATACAAAGATTTTACTAACAACACACTTCATGTTTACACAACGAATGAGATCCTGAATAAGCTTGCGGGTGTCACAGTGTGCAGAGAAGTTCACCACAACTGAGCATCCTCCATCCATGCCAAAGATCTCCCAAGAGCCAACTATTTTACTAGGAATGGATGTGGCCCATGGGAGCCCTGGGTAGTCGGACAAGCCATCAATAGCTGTTGTAAGTTTTGAATTTTGACTCCTTAGCATATGTATGGTTTTTTCATCCCATTATTTTGTTTGGGCTCAAATCTATATGTCGTTGTGTTCATTTTTCTTATCTGGGGTGTTCTATGTTGCTCTACTTGTGTCTTAGGTGTGGTTGTACAAGGTGTGGAGAGTGGTTGTACAAATGCATACAAACTATAGTTCACCAGTTATTGGATTGTGGTTGTACAAGGTGTGGTTGTACAAATGCAGAGGATTGAAATATGGATATGGATCAAATGAAGCACAAACTTCCAGTGCTCATTTTACAGTATACATGCCATATATTCTACCTTGAAGAAAATAATGAAGGTGAATGAGGTTCTCCATCAAGATCAATTGTTTTTCTTCTACTTAATGTTCATAAAATTGTTTGATATGGTACCATTAAAGATTGAAACTCTTCTAAACTCACTGCATCATGAATTTTATGAGATATGAAGTTAACCATTTTATCAAATGTGGTAATATTCTCCCTATATCATGAGTGCTACCATTCCATTATGGACGAATTACATATTAGTAACCATTGTATCAAATGTGGTAATATTCTCCCTAATTGTTTGTGTCTTTACTCTCCAGGGTTCAGGAAATACAAAGATTATTCAGCAACGATCTTTGAAGTGATATTCACTTCCACAACTTTCTCAAGTTCCTAGATCATTTCTCAAGCTGAACTTCAAGCTATGCTCAGTTCCATTTGAAATGTAGTGTCCTTCATATTCCAAAATGTGATATTTAGATTGGATGCATTCAATTCTACAAATTTGATTAAATTTGTGTTGAGGACTTTGTGCCCCTCATTTTTAAAGTATTATACCATGCTTGCAAAGGTGAAAGGCTTGGAACATGCACATCATTCAACGGAATTTGATCAAGTGTGTTCTTCCATTCTTTCTCAATACCTTAAAGTCCTACATAACACGATTTAATTGTTACTTACATCTAGGAACACATATCAAACAACATATACACATGCCCCATATTTATTGCCTAATTCACTGATGTCAGTACATATTTTACAATCTAATTTTTGTATATTGCAAGAACTACAATAATATACTTAGACATTTCAGTTAAGGTGTCTATTTCACACATGTTTTTCTTTAAACTTCCAGGAGGCTACATCTATTTATCCTACCCTCTAGTTTAAGGTTTTTAAACCTATTTGCTTATTGTGAGTAGAGTCTATTCATAGTTGTGATGGTGTTTCTAAATGTGGTAGTTCCTCACCTCATATCTGCCATGACCCAATTGCAAAACTGATGGGCAATTCAACAATCAGACTCCTGAGAACCACTAGGATTGGGAAAAATAATATGGAAAAATGATGTGATTGGCTGTCAAATTCCTTACACCTTCATATATAGGTTGTTGTTTTAATTCCTATTCTAATGTAGTTGTTTGACTGCTAATGCAGTGTACATAAATCTGAATGGTGTGCTTATTATTGACCTTGTTATATTGTTCACTTATACATTGGATAATGAACCAATGACAAAAGAATTATGTGATACAATCTAGGAACATGCCAACCAACCATCCACTCTACACATATGAGTTGTATAGATGGGTAAATCTCTATTCTTCTATGTCTAGCTTTGATGGTTCATATACTAGAGCTGGAATGTAACATGAACATTTCTTTGATAGAGATGGAATGTAAATTTCTTTTTAATTTGATGAGCCAATGTACTGTCATGCTAACTGTAATCATGTACTAGTGAGATTTTTTGATGAACATTGCACTTCTATTGCTGCAACTTGCAAGAGGAATTAACAATTGCTGGAAGTTTGTTTTGGTAATGGTTTTTTCTAATTTCAAAGTTAAAACCTACGAAGAGCATGAAATTGCATTAGGCCCTTGGAGGAAGCTATCAAAGGAAAATGAATTTGCAAAGCAAGAAAGAAAGGTTTGCTTGGCCATTTGTCAGTTAGTCTATTGGTGGATTCAACATGGATGTTGCAGCTTCTCTGTATTAGGCCACTTGTTGCACCAGAGGTTTAGAATCGATAGCTCTTCCAGTTCTGGGGATCAGTGTATCTATCATCTCTACCTAGTAGATGAAATTGGAAATCCCACATGTGGTCTTTTTGGGACTGCTGTTGCAACCATGGGGATGTTGAGTACTACTACATATGTATTCACTATGGATATATTTGGACCTATTGTTGATAATGCAGGAGGCATTGTTGAGATGAGTCAGCAAGTAAATTATTTGCCCTTATTATTTGCTGCTTTACACTAAACAAGCCCTTATTATTTGATGCTTTACACTAAACAAGCACCTTCAACATGATTTTTTTTGTTTAACCATATAGAACAAGGATACATGTATTTTTTGTTTAACTTTTTGCTTTGGACTTAGGTTGAGGCTTTGGACTTAGCTATTACCTTGTTGCTATGATTCCTGAACACAGCAACCAACTGCACCTTGCTACATGTATTTTCTGAGGCAACTTTCAAGCCTTTCAATTGTGACACCCACCCTGCTTCCTGCATCACTCACCAGAATCAGATGCCAACGGAACTACACTCCGCTCAGTTGCCTTCTCTACAAGTTTCAGATGGGCCCATCCGAGTGGAAAGCAAAAGGAAGCTCCAAGTGTAGAACCAAGGAGCATATTCTGGACTCGTCATCTCAAGGAACCAGGCAATATGAGACTAGATACAGCAGCAGTTGCTGAGCCAGCTCCATCAATGTTGAAGACATCATGTATGCCACATTGTTCAGCACTAAGATTTTGCAAACCATAAAATGCAGCACTAAACATTGGTGTTGTATTCAATACAAGGGTCAAGGTAAAACGTCCTCCCCATGTAATTCAATATAAGGGGCAAGGTAAAATGTTGAATGAAAGTATATCATTGGTGTTGTATTCAATATAAGGGGCAAGGTAAAATGTCCTCCCCATTTAATTCTCAATTGATTATAAATAAAAAATAATCATACTTTTATAAAAGTGAGTTCGTCTACAATTGACATTCATTTAGAAATAATGATAATGAATTGAAAATTGAATGACTAACAACTATGAAAATGTAGTAATACAGAATTAGTAGTCATTAGTGGATTTTTTTATACGCCATTAAACTCAATAAGAATATTTTCATACACCAACATAATACAAAATAGTGGCATTTGTATAAAAGCCAATTGATGGATAGTGGCTTTTTTATAAATGCCAAATGATTTTTAGTGGCCTTTATTTGGCATTTATTGGAAGCCACTAAAGACAAACATTTAGTGGCATTTACAACTTACGCCACTATCTTTCTAGTGGCATTGGTACTAGAGGCATTTTTTTAAGTGTCAACAAATGCCACTAAACATGTTTAGTGGCATTTATTTATTTTTAGTGGCGTGTCTAAAAGGCCACTAATGTGAGTGTTTGTTGTAGTGCACTAACCATCTCAAGAGGGAGTGATCCCTCACCCTGAACAAGCATGACCACCCAAGGTTGGGTCACCAAAAGGCACCAGGGTCAATGTGACGTCCCTAGATTTTCTAAAACTTAATCTGATGTGAGATATCCAAATTGAAACCCTCACCTCAGTGAGAATCCCAATTTAAACATCACACACTAGGCTAAGAAAGAGAAAATCAAGGGAGTCAGAAGAAAACAATTAGTAGCACATGCACATGAACAATAATAAAACCATACAACACATCTTCACCATTCAACACATAATTACAACATGAATTGTTACATCATTTGATATTACATATTGAATAGAAAACTTATACATATACATATACTACCACTAAACTACATGTTCTTAAGACAATAGGTCCACTTGTACATCAGCTCGCCACACAACTCTACACTACTGGATCTTCAAGATCACATGTCCACAACCTAAACAAAAGATTACATGTGGTACACATCAGCACAATATTCAAGAATATAGTACTGAGTACACCTATGTGTCTTTTATATACCTCTCATCATACCTTGGAAATAAGATAAAACTAATACTTGGCATTAATAAAAGAAATATAACACAAGGCATATACTCAAACAAAGATGTTTATTAACAAAAGAGAACACATGTTTTAGCATGAATTTCCATTATATGTAAATTTGATCAACCACATGCACTATTCTACCAAAGAGATTTAGTGATCACATGTACTATTCTGCCAAAGAGATTTAATACTTTCATAAATGCACTATTCTACCAAAGAGATTTAGTGCTCACATGTACTATTCTGCCAAAGAAATTTAGTACTTTCATCAATGCACTATTCCACCAAAGAGATTTAGTGCTATCATATAATGGATCAGAGATCTTATGTTTCATGAGTTCATAGCCATAAGTATGAAAAACTCAAGCAACATAGCATACAAGAACAATCATTTCATCCAATATCATATGCCAAGTATTTTACTACACATATAACACAAGCATATTGTATAATAATCCAGAGGTAATGGTGTACCTTAGATCAAGATATCCTAATCATCACATATTCTTGAGTCATCTATATCCATGTTAAACCTGATTATGATAAGATCATATACTATCATCAGATTCTCATCATCATAACCCTAGTTATGTCTATTTTAGGGTTTACCTTATCTCATTAGGATATGTGCATCATTACTTGCATTCATATCTTAGATTTGTCTTACTGATGTCATTTTCTAGATTATGATTCATTATCTGATAAATATGTTCCATATCCTTTTTGTGCACATATTAACCCTAGGTTACATCATTAACCTAAATTAGGATTTCATAACATGTATTAAGGGCCATCTTCATATAACATGGATTTTATGCCTAATCATGATCTCGTAATTAAAATTGAGGTTCCATATACTGATATCAACTACTCTGTAAACTTTCGTCAATTATTGAGCATGTATGTACTTATTGCATATTAATTAGTGTTATTAGCCCTAATTAGACATATTAAGAAAATTACATGATTTCGTGCACTCAACATCATAATTAACATCATATGGATTATAAACATGATTTACGATCTAATGGTATTTTCTCATAATTTTATGGCATCATTTGGTATTTATTATCCAATAAACAAGCATTACACATCTTACATGATATCACTAATATTAATGCCTCAAAAGCCTGATATTATGCTTTCATTGTGTTCTACTCATTTTTCTGAACATTTTGGTACCTTGTTTGTATTTTTCTGACATTTGTACTAATTTCTATGAATTATTGAAGTTCTGAGCATTTGGGATATAATTACCTCACCGACCAATTGGAGACTGCCACATGGAGAACACAGGGATGCAACTCTTTCTTCTCCTACCTGGGACCCGATCCAGATCCTGGGTTATCTCCACAGATCTGTGGATCCGCTAACCCGGGTCGCTCGACCCCCCTTTCCCTGTTCTCACGATCCTCGCGGTCCCCAGTTTCCTTTGTGAGATAGAGCATCGTCGCAAGGGGAGAGCTCCAGTGAGAAAGGGCTCAGGCTCAAGTTCTCGTCGTCGGCTCTTCATGCCTCCATGACGATCATCATCCATCAGGATCCCTTTGCAGCTACTCAGAAGTGCCCTACGGCCTCTGGTTCTCCGACTAGGTGGGAGCGCCGCCGCCACCTTTGGCTGTGGCGGAGCAAAGGGGCAAATCGCCTTTGCTCCTCCTTGTGTCGATCTGAAGACTCCATTAGCTTTCCAGGGATACTATGAACTCATCCAAAACCTCGATCTACGGCGGCCTGCACTCCATAGGCACCGTTGACTTCATCTTTTCCCTTGGTGTGTGGGTGAGCTCGACGCCTAGTACAACTATCATCGGAGTCCACTTTTCCATGAGGAATCTTCTCCTTGGAGCTCCTTCCTTGTTTTCCTCCCTTCATTTCTCCTCAAACTATATTCTTCCTCCATTCTCTACTCCTAACTACAACCTTCTCACCACAGTGGAGAGGCAAGGCCTCGTTCTACCTATGGGAATGGTTCCACATCTCGTCTAAGGTCTCTCCTCGCTCCTCTATTTGAGTCAAAAACAACTGTCCGGTCAGATATCCCCCCTCTCACCCCACAATTTGGGCGAGTGGTGGCTGGGAGGGCTTGGCGTCAGCTCTCCCACAGTCTCCATTGTGATGGGAGGTAGGAGGAGAGCTCATGGTCTTCTGATTGTCATCCAAGGGCTGGTAGTGCCCCACAAACAGGTGATGCGAGGATTTTGAGTCGCATTTATAGACCTATTTCATATGTGTTTTGTGCCTTAATTACTCATTTTCATGGATAATATTGCATAATTCACTTAATTCGGTCTTTGCCATCATATTATATCAAATCCCCTTTGTTTTACTATTTTGAGCATTATTTATCATCTTATTATAAATTGTGTGGATTCACTTGGTCTTGTTGTGAAATTTCAGGAAAAACGAGTATCTGCTTCCGTCGATACCATCGACAGAAGTCGATACCATCGACCAAGCCACAGGTTGCCAGCCGAGAAGAGCAGCACAGAGTCGATACCATCGACACCCAAGTCGATGGCATCGAGATTACTTCAGACTGCTGGCGAGGATGTTGTCGATACCATCGACGAAAGTCGATGCCATCGTCACGAGGAGAGCTACAACGTCGCTAAAAGACAAAACCGACGCTACAGGAGTCGATACCATCGACACCCCATTCGATGGTATCGAGATCACCACAGACGCTCAGAATAAAAGAAAGGAAAGCTGCCGCTAATCTGCTGGGTCGATACCATCGACCCGCGTCGATGGTATCGACGCCGGCAGATATGCGTTGGATCTGTTTTGATCTCGATCGGACGGCTGTTGTTATTTGATGACCAAATTAGGGACTTATACCTAATGACGGCCGCCCAGATGAGAGGAGGATCTCATTTTTGGATTGCACAAGTGCCGAGGAAGGAGAGAAAGGAGAACATAGGCCAGAAGCTCATCCTGGGTGATTCGGACGTTGCCGAAGATGATTTCCACCACCGACAGGCGGGGAAGCTCGTGTTCTACGCCAAGGATCTGCCGGTTCTTCTCCGTTCAGGGGTTTTCCCACTTGTTTCCCATTTTTCTTATGAATTCCCCCATTTCTACCATGTATTCGTGTGAGATGAACATGAGAGGCTAAAAGCCTCAATCTTTAGGATCGGGAGTAGCCCGGGAATACATTGTATGACATTTTTATATTGATAATTCATAGTTGCTCTCTCAAATCCGTGGTATAGATTCGTTTTCTCCATTTATATTGTTATGCTTGATCACCATAATAATAACTTAATGCCCTAAATCACTTTGACAGAAGGATTAACGGTTGAAAAGAGACGAAATCTACATTAATTAATAAAACCCTTGACAAAGGAGTTGTAAAATTAATGGTGGGAACTGAGGGACCGTTTATAATGCACTTAGTTTAGGGGAATGATTACTATGACGGTGGAATCAACCTAAGCCTAAGTAGTGAATTACACCACGACAGTGGGTAATTCTGTATTCAGGCCACTACCCGGATAGAGAGAGAAGTGTGAGGAATTATATGAAACCTAATACAATGTTGACCCGAGGTGAAACCGCCATCCTAAAGATATCCTTTTGAATTGATTAAATTAACCTTTAATCGATTGTTTTCTTTGTTTGATTTTTATTTTCTTTTAATTTCAACAACAAAACCCTACTTTGTTAATCGGTCTAGCTGATTGCGATTAGTTAGTAGAAGTCTCCAATAATTCACGTATCCCTGAGTTCGACTCGGGCCTCACAAGGCCTATATTACTCGACGCGTATACTTGCGTTTAAGCGCGTAGTAAAATACACGTTAAGTTTTTGGCGTCGTTGTCGGGGATACGGCGAATTATTGGCACTTTGAGTGCTAAGAGCGGCCACTCTAGGCCACATTTTTTATTTTTAAACAATTTCAAGAATTCCTTCATTTCTCTATAATTGTGTTAACTCGTTCAAAGCATTGTACTGAACCCCGATTTTCATATTTCAGGTACTTTGCATGGTGCATACGCGTAGTACCGACTACGCGAATCGCACACCAGAGGACGAGGACTACTACGAGCAGGAGTACCAAAGTGATATAAATTCTGAATCAGAGCAAGAACAAGCAGAAAAAATGGCTGAAGCACAGACAATATGGGAGAAGATCAAGGCGTCTTCTTCCTCAGCATCAAAGGGGCCCATAAAGAAGCAGGCGATCAACATACCGACATACAAGATCGACCCAGCACTGATTAATTTGGTCAAATCCAACGCATTTCACGGGTTGAAAAATGAAGATCCGGTTGCCCACATCAGCCAGTTTGTGGAGAACTGTGATATGGTGAAGATAGACTGATTTCCACAAGATGCATTGTATCTCAAATTGTTCCCAAGTTCACTGGCAGGAGCAGCGCGAGAGTGGCTACATAACCTCGACGATGAGTTTGTCGAATCATGGAATCATATGGTGGAGGTTTTCTTCGAGAGGTTCTTCCCTCCTGAGAAGACCAATGATATGATCCGGAAGATCCACAATTTCACCCAACAGGCGGGTGAAACTTATTCTGAGACTTGGGAGCGATTCCAAGTCATGTTGAGGAGATGTCCACATCATGGTCTGGACAAGGAGACACATGTGAAGATCTTCTACTTTGCTCTCTCCGAGCATGATAGAAGCAACTTGGACTCGGCTGGTTCCGGATTCTTTTTAAATAACACTGATACAAGATGCTGGGAAATACTGAAGAACATGGCACGAAAGCAATCTTGGGGAGAAAGAGAAAGAGGCCCAGTTGAGCAAGCAAGAGTTGCCAGTGAGTCAAAGGCAATGAGAGAGCTGAACGAGAAGATGGATCTTCTCGCAAAGAAGTTGCTGTAGAAGGAAGACAATGAGTCCGAGGATGAGGCTCAGGTCAAGTACATTAGGCAATAGCAGGGGTATAGGAACAACGATTATTCATGGCGGAAGGACAAGAAATTTTCATGGAAGGATCCAAACAACTTTCTGTAGGATCTGGATGCCAAGCCTGCACCGGTCACAGAGGACAAGAGCACGGAGTTTCTAAATCAAGTCATCAAGCAAAATCAAGAGTTGATGAACACTTTTGGGCAGCAAATAAAGCAACAGGGTGAATTTATGAACCAGTTTGGGCAAACTTTGCAGAGCCACGGGGCTCAAATGAGAACTATAGAGACTTCAATGGCGCAAATGGCAGCCGAGATTGCAAGCTTGAAGAAGCCGGCACATCCGGGTTTTCCGGGGAACACCAATGTTCCCGGGGGAAACCAATAGGCCAAGGCCATCTTATTGAGGAGCGGTAAGAAAGTGTTAAATCCAAGGGCGGATGACACAAGCACACCACATGGCACAGTTGAAGAAGCAACCGTCAAAGAGCAGCCCGCACATGTCATAGAGCAAACTGAGGACATAGCTGAAGATGGTAAGGAAGAACAAGCCTCTGAGGAGGAACCGCAAAAATTAACTCCCTATGTGCCACCTCATCAAAGGGCACATACTGTCCCGGTCCCATATCCCAATAGTGCAAAGGCAAGAAAGGTGGATGCACAATTTAAGAAATTTCTGGACAGCTTTAGGAAGTTATCAGTGAATATTCCTTTGCTAGAAGAGATTGAGCAAATCCCGTCGTATGGGAAGTTTCTTAAAGATGTAATCAACAAGAAGAGGAAAATACTCGACATTGAGGTCGTGGTGCTGAAGGAGCAAGTAAGTGCTTTCATTATGGGCACCTTGCCGCCAAAGAGACAGGATCCCGGTTGTTTCAATATTTCTTGCTTTATCGGGAAGTTCAAATTTGGAGAGGCACTTTGTGATTCCGGGGCAAGCATCAATCTGATGCCCCTTTCCACATTCAAGAAGCTAGGATTAAAGGAATCAAGGCCAAGCAACATGACTATCCAATTGGCCGATAATTCTGTGGTGAAACCGTATGGAATCTGTGAGGATGTCTTGGTAAAGGTGGACCGCTTTGTTTTTCCGGCTGATTTCGTTGTTATGGAAATGCAGGACAAGCATGGAAATGAGTTGCTACTTGGTCGTCCATTCCAAGCTACAGCTGATATGATCTTGGAAATGGGGAGAGGTCACTTGACCTTGGGCATTGCGGATGATCGCTTTGAGATGGTCATGCCCAATAGCAATGCATCTACTAAAGCAAAAGCACAGTGCAACATGGTGAAGCATGTGGAACACAATATCTCACTTTGTCTTGGGAAGCCATTTTTGGATATGGCTCATGTGATGAGCAAGATAGATAATGGGACCTTAGCTGTGGACATTATGGAGCAAACTAAAGTTGTCTCTTTATGCAAAGCTGTTGGGTTTCCAAATGATGAGAATGAGGACATTCCACCTTCGTGGGAGGATGATGCGATTATTACTTCAGTTTTTTATGCTTATCCGGAATTGCCTTTGGAGGCGTGTTTGCTAAATGTCACTTATGATTGGATGCGGAGTACTTCACTCAAGGAGTGCGCCAAAATGCTTCAGATGCTGCCATGTTTCTACACGAGGCATTATGAAGACTTAGGTACACTTCCTCCACCGCTGCAATCATCTCTCATTTGCCTGCCTGATCTGGAGTTGAAGCCATTGCCCCCGCATCTGAAGTACGTCTTTCTAGCTGAGAAGGACAAGTTACCAGTGATTGTATCTGCATACTTGAGTGCGGATGAGGAGGAGCAACTACTGATAGTGCTCAAGAACCACCGTGGAGCCTTTGGGTGGTCAGTCGCAGACATCAAGGGGATCTCCCCTACACTTTGCCAACACAAGATTCGGCTCGAGGAGGGAGCCAAGCCAGTCATACAGCCTCAAAGACGTCTAAATCCAAGCATGATGGAGGTTGTCAAGAAGGAAGTCATAAAACTTCTTGCTGCAAGGATCATATATGCCATATCAGATTCAACGTGGGTGAGTCCCACACAGGTAGTCCCTAAAAAGGGGGGAATCACTGTCACTACAAATCTTTTCAATGAACCTGTCACCACCCGATTGGTAACCGGGTGGCGTTTTTGCATTGATTACCACCGATTGAATGTCGCAACTCTTAAAGATCATTTTCCATTGCCATTTATCGATCATATTTTGGAACGTCTAGCCGGTCGGTCGCATTTTTGTTTTCTAGATGGCTATTCGGGGTACAACCAGATTTCTATTGATCCTTTGGATCAAGAGAAGTCTACGTTCACATGTCCCTATGGGACTTTTGCCTACCGCTGTATGCCGTTTGGTTTATGCAATGCGCCGGCGACTTTTCAATGATGCATGCTCGCCATATTTTCTGAGATGGTAGAGCGGTGTCTTGAAGTTTTCATGGACGACTTCTCGGTGTATGGAGCGTCTTTTGATGAATGCCTTTATAACTTAGATAAGGTGTTGCAGCGGTGCGAGGACACACATTTGGTCCTCAATTGGGAGAAATGTCACATGATGGTGACGGAAGGAATTGTGCTAGGACACAAGGTGTCTAGCAAGGGTCTTGAGGTAGACCCCGTAAAAATTGAGGTGATTTCTAAGCTACCCCCACCAAATTCTATAAAAGGGGTGAGAAGCTTTTTAGGACACACCTGGTTTTATCGGCGATTCATCAAGGATTTTTCAAAAATCGCAAAACCTTTATCGGAATTGTTGGAAAAAGATGAAGTTTTTGATTTCAATGAGAAATGTCTTCACGCATTCGAGGTTTTGAAAGAAAAGTTGATTTCAGCTCCGGTTGTTCAAACGCCGGATTGGACAAGGCCATTCGAGTTGATGTGTGATGCTTCCGATTATGCAGTGGGAGCTGTTTTGGGACAAGGGTAGATAATAAACCTGTTGTGATTTTCTACGCTTGCAAAACACTTAATGATGCTCAATTGAACTACACAACTATGGAAAAGGAGTTACTTGCCGTTGTGTTTCCCTTTGAAAAATTTCGGCAGTACTTAGTGGGTTCTAGGGTAGTTGTGTGGACCGATCACGCTGCAATAAAATATTTGATGGAGAAGAAAGATGCAAAGCCTAGACTAATTAGGTGGATTTTACTTCTACAAGAATTTGACATTGAAATCAAGGACAAGTCGGGAATTGAAAATGTGGTGGCTGACCACTTGTCTAGGTTAGAGAGGGTTGATGAACAAGGTTTGCACATACCCATTACCGAGACCTTTCC
The DNA here is from genome assembly GCA_963693085.1 of Alisma plantago-aquatica. NCBI lineage: Eukaryota > Viridiplantae > Streptophyta > Magnoliopsida > Alismatales > Alismataceae > Alisma > Alisma plantago-aquatica. The sequence goes on from OY856415.1 coordinate 596,246,636, forward strand.
CGATGAACAACTTTTAAAAATTGATTCTAAAGAACCATGGTTTGCGGAAATTGTGAATTATTTGGCATGCGGGATCATCCCGGATGATTGGTCTTATCAAGAGAAGAAGAATTCTTCCATTCTTTGAGATATTATTTTTGGGATGACCCAATTTTGTTGAATCAATGCAGGGATGGTATTCTTCGCAGGTGCGTGCCGGAGGTGGAGTACGAGAGTGTTCTCCACCATTGTCATGCGTCTCCTACAGGAGGACACCATTGGCCCACTTTGTTTCGGGATGCCTATGATTTTGTTAGGCAATGTGACCCGTGCCAGCGCGCTAACATCTCGAGGAGACAAGAAATGCCCCTGAATGTATTTCAGGAAGTTGAGGTATTTGACTTATGGGGCATTGACTTCAGGGGACCCTTTGTGTCCTCAAATTCAAATTTGTATATCTTACTTGCTGTAGATTATGTGTCAAAGTGGGTGGAGGCAATCCCCACAAGGACTAATGATTCAAATGTAGTGTGCAGGTTTGTCAAAGAGAACATTTTCTGCAGGTTCGGGATACCCCGAATGATCATAAGTGATGGAGGCACACACTTCCGAAATCAGAAATTTGCGACACTATTGAAGAAATATGGGGTCAAGCACAACATCGACACCCCATATCATCCACAGATGCAAGGACAAGTGGAGGTATCAAATAGGGAAATCAAGAAGATTTTAGAAAGGACCGTAGCATCCACCAGGAAAAATTGGAGTGCATTGCTACCGGACGCACTTTGGGCGTATAGAACGGCGTACAAAACACCTATAGGCACCACGCCCTTTAGGTTGGCGTATGGCCGGGCTTGCCATCTTCCGGTAGAGCTGGAGCACAAGGCCCATTGGGCGCTAAGAAGACTGAACTTGCGCTATGATGAGGCCGGGAAGAAAAGGATGTTTGAATTGAATGAATTGGATGAGCTACGCATGACGGCATATGAGAATGCCCGCATCTACAAGGAGCGCACAAAGCTGATCCACGATCGCCACATTGAGATGCGCACGTTCAAGAAGGGAGACAACGTTCTATTGTTCAACTCTCGTCTCAAATTGCATCCCGGGAAGCTGAAATCCCGGTGGAGTGGACCCTTCATAGTGGAGGAGGTGAAACCGCATGGAGCGATTCTTGTGCGTGATGGAGATGTCACATTCTTGGTGAACAGGCAACGCTTGAAGTTGTATTTTGGTGAGAACTACAAGAGGAAAGTGAATGAGGCCAAACTCATTTCACTTGCGCATGAATGAGATAATGGAAAGACGTCTAGCCTAAGACGCTAAACAAGGGCGCTTGTTGGGAGGCAACCCAACCATTGGTACATTAGGATAGTGTAATTCGAGTCATAGATTGCTTTTATTTCGTTTAGATTTTAGTTTAAAAAAGATACCTTGATCCGTTTGTTAAATGTGCAGGAACAGGCAGGGTCGATACCATCGACACACTAGTCGATGGTATCGACATGGGTTCAGGTTGACACCAGTAAAAATCGCACTGCGTCGATACTATCGACACCACCATCGATGGTATCGACATGGTCACAGGCAGATCGCAATAAAAGTGTCGATGGTATCGACACCCCAGTCGATACCATCGAGATCTCTGGAGAAGTTCAGACGAATTTTGCTCAGTCAACTTGATACCATCGACGGCCTCGTCGATGGTATCAACATCATCACAGGTTGAATGCAATAAAACGGCAGTGTCGCAATAAAAGCAAGTCGATACCATCGACCCCCATCGATGGTATCGACGAACATGTCACCGATCCGCACACAGACATCGACGACGATCGCACCAGCCACGTCAGCGATCCGGGTGCTGAGTCGATACCATCGACTTCCGTCGATGGTATCGACCCGTCAGCAATCCGGGTTTCTCGATCCAGCAAACGTCAGCCGTCGATACTCCCGAGGGAGGCGGCTACCCGCGAGATGTGTTGATACAATCGAACCGCGTCGATGGTATCGATAGGTCAACAGAGGCGCCGATCAAGTCTATTTAAGGGGACTTGCAACGTCATTTGACGTCACACCTTCATAGCAAGTATCATCCTTTGCGCCGAGCACTCCCCCGAGCCCTCCAAGATTTCCTAGAAGCATCATCGAGCGAAGATCTTCACCGAGTGGAGAATTTCTCTCCATCTTCACCGAGCTCTTTTCTTCTAATTCCATCTTCTCGCAACCATGGTGCACGTCGCCGGAGCGTCGTCCTCAAGCGCACACCCTATGGAGATCGAGGAGTTCGTTCCTCCCCCAACCGCTTCCGTCTCTCGTCCACGCCTAATTCATGCTTCCATGGAGGCGATAAAGGTCTACGAGGAGATAATGAAGCGAAAGTTCGAGCCCACCCGGTATGTGGACCGGGGCATGATCCAGGAGTTGGGATTCGAGGCCAACTTGGCCTATGTGCTTCATGGACAAGCACACAACACCAGAAGAAGCCTACGCCCTGAAGAGCTGCAGTACCATGCGGATGGGCAGCCGTTTTTCGGCGAATGGCCCACATACAAGGAACTGGTGGCGGAATTTATGGCGTCCCTTGACGTCTGCGTCGTGCCCAACGACGTGGTGGCGTCAGATCGTGAGTGGATAAAGGGCAGAGTGTCGTTCCGTTTGTTCAACATCAACTACAATATCACTCTGGTCCAGTTCAATCAAATCTTCAACTGGTTTCACTCTCCACACGATCACCGAAGGCCGGACTCCCGCACCGACTATGCAAAGATCTTCTCCGAGCTAGTTACAGTGCCGGCGGGGAAGAACGTGAGCTACCACAATGCAGCGGTAGCAGATTTTGAGCACCCGTTTGTCCGGGTCTTGCATAGGATGTTGAGCTTGACATTCTTCGCTCGAAGTGATCTTGCTTTGAGCAAGTTTCAGGAGAGTGACTTGTTCTTCCTTTACGCACTCCTGAAGCGTCAACCATGCAACTGGGGGGCATACTGGCTGCAGCGCGTCCTGGCGGTGAAAAGGAGTACAAGGAGGGCTCCAATCCATTTTGGTGGTCTTGTCACCAAGTTGGCGTCCTACTTGGGGCTGAACTTTCAGTCCATGACTCCGATTTCTACGCGGAGTAAGGTGAACGTGCAACACTTGCACCGTTCAAACCTCATTCTTCTCCGGGACGGGTTGGCGTACGCTCATTGCCACATCAACCAAGCTTATCAGGAGAGCTCACTATCGGACGACGTCTTCAACATTGAGGGCGTGCAGCACTTCCGGTGGCCAATCATAGCCATCGAGTCCTCCAAGGAAGAAGGCGGCGACGACGAGCAAGAAGCCGAGGCTGAAGAGGAAGAGGAGGCTTTCACACCTCTTCGAGCACGTGTGGCACCACGGAAGCGTCCTAGGATGCATCTGGGTGCATCTTCATCATCTCAGCCCCCACTGCCATCACCACAGCAAGAGCAGCCAGCCGAGGATCCCTACTCCATGCAAGGGATGTACACCATGCTGCAGGATATCCAGCAGACTCAACAGCAGCATCTGGCCATGTATGCCGGCATTCATGAGACTACGAGCCGGCTACTCAAAAATCAACGGGCTATGTTCGAGAACGAGCGGCTCATCCTCGCCAACCAAGAGCAAATGCACAACCGGTTGCAGCGGATAGAGACGCAACAGGAGCCCTTCTTCGACCATTACTAGAGTCGAGACTACTTTGGAGGCTATCCACAGCCTCCGCCGAGGACCCAATATGATCCAAGCTTCCAGGGGGAGTACCCGTCTTGGGATCCTACGGCCCCGCAATACCCACCACCACCTCCGCAGGATTGATCAGGGTATCATTGTTCCACCCTTAAGTTGGTTTTTGACTATGAGGCCATAGTCGAATTCAAGCTTAGGGGGGTGGCTGGAATAGCTCTATCTTTTATCTTTTCTTTTGTTGTTTTTAGTTTTTGCTTTGTTATTTGTTCTTGCAATTTTAGTTTTTGTTTAGGATCCACATCTATCTAGTGTAACCGTGGATGTCTTAAAAAAATTGTCATCTCGCTATTTTCATGGGAAATCTAAGGGAATTTAAAATTTTTGTGTCTTTTGGATAGCTTGACTTGGTTGTCTTTGGGAAACTTGTCCTATGAAAATGATTGATTATGTCAAATATAAAGAAATATGTCACACCCACACCCCTGTGGACTCATGAAAAGTGGATAGTAATGGTTGTTTGAGCCTAACCTAATCAAATGGGAATGAGACCTTAATTGGATATAAGAGAGAGAACCCTTTGAACTACCACACATGTCAGTCAGGAGGGACACATAGTATTCTTCTAAGGTTCAGTCACTTAATCTTGTGATCATTCCACTTCATATTTTTTCATAATCCACCTAAGAATTGGAAGTAAAGTACAGTTTTAATTTCTTTTGCGTGCATAACATTTAGATAGGATTTGCATTGTCATTTTCTATACTTTTTGCATAAAACGAGAAAAATATATAGTGATTCATGCACATTACCTTTAGGTGCATGTCATGTAGTTGCACTCATAACTTTCATGATTTTCATGCTTAAGTACACCATGTACCTCAGTTTTTCCTAGAAAGTGATCTAAACTTTTCCATACCCTCGAAATAATGCAAAGATTTCCAATCATGAAGAAAATGGCCTTATACATGTATCTCTAAGCAATTATGGATATGTGGGCTAAAAGAAATAAAAAAAATATGAAAATATGAAAAAAAAAGAAAAAAAAAGAGAATTTAGAAGGAAATGGAATAAGAGGGAGAAAGGAACATGATATCACTTGCATAACAGGGAAATTGAGTACATGATGTGGCTTAATTAGATTTCTATCTCATTTTGAGGTGGAAGGTTAGTGCATGCATCATTCCACCCAATTTTAGGCATTAGGGCATTTTCAATGTGCAATTGCATCATTTAGGACATTTTGTTATATGCATATTGAAACTGTGCAATACTTCTAAGATTCTTCCATGAACCACCCATTCCATCCACCCGTTGCTCGGATTGGTAGGCCACCGTGATTTTCTCTTCACTCATGTTTATCAGGAGAACTGCTTCCATGTAGATGGTAGTTAGGGCGAGCAAAGTAGTGTAGGCGATCACAAGGTGCACCAAGGCTGAATCGGAGAACCTTATTATGTTAACTGCCTTATGTGATAGTGTTCATCAGTTTGAAGGATAATTTCTTTTATTGATGATTATTGTCGCCTGTAGGGTAATTACTGTTCTGTGGTTAGGAAAGGCCGGTTTGAGAACGTCCAGTGGGAGTCATGTGGGATGTGGGGTGATGTGTTGATTTTTAGTTGACATCTGCAATTCTATTCTAAGGATTAGTTGCTCGAGGGCGAGCAATGTTTAAGCTTAGGGGAGTTTGATGCGAGGATTTTGAGTCGCATTTATAGACCTATTTCATATGTGTTTTGTGCCTTAATTACTCATTTTCATGGATAATATTTCATAATTCACTTAATTCGGTCTTTGCCATCATATTATATCAAATCCCCTTTGTTTTACTATTTTGAGCATTATTTATCATCTTATTATAAATTGTGTGGATTTACTTGGTCTTGTTGTGAAATTTCAAGAAAAATTAGTATCTGCTTTCGTCGATACCATCGACGGAAGTCGATACCATCGACCAAGCCACATGTTGCCAGCCGAGAAGAGCAGCACAGAGTCGATACCATCGACACCCAAGTCGATGGCATCGAGATTACTTCAGACTGCTGGCGAGGATGTTGTCGATACCATCGACGAAAGTCAATGTCATCGACACGAGGAGAGCTACAACGTCGCTAAAAGACAAAACTGACGCTACAAGAGTCGATACCATCGACACCCCAGTCGATGGTATCGAGATCACCATAGGCGCTCAGAATAAAAGAAAGGAAAGCAGCCGCTAATCCGCTGGGTCGATACCATCGACCCGCGTCGATGGTATCGACGCCGGCAGATATGCGTTGGATCTGTTTTGATCTCGATCGGACGGCTGTTGTTATTTGACGACCTAATTAGGGACTTATACCTAATGACGGCCGCCCAGACGAGAGGAGGATCTCATTTTTGGATTGCACGAGTGCCGAGGAAGGAGAGAAAGGAGAACGGAGGCCAGAAGCTTATCCCGGGTGATTCAGACACTGCCAAAGACGATTTCCACCACTGACAGGCGGGGAAGCTCGTGTTCTACGCCAAGGATCTGCCGGTTCTTCTCCGTTCAGGGGTTTTCCCACTTGTTTCCCGTTTTTCTTATGAATTCCCCCATTTCTAGCATGTATTCGTGTGAGATGAACATGAGAGGCTAAAACCCTCAATCTTTAGGACCGGGAGTAGCCTGGGAATACATTGTATGACATTTTTATATTGATAATTCATAGTTTCTCTCTCAAATCCGTGGTATAGATTCATTTTCTCCATTTCTATTGTTATGCTTGATCACCATAATAATAACTTAATGCCCTAAATCACTTCGACAGAAGGATTAACGGTTGAAAAGAGACGAAATCTACATTAATTAATAAAACCCTTGACAGAGGAGTTGTAAAATTAATGGTGGGAACTGAGGGACCGTTTATAATGCACTTAGTTTAGGGGAATGATTACTACGACGGTGGAATCAACCTAAGCCTAAGTAGTGAATTACACCACGACAGTGGGTAATTCTGTATTTAGGCCACTACCCGGATAGAGAGAGAAGTGTGAGGAATTATATGAAACCTAATACAATGTTGACCCGCGGTGAAACCACCATCCTAAAGATATCCTTTTTAATGGATTAAATTAACCTTTAATCGATTGTTTTCTTTGTTTGATTTTTATTTTCTTTTAATTTCAACAACAAAACCCTACTTTGTTAATCGGTCTAGCTGATTGCGATTAGTTAGTAGAAGTCTCCAATAATTCACGTATCCCTGAGTTCGACTCGGGCCTCACAAGGCCTATATTACTCGACGTGTATACTTGCGTTTAAGCTCGTAGTAAAATACACGTCAACAGGCCAATTTGTGGCTCTCCTAAGCCAAAGGTATCAACCACCAGATCTGAGCTAAGGTTGGAAACTAGCCATGCAGACCCAAACCACACACACAAGGCACACGACATAGCTTTGTCTAGGCCCATGCTATAAAACTTTGGTCTATTAATCCTCAAAATGCTCATTATTTCACCAATTTCAAACCTTAATAACTTCCTCTAGGAACATCCAATTTCTACCAAATTTTAACCATAGCTTCCCTACTTCTCAAGGTACATTCTACTCTAATTTGGTGACAAAACTAAACTATTTTTTCATCCAATTTATTATTCCAAAAAGGCATAAAGTAGGAATCTTAATCATGATATTAACCTCAATCAACACTCCAACTTTACTAGAACACTTGGAATTCTTAAAACAACTCATGTATGACTTCACTTGTGTCATTGGACATTTTAGGATTCCAAAAGTCGACTCCATCACATCCTACACACCTTAAAAGAAATTTTGTCCTCGATATTAAGCCAGAATCCACTTTATCACATCATATACATCTTAAAAGAACTTTTGTCCTCTAAAGTAAACCATACTCATACTTCTAGGTAAAACCTTATCTTGCCTTCATCCACATGTAGGAAGTATTCTATGTGTAGAATATCCGCAAAGGTTACCTAGAACCATGTATCCAAAGCAATATTAGGAGGTTTCAAAAGCATCAAGGATGAAACCTCACTCCATAGACAGCTCAAACAAGGGTTTAGAAGCTTAGGTTATGTCATTACATATCTCATATGTTAGAGTTGCTTCCTTATCTTAACTCATGCATTAATATTCAACATCATACTATCACATTCCAAAGAATTTAACTAAAGTTAACCGATTATGTCAAGGTGTAATCAGCATTTATTGAGCTCATTGTTAGGACATGTTCAAGATTTACATATGTCTTTAAGGAGGGTTTTACTAAAGTTAACCCATTTTATCCATCTAGATCAGATCAAGGTGTCATAATCATTATGTTGTGCTAGTTGTCAAACTATATTTTACCTCTTTATTAAGCACTAAGATTAACACCTCTTATAACATGTTTCATTCATATGATCTTATTTCATTGCTCGTAATAAATTACAACATATACTAGCGATTTCATCACAAGATTAACCAACAATTTCATATTAGCATCATTATTCATATATATGGTTAACTATTTCTACTTTGATGTTATTAAACCATCTCGACATTTTTTATCATGTCATATCCACTATCATATCTCAAGATTGGATCACATATTATGATCATATTCACATATATTATATCATGGTTGTGCTGCAGAAACTTATGTGAGTGGCTTATCAAACATATATAGAAACTTCATTTACTCCAATTGAGGTTCTCCTGACCCATATCATGAGGGTAGGGCCATTCTCAATTTCTATGAGCTAACTCAACTCAATGAGTATGTAAGGAGAGTGAAATCACCCCTTTACTAAAATATGGTAAACAAAACACCATTGGAAAGCAGCGGAATAAAAAAATAACTGACTATATTCAATTTCATAAAAGGTTTACAAAAATACATTAAATTCTCCCATTAGGGTTTACATCAAGACACACATTCAGGATCTAGAGAGAGGGAAGTCCAAACTACTTCAAATCTTGTCTCCAAAGCAACATCTCCAAGAGCTAGGTCCAAGCCAAAAGCTATATACTCCTTGTCTTGTTCATCACCTTGCTCATCACCTGGGTGGTTGGGAAAGCACCCAGCAAAAGGGAGAGAAAAACAAGGTATGCGTCAAATAATGAATAAGTACAAGATAAAAGGAAATCATATGAAACATAAATATATTGAATCATCATAAGATGAGAGGGACAAGAGAATGAGGCATGTAACAAAATAGATTCTTACCATTACAAAACATATAAGAAGTAGCATGCATGATATTAATTGGACTACATTAACTAAGTAGGGTTGAGGCACCCACCGAACCTCAACCTATCGGTGAGGGTAGAATTCATACATTCCCAATCACCTATCAATTTTTTTAGGGGAGGAATAACACATTCCCCAAGGGAAGAATAAGACGTTCCCCAAGGTGATTATTTACACGCCCTCTATGGGTGGTTGTACATAAGTACCACTACTATAGTTAAATAGCCAAATAAACCATTTTGCTAAAAAAATAGTAAAGTGGAAAGATAAATCATCATATTATTACAACTTGGTGGTGGGGTTCCAAGACCCAAGAATAATGTTTTGAAACTGATTTATGAGGCAAGTATAGCAAAAGATTCAAGAGTATATGAAATAGGATTTAATAAAGCCTCATTATAGAAAAATAGGTTAAGGAACAATTATTCCCAACTTAAGGTGTAAATGCACATACATAAATAGAGATTGCACATACATAGCACATACCTTTCATTATGATTTATATTACCAACTTTCATCACTTGATTGAGTCCATGATCAATTTTTCCTATTTTCAATTCATATACATGTATTAGAAAGATATATATGCATTAAGGTAGAGAAAACTCATATTTTTACTTTTTTTATCCAACCCTCGATTTAGACTATGAAAACATCACCATAGACTTAGTTAGGTTCTTCTAATTAAGAAAACATATAATTTTGCATATTTTGGAGTTACGATGATTAGAGTGTACTTTTGGTGTTTTTCTTAAGTGATTAAATCATTTTCTAGAAAACCACCATTGACAAAACTCAAAACCAATACTTGAAAATATTATTATTGAAAATAAAATGTTTTTCTGAGTTTAGGACGTATTTTACTTTAGTTTTTGGACAAAGGAATCAAAAGTTATGAATTATTGAAATTCGGCCAATCAGAAACTGACACATCATCAAACCAAACGAGATAAGCAAAGAGAGAGAGAGAGGGAGACAAAACACCATTCGACTAATATTATGGTTTTAGATTAATAGTTATCCAAACTAGATCTTCTAGCGAAGGTAAACCGGTAAGAAACCATAACCCTAGATGAACATGGTAAATAGAGATGGAAATCATCGATTTTAAACATAGATGCATGAATTTTAAGCATGTACTAAGCAATATATGAGAAGTGGGTTATGAAACTCACCTCTATGGAAGATAATAAGGTCCAAACAGCAAGGATCCGAGCTTATAAGGTCTGGTTGCTCCAAGCCTAGCTCCTTTCTTGGACAAAGATCACCTTCTCAACTTAGAGGTGATTAAACCCTAGCAAAAGAGCATAGAGATGAGGTGTTTTAGGGTTCTAGATGGGGTTTCACCATGGAAGTCATTGGTTACGACCTGTAATAAGGTGTAAGGAAGACTAACAGTATGCAAATAGGGAAGGAAGGGAGGAAACTTACTAGTTTTGGTCGAATTCACCAAGGAGGAGCTTTAGAAACCCTAATAGAGCAATTTGGAAACCCTAGGAGCCTTCTTCACCAAGCTAGGCTCCCTCTATTACCTTGGGACAACAACTTCGTGGCCAAATACAAAAGGAATATTCTCTAAGCTAGTGGAAAGAAAAGGAGAGTAAGAGTTTTCGAATTGTGAGTTGGGAAGGGGTATACATGACTATATATAGAAAGAGGTGAAGCATGAGGAGTCTTAAGGGACTTTCCATGTGTCTTTAGCCTAGGGATTGATAGCCATACAAGAGGATAGCTCATAGAGGCTTCATGCATATCAAAAGTCGGTTCTAAGATCCCATAGATTATTCTAGGCCATCCCCACCGTTTTTCAAGGAAGAAATAACCTCATTGGTTGATAGCTTTTAAGGATAAGCATATTTATAAAGAGGGTTATCCCTATAATGCCCTTGGAAAGAAATACCATCAAAACAAGGTAAAACTATATTCTACAATGGTTTAAAATATCTTTAGTGGTAAAAGAATATCTAAGGATTATAATCAGTTGATAATTTGCAAAGAAAACCTCCCAATTGGGTAATTGCATAAAAGTCCAGAATGTACTTAAAATTGCATAACTTGCACAAACAACATCCAAATCAAACCAACTTTGAAACTTAGCCTCATTTTATGTTTTCAAATCATATAAAAAAGTTATATTAAGGTTTATAGCACTTAATTATGGTAATTAAGCTTTCACTGAGGTATTTGTGCATAAACCCTTATATTGGTACAATTAAAGAATAAATGTTCACTAAACCACTATAAATTCCACTAATTAAATAGAAAGGCCAATAAGGATAGAAATGAAAGGAAAAGATGGGAAAGAGGATCAAAAGACAAAATTTCAGAATTTGGTATGTTACAATACTCCACCCCTTAAAGAGGATTTCGTCCCTGAAATCACAAGCAAGAAGGGAAGGGTGAGTGTGCAACATCTCATCACAAAACTTCAGGTTATTTCTCCAACCTTAACTTCGACCAAACAATTCATCAACATATAGTCCACAAGCATCTCAACATAGGTAAGGTTCTCAAGGATCACCTAGGTTCCATTGTTTAGATATTCTTTTTAAGAGATTTAACATTATTTACATTTTTGGCTCATTAAGATTATATTTATTATTATATCAAATTATCCTTATTGTTCTTTTAATTGTGTCATGTCATATTTACTTTGCTTCCAAAAGAGTTATATTTCATTATTATGCTTGAAACCATATGTATTTCTTATTTAACTCATTATGAGTTTTAGCACAATTAGAGTTTACTCAATTATCAATATACTTAATTATTATCCTTAATAATTGGATTTAGTCTCTATTATCAATATATTGAATTATAACAAATTGTTTTGCATGAATCAAGACATTTTATCCAACTTGTTACAAGTAATCCAAATAATGTCACATTAATCACTTATATCTATATTTAACATTATCACATTGTCACATTAACTTTTTTATTCACATTATGCATCATTAATCATTCTCTCATATTTATTCACTTCTTATTATCGATTATGAACATATGTATGAATCAATTACTTCTTATCCATATTGAAGTCATTATATATATATATTAATGGTAAAGGTGGGACATATTACATATTAATGATTTGATTCACATACTAAGTCACTAGGTGATTAATTAGGTGTGTATTAGAGAACAAGGTGATATGTATTTCATATTGATTACCTGATTAATCTATGATTTATGTGTATTAAAGTATGTTAACCGATTATGGAACCTAATGTCATTAATGTATCATGAAAGGCATTAATGATATATATGTTAAGGTTAGATGATTACAATTTAGGGCTCAGGTTAATATGATCACTATATTTTACTTAGCATGTATTAAGTCCAAGATTAGGTTACAATTATCTTGCTTGTCATTTCATAAGGGTTTATTGGTTTATGACATGGGCAACACCATGCATATCTGTTAGAATTAATATATGAGTTACTCATATTATGTGCATTAGGTATTCATTAGGGTTTGAACATATAAATTATTCCTAAGATGATCATTATATCTTCATTAATATATAAACAAACACGTTAGGCTATAAATATAACTTGTTTGGACCCCACTAAGGCTTCAAGCACAACAACCTCCTAAGTATGGGGTTAGGGTTTCTAAAGATAGTGTAGATAGATTTCAAGATGTCAAAGGGCTCCATCCCCCTAAAGAGGATTTTATCCTCGAAATCTAACCACCCAACATCATCAAACTAACTATAATCCACCCCTTAAAGAGTTCAACCTATCAAGCCAAACTACACTAGGGTTAAAGGATGAGTCTAACTTAACCATGTACAAGATCCATCACACTTCCACTGCACACTCTGATAGCTCACTTAACCCCAAACTTCAAAGTCTAGGTTCTAAGGATAACTATCCAAACATGTGGTCCTATGAGTCATAAGGAAACTAGTCTTGGTATCCATCCTCAAACTAGTCACCATAAACCTAAAACTTAGGGTTCCCAAAGATATACAACATAGATGTCTAAGGTCACTATTGCCTAAAAGAAAACTATTTTAGACAATCCATTTCAGCTTAGGCCAGGCCGGTATCATATGGATCTGGGAGTCCTCATAAACCAAGCAAGTGGTGCGGAGGAAAATATTGCCAGCCCCCAGAATCTGATCCTTTCTAGACACCTTTGCTTCAACTTCATGCCCTAATAGTTGCCTAAAGCCAAACCTAAACAACATTAAGTTATGCACATTTTAGTAATGAGTATTTTAGGGTTTTATTCATCATGATACTAATGTAGAACTATCGGGTCCTAAATCAACCTTTCATCATGTATAGGTCAATTATAGGGCAACCATGTCACCTAAAGGAACTATGTAAGGCAAGGATTCTAATTAGGGAGATAAAACTGAAATAGTCATATTCCGACTACCATGGGCTCTGATACCATGTTGTAAGGAGAGTGAAATCACCCCTTTAGTAAAATATGGTAAACAAAACACCATTGGAAAGCAGCGGAATAAAAAAATAACTGACTATATTCAATTTCATAAAAGGCTTACAAAAATACATCAAATTCTCCCATTAGGGTTTACATCAAGACACACAATCAGGATCTAGATAGAGGGAAGTCCAAACTACTTCAAATCTTGTCTCCAAAGCAGCATCTCCAAGAGCTAGGTCCAAGCCAAAAGCTATATACTCCTTGTCTTGTTCATCACCTTGCTCATCACCTGGGTGGTTGGTAAAGCACCCAGCAAAAGGGAGAGAAAAACAAGATATGCGTCAAATAATGAATAAGTACAAGATAAAAGGAAATCATATGGAACATAAATATATTGTATCATCATTATATGAGAGGGCCAAGAGAATGAGCATGTAACAAAATAGTTTCTTACCATTACAAAACATATAAGAAGTAGCATGCATGATATTAATTGGACTACATTAACTAAGTAGGGTTGAGGCACATACCGGACCTCAACCTATAGGTGAGGGGAGAATTCATATATTACCAATCACCTATCAAATTTTATAGGGGAGGAATAACACATTCCCCAAGGGGAGAATAAGACGTTCCCCAAGGCGATTATTTACATGCCCTATGTGGGTGGTTGTACATAAGTACCACTACTATAGTTAAATAGCCAAATAAACCATCATGCTCAAGAAATAGTAAAGTGGAAAGATAAATCATCATATAATTACAACTTGGTGGTGGGGTTTCAAGACCCAAGAATAATGTTCTGAAACTGATTTATGAGGTAGGTATAGCAAAAGATTCAAGAGTATATGAAATAGGGTTTAATAAAGCCTCATTATAGAAAAATAGGTTAAGGAACAATTATGCCCAACTTAAGGTGTAAATGCACATGCATAAATAGAGATTGCACATACATAGCACATACCTTTCATTATGATTCATGTTACCAACTTTCATCACTTGATTGAGTCCATGATCAATTTTTCCTATTTTCAATTCGTATACATGTATTAGAATGATATATATGCATTAAGGTAGAGAAAACCCATATTTTTAGTTTTTATAGCAGGAACTCGATTTAGACTATGAAAACATCACCATAGACTTAGTTAGGTTCTTCTGATTAAGAAAACCTATAATTTTGCATATTTTGGAGTTACGATGATTAGAGTGTATTTTTGGTGTTTTTTTAAGTGATTAAATCATTTTCGAGAAAACCACCATCAAAAAAACTCAAAAACTATACTTGGAAATATTATTATTGAAAATAAAATGTTTTTTTGAGTTTAGGACGTATTTTACTTTAGGTTTTTGACAAAGGAATCAAAAGTTATGAATTATTGAAATTCGGCCAATCAGAAACTGACACATCATCAAACCAAACGAGATAAGCAAAGAGAGAGAGATGGAGGAAAAACACCATTCGACCTAATATCATGGTTTTAGATTAATAGTTATCCAAACTAGATCTTCTAGAGAAGGTAAACCGGTAAGAAACCAAAACCCTAGATGAACATGGTAAACAGAGATGGAAATCATCGATTTTAAACATAGATGCATGAATTTTAAGCATGTACTAAGCCATATATGAGAAGTGGGTTATGAAACTCGCCTCTAGGGAAGATAAGAATGTCCAAACAGAAAGGATCCGAGCTTATAAGGTCTTGTTGCTCCAAGCCTAGCTCCTTTCTTGGACAAAGATCACCTTCTCAACTTAGAGGTGATAAACCCTAGCAAAAGAGCATAGAGATGAGGTGTTTTAGGGTTCTAGGTGGGGTTTCACCATGGAAGTGCATGGTTTAGTCCTGTAATAGGGTGTAAGGAAGACTAACAGTATGAAAATAAGGAAGGGAGGCAACTTACTAGTTTTGGTCGAATTCACCAAGAAGGAGCTTTAGAAACCCTAATAGAGCAATTTGGAAACCCTAGGAGCCTTCTTCACCAAGCTAGGCACCGTTTATTACCTTGGGACAAAAACTTTGTGGCCAAATACAAAAGGAAATATTCTCTAAGCTAGAGGAAAGAAAATGAGAGCAAGAGTTTTTGAATTGTGAGTTGGGAAGGGGTATACATGGCTATATATAGAAAGATGTGAAGCATGAGGAGTCTTAAGGGACTTTCCATGTGTCTTTAGTCTAGGGATTGATGTCCATGCAAGAGGATAGCTCATAGAGGCTTCATGCATATCAAAAGTCGGTTCTAAGAACCCATAGATTATTCTAGGCCATCCCCACCATTTTTCAAGGAAGAAATAACCTCATTGGTTGATAACTTTTAAGGATAAGCATCTTTATAAGGAGGGTAATCCCTATAATACACTTGGAAATAAATACCTTAAAACCAAGGTGAAACTAGGTTCTCCAATGGTTTAAAATCTCTTTAGTGGTAAGGGAATATCTAAGGATTAAAATTCAGTTGATAATTTGCAAAGAAAACCTCCCAATTGGGTAAATTGCATAAAAGTCCAGAATGTACCTAAAATTGCATAACTTGCACAAACATCCAAATCAAACCAAATTTGAAACTTAGCCTCATTTTATGTTTTCAAATCATATCAACAAGTTAGATTAAGGTTTATAGCACTTAATTATGGTAACTAAACTTTCACTGAGGTATTTGTGCATACACCCTTATATTGGTATAATTAGTGAATAAATGTTCACTAAACCACTATAAATTCCACTAATTAAATAGAAAGGCCAATAAGGATAGAAATGAAAGTAAAAGATGGGAAAGAGGATCAAAAGACAAAATTTCAGAATTTGGTATGTTATAGAGTAATCTCGTAAACAAAACTTTATCTTCCCTTCTTAGTCTAGGGTTCTTGGATTACCTCATTGGCACCAGTGATAGCGTTACATGCTCTATCTACATATGCACAAACCAAAACAACATGAAACTCTTTTCATATGTTCTTTACTCGAGACATGCTTACCCAAAACTCTCTTATATATACAACCACTAGATTCCTACAAGGAATCACCAACCCGAGCTGAGGCTTCACAGAAACTAACATTGTTACTTCCTCCAGGGTCTTGGGCATCTCTCCCTCACCCAGATGGTAGGTTCTCATATTCATATTCACATATGCATATATAACCAACCTCTATCTAAATCTAGGGTTTGGTCCTCCCAAGGACATCTAGGTTCAACATTTCTATAGGAATCATGCATAAAGCGACTCAACTCTATCACTCAGGAGTAGTCTAGTTTAGGACATATCACATCATATATTTCTCATCTTTCTCATATCTTGGAGTTTAGGTTCTCTGACCTTCTCCATGTGGGTCTCACTCTCTCTAGAGTTAACCCTAAAATTCTTCCTAACCCTAGAGGTCCTCCTTCATAAAAGAGATTGAGGCTCGTGTTGATTCACATCCTTGTCTTAGCTTAGCTTATCTTATCTCATAAAAGCCTAGTTACTTGCATCATCAAAACTTATATTAAAACCTACAATCTAAACTTAGATCCTCAAAGATAGCATTGATTATCATAAGCCATCTTATATCATCTATATAAGACCTACGTCATATCGTCAAAACTTATATCATCTATTCCATCTATCATATATTCCAACAAGGCTATAGATATCTAATCTAGAGCAACTCTCTCTTCTAGACTGATGTCATTCACTTTCACTTAGGTTGCATGACCACCTCCTACTCATACATGTGTGGGGACACATTTTTTGTAATACTTACATATATAATAAAATATTATATAGTTTACTTCGATAAAACATGTGTCAGAGAAAACTACCAAGGTTCGATCTGATTGGAATAAAAAACCAAATCCAAAAAATGAGTGTCCCACACATAGTAGAGAGTACAGTGTCATGAAAACTGGTGAAAGGGGTGAGAACATGGTGTAGACTGGTGTAGCTACCCAAAACATAGATGCATAATATGTCAAAGGTTTCTCTTCCCGTGATGTACACCATTTCCAAATAATGCAACGTCCCATACCACTGCATTATAAGGAAAGAACGACATCCAAGGACCTGCTATACAATAAGCACCGGTCTAGACCTAGTTCTCGGACTTCTAGGTGCTAACCTAGAGGCTAGGTCATATCTAGCCTCTATAAGATGACTAATCTAACCCTAAAGATTATTAAGTTCAAGGATTTATTTAGTTTGAGTTGCATAATGAGAAAATGTTAGGCTTTGCTATTTTTCATGCTCTGATACCACATGTGACGTCCCCAAATTTTCTAAAACTTAATCTGATGTGAGACATCCAAATTGTATCCCTCACCTTAGTGATAATCCCAATTTAAACATCACACACTAGGCTAAGAAAGAGAAAATCAAAGGAGTCAGAAGGAAACAATTAGTAGCACATGCACATGAACAATAATAAAACCATACAACACATGTTCACCATTCAACACATAATTACAACATGAATTGTTACATCATTTGATATTACATATTGAATAGAAAACTTATACATATACATGTACTACCACTAAACTACAGGATCTTAAGATAACAGGTCCACCTGTACATCAGCTCGCCACACAACTCTTAACTACTGGATCTTTAAGATCACATGTCCACAACCTAAACAAAAGATTACATGTGGTACACGTCAGCACAGTATTCAGGAATATTGTACTGAGTACGCCTACATGTCTTTTATTTACCTCTCATCATACCTTGGCAATAAGATAAAACTAATACTTGGCAATAACAAAAGAAATATAACAAAAGGCATATACTCAAACAAAGATGTTTATTAACAAAAGAGAACACATCTTTTAGCATGCCTTTCCATTATATGTAAATTTGATCAACCACATTCACTATTCTACCAAAGAGATTTAGTGCTCACATGTACTATTCTGCCAAAGAGATTTAATACTTATATAAATGCACTATTCTACCAAAGAGATTTAGTACTTTCATCAATGCACTATTCTACCAAAGAGATTTAGTGCTATCATATAATGGATCAGAGATCTTATGTTTCATGAGTTCATAGCCATAAGTATGAAAATCTCAAGCAACATAGCATACAAGAACAATCATTTCATCCAATATCATAGCCAAGTGTTTTACTACACATATAACACAAGCATATTGTATAATAAGCCAAGTAAGAGGTGATGGTGTACCTTAGATCAAGATATATTAATCATTATTGGATCCTAGATGGGTGATTAGATTCTCTAGAGGGGGGGTGAATTGAGCTGAATGCACTTAAACAAAATTCATTAAACCTTCAAGATATATCACAAGATAAGGTTGCTAAATAGGAAATTTGTGTGCAACTAAAACATGCATAGCAAGGATGAGAGAGATTGATCAAACACAAGTAGACAAGCTATTTAGAGTGGTTCCACACTTCAAACTAGAAGTATGTCATTCCACTTACCTAGAGAGGTCAACCTCTAGGATTTCGTAACCATTGCATTCTTATATTCATTCATAAGACTTACAATACAAGACCAAACAAATGACTTACCTATCCAATACAAAGAGTCTTCAACCTTACCAAAGACTTACCCACTTTGCAAGGAGTCTTCCACCTTCTTCTAAGGACTTACCTACTCTTACACAAGTCTTCAGCCTTGCAAGAATTACCCACTCTTCTTGGATCTTCTGCCTTTGACTTCACCTTCACTCGGAGAAGCTTCCACCAAGGACATACCCACTTGAGCAAGGAGTCTTCTGCCTTCACCAAGGGCTTACCCACTCTAGCTCCAACTCTTCAGCCTTGATCTTCACCAAGGGACTCCTTCCCTTGTTCTTCTTCACCTCTCTTGAACAAGAGAGAGAACCTTCATCTTCATGATTGAAATGAGAGAAAGGGAGGTGGTGGAAGTGAGAGCCTCACAAGATATACATGTAGGACTAGCTTTCTTATAGATTTCCTACTCACTCTAATGGATGTAGCAAGTGATTAAGCTTAGAGAGAGAGAGGAGGCTGTAGGAGCACTCAACTATAGAATAGGAACCTCACATAGAGTTTGCATTGAATGCTCAACCTTTGAATGAAGCCCAAGGGGTCCTATTTATAGATGGGGATGCCTCTTAGCCTTTGGGAACACTTGAGAATGAAAACTAGCCGTTTTGTGGCTTGGAACAGATATATTTTTACTTGTTGCAACTCCACAACGTCTAGAAGCACTTTTTTGCACTTTCCCATACAGTGCAATCAGTCGAGTTTCTATAAAGGTAACTCGACCGATCAAGTAAACGACAAGGCCGACACTCAAATGATCGGTCAAATTTGTCCTGACAAAATTTGACCGACCATTAGGAATCAAAATGGCCAGTTACTTGATCGGTCGAGTTCTGTGTATACACAACTCGACCGGTGCAATCTGCCGAAAATTGATCAAGGATGATCGATCAAGTTTTCAGGCTGAGAAACTCGACCGACAAAGTGCTTGTAATCAATTTTCAAAGTTGCATCTAAAGTGATCTAATATTCGATATAAGTTCTCCTAATGTTTTCTAAGCTTAATTACAACTCATACAATCATTACAAGTGATTTACAACATGATTCTAATGGATTTACATCATATTACAAAAACATGCACTTGTATGACTTTGACTTGTCTTTTCTCCAATTTGATATGCGCAAGTTAGGAATTTGGAGTGTGTTTATACCTAATCTGAAATCACTCAAGTAGAGACATTAGACACCAATATGTGGAATGGTTAGTCATCATCAAAACGCGGGTTTAGTCAATTTTAGACGTGAGTCAACATTGACCTAATTGACCTTGAGTCAACATTCTCCCCCTTTTTGAAGATGACAAATCATTCCATAAATGTATTGAAAGCATTTAAGTAAAGTCATACCTTTGGAGAAACCTAGGGGTTTCAATAGGATTGAGCTCATATGCTCCCCCTCAATTGATGTGCATGAAGTTCTCATACTCCCCCTCAATTGATGCTATTTCTCCTGCATGGTTAGCTTTCACAACATTTATAGAATAATATGTCTTCTACTCGTATATGTTCTACACATATATGTCTTCTCCCGTTTACCTTCTCCCCTTTACATGTACATACTTCTCCTCTTCATGTAAGACATGCTTTCTTCCTCTTTTAAAAGAAGACATACCTTTCTCCCCCTTTGTCATTTCAAAAAGTGGGGTTATGAAGAAATAAGAAACATCACTTGTTAAAGAGAAAGAAGATAACACAAAGTTATATAAGGAGAGTAGTAGAGCACATATAGGGGCTTGTCCAAGCATAGAAAGAAAAGCAAGTTAAAGCATATACTTGAACAACCCAAAAAGCAAGATAAAGTGCTGCAGAAAAACAATAAAACATAATTTTGACCCTCAAGATGACGGAATATGACCAAAAACCGTCAGAGCTCATTGCAAATCAATGAGTCTTGCTCAGAAGGTTGTTTCTGAATGAAAAACACTAGTCTTGCACCAAAAATTAAAACTGGAGCAAAATCTGCATAAAATCCAAAAATACTCCAAATTCTACATATAATGTAGATCTATGTACCCTGCATCACACTGTTATGCAAGCAACTCAAGATAGTAGATATGCAATTCAAGGAACAAGCTTGAGCATGTATGAGACTAGATACAAGCATAGCATATAGATGAGCAAAGATGCCAAATATATACAAGGTTAGAACTACATGTATATGAACTACTAGTAGATGATATCACAAGTTAGGACTACTAGTAGGATCTTGATCATAGCAAGAGATACCAAAAGATACACAAGATAAAGCAAGCTATGAGTAGATGTAGAGATATATCCAAACAAAGAGATAAGCAATTTTAGAAGCATGAAATGATATAACTCACATAGATATGTATCATTACCATAAGATGATTACCTCTAAGAACCTCAAGGTTGTATCAACATAAGAGATACACCTAGTTAGATGTAGCAAGTTAGAGCACAACGGAAGCAATTTAAGACACAACCAAGAGATCCAAAGAGTTCATCATCAAAACCTACAAAACAACTCAAAGAAAGTAATTGCAAGATATAGATATACCAATTTAGAGCAATTAGAGAGATATAGTTGTAAGCAAGATAGGCAATTTAGAAATGGCAATATGCATATATAAAGGTACCAAATTAGAGTGCCAAAGAATAAGGCTATTGGTTGAGAAAATCTAGTTGAGAGGGAAATTCTCATCCAATAAGACAATTGTGTATTTTGTGCACAGTGTTATCAGTCGAGTTACGTGCATTGACAACTCGACCGATGACAGCCGTTGGCAACACCCATTGCTGCCTATCGGTCGAGTTTCAAATAGGGCAAACTCGACCGACAGATCAGTTGTCAAAAGCACATATATTTCATAGAAACATATTTAAAGGCAAGCTAAATATACAAACCATATCCAAACATGTTTGAGGAAGTTAGTAATGCATTATAGAAGCATTAGAAATTGTTTTTGAGCAAGAGTGTGAAGAGAAACACAAATGACCACTTTTGACTCAAAAACCATATGTATAGTGGACACTAACTTGACAAAAACAAGTTAGAAAAGGTTATAAGCAAGAGAAACATTACCTTTGTGCTTACCATTCCTTTTTCCACTTATTGTCACCCTCTACACATCTCACCTTTCTTCTTTCATGTGGATTGAGAAGTCAATTTACAATTCAATGGCTCAAGTCAATCCATTTGCAAGTACCTACAAGAAGAAAGTTGAAATGGTCCCCAATCATGTTTTTGGGTCCGGAGGGGTTATCTTAGCAACCCAAGTCCTATTGCTCTTGAGTGCTTTCCTAAAAGGACAACAAGTAGAATAATGACCAATTTCATTGCAATAGTTGCATGTGCCCATAGTCTTGGAACTAGAGGATTCTCTATGGAATATTGGAGGTCCTTTACCTTTGATGTTCCTTTGACTACCATCATACCCCAAACCATGTCTACCAATTTGTTTGGTAGTATGGTGTAGGATATCATTAAGGCTCTTTCTTAACAACTAAGAATCTTTGCAAAGAAGATCTCAAACTATCATTATCATGCATAAGAGAAGTAATAGTAGAAGACAAATGATTGATATTATCTCTAGCATGCAAAAGATCATTTTCTAAGAAAAGATCTTTAGTTAAATAAGAATCTCTATTAATGTGAAGAGAAGCAACATCATTCTCTCTATTAGTAGAACTAGAACAAGATTCATGCACATTGATTTTAGCAAGCAAGGAGGCATTTTTTGTTTCTAATTTTTGCAAAGCAAAATCTTTGTCCTTGTTTTCAGATTTAAGAACATCGATATCATGCATGAGAGAATCAACAATTAAAGTATGCTCTTTATTAGAACTAGTCATGAGAGGTTGAGCTTCTAGAAATCTAATTTTATCAAGCAAACTAGCATTTTCAAGTTTAAGAGAGTCTACTTGGCTAAGACAATCATTTTTATCATCAAGAAAGCAAGAATTAGCATGCTCAAGATCATCTAATTCTACATGCAAATTATCAACAATTTTAGCAAGCTTTTTCTTTTTCCTTTTAGAAGACTTAAGAGAGGCATAAATATCATGAATAATAGCAATCAAGATTCTTTATCTAAAGAGTTTAGATTTACCTCACTTGAGTCTTCACTTGTTGATTCTATAAGAGCAAAATGGCATTCTCCTTCATCACTAGAGCTTGAGCTTGATCCTTCACTTGAATCTTCACTTGAGCTTGAGTTGGAGGAGCCACTTGAGATTAAGTGCCATTTCTCCTTCTTCTTGTGAATATGGGTCTTTTTGCCTTGTTGGATCCTAGATGGGTGATTAGATGCTCTAGAGGGGGGTGAATAGTGCTGAATGCACTTAAAAAAATCATTAAACCTTCAAGATATATCACAAGATAAGGTTGCTAAATAGGAAATTTGTGTGCAACTAAAACATGCATAGCAAAGATGAGAGAGATTGAGCAAACACAAGTATACAAGCTATTTAGAGTGGTTCCACACTTCTATGTCAGTCCACTTACCTAGAGAGGTCAACCTATAGGATTTCATAACCATTGCATTCTTATATTCATTCATAAGACTTACAATACAAGACCAAACAAAGGACTTACCTATCCAATACAAAGAGTCTTAAACCTTACCAAGGACTTACCCACTTTGCAAGGAGTCTTCCACCTTCTTCCAAGGACTTACCTACTCTTGCACAAGTATTCAGCCTTGCAGGAATTTCCCACTCTTCTTGGATCTTCCGCCTTTGACTTCACCTTCACTTGGAGAAGCTTCCAGCAAGGACTTACCCACTTGAGCAAGGAGTCTTCTGCCTTCACCAAGGGCTTACCCACTCTAGCTCCAAGTCTTCAGCCTTGATCTTCACCAAGGGACTCCTTTCCTTGTTCTTCTTCACCTCTATTGGATAAGAGAGAGAACCTTCATCTTCATGATTGAAATGAGAGAAAGGGAGGTGGTGGAAGTGAGAGCCTCACAAGATATACATGTAGGACTAGCTCTCTTATAGATTTCCTACTCACTCTAATGGATGTAGCAAGTGATTAAGCTTAGAGAGAGAGGAGGCTATAGGAAGCACTCAACTATAAAATAGGAACCTCACATAGAGTTTGCATTGAATGCTCAACCTTGGAATGAAGCCCAAGGGGTCCTATTTATAGCTGGGGATGCCTCTTAGCCTTTGGAAACATTTGAGAATGAAAACTAGCCATTTTGTGGCTTGCAACGAATATATTTTTACTTATTGCAACTCCACAATGGCTAGAAGCACTTTTCTGCACTTTTCCGTACAGTGCAATCGGTCGAGTTTCTATAAAGGTAACTCGACCGATCAAGTAAACGACAAGGCCGATACTCAAATGATCGATCGAGTTTGTCCTAAAAAAACTCGACCGACCACTAGGAATCGAAATGGTTAGTTACTTGATCGGTCGAGTTTTGTGTATACACAACTCGACCGATGCAATCTGCAGAAAATTGATCAAGGATGATTGGTTGAGTTTTCAGGCTGGGAAACTCGACCGACAAAGTGCATGTAATCAATTTTCAAAGTTGCATCTAAAGTGATCTAACATTCGACCTAAGTGCTCCTTATGTTTTCTAAGCTTAATTACAAGTCATACAATCATCACAAGTGATTTACAACATCATTCTAATGGATTTACATCATATTACAAAAATGTGCGCTTGTATGACTTTGACTTGTCTTTTCTCCAATTTGATATGCGCAAGTTAGGGCATTTGGTGTGTGTCTATACCTAATCTGAAATCACTCAAGTAGAGACATTAGAAACTAATATGTGGAATGGTTAGTCATCATCAAAACGCGTGTTTAGTCAATTTAGATGTGAGTCAACATTGACCTGATTGACCTTGAGTCAACAATCATCACATATTCCTGGGTCATCTATATCCATGTTAAACCTGATCAAGAAAAGATCATATACTATCATCAGATTCTCATCATTATAACCCTAGTTATGTCTATTTTAGGGTTTACCTTATCTCATTAGGATATGTGCATCATTACTTGCATTCTTATCTTATATTTGTCTTACTGATGTTGTTTTCCAGATTATGGTTCATTATCTGATCATTATGTTCCATATCCTTTTTGTGCACATATTACCCTAGGTTACATCATTAACCTAAATTAGGATTTCATAAAATGTATTAAGGATCATCTTCAGATAACATGGATTTTATGCTTAATCATGATTTCATAATTAAAACTGAGGTTCCATATACTGATATCAGCTACTCTGTAAACTTTCATCAATTATCAAGCATGTATGTATTTATTGTATATTAATTAGGGTTATTAGCCCTAATTAGCCATATTAAGCAAATTACATGATTTTGTGCACTCAACATCATAATTACTAACATCATATGGATTATAAACATGATTTATGATCTACTGATATTTTCTCATAATTTTATGCCATCATTTGGTATTTATTATCCATTAAACAAGCATTACACATCTTACATGATATAACTGAGATTACTGCCTCAAAAGCATGATATTATGCTTTCATTGTGTTCTACTCATTTTACTGAATGTTTTGGTACCTTGATTGTATTTTTCTGATATTCGTACTAATTTCTACGAATTATTGAAGTTCTGAGCATTTGGGATATAATTACCTCACCAACCAATTGGAGACTGCCACGTGGCGAACACAGGGGTGCAGTTCAATATTTTCCTAGATGGGACCTAATCTAGATCCTGGGTTGGATCCACGGATCCATGGATCCACTAACTCAGGTCGCTCGTCCCCCCTTTCCCCATTCTCACGAGCCTCGCGGTCCCCTATTTCCTCTGTGAGACAGGGCACTGTCACAAGGGGAGAGCTCCAGCAAGAAAGGGATCGGGCTCAAGTGCTCCTCGTCGGCTCTTCATGCCTCAATGATGATCAACGTCCATCAGCCTCCCTTCGTGACTAAGAAGCACCCTACGACCTCTGGTTCTCCGTCTAGGTGGGAGCGCCACCACCACCTTTGGCTGTGGTGGATCAAAGACGCAAATCCCCTCTGCTCCTCCTCGCGTCGATATGAAGACGCCATTAGTTTCACAAGGATACTACGAACTCATCCAAGACATTGATCCACGGCGGTCTGCACTCCATAGGCACCGCCGAATTCATCTTCTTCCTTGGTGTGGGTGAGCTCAGCGCCTGGTACCTCTATCATCGGGGTCCTCTTTTCCATGAGGGATCTTCTCCTCAGACCTCTTCCTTGTTTCCCTACCTTCATTTCTCCTCAAACTATATTCTTCCTCCATTCTCTACTCCTAGCAACAACTTTCTCACAGTAGTGGAGAGGCAAGGCCTCGTTCTACCTATTGGAATGGTTCCACATCTCGTCTAAGGGCTCTCCTCACTCCTCAATTCGAGTAAAAAACAATTGTTCAGTTAGATATCCCCCACCTCACCCCATGATTTGGATGAGTGGTGGCTGGGAGGGCTTGGTGTTAGCTCTCCCACGATCTCCATTGCAACGGGAGGTAGGAGGAGAGCTCCTGGTCATCTGATCGTCATCCAAGGGCTGGTAGTGCCCCACAAACAGGCCAATCTGTGGCTCTCCTAAGCGACAACATTCGACCACCAGATCTGATATCTAAGGGTGGAAACTAGCCACGCAGACCCAAACCACACACACAGGGCACGTGACATAGCTGAGTCTAGGCCCATTCTATAAGACTTTGGTCTATTAATCCTCAAAATGCACATTATTTCACCAATTTCAAACCTTAATAACTTCCTCTAGGAACATCCAATTTCTACTAAATTTGAACCATAGCCTCCCTACCTCTCAAGGTACATTCGACTCGAATTTGATAACAAAACTCAACTATTTGATCATCTGATTTATTACTCCAAAAAGGCATGAAGTAGGAATCTTAATCATGTAATTAACCTCAATCAACACTCTAACTTTACTAGAACACATGGGATTCTTAAAACAACTCAACATGTATGACTTCACTTGTGTCATTGGACATTTTAGGATTCCAAAAGTCCACTCCATCACATCCTACACACCTTAAAAGAAATTCCATCCTTGGGATTAAGCTAGAATCCACTTTATCACACTCAAACAACCACACATAGTTCATGTTTCTCATGGATACTCAAAACCACTATGTACAACAAGCATGTCTAACCCACGTACTTGCATGCATGGACAACTATGATATCCAACTCATCATGTCTCCTCTTTCTTTATCCACCGCTTAAGGTTTTTGGGTTGAGCATCATCGTTAGAGGATGTGTGAGGTCTCTTCCTCTTCCTGTAGGTTTCTTCCTCCAAGGATAACTCTCTCCTCGTCCTCCTATAAGAAGGTCTAACCTCGAAGATCTCCTGAGGGCCTGACAACACACGCTATGCAACCTGAGCATGTAACTAATCTTTAGTTTACGCTTAAACTATTAAACTTATGTCCATGACATCTTCTTTGCATACTTTTCATTATTTGGTGGAGGATTCCTTAATCCTTATTACTCTTATCCCAAACATAGGAGGGTGGTGGAGAGAGAAAACCCTAAGTACTTAATGTTTCTCCAGAAATAAGAGTTAAAGAAGGGACGGAATTATATGAGAAGACTTAGAGGGTGGTAGAGAGAGAAAAAACCCTAAGTACTTAATGTTTCTCCAGAAATAATAGGTAAAGAAGGGACAAAATTAGATGAGAAGACCTAGAGGTATCTTATTTCGAGTTAAATCCTTTGATTTTGGCCAGGTAGTCACACAAAATTTGGGAGTCCTTATAGATTGGCTAGCAAGGTGGAGGAAAATATTGCCATCCCCCAGATCGTGATCCTTTTCTAAACACCTCCATCATTGGAAGATCCTCTAATAACTCCCTTGGTTCTAAAGAGTTTGTAAAATTTAATAATTATTAGAGATTAAATGGAAAACCATTGCTCTGATACCAAATGTAACAACCCCGCTTCCCGGTAACCTCCAATTAAGGAAGAACAAGAAATTAGAGTTGTTATCTCATAAATAGGATCAATGGTTTTGCAAATAATAAAAACTAGTTAATAAATTCTATGAAAGACTAAACTGAAAATTGGAATAAAAATTTTCTTTCACATGCCTTCAAAAATAGGAAATTGAGACTTATACCCGTAGTATAATTCTATCTAACTAAATCCTCCTTGATAATTTAACTTTAATCTTTCATAGGTTCCACTTTACTTTTTGTGCAATTTTAGGTATTTCCTAAAATGCCGACAAACAAAATGTCGGTCAGTATAAATGAATATACTGGTATGTGGGGACAAACACAACATTGCACATAATATTTAACAACCTAATCATATCAAGTAGTAGTTAACAATGAAAAATTATGTTTTCTATGTGACTTCCCAACCACTTTTACCCATCCTCTAGGATACCCTCTCATAGGGTTTAGTCCTTGCAAGGGACTTAAGGCTACCTTCACCATCCTGATCATGGTACCTGGGGTCACCTCTCTGGGTGCCCAATGGTTTTCCCTCCAGGGGTTGACCACTTCAAACCTTCCCTTAGGGGCTTGGTCTTACATCATACATCCATAGATGGTATGTAGGTTCAAGAAAGTCACACATATACTTAAGTTGTGATAATAATATTCACTTTAAAGATTGCAGAAATAAAAACATCCAAATATTTTATTTCTATGCAATCAATAAAATGTTAGGAAAATGTCGGGAAACTAAAATGTGTACTCATAACTAACCAGATACCTGATTTGGAAGATCTCATAGTAAACAAGCAAAATCCAATCCAATCAGGTAATCCAATCAAGCAAGAAAGCCAATTACACAAAAGCACCAAATCCTAAAAAGCATGTACATCCTATTTACTACATACTCATCAAGAAATTACTTTATTGACTTGGACTCAGTTTCTACGGTTTCTAACTGAATTAGGGTTTCATTAGGTTTCCTTTAGATCTATTTACAACTTTCCTCTTTTATATCCTCAAAACCCTAAAATAGTAGTTCTAGGTTTAAAACACTAACTATCCATTTATCCATATTAAAGCCTTCTTTTCATCTAAATGACTTAGGATTAACTTAATATCATTTTATACAAAGGATTTTGAAGTATATCCTTTAAAAACCATTAACACCTAGATTAGGGTTTCTAAGCCCATTAATGCATATCAACACATAAAACCCTAAATTAGGTTATTAAACACATGGATCCTCTACTTAAACATCAAAATGTCTATTTATCAACAACATGTAAATATGTCCATAGATTATCCATATTACTCATCTCAATTTCATATAACATCAAATCAGGGTTTTTTCTCATTATAGAGCATTACAATTAGAGACTTTAGGTACATTTTGAATTGCAAGTAGTATTATACTTCAATTATATTTTTAATGTATTCCTTCCATCCTCTTGATCAATTTTTATGTAAAACTTGTTTTGATCTGAGCTACCAATAATTAGTTATGATTTTCACAAGAAAATTGCCTTTTAGTCAATCGTTGGCTGCCACGTCAGCCTGCAGCCCGCTATACCTTATCCATGTGGCCTAGGCCAGGCCAATGGGCCTCGGCCACACTAGGAGCATCCGACCAATGATCTGCGGCCAACCCGACCAATTTCCCCAAGTGACAACACTCAAAATGGTCGTAAAAGATGAAAATGCCCATACTTTACACATTGAAATGTCGGGCAGGTTAGTAATGTCCTCCTTCCCCTTCTCCTTTCTCCTCTCATGCAACTCACATTCTCACTGTTGGGGATGACAGTCAACCTCTGAGTTGACTCCATGTTCTCGAGCGTCGGAGATAAAAATGACACTGCCAATGCCTCCGCCCCGACCCGTCGGAACCGTTCGGCCCATCGACGGTCGAAGACCTTGGTTGTGATGGCTCCACCATAAGTTGGATGGAAGATAGGAAGGTTGAATATAGGAACATGTGGCCTGGTAATGTGGGGAATGGAAAGAGATAGAGAGGAGTCACCGGGGTCAGATTGGGGTCTAAAACAGTTTGTGTTCGCCGACTACCTCTTTTTCTCCCTCGATCGTGTGGTTTCCTACCCCTTATATAGGCTGGGAAGATACCACCGAGTTTCCATGGAGTCTAGGTTCCATCATACACTGGGAAAGTCCCAATCCTTGGGGATGACTGGAAAAGTTTGGGTCAGGAAAGTTCACACTACTCTCTCGAATCCAATGGAAGAGTCTCCAGTCGCCAACAGGAAACTAAGAGGGAGGAAACCGATTAGGAAATTCAGTAGTTACTATTCATGGCCTTCCTCTTTTGGCTTAGGGTAGTAGATGATCTAGACACCATTCGATCTTAGATCCATAGTCCACATCGTGTGTGCCCAAAATCAACAGTCCCATTGAAAATGTGACATTTAATGAAAATCCCTCCACTTTAAGGAATCTTGTAAAAATCATAAATCTCAAACCACTTATCCAATTGATCCCAAAATTGAAGGGAAAGTCCATTATGGCTTAAACTACTTGTGTGTCAAGTTTAGGACTCAAATTCAAGATTATAAGAGATTTTATTCATACACAAGTTATCTCTTAATAAGGCATATTTTATACAAATTTTCTCTCTCATATTCTTTTATATCATTTATTTGGATTCCTTTTACCATTAGAAACCTTGTGGATTCAAAGTATCATCCATGATGATTCAGTCATACATCTTTCCACATATTTCTCATATTTTCATTATTATCTCAATTTCCTTCTTAATAATGCATAATTTGATTTCTTCTTTTATTATGACCCACAAAATCACATGCACAAAGGAAATATTGCAAATGGGAATCCATTCAATAATTCATACTTAGGTCCCGTGAACTCATGAAGGTGGCCAACCTCATATCCCATGGTCCTTTGGTAAAGGTAGGTGTTACCTCCTGACCCTAGGGTTTCATGCATCCAGGGAACATATAACTCCTACTTCCATCAGTCGTATCCCTTCCTGACCTTAGTATTGACTTAGGATTCCATCATAGCAAATCTCATCCTTGAATCCTCACCCAAAACTCCATAATCTCTCTAGGCACTCTTGGTCAAACTTACATCCCTTCATGGGAGTCATGGCGACCTACCTATCTCAGTTTGGCCCCATACAGGTTACCTCCATGGCAACATATCTTCATGCATCTTTAGAGATGGTCACACATGGGTATATAGATCCATGATATACCTCTTTATGTTACCATGAACCTAACAAAATATGGTACTCATCCTACTTGAAGGGTCCTTTCCCAGGATGGGAGAAAACTATCTCTTGATAGTAGCATAGGTTACAAACATCATTACTTCCAAGGTTTACATCATCATCTGCATGCTTAGCCATATCATGCTACTTATACGTGTATCTAGAAAGAAGACAAGCTACTATACTATGCTAAATTCCTTGGTATGTCATACATATTCATCACTCCTCAAGGTTGGACCAATCTCATACATATGTCACCAACATGTGTGAGGGGTTCATCAAACATATATCTCATTTCTAGTGGAGTTTACATTTTTCTGAAACATGGGGGGCATAATCAAATACTATGAACTCAAACATCTTTGTGAGCATTAGATGCACTAGCTACTACTACTTCCCCTCTTTAGTCTAGGAACCCCAGGTTCACTTCCTATGCATCAACAATCTAACAGCATGTTTAGTTGTTCCAACATGAACTGAACATATACCAAATAGGGCATATAATTCCTACCACTCTTCCATGTAAACAACCCTGAGAGTCCTACACAAGGTCCACCAAATTGGTGTGAAACCTCACAATTGGTTACCATACCTCTTCACGGTCTAAGGAACTCTCCTTCCCATGCCTAAAAGGTAGACACTTATAGCCTTTGTACATCAGTTCGAGAAGCCACTTTCTAATTTTAGGGTTTGGTTCCTCTAAAGGAAACCAAGGTACGACAAGCCTCTAAGGATCGTGCATGAGGCAACCACATTCATCTACTTAGGGTCGTCTATCCTAGGCATATCATGCCCAAATTCTTATGATTCTTCATGTCTCGGAGTCAAAGTATCCAACCTTCCTCAACGGGTCGCACTCTCTATCTCTAGAGATAACCCTACAACAGTCCTACAACTTGAGGTTCTCTCTTAGAATATGGGTCAAGCTCTTAAGGATACATGTCTACCCCTACTTGGATGAAACATATTATCAAGACCTATTTCTGGCCAAGATCATCCAAGGTTCTACATGCTTATCTCATGAACATCAGTCATAACCCTTCAGGATCAGGTCTAAAACCTGCTACCAGCCTTGCAACCACACTTTTCTATGTAAGTTCATGCCTCTTTTCTGTTCATATATACATGTTAGGGTTCCTATATGGTCACCACTAACCTTCTCAATGAGGGAGTGATCCCTCACCCTAAATAGGCATGACCACCGAAGGTCGGGTCACCAAAAGGCACCAGGGTCAAACAACCACACATGGTTCACATTTATCATGGATACTCAATACCTCTATGTACAACATGCATGTTTAACCCACATACTTGCATGCATGGATGACTATGATATCCAACTCATCGTGTCTCCTCTTTCTTTATCCACCACTTAAGGTTTTTGGGTTGAGCATCGTCCTTAGAGGATGTGTCAGGTCTCTTCCTCTTCTTGGAAGTTTCTTCATCTAAGGCTAACTCTCTCCTTGTCCTCATATAATAAGGTCTAACATCAAAGCTCTCCTGAGGGCATGACAACACACGCCATGCAACTTGAGCATGTGACTAATCTTTAATTTATGCTTAAACTATTAAACTTATGTCCATGACATCTTGTTTAAATGCTTTTCATTATTTGGTGGAGGATTCCTTAATACTTATTACTCTTATCCCAAACACAAGAGGGTGGTGGAGAGAGATAAAACCCTAAACACTTAATGTTTCTCTAGAAATAAGAAGAAAAGAAGGGATGAAATCAGATCAGAATACCTAGAGGTATCTTATTTTGAGTTAAATCCTTTGATTTCGGCCAGGAAGTCACATAGAATCTAGGAGTCCTCGTAGACCGACTAGTGGGGCAGAGGAAAATATTGCCACCCCCAGATCGTGATCCTTTTCTAGGCACCTCCATCATTGTAAAATCCTCAAATAACTCCCTTGGGTTCTGAAGAGTTTGTAAAAATTTAACAATTATTAGAGATTAAATGGCAAACCATCACTTTGATACCAAATGCAACGACCCCGCTTCCCGATAACCTCCAATTTAGGAAGACCAAGAAATTAGAGTTGTTATCCCTAAAATAGGCTCAATGGTTTTTCAAATAATAAATAATAATTAATAAATTCTATGAAAGACTAAACTAAAAATTGGAATAAAAATTTACTTTCGCATACCTTCAAAAATAGGAAATTGAGACTTCTACCCATAGTAGAATTCTATCTAACTAAGTTCACCTTGATAATTTAACTTTGATCTTTCACAGGTTCCACTTTACTATTTGTCCAATTCAGGTTTTTCCTAAAATGCCGACAAACAAAATGTCAGATTGTATAAATGAATATACTGGTATGTGGGGACAAACAAAACTTTGCACATAAGTTTCAACAACGTAATCATATCAAGTAGTTGTTAACAATGCAAAATTACATTTTCTGTGTGACTTCCCAATCACCTTTACTCATCCTCAAGGATACCCTCTATTAGGGTTTAGTCCTTACAAGGCACTTAAGGCTACCTTCTCCATCCTACGCTTCATACCTGGGGTCACCTCTCTAGGTGCCCAATTGTATTCCCTCAAGGGATTGAGCACTTCAGACCTTCCCTCCGAGCTTGGACTTGCATCATACATGCAAAGATGGTATGTAGGTTTGAGAAAGTCACATATACACTTAAGTTGTGATAATCATATTCACTTTAAAGATTACAGAAATAAAAGAATTCAAACAGTTTATTTCTATCCAATTGATAAAATGTCAGGAAAACACCGAGAAACTAAAATGTGTACTCATAATTAACCACATACCTGATTTGGAAGATCTCATAGTAAACAAGCACAATCCAATCGAATTAGGTAATCCAATCAAGCAGGCAAGCCAATTACATAAAAGCACAGAATCTTGAAAAGCATGTACGGCCTATTTACTACATACTCATAAAGAAGTTACTTTATTGACTTGGCTCACTAGGGTTTCTAATCCAAATTAGGGTTCCTTTGGATCTATTTACAACTTTGCTCTTTTATATCCTGGAAATCCTAAAACAGCAGTTCTAGGTTTAAAACCCTAACTATCCACTTATTCATATTAAATCCTTCTTATCATCCAAATGACTTAGGATTAACTTTATATCATCTTATACGAAGGATTTTAAAGTATATCCCATTAAAAACCATTAACGCATAGATTAGGGTTTCTAAGCCCATTAATGCATATCAACACATAAAAACCCTAAATTAGGTTATTAAACACATGGATCTTCTACTTAGACATCATAATGTCTTTTTATCAACAACAAGTTAATATGTCCATAGATAATCCATATTACTCATCTCAATTTCATATAACATCAAATTAGGTTTTTTCCTCATTATAAAGCATTACAATTAGAAACTTTAGGTACTTTTTGAATTTCAAGTAGAATTAGACTTCAATTAAATTTTTAATGAATTTCTTGCATCCTCCTGATCAATTTTTGTTTATAACTTGTTTTGATTGAGATACCAATAATTAGTTAAGATTCTTGCAAGAAAATTACCTTTCAGCCAATCACTGGTTGCCACGTCAGCCTACGGCCTGCTATACCTTATCCATGTAGCCTAGGCCAGGACAATGGGTCTCATTCATGCTAGACTCATTCGGCTAATGGTCTGCGGCCAACCCATCCAATTGCCCCAAGCGGCAACCCCAAAACGGGCGCAAAAGACAAAAAAGCCAATACTTTACTCATTGAAGCGTCGGGTAGATTAGTAATCTCCTCATTCCCCTTCTCCTTTCTTCATTCATGTGACCCGCATTCTCACTGCCGGGGATGGCAGTCAATCTCTGAGTTGACTCCATGTTCTCAAGCATCAAAGAGAAAAACACCACTTCCAATGCCTCCGCCCAGGCCCATCGGAACCGTTTGACCCATTGGAGGTCGGAGATCTTGGTTGTGGTGGCTCCACCGTAAGTTGGATTTCGGACAGGAAGATCGAACAGAGGAACATGTGGCTCGGTGCTGTGGGGAATGGAATGGGACAGAGAGGAGTCACCAGGGTCTGATTGGTGTCTTGAACAGTTTGTGTTCGCCGACTACCTCTTTTTCTCCCTCGATCGTATATAGACAGGGAAGATGTTGTGGGTTTTCCACGGAGTCCAGGTTCCATCAGACATTGGGAAAAGTCCCAATCCTTGTGGATGACTGAAAAAGTTTGGGTCAAGAAAGTTTGCACGGCTCTCTCGAATCCAATGGAAGAGTTTCCAGTCGCCAACAGGAAACTGAGAGGGAGGAAACCAATTAGGAAATTCAATAGAAACTGTTCGTGGCCTTCCTCTTTTGGCTCAGGGTAGGAGATGATCTGGACACCATTAGATCTTAGATCCACGGTCCACACGACGTGTTCCCAAAATCGACAGTCCCATTGAAATTGTGACATTTAATGAAAATCCCTCCAGTTTAAGGAATCTTGTAAAAATCATAACTGTTACAACCCCAAATTTTGGGTTCATTTGTTGAGGAATTTATTTTCTCATAATGAATATAAATGAACAAATAATGGATAAATGCATGGATTTCATTTACAATGGCCTTGTTGTTTGATTTGTGGGCTTTATTGGCTATTGGGCCCAATAACAGGGATATTCAATTAATTAATGAATAATTGAGAATTGAGATAA
Organism: Alisma plantago-aquatica; assembly: GCA_963693085.1. NCBI lineage: Eukaryota > Viridiplantae > Streptophyta > Magnoliopsida > Alismatales > Alismataceae > Alisma > Alisma plantago-aquatica. Next base: position 596,282,225 of record OY856415.1, read on the forward strand.
GAAAGGTGTGGAAACCTCTAGAAGGCAAATCCAAAGAGGATTTCGTGCCTCTTAGATTCCTTGGGTTCCAAGGAGTCCAAAGTTGCAAAGAAAAGGCAATAAGAAAAGAAAATATCAATTAAGTATTTCCTTGTTAATAAAGAAAATTGAAAACATTGATGAAATAGGGAAAACATGTGAAAAGAAGTATTTTTGAGTTATCCTTAGTGGGATTTCGTATCCCAATGTTTCCTAATAATAAAAGGAATGCTAATGAGGAAAATAATAGAGAAATAAAGAGAAATCCACAAAGAGGAAATATTTTAAAAAGAAATAGGCAAGATAAGGAGAATAATGCATATTGATGCATTTAATGATAATGAGTGTTCCTTAAATAAAGAATTTCGAATTCTTTGAGTTTTATTGGGATTCAAGAAGTCCCAATCAAGGAAGAGGAAAGAGAAAATAGCAATAAAAGAAAATAAGAATATAATGAGAGTACATTATTAATGAATCCCATGTTATTATTAAAAGGAGGATATTTTATATTAAAAGGGAAACTAAATTTCGTGGCCAATAGTTTAAAAAGGCAAGTTTAAAGAGAATCATGAAGTGAATTTTCGTATTCCTAATATCCAAGTAATAAGGTATATCCAAAGTTTAAAAAAAGAGAGATAAGGTTCCTTCTCCTTGAGGGAATATGAGCCCTTTATAAAAGGGACTTCGTTTCTTCGAGGGCAAGTCATCTTAGGGCTTCGTTACCCTCCCTTATAAAAGGGGTAAAACCCAGGGACGATTTGCAAGGGATTCCCATGCAGCCATCCTTCTCTTCTACTCCTTCTACTTCATCTTCTTCGTAGAAACCCTAACCGAGTAGAGCAGCGAGAAACGGGGAGTCCCAAGGTGACAAGTGTGGCTGCGATGATGGCTTGGTGCTACAGGATGCCGGAGAGTTGTGTTTCCATCAGAACCATGCCCTGGAAACCCGCGCAGCAGCAGCTTCGGCCGCAGCAATGGACGTGAGTTGCAGGCCCAGCGAGTGCGCTACCAACCGCGCTTGCTTCCCCGAAGAAGTGTCCCATGCGCGACGGAGGTCAGAGGATAGGGGGCAGTAGCTGGAAACCACCATCGGGCCCTGAAGAGGAGAGAACGGACCCCCGATGTGCTGCAGATCGCGGCCGCCTAGGGTTGCGAGAGGTAGAAGAAAGGGGAGACCTAGCTGGATGGATATGCCCTTCAAAGGGCTGAAGAATGGATCACTTACCCGGGGGTAAAAGCGTAATTGCGTTATATTTCCAAAAACTTCAACGTTGCATGCAAGGGCCTACGTGGCAACCTCCTATTGGCCAGGGTAAGTAAAATTTGTTTAATTAATAACTCTTTAATAGTAGCTCGGATGACAAAAGTTAATACATGAAAGTTGCTCAGAAAATCGAGAGGAATCTAAATAAAATATAGTTGAAGCCTAATTCTGCTTGCAATTCGAAAAGTAGTATAAGTTATTAACTTTAATGAATTAATGTTTAAAGAACCCTATTTTGATATGATTAAAGTGATTAGGAGGGTTTAATAGATGATTAAAGTTGATAGTAGCCTGTTAATGATAAAAAGGAATATTAGTAATAAAACTGATGAACTTTGCACGTAATTTGGTTAATTTAGAGTTTATGTGCATAAATAGGCTTTAATTGGCCTTGAAACCCTAATATTGACTAAATCAACTAGTAATGACTTTAATTGATTAATTTCATGATTAAAGTTGGGATATGCTTAATCTAAGCTAATTCGAGCATTAAAGTTCTTAATTGATGGATAAATACCCTAAATGAAGTAATTAGGGTTTTCTCATGAATCCAGGTAGGATTGGTGATTAATAACGTTCATATGAGTAATAGAGTATAATGAATTACACATTGATGATAAATAATCATAATGATCTTGTCATGGATTAAAAGGATAAAAGTGATAGTTTTAATGTAAGATAAGTTTAATGGGTTTAATTGATGGACAATGATGCCTTTAATTCGAAAATAAGGTTAAATGTTGTAAAGGGATAACCTTAATATCTTTTGTGAATAATTAGGGTTTAAAATAGTAAAAGATGAAAGGAAACCCTAATTGCAATAGAAACCCTAAAAATGAAATAGTAACCCTAGGGCTCGAATAGGTCTATTAGACTTGGATACCATGATCCATGATAGAAGATATTGGATGTTTGTTTCAGGATCTTATTGAATGCTTGCTTGCCTTGTTGATTGGACTATTCTATTTCAAGTCTGCTTAACAGGTATGTGGTTACTCTTATGAATAACCGCATTAGTTTCCCGCGTGTTTGCCGGATGGTTAATCGCATTGACTGCAACTAAACTGTTTGGATGTTCATATTTGCAAATTATAAAGTCACTATGATTATCACATTAATAATAGAAGTATGGATTCTCGCACCTACATGCCACCCTGATGGATGATACCAAAGGTCAGGCCGAGATGGGTAGACCAATGGACACCTTGAGTGGTGACCCCAGGCACCAAGAAGGTGGCCTATGATATTGCATGACTAGTGGGCTCCATGAGTGGTGACCCCCAGGCACCAAGCTCGGGATTGAGAAGGTGGCCTTAAGTCATTGGCAAAGGGCACCCTAAGGTGGGTATGCCAGGGTTAGGGAAAAAGCGGTGGAGAATGTCCTACTGAAAAGTGTAAATTGGCTTGTTAAATAATTTGATTGTGATATTTAAATTGTTATCCATATGTGCAAACTTTTGGTTGTCCCCACATACCAGTATATTTCGATATACTGACCGACGTTTTGTTTGTCGGTGTTTTAGGTACAAATGAAAAGAACAAACAGTAAAGTGGCATATGTGGAATTAAATGAGTACTAATGTGCACAGGAGGATTAGTTAGGTTAGCATTTTCATGGATAGAAGATTAGAAATCCCAGATTTCAAAAGGTAAATAAAGTTTTATTTTATACCAGTTTTCAGTTAGTTGGTAAAGTTTATTAATTGTTATTGATTATTTGTCGAACCTTTGATCCTGTATAATGGATAACGGCACCGACCTTTTGGTCTCCCTTAATTGGGGGTTACCGGGAGGCGGGGTCGTTACAATTGGTATCAGAGCATAGGTTCCTCATCTAATCTTTAATAATTATTAAATTTTACAAATTTTGTAGAACCCAAGGGAGTTATTAGAAGATTATCCAAAAGACAGAGGTGTCTAGAAAAGGATCACGACTGGGGGCTGGCAATATTTTCCTCCGCACCGCTAGTCGGAATACGAGGACTCCCGGATCCGTGTGACTGCCTGGCCAAAGTCTTAGGGTATGATTCGAAATAAGATACCTTTAGGACACTCTCATCTTGATCATCCCTCCTCAACTCAAATTCTATTAAGGACCTTAAGGATTAGGGTTTTCTCTCTTTCCCTCACCCTCTTGAGGTATGGGTAAGGTTGATAAGGATTAAGGAATCCTCCAGCAAATTAATAAAAAGCATGTAAATAAGATGTCATGGACATAAGCTTAATAGAGTAAGCGTAAAGGAATAGATACATGCTTAGGTCGCATGACATGAGTTGTCATTGCCCTCAGGAGAGACCTGAGGATGGACCTCCTTGGTAGGAGGATTATTAGAGAGAGTTAGTCGTGGAGGTAGAGACCTCCACTCAAGGTAGAAACCTAGATCATCCTTTGAGGATGATGGTAACCCTAACCCTAAGTATAGGTTAGAGAGAAAGATGACACGATGAGTTAGATATCATGGTTGGTCGAGTGTTGGTTGGACACGCCTTTGGGATGCCATAAGAGGTGGAATGAATAAGTACCTATGGCAACTCAACCCTGGAAAGGGTCATGCATGTTTGAGTGAAGAGGAGAACCTATAGTTACCCTATAGGCATAGGCAGGTAGGGTATAGCTTGATGAAACCCTAGTCAGGGATCATGATGAGATAAGCATAAGGGGTTATGGATGACCTTGAATAAACATAAGTTCGAGTATAGGCTTCACTCAAGTAGGGGTATGCTTATGAGCTTGATCCTTCTTAAAGACAGGACCTCTTATAGAGAGGTTGGTTGTAGGATTAGCTCTAGGGAGAGGGAGCAGACCTCGACCAAGAAAGTTGGAAGCCTAAAACCTCGAAACTTGAGAAACAGTGGGAGTCGAGAATGATGCGACCTAAGTGAATGATAATGGTTGCCTCATGCATGACCCCTGGAGGTTGATGATGTCTTGGTTAAGCTTGAGAGTAACCAAACCCTAGAGGGAGGATGGTGCTTCTGGTACCTAAGGTATAAGTGATTACCTACTAGATGTGATAGAGAGTGCTTTAGACCCTGAGGAGGTAAAGGCACCAGTTGTGAGGCTTTATACCTAGTAGTGGTCCAGGAAGAGGAATCAACTCTGAAGTGTTGCTTGAGTAGAAAGATCATGGGAGTACATGACATATCTTAGACATGATGGATTCCTGGTTAAGAGAATGAGCATGCAGTTGGACACCCGGAGGTGAACCTAGGGTTCCTAGGCCTAAGAGGGGAAACGGTGTACCCAATGCTCATGTTGAGATTTGAGTCTCTATAGTTTTGAGCATGGTACTCTTAATGTGTAGAGGTAAAGGAAAACCCCTTCAGGTAAGGGTATGTTTGATGAACCCCTCACGAATAAGTTGATCTGATGATGAGGAATGAAAATGAGTGTGACTTAGCATGGTTTCGTAGGTACGCTTGTGCCTTAGTGGTGGTTGGTTTAAGCATGCTCATATGGATGAAAACCTTAAGGATGGTTGTGACCTTGCTGTCACGGGTTGTAGTTTCCTCCCATCCTGGGAGAGGACCCTTTGGTAGGGTGTGTACCAGTTCTGTCGGTTTTGAGGTGACCTGAAGAGGTCTCATAGGATCTTGAGAAGCTAAGTGAAGAGTACATGGTATGAAAATGAACCGATAGGCCCATAGATAACCATCTCTAAGTGCATGGACGTGTTACCATGGGAGTAACCGGTATGGGGCCTGACCAAGGTAGGCAGGTTACCATGACCCCTGTGAAGGGATGAAAGTTAGTCGTGAATGCAGAAAGAGATGATGAAGGCTTGGGTAAGGTTCTAAGTTAGACCTGTACTATAAGAGAATCCCAAGTCTATCCTAGGGTCAGGTAGGGATAAGACCGATGAAAGACGGAGTTGCCTAATTCCCTAGTTGCACATGACCATAGGGTCGGGAGGTAACAGCTATCATTGTCTGAGGGCCATGGGTTAGGAGATTGATCACCTTCATTAACTCATGTGACCCAAAGGGCAAGTGAGTAGGGCACTCTCTGGTGCATATGGGAAGAGGGATGACCCCAAAAGTGCTGGTACCCTATAGACCTAAAGGATATGACCAAGGATTGTGTGTAAACCCAAGTAGGTTCGAGGCCAATTTTCCATGAAAGTAACTTTGATATAATGATGATTGCGATATAGAGACATGAGTGGCACGTTTCAACAGAGACTTGAAGGTGTACTGGCGAGGTGGGCTGTACCATCCCTACTCTTGGAATAGGAAGAACTCTGTATTTGGACGGCCGCCAAATGCTTATTTCTTCTTGTTATGAGAGTGAGAGATAGGACAACATGCATGCCATACACCAAGGACAAGGATGTTGTGAGTTGGAACGTTGCTATAAGGAATAATGATAGAGATGTGGAAGGAATGATACATGGATGGTTCGCAAACACTATGAGAGGTAGTGTAGCCAGCTTATGAGGATGTTTTATCAGAAACTATCTGGAATTTGCAGATTAACCAAGGTCAAGTTCGATCACAGTGAGTATGAGCTTAGAGTTTCTTGTCGAAGACAAACTTAGAGTTTGAGATGAGATGATAAGTAGAATACATGGAAGAGTATGTCTTCAACGTTAATTAATATCAAAGGATGTGAAGTGGTAATGAATGCTCTGGTGGAGATAGTGCCTTCTGGTTTGGCTAGAAGGGAGTTGTTAGGCTAACCCTACGTTTGGAAAGAAGACGTGTTTTGGCTAACACTCGGATATAATAAGATATGTTGAACAAGTTAATGGTTGCTTGGTTAGCCAGTTTAGTCCTTGGTGTAGTGAAAGGATGGTTTAGAGCCTCAGATGCACTTCTCTGGAAGGGAATGTGATGAAACCCTAATTAGAATGGTTTAGGGTTTCTGAGGTATCAAGCTTGAGGGATCATGACACACTGGAGATCATGATTTTAAAGTCACCATATACCATGGTATTACTAAGATGGTAGCACTTTGGATGCTTAAGATGAAGATGCATGTGGCTTGAGGCCATGCATGATAAAGGTAAAGGACGAATACCAGTAACCCAGTGTACCAATATAGAGGATAAAAGAGTCCCTGAAAAGGAATGAGAGTTCATTACTATGGAGGATGTGAAGACTCTCTCCTTAAACCAAGGAAGATCAATGAGGGTTTTGGTAGATCACCTTACCTGGATGACAGGAAAAGAAGAGTACTGTCAAGAGACAGGTTTGTTTGAACTACATAAGAGAAAGAGAGATGATTCAACTACGTCATGATGCGAGTTGAAAGGTTCATGGTTTTAACCAAGGTTCACTTCCATAAAGTGGAAGTAGGTACATGACAAGCTTGATGATAGTATAGTTTATCACCCCTAGCTAATGGTTAGTATGATCCAGACTAGAGGGTATGATGAGAGCATGTGTGCTCATTCAGGATGATACATAAAAATAGTTCTTATGATGTGATGTTAACCACCATAACCTTTATCGGGATGCAAGAAGTCTTATAGAGAGGATGTGTCGGTCACCACTTCAATAAGATGATGTTGGTGAAGGAGGCCTCGTGAAGGTCAGAGAAGAACCACAGTGTGTGCAGATGAAGTCGCTTGATCGAGCAATGGCTGAGAGAGAGAGCCCAAGGGTGACATGAGTCACGAGCTGGTGCAAAGAAGACTGACATGCAGTTCACTGTGGTGGAATATAATGTGAAAATCCGACCCCTCTAAGCTATAGCTGAGAAAGCTGAGTCCCCGATATATGGGTCCATTTGAGATGGATTGGTGGAAATGGTTGTGTTTAGCCTTACCCCTCAGGATAATATAATGTATAATGTGTTACATGAGTCCGATCTAGAGCACTATGTGAGGTACCCAAGCCATGTGTTGAGCCTTGAACCTATTCAGCTTTTGAAAGGCTGAAATGTCCTGAGTCACCTATGAGGGTACGATATACCAAGGTAAGAAAGAACTCAGATGGAAGAATATGAGATGATGAAGGTTCTTGGAAAGCACCATGGATAGGGTAAAGCCACATGGTAGCCTTGATGGACATAAGAAGGGATTATCCTGTTTGTTTGCTTGCTTGCTGGAATTTTGAGGACAAAATTCTTATAAGAGGGGAAGGATGTTACAACCCCAAATTTTGGGTTCATTTGTTGAGGAATTTATTTTCTCATAATGAAGATAAATGAACAAATAATGGATAAATGCATGTATTTCATTTACAATGGCCTTGTTGTTTGATTTGTGGGCTTTATTGGCTATTGGGCCCAATAACAGGGATATTCAATTAATTAATGAATAATTGAGAATTGAGATAAGAAAGGTGTGGAAACCTCTAGAAGGCAAATCCAAAGAGGATTTCGTGCCTCTTAGATTCCTTGGGTTCCAATGAGTCCAAAGTTGCAAAGAAAAGGCAATAAGAAAAGAAAATATCAATTAAGTATTTCCTTGTTAATAAAGAAAATTGAAAACATTGATGAAATAGGGAAAACATGTAAAAAGAAGTATTTTTGAGTTATCCTTAGTGGGATTTCGTATCCCAATGTTTCCTAATAATAAAAGGAATGCTAATGAGGAAAATAATAGAGAAATAAAGAGAAATCCACAAAGAGGAAATATTTTAAAAAGAAATAGGCAAGATAAGGAGAATAATGCATATTGATGCATTTAATGATAATGAGTGTTCCTTAAATAAAGAATTTCGAATTCTTTGAGTTTTATTGGGATTCAAGAAGTCCCAATCAAGGAAGAGGAAAGAGAAAATAGCAATAAAAGAAAATAAGAATATAATGATATTATTAATGAATCCCATGTTATTATTAAAAGGATGATATTTTATATTAAAAGGGAAACTAAATTTCGTGGCCAATAGTTTAAAAAGGCAAGTTTAAAGAGAATCATGAAGTGAATTTTCGTATTCCTAATATCCAAGTAATAAGGTATATCCAAAGTTAAAAAAAAAGAGAGATAAGGTTCCTTCTCCTTGAGGGAATATGAGCCCTTTATAAAAGGGACTTCGTTTCTTCGAGGGCAAGTCATCTTAGGGCTTTGTTACCCTCCCTTATAAAAGGGGTAAAACCCAGGGACGATTTGCAAGGGATTCCCACGCAGCCATCCTTCTCTTCTACTCCTCCTAATTCATCTTCTTCGTAGAAACCCTAACCGAGTAGAGCAGCGAGAAACGGGGAGTCCCAAGGTGACAAGTGTGGCTGCGATGATGGCTTGGTGCTACAGGATGCCGGAGAGTTGTGTTTCCATCAGAGCCATGCCCTGGAAACCCGCGCAGCAGCAGCTTCGGCCGCAGCAATGGCCGTGAGTTGCAGGCCCAACGAGTGCGCTACCAACCGCGCTTGCTTCCCCGAAGAAGTGTCCCATGCGCAGCGGAGGTCAGAGGATAGGGGGCAGTAGCTGGAAACCACCATCGGGCCCTGAAGAGGAGAGAACGGACCCCCGATGTGCTGCAGATCGCGGCCGCCTAGGGTTGTGAGAGGTAGAAGAAAGGGGAGACCTAGCTGGACGGATATGCCCTTTGAAGGGCTGAAGAATGGATCAATTACCTGGGGGTAAAAGCGTAATTGCGTTATATTTCCAAAAACTTCAACGTTGCATGCAAGGGCCTACGTGGCAACCTCCTATTGGTCAGGGTAAGTAAAATTTGTTTAATTCATAACTCTTTAATAGTAGCTCGGATGACAAAAGTTAATACATGAAAGTTGCTCAGAAAATCGAGAGGAATCTAAATAAAATATAGTTGAAGCCTAATTCTGCTTGCAATTCGAAAAGTAGTATAAGTTATTAACTTTAATGAGTTAATGTTTAAAGAACCCTATTTTGATATGATTAAAGTGATTAGGAGGGTTTAATAGATGATTAAAGTTGATAATAGCCTGTTAATGATAAAAAGGAATATTAGTAATAAAAATGATGAACTTTGCACGTAATTTGGTTAATTTAGAGTTTATGTGCATAAATAGGCTTTAATGGGCCTTGAAACCCTAATATTGACTAAATCAACTAGTAATGACTTTAATTGATTAATTTCATGATTAAAGTTGGGATATGCTTAATCTAAGCTAATTCGAGCATTAAAGTTCTTAATTGATGGATAAATACCCTAAATGAAGTAATTAGGGTTTTCTCATGAATCCAGGTAGGATTGGTGATTAATAACGTTCATATGAGTAATAGAGTATAATGAATTACACATTGATGATAAATAATCATAATGATCTTGTCATGGATTAAAAGGATAAAAGTGATAGTTTTAATGTAAGATAAGTTTAATGGGTTTAATTGATGGACAATGATGCCTTTAATTCGAAAATAAGGTTAAATGTTGTAAAGGGATAACCTTAATATCTTTTGTGAATAATTAGGGTTTAAAATAGTAAAAGATGAAAGGAAACCCTAATTGCAATAGAAACCCTAAAAATGAAATAGTAACCCTAGGGCTCGAATAGGTCTATTAGACTTGGATACCATGATCCATGATAAAAGATATTGGATGTTTGTTTCAGGATCTTATTGAATGCTTGCTTGCCTTGTTGATTGGACTATTCTATTTCAAGTCTGCTTAATAGGTATGTGGTTACGCTTATGAATAACCGCATTAGTTTCCCGCGTGTTTGCCGGATGGTTAATCGCATTGACTGCAACTAAACTGTTTGGATGTTCATATTTGCAAATTATAAAGTCACTATGATTATCACATTAATAATAGAAGTATGGATTCTCGCACCTACATGCCACCCTGATGGATGATACCAAAGGTCAGGCCCAGATGGCTAGACCAATGGACACCTTGAGTGGTGACCCCAGGCACCAAGAAGGTGGCCTATGATATTGCATGACTAGTGGGAACCATGAGTGGTGACCCCCAGGCACCAAGCTCGAGATTGAGAAGGTGGCCTTAAGTCATTGGCAAAGGGCACCCTAAGGTGGGTATGCCAGGGTTAGGGCAAAAGCGGTGGAGAATGTCCTACTGAAAAGTGTAAATTGGCTTGTTAAATAATTTGATTGTGATATTTAAATTGTTATCCATATGTGCAAACTTTTGGTTGTCCCCACATACCAGTATATTTCGATATATTGACCGACATTTTGTTTGTCGGTGTTTTAGGTAAAAATGAAAAGAACAAACAGTAAAGTGGCATATGTGGAATTAAATGAGTACTAATGTGCACAGGAGGATTAGTTAGGTTAGCATTTTCATGGATAGAAGATTAGAAATCCCAGATTTCAAAAGGTAAATAAAGTTTTATTTTATACCAGTTTTCAGTTAGTTGGTAAAGTTTATTAATTGTTATTGATTATTTGTCGAACCTTTGATCCTGTATAATGGATAACGGCACCGACCTTTCGGTCTCCCTTAATTGGGGGTTATCGGGAGGCGGGGTCGTTACAATAACTCTCAAACCACTTATCAAATTGATCCCAAATTTTAAGGGAAAGTCCATGATGGCTTAAAATACTTGTGTGACAAGTTTGGGACTCAATTTCGAGAATAGAAGAGAGTTTTCTTCATATACAAATTATCTCTTAATAAGGCATATTTTATACATATTTTCTCTCTCATATTCTTTTATATCATTTATTTGGATTCCTTTTACCATTAGAAACTTTTGGATTCTAAATCTCATCCATGATAATTCCATCATACATATTTCCACATATTTATCATATTTTCATTATTATATCAATTTCCTTCTTAATAATGCATCATTTGATTTCTTCTTTTTCTTTGGACTCATTATCCTATTATGACCCACGAAATCATATGCACAAAGAAAATATTGAAAAGTGAATCCATTCAATAATTCATATAGTTTCCATAATCCTACATTTTTTGGGGAAATTACATTTCCAACCATATGAACCCAAAATTTGGGTTTGTAACGGTATCTTTGTAAATCCATCATTGTGATTCTTCTTTTTCCCCTCCCCTCCATGAATCGCATGGGTGACACAATATGTCATGGATTTAACCTAGGGGTTGACTATGAGATTATGGCTTAGATTGTCACAGTGAAAGCCATACTTGGGTCTGTTAAAATCCACTAAATCTAACAAGACATAGAGGGTCGACGAAAGGGATCAGAGAGGTAGTGTGATGGTATGATTCAAGAGAGGAACCAAAGATTTGAACTCAAGGTATACAACTTAAGGATTGCCTTTTGAAGGCTCAGTGAGATCCCACAATGTTTGTGGAAAGTTATATGGCAACCCATCAGTGCCTCAACTTTTTGCTCCCATGATCTCAAGGTATGGCTCATATCCAATTGTAGGTAGATATGAGGGAAGCATCTCCAAATATTATCATGACCTTATGAGTATCATAACTCCCAATTGGTCCCTCGTGGTGCCCCATGCCAAAGAAATTGGCTGAAGGTGTGCCCGAATCCAGGGTTGAGGGTGCAGGTTGCTAAGGAAGAAAGTGGATCTCGGTAGTATGGTTCATGGACCTTCTAGGGAAATTTAGAGTTTCCATGTATTGAATGAGTCACGTCAGCTATTTAGGATTCCTTACATAGGCATGGACTCATCTTGGAAGTGGTTTCCATATAGCCCTAAGTTTTTGGATTTTCCATGATTTAGGCATTGTCTCAATTCTAAGTAGGTAAAAAACAATATTAGGATCTAATGGGTTCATCTTATCCTCCTGAAGATGATGGGATAGTTAGTTTGTAGTGATGAGAGTCAAGGATGAAGAGAGGAGTCAGGGGGTGATCGGGTCACTATTTTATAGAGACTCAAGTAGAGACCAGGCGGGGGAGATGAGCTCCCCGCTGACTCTCTAATTCAAATCTGAGAGTTCATGTCTGGTTGGACTCCCTCACTCATGGTTTTCTTTTTCTTTTTATTTTAGATAAACCCCAAAGTTGGTTAAGTAATTATATAGGCTATGATATAACCCCTTTAATCTCAAAATTCAAGATTATCTATATTTGCTCTTATATTATTTTAGGAAAGATATTAGATTTAAAATAATCCATGAATCACTCAAACCTCAACTTTCAAGTAATTACTAGATAATTTCTTAATTAATTACAAAAAATATATTATAATATCTTGAGCATTCTTTTTGACCTCATAATGTCTAGATACTTCAACTAAAATTATCTTGGTATTTAATGCGATCATGAGATCCTAAATTTCCAATTTTGTATCCCAAGGACCCATATGTAATCTAAAAAGTTCCAGTTGGGCATGAATTGGGTTCTGAGGCCCATGCCTCATGCCTTGGCCTTCCAAAGGGTCCACAAGTTTGTAGATATTTTAATTATGAAAGTAAGGCTTGAGAGACCATAGAATCCTAATTGAGGCATCATATTAACACATTTGCTCTTTGTTTTTTTATTCACTAGACTTGAAGACTTATTCTAAATATAAGGTTCAAACTTATTAACTAGAGTCATATCATCTAACTCATCTCTCCACTTTTATCTTTACACCATATAGGTTGATCAAAACTAAAACCTTCTAAATTTTTGAGGCTATTACAAGTTTTCACTCAACCTAAGTCTTTTGATATTGATTCATTGGATAATTGAATTGAGAGTTCTTGATAAGCATTGTCTATGTGTTGATGTGACTAAATACATTACTATTGCTAAATCATAATATTGTAGGTCTCCAATTTGTGTTACTTATACTTATTATTGAATACACATACTGTGAGTTTTCATCAACTTTTGGCATTGTTTTGGGGGAATCAATTCGTATTTGGTGATTTTGGATTTCTCTTGACTATGTTTGATGACTAGTCTTGTAAATATGTGTTTGCATTTATTTTCTATTAATTTCATTTGGTATCCTTTTTGCTAATGAATCATTCTTTCATATTCATATGAAAATACATGGTGAGATACAAGTCCACATCATTGAATTTCTAGATTCCTAAGAGGACAATTTCATATCTTACAAAGGAGCACTTGAGTAGACCATATCCAATATAAGAGGCATGCCATCAGTTTTCAAACACATAATCAAGATGAAGTAAATCTATGACCCTTTTCCATTACATCGTGAATTAAGAATGGGTAAGTCTTCCTTTTCCTTCTCCTTTGCAAAAAGGAGACGAAAAGGATGCTAAGGTAAGTAGCTTTTGTTTTGTTTGCTATGTTTCCATGCATGTTTACTTATGTTTGTCTAAATATGATGTGTGTTCTTTATTTTTCATTTGTGATCTTAGTGATTTGCTTTAAAAGTTTCCTTTCCTACTGTAAATTTAATTGTTATCCTAAAAACTTGTTTTGTAAAAAATGTGTCTCTTGAATGGTCCTATCACCACTACAAAAAAAATTATTTATAGTTGAGGAAAACATCTGTTAGAATACCAAGAATTGATTAGAACATATATCAACATCTGTCCTTGTGTTTTTATGTGAGAATCTGATATTCTCCATGTTTCAACCTTGATCTTAATCATCTCATCTTGTGATATTGGATGTTGTAATAAATTGTATATAAATGGAACTAGTGTCATTATTGATCATTCGTTTTAAACATGATTGTAAATTAGAAAACTGAAAATTTCATTTCATTATTAAATGGATGAGTTGTTAATATGTGAAGAAAGTCAATTGTAGTTCTTTCATGCCCAAGACAAAATTTTGCATACAACATAATTGTAGAAAATGTGGTTCTTTATTGTGGGATCATATCCCTCAGAAATGCAAAGGAAAATAACTTGAACTAAAAAAACCCAAAAATAAGCTAAGTTGCCCACACAGACTCCTTGTGTGAGTAAGCCTTAATAAGAATCATGTTCCATATTTTTAAAAGGGTTTCAAATCCAAAGGGGTGTGTCATGTGTGCATAAGCATTCATGAGCAACTAGGTTCCCTTACCCCTAAAAGATTAAAATATCTTGACCTATGTTAAGTTTACAATAATGCTGTATATATTATTAATAATTTTTTAAATTCATTAATGACTTTGAAATGTCATGTTTAAATGCAATGATCTTCTTATGTTCATTGCAAAAATATGTCAAATTGCATTATAGTATTCTTTATATTTAAAACATCATCCCATATTCCATGTAAGATATTTTGCAAAATAGAGTATAAAATAGATGAATGGAAAAAAGTATGTTTCTTATATATATTGGTTATGTCTATAAATCATTAATGTTTTTGGAAGACAAGCAATCATTCTAAGTGTGGGGTGATTTCGTAAGTGCATAAAATATTATATCCTCATGATTCAACTCATGCATTTATCATGTCATTTTGAGATTTTTTAGTGTCTATTGGATTGAACTCATTTGTTTATTGTTGTATATTGTTTCTTTCTATTTGTGGAGATCAAGATAAATGCATTATAAATACTTCAACGATCATCACAAGAATAGATTGATTCAAAATGATGAAGAAAAACACAAAAGTATCCATTATGTTGGGGCAATTCATGTGAATCTCTGAGTACCAACAACATGAGATACAACATGTCTACCCCTAGAGGCATCACTTCCTGTGTTAGGAAGACATTAGATCAACTTTTTGCAAAGAAAATAACATGTGACACATCGAAACAATATTGGACAATTCTATGTAATTTTGGCACTCTAAAAAGGAATACCACCAAACAATAGATTCTCAACATTATATCTCAGTAGAAGTTAATAATATGAGTTGATAGATATATTTTAATGATATATGATTTAATGAAATTATTGAGCATTCATAATGAATATTAGTGATCTGAACTAACTAAATTGCATTAAACCATTGGTATATAAAATTATGAATAGCTTGAACTAGCTGAAATGATTAACCGAATAAATAATACCAGATTCAAGCTATCTGACAGCACATTATGGCATGTGTTATATTACTGAAGGATTACGTAAAATGTAGAGACACCATGCCTCTATAATATATTGTGATTGAAACTCATACAAATCCGTACACACACAATAGATTTGAAATAGTTAACCTTCCATAATTTTTTCTAGCTATTTAGATCATATATTCTATAAAAATCAGAAACATGGACCATTGAGCTCAAAGTATATCAAGTAGAATAAGATACAATCATTTTCTTCATGTGGTGAATTAGATATGTGAAAATAACTAAAGGATAGTTTCCTCTCATTTTGAGTTCAATCCACCCAAATTTTGGCAATATAAAACTAAAACAATTTATTTTTAACAAAGAAAGTGGTTTCAGATTTATACATATACAAATTTAGATAAGTAATGATAATTTCATGTAATACAAGTCATCTTAGACTACAATATCAAATCTCATCTCAAAATAATAATTTGTGAGCCATTTTCAACCTAAATGGCCAAAACCCACCAAAATTGGGCAAAGCTAATCAAAATATGAGATTTCATTATAAATGATTCCATAACACAAAATTTATGTTTAAACAAGTTTAATATCAGTATATTTCTATAAAATAAGCATGGATCCCGAATTTCACAATCAAAATTCTTATTTCACTAGAAAACCAACCAAAATTTTTAATATAGGGTTTGATTAGCATCATAAATCTCAAATTGAGTTTAGTGCCTACTTTAACATCTAAAATGGGTGTAAATCCACCCATCATTACTGTAACAAGTAGGTGAAAAAGTGTTCATCTGTTCCAAGAAGATAGATTCTAGAATTCTACAAAAGCTCCACTAATCTTCTCTAAAGTTAAAAATCACCACAAAATCCATAACTTGGAATCCTTCTAAGATGATAGCATGACAAAAGAGAGAGAAGATGGATAGATTAGGGGTTTTGCCCCACTTTTAGAAATATTTCAGCCACACCAAGAGATATATGTAAACTTGGAAGAAATAGGAAGAGAATTCAATAGTTTACTAGATTCAACCTCGATTTGTGGAAAAACTTGAACTAGATCAATTCTAGGTCAACATCCACCCAAATCTCCAAAAATATCCTCTCTACGTCAACCATGAAATTTTAGAGAAGAATGATCACTTATGAGGTGTTTCATGTCTTATTTGTCTGATAAGGGCTTTTAAGGAGATTGGTTATTTTACAAAGAGGTTCATAAATGATGTTTTCCTTTGAATATTGTATTCAAAACAAAAATTTGGCATATCTTGAGAATTTGACCTCCAAATCAAAATTTGTAAAATTTATAGATTTGAAATGCACTCTAGAGTCCTTTAGTAACCTAATATTGCTTATAATCAGTGAAAATTCAATTTATCAGATTTATTTACCATAATTCCATTATTTTAACAATATTTAGGGTAAATTCAAGATAGAAACCCTAATTTATGCACGTCTAGGGTTTTGTGTACCTAAATCCTTTCTAATCAACCAAATTGGTATATTACATGTTAACCAATCAATATTACAAAATAAATGTGATTTCTATACTAAATTTGGCATAACCACGCTCTTGAGAAGAAAAATGTAGATTATACATTAATAAGGATTGAGGGTTTAACAATCACCCCTCCTATAAGGATATCACCCCAAAATATGAGAGAAGGATGAAATATAACATCACATCTATACTAGATATCAAAATCACTTTAAACAAATAAAATTGAACTTAGAGGCTTATAATCCTCAATTACCTGCTAAGTAGGGGCATGCTCATTAAAGTTAAGATAAGTCAGATATAAGTTAAATCGTCATTATTACACTCTTTTTATGACATGGATTTTACACAAATTTTGGTGGAGTGACCCTACCTAGTGATGCACTGCATCTGCACCTTGGTGCAGTGATAAATATGCACGGGTTTCAACACAACAAAACCCAATTGTGTTGAAGGAAAATGAAGGATTCCCACACCTTATATGAGTGTGGATAAGGAAGCTAGTCCCGCAACAACATTTTTGGGATGTAGTGAAAAATGTTCAAGGGCAAATTTTTCAAAGGACACCGGTAAATAAACAAAAATATAACAAAGTGAGATCATGGAATATTGGTTATTTGACAGGAAAGTCTTTGAAGATAGTTGATGCCATGATTAGAAGAAACATTCACATTATTTTCTTACATGAAACCTAATGGACTAACGAGAAATATTCAAAGTGATTGGAGATGCAGGGTACAAAACTTTGTATATAGCTATTAACAAACATAGAAATGGCATTAGAATTATAGTTGATAGGATTCTAAAGTATGGTGTTTTAAAGATCACATGGATGGATGACTAATCATAGCTATCAAGGTTGTTCTTGGGAGAAAAAAATTCAATATATTAGCTCTTATGCCCCACAAGTTGTCCATAGAGAGGAGGAAAAGAAGATGAATTGATACAAGAAATATTGATAGAGGAGAAGATCATTATGGGAGTGACTTCAACGACCATGTGGGGAGTATCAATGTTAGATATTAGAGAGTTCATGGAGGTTCTAGATATGGAAGTAGAAATAGAGAAGGAGAGAAGATTTTAGATATTGTAGTTGCTTATGACATGGTTTTGGTAAATACACATTTCAAGCAAAGAGATTCTCATATTATTACTTTCAAGAGTAGGTGTAATGTAAGCAAATTGATTACTTCCTTACAAGATGTAGGGGTAGAAAAGTATGCAAGGATTTTTAGTAATGCCTGGCGAAGTACTCACCACTCAACATAGTCTAGTGGTTTTGGATGTTAACATGAAGATCAATAAAGGTAAGCCTAACAGAAGTCAATATAGAAGGATCAAAGTGGTGGAATATTAAAGGAGAAAAGAAATTGACATTTTGTGATAACTTTATCAAGGAGAGAACTTGGAACTTGGAGTTAGATTTTAACTCTATGCATCAAAGTATGAGCTCCTGCATACAAAAAATTCCAAAGAGGTTTTGGAAGAGTCCAAAGGGTGTGAGACTCCAAAAAAAGTAAAGTGGTGAAGGAATGTTGAAGTTCAATATGATATTAAACTAAAAATGGAGATCTATTGGAGCTTGCCCAAATCTAGAGATGATGAAACTTTTCAGAGATAGAACAAGTAAAGAAAGATGTTAAGAAGGTAGTTGAAGATGAAAGGCCCAGACACTTTGATGAGATATATATGAAGTTGGATACTAGAGAAGGGAAAAAACATACTTGTCATGAGGACCCTATAATAGAAAGGAAATGAGGAGACTTGAGTCAAGTAAATTGCATTAAGAATGAATATGGAAGAGTGTTGGTCAAGGATGATGATATAAAGAACCAATGAAGAAACCAATTTAATAAGCTTTCTAATGGAGATATTTCAAACAATGTAAGAGACTTGAGTGATATGAATGCAAGAAATATCAATTACGCACAATGAGTTCCACTATTTGAGGTCAAGAATGATTTTAAGAAAATGGAAATGAAAAAGGCATGTGGTCTAGACACAATTCTCATTGATGTATGGATAAGTATGGGGGATGAAGAAGCTATGTGGTTAACAAATTTATTTAATAAGATTATGAATGGAAAATAGTATTATAATCCTGATATACAAGAACAAAGGAGATATTTAGATCTGCACAAACTATAGAGGTAATAAGTTGATGAGTAC
This sequence comes from Alisma plantago-aquatica, assembly GCA_963693085.1. Taxonomy (NCBI): domain Eukaryota; kingdom Viridiplantae; phylum Streptophyta; class Magnoliopsida; order Alismatales; family Alismataceae; genus Alisma; species Alisma plantago-aquatica. The sequence goes on from OY856415.1 coordinate 596,300,937, forward strand.
CATTATGAAGCTTTGGGAGATGGTTATTGAGAAAAGACTAAGATGGATTACACAGATGTCAGACAAATAGTTTGATTTTATGCTGATCTATTAAACTAATAAGGAGGCTTATGGAGAAGTTTAGAAAAAACAAAAGAGAGATTCACCTGGTGTTTATCGATCTGGAAAGTCCTATGATCAAGTACCCAGGCAAGCTTTAGGTAGGGTTTTGAATAAAAATGATATACCTATGCAATACATTGACTTGATTAAATATGCTCAACTACAAGTGTTAGGAGTTATGGATGAGAGATACAAACTTTTCCTATGATCTTTTGGGTACACCAAGGATCGACACTCAGCCCATATCTATTTGTTCTTGTTATGGATGAGTTGAAAAAGCACATTCAAGATGATATCCCTTGGTGCATCTTATTTGCTGATGGTATTGTGTTGTTTGATGGAAGAAAAGAATATTGAATGACAAATTTGAACTTTAGTGAAATGCATTAGAATCTAATAGATTTATGATCCGTATAAGTAGAATTAAATATATGCATTGCGATCCTAGCCAATCTAGAATTATGAATGGTGGGGTCAAGTTGGATGAAATGGATGTACTAATATGTGATAAGTTTTGTTATTGGGCTTTATTATTGAAAGGGAGGGTGAGGTTCAAGATGATGTTTTTCACATGATCATAACATAATGGTTGAAGTGGAGGAGTGCAAGTGGAGTAATATGTGACTAGAATATCCATCTCAGTTAAAAGAAAGTTTTATAGAGTACCTATATGGCTAGCCATACTATATCGGAGTGAATGTTGGGAAAAAAAGAAACAAGGTCTTAACAAGAAGAATGCGACCAGAAATGTGTATGCTAAGATTTATGTATAGGAAGATGAGAAAAGAGTGTTTTAGGAATGACTATATTAGACACAAAGTGGGGGTGGTAAGCATTAAGGACAAGTTGCGTGAAGGTTGTCTAAAATGGTATGAACATGTGCGTTGTAGATTGACAAACACACCTACTATAAGTAAGGTTATTGAGTAAAAACAATAAAAAAAGGAAAGGCAGACCTATATTAACTTGGGAATATCTTGTAAAGTGGTATTTTGAATCTCTACATCTTGATCAGAGTATGACCCATAATAGAGCTGATTGGAAAATAAGGATCCATGCAGCTAACACCAAAATGGTTTGGATTGAGGCTTAGATGATGGTGATAACGATGATAATCTAGAACTATATATTGTCTATTAATTATTAAGGATATGAAAAGGAAAAAAATAAAAGGCATCATCAGAGGGTTGATTCTAGATGTCTAAAGGGGGATATAGACCAGATGTTTGTGATGTTTTGTCCATTGCTAAAGATGTTGTGACAACCCTGAGTTCCACACTGTAAGAAAATTTATTCATCATTGAAAAAATATATCAAGGTTGAAGATGGCATCAAGGTGTTGAACGTGCACTTTGAGTCTTGATAAATGGTTGCTCATGGGTCTAGGATGTAACATGTGATGTGGGGGAGGCATTAATTGTGGATGTAAGTTAGGGTGGCTGGAGGTAGGGTTAGTTTAGTAGTAGGTGTGGTCATAACCAGTTGTCCAGTTCTCAATAGAGTGAGTATTGAAAACACAGATAGATCTATCAACCTAGGATTCAGTGGAGATTTAGAACATTAGGTAATGTAGTTTTCATATTGTAAATGGGAGTCTAAATAATTGCGACAAGCTATGTGTTCCAGGTTGGTAACGGTGATGTACAATTTTTTTTGGGGTTCCTATAGAGTTATATTGATGATGGAAGCACCAGGTGATGACAAGCCTTGATCGAGTTCATAGAGTGTTGGAGGAGGAAATATGTTCTAATCTTTAGAAAGTCATTGGGAAACCCAATCAAGGAACTTCTAGGTCAACAATTAGGTCCCAGATTTGTGCAACATACCTTGAGGAATTGGAGAATCTTACAGGACATAGAGGTGAACGGATGTCTAGTGATAGAAGTGAGTGGAACAGTAAGGTAGAAGTAAGTGAAAGTTAACACCTGGTTATTAGAAAGAGAAAATAGACACATATGAGCGTTCATCGCCTCCCTTGCAATTGTAGATCTGTTTACCTTTTCCAATTCAGTGCAACAGATTACATGGGTTTAGAGGAAGGAGTTGGATTGTCAAGACACACTGACTGTAGTTTCTTCAAAATACACTCTTAACTCTAATTAATTAGGTTTTCATTCCATTTCAAGTCTCAAATAATCATGTAGATAGATATATACCATAATAAAATGTGTGAAACTACTAAAACCTTGACGCAAAATGCTAAGAGTTATAGTAAGGCCTCAATATTTATAGAACCTTGTATTAAATAGAGTAAGAGTCTTGGAAAATGTTGTATTGTTGTTCTCATTTTTTATTTAGTACCATATGTTTAGCATTATGACTATAAAACATAATATTAATGAACACAATAGAAAAATCATACAATTTCTCCCTATACTTAGTCCCTTATAATATCATTTATCTTTTATTCTTAAGTCATTAAATCTTAATTAAGACTGGGTCATGATCTAGTTGGATAGGAGCATAACAAAAATAATTCACTTTATTGTGCAATGTTCATGGCTATGCAATAGAAATTAATACACATATTGAGGGGAAAATAAATTGAGATTTTAAGTGAAACGAATAGTATATTATAGTGCAATACGATTCTAGGGTCCAAAATAGGGGTGAGCAAATAATGGTCCAGACCGCAAAACTGGACCAGACTGCTCAATTCGGTCCTGTCCGGTCTGGTCCGCAGTCTAGGAATTTTGATGAGTTCGGTCTTCGATCCGGTCCGGTCCAGACCGCAAACCAACTTTTATATAAAATTCATGTATATTTGAAGGTGTATTCTATCATAACTACAAATAAAGTACATATATAAACACTACTAGTATAAATGTTTGATACTAAAGTTATATAATTGTTACAAGTGAATAAGATTATCAACTTTGTACAATTAAATATGTTTTAAAACATGTAAAAAAGGTTGATTATGGTCCAAACAGTCTGGTCCGGTCCTAGCACAAAATGGTCCGGTCCTACCTCAAAACGGTTCGGTCTGCGATTCATATATTTGTCAAAATCCTGTCCTCTGTCCGGTCCGGTCCGGTTCTGGATTGATGCTCAGCCCTAGTCCAAAATTCACTATGATACAACTCTTGCATCCTTCAAAAAGATTTTGTCCCGAACTCAAATCCTTGTTAACATACTCCTACAACGCCAGACTTATAAATCCTTCTAAATCAAGTTCTAGCGTGAATATTAAAATTCAAAATGTGAAACTTGACCATTATTGCATTAATAATTGATTTACACCACAAACATTACTGATCAAAGTATATTGATGAAGGTCAAGTTTTAAGATTTTATATCTTACCGATTTTTTGACCTCATATTGCTGACATTATTCCATTAAGATATTTTGTTTGGTTAACTTTTCAGGTATACTTAAAAATTTCATTTTGGAGTTAGGTAAGATTTTACATCAATTTTGTGACTAATATAATAGCAATTCTCATAAGTTTTATGCGTATGTGAAATTTACAAGTTTAAAAACCTCAAATTCATAATATTTATCTTAAATCAACATATTATTAACTACATCTTGACCTAGTTAAATATCATTTTTAAATCTCCTATTTATACTGATTTAATGTTAGATTTGTAACATATATGTGTCTGTTAAGTTGCTCAAAAGTTGTGATTACATATTTTTTTGGGAATATTCCTTCATCTTTAAGATTGTCACATTTATAATGAGTTAATCTTCTCTGGGTAGACAGGAGAACCATGTGATGAATGACTATAAAAAATTTCATTTTTATATGGTCATCAATTTGCCACTTACATGCATCAAATATGGGATTTATTTCAAGTGACGTAGGCATTCTAGCTATGAAGCTACTTAAAAATGTAACTATACATTTATAAGGGGAATATATTGTTCAGTTTTTGACTTTTTGAATTGAATTTTTATATACATAAGGTATACATTTTAAATATATAGTAAGGTAATACTCTTTGAGTAAATACATAATCTATAAGTGGCATTAAAATATATTGTTTTGAAGAGATTATTTTGCGTGGTTAGGGTCTCCATATATGTATCAATATCATTGTTTCCTTTATTTCCATTAAAGGTGATTAATACATATTTTCTTTTGATATTTTGAAATTATTTGGAAACTTAGTTCAAATATCAGGGGTTTTTCATATGGTTGGGATTGCCTTGGCATGGTCATTTTTAGTAAAGTGAGGAACCCCACCACAACCTAAATTGATCTAGAGTGATTCAACAGAACCTTCAGTAAACATTCCTTCCATAGACACCTCAACTTATTTACACTTACATGGTAATGGTTATCCTCTATTAGTTGATTCATTAAATAAATTTAAAGTAAAATTATTTTCTCCTAAGTTTCATCATGTTCGTCAATTATTTTCAATATTCAAATTAGAAGTTATTAAATGTTACTATATATACATGAAACAAATAATTTTTAGGGTTTATGATATTCACTCATACTATCTTTCTTTACTTTCATAATTATGTGTGTCCCAAACTAGGGGTCCTTATTGACTGTGGTGTTCCAACAACCATGCCATTAATATACGAATATACATCATAAGCATTTTCCCATCATAGTAACTCAAACTAACTCCATACCTCGACAAGGATTCCAAAAGCCACGGATTGAGGTATAGCTATTCCATACTGGTAAGATCAGGGTACATCTATTACCATCAATTTCTTTACTGCTATCACAGGTAAATACTAAAATTTGGTCTAGAGAAACTATGGTTGGTTGTCAACTATTTTCTAAGTCAGAACTATTCCATTTGGTATTACTAACTAAACCTATTTTTTCATGAGACATGTATGGTATCGAATGTTTATATCTCTTGTATAATATTGTAAAAATCCAATCTTTATGACCATATTTTTTTTCTTCTTCCAACATGATTTAAATTAGAATATATAGACACATCATTACACATTCATGCTACATTAGTGTTTAAAAGGCCTATACATAATGACAACAATTTACAATATACATGAGTCATATCTACTCACAACTCAATAGAGGACATCTCCTTCACGTCATTCTAAGGTCTTCCATTGATCATCTATATGTGTATGTCTCAAAAGATGTGAATTCAACCACGACATGGACCAAAGAGGAAAACATGTCAACCAATGTTGGTACTGAATCCTTATTACTAATCCATTTATAACATACAACAAGAGAGGATTCAATGAATTTATAAAGCAGTGGTCATTCATGAAGGTTATCCATCTAAAGTGGGATCAAAATAAGCTTGTTGAGCAACTAGATAAGCACTACCTCAAACAACCTGAACCAAAAGATGAATGGAGTTCATGCTCTCCTTTTCAATTGGATAGCTACCTAGAGGAGTTTTTTTAGTTTCCTATAATTTTTTAGTCAAACCCAAGTTCACCTCGGGCCAAGAGGCAATGCTGTAATTAAACTATTCCTGATATTTAGCCAAACATAAATTCTGAACATTTTCATAGTAATTGTAATAAACATGAAATCTTGTCAAAATTAGCCACTAGGGTCTTTAATTTAATCATTTATGATATTCATGGTTTTTTTTCAATCAACATATCTATTTATGATGTTTTCTTGGTTAATTATCAAATCATTCACAATATTCACACATGAGTATATATACAAGGATAATTGATTAAATAAAAAATTAATATATTACGAGTATAGTTAGTTTTCTAATTGAATTTCTAACTTCCTAATTATATCCTTTTATTTTCATTTAGTTTAGCTCTATTAATTGTCTAGTTAATTATTAATGGTACGAAGAGAAAAAAAAATAGAAGGACGGGAGAAAGAGGAAATTCACCAAATCATAGAATTTCATCGTCTAAGGGATGGCTTCTAGAGCTTTGAGGGTGGGGGGGGCTTTGGATTGGATTGTGTTGATCTTCTGGACAACATTGGAGATGTTAGTGGTGGCTTCCCGAGTTCGACATCATAAGAAAAATGTGTCTTGTCACTGAATAATCCATCGGGGTTGTATATGGATTCGAGGTGTTGTTCAGGCACTTGGGGTTTGATAAATGGTATCTCAAGAGTCAGGTAGGTAGCAGGAGATGTGGGGAAGGCATTGGTTGTGGCGGTAGATTTTGTGGTTGGCAGAAGGGTTAGTTCAGTAGTAGGTGTGGTCATAGATATTCATCTAGTTGTACTGAGTATCGAACACATAGATAGATCTGTCAAATTAAGGATGCAGTGGGGATTAAAACATGAGTTATGTTATATGGACCATAACTAACATCCATATTAGGACCTTTTTGTCCTCTTGCATGCATGAACAACAAAACTAGGGAGGAAAATAAGTTAGACTTGATAGATTTCATATTGTTGATGGGACTAAATAGTTGTATCGTGTTGCAGATGGGTGATGGTGATGTACCATAAATCATTAAGTTTCTATAGTGGCTTCAAAATATACTATCAACACTAACTATAGTGGCTTCAAAATATACTAACAAGACTAATCAATTAGGTGTTCATTTCATTTCAAGACTCAAACAATCACATGCATACTTATGTACCATATTCCCATTTGCACAACTAATAAAACATGGATGCAAAATGTTAAGAGTTATCGTAAGACCTCAATATATAAAGCAACTCGTAATTATAGTAAGAGTCTTGGAACATGTTGAGTTGTTGGTCAATTTGTTGATTTAGTACCCGATGTTTGCCATTATGACATTAAATTACAATATAAATGATTTAAGAAAAAAAAACAATCATCTAATTGTTCCCTATATGTATAGTCCCTTCTAATATCACTTTTATTTTATTCCAAATCCTTACACTCTTAATTGGGTATGATTCATGATCTAACTGGTTCAGACAATAACATTAATAATTGAGTTTTATGTGCAAAGTTCATGGATATTCGAGAGAAGTTAATACACAAATTGGGATAAAGATCAACTAAGGTTAAAACTAAAAAGAAAAATATATTATACAAAAAAATAAGCCTAGAGACCAAAATCTGATATGTTACAAAATGTTTTATCAATTCATTGTAGAACACTTACCTAGATTCCAATCTAATCACTACCCACCATTGGTAAGAACAACTATGAGGAGGAAGTTTACATAGAGATGTGTGTCCAGAGTCATCGGGTCCAATGACAAAAAATTCACCAACATGCTAGAAGAGAAATGGGATAACTATGTGGACTTCAATGTAGCTCTTATGCAGGTGAAACAAGATATTCTTACTAGGAACAAAAGGAATGTTTCAAAAAGAATAAGAGAATATTGTTTTATTCATAACATAAGCAACTTTTTGTGTGAACTAGGTCATAGATACAATGAAATTACTGATGGGCTTTGCATTTACATGGAAGTCGAACTGAAAAAGGTTCTAAAAGAAGAAGAGAAAGAATGGAATCAAAAGAGCCGCATCAACTAGATCAGAAATGGGGTCGATAGATCAAAATTCTACAATGCTTCTTTTAAGGAATGACATAAGACAAAACATTACAATAATGCTTAAGGATTGTGATGGGGAATGGATTAGTGATGAGAATGAAATCCAAACCATGATTGTAGACCACTTTAGAAAATGCTTACTAAACCTGCTAAAGTTAATGGAGAGGTAGCTATTGCTACACCATGTCAATTCATGAAACTATTCTAGACAATAACTGAATGAGATATCAAAGGAACCAGTTGTGTCTGAAATATACAACATGCTAAAGTCTACGAACTATTACAAAGTAGAATGTCCTGGTGGTATAGATGTTTTTGTTTCTAAAAAATAACTGGGCAAGTGTCAAAGATTGTGCTCTAAACACTACGAGAAGTGCATTGAAGAACAAAACTTTGAGCAACACTCTATAAAACTCCACCACTGTACTCATTCCAAAAGTCACAAATTCAAATTTCTGTGAGCATTTTAGGCCTATATCTCTAAACAACCTTTGCCTCAAACTTACTTTTAAACTAGTCATGGAGATATTGAAGGCTTATTTACCTGATTGGGTATCAATGGCACAAAGTAGCTTTGTTAAGGGAGAAAAATACTGACAATATTGTATTTGTCCAGGAAATCATTGACACTATGAAGAGCATGAATATAGCTAGGAACATGGCTATTAGAATTTTATTATCTAAATCCTATTACAAGATGTCATGGTACTTCATTAATGACATGTTGAATAATATATAGCTTCCATCTAACATCATCAAGTACATCATGAGCTCAATCTTTGTGGTGAATGATCAATCCTATGGAGAGGTAGAGTCAGTGAGCCCTTCAAATATGGCATAGGTCTCCAACAAGGATATACCCTCTCCCCCTACCTTTTCATCCTCTGTATTGAACATGTCATCCAGATGATGAACGACCTACATGAATGGAAACCAGTACAACTTGACCAGAATGGAAGAAAGATTTGACATCTTTGATTTGCTAATGACCTGATTCTATATGCACAAGCTATAAAGAGACAGATAAAGATCATAAAAACAAGTTTGAAAAAGGATTAGGATAAGTCGACTCAGTGGCAAAGACTAGAGTCTTCTTTATGACTATTATGCCAACTTCTATAAGGAGACAAGACGATCGAGTTTGCATTTTTGAGCAAACAAAAGATGTAGGGAAGTATATGGGGGTGCCCATCATTCACTCAAGAGTTACAAAGAGAAACTACACCAAGGACCTTCAGAAAGTAACAACATAGATCAATGCATGGTCAACTACATTCATGTCACTTGCAGGTTGAGTTTTCCTCATGAAGTCCACTCCCTTTGGGAACCCTACCTATGCAATGCAAATTGTTCTACTACCACTTATTTATGTAATCAGATTTACAATAAAATTATGAGATTTCTATGGGGAGGTAACCATAAGTCACACCTACGTCTCTTGTAGATTGGGATAAGATTACAAGAAAAAAAGAAAAAAGTGGACTTTGCATAAAATCAATGAGGGAATGGAATCAAGCACAAATCCTCAACAATGCAATGGGAAATCAATACATGAATAGGAATAGTCTAGTGAAAACTCCAAAAAAGTAGGATAACTATTATGTACCAAGAATACAAACATGTCTAGGTTGGGAAGATCCATGTTGAATTGTGAAATAGTGATTAATGAGAACTCATATCTAATGCCTAAAGATGGGAAAGAAACCATTTTTAAGAAATTCATATGGTGGAGAATAGGCATACCACTAGAATGGGTGGTCACTAAAGAGATCCCACATGAACTAAAGCACTTCCAAGTGTTTAGTAGTGTAAAACAAGTTGGAGAGTGGGATGTTGACTTTCTAAAGTACTAGATCCTAGAGAACTTTTTGAAGACAATCATGCATGTTGAGACACCATGAAATAACCAAAGTAAAGATAAGAGAATTGAGAGGGCATAGACAATGGTGAGTTTTATACCACATCGCCATAGTCTATAATCTGCAAGACTAAATATATCAAATGTGAGAGCGACCAGGTGCAGATTTGGAAGGTGAAGGTCCCTTTCAGTATAGAAATATCTATGTGGATTTTAACACATGATGCAATACTCACCAGCAAAAGATGAGTCCAGAGTAAAATCACTATAGATAGAAAATGCAGGAGATGTAGCAATACATGGGAAACCATTAAGCATGTGGTGAGACTTTGCAGGTTCATCTAAGATATTTTGATAGGTTTATATCAAACCTAATTACTACTAAGTTATATGGAATGGAATTTGATATCTAGATGAAACACAACATGGGCAACAATGACCAACATTGTATCACTTTCATGATATCCTATTGGTACATTTTTCCAATGTATGAACAAGGACACATATGTGAAATTAAAACCATGACTCATCAAATACAATACATCTTGAAGGAGAAAACAAATATTGAAAACATGTGGCATGAATAAGAACATATGGACAAGCAGGTAGGCAAAAAGGGTGGTGCAAACCAATGAGTGGAGAAGTTAAAGTGAATATTGTCCCTACCCAGATGAGGAAGAAGGCTACAATGGTTGTAGCCAAAAGAGATGAAGAGGTAATTAGTTAAGAAGACATGGAAACACTACCAAAGATGAGAGTGTTCTACATGATGAAATGGTAAAAATTGACTTGACTCTAACAATGTCTACAAAGGCAAAGTATCAATACCTTGCTATTGAGGTAAGACTGTAAGAGGGAAACTAAGATAATAAAGAACCCAAAAAATGAAAGTCCTAGGTATGCAAATTGGATTTCTATGATCCATGGGAAGACGAGAAACCACTACAAGGTCAAATTTGACTATATGGAGTGCAATATTAGTGCAGACACTTTGGCTAAACTCCACCCCAAAAACATTAATGGTACTTCAACTATACAAGACCTCCCAAGTCTATGTAATCATGTCTAGAGAGAAATATGCAATGTAGTATTACTACCAAATTTTTAATTTGCTCAAATTTAAATACATGTAATCAATTTAGTATGCTTTCTAGAGGAGGGTAAGATGAATAAAAGCTTCCTGAATTCACCAAAAACAAGGTTCATGAACTGAAGATGGAACAAATTATATCTTCATTGTTTCATCATTAAAATTCTTGAAACATAAGATACCTAATTCTTTTGAGTTGTTTGTTGCATCTTTTTTCTTGTCCTGGCTAGCTTTCACTTTTTGTTGGCTTCCTTCCTAGATGACATGCCTTTCCATGGGTCCTGAAAATATGGTTTTTCCTTTATTAAATCATGATGTTTCTTAGAATTGGATCCTTCAAGGGGGGCTTTGGGATATCAATTATTTTTATTGGACGGTTTATTAGTTTATATAATTAAAGACAAGTACACAAAATCCATTAACAACAGTTTTCTATCAAGGAAATGATATATGGTATGGTAACTCTGTTGTGACATACCATAACAAATATTTATTTTCCAACACTTTCTTTCTTATTACTTTTTCTCTATTTCCTTTGATCTTGAATTAGATCGTGATATGTGTCTTAATACTAAACTAGATCCCACATAGTGTATAATTCGTATATACATATTAATTTAAATTGGATAATAATACAAGGACATGTCTATATATTTAGTATTTTTTGAAGTATGCCTTAAGAATATAGGAAAATAATAATTTACTAATTTCATATTTTAATAAATTAAATCTACTTACATTAGTTAACACACTTAAAATTTGATGATATAACACATCTGTTGACTTTAATGTAACTCTTGAGTGACCATTTTCCCCCTAGTGTAATTAAATACTTAATTAGCTTAATATTTGTATTTACTAATTTATAAATTTCTAGTATACCCATCTTCCAATTTTGGTGCCCAAAATATTTATAATTAATTAAAAATATTAGAGATTGCTTATTTATACCCTTTTGTAAATCATGACATTTACAATTGTTCATTCACTAGAATTTCTTGAATATATTTTACATAGTTATTAAATTATATACTTTGTCTTTGGTAAAAAGATTAGAGATTGAATCTTGCATTATACTCCTTTATAGCCTAGAATTACAAAAATGACACTCTCCCTATATGTAGTTCTAATATATTCAAAATATAAAATCAACATTTATTTGAATGATACGCTATGAAAACTACCATCTCCCAAAATTTGTTCTAATATGACAACGATTTTCCTATTAGTTTTACCAGTGGATATTATTACCTTTAATACACAATAATACATTGACTCATTTACTAACAATGCCTCCCCCATCATGAGTGTCCCTCTCCCCATCTGTATAATCCACAACCGCAACACCCAGGTAATGACCAACACTATCCCTCCTCCTTCTTTACTTCTTCTTCGTATTCCTTCTCCCCTTCACTTTCTTTCCCTCCTTATGTCCCTTCCCTCTACCTCAATGACTCTAGTAGGGTCCATCCTCACCGTAGGATACCCATTGTCATTGCTAGCATCTTTGTAAAGTGTACAATAGAAGTACCTGCTTTTACACTTTCTGACTGCTCTCAAACTTCTGTGGAAGCACATTGCCTTTTATTCACCTTTGGCCTTCTCCCCTTAGACACCCCAACTCCACCTATCCTCTAGCCTTGGTGTCCATGATCATATCAATGCCCCTATCCCTAGCAAACATAACAAAAGGTATAACAACATAACCTTCTATGATGGGATCAACATAGGCTCTAACGATGCCGATGAATAATGACTTGCATTTCTTTATCCACCACCATGGTCAATGCCACACTGGAACCACTCACTAGTCATCATCAATGCCCATCACGTAGCAATAATCTACTTGAATGGATAATACTTGTAGCCAATAGTTGTATAGGATGGTAGAGATTATTGTCTCAAACAAGCTATATGGAATCCTCTTCTTTCTACACCACCTATTTACCATCACCACACAAGAGAGGCCTAGTCACCATAATTGTTCCCAAACTTCATTTTTTCTTCCTCCCACACAAACCTACAAACCTACAGACACATACCTCCATACAACCCCACACTTATCACTACTTGAACTACCTATGATTAGGTCAGAGAAGTTTGACAAGGTAGGGGACCTCCCTCAATTTTTTCCTGACACAATGAAGGACATGATTACATCCTTGCACAACATGCAGTCAAGAAGATCCAATAATAGCATAAATCAGATGTGCCTCTGACTAGAGCTTGTTTGAACGAAATTGATTTAGAAGTGAATTGAAACCCATTGTGGATCTGATTTAGCAGAGGCTTTAGAAATTAAAAGACCTCCAAACTGATAGACCATATTTAACCAATCAATCATACGCCACTCATCACTTTCCTCTATGTGTGATTTGCAGAATTCAATTAATTGGTAATGGTAAGACCCTTGACCTTACTTTTGGTTGAACATGCTTTCTTATCATAATTATACGCTTAAGACCTTAATCAAACCCTAATATGTTCTTTTATTTCATGTGACAAGCTTAACTTTCAAGTTTGTTCCACTTTGGACACTAATTGAGCAAGTTATGCAACTATATGCTTGTTTTGGACTTTTATGCAATTCACTCATATCTTGGGTTTTCCTTACAATTTGTTACATGCTTGTTGCTCCTCACATGTTTTCATGTCATGTTTGATATAGTTGTGCTTTAGGGATCCTTGTTACACCTTGGTGTGAGCAGTGACATCTAGCCTTGTGTTGAGATTAGGGTTTTCTCTCATGGATGCCCTAACTCAATGGTTGACCTTGAATGTTGGGATCTGATGGGCCACCCAGTGTTGGTGGTCACCAAGATTTCATGTGGTTTCTAGTGTTAGTGGTTGCCAAGATTTCATGTGGTCTCTAGTGTTTGTGTTCCATTGATTTTTTTGACACCACTTGGTCGCCAACATTCGAAGATTTCTTATGAGGTTGTTTGGTTTTCTGAACCACATGTTTGACCTGCTTGCATGGACTAGATGTTTCTGAACTTGGACACATGGCATGCATGGCTAGACACCTCTCCCTTCCTCTCTCTCTCCCCTACCCTCAGCTTTATATATCTTCCTCCATGCATGTAAACAAGTTCTTTACACACCTAGATATCTCTCTCTCTCTTCTTCCTTGCTACTTGGAGCTCATCCCCCTTTCTTGGTGGATAAGGAGGATCCAAGGTATACGATGCTTCTCTGATCTTGCTTGCATGTGAATCTAGGGTTTGTATCCACCCTTGTTGATGTTGTTTGGTGCTTCCTTATTTTGCTTCTTAGTCTTGGTAAGTGAAATCTACCTCCCTTCCTTCATTTTCCTTGCTATCCTATCTTCCTCTCTCTTCTTCTTGGTCAAATCCATAGTGGAGCTTGAGATAGTGGTTGAAGATATCTCCTTTCTTGCTTCCTCAACCTAGGTTTTTCTTGCCTCTCAAAGAGGAGCTAGCTTGGACGAGTGGAGTGATCAAGCTAGGGTTTCTACCCTCTTTCCTTGAGCTATCTTGTTGTTTAAAGATTTATCTTCATCTCTAAGGAGATTTATATAACTTTCTCCATGTTTATTTTTTACTCTTATCTTGCATGTGGATGATCTTTCTTTAAAATGTTGTTCCAAGTAGAAAGATGCTATCTTTTCCTAGGTTTGAGTCAAGATGGTAGATCTTGAGTAGATAATCCTTATTGATGTACCTCTAAACATGGTGCACATTTCTTCCTTGAAGATAGAAAACCTATACCTTGCATATGTGTATTACTTCATGTGGTAAAAAATATTTTGAACTCATGTGGTTGATGAGATTTTGAACTCCATGTCTGTCGCCAAGATTTCTAACCCTAGTGGTCTCCAAGTTTTCTGACCAAGTGGTTGCCCAAATTTCTAACCCTAGTGGTCACCAAGTTTTCTGACCATAGTGGTCACCAAGATTTCTAACCCTAGTGGTCGCCAATATTTTTAACCCTAGTGGTGGCCAAATTTTCTAACCCTAATGGTCGCTAATATTTTTAACCTTATTGGTCGCCAAAATTTCTAACCCTAGTGGTCATTGAGTGTTTTAACCCTTGTGATTGCCAAGATTTCTAACCCTAGTGGTCGCCAAGTTTTCTGACCCTACTGGTCACCAAGATTTCTAACCCTAGTGGTTTCCAAGTTTTCTAACCATACTAGTCACCATAATTTCTAACCCTAGTGGTCGCCAAGTTTTCTAACCCTAATGGTCGTCAATATTTCTGACCCTATGATCAATGAATTTTTTGACTCTATGTTCGATAGTTTTCTAATCCTATGAGTATGAAATAAGAATTTTGGTTATGTGGAATCTGATGGTCTGGTTCACACAACAACTAATGGTTAGTTGAAATGTTGATTTTTAATTTCATTTCATCCTTTCTTATTGAACCTAGCCCTAATACAAATTGGTGATGGTAGCTAATCATACTTGTATTAGTATGATGAAGGAATACTCTGTCAATGTTATTGTAACCCTAATATGTTTCCATATGAACATAATGAGCCCTTAAATGCAATGTTATGTTGAACATATATGTCACATGTATGGTGATGGTTTGTTGAGCCTCTGGTAAGGCATGGAAAGATAGTGATGTTCATACAGGGAATGAGGTTATGGTCTTAATGACCTTTAGGCATGGTTGAGCCCTTATGCATGTGCAATCCTCTCCATGATGTGATAATGATTGGTATCCTATGATGATGTGACAAGAAATATATTTCATATGTTTGATATCTTCTGGAGTTGTAACTTACCCATGTTTTTGCAAAACTCTTTTAGGGTTAGCTTGTAACTTGGTTGATGCAACCTTAACTCACCTGATTGGCATTCACTAATCAAGTGAAAACCTAATTTTGTGGTACCCTGTGCCGTAGATCCATTCCAGTATCAGGACTTACTAGATGGTGAAATGAGAGTTCCTCTAATGTAAGCTTGAAATCAAATATTGTCGAATATATGCATGTTTTCTTTGAGGATGATTGTGGTCATACCTCGGCAGGAGAATGGTCGAGACCGTATCCAGATGATTATGATTTAGTATATGTGATGTTTTGAGGATAGTTATGTTGTACCTTGGATGGTAGGGTTTTTATACCCTGGTTACTAGTGCCGTGAACTATATACCAAGGTCAGAATAGGCTATTTTGTAGCTTGACTATATGTGTCGTTGCGGCTGACTCGTACTGATCAAGGGCATATGAGATCTTAAGATTTCATGCCACCTAGATTTTGTATGTAACTGAATGGCACTTTGTAGTGGTTAGTTAGATTCTGACTGGTATAACTCAAACTCCCCAGTGCTTAATAAATGACATAATCCAGCCATGTAGCATACTTATTTAGGGTTAAACATGATTCACATTGTTTGGTAACCCTTGCCTTGTTTCTTATATTTCCAGTTGTTATATAATCTAGTTACTAAATGATAGTTTTATCAGTTCCTCTATATATACTTGTTAATCATGCATGTTGCTTACCTAACTATTTAACTTGATTAATTAGTTTGATATGCTTAACTTGTTTAATAATATAATCTGCTGTAATCAATAAATTGTTGGCTAAATTGGACATTAGTATAATCCCTTTATTTTGATAATGACAAACATTTAATTCTTGTGGATCTAACGTGCTACTTGAGTGTTGCAGGAACAAGGTGGATGACAAAGATTTGGGAAATCTATTTGCTTGAATTATTGTTATTTCATGATTGTAATCAAATGTAAGAACGTGTACAAGTATATAACATACAAGTACTTAGATATCATGTAAATCAAGCGTTAGATCTTACCTAGCCAAATCACAACAATTAGATAAGTCATCCCCTTCAATAGTGTCACAATTGCACACTCATACATACACTTAGCCTTTAGTTTAAAACATTAAAATAGGGTTATTCTCGGTCGACAAAATCCTCGACCGAGACACTCTCTGTCGACAATCTCCTCGACCGAGAATGACCCAGGTAGCCATTAGACACAGCAGACAAGGTAGTTGGCAGTTGGAGTAGAACGTTATACACACTTGCTCCAGACAGTCCTTCGGTCGACAAGACCTCGACCGAGAAGGACTCTCGTTCGACCATTCTTCGACCGAGAAGTGTTCTGTCTGCAATTTTCAGAGTTAATTAACTAGCCATTGCTAAAGCAACTAATGTGTACCTAACGGCTAGTTAAGCACTTAGAACCCCCTAAAAAGTGTCTAGAACGTCCTTAATCACTTGTAGGTCATTCCTTTAAATAGGACAAGCCTTAGGAAACCCTAACACACTTGTGCGATACTTGAGCTTACATACTTGCAATTGGCAATCTGTTTTGAGCAATTGAGCAACACTAGCATTGGCTACTTATTTCCCTTGCTACAAATTCGTGTCTTATAGGCTAGCATCTCCTATCCACTAAACCTACACTTCAATACTCATTGGTTAGGAGATCAATACGCTTGATATAGGAAAATCAAGCCTTGTGCTTAAAAGTGGTAATTGTAATTTCCATTTCCTTTCTTGTTCTTTCTTATTGCTTGTACTCTCCTTGCTACTCCTAGGGTTCGAGGCTGTGGATTGGAGAGGGTTTGATCTTCTTGGTGAAGAAGGAGGTCTTTGGACTACTTCTAGAAGACTGTTGCAACGGGAAGCTACTTCAAGAGGAAGGCTACTTCAAGGGGGAGCTTGAAGTTACTTCAAGAAGGCTGCTTCAAGGTTGGTGCAACTACTTCAAGGTGAAGGTTGTCCAAGGGGTGTAGAAAGTATTGTAATTTTATGTAAATTCCTTGAGAGGTAATGAAATTTAATGCTTTCAAAATCCCGATTGTGTAAGCAACCGGGTAGTGGATTGACTGCCTTAGTATTTGCTAAGGTTGGAACCACTCTAAACCCCTTGTCTCTTTCTTATTATTTCAATTGTGGTTGTTTGAGTTAAATTATTTTAAAATATCCATAAAACCCTATTCACCCCCCTAGTGGTTTTTCAATTGGTATCAGAGCAGGCTTCAAGGAGATCTAATCGAGTCTTGAAGAATGAAGGGTGATGGTGTCTACAACCGCAAGCAAAAGAAAAGTATGGACCAATCTTCAACAAGTTGCAATTGGTGCTTAGGAACAAGCCACACAACAATTGGTTTCCCATGGAGAGAAAAGAAGGAAGAGGTGCACAAAAATTGTCTCATTAATACAACCAATGAAGAAGAAGAAGAAGAGGTAAGCCTTCTTGATTTATCAAAAGAAGAGATAATTGCTAGCCTTGAAGAAACACATAATAAGTACATTGAGTGCAAGAAGAAATTAAAGAAATGTAATAAGGCAAATGATGAGTTACATGCTAAACTACTTGCTCTCACATCTGAAAATGAAGATCTTAAAAAGGTTATTGAAGATCATGATATTAAGCTAAAATCAATAGAAGCAAATTGCAATCTTCTATCCCTAGAAAAGATAAATTTGCAAACTCAAGTAAATGATCTTCAAAAACAACCTTTTTTGTGTACACATCTAGATTATGATATTATTATAAAAGAAAGAGACTCTTTATAATCTAATATAGATCAAGAAAAGTTAGATATCAAGAAGAGAATGGACGAGATTGTTAAGTTGCAACAAGAAATTAGTAGTTTGAATAACAATGATATTGGAAGGAGAGGACTAGGTTATAATCTTAAAGGAAAATCTTATCAAAAACCTAGTTGAAGAAAGACACAAGTGCTAGAAAATCGATCTTTGCATGTACCTAAAGGAACATATACATATGTACCCAAGAACAACCTAGAACAAAATCATAGAAAGAGATATGAGGTTGATTCCATATGTTGTCATTATTGTTTGTGTCTTGGACATTATTCTTTCTCATGTCCCTACAAGAAAAAGGATGTTGAGTTAGTATGGGTTCCAAAAGCCCCAAACTAAATGAATAAAATTAAGTTGAGATATGACCAAAGACTCTAAGTTGTATATCTCTATGTCTATCTCAACTTAACATAATAGGATACCAAGGTAATCCAAGAAATTAAAATTTCTAAATATACATCTTCAACTGACTTGTCTTAGTTTGAATTCTCAAAACTTAGCAAATTGCTTATGATTAGTTAAGAATTAACCTAAATGTTACTTTGATATTTAAATATCTCATCTCAACTAAACTAAGTTTTCAAACTGCATGATTGAATTGAAAATAACCTATGTTTTACTTAGAAACAATTGTTGAAAACAGTTCTGAAACAGTACAGAAACATTCTCGGTCGAGAAACTATTCGACCGAGAGCATTGTCGGTCGAAAAATAGTCGACCGAGCAGGTTACTGTTTTCAAATCTGTAACAAATATGTTGAACCTGCTTTCAATTAATCTAATATGCTATCAATTTGTTATTAATGATTGATTTCACTTGTAAATGAAGAATAAATCATGGAGACCATCTTTGAAACATGACATAGTAATCTTTTAAAGAACATCATTATGTATAAGAAATCTTTAAACATATTGCAAAAGTATTATATGAAAACTAATATTGAACATACTCTCTTCATTGATTGAAAAAGTTTATTAAGCATGTTCATTTACAATGGTTTAGCTTAAAAATAAAAACTATAAACCATGGAAATTACTGTTTTATCATAATCCACATGGTTTATCCTAAGTACTTCGTGATCTATCTATATAGGAACCATGTATTAAAATTTAAATGGTCATAATCATTGAATTTCATGAAATTACATGCTTCTATCTTGATCATTGTATTGTGGATATGCTTCTACTATTCCATCATAATCATTTTTCCATGATCATTATATTTCATTGGTTTGCTTAAAATAATCTTTGATCCATATATATACAAACCATAAATGGATGATCGTTGTGATTCAATACATCACAAATATAGATGATGCTATCATTGTAAATGAAAATTTGCAAAACAGTAAAACTCTATGGAATATATGCATCTTGACAAAATAGATAATGATTTAAATAATGATGCTATGACAAGCTAAATAGTGTCTTTTACAACAAAAATATTAATGTTTTATCTATTTGTTTGTTCTAAGAAGTCAAAAGCAAAATCTTGACTTTAAGACATTAATATTGTTTTCAAGGAAATATGCTTCTAAAGGATCTTATCTGAAAACAAGGGTACTAGAAGAAATGGGATTTATGTACCCATAGAAAAGCTTATATGAATATAAAACATATATTCTAAGAAAATCAAGGACAAACCTCTTCATACTAGGTATCACTCAAAATGCTTCAAATTGGTATTTATTCATGTTACCTACATACATTATACTTCACATATGAGTGTTTAAAACTATAAATATGCAGGAAATTTGCCTCTCGATCGAAATCAAATTTGACCAAGGGGCGCTATGGTCGAAGTCAAGGTCGAGCTAAAATAAGCTTGACAAAATGCTTACTTAAACATCATTTTACTATAGTCAACCTTAGTATCTTGATTCAAAATGTGCTTTTGATAAAAGGTCAAAATCAAATCTTAAAGACTAATTATGACCTTAGAATTTCTCAAATATTAACGACAATGATTACATTATTATTGGTAACAATGATTACATTATTACTCCCCTAGATGCTATATATATGCTCTACAAATATAGTCTCTCACTTGCATTAAAAACCAGCTAAAAGTTTTATTCACAACAACCTCGTCAGTCTGCAAAAATTCTCGATCGAGTTTGTCTCGGTCGACGAATTCGTCGACCGAAAACATCTCGGTTGTCTATCCTTCTCGACCGATACTCGCCAAGAAAATGTTGTACAATCGATCTCAGATATACTTTCGATCGACAAAATGTTCGACCGAGCCCACATCGGTCGACAAAATACTCGACCGAGGCCGACCCTGTGAACCTCCATTTGTGTGAATTAAAAGGCAATATTTTGATAATAATATAAAAAAAATCGCAACTGCTAGTTCGATCGACCGTTGGATGACCGAGAGGAGCGTCTGTAGAAACGACCGTTGCGGTCGTCGGTCGAAAAATTGTAGACCGAAATAGATTCTGTTTTGCTATAAATAGCACCCAAAACGACCTATTTCTTCACACCTTCACATTCTCACTTCTTTAGCTCCTATCTAGTACATTCTTGTGCAAATCTTTAGCTTCTCTACATCCAAGTCTTGCTTTCTGCTTCTCCACTTCACAATAACAAGATGGCTTCCTCATCAACGTGTGGAAAGAAGCAAGTTGCAGCAAGGAAAGGAAGGACCGTCTCTCTAGCACTTCCGTTCATCAACGACATTCCATTCAACGACGCAGCTACAGGAGATCGCTACCTCAGGCTATTCTCAAGAACTCCTCTTCCACGATGGCCAGTCAACGTCATGGACTTCCACAACATTGTTGATCTGGAGGAACTCTTTGAGGTGCAACATTTAACTGATTTTCTATATCCCTCCTTCCATTCCTACTCCTCAAAAGTAGTCAATGAATTCTATACCAATTTAACCCCACATCCTGACCATGACTCCTTCTATTCTATGGTTAATGGGTATGGATTCCATTTTACTGAGGAGGGCATTCTTAATATGCTTAACATAGACATAGAAGACTATAAAAACTTTATTGATCTCACCACAGGAAATCCATTAAATAAACTCTCCCAAGATGACACTACCACTAGCCTTAGTGACATCAAAAGAGCCATCTTTCTATCCAATACCACTTGTCATGAAGATAGGGGTACCTATTATGCCATAAACTTAAAACCTGAATCTAGGATCATAAACCTCATTGTTGCCACCAATATCCATCCTAGAGCAAACAAATATGAAGTACCCACCTTTCGTATGTACCTTATCTATGCCATTCTAAAAAGTATTCCCATAAATTTCATTCGTATCATCCTTAAGAATATGCTTGAGTTCTCTGGCAATCCACCTTATGCTGACTTTGTTTGCCAAATTACTCAACATTTTCTTAAGAAAAATATTGAGGACCTAGGTTATACATGGGATAGAAAACCACAAAAGATAAGTAAAAATACGGTAGAAAAGATGGGATCGATTTTGGCTGAAAAAAGGCTAGGACTGAAGGGGAGACATCCACCCAAGACATACCTCCACCACCCCCTCCCACCAACCTACCTCATGATCCTATTACAAACACCTTGACATACATAGCTGGATCTGAATATCACCTGAGTAGGCAATTAGATTACAATCACCATGCCATGACTTATTTAAACCAAAGGATGCAAGCCCTCTCTCCTAATCAACCTGATGAATATCCTTATTCCCTTAATCCTAGCATGATCAATCCATACAATCCTCCCTACAACTACTATCAAATTCCACCTTTACCATCTCCTGATCTCACACATACTCAGTTCTCCCCAATTCAACTTCAAGACATTGCTGCCCACTTTCACTTTGATCGTGTTCCCACCTTCTTGGAGACTTATGCCTTAACCAAGACAGGTGCCTTAGAGCGGCAGACACTGGTCATATATTATGGAGCTGAGCCTTTTCTTGGAAAAGACCCAGACATTGATGTAATCCTTCGGTCTTTTCAGTGAGATTATGAGATATATTTGTAATAGTTGAGCTGGAATGGCTATCTTTGTATTGATTGTAATGGATATCTTTTTACAAGGAAGTATGTCATGCTTTATGGGTCATCTTATAAATTGTATGAGCACTAAGTTATTATTAATAAAAGTGTTTTTCAATGGCTTCATTTGGACATATACATGAATATTATAGTGGAGCATACACATAAGGGGGAGTAATATATGCAAATGAACCAAAAAGGGTCCCATTCGTTGCAAATGCTTGACACATACATTATGGCTAAATTTGACAAAACATTAATCCCTTGATTTTAAATTGAATATCTCTTTAAGGGGGAGCATATCATAAAATTAAGGGGGAGAAATAAAAAGTCATACAAAATGAATATCTTGGATATCTTTTTGTGATGACAAAGGGGGAGAAATAATAAAAAATCAAAAACATAAAATAAAATGAGTTTCACAATATCTCGGCCAGCACCCACTTGCAAAACAAGAAATGGTTACAAAAGGTAAACTTGAGGTATGAAACTCATATGATTTATATTTTCTTATTTTATATTTAGGAAATGTTTGCATCTTCAAAAGGGGGAGATTGTTGGTTAAATTGGACATTAGTATAATCCCTTTGTTTTGATAATGATAAACATTTAATTTTTGTGGATCTAACGTGCTACTTGAGTGATGCAAGAACAAGGTGGATGACAAAGATTTGGGAAATCTATTTGCTTGAATTATTGTTATTTCATGATTGTAATCAAATGTAAAAACTTGTACAAGTATATAATATACAAGTACTTAGATATCATGTAAATCAAGCGTTAGATCTTCCCTAGCCAAATCACAACACTTAGATAAGTCATCCCCTTCAATAGTGTCACAATTGCACACTCATACATACACTTAGCCTTTAGTTTAAAACATTAAAACAGGATTATTCTTGGTCGACAAAATCCTCCTCCTCGACCGAGAATGACCTAGGTAGCCATTAGACACATAAGACAAGGTAGTTGGTAGTTGGAGTAGAACGTTATGCACACTTTCTCCAGACAGTCCTTCGGTCGACAAGACCTCGACCGAGAAGGACTCTCGATCGACCATTCTTCGACCGAGAAGTGTTCTGTCTGCAATTTTCAGAGTTAATTAACTAGCCATTGCTAAAGAAACTAATTTGTACCTAATGGCTAGTTAAGCACTTAGAACCCCCTAGAAAGTGTCTAGAACATCCTTAAGCACTTGTAGGTCATTCCTATAAATAGGACAAGCCTTAGGACACCCTAACACACTTGTGCAATACTTGAGCTTACATACTTGCAATTGGCAATCTGTTTTGTGCAATTGAGCAACACTAACATTGGCTAATCATTTCCCTTGCTTGAAATTCGTGTCCTATAGGCTACCATCTCCTATCCACTAAACCTACACTTCAATACTCATTGGTTAGGAGATCAATATGCTTGATATAGGCAAATCAAGCCTTATTCTTAAAAGTGGTAATTGTAATTTCCATTTCCTTTCTTGTTCTTTTTTATTGCTTGTACTCTCCTTGCTACTCCTAGGGTTGGAGGCTGCAGATTGGAGAGGGTTTGATCTTCTTGGTGAAGAAGGAGGTCTTTGGACTACTTCTAGAAGGTTGTTGCAATGGGAAGCTACTTTAAGAGGAAGGCTACTTCATGGGGGAGCTTGAAGTTACTTCAAGAAGGCTGCTTCAAGGTTGGTGCAAGTACTTGAAGGTGAAGGCTGTCCAAAGGGTGTAGAAAGTATTGTAATTTTATGTAAATTCCTTAGAGGTAATAAAATTTAATACTTTTAAAATCCCGGTTATGAAAGCAACCGGGTAGTGGATTGACTGCCTTAGTATTTGCTAAGGTTGGAACCACTCTAAACACCGTGTCTCCTTCTTATTATTTCAATTGTGGTTGTTTGAGTTAACTTATTTTAAAATATCCATAAAACCCTATTCACCCCCCTCTAGTGGTTTTTCATAAATATTATTGAGAGTTATATCTCTTACTGGGACGTTGTCTCACCTCGTGGGTCGTCACATTGTTTTAGGTGATCTCCAGTGACATCGTCAGGATCATGGTGGTCTGGAAGAGAAGCCCAGGAGAATAGTAGGAGAAGAAGGTTGTCTAGTATTTAGTGTGTCCTAGAGTCTTCCATGTACTCTCAGTTTCAGTTAGGGGATGTTTTGTAGATGATATGTCCATTGACTTGAGCTTTTGGAAGAGTCAATATTTTTATATGGCATGTATATCTGGAACAATATCTTTTGTATACATGTTGTGTCCTTAGACACTAGACATACATGTAAATACCTAATATGGTATGTGTTGGTATGCAAGTTGTTGGACCTTTATGTAAATATCTTTGAACATGATGGTAATGTTTAAATCAGTTTTAAATTATCTACTTTTTTGGTTATGTGGTTATTTAGTAGTTGATCATGTGTTTTGTTTTGAGTAATCTGGATTAGGGTGATAAGGAGTCATAGCTTGGTTAGTATTAGCACTTTAGGTTTGTTGAGTCTACAAGGATATATGACTTAGGTTTGTGTTTGTTCTTACATAATCCAACCTATCTGATCATAGCATATGCTTATGCATAGAACGTGAAGAACATGTAGAGAGTAGCTATGTCACGCTAGGAGGGGGCGGTAGGAGGCAGGCACATGATGGAAGAGTGCATGTGATGGAGCCAGAACAGCCCGCAGTGACTCAGTTTGACCCTATAGCCATGGAAAATCTAGCCTTTGAGCCTATGTTTGGATAGCTAATGGCGATGATTACACACTTAGCGGATAGGGCACTTCAAGATAGGGTAGCCATCCCTAATGTGGAATCATAGGGTTCTGGGAAGAGTTTGACAGGTTGTGTTGTGTTGGATCTATTGAGTAAGTGGGTGCAGTAGACCTGGCTGACGCCGACATGTGTCTAATAGAGCTTGTGAAGGCATTTAAGATCTTAAACATCCCAAAAGAGGACAAGGTGAAACATGTTGTTTACCTATTGAAGGGAAGTGTTGGCCACTGGTGGGCCATAGAAGAAGATAAGAAACTAGAAGTTGTTGTAGGTAAAGAAGAGTTCCAGTGGGAGTTCATAAGTTGTTACTTCCTTGAGACATACATGGACGAGAAGACAATGTAGATTGAGAAGTTGCATCAGGGCTCGATGTCCATAAACAAGTGTTAGGAAAAGCTTATGGATATTTTGAAGTTCTTTCCTCATATGGAAGTGACAGAGAAGGAGAGGATTCAGAGGTTTCAGAAAGGTCTGAGCTCAGAGTTGTCTATAATGAATAGTTCTTTGGATAATGGAGAGAGTATCTATACCTTTGTGAAGTTTGTGAGGAGGATTAAGAGATCTACTATTAAGAAATGTGAAGCTAACGCTAAGAAGTGGCCAACTAAATTTCATAGGCATTCGTCTAGTGGCTTTAATAAGCCAAGGTTTTCTTCACCACAGTCATAGCACACGTCAACCTTCTCTGAGCTGAGACTAGGAGTTTTGTCATAGTGGTCCCTGAGCAAGGGTAGAGGTCGTGACTTTCTGCCAGCAGGAGCACGCAGTGCAACTTCTGTGTCTGTGATAGGGCCATATACGTTGCAGTATGATTTGAGGACTTTTCACAAGTGTGGTAATGTAGGGGGATATAAGGTGGACGTTCCCTATGAAGGACAAAGAAGTGACACAATAGCTGAGGCAAAGCCAATGAAGTTTGGAGTTGTAGCAGTATAGCAGTAATGGGGCTAGAGAATGCAGTCAGATGTCACATGTGGGGTCATCTGGAGCAGATGACAGAGGAAGAGGATGACAACACGTGAAGGCTAGATTCTATGCTATGAGTCAATCAGAGGGATTGGTCAATCCACCAGTTGTGACAGGTCAGATGGAACTTTTTCATTATGACTTATCTAATTTTTCTTTCATATTTTTTTTGGTTGATCGGGTGCAATACACTCTTTTATCACCGGAGAGGTGATAAGTAGTTGTTATCTAGTTGTTTATAATAGATTTGATAGCCTTTTGCTTGAAACCCCTCTTGTTGGTTCCATTGAGTTGCAGAAGGTGTGTCCATCTTGCTTTCTTTCTTTTCCATGATGCAACATACAAGTGGATCTTATGCCACTTGACATGCATAGATTCAATGTGATCCTAGGGATACCTTGGAAAGTATATATTTGTTTTCAATTATAGTTCCAAGGTGGCAATTTTTTGTGATGGATATGTTTCACAGATCTTCCAAGGAGATAGGAAGATTATTCCTACATGTTTGGTGTCAGCTATGACAATAGAGAGGTTGATGAGACAAGGGTGTGAGGCCTTCTTGGCACATATTGTGGATACCAAGAGGAGATATATTAGTATCTAGGAGGTATCAATAGTATGAGAGTTTGAGAATGTCTTCCAGAAGAGTTTCCTGGTGTGCCCCCTCCTAGAGAGAATGATTTTGAGATCAACTTGTTCATGGAACACAACCCATAGCAAAAGAACCTTATAGGATGGCACCAACACATATGTAGGATTTGAAGAAATAGTTGCAAGGGTTGATGGAGAAGGGTTTCATCAAACTGAGCACTTCCCCTCAAGGGTTCTCTCGTGTTGTTTGTGAAGAAGGATGGTTCCTTGAGGCTTTGTATAGATTACCAATAGTTAAACAAGGTTACCGTGAAGAAAAAGTACCAGTTGCCGATGATTGATGATCTATTTGACCATTTGAGAGGTGATACAATGTTCTCAAAGATAGATCTGAGGTCAGGATATCAACAATTGAGGATCAAAGCAGATGACATACCTAAGACTGCTTTTAGGACTAGGTATGGTCGCTATGAGTTTGTGGTTATGTTGTTTGGGTTAACCAACACACCAACAACTTTCATGGATCTGATAAATGGAGTTTTTGGACCGTATCCAGATAAATTTATGGTTGTGTTTATCGATGATATCTTGATATGCTCTAGGGATAGTCAGCATCATGAACAACACATTCCCTAGGCATTGACTTTGTTGAGAAAGAAAAAATTGTATGCCAAGTTCAACGTGAGTTTTGTTTGACCGAGGTGTCCTTTCTTGGCCACATTATATCTTCTTAGGGTGTTTGCATAGATCTAAAGAAGGTAGAGTCTATGCTATAATGGGAAAAACCCAAGACACGGATTGAAGTTTGAAGTTTCCTAGGTTTGTCCGGTTACCATAGGAGATTCATTAATAATTTCAGTGTTGTAGCGTTATTCTAACCAAGTTGACTAGGAAAGGTGTTCCTTTTTCTTGGGATGATAAGTTTCATCATTCATTCCAATTGTTAAAGAAGAAGTTGACCAGTTCTCTAGTCTTAGTACTTCTAGAGAAAGTGAAAGGTAACATCATCTTTTGTGATGCTTCGAGAAATGGCTTGGGATGTGTGTCGATGTAGATTAAGCATGTGATTTCTTTTTCTTCACTACAACTTAGGAAACATGAGGAAACTACCCAAGACATGACCTAGAGTTAGCAGCTATGGTTCATGTCCTGAAGATTTGGAGGCACTATCTGTATGGAGAGAAGTGTCAGATCTACACTGACCACAAGAACCTTTAGCATATCTTCTCAAAGCAGGAGCTGAACATGTGCCAGAGAAGATGGATGGAGCTGGTCAAGGACTATGACTACATGATAGACTACCATACAAGGAAGGTAAATGTAGTGGATGATGTGTTGAGAAGGAAATCATCTCCGTCATCATTTGTGGATAAGGCACAATTAAACTCTATTATGGTCACAAACAAGAGATGTTAGTGTTTCTTTGTCAGATAAACATATAGTTGGAGGTATCTATGTTGAAAGGATTGTTGGCACAATTGTAGGTGAAGATGATGTTGATGAAAGAGATCAAAGATGCTCAGAAGAATGATACAGTGATATAGAGAATTAGATCAAAGTTTGGAAGTGAGAATCATGATGGCTTTCATGAGTCAGAGAATGGAACAATTTGCTTTGGCAATAGGATAGTGGTTCCAGATTGGATGTTTGAGAAAGATGGTTCTTAAGGAGGCTCATTCCTCGATGTATGTGATGCATCATGGTAGTACCAAGATGTACCATAATCTAAAAGATCTTTATTGGTGGCTAAGTCTGAAGCATGATGTGGTAGAGTTAGTTGCTCAGTGTCCAGTTTGTCAGCAAGTCAAGGTAAAACATCAGAAGCCTGTAGGGATGTTGCAACCTTTGCCAATATTGTAGTGGAAATGGGATCATATTACCATGGAATTTTTGGTTTGTCTTAAAAGGAGACAAAGGTCATGATTCTATTTGGGTGATAATTGAAAGGTTGACCAAGTCATCTCACTTCCTTCTAGTCAAGACAACGTATACAATAGAGAAGTTAGTGCATATATATGTTGATAAGATAGTTTGTTTGCATGGAAATCTAGTTACCTTATTATTTGATAGAGTCCCAGGGTTTATGAGCCATTTTTGGGAATTTCTTCATACAAATATGGAGACACAAGTGAGGTTTAGAACAACCTTTCACCTATAAATAGATGGTCAGTCTGAGAGGACCATTAAGACATTGGAAGATCTTTGAGAGCTTGCGTTATGTAGTTTCTTGGCAATTGGTATGTGCATCTGAGTTCGACAGAGTTTTCCTACAAAAATATTTATTAGAGAAGTATTGATATGGCACCTTATGAAGCATTGTATTCAATATGTTATCATTCACCTCTTTGTTGGTATAAGATAGATGAGTATCATCTTTTGGGTCCTAAGCTAGTTCAGCAAACTACATAGAAGATCAAGGTGATAGGATATCAGCTGAAGGAAGCTCAAGATAGATAGAAATCATATGTCGATAATCATTGCAGACTGTTGGTGTTTCAAGTTGGAGATCTTGTATATCTCAAGGTTTCTCCTTGGAAGGGGGTGCTTACATTCAGTAAGAAGGGTAAGTTGTCTCTGAGGTATATGGGGCCATACCTTATTGTGGCACGTGTTGGGAAAGTGGCTTACAAGTTGTATTTGCCACCATAATTTCACATGTTTCGTAATGTCTTCCATGTCTCAATGTTGAGGAAGTTACACCTTGATGCATAGTAGATGTTTTAGTCAGTGGAGGTTGAGTTGGAGGAGCATGTATCGTATATTGAGGGTCTTGTATTGATCCTAGATAGGTGAGTGGAGTAGATGAAGAAGAAGAAGGATATATCCTTATTTAAGGTTTTTTGTCATCATCATGGTGTAGAGGAATCAACATGGGATTTAGAGGTCGATATGCATAGGAAGTCCTGTCTTTGTTCGCATAGAATTTTGGGGGCAAAATCCTAGTTAGGGATTTATGATTATATATAATACCCCTAACTTTTATTTTATTTGAACATTCTTTCTTATAATAATTTGATTCTTAAAACCTTAACCAAACCCTAAGATATGCTTTGATATCATGTGATAAGATTGACTTTCAAATTTGGTACAGTTTGGACATTGTTTGAGCAAGTTATGCAACTATGTGCATGATTTGGAATTTTATGCAAGTTACCAACATCTAGGATTTTCCTTGTAACTTGTCACATGCTTATTGTGCCTCATATGTTTTCATATCATGTTTGATATATTTTTGCTTTGTGGTTCCTTGTTACACCTTGGTTTGAGCAGTGACATCTAGCCTTGTGTTGAGATTAGGGTTTTCTCTCATGGATGCCCTAACTCAATGGTTGACCTTGAATGTTGGGACCCGATGGGCCACCCAGTGTTGGTAGTCGCCAATATTTCATGTGGCTTTTAGTGTTTTTGGTTGCCAAGATTTCATGTGGTGTCTAGTGTTGGTGGTCGGTTGGTTTTTCTAACTACTCTTGGTCGCCAACATTCCAAGATATTTTATAGGGTCGTTTGGATTTTTGAACCACATGTTTGACCTAGTTGCATGGACAAGATTCTTTTGACCTTGGACACATGGTATGCATGGCTAGACACCTCTCCCTCCCTCTCTCTCTCTCCAATGCTAAGCTTTATATGCCTCCCTCCTTGCATGAAAACAAGTTCTATACACACCTAGCTCTCTCTCTCTTCTTCCATGTTACTTGGAGCTCGTCCCCCTTGCTTGGTGGAGAAAGAGGAACAAAGGTAGAAGAAACTTAGCTAATCTTTCTTGCATGTGCATCTAGGGTTTGGATCCACCCTTTCTGAGGTCGTTTGGTGCTTCCTTGTTTTTCTTCTTGGTCTTGGTAAGCGAGATCTCCCTCCCTTCCTTCATTTTCCTCTCTTCTTCTTGGTGGGATCCATGGGGGAGCTTGAGCTAGTGGTTGAAGATATCTCCTTTCTTGCTTCCTTGACATGGGGTTTTCTTTCCTTTAGAAGAGTAGGTAGCTTGGATGAGTGGAGTGCTCAAGATAGGGTTTCAACCCTCTTTCCTCGAGCTATTTTGATTTTAGAGCTTTATCTTCATCTCTTCTGATGAGTTGTATTACTTTATCCACATATATTCTTTTATCTTATTTCATGTACATGATCTTTATCTAAAATATTGCTCCAAGTAGAAAGATTCTATGCTTGCCTATATTTGAGTCTGGATGGTAGATCTTTAGTAGATAATCCTTCTTGATGTACCTCTAAACCTGGTGCATGTTTCTTCCTTGAAGATAGAAAACCTAGACCTTGCATATGTGTGCAACTTCATTTGGTTACCAAAATTTTGAACTCATGTGGTCGATGAGATTTTGAACTCCATGTTGGTAGCCAAGATTTCTAACCTAGTGGTCATCAATTTTTCTGACCCTAGTTGTCACCAAGATTTCTAACCCTAGTGGTCTCCAAGTTATCTAACCCTAGTGGTTGCCAAGATTTCTAACCCTAGTGGTCACAAATATTTCTAACCCTAGTGGTCACCAAGTTTTCTGACCCTAGTAGTCACCAAGATTTCTAACCCTAGTGGTCTAAGTTTTATAACCCAAGTAGTTGCCAAGATTTTTAACCCAAGTGGTCACTAAGATTTCTAACCCTAGTGGTCGCCAAGTTTTCTAACCCTAGCGGTCACCAAGTTTTCTGACCGTAGTGGTTGCCAATTTTTCTGACCCTAGTGGTCGCTAAGATTTCTAACCCTAGTGATCACCAAGTTTTCTAACCCTAGTGGTCACCAAGATTTTTAACCCTAGTGGTTGCCAAGTTTTCTAACCCTAGTGGTCATCAAGATTCCCGACCCTATGGTCGATGAAGTTTTTGACACTACATCTGATTAGTTTTCTGATCCTATGAGTAATAGTCAAGAGTTTTGGTTGTATGGAATTTGATGGTCTGGTTCATACAACAACCAATGGTTAGTTAAAATGATGATTTGTCACTTCATTTCATCCTATCTTGTTGAACCTAACCCTAATACAAATTGGTGATGGTAGATACTTGGTTTTCTTGTATGATTAGTATGATGAAGGCATACTCTCTCAATGTTGTTGTAACCCTAATATATTGCCATGTGAACATCATAAGCCCTTAAATGCAATGTTATGTCAATCTCATATGTCATATGTATGGTGATGGTTTGTGGAGCCTTTGCTATGTCATTGAAAGATAATAATGTTCTTATAGGGAATGAGGTGATGGTCTTAATAACATTTGGGAATAGTTGAGCCCTTATGGAGGTGTGATCCTCTTCATGATGTGACAAGGATTGTATCCTATGATGATGTAACAAGAAATATATTTAATACGTATCTTCTGGAGTTGTAACATACCCATGATTTCCTAGAAATCTTTTAGGGATTTCTTGTAACTTGATTGATGCAGTTGTAACTCACCCAATTGGAAACAATTAATCAAGTGAAACCCTAATCTTGTAGTTCCCTGTGTTTTAGATCCATTCCATTGTCAAGACTTGAAGTATGGTGAAACAAGTATTCCTCTCATGGAATCTCGTAGTCGTATACTATCAAGTATATACATGTTTTCTTTTGAGGATGATAGTGGGCATACCTCGGTAGGATAATGGTCAAGGTCGTAAATCAGATGATTATGATTTAGTATACGTGATTTTTTGAGGACAGATGTAGTTGTGCCTCAGATGATAGGTTTTGCATACCCTACTTACTAGTGTTGTGACCTATATACCAAGGGTCGTACTGACTAAGGGTGGATGATATCTTAGGATTCTTGATCTCCTATATCTTGTACTTAATGGAACTTTGTAATGGTCAGTTGGAGTCTGAGTGGTATACCTCAAACTCACTTTGGTTTGATAAAAGATGTAATCTTGTCATGTAGCATATCTATTTATGGTAAATAGGATTCACATTGTTTGTTAACCCTTGCCTTATTTCTTATAATGTTAGTTGTTATATAATACAATTAGTAAATGATAGTCTTTTTTTCCTCTAGATATCCTTGTTAAGCATGCATGTTGCTATACCTACCCATTTAACTTGCTTAATCTATTTAATATCCTTAACTTGTTTAATAATATAACCTATTGTAATCAATAATCATTGATGAGAGTTATATCTCTTGTTGGGACATTGGTCTCACCTAGTAGGTCACCTCATCTTTTTAGGTAATCGCCAATGATATCACCAGGATCATGGTGGTGACAAAGAGAATCTTGGAGAATAGTAGGAGCAGAAGGTTGGTAGTAGTTAGTGTGTCCTAGAGACGTCCCTATACTCTTAGGTCTGAGTATGGGATATTGTGTAAATGATATGAACATTGAATCGAGTTTTTGGCACTGTGTTGATGTTTGTATATGGCATGTATATGTGGAACAATATTTTTTGTATACAGGTTGTGGCCTCAGCCACTGGACATACATGTAAATACCTAATATGGTATGTGTTGGTATGCAAGTAGTTGGACCTTTATGTAAATATCTTTGAACATGATGGTAATGTTTATATTTGTTTCAAATTACCTACTTTTCTGGTTATGTGTTTCATTAGTAGTTGATCATGTGTTTTTTTAGTAATCTTGTTTAGCATGACAGGGCATCACAATAATCATGAAACCTAAAGCATGGCTATATTCAATTGTCTTTTAGAATTATATATAGATAGTTTCATCATATTAGAATCTAAGTATGGTAACAAGCTAATATAATTGACAAGAAACTTGTCAATTCTATAGGGACATATATGAAATACTAACATATTAAGCTATACTCTGGTTCATAATGAAACATATGGTATAGATGAATATAACCTTGGTCTAACATAATTAATCGATTGACTTAAGTATTTATCATATTAGTATTAATATATGTGTATGAATCGATTTTTAAGAGAAGATATAGTAAACTCAGTAGTCCCTAGAAACAGAATCCAAAATGATATTGTAACACACACACACACATATATATAATGGTAATTAACTAAATACAACATGAATCTATGGAGTATACTTAACTAAATTTGTCAAAACAAAACAAATTGATATGTGAGAGAGAATACATATAGGTAAGAATGATTTTATAAATATAAGTATGTGTGACTTTATAACATGACAAACTAACTCACATATGAGTGCATCTGGAATTGAAACCCTAGGTTCTACTAATAAGAGTAGCTTTGATAAATATTATCTCATATAACACACAACTTTGACCTTAGTTGACCAACTAAAATGCATGATATGATCTAAATTACAAATTACACACAGTTCCCTAGATACATGAATAACTTGATAAGTAAAGAGAGTGTGGATCTTTTTCTTTTTTATAATCGTTATTAAAAAGAAAATAGAACTAAACTAAAAATCATGATCATAAATAACTTTTAAACTAATATAGAAAGCATATTGTCACACACACATGTATGGAATCTATACATTGTTAAACTTTTGGGGCTAGATATGGATGTTATATCTGAAATAAGTATAAAGTGGATCACATATGTGCTTAATAAGACTAAAACCCTAACATGCCTTTAAGTGGTCAGAATTAGAGTATATATATATATATATATATATATATATATATATATATATATATATATATATATATATGTATATATATGCATACATATATATACATACATATATAAATCTATACTAGGGTTGCATATACCTGTTCTTTTTGGCTTGACTAGCATAATGTGTTCCTAGGGTGAAACTTACTTTGTGGACCAAGTATACCGATTGAGTTCATCATTAGTCATAATGATTGGGTATGTGTAGTTTATTTTTAAAATTGGGTATTTTTATGATTGGGAAATAACTTTCCCGTAACAAGGCATCTCCTGACATTTTTAAATTTTGTTACAATTGTATACCTTTCAGGAGGCAATCATTTGAAATATCCTAAAAACTTGCTTATTCATATTTTATTGGATTAATAACCCCTTATGCCATGTGTACTTTTCTTATTGATGTGATTTATGGACATATGTTGTAACGTCCCCGGATTTTCACCTTCTCAAAACCCCATGGAGATGAGAAGACAAAATCCGAACACGTTAGGCAATTGTTTCAGAGAGTGATGCAGAAGCATATGCGCATACATGAACGTTCAATATTACAAACACCATAACATATCTCAGCATTCAACATGTACATTATTACAACATGATTTACAATTGTATATTGAAAGAGAATTTTACACAAGACTAAACATGTATGCTAACTAGGATCTTAGACAATAGGTACAACCTATACAACTTGCTCACATCCTATTATTTTATCCCATTCTAGCTCTGGACCTAGAAAATATGAGAAACAAAATCATCAACAAAAGTTGGTACGTGGAATTAAAAGCTATACTATGCTGGCATATAATATACTCGAAATTGAAGAAAGAGAAAGAAAATGTTACTTAAAGGTGGAAAATCAGGTAATCTCAAGTTATTAGCCACATTTAGAATGAATATGCATTACTATGGAAGACTTAGCACAAACATAAATGGTGGGCCCTTCCCCGTGTACCTTGTACTCTAGGGATCTCCCCGTATACTGTGTACTCTAGGGAGGTGCTAATCAACATTAAAGCTTTCCCTCACTAATAGGGAGTTTAATGAGAACCACAAGTAACTAAATCTCATTTATCCTCATTTATGTTCTTTTATGTTCAAGGCGGAAAATTGTCAATATACATACATCTACATCCAACAGTGTATTTCAAATACAAGAAAGCAAGTACATATATTTAACATCCAGCAAATCTAGTCATATAATTATATCTACGTACTAGAGTTTAGAGAATCATAGCTATCCTTGATCATATAGACAATCTGGTCATCACCTAATTAATAACAATTAATCATCAGTAATACAATGTTCACCATTATTATTGGTATTTTAGGTCCAAATTAGGGTTTTGGTCAAACCTAGGTCAATATGATGTTAGGGTGGTATCTAGTATTTTTTTGTCTGATCTATATGTCATATTTTTCTGATGATTGTGCTATTTTCTATAATTAATATAAGATTAAAAGCATCTAAAAATGCATAAATTGGAAAAGACCTAGTATTGGATAAAATTATTCCGATTAGTTTCCAAAAATGAATTTCAATTATCATTAGGGTTCTACAAGAATTTTCTAAGATTCAATATCATATGAATACTATTTATTTCAATTAATGAATCCTAAAAATGAGCATTGTACTCTAAATTAAATATCATCATTGAAATTGGTTCAAGGATCTGATCTAGGGGTCTAGAGATATAGGGGTTGTTTTTCTAAATCTAGGGATATTTTTAGATAATTTATTGGCCAAGGAATCTATTGTCTATGCATTTTCTAAACGCTGGTCTAAACATGATAATAAAATTGAATTTACCTTTACAAGATTTATTCTGGCCATCGGATCTTCATGTTCAGGGCCTGGATTACAACCACATTTCCCACGACCATAGGGGAGGTGGGCACAACTAAGTCTTGGACTGGGCTCCACCCTTCTGGGAACACACTGGTCACTCTCTCTGTCTCCTTGCGTGAGAGGCTCGTCCCTCATCTCCCATAACCACAACCGTCACCACCGCTTCAGAGAACTCTAGCGAGAGAGACCTTCACATTTTGGCGATCTTGTCATTAGATGCTGATTCTGCAACACTTTCTAGGTATGGGCACACCTCGACGGTCACCCTTGGCTACTGGAGACAGATCCATGGTTTGCCGAGAGCTGCCGCGGCGGAAGAGGCTGACGCAAATTTGGGGATTTGCTACCCTGTGCTTGTCGAACCCGTATGAGGCACCAGGAAGATCCGCATATCTCTTACGAACTTGAAGGTGATCTTCATGGGTAGTGAGGAAGGTTGCATACCTATCTCCAAGGTCACCCCTCATGGCTGGAGAAGATGAGTCTGAGGAGCTTCTGGTTGTGCTCCGCATAGCTTAGTGGCTCCCCATACGACCTTGTATCCTCATCCTATGCCATCGGTGTGCTTCCCTGTAGTCCAAACCACCACCTTTTTGGCTCCTTAAACCCTCGATCATTCCTAGTTGGTTTCTGTGAACAGCGATGGAGAAGGGGTTGGAAAGTGGGGGTCGATCTCTCACTTATCTCTACCAAAACTTCACACAATGGGAAATCCTGAAGCTTGTGATGAGTTTGATCCTTTTTATCCGCCATCCCTTCTAGATAATTTGTGAGTAAGGCACTCTGAAGCCAGTAGGATCGCAGCCAAGTCTCAGCTCTGTTCCATTTAGTTCAGAGGTATAGGATGACCAACTAGTCTTTGGATCAGGTAAAAATAACGGTCCAGATATGACCACATCTGCTACGTTGGCGCTGACTGGAGATGGATCGCATGACACATCAATATGTTGAAGCCTAGTTACTAAATAATTGAATGACAAAGGTTTCTAAACATTTATCTCAATAATGCCCCCAACTTCAAAGAAATATATCTCTTGTTAGGAATCTCCAACCATTCTAAGATTTTATACATAGTCTCCTAATATCTTAAAGAATCTTGTAACAAAGTTTGAGACTCAAAATCCATTATTTGGTCATGCAAATAATTATTCAAACAACCTTAGAATTATGTGTATAAACCTTGAATTCAACTTAAATAGTCATCAAATCTTGATTCTACAAGTCCAAAAACACTTGTAATAATCCTAATATACCTCATGGTTCATCAATTGACCACTCGATTTCATTATGACTACTAAATGGACCTTTTTATTCATTCGATAATTAAGAAGCTATCCATTGCACTTGATGTCAACTATATCTAATAATCATTAATTGCATCAATGCTTACCCTTTTTGA
Source organism: Alisma plantago-aquatica (assembly GCA_963693085.1). Classification (NCBI taxonomy): domain Eukaryota; kingdom Viridiplantae; phylum Streptophyta; class Magnoliopsida; order Alismatales; family Alismataceae; genus Alisma; species Alisma plantago-aquatica. The sequence continues at coordinate 596,338,080 of OY856415.1, forward strand.
GTGAGTCCAAAATTGAATAAAAACTTGTCAATTTAGTACTAAACATCTACATAAGATTCATGGTCTTCAACTTCTATATGGGGTATTTTAACCCTGAAATCCGGGTTATCACATTCACCCCACCCTTAAAGGAATTTCGTCCTCGAAATTCATCTAATATAATATTTTAGATAAATCCAGGAGTTTGCACTACGTGTGGGCCACCACTTCTAGGTTCCAAAGTTCTAATATTTATGTATGCATCCCAAGTCGACATCTTATGATGTAGAGCATCTAGGGTGCAGCCACCCCACCTTATATAGGTTGAAACATAACATTTTTTCTTTTAGGAATTGAAGAGTCATTTCATGACCTAATCATATCATGACATTATATTATTATAGGATTTACATTTGTTATTACCCTAATAGTTAGAGATGTGTTTACACATATGGAGTTGAAAAAGTATTACTAAGGGTTTCATCTTTCACCCTACTCATCTATATAAGGTGATATCAAGATTTCATATCATCAGTTAGCAGGATTATCACATTTATTAACATCAATAGTATGGTTCATTATAGAAATAGTACCATAATTTCATCATAAGAGGGGATAGATCATCGTGTTTGCATATTAGGGCTCCACCCTATTGTGTGAGAAATACCATTAATCTAGAAACATAGGTTCTAAAGATTTGAGGTTAGGAACTTTATTTTTTTATCACGTACTCAATGGTCCAAATATATCTCTATTTCAAGCTCAAAATTTCAAATTTATATCTTTTATAAAGTGAAGGGAAAGAGAATATACTAACTCGATCTTATCATGATTTAACTTGGATTTACATGTATGATATAGGAAGGAAATCTAGAATTGGTCAAGCTTATATGAGTGACTATTCATATATAATCCACCTATATAGCTCAAGTGAGGTTTCTAGCATCATATATTAGGAAAGAGAGGAAGGAGGAGCAACATTTATGAGTATGGTATGCGCAAGGCATTTTACTCTCAGAATTAATGTTTCATATATCACCTCACTTTGCAACTAATGATGAGCTTCACTAGCTTATGTCACTCAAGCTATGACCTAACTCTGTCAAAGTATTGACTTTCTCATTATGAGTTTCTACCCATCATTTTTTTTAACCCAACTCTCACATATAGGATTGAATCATGCAAAAGGACTCAACTCCTCTACTCAGGAGTAACTCAGCTTAGGACACATCATTTCACATTCTCTCATATTTTTCATATATTGTAGGGTAGGTCCTATGACCCTCTCCTTGTGGGTCTCACTCTCTCTGGAGTTCACCACATATCTTGTCCTAACACTCGAGGTCCTCCTTTATAAAAGAGCTTGAGGCTCATGCATATTCAGCGTTATCTTAACTTAGCTCGTCTTAAGAAAGAGTATGTACTTTTATCATCAAGACTTAGCTTAGATTATTCACAATTGGATTTAGGCCTCATTTACAACTTAGATCTTTATAATCAACATATACCTCAAAGATCAAATTTATATTAGATCATCCTTGCTTACATCATCTATCATTCTATTGTCAATCTATCTATCACATATCCTTATAAGGCTCTAGACATCTATTCTAGATATACTCTCTCTTCTAGACTGATGTCACCCCCTTTCACTTAGGTTGCATGAACACTAACTAAGCTCCAGTATGAGAGACACATTTTCATATGTACATATATATAATAAAATATTATATAGTTTTTCTCTGAGAAGACGGACGTCAGAGAAAACTGTCGAGGCTAGAGTCAATTGGAAAACAAAACCAAATCAGCAAAATCAAGTGTCCCACACACAGTAGATAGTCCAGTGTCATGTCACCTAGTGAAATGGTGAGAACGAGATGTAGACTAGTGTAGCTACCCAATACATATGAGCTCTATATGCAAAGGGCTTCAGACACTTGTCTAAACCTAGTTCTCAAACATCTAGGTTCTAACCTAGAGGCTAAGTCAAACCTTATTCCTATAGAACAACTTACTAAGTTTCTAGGATTTAAGGTGAAAGGTGAGGCTTAGTTTATATGTTTCATGGTGAGCAATTATTAGTTGTAGCTATTGTTCATGCTCTGATACCAACTGTAACATCCCCAGATTTTCACCTTCTCAAAACCCCATGGAGATGAGAAGACAAAATCTGAACACGTTAGGTAATTGTTTCAGAGAGGGATGCAGAAGCATATGCGCATACATGAACGTTCAATATTACAAACACCATAACATTTCTCAGCATTCAACATGTACATTATTACAACATGATTTACAATTGTATATTGAAAGAGAATTTTACACAAGACTAAACATGTATGTTAACTAGGATCTTAGACAATAGGTACAACCTATACAACTTGCTCACATCCTATTCTTTTATCCCATTCTAGCTCTAGACCTAGAAAATACAAGAAACAAAATCATCAACAAAAGTTGGTACGTGGAATTAAAAGCTATACTATGTTGGCATATAATATACTCGAAATTGAAGAAAGAGAAAGAAAATGTTACTTAAAGGCGGAAAATCAGGTAATTCCAAGTTATTAACCACATTTAGAATGAATATGCATTACAATGGTAGACTTAGCACAAACATAAATGGTGGGCCCTTCCCCGTGTACCTTGTACTGTAGGGATCTCCCTGTATACTGTGTACTCTAGGGAGGTGCTAGTCAACATTAAATCTTTCCCTCTCTAATAGGGAGTTTAATGAGCACCACTAGTAACTACATTTCATTTATCCTCATTTATGTTCTTTTATGTTCAAGGCAGAAAATTGTCAATATACATACATCTACATCCAACAGTGTATTTCAAATACAAGCAAGCACGTACATATATTTAACATCCAGCAAATCTAGTCATATAATTATATCCACATACCTGAGTTCAAAACATCATAGCTATCCTTGATCATCTAGACAATATGGTCATCACCTGATTAATAACAATTAATCATCATTAATACAATGTTCACCATTATTACTGATATTTTAGGTCCAAATTAGGGTTTTGGTCAAACCTACGTCAATTTGATGTTAGGGTGGTATCTAGTATTTTTTTGTCTGATCTATATGTCATTATTAAGGTTTGGTACGAATTTCATATTTTTCTGATGATTGCACTATTTTCTATAATTAATATAAGATTAAAAGCATCTAAAAATGCATAAATTGGAAAAGACCTAGTATTGGATAAAATTATTCCGATCAGATTCCAAAAATAAATTTCAGTTATCATTAGGGTTCTACAAGAATTTTCTAAGATTCAATATCATATGAATACTATTTATTTCAATTAATGAATCCTAAAAAAAGCATTGTACTCAAAATTAAATATCATTATTGAAATTGGTTCAAGGATCTGATCTAGGGGTCTAGTGATATAGGGGATGTTTTTCTAAATATAGGGATATTTTTAGATAATTTATTGGCCAAGGATATATTTTCTATGCATTTTATAAACTTTGGTCTAAACATAAGAATAAATTCGAATTTACCTTTATAAGATTTATTCTGGCCATCGAATCTTCATGTCCAGGGCCTGGATTATAGCAACATTGCCCACGGCCATAGGGGAGGTGGGCACAGCTAAGTCTTGGACTGGGCTCCACCCTTCTGGGAACACACTGGTCTCTCTCACTGTCTCCCTGCACGAAAGGCTCATCCCTCATCTCTCGTAACCACAACCGTCTCCACCACTTCAGAGAACTCTGGCGACAGAGACCTTCACATTTTGGCGATCTTATCATCATATGCTGGTTCTGCAATGCTTTCTAGGTATGGGTGCACCTCGACGGTTGCCCTTGGCTACTGGAGACAGATCCATGGTTTGCCGAGAGTTGCCGCGGCGGAAGAGGCCGACGTAGATTTGGGGATCTTCTACCCTATGATTGTCGAGCCCATATGAAGCACCAGGAATATCTGCATATCTCTTATGAACTTGAAGGTGATCTTCATGGGTAGTGAGGAAGGCTGCATACCTGACTCCAAGGTCACCCCTCATGGCCAAAGAAAATGAGTCTGAGGAGCTTCTGGCTGTGCTCCACATAGCTTGATGGCTCCCCATACAACCTCATATCCTCATCCTATGACTTCACTGGTGCTTCCCTATAGTCCAAACCACCACCTTTTTGTCTCATTAAACCCTCGATCATTCCTAGTTGGTTTCTGTGAACGTCGATGGAGAAGGGGTTGGAAAGTGGGGGTCGATGTCTCACTTCTCTCTACCAAAACTTCATGCAATGGGAAATCCTGAAGCTTGTGATGAGTTTGATCCTTTTTATCTGTCATCCCTTCTAGATAATTTGCGAGTAAGGCACTCTGAGGCCAGTAGGATCGTAGCCAAGTCTCAGCTATGTTCCATTTAATTCGAAGGTAGAGGATGACCAACTAGCCTTTGGATCAGGAAAAAACAACGGTCCAGATGTGACCACGCATGTTACGTTGGCGCCGATTGGAGATGGATCACATGACACATCAATATGTTGAAGCCTAGTTACTATATATTTTTTGACAAAGGTTTCTAAACATTTATCTCAATAATGCCCCCAAATTCAAAGAAATATATCTCTTGTTTGGAATCTCCAACCATTCTAAGATTTTATACATAGTCTCCTAATTACTTAAAGAAGCTTGTAACAAAGTTTGAGACTCAAAATCCATTATTAAGTCATGCAAATAATTATTCAAACAACCTTAGAATTATGTGTATAAACCTTGAATTCAACTTAAATAGTCATCAAATCTTGATTCTACAAGTCCAAAAACAATTTTCATAATCCTAATATACCTCAAGGTTCATCAATTGACCACTCAATTTCATTATGACTACTAAATGGACCTTTTTTATTCATTTGATAATTAAGAAGCTATCCATTGCACTTTATGTCAACTAGATATAATAATCATTAACTGCATCAATGCTTACCCTTTTTGAGTGAAAAGAGTCCAAAATTGAATAAAAAAATTTCAATTTAGTACTAAACATCTACATAAGATTCATGGTCTTCAACTTATATATGGAGTATCTAAACCCTGAAATATGGGTTATCACATACATACATACATATATAAAGCTATACTAGGGTTGCATATACATGTTCTTTTTGGCTTGACTAACATAATGTGTTCCTAGGGTGAAACTTACTTTGTGGACCAAGTATACCTATTGAGTTAATCATTAGTCATAATGATTGGGTATGTGTAGATTATTTTTAAAATTGGGTATAATTATGAGTTGGAAATAAACTTCCCATAACAAGGCATCTCCTGACATTTTTACATTGTTTACAATTATATACCTTTCAGGAGGCAAACATTTGAAATATCCTAAAAACTTGCTTATTCATATTTTATTGGATTAATAACCCCTTATGACATATGTATTGTTCTTATTAATGTGATTTATGGACATATGTCTTGACTTCATATTTTGCATATGGTATTAGACTTAGTTAACTAATGTCGATGTTTACGCATAACCTTAGTTTCTAAGGGATGTGCTTTTACATCCATGGTGTGTTATTCCACCCTTAAAAATACAAGGGCGTGGTATTCCTCCTTTGGTGTGGTATTCTATCCATCCTTGATCTAGGCCAATTATCCTTTGTGTCTTAGCCCTATTTTAGCTACCTTTAGTGTATTTTATCAACATGAACTTGTTTTATTTTATCAACTGATTAATGGAACAACAATTTATGATGTTCTACTACACTTCAAGACCCATTATCTTAGTTAAATCTTATTGGAATTACCTACATTTTGGTAAATCCCTTCTTGAATGTGAAACCCCCTTTTGTTTACTTATTTGAATTGAAATGCCAAAATATGTTTATTAATCACATACTCAGTGACTCATACCTTTATTTTTATTCTGGGTATTGTGCCCAAGCCACCCACATGTAGGTGTTATCAAGGATAATGATTCAGGTGGACCTTGAACCTTGTAGTTTGAAGGATAGCTTTGAATGGACATGTTGTCTTTTTCACTTATCCTAGTAATAAATTAGATGTGCATCTAGTTTTTATAACATCACCCTTGAGGTGAGGAATAATGTATGAATTATAATGTAGAATGGTTTTTAAATAGTTCAATTCTCTATTTTTACTTAAAGAGTATATTTGAATATCACACATAAGAAATTAAAAATTCATATTTTCCATCATGCATATAAATGTGTTTGAATGGACTTATTCCTCAATTAAGTAAGGAATGGATCCCCTATCAAGTTTCTTTTTGTACATCTACAATCATTGTATATTTTTTATGTCACCTATTATAAGTATTGGATAATTAAGGAAAGGTTTTCTCTATGATGACCCAACACCACAAAAGCAAGATTACTCAAACCAAAGCGCAAAATTATCAACTAACAACCACATTATCACAATGCAGGGTAAACTAAAACTGATGTCATATAACCATTTCAAGTGGAAATGTGTACATCAAGGTCCACAAACTATACCACCTGTATCACATATCGTATCATAACGGTATTACATCACTGTATAGTGGACATCCTACCACAAACTTGTTATAGAAGATAACTTGTCCACATATACAAAACCACACATGTACAACCAGGGCCTACTGCCAAAAACCTCATATTGATATACAACATCTACAAAACACCCTTCCAGGACCTGAGAGCACATGGACGACACACATGACTCTACTACAAAACACTAGCAACATATCCAACCTTCTGTGTTCACTGATCTCCTTGTTGCTCTACTTCAACCATAGTCGTCTCTACCACATTACGGACGACTGCCTAAAAGATATGTAAACCCACGGGGTGAGACTAACGTCCCAATGAGAGATATAACTCTCTACCAACAACTATTCTTAACACATATAGATTATAACAAATTAAGCATTATGAGCTTATTCAACTAAATGAATAATTAAAAACTATTTACACTAGCTACTTAGATTAAGTAGAAACAATTGCTAAAAACACCATACACTTTAAAAGGAATATGAAGAATATGTATAATAGTTGATTTCTCCTACCGCATTATAATACAACTGAATACTACAAGAAACAAGGAAAGGTCTACAACTAATGTGAACCGTGTTAAGCCCTAAATAGATATATAATATGGATATATTGTGTCTTTTAGTTAATCCCTAAGGAGATGAGGTATACCACTGATACTCTAACTAACCACTGCTAAGTCCAAATCAGTGTCATACAAGACATGTAGGAGAGTCGAAATCCTCAAATCTCATCCACCGTCGATCAGTACAAGTCCTCCACAACAAAACATAAGGTCAAGTTGCAAAATAGCGTAGTCCACATTTGGTATATAGGTCACAACACTAGTGAGCACCCTAGTATGTCCTTAAAAAATCATGTTACTTATGAAACCAGGGTATACAAACCCAAAAATTTGAGGTCCAACCATAGTTGTCCTCCAGCTGAGGTATGACCATAGCCATCCTCAAATCATATCACATATACTGAATCATATCATATGAGATATGGCCTCAACCATTCTCCTACTCGGGTATGACTGTATCCATCCATGTGAACATGCATATACTCAACAATATACGACTATGAGCTTCCATTAGATGAATACTTGTTTCACCATCCAACAAGTTCTAACACTGGAATGGATCTATGGCATGGGGCATCTCCATGATTAGGGTTTCACTTGATTAATTGTTGCAAATTGGGTGTCTTTTAATGCATCAATCAAGTTACTATGTACAAACCTTAAACAGATTCTACAAAGATAATGATTGATTGCAACATCAGAAGATATAAAACATATTAAGCATAAAGTTGATCACATCACCATATGATAATGTCGTACTGACATAGAGAAGGCCATCACCTTTATCTCATCACTATGGGATAAAAAATCCCTCATCACATCACTAGAGGATATCATCTCAAATTAGGCATGATGCCTATGCCAAGGTCACAAGATCTAGTCTCATAGTTCCTGTATACATCATTATCTCATCATGCCTCATCAAGGCTCATAATCATCACCATGTGTTATATAAGAGATACCGTAGAAATCACAAGATATTATGTTCATTCAACCTGCAACATTAGGGTTACACAAGTAGGAGAGAGAAAATACTTCATTATATGCTATCATTAAAGCAAGTAATCATTAATCATCACATACTCAAAATTAGGGCTAGGGTTTCTCATAATTAACCTATTAGGGTTTTCATAATAGCACATATCTTTTAACCCTAAGGATCACCACTTCCCACATTCTTGGAAGCTATTAGGTTAAGCATCATTCCATAACCAAACAATCATGTAACCAGCAAAGTGTATCGACCAAACCATGCATAACCACCTCTAGCGACCGCAACACATCATCATGTGTAGTGACCATCACCATAGCAACCATATGAGCTAAAATCACCTCTAGAGACACTAGTCATCATTTTCCCTAGAGATCACTAGGGTTAGGTCATCCATATCAAGCACAACAACACCCTTCAACATGGCAACCAACACACATCATCACCAAATGTAGAAACCTATACACACAACAACATAGAGACCATCTCATGCATCAAAGCATAGTGACCAACAAGAAAGAGAAACAAGTGTAGCAACCACAAGACCACTCAACCAACACATAACAACCAAGGATATCAGGAAAACACAATGTCTATGCAAGGCTTGCAAACCATATTGACCAAGGGAGTTAGGTTTAGGGCCATGGTGACCAAACCAAAACCCAACTCACCACCACCATGGTTACAGTGACCACATGGAACCAAGGATATATGGTGATTGAAACAGATGTAAAGAGCCAAAAATATAAAATGTAACCAAGGTGGAAACATCATGAAGATAATGATCATCAAAACCCTAAAATGACCATCAAAAATATTAACATAGAAACCAAGATAAGGGGAAGAAACCAAGTGCTAAACACATGCATGCGAGACTCAAGACCACCATCTTCAACAAGATAACTGAACCAAGTTCACTATGATAAAACCAAAGTTCAAGGTGCATGTCAGAACCAACAACTCCACTATCCATTGGTCTCGGATACAAGAATTAGGGTTTAAGATAAAGAGCTAATCTATTAAAGATAACCATGGAATCATGAACCCTAAATCAAGATATATTCATTAAGCAACTTAGAATCACATTTTAGAGATAAATAAACTTGTATGTAATATTAACTAAAACAATAGTAGAGGAGAGAGTTATACAACCTACCTTGAGGTGAAGATCAACTCCCAAGCCATGAAGCTCCAAGAGAGAGAAGAAAACCACACCTTGGTTCAACTCCTCAGCCAAGCAAGATCACCTCAAGAGAAGAAGAGCAAACCTACGACAAAGGAAGCTCAAAGAAAAGAGGTACAAACCCTAGGCCAAAAATGAAGGGGAAGAGGATATCTTCCTGTCACTTAGGTACTACCATGGGAGAACCATGGATTTGATATCTATTGGAGAGAAGTTCTAGAAGAAAGCCACCATGGAGAACCATGGTCGGATAAGAAAAAGAAAAGGAGGGATATGATTGCAAGAAAATAAAATCAAGAAGGATAAACCAATTACCAAGCACAAGGATTACCAAAGGATCAACAAAGAGAAATTCTCCAACCCTAGATCACCACATGCAAGGGTTTGGCCTCCTTATTCAAGCTCAAGCACCTCCACACGCACCACCAAGAATAAGGGTTGAATCCAAGCAAGAAGGGAGAAAGAATAGAGATCTAAAGGGTTCACATGCATGTAAAAGGAGGGGTATAAATACTCAAGGGTAGGAGAGAGGTGAGGGAGATAAGGTGTCAAGATACTAGAGGTACTAGTTACACTTCTCTCTCTAAAGCTCAGCATGTAAGAACTCAAGATATGCATAAAAGGAAGGGTGATAAAACCAAATCTAGGTAGCAAGCACTAGGTCCACTACACCCATCGATTTAAGAAAAACCAAGGAAATAACATGGTAGCAACCACAACCATGCCAGCCAAGACAAACAGTCACTACAACACAACACATACCAAGGCACCTTCGACCATAACAAAAAAATCCTTAAGGAAACACATCAGTCGCTACAAACATAACACAAGGTAGCACTTTGGTCGCAACACCCAAAGTATCAACATCAACATGGTTGACACCACCATCATCTCAAGCATCCATGAAAACCCTAACCTCAACACTCATGATGCCACCTCATCAACCAAGGTCCAAAAAGGCACCACTAAGCATAATTATCTCTCTAATGAGGCTAAAACATAGGAAGAACAACCAACATGTGACAAACTATAAGATAAACCCTCATCATTGTTTAATTGCAACTTTCTCCAAAACAAGCATACATCTAGAATAACTAGCTCAAACATCAAGCAAACAGGACCAAACTTAAAATGTATACACATCACATGTTATTAAAGCATATCACAATATTATATTAAGGTTTTGAGCATCTAATTGTGCTAAGAAATCAAGAGAAGAAGAAAGTCAGGTCAGGGTTGTTACAACCATAAACCCCTAACACGGATTTTACCCCCGGAATCCTATGCAAAAAGATACGGGCACTTCCTATACATATCATCCTCTAACTCCCATGTGGCTTCTTCCACACCATGGTGATGGCATGAAACCTTACCCAACACTATACTTCTTCTTCAACTTCTTCATCCTTCTATCAAGGATCAATACAAGATCCTCCTCATACGACACATCCTCCTCCAACTCAACCTCTACAGGGTGCAATACCAACTTGGTGTCAGGGCAACACTTCCTCAACATCAAAACAAGAAAGACTAGATGCAACCTATGCAACTCAGGTGGTAACTCCAACGTATAAGCCACCTTCCCAACATGTGCCATCACAAGGAATGGTCCCATAAACATGGGAGCCAACTTACCCTTCTTCCCAAATCTCAACACACCTTTCTAAGGAGAGACTTTGAGGTACACCTTGTCCCCTACTTTGAACTCCTATGACCTCTGAGGATTATCAGCGTAAGACTTATGCCTATCCTAGGATGCCTTCAACTGTTGTTGTATCATCTTAATCTTCTTAGTTGTGTGTGGTACAAACTCAGGACCTAAAAGTTGATACTCATCTATTTCATACAAACACAATGGAAACCAAAAACATATCCCATACAAAACCTTGTAAGGTGCCATGTTGATACTCCTATGATAGTTGTTATTGTAAGAACATTCTATCAAACTGAGGTGCACATCCCAACTGTCCAAAAATTGTAGAACACAAGCTCTCAACAGATCCTCTGGGGGTTGAATAGTCCTCTCAGACTGTCCATCTATATGTGGATGAAATGTTGTACTAAATCTCATTTGTGTATCCATCACTATGTGTACATGCTCCTAAAAGTAACTGGTAAACTAAGGACCATTGTCAGATAGGATCTTTAGTGGGATACCGTGCAAACGGAGTATCTCATCAACATATACTTGTACCAGCTTCTCAGGTGTATATGTTGTCTTCATAGGAAGGAAGTGTGCCGGATTGGTCAACATGTCCACTATCACGCAGATGGAATCATGACCTTTTGCCATCCTAGGGAGACCAAACACAAAGTCCATAGTAATATGATCCCATTTCCAATGCGGTATAGGCAACAGTTGCAATGTCCCTGTAGGTTTTTGATGCTCAACTTTGACCTATTGGGATACATGACACCTTTCTACAAACTCAGCCATGTCACACTTCAAGCCAGACCATCAATATAGATACTTCAAGTTATGGTACATTGAGGAGTGAGCCTCCTCCAAAACTATCTTTCTCAGACCATCAACATCAACCAATGCTCTATCATGGTAACACACTATCCCATCATATGAATTAGAAGACATCATGCTTCTCACTGTCAAACTTTGCTCCGATCTACTATATCACAATATCACCATGATGACATCTTTGATCAGTTGTTTCAATGTGGGCTTTTCCCGTAGTTGTTCTAGAAACCCTACTAATAAGGAAACTTCTAACTTCACATTCATCTAACGCAACAACACCAACATGTCTCTCTTATGGAACACCAAAGAACACAATTGCACCTTATTAGTAGATATGACAAAGAATACTTCCTGCTCAAAGCATCTATGACCATGTTCGCCTTCCATGGATGGTAGTCTATAGTACAATCATAGTCTTTGATCAACTCCATCCAGTGTTGTTGTCGTATATTCAGCTCCTGCTTTGAGAAGATGTACTGAAGGTTCTTGTGATAGCTGAAGATCTTGTAGGGAAATATGACATCAGATAAGTAGAGGAAACAAAAATTTTACAAACATATTTCCCATTAACCAGTAGATCGCATCAATAACTATGAAATGGGAAGGATGGTTTCATGAAGATATACCTAGTCTTGGAGTAAGTCCAATGAAAATACTCAACAATTTAGATGTGCACTATGTCTTGGACGATGCTTGTGCAAATTCTGGTTCCACTGGGACTCATCTTCCTACTCCTCCATGGACAATAGACTTAGACACTTGCTACTGTGGCTCCTCAGATCTCACCACAGACTGTGAGTTGATGTTTCCCTCCTAACAGCAAATTAAAGGACTCTTGCCTCTAGAGTAGTCAACACAGACCAACTAGAACTCATGTAATCCTGTTAGAACGAACAAGAGGGGTTGTCCCTCCTGTTCGTGTACTACTCACCAACCTGCTTTCCCACAACAATGATCCTCAGTTCTTCTCTCCCTTACTATCCCTCCCTAGTCAGGGAGGACTTTCATGAGATCGCTTGGTTACCACAACCAGAGAGGAAAACAATTGTTAGAGCAACTAATTCTCAATTGTCTGTGTTGTGTTCAGAGAATCCCCCAATACCCCTCTATTTATAGTAGAGGCAAGGGTTAGGGTTCCCAGTCTATGTGGGAGTGGAAGAGACTGGAAGATCTCAAATTTTCACAATAATTCTAGAAGTTTCGCAACATGCGTGTGCCAAAATGGTCATCTCATAATTGAGACGGTCATTTCTCTAAGAGAAATGGTCGTTTCGCAATGTTTCCCAATTGCACATGAATTGACAATTCAAATCCAATTAATGCTCACCATGATGTCAACACTAATCCTTGATCTCAAATTTCTCCACGAACCGTCCATCTCTCTCTAGAAGACAGTCATCTCACGACCACGATATGGTCATCTCACTTCATAGAAATGGTCATCTCGACCACGAGATGGTCGTCTCGCTTATGCAAAATGGTCGTCTCGCTTCCCAGTTCAAGCATAACTCAGCCAATTCTGTTCTAATCAACTTGACATTCCAAATAGCAACCTCAACACTTGAATTGAACATATGGTAGTCTAGTCTGCTGATTTGTTGTGTGAATTGAGTACCTAAACACTTTCATAATTAATTCAATCATCACTAAAGATCAAACTCCTCTTCTGTATGAGTTCCTATGTATGTGACCCTATAGGTCCCACATTACAATGCCAGTGAATGTCCATAACAACTTATGACATCACAAGCAATGAGCGGTGCCTAGTCACACATCATTGCCACCCAAGTAAATGGAAAGTTGGAGAACAACTTCAACCTACAATATGTGTATGGTTTTAGAATGTTTGTATAGTTCCTTTGTCACTAATATCCAGATTGTATCTATAGGCATGGAGCAGTCATCCTCATTATTATTCAATCTTGATTCTTGAACCAGAGCCGACTACATGAGATATATGTAAGCTCAATATCACATATTGATTCACATGTGTATGGCCATACTTTTCTCTGTCTAGCTAATCAAGATGCATTGGATATCATACTCATGTAGGAGGGATAGATCTTATTTCTATCACTCACAGTCAATCCCCATGTGTCAAAATCACCCAATCATCACCTTTATAGTAGCCCATGTTTCAGAATTTTCTTTGATGATGTCAAAGTGTACCCAATGACATGTGATGAGTGCAATGATTTTGGGTCTAAGAACCACGACCACCACCATCACTGTGAAAGGTGACTATGACTTCCATGATGATGGCTTCCATGTGTCAATCTCACAGTGGGTCTGTCCGATACATTATTCTCTAACAAGTATCTATGTTTTTGGTTTGATATTGCCATATCATAACTAATGAGACTCTATCATCAATCAACTCACACTATGATCTTATGTGTTATTGTTGTCTATCAACCTTCCACAACAACAACTGATCAAGGACATAATGAGAATATATATAGTCTTAACATATGTATGATCTCATTCTTCAGGTCCTCAACTTGAAGACATACATCATTGAGTAATATCATTCTCTAGACATTTATTATGTTATTCATTATCTCATAACTTATATACAAAATAAATTGGAAGCTTGCTGTAAAGACCCATAGTCTCTACTAAAAACATGATAAACAAAAACACCAAATGTGTGGCAGCGGAAGAAATAAAACTTGACTTTATTCAAAATGTATAAAGAGTACATTATAAAATTTCCATAAAGGAAGTACAACTTTATACAAGCAACTACAAGGATCTAGGTAGAGGAAGACTTAGACTAATGCAACATTGTCTCCAAAGAAAACAACTATATAACATAAAAGCAACTATGATCATATATTATATGTTCTTCATCTTCTTATCCTATCCTTAGCCTTGGGTTCACCAAGCTTCCATGCGCACTCTGATCCTAACCTGGATGGTTGGGGTCATCCAGCAAGAGAAAGATAAAAGGTATGTGTTAATAAAAAGGGATAGGACAAATAATAATAAAAAGCTTTGCAATATAAAAGATTCTCTACAATAAGAGATTTCAAAAGAGATGAGACAAATATATGAATATGAGAGAGAGAAACTGCCACATTTAAATATCAACAATTATCACATTTGCATGAATATAAATTATGACTCAACGTCCTCTCAATGTAGGGTGAGGCACCTACCGGACCTCACCAATGGCAGGGGGACTAAAACCCCAGTGCCTAAAAAGTGGCAGGGGGAATAAAACCCCAGTGCCTAATATATAAAATGGCAGGGGGACTAAAACCCCAGTGCCCGGCAGGAGGACTAAAACCTCAGTGCCCTGTGGGTGGTTTGTACTCATGTACACTACATTGTCAATTGGCCAATAACTATATCATGCATAAACATTCACTTGGCAGCATAGTGAAAAGTATAACAAGGTGCAACATAAACATTGGGAATAAAACCCAAATAAATAATCTCAATCAACAAGCCATCATAGGCAACATCATTATACAAGTACTTCAAGAGATGAGCCAACATAGGCAACAACAAGATTCAAGAGTTACAATTAAATGAGTCACAAAGACATCCACAATATATAACATTTCCAAGTATTTCAAAAGATGAGCCACATAGTCAATAACAAGATTAAATCATTTCCAAGTAAAGGAGGCAACATATGAAGAAGAATGATTCACATGATTCCAATGATTAAGACACAATGGCATAAGCTAAGTAAAGAGCCAATAAATGTAAATAGAAGGATAACAAGGCTAGCACAATATAAATGGTGGGGTTGGATAAAAGCCCAACTGAGAGTAGGTGTATTGCACATTTATCATCACATATATGAATATAGTCCACATACTAGAATAGGATGCACATACAGAATAGGACTCACATACTTGTTCTAGATTCATTACCATTACTTTCACCAAGTTGATTGTATCACCATTCCATTTTTCCCTAGTTGCAAACATTACACATGTATTAGGTTACTTAAAGGTACTTTAAGTGTAAAATATCCATATTTATAAACCATGGGTAAAGGCTTTGGATTTTGGTTCTGGAAACAGGTCCAAACGATCCCTAATAATTTTCTACTCGAGAAAACATATTTTATTGTCAAAAACGGAGTTAAAACACTATTATTATCATTTTACATCACTTTATACATTTAAATTAAGGTTTGAATTAATTATCAGGCTTACGATGGAAATCAGGGTACAAAACTTACAAATCATGATTCTACAGGTTTTTATCTTTCCAACGAGTATTTGTTTGTAATTTTCTGACAACCGAGTGATTTACTATGAATTAAACAAGATTGGCTAGTTAAATGCTAAATAGGTAAAAATTTGATTTGAGGTTGACGGATCTGCCCTCGGCTAAAGAACTAGGGAGGAGGGGCGCGAGAGGGCAAAACGGTCATTTGGCCGTCGTCTTCAACCTCAGGCTGCGCCCAGCCTTACCGTGGGGTGCAAACTTGCCCATTTGGGCGATTTTGCTATACTTAACCAAATTCGACGTTCAGGTACTCGAAACGAAGGTATTCGAACAAGGAACGCAACTAACCGATCACTTTAGGCGGTGGTTCCTCCTAGCTCTGTGGAGAAGCTCCGCAAGCACAGCAGCAAAAACTCCACGTCGTCGACCACATGTGCTCCCTTTGGCGAAATTGATGGTTTGGGCGAGTTGCTAAGGGACCGAAGGAGGAGTGTAGGTGGTATTTTATAGGTGGGCGAGCCTATTGAGCCGAGATGGACGTGGCCGTGAGAAGCTAGGGCCGGCGCCGCCTGGCGTTTGGGCTACGCTGTGCCTCACTAGGCGAGTGATAGCTTAAACGATTCGGGAGATCGCCACGAACGTGTGGGTGAAGAAATTTCTAGAAAAGGTGGAGAATCGAGGGAGAACCGAGGGGACGAGCGGGCTACTGTTGCTTGCGTTCGTTTTCAGTTGAACTGGAGGTGGGAGACGATCCGTCGACCGTTGGATCGTGGTCAGAATTAACAAGGGCCGATGGATCTGAGTCCACCATGGGCCGGGCGTGTCTACAGTGCGCGTGACATGCATTTAAGCCAAACTTTGGTTTAAATGACGTGCATAGCTATTAAATCGATGGCTATAATGTCACATTTTAATGAAAACTTGTTTATTGCATTTGGAAGGTCAAATGAACTCCAAATGACCCCAAATTTTAACCCTAGGCTGCTAATGACGTCTAGATTCATGCTATATAATTAGATTTGCGTTTTACCCAACCTTTGGCATCCAAATAATTATTTTGACCATTAAAGCATATTTTAATATAATGCTAGAGAAATAAATTATGTGTTGCTTTTATAAGCAACCCTTGGTTCCCAAATTCGAGATTTGGAGTCCAAGAGTCCTCCTCTCACTTATTACATGTATTTTCAATCTTAATTAGTCCATAATATGAGTGAGGTGTGAAGGTGGGTTATTTATTCACCATTTTAATTTACACTTTATTAAAAGTATATAAAATCATTTTGAGGGGTCAAATGAATTCCAAAAATCACCAAATTTTGACCACATGCTCATATTAACATTTAGAACGATGCTATATAATTAGAATCTCGTTTATTGCATAATAAGGCCATTAATAAATATATAGCTCATAAAGGAGCATAATAATATATTAAAATCAAGGAATTATATGAAGAGGCTATTAATGAGAAACATGTGAGTAAATTCGACATATAAAACACATTAGGGTACAAATAGTCATTACTTAACAAAATAACATATTAATATGAATTAAAATCATATTTCGAGGAGAGAGAAACAATAAAGGTTAATATACACATATATGAACTCAAATACACATTATTAATAACATATTTATCCAAAAAGCTCCAAATAAATATAATCTACTATATTATCCCATTAAAGACAAAATTACAACATTAACCCTAACTTATCTCCTAATGTGGGTTATTTGTGCAAACACCCCTCAATTTACATCAATGAGGGTAAATAGTGATTTCAACATCAAGTTGTGCTCAAATTGCACAAGGAGTCCAAAAATGATCCAAAAGGATGGGAAATTTATGGAAAAGGTCCAAATGGACTATAAAGCCAAGAAAAGCTCAAAAGTGGGTAAATTGCAGGGAAGACTCTGAATTTCAGTATGTTACAGCACACCACCCCTTAAAGAGGATTTCGTCCCCGAAATCACAACAAGAGGAAAGAGAGGGTGAGTGTGTAACATCCCAACCATAAACAACTAGGTTATAACCCTTCATCTAGGGTACCACATAAATCTACATAAGTGAGGTACTACTAAGGTTTCCACAAAACCTATAGCCTTTTATCAAACCCAACATAATAAGCATCTTCGCCTAATAGGCACAACTCTATCATGAAGAGGCAGCATATCTATTATACTAACACTCGTGCCATATTTTATTACAAAACAATTATATCTCAATATTATATCATGGGTATCTCCCTCATTAAGGGTTTTAAGCACAATTAGGGTTTACAAGGCCATTACAACCTATATTAAACCGATCCCAACAACAATTAATGCATAAGGTCAAAACCTAAATAACTCAACATTATTACCCAATAACTACATCATGTGGGATTATGCCATATAATTTTATCCAACAAATTATTACCCTAATAACAGGTCTAAGGGTATATGGATTATATCTAAGGAACATATTGGCACAACATCTAACATACTCATATCCATGTCATCACTAATCATTTTCTCTCACAACACTAATTACTATGAATTAACCTCACATTATATGAATCTAATTACTCATTATCCTATTAATGATTTTATCCATAAACCAGTAAGATGATCAATAAGATGTATTTTAATCAACAAGGTGCTATGCCTAACATGTGTTGCTAATTAGGTCACAACTATGATTAAGTGATTATAATCCATTTACATGCATTAAGGTATATCATGTGATGACACCTAATGTCACTAATGTGTCAAGAAAGGCATGAAGGGTATATATGTACATATGTTGTCAAGGCTAGATGATTACATCTTAGGGTTTAGGTCAACATGACCATTACATATTAAAGCATCCTATGGGTGTATTTTACCATTACATATTTTATCATTAGGGTGACTTATTCAAAACTATGTATATTCACTTATTAATAATTAATGATTATGTGCATCAAGAGTATATTAAGGTTCAAGCATATGGATTATATGACTTATTCATTAGTTATAAACAAACAAGATGAATTACAAACATATTAGGTTTATTAAACTCTAAACACATAAGCTTTCTATTCCCGTGTCTAAGGGGTTAGGGTTTCTTGATTTCAAGGCATTGAGGGACTCCAACCCCCTAAAGAGGATTTTGTCCTCGAAATCAAAAACCCCAAAATCTATTAGGTACTACCTTTCCACTCAAAGGGTTGACTAAGTCAAACTATTCTAAGGGTATAAGATCCAACATAAAAGCCTTACTAAACTCTATCTTCCAACTCAAGGTGTAACATAGGGCACACTAAACCCTAACATGGAAATCTAAGGCTCATACAAGATACTTAGGGATTACTAGATAATTTTTGCTTGAGAAAAGAAATCAAATCATCATACAAAGGATTCTAAGGTTATTCAACAATACGGCAATATGTCTAAGGGTAGACTATTTCGAGCTGTCCGTTTCAGATCAGGCCAGGCCAGGTCATATGAGCTCAGGAGTCCTCGTGACCAAGCTAGTGGGGCGGAGGAAAATATTGCCAGCCCCCAAGCTCTGACCCTTTCTAGACACCATCACTTTCAACTTATTGCTCTAATAGTTACTCAATAGGCATTTCACCAAAAAGTTGACAAATTTTATTTCTAATAAATAATTATTATGATCCTAAATCAAATATTCTTTATAGGTCAACTCTAAGGTGAAAAACTAACTAAAGGGAAACTATATAAGATAAGGGTTCTATCTAGGAGACAATTTTGAACTAGTCAAGAATCCGACTACCTTGATGCTCTGATACCATGCTGTAAAGACCCATAGTCTCTACTAAAAACATGATAAACAAAAACACCAAATGTGTGGCAGCGGAAGAAATAAAACTTGACTTTATTCAAAATGTATAAAGAGTACATTATAAAATTTCCATAAAGGAAGTACAACTTTATACAAGCAACTACAAGGATCTAGGTAGAGGAAGACTTAGACTAATGCAACATTGTCTCCAAAGAAAACAACTATATAACATAAAAGCAACTATGATCATATATTATATGTTCTTCATCTTCTTATCCTATCCTTAGCCTTGGGTTCACCAAGCTTCCATGCGCACTCTGATCCTAACCTGGATGGTTGGGGTCATCCAGCAAGAGAAAGATAAAAGGTATGTGTTAATAAAAAGGGATAGGACAAATAATAATAAAAAGCTTTGCAATATAAAAGATTCTCTACAATAAGAGATTTCAAAAGAGATGAGACAAATATATGAATATGAGAGAGAGAAACTGCCACATTTAAATATCAACAATTATCACATTTGCATGAATATAAATTATGACTCAACGTCCTCTCAATGTAGGGTGAGGCACCTACCGGACCTCACCAATGGCAGGGGGACTAAAACCCCAGTGCCTAAAAAGTGGCAGGGGGAATAAAACCCCAGTGCCTAATATATAAAATGGCAGGGGGACTAAAACCCCAGTGCCCGGCAGGAGGACTAAAACCTCAGTACCCTGTGGGTGGTTTGTACTCATGTACACTACATTGTCAATTGGCCAATAACTATATCATGCATAAACATTCACTTGGCAGCATAGTGAAAAGTATAACAAGGTGCAACATAAACATTGGGAATAAAACCCAAATAAATAATCTCAATCAACAAGCCATCATAGGCAACATCATTATACAAGTACTTCAAGAGATGAGCCAACATAGGCAACAACAAGATTCAAGAGTTACAATTAAATGAGTCACAAAGACATCCACAATATATAACATTTCCAAGTATTTCAAAAGATGAGCCACATAGTCAATAACAAGATTAAATCATTTCCAAGTAAAGGAGGCAACATATGAAGAAGAATGATTCACATGATTCCAATGATTAAGACACAATGGCATAAGCTAAGTAAAGAGCCAATAAATGTAAATAGAAGGATAACAAGGCTAGCACAATATAAATGGTGGGGTTGGATAAAAGCCCAACTGAGAGTAGGTGTATTGCACATTTATCATCACATATATGAATATAGTCCACATACTAGAATAGGATGCACATACAGAATAGGACTCACATACTTGTTCTAGATTCATTACCATTACTTTCACCAAGTTGATTGTATCACCATTCCATTTTTCCCTAGTTGCAAACATTACACATGTATTAGGTTACTTAAAGGTACTTTAAGTGTAAAATATCCATATTTATAAACCATGGGTAAAGGCTTTGGATTTTGGTTCTGGAAACAGGTCCAAACGATCCCTAATAATTTTCTACTCGAGAAAACATATTTTATTGTCAAAAACGGAGTTAAAACACTATTATTATCATTTTACATCACTTTATACATTTAAATTAAGGTTTGAATTAATTATCAGGCTTACGATGGAAATCAGGGTACAAAACTTACAAATCATGATTCTACAGGTTTTTATCTTTCCAACGAGTATTTGTTTGTAATTTTCTGACAACCGAGTGATTTACTATGAATTAAACAAGATTGGCTAGTTAAATGCTAAATAGGTAAAAATTTGATTTGAGGTTGACGGATCTGCCCTCGGCTAAAGAACTAGGGAGGAGGGGCGCGCGAGGGCAAAACGGTCATTTGGCCGTCGTCTTCAACCTCAGGCTGCGCCCAGCCTTACCGTGGGGTGCAAACTTGCCCATTTGGGCGATTTTGCTATACTTAACCAAATTCGACGTTCAGGTACTCGAAACGAAGGTATTCGAACAAGGAACGCAACTAACCGATCACTTTAGGCGGTGGTTCCTCCTAGCTCTGTGGAGAAGCTCCGCAAGCACAGCAGCAAAAACTCCACGTCGTCGACCACATGTGCTCCCTTTGGCGAAATTGATGGTTTGGGCGAGTTGCTAAGGGACCGAAGGAGGAGTGTAGGTGGTATTTTATAGGTGGGCGAGCCTATTGAGCCGAGATGGACGTGGCCGTGAGAAGCTAGGGCCGGCGCCGCCTGGCGTTTGGGCTACGCTGTGCCTCACTAGGCGAGTGATAGCTTAAACGATTCGGGAGATCGCCACGAACGTGTGGGTGAAGAAATTTCTAGAAAAGGTGGAGAATCGAGGGAGAACCGAGGGGACGAGCGGGCTACTGTTGCTTGGGTTCGTTTTCAGTTGAACTGGAGGTGGGAGACGATCCGTCGACCGTTGGATCGTGGTCAGAATTAACAAGGGCCGATGGATCTGAGTCCACCATGGGCCGGGCGTGTCTACAGTGCGCGTGACATGCATTTAAGCCAAACTTTGGTTTAAATGACGTGCATAGCTATTAAATCGATGGCTATAATGTCACATTTTAATGAAAACTTGTTTATTGCATTTGGAAGGTCAAATGAACTCCAAATGACCCCAAATTTTAACCCTAGGCTGATAATGACGTCTAGATTCATGCTATATAATTAGATTTGCGTTTTACCCAACCTTTGGCATCCAAATAATTATTTTGACCATTAAAGCATATTTTAATATAATGCTAGAGAAATAAATTATGTGTTGCTTTTATAAGCAACCCTTGGTTCCCAAATTTGAGATTTGGAGTCCAAGAGTCCTCCTCTCACTTATTACATGTATTTGCAATCTTAATTAGTCCATAATATGAGTGAGGTGTGAAGGTGGGTTATTTATTCACCATTTTAATTTACACTTTATTAAAAGTATATAAAATCATTTTGAGGGGTCAAATGAATTCCAAAAATCACCAAATTTTGACCACATGCTCATATTAACATTTAGAACGATGCTATATAATTAGAATCTCGTTTAATGCATAATAAGGCCATTAATAAATATATAGCTCATAAAGGAGCATAATAATATATTAAAATCAAGGAATTATATGAAGAGGCTATTAATGAGAAACATGTGAGTAAATTCGACATATAAAACACATTAGGGTACAAATAGTCATTACTTAACAAAATAACATATTAATATGAATTAAAATCATATTTCGAGGAGAGAGAAACAATAAAGGTTAATATACACATATATGAACTCAAATACACATTATTAATAACATATTTATCCAAAAAGCTCCAAATAAATATAATCTACTATATTATCCCATTAAAGACAAAATTACAACATTAACCCTAACTTATCTCCTAATGTGGGTTATTTGTGCAAACACCCCTCAATTTACATCAATGAGGGTAAATAGTGATTTCAACATCAAGTTGTGCTCAAATTGCACAAGGAGTCCAAAAATGATCCAAAAGGATGGGAAATTTATGGAAAAGGTCCAAATGGACTATAAAGCCAAGAAAAGCTCAAAAGTGGGTAAATTGCAGGGAAGACTCTGAATTTCAGTATGTTACACTTGCCTTTAATATTAATCAAATCATTTACATGTTATTCCATTACAATCATCATATGATTGGCTCTCTAGGCATACATACCAAAAAACTCCCAATTGCACTTAGAGCCAACCACCCATGGATCTCATCCTGAGTGACCTAACATGACCATCAAACTTCTACTATGAAAGTGCTTTTATAGCGGGTTTAGCAACGTTTGCTTTAAGTTGGTATTTTGAAATTTTCACATATCTTCACTGTATGACTACTTGTATGAGATGGAAGTGTCATAGTATGTTATCCAATATCCCAGCCTAACTAGTAGCTCCGTTTTTGTCATCAATATTTCTACTATTTCATCAATGGTTGGAACCTCACACAAGTTCACCCATATGAGCTTCTTGATCCATACAATATCCTCTGTTGTTCTAATAACACATATATACTTGGCTTCTTTTGTAGATTTGAGGAAATGTCATTAGCTCAGAACCCTTTCTAGCTTACAGATCTTGTTTTTTGTGAAACATAAATTTAGATTGCGATCATTTTGTTAGTTTGGAAGCTTGCATTGGTGTAACCCTTTACATCCAACTCTTCCTTATTACCATAACTAAGGAATCAATCCTTTAAGTGCTTCACAAGCATCTAAGGATGTTCTTTATGTTAATTCAGTGACTCTCACTAGTATCTCACATATACCTTCTCATCATGTATAATACATATGAGATTGCTAGGCTGGTATATATATGTCTTCTAATCATGTCAAATACATATGAGATGACTAGATATCCTCTCATCATGTCCAATACATATGAGATTACTAGATATCTTCTCATCATGTCTAATACATATGAGATAACATGATAAGTACATAACATTGCATTCAAGATAGATCCAGTTGTGAATGCATATGGCGTCTATCCATGTGTTCCTATTCTTCATAAGAATTGGGATACTAGGCTCCTAAGAGACTAACTCCATGATCCATGGATCATGGACACATTGTATCTCATTGATTCTTGGATGTTGAACCCTTTAGAATCTGTCCAATGTATGTGCTCTTATGTAGGTCAAGATGATTTCCAGATCTATCTCTATAGACCTTGATTCCTATCTCATAGGATGCTTTGCCTAAACCTTTCATATAGAAGGTACGTTCCTTGCTAGGTTTTAACATTTATAGGATAAGGACGTCATTTCCCCATCATTATGTTAAATTTTAGTATGATACCACTAAATCTTTTATAATCACAGATTCCATCTTTATTCTGACTCAAGTCAAACCCTTTGACTGTCTTGTCAAATAGAAGATTCTAGCTTTGAGATGCTTGCTTCAATCCACAGATTGACTTTTGTAGCTTATAGACTTTATTTGCATTAATGTATTTATAAAACCATTTGGTTGTTTCATGTACACATCCTCTTAATCATTCCAATTAAGGAATGTGGTTTTAATTATCCATATTCCAAATCTCACAGACATACTAAGGTGCAACATCAAGCATGATCAAGATGGATTTAACCATGGTAACTGGTGAAAAGACTTCATCATGCTCAACACTTTGAACAAGTTTGAAACTCTTTGTAACCAATTTACCTATCCATGTTGGTCTTCTTACAAAAACCCAAATGCACCCTATGGGTTTTACCCCTTCAGGTAGATCTAGCAAGGTCGTACCTTGTTGGTGTACACAGAGTCCATCTTTGATCCCATGGCCTGAAGCCATTTCTCAAATTTTGGTCCCTCAATAGTTTCTAGGTAGGTTGTTGACTCATCTATATGATCAAATCACCACCTTTTCAGTTATAAGATATCATATTTTTTTTCAAACTCAATGCTTGTTCTACTAGAACTATGAGTTCTGTGTTTACATAAGAAACTTGAATACCACTACAACTTGTGATTCTCCTTGATCTAGTTGTACCTCATTAGGTTCTATGTTTTCTTGTTTGTCTCGAACATTTTGAGTTCTAATTTTATTCCCACAAATTCCTTTGATACTGATTTCCATTTAGGAATTCAACCATCCTAACAAGAAACACTTTGTTGTTGGGTTGGAATATAAATAGTATTCAACAAGATAACATTCATGTGATTTGTGGATAAAGCCTTTTAAGAAACTATTTTCTTATATAAGCCTTCAATCCTAATCAATATAAAAGAGGCATCGGGGAACTTCCCATGCCATATCTCATATGGTGTCATTTTGAACCAATTTACATTGTACATTGTTTTAGTGTAAAGCATGTGCCAAAATGAATATTGGAAGATTAGCTAGATTTGTTAATAATCACACCATGACTTAGCAAGGTGTGATTCCTTCATTCTGATACACTCTATAATATCATTGTGTTTCAGGTGGAGTTCATCATGATATACTATCATGATCTCCAAGAAGGTCCTACAACTCTTATATTTCAACATCGATCATATTGAGGTAACTTAATACTTACTAAGTTAGTTACGTACTTCATTTATGATCTCCTTGAAATACAAATTATCATTCTGTTAATATCATCAATAAATATATATAATGAAGTCCTTGCAGCTACCTTTAGCATTTATTCTAAAAGGTCTTGTGTACATCAGTAAGTACTAGCTCGAATAGAATACTCATTCTCCCACTATATCTAGTGAAGATACCTTTGTCCTATTGCACAATGGATAAGAGTTGCATGTCTCTATTGGTTCAATAACCAAAAGAATCTAGATAACCATCATATGGATTCTAGATATGCATTTCTCATTTATGTGCTCCAGATGAGAATGTTATACATATTCATTGTTTTAGTTATCAAGTCATTCAATATATGTGTCATACACATTTGTCTCTACAACTATCAAGTATAGTTTATGAGACATAGGGCATTGCCAAGACATATGATGTTTTCATCAATGGTAGGTACATAATAGAAATTCACTAATTCTATTATGTGCCCATGAATGACAACTCCCAAGTGTAAAGACAGCAACCCTTGATCTACGTAGTTCTCGCTTACTTCTTCTCAGGACTGGAAGTGGAGATCTCTATTTCCATCTAATTCCTAAGATCCTCTATAAGGAGGATAGGTCTTTCCAATGTCTAGACAAGTGATAATGGTGGCACTTTCTTTTCTTTATCCATTAAGTGAAAATGATAGATTCCTTTTCTGGTTACCCTTCTCCATAACTTGAGAGTAGAAGATTTGGACTTAAGATTAGCCTTAGAGCACTTCTTAGCCTTGCCTTTTCCCTAAGACTCAATTTTGTTGATCATCATCATGAATTTGTCCTTCTTCTTTCTTGCTTTGGCATCAATATGCCAAGAATTTGATAAACTGACTATATGATTTATACGATGCTTGCATAATCATATTCATGGTCAACTCTTGACCTAAGAGAAATCCCAGTCACTTCCACATGTCCAATCATATTAAGCACATGGGGCTCTACTGGACCTCCCTTTGTCAGTTTGCACTCAATTAGCACTTTGGAGACATTATAACTTCTTTGCTTAACATGATTCTTAAGATGTGTTACCATATTGAGAATGTCCATGTTTTTATGTTGTTCATACAACTCATAATTCATATAATAGAGCATTAGGTATTCAAATGTCTATGGCATCATTGGCATGCTTCTAATAAGCATCCATTTAGCCTTAGTGCATTTGGAGAGGGTTCCTCTTGTATTGGTCTATCGAGGACATAGAGCCTTTGCTCATTGATGAGAAAATTTCACAAAGTACTTAACCAATTGTGGAACTTTATCCCATTTTATTCTTCTTAAGGACTGATCACAATTTGAATGTGTTTGTGTTAGACATTTGATTCTACAAAGAAATATTTGCATTTGTCAAAATCCTTTTGATTTGATTTTATTTGAAAAGTTTGATGATATTAATTAGGTATTTAATTATTATCACTCCCACTATTTTACTCAAATTAATAATCCTCATGTATCACTTTGGAAGATTACAACATACAATCCTCTAGTGAGACAAAATCCAAATATCATCAAAATCATGAGCCAGCTAGGTCTGTCACCCACAACTTGATTCTATCAGGTTGGCAACTTTTGTCAATTGCATCTTATGCAACTCTTGATAGATGATATGCACAACTCCTTGTCATTGATCATTTGTATTCTTCTAGGTGCTCAATCCAATTAAGGTCACCTAGTTAAGCCTAACCCAAAAGCCAACATGATAAATATTCACCCTGCTAGGGAAACCCCACGTATCTACCATCACATTTCTACAAGATACACGACGCACCATGCTAGGGCATGCCCACACTTAGTCAATAATCTTTTCATGTGTGTTGCTTATGGAAATCATCTAAGACTTAATATTTTACTTGAGGGGTTTTGTATATATATAAATACACATATTTTATCCAATCACCACATACTTAGTATGTATCATGTACATGCTATAACCACAAATGAGAACATGTAATAAATAAAGAACATAAGAGATGGTTATGGTGATACTAATGTAATTCCTTGTGGCTTCCTTGGAGTCACAAGGAATTACTACTACCTATAGTCCACATCTTATGCAACTAGTTTTTGGTGAATATTTGTGCCCAAACCAATCTGGATTGATCGGTTCAACTCTTGAATTGATCAGCTCACATCTTGGTCGCTCGGTTGGGCTCTTCTGAAGCAGTCATCTGGTTCTTAGGTCTAAGTAGTATCTGGACACCTCTAGTGATCAGAGGGCCACCAATCGATCGATTCATCCTCCTGTTGTCTGCCCCTCTCAGTCCTCCAGTCGATCGGTTGTCTCACGAGACGGACATTTCACTTTTGTGCATATCGCCATCTCATGTTGAAACATAAATGAAAACTATCTTATTTCTTATTACAATGTATATGGGGAAAACCTAGAGTTATATTTGAGGGAAAATAGTAAGAAGACCATTAATTTACATTTGGAAAGGACAAAGAGGATCGATAGGAAGAGCGTATAACAACAGGGAATAAATAACCACAACCATGGACACACAGATTTGGGGTTTTGTCCATAACTACGCTTCACATCCATCATCAAATTGATTTTATGGCAACACATGTAAATTGCACATATATCATACACACACATTATATATATATATATATATATATATATATATATATATATATATATATATATCATTTGGGTTCTTCATGTGGTGATAAGATGGACATACACATCAACTTGTTTAAATGTTTGCATTGCATGCAAAAAATAAACACGGTAAAAATAAAATTCAATCATATCGATTATCCCAAAACATAATTAATTGATGTGGATCTGATACCGCTGTAGGGAAATACAACATCAGATAGGCAGAGGAAACAAAAATTTTACCTACATATTTCTCATTAACCAGCAGATCATGTCAATAACTATGTAATGGGAAGGATGATTTCACAAAGATATACCTGGTCCTGGAGCAAGTCCACTGACAATCCTCGTGGAAATAGATGCGCACTCTATCTTGGATAGTGCCAGTGTAGCTCTTGGATGCACTGGGACTTGTCTGATTGCTCCTCCATAGACAACAGACTTGGGCAATTGTTGTAGTGTCTCCTCAGATCTTGACACAGATTGTGAGGTGATGTTGCCCTCCAAGAAGCATTCAAAGGACTCCTGCCTCTAGAGTAGTCCACACACACCAAAAAGAACTCATGTCATCCTACTAGAATGGATACGAATGAGTTGTCCCTCCCGTTGGTGTACTAGTCACCAACTTGCTCTCCTACAACAATGATCCTCGGTTGTTTTCTATCCCTTACTATTCATCCCTAGTTAGGTAGGACTTTCTCGAGATATCTTGGTTACCACAACCAGAGAGGATGACAATTTTCAGAGCAACTGATTCTCAATTGTTTGTGTTGTGTTATGAAAATCCCCCAGTAACCCTCTATTTATAGTAGAGGCTAGGGTCAGGGTTCCCAGTTTGTGTGGGGGTGGAGGTGATTGGAAGAAGTTTCACAACCTGCGTGTGCCAAAATGATCATCTTGTAACCGAGATAATTGTCTCTCATGCAAGACGGTCATTTTGTGATGTTTCCCAATCATACATGAATTGCCAATTCAAATCCAATTAATGTTCACCGTGACATCAACAATAATCTTTGATGTACTTGAATTTCTCCACGAACTGGGTGTCTCTCTCTCGCAAGATGGTCATCTCACTTTTGCAAAATGGTCATCTCGACCACGAGATGGTCACCTCACTTATGTGAAACAGTTGTCTTGCTTCCCAGTTCAGACAGAACTCAGCCAATTCAATTCTAGTCAACCTGACACTCTAAACGGCAACTTCAACACTTGAACTGAACATATGGCAATCTAGTCAGCTAATTTTTTGTGTGATTTGAGTACCTAAACACTTTAGTAATAAGAACTCAATTGTGCATTCTTCGTAGAAAGAGAAGAAGACTTCCTGCTAAGCGCATCAGCTACCACATTCGCCTTACTAGGATGATACTTGATGGTGCAATCATAATCATTGATCAGCTCCATCCAGTGATGCTATTGCATGTTCAGCTCACTCTATGAGAAAACATTCTTCAGGTTCTAATGATCCGTAAAGATCCAACACACCTCCCCATAAAGATAGTGTCTCCAAATCTTTAACGCATGAACCACCACTACCAGATCCAAATCATGTGTCAGATAACTCTCCTCATGTTTCTTAAGCTGTCGCGAAGCGAAAGAAACCACATGATCCTCTTGCATTAGCACATAACCTAATCCTTTCTTAGAAGCATCATAGAAAACAACAAAGCCTTTCATAGGCTCTGGCAGCACCAACACTGGAGCACTAGTCAGCTTCTCCTTCAAGTTTTGAAAAGCTTGCCGACAATGATCATCCCAAACAAAAGGTACAACCTTCCTGGTCAACTTTGTCAACGACAACGCGATCACACTGAAGCTCTTTATAAACCTCTGGTAGTATCCTGCTAAACCCAGAAATCTATGAACTTCAGTCGACGTCTTCAGTTGTTCCCACTCAACAACTAACTCCACCTTCTTGGGATCCACTCTGACTCCTTCCATCGATATCACATGACCCAAGAAAGTCACTTCCTTCAACCAGAACTCACACTTACTAAACTTGGCATACAACTGGTGTTGGCGAAGGAGAGCCAACGCTTGTCGAAGATGTTGTTCATGTTGTTGATTGTCCCGACTATAGATCAAGATGTCATCTATGAAAACCACAACAAACTGATCTAAAAATGGATGGAACACCCAGTTCATCATATCCATGAAAGCAGTAGGTGCATTGGTTAGCTCGAACGACATAACCACAAACTCAAAGTGACCATATCTCATCATGAAAGCTGACTTTGGTATGTCATCCTCCGTGAATATGAGCTGATGATATCCAGACTACAAATTGATCTTTGAGAATATTGTATCACCACACAACTGATCAAACAGATCGTCTATCCTCGTAAAAGGATACTTGTTTTTTTATCGTAACTTTATTCAAATATCGGTAATCTATGCACAGACGCATTGATCCATCCTTCTTCTTTACGAACAGGACTGGAGAACCCCACGATGATGTGCTCGGTCTGATGAAACCTTTATCAAGCAACTCCTATAACTGCTTCTTTAGCTCTTCCATCTCAGTTAGAGCCATCATATATGGTGTTTGAGCAACTGGCTATGTCCCTGGCACTACATTGATCTCAAAATCAATCTCTCGCGGTGGGGTAACATCGGGAAACTCACTGGGAAACACATTTGCAAACTCTCTGACAATAGGCACATCCTCAAGGCTAGAACCTTCCGCTTTGGTATCCACAACATGAGCCAAAAATGCTCTACAACCTTGCCGCAACAACTTTTCCGCCACCATTGCTGACACCAAACATGTCGTAAGAATCTTCCTATCTCCCTAGAAGATCCACTTCTCACCATCATCAGCAAACATCGCTTGCTTGGAATCACAGTCCAATACAACCTTATATATCTCTAAGGTATCCATCCCAAGGATTACATCAAATCCATTCATATCAAGTGGTATAAGATCCACTTGTATCTCGTGTCCCAAAAAAGATAGAACACAAGATGGACACACTTCTCGAAGCATCGAGGAACCATCAAGAGGGGTTTCTAACAACAAGCTATCTTTCTTACAACTAATAGGTAAAAGAAAGCTATCAAGCATACTACGAGCAATAAAAGACTGTGTAGCACCCGGGTCAACCAGAACAGATACAAAGTAAGAAGAAGACAAATCAGAATGAAATAACTCCATTTGAGATGCCACCACTCGTGGGTTGACTATCGCCTCCAGCTGACTCATAGCATAGAATCGAGTTGTTTCTTGCTGTTATCCACGTCCTCTACTTCCTTGAGTAGACGATCCATCTTGTGACGCTTGACCGCATCCTCACCCTCTGGCACCACTAAACTGTTGTCTATCTGACCCTTGTTGACTCTGTCTCAGTTGTTGCGTCACTTCGACGTATCTCCTTGGGCAATTCCACCTGATATGCCAAACCTGTCCACAGAGAAAGCATGACAGATCTCTTGGATGCAGCCTAGACAGTCCTATAACTGCCACTGAATTTGTATTGTGGGCACTAGATGGCGAAAACATGCACCCTCTTCCTTTACTCTGAGACCACTATGAAGGTGTAGTGGAGCTCTGCATCACAGAAGGTGCAGAAAAACCTTAGCTTCTTGAAGCCATCAAACCTCTGCGTCTGGAACTAAGTAGGCTTTTTCTTGGACATAGCCTCTCTCTTCTCTGTGACTGACCGTTCAATCCTTTAGACAGACTCCACAAACGTGGCAAACCTCTCTCAATTTTATAAAGCAGCAGTAGGTGTTGTCAGCTCGGCACTCAAACCTTTCTCCAACTGTCTGTTCCTCTCATCATCTGTTGTCTCCATGTGAGGACAAAACCTTAGCAAATCCATAAACTTGGCTTCACACTCAGTGATGTTCAGAGATCCTTAGGGCAAACGCTCGAAATGGTTGATCTTCTCATCCAGATACGTCTTCGGGAAGTATCGACTCATGAACTCCCATCGAAAGACGTCCCAATAGATCACCTCACCGGGGCGCTTCTCCTCCTCGATGGCCCAGCAGTGGCCATCAGTACCCTTCAGAAGGTAGACAACATGCTTGACTTTGTCTGCTTCGGGGATTTTGAGGATCCGGAAGGCCTTCTCAAGACCTGTCAATCACAGATCTGCATCTGTTGGATCGGCCGTTCCAGCGTAATCCGAATCTCTGACTTGGTGAAGACTCTCGAAGGTCTTCCCAATACCCGAAGATTCACCATGGGGAACCTGTTCTCTTGGAGGAGGCACTGACAATCTTTCCACCATGAGATTCAATGTAGCCATTAACTGCCCCATAAGATGTTGATAGGCAGGGTTCTCAAATATGGCTGGGTCGATTTGGGGGACCTCAGGCACCTGATCTTCATGTGCCTGCATACTTGCTCCATCAACTGATGCAGCAGCATTGCTCTCGGCAACATGTTCTTCATGATTTCTAGACATCTTCTAGCTTTATCTTCTGTTGGGGGCAGAATGTTATTATGAGAAAATCTAGAGAAATCACAAGAACAGACACAAACCTAGTCCTAGATCCCTGTAGACTTAGTGAACCTAAAGCTCTGATACCAATTTTCTATGTGACATCCCACTATCACACAGACAACGAAATGTGATGCAAAAAGTGCAGAACTGTCATCAATATCGTATTACCAAAAACACTGGTTAATTAAAACTGATTGCGGGAAGAAGATAATAAAGGAACTATTACAACCACATCCACATCCTGCAAAGAAACATGTTATATAAATATACATTAACTTGATACATGTCCACCGTTAATAGGATCTAGCTGTCACTTATACAAAAAAGATGCATCACCTATTTATATACATCATAGACCTAGCAAGGTCAACAATAGGATAAGAAAGCCATATCAACTATACATCATGAAACCTTGTCAAAACATCTCCAAGGACCTGAGAGTACATGGATGACTCTAGGACTCTACTACAAAACAACAAAAATAGCATGATAAGCATCTCTTGCCTTCTACTGATCTTCTTGCTGCTTATCTGCAAAACCACGACCACCACCACGTCTCGCTCGATCACCTAAAAAGGTTTTAAACCAACGGGGTGAGACACACAATCCCATCGAGAAACATAACCCCCGCCGAGACTATAAAACCTCAAAGAAGAGCTAGAACAGATAAACATGTAACTGATATAAGAAGATCGTATATGAGCAACATACTGAGCAGAACTAACTTGTTACAACATCTTACCAAGATGTTTAGGAAACATATGCATAGATAATAATATGGAACATGATTAACAAGACAAGTCTAATAAGAACTGAACTTAGCATAACATCTGAGGCACATGTAATTAGCTGCAAGCTATAACTAGGAAAACTATACAAACAAGGCCTCAACCAATGTTCTGTGTTTGCCTTAAGCAAAATATACTATACGGCTGGATTATGATTTATTATGCCATGAGGAAATGAGCCGTAATGCTCAATTCTAACCTTCGGTTGCGAAACCCAAAGCCAGTGCCATACAAGGTCAATGGAAGAGTCGGACTCCACAACCTCACCTCCTCGTAATCAGTGTATGAGAACCCAAGTAGGACTGCAGTCTCTTGCTTAAGTGGCCTTAGCCACATAGGGTCAGGCTACCCTCTGCCTAGACCACCTTGGTACATGTATCAACACTAGAAAATTGAGCCACAGGTTTGTTCACTGTTCTCCATCATCACTGAGCCGTGGGCCTGTTCACCATGCTCTAACCACACTGAGCTATGGGCCTGAAACCATACTCTAAACAAGCACTAGTACTTAGGGCGTAGGCGCACCCCACATATTCAACAATATGTGTTCCAGGTTAACCCTTTAGAGAACATGTTTAACCATCACCAAACTCCTAATGATGATGGATCTATGGACATGGAAAACTACATGAAAGGTTTCTCTGTAATTAATTACTGCATTTTAAGTGGATTGCAAGATTCAACCAAGTTATGCAACTATAACAAGAATGAATAAACATAAAACATATTATCTTATGTTACATCTTCGCTCTTATTCTCAAAGCCATCAAAATCATCTTGATCCATTACAAGGTTCCAACATTACATGTTACCTCTTAGCCTCTTGCCAATCATCAAGATCTATCTCAAGGATCAACATCACAGGGACTCAATCCCATCATCAAGGCACACATTGCCATCTCATGGATAGAACCCATCATATATCACTGGGTTCATCATAACCCTTGATGTTCCACATCATGTTACTATCATTCCATTACCATGGCCTCATCGTACAACTGTTACCTACATGGTTAGTGAAATCACAAAGGAGCAATGATACTTGCACAAGGAACATTTACAACTTCTTACTTTATTATGAGAGTTAACCATGCAACATAGATGAGTATATTAAAGCATAGCATTCTTATATATATCAAACATAACAGCCTCATATACCATAGCATAACAAGCATTAGGGTTACCAACCAAACACAATGTACAACCCTCACTATAGGTGTATCGGGTAAGGAACAACCCTCACCAAAAGCATCTTGGGTAAGGGATAGCCTCACCAAGGGCACAGTGTCTCTCACCAAAGAGTGCGACTCCCAACACTATATCGGTTAAGCATGCAACTCTTCACCACCTACTGTATTGGCCAGCACCCATCTAGGGATACAACCATATCGGCCAACCACTATCACCTAGATATCGGGCAACATCAAACAAGAAGGTATTGGGCTAACATCCACTTTGTATCACCCAAGCCACTAAGGCACCATGTCAGGCAACACCACAAGAACCACCTATGTCATCCAAACAACACACCCCTGTCGCCCGTGAAGCACCGTGTGGGGAAACACACCATAAAGCCCAAGAGGATCACCTCACAGGGGGTAAAACGGCCAAGGGATACATCCCTATCAACGTCGTCACAACATAAGCATCCATATCGGGAAAGGCATCATCCAACAAGGTGTCGGGCAGCACCATCCAAGAGGATGTCGTGCAAGGCACCAACATGCCATGACGCCCAACGCAGACCACCTAATGCCCAAGGGACCAACACAACAGTTAACACCACTAATTCTCTAAGGAAAATGAGGGTCACAACTCTATAATAGGCTACCTCTTAACAGGTTGATAACACCCAAAAACAACAGCTAACATTGTGTCACCTCATCAAGCCGATAACAACCATAAGGCATATCGGCCAGCCCATCATGTCGGGCAGTACAACCTCTCACCCAAGAGTTCAATAAAAACCCAACCAATCCAGCCAAAGGATCATAGCCGATAACATCCCCAAACCGATATCGCCCAAAGCACTAAGCCAAGCCAATATTGCCCAAGCACAACCCTAGAAGAGGGATATCGGCAAGGGTCCAAAGGTCATGATAGGTTGGTCATCTTCAACCTCAAGACTGCCACCAAGAAACCCTAATAGGTCAAGAGAGTTGTCTCACCTATCAACAACCAAGTGAGAGGGGTTTTGCACAACTTCCATCACATATCGGGAAACTAGTTGGGTGATCACCATATCAGCCAACCCTCCAACCTCAACTAGGTCAACACCAACCAAAGGCTCACCTCTCAAGTCCATGGTGAGAGAGGGGTGTTGCTCACGAAACTAGAGTATAGACTCACCTCTCAACAACTAATTGAGAGAGGGGTTTTGCCCACACAACTAGAGATTAAGATCACCTCTCAAGACCAAAGAGAGAAAGGGGGTTTTCCCCAAGAACACACCACACGCACCATGGAATTAGGAAACCCTAGGCTCACCTCTCAACAACTAAGAGAGAGGGGTTTTTCCCAAAGGACCCTAATCCAATGGTTTGGCCAACAAGGTCCAAGAACACATCTAAACAACATAACCATGTCATCATATCCCACAACATCAAGGGCACATACTAGAGCAAATATATTATTAACAAGATAAGCATGGCCGATCAAGATAGAATATAAACAAGAAATATAAAACGAAGGTAATATAGCTAGGGTAGGAGTTATGTAACCCGCCTTAAGCACAAACTCCAAGCTCCATGCTCCAAATCTCCAAGCACCACCATAAGAGAAGAAAGAGAAAGGCACACTAGGGTTTCAGTAACCACTAGAGGAAGAAGAAGACTCCACCAAGGAGAGGGTATTGGCCAAGACACCAACTGTATCAGCCACCACTCTTGTTGTATCAGCCACCACTTCCTCTTCTCTACTCTTAGCTTGACCACCAAAGGAAAGTAAGAAACTAAAGGAACCAAATAGACCTAGCAAGCAAAGGGGGTCATTTATATACTAAGTGGTAAAGGGAGAGAGCAAGGCAAGGTGGCACCCGCCCCTAGCACACTTGTCCAAGGGTTATGCCACATGCTAGCACCCCAAACCACATGTCCATGACTTGCCACCCACTAGCAAAGCAACGACCACTTGTCCAAAGAATGGTGACACAAACGCGGCTAGGTCAAGAGGGGTGTGTATCGCCCAACATGGTGTCATGCCCAATACACCACTTGGTCGATACAACCCTAGCCGATACACAGCTTGCCCTATATAAACAAGCACTCATGGATGATACACCAAGGTCCAGCCTGATACAAGCTCCAACAAGACTCAACAAAACTCAAACAAGGCCCAACAAAGCCCAAAGATACTCAAGCAAAGAGCCCAACCCATCCTCTCAACTCTAGAGGATGAAAGGAGAGAGAAAGACATCTCTCAAGGTGACAAACTTGCACACCAACCCTAGAACTTGGGTAAATTGCAAGTTGCACCTCAACCTCTCAACAAGGCACAAACAAACCCTAATTACGACTCAGGTGATTAGCAAACATCTAAACACAAGGTTTAGGAAGAGCAAATAAGGTAATCCCAAAACGGAGGTCAGGGTCCTTATAATCACATAATGACTCACATGTGTATGGGCATACTTTTCTCTATCTAGATAATCAAGAGGCATTTGATATCATACACCTATAGGTGGGATAGATGTCACTTATATCACTCATAGTCAGTCCCCATGTGTCAAAATCACCCAATCATCGCCTTTATAACAACCCATGTTATAGTATTGTGTTTGATGATGTCAAAGTGTACCCAAAGACATGTGACGAGTGTAGTGATTTCAGGTCTAAGAACCACAACCACCATCAACATAGTGAAAGTTGACTATGACTTTCATGATGATGGCTTCCATGTGTCAGACTCACAGTGGGTCTATCTGATATACTATTCTCTAACATTTATTTGTGTGATTGATTTGATATTACCATGTCATGACTAATGAGACTCCATCATCAACCAACTCACACTCTGATCTTATGTGTTATTGTTGTATATCAACCTTGCACAACAACAACCGATCAAGGACATAAGGAGAATGTATATATTCTTAACATCTATATGATCTCATTCTTCAGGTCCTCAATGTGAAGACATATGTCATTGAGTAATATCATTCTCTAGACATTTATAATGTTATTCATTATATCAGTACTAAATATACAAAATAAATTGGAAGCTTTCCTTTATTCTTAATCAAACCATTTGCATGTTATGTCTACAATCATCAAATGATTGGCTCTTTGGGCATACATACCAATAGATTTGACACTTCTTGCCATAAAGGTACTGTATTCAAATCTTCAAAGCATGAACAACAACAACAAGCTCCAGATCATGCCTCATGTGGCTCTCCTCATATTTCTTAAGTTGTCACGAAGAAAAAGAAATCACATTCTTATCTTGCATCAGCACACACACCCCAAACCATTCTTTAACGCATCACTAAAGACGATATAACATTTTCCTTGCTCAAATAGAACCAACACCAATGGTTGGTTATCTTCTCCTTCAAAATCTAGAAAGAACGTTGATACATGTCATTCTAGACAAACAATACACCTTTCTTGGTCAACTTCATTAGGGGTAACACCACTGCATTGAAGTTCTTAATAAACCTTCTATAGTAGCTTGCCAAACCTAGGAAGCAGCAAGCCTTCGTCTGTGTATTCGGTTTTTCCCATTCTAACATAGACTAAACCTTCTTTGGATCCATACAGACTCCTCTAGCAGATATCATGTGCCCAAAAAAAGTCACCTCCTTCAGTGAGAACTCACACTTGCTGAACTTGGCATGCAACTGGTGATGTCTTAACAACGTCAAAGCCTGTCATAGATGATGCTCATGTTGTTGGTTGTCTCTGGAGTATATCAGGATGTTATCCATGAATAGAGCCATGAATTTATAAAGATAAGGCCAGAACACCCTATTCAAATCCATGAACATTGTTGGTGCATTGGTTAGCCCAAACAGCATAACCACAAACTCATAGTAACCATACATATCCTGAAAGTTGACTTGAGTATTTCATCTACCTTGATCATCAACTAATGGTATGTTGACATCATATATATCTTATATAACACTATAGCACCTCTCATTTGATCAAACAGATTGTCTATCCACAACAAAGGGTACTTGTTCTTGATCGTCACCTTGTTCAACTGTCGATAATTGATGCACAACCTCTTAGAATCATATTTCTTAATGACAAAGAACATGGGATCACCCTAAGAGAAAGTGCTTGATTTGATAAAGCCCTTCTCTAGCAGCTCCTATAACTACTTCTTCAACTCCTACATCTCATCTGGTGCCATTATGTATAGTGATTGTGCTATCGGCTTTGTACCAGGAACTAGATTGATCTCAAAGTCAATCTCTTGAGGTGAGGGAACATCAAGAACCTCATCAGGAAACACATCCTCAAACTCATGTACCACTGGTAATTCATGGATACTAGGACTCCTCACCTTGGTATCCACCATATGTGCCAAGAAAGCCTCACACCCCTACCTCATCAACCTCTCTATTGTCATTTCTGACACTAAGCACGTCGGTAGAATCTTCCTATGTCCTTGGAAGACCCACAAAACATCACCATCAAAGAACGTCTCTACCTTGGAACTACAATCCAAGACCACCCGGTACTTCTCCAAGGTATCCATCTTAAGGATCACATCAAATTTGTACATATCAAGTGGTATAAGGTCCACTTGAATGATGCATCTTGAGAAAGAAAGAACACAGGATGGACACACCTACCTCAATTCGATAGAACCGACCAAAGGGGTTTCCAAGAGAAGGCTAACAGATCTATGAATAACATGTAAGGGACAACAATCTATCACCTCTCTAGTTATAAAAGAGTGTGTTCCACCCGAGTCAACCAAATAGATATAAGTAGGAAGAAGACAAATCCAAATGAAATAACTCTATATGACCTATCATGACCCATGGATTTACCACTCCCTCCTACTAACTCATGGCAAAGAATTGAGTTATCACCTGTTATCACACCTGTCCTCTATTGGCCTTCCCAGAAGACCCTACCTCTAATGCCTAACTGCATCCTCTGCCTCCACCACTACTAAACTATTGTCATTGTTGTGACCCTTGATGATTATGTCTCAACTGCTACGTCACCTATTCATCCTTCATAAGACGAGACTATCTGATGTGCTCTACCTTCCCACACTTATGGAAAATCCTTGAGTCATACTGTGGCCTAGACGACCATGTCAATGATATAGACATTGCACTATCAACTCCTGCCAGTGGAAACCTGTGGCCTCTGCCTTTGCTCGATGACCTCTGAGACTGAACCACTGATCTTTTTTGTGCTTGAGATGACGAGAACCTAGGATTCTTGAAACCTCTATAAGGCTGCCCCTAAAACTGAGTCAGTTTCTTCTTAGTGTTATCCTCCTGCTTCTCTATTGCTAACTGGTGTGTTTTTCAAGCACTTGGGAATTTTTTAGTTTATAAAGCCCTAAATAAGGTTCACTCACAATACCAAAATATGGACCCACAAGCACACGGGGTTATGTCATAGTATATGTGAGAGGCAATTATATGGGTTGATTCTGAGGAAGAGAGGGGGCACTAGAGCTAAGTTAGTGTGGGCTATGTTACAAATGTGAAGAGTAGGGTTTTTAGGGTTTAAAGGTGATTTTTTTATTACTCTAATGTTACAAGAATTTAAAGGCAAGAAAGAAACAAGATTATCACAAACCCTAAGTTACCCTAAACAAGTTAAGTCTAACTAGCAAGACAAGACAATTAACTAAGCAAGAGCAAGATATTACACTACACTAGTAATTAAGGATCTAGAGCAATTAATGACCTAGACTACAACTAACTGGCAAGATTAAAACTAGCAAGCTCAAAAGAGCACTAACTACCCAAGAAAAATCTAAGTAGCAAGAATTGAGTAAAAGACTAAGAAGCAATTAAAAGTAAGTAGTTAATTAGCATGAACAAGCAAGGTAAACAAGATGGGTTTTAGCAATGATAAAGATAGGTGGACCATTTGGGAATGACACTAAGATTCCAATTGGGGAAAAGATAGAACAAACATAGCTTAATCATTCATTCTAGATTACTTAAACCAAACAACTAGTCAAATGCTAAGAAATAACCCTACACTATAAGTTAGCCTAAGGTATAGGTGAGATTTCACTAGGATTTAACTAATCTAGGTTTCTAGCATAGGGCTTCTTAGTGTAATTGGGAGAATTGGGGAGTAGAGTTGAAGGTGTTTCACCCTACACTACTCACCAGCTATCTTTTAGCAAACTCAATGGCAATTACACCAACCAACCATATACTAGATACTTAGATCAAACACCTAGGAGTAGGAGAAGGACTATATGTAGGGGAGATGGGGTTCTATCTAGGGATCCACTATTTGGATCTAGGAGCAAACCCAAAGACAACCCCACATATGATATCTTCTCCTAAACTTAGGTGGCTTCAAGCACACAATCACAAGAAATTCATATTTTTAGATACAAACCACAAGTAGAGACATGGGAAATGAGATATAAATAGTAAGAAATCATAATACAATGAAAACATAGAGTTTTCACATTATCTACCCCCCAACATGGTATCAAAGTATCATTTTTCTCCAAATAGCCCACCACAAGGGTCTTAGCTACTCATAACTAAACAAAAGATAAAATAAAAGAGAAGAGAGAGGTGGACATCCATGGGTCTCATACAAGACCCTCCTCCTTCACCTCCTAGTAGATATAGAATGCATCACCTCCCTCTAAGGATGGTAATGGCATGAGAAAGTAGGGAATTATGGTGGAAAAATACTAGAAAACTAAGGTTTTTGGGTGAAAATGGAAGGTGGGAGGTAGGTGATGGTCTTTAATGCAAAGAAGGGAGCATTCAATGCATGTATAATTACCCTAAAAAGCATGCAAAAAGTAGCCACAAGTGCATTTGATAAAATAGTTCATGTTGGGGGAAAATAACTTACAATCTACAATGTTTAGATGTGATTATAATGCAGAAAGACACAAGATGAAGCCCTAAAATAGGGTTGCATCACCACCCCAAATTTAAAACATAATTTTTCTCAAGTATGCTCCAACTTAATATCTCTATTCAGTTTCTTTAGTCAAACAAGAGTGATAAATGCATTGCAAAAGATGATTATTGACTAAATGGTCTCAAAAGTGACTAAGTGCATGTGTTCCACCCCTCTCCTCTCCACTTTCAACTCAATCATGAAAAGAGCACTGAGCATACAAACTTCAAATATAGAACATAGAACACACAAGATTTCCATATGTCCTTCATGTAATTCTGAGTAGACCATTTCATGATGGAATTTATAAATGATGACTAGGAGTGTTGTTTCACTTTCATGCATTCAATCTTATTCTTGAAACCACAATGTGGCTATAGGAAAGGGTGAAGAGGGCTAGGTTTTATGTTTCCTAGCTCAATGGATAAAAAAATGGAAGAAAGGATTGCAGTAAGAGATTGGAGTGTTTTTACACACTCATCTTTTCTTTATTTGGATGCTCTTGAACATCTTTTATTTTCTTTTTTGCTTTTTCTTTTCTTCTTTTATTTTCTTTTGCCCTTGGTGTAGATAGGACATATTTTGGGGACACTGAAGTGAGGAGATTTAGATATGTCCACCCCAAACTTTTGGAGGTGTCCAAGGCTAAATATGTGCACTTGGGCATCCTTTCATGAGGTGGACGGGTATGAATATGATGAAAGAAGAGTCGAGTCAAAGATGAGTCATTAATGTGGTTCTCAACACAAAATTTTCTACATGAAAACTAATCCAACACTTCATCAAATGATATCACACCAAATTATTGAACAACATGAGATTCAAATTTATATCATGTGATTCCATAGGCTCTAAGCGTTCATAGATTTCTCAATTCACAATTCAATCCAAACATTCACAAACATCAGAGAAGTGATACACATGTAAAAAGTCAACAATCAAGACCATTTAGAAATAAACTCTAAGAATATGGCATGCATTTATCAAAAGATCAACAACTTTTGGTTCAAACATTGGAGATTTAAGTTCAAACATGCTTTTGGACAAAGAAGTTCCAAATTTGGGCAAAATTGGCTAAAATGGTGCCAATTTGCATTTTAGTCACATCCATACCTACTTTAGGGAATTTAAAGCATAAAGAAGCAAATTCTAACTAAAGCACACAAAAATTACCAAAATCTACATAAAAATGCAATGCATGGCATGGAAAAGCAAAAAAGAGTACATTTTTTTAAAAAATACTAAAAAATGCATGAAATTGGACTGCATTATATGAATGAATGCAATCAAACAAGGTCAAGATAGAAAAGTATGAGAGTTAGTCAAACTTTTTTATCATCTCGACAAAAATGTAGAAAAATGACTATAGAAAAAAAATTGAGGCAAAATAAGGGCTTACCGCCCTACAATCCAGAACTTTTAAATCATGTTTCCATCAACATGAAATAGAAGTTTGTAATAGTAGGGTAAATGGTATGTATTCATGGTAGACAACTGCCAAGAGATGGAGTGATCGATGTAGCTTTAGGTGAGCAGGGCAGGGTCACTATGACCATTTTACACAAAATAGTTGTTCTGAATGCCAACAGCACGACCGTGCTGTGTAGAACGGCTGTTTTTGACTCCTTCCTATAGATTTTTCACGAATCTCGATCATTCATTTTAATTTTGATCTTCTCCTTGTCTAGCTGCTTCATGTATCATCTTTTCTCCATGGTACCTGCTCTAACATGATTCTCAAACATAAAAACTATCAAGTATGGTGTGTGTGTATTTCTTGGAAAAACAAAAGTATAACAAAAGAAAGGGGTTTTGGGATTCTCAAACCGACGTCGGTTTCCTCCCACCAGCGCTAAGTTTAGAGCCTTCATACAGTATTGTTGTTCTTTCATCAATCAACTGTTTTCCAAAAGCAAATTTTTTTTATCCTCATCATATGCAATCCTCTCAAATGCCTTCATTGTTTGATCTTCCCAAGGGTCATGAGAACTTATCAAGTGTTTTCCAAAAAAAATCTCTTCTTTAGGGTCATCATCATAGATCTCAAAGTAAGAATCAACAAAACTTTTTAGTTCATTCAACATGATCCCCTTAGGCAACTTCCCACTTACTTTATGAAGGTATACACACCCTTATGGAACTTCACATAAGTTGGGATTTGATTGATGATACCAAGCAATAAGGTGTTTACCTTAATCAGCCTTAAGACCTTTGAAATTTACATGCCATAGTTTTGCTTTCCTTTGTGGAATGGGTCTTCATAGGCATCAAAGAGAGGGGTTTCAATTATATTGAGCCTTGAGAACCTTGAAATATGACATTGGGATGTCTTGGATCAGCAATTTGTGCACATGGTGGTGTGATCTCAAAGTAATGTGGGACACAATATATTATCTTCTCAAAATTTGGTGGGACCACATAATTTTTGGTGCACTTGACAATCTCATAAGGATTTTTTTGGCAAGGGTTCTCCATAATATTTATCAAATTGCTTCCCTCCTTTATTGAGCTTCTCAACAACCTTATCACACCTCAAGACTAAAACCATACTCGCATGCTCATGGGGAGGAGGGGGAGCATGTGATGATGGTGGTGGTGGTCTTTGGTGGGATGGATTAGGATTTTGAAGGATGTAGGATGGTTGTTGTGGAGGTGGCTGGTATGGGGGTGGTTGTGAGGTGTGTTGGAAGTTGTATGAAGGTTGACGAGGTGGTGGAGCATAGATTCCTTGAGGAACACTGATAGAACCGTTTGCATTATTTGGGTTGGCATGGTTTGGGAAGGGGGTATTCCCTCCTCACAAAGGGAAAGTGAAAGGGAAATATCATCCAACAATGGTTTTTCCATGAAAGGACACCTCTCTCTTCACTTCATCAACGATTCTTAACCTTGCAAGAACTTCTTCATCAAACATGGAATTGTCTCTTGGATC
The DNA here is from genome assembly GCA_963693085.1 of Alisma plantago-aquatica. Classification (NCBI taxonomy): domain Eukaryota; kingdom Viridiplantae; phylum Streptophyta; class Magnoliopsida; order Alismatales; family Alismataceae; genus Alisma; species Alisma plantago-aquatica. Next base: position 596,382,616 of record OY856415.1, read on the forward strand.
GCAAGTCTCCTTGTTGTTCCCATGAAAAGTTTGGATAATGTGTCCATTTTTAAGTGTAAGAGCTCAACATGGAGCCTTGGTTGTTCTAAATGCCATAGGATTTCACAACTTGCACATATTCACAAACAACCTCTATGGAGTTGGTGGAGTGATTAGAAGAACCTCCCACATGAATCTTCATGAGATGTACCATGTCTTCCGACATCTTCATCATGTAGGGTGGTTGAGGGATTGAATTGGTTTGTGCATCTCAGTCTACCATCTTGACTTTGAATGGTTGCTTGTTACATGTACATGGTACAACCAAACAAAAAGGACAATTTAGCAAACAAAGATCCAAAAGTAACAAAGAATAATGAATAACAATGTTTAGGGAAGCAGGAAAAGCTAAGCTACACTAACTAGCTAGGTCGAGCGCCTCTACTCCCCCTCAATGATGCCAGAAAGCTTGGTGTGTTTTTCATGCACTTGGGATCTTTCTAATTTATAGATCCCTAAACAAGGTTCACTCAAAATACCAAAATATGCACCCGCAAGCGTACGAGCTCATGTTGTAGTATAGATGAGAGTCAAGTAAAGGGGTCGATGCTCAGGGAGAGAGGGGACACTAGAACTAAGTTAGTATTAGCTATGTTCCTAATGTACAGAGTAGGGTTTTTAGGGTTTAAAGGTAATTTGTTTGATTACTCTAATGTTGCAAGAAATTAAAGGCAAGAAAGAAACTAGATTATCACAAACCCTAGGTTACCCTAAACAAGTTAAGTCTAACTAGAAAGATAAGACAATTACTAAGCAAGAGCAAGAGATTGCACTACACTAGGAATTAAGGATCTAGAGCAACTAATGACCTATACTACAACTAACTAGCAAGATCAAAACTACCAAGCTCAAAAGAGCACTAACTATCCAAGCAAAATCTAACTAGTAAGAATTGAGCAAAAGACTAAGAGGCAATTAAAAGCAAGTAACTAATTAGCATGAACAAGCTAGTTTGACAATATGGGTTTTAGCAATGATGAATATTGGTGGGCCATTTGGAAATGACACTAAGATTTCAATTGGGGAAAGATAGAACAAGCAAGCTTAATCATTCATTCTAGATTGATTAAACCAAGAAATTAGTCAAATGCTAAGAAATCACCCTACACTATTAGTTTTCCTAAGGTATAGGTGACATTTCACTAGGATTTAACTAATCCAGGTTTCTAGCATAGGGTTGCTTAGTGTAATTGGGAGCCAAAGGTAGAATTAGGGAGTAGAGGTGAGGGTGTTTCACCCTACATTACTTCACCACCTATATTTTAGCAAACTCCATGGAAATTACACCAATCAATCCTACACTAGATACTTAGATAACACACCTAGGAGTAGGAGAAGGACTATATGTAGGAGGATATGGGGTGCTAGCTAGGGATCCACTAGTTGGACCTAGGAGCAAACCCCAAGATAGCCCCACATATGCTATCTTCTCCCAGACTTAGGTGGCTTCAAAAACACAATCACAAGCAATTCATATTTTTATATACAAACCACAAGTAGAGTCACAAGAAATGAGATACAAATAGCAATAAATCATCATAGAATGAAATCGTAGATTTTACAAATTATCTTCCCCCAACATGGTATCAAAGTATCATTTTTTCCCCAAACAACCCACCACAGGGAACTGAGGTACTCATAACTAAACAAAAGAGCAAAGAAAAGAGAAGAAAGAGGTAGAAATCCATGGATCTCATGGAAGACCCTCCTTCACCTCCTAGTAGTTGTAGAATGCAGCACCTCCCTCCAAGGATGGAAATGGCACGAGAAAGTAGGGGATCATGGTGAAAAACCTAGAAAACTAATGTTTTTGGGTGGAAATGGAAGATGAGGTAGATGATGGTCTTAAATGTAAGGAAGGAAGTAATGAATGCTAGGAAGTAGAATTGTGCGCTAACCAAGTTTGAGATGTGAGAAAAAAGAGTGGATTCAATGATGTTCAAACTGGCCCCTATCGATGCGTTTTTAGATGATGGTCTTAAATGTAAGGAAGGAAGTAATGAATGCTAGGAAGTGGCTAAGGGGGATCTAAGGAATCTCAGGAGTAGCTAACCTCGTGGCCCAGCCGCCATCCATGTATATATAGGTGGTGGGGTGACGTGTATTTTACCACGCGCTTAAACGCAAGTATTCGTGTCGAGTAATATAGGCCTTGTGAGGCCCGAGTCGAACTCAGGGATACGTGAATTATTGGAGACTTTTACTAACTAATCACAATCAGCTAGACCGATTAACAAAGTAGGGTTTTGTTGTTCAAATTAAAAATAAAATAAAAATCAAACAAAGAAAACAATCGATTAAAGGTTAATTTAATCAATTCAAAGGGATATCTTTAGGATGGCGGTTTCACCGCGGGTCAACATTGTATTAGGTTTCATATAATTCCTCACACTTCTCTCTCTATCCGGGTAGTGGCCTGAAATGAGAATTACCCACTGTCGTGGTGTAATCCACTACTTAAGTTTAGGTTGATTCCACCGTCGTAGTAATCATTCCCCTAAACTAAGCGCATTAAGAACGGTCCCTCAGTTCCCACCATTAATTTTACAACTCCTTTGTCAAGGGTTTTATTAATTAATGTAGAATTCGTCTCTTTTCAACCGTTAATCCTTCTGTCGAAGTGATTAAGGGCATTAAATTATTATTATGGTGATCAAGCATAACAATAGAAATGGAGAAAACGAATCTATACCACGAATTTGAGAGAGAAACTATGAATTATCAATATAAAATAGTCATACAATGTATCCCCGGGCTACTCCCGGTCCTAAAGATTGAGGGTTTTAGCCTTTCATGTTCATCTCACACGAATACATGGTAGAAATGGGGGAATTCATAAGAAAAACGGGAAATAAATGGGAAAACCCCTGAACGGAGAAGAACCGGTGGATCCTTGGCGTGGAACACGAGCTTCCCCGCCTGTCGGTGGTGGAAATCATCTTCGGCAGCGTCCGAATCACCCAGGATGAGCTTCTCGGCCTCTGTTCTCCTTTCTCTCCTCCTCGGCACTCGTGCAATCCAAAATGAGATGATGATCTCATGTGGGCGGTCGTCATTAGGTATAAGTCCCTAATTAGGTCGTCAAATAATAACAGCCGTCCGATCGAGATCAAAACAGATCCAACGCATGTCTGCCGGCGTCGATACCATCGACGCGGGTTGATGGTATCGACCCAGCATATTAGCGGCAGCTTTCCTTTCTTTTATTCTGAGCGCCTGTGGTGATCTCGATACCATCGACTGGGGTGTCGATGGTATCGACTCCTGTAGTGTCGGTTTTGTCTTTTAGTGACGCTGTAGCTCTCCTTGCGTCGATGGCATCGACTTGCGTCGATGGTATCGACAGCACCCTCGCCAGCAGTCTGAAGTAATCTCGATGCCATCGACTTGGGTGTCGATGGTATCGACTCTGTGCTGCTCTTCTCGGATGGCAACCTGTGGCTTGGTCAATGGTATCGACTTCCGTCGATGGTATCGACTTCCGTCGATGGTATCGACAGAAGCAGATACTTGTTTTTCCTGAAATTTCACAACAAGACCAAGTAAATCCACACAATTTATAATAAGATGATAATTAATGCTCAAAATGGTAAAACAAAGGGGATTTGATATAATACGATGGCAAAGACCGAATTCAGTGAATTATGCAATATTATCCATGAAAATGAGTAATTAAGGCACAAAACACATATGAAATAGGTCTCTAAATGCGACTCAAAATCATCGCATCAAACTCCCCTAAGCTTAAACATTGCTCGCCCTCGAGCAACTAATCCTTAGAATAGAATTGCAGATGTCAACTGAAAATCAACACACCACCCCACATCCCACATGACTCCCACTGGACGTTCTCAAACCGGCCTTCCCTAATCACTGAACAGTAATTACCCTACAGGCGACAATAATCATCAATAAGAGAAATTATCCTTCAAACCGATGAACACTATCATATAAAGCAGTTTACATAATAAGGTTCGCCGATTCAGCCTTGGTGCACCTTGTGATCGCCTACACTACGTTGCTCGCCCTAACTACCATCTACATGGAAGCAGTTCTCCTGATAAACATGAGTGAGGAGAAAATCACGGTGGCCTACCAATCCGAGCAACGGGTGGATGGAATGGGTGGTTCATGGAAGAATCTTGCAAGAATTGCACAGTTTCAACATGCACATAACAAAATGTTCTAAATGATGCACATGCACATAGAAAATGCCCTAATGCTTAAAATTGGGTGGAATGATGCATGCACTAACCTTCCACCTCAAAATGAGATAGAAATCTAAATAAGCCACATCATGTACTCAATTTCCCTGTTATGCAAGTGATATCATGTTCCTTTCTCCCTCTTGTTCCATTTCCTTCTAAATTCTCTTTTTTTTTCTTTTATTTTTTTTTTATTTTTTTCAAAACTTTTTTTTCTTTCTTTTAGCCCACATATCCATAATTGCTTAGAGATACATGTATAAGGCCATTTTCTTCATGATTGGAAATCTTTGCATTATTTCGAGGGTATGGAAAAGTTTAGATCACTTTTTAGGAAAAACTGAGGTACATGGTGTACTTATGCATGAAAATTATGACAGTTATGAATACAACTACATGACATGCACCTAAAGGTAATGTGCATGAATCACTATATATATTTTTTGGTTTATGCAAAAGTATTGAAAATAACAATGCAAATCCTATTTAAATGCTATGCACGCAAAAGAAGTTAAAACTGTACTTTACTTCCAATTCATGGGTGGATTATGGAAAAATGAGGTGGAATGATCACAAGATTAAGCGACTGAACCTTAGAAGACTATTATGTGTCCCTCCTTACTGACATGTGTAGTAGTTCAAAGGGTTCTTTCTCATACATTCGATTAAAGTCTCATTACCATTTGATTAGGTTAGGCTCAAACAACCGTTACTATCCACTTTTCATGAGTCAACGGGGGTGTGGGTGTGACATATTGCTTTAGAGTTGACATAATCAATCATTTTCATAGGACAAGTTTCCCAAGGACAACCAAGTCAAGCTATCCAAAAGACATACAAATTTTTAAATTCCCTTAAATTTTCCCATGAAACAGCGAGATGACAATTTTTTTAAGACATCCACGGTTACACTAGATAGATGTGGATCCTAAACAAAAACTAAAAATTGCAAAAACAAATAACAAAGCAAAAACTAAAAGCAACAAAAGAAAAGATAAAAGATAGAGTTGTTCTAGCCACCCCCCTAAGCTTGAATTCGACTATGGCCTCATAGTCAAAAACCAACTTAAGGGTGGAACAGTGATACCCTGATCAATCTTGCAGAGGCGGTGGTGGGTATTGCGGAGCCGTAGGATCCCAAGACGGGTACTCCCCCTGGAAGCTTGGATCATATTGGGTCCTCGGCGGAGGCTGTGGATAGCCTCCAAAGTAGTCTCGATTCCAGTAGTGGTCGAAGAAGGGCTCTTGTTGCATCTCTATCCGCTGCAACCGGTTGTGCATTTGCTCTTGGTTGGCGAGGATGAGGCGCTCGTTCTCGAACATAGCCCGTTGATTATCAAGTAACCAACTCGTAGTCTCGTGAATGTCGGTATACATAGCCATGTGCTGCTGTTGAGTCTGCTGGATGTCCTGCAGCATGGTGTACATCCCTTGCATGGAGTAGGGATCCGCAGCTGGCTTCTCTTGCTCTGGTGATGGTGGCGGGGGCTGAGATGATGAAGATGCACCCGGATGCATCCTAGGACGCTTCCGCGGTGCCACACGTGCTCGAAGAGGTGTGAAAGCCTCCTCTTCCTCTTCAGCCTCGGCTTCCTGGTCTTCACCTCCGCCTTCTTCTTCGGAGGACTCGATGGCTATGATTGACCACCTGAAATGCTTCTTGCCCTCAATGTTGAAGACGTCGTCCGGCAGTGATGCCTCCTGATAAGCCTGGTTGATGTGGCAATGAGCATACGCCAACCCGTCTCGGAGAAGAATGAGGTTTGAACGGTGCAAGTGTTGCACGTTCACCTTACTCCGCGTAGAAATCGGAGTCATGGACTGAAAGTTCAGCCCCAAGTAGGACGCCAACTTGGTGACAAGACCACCAAAATGGATTGGAGCCCTCCTTGTACTCCTTTTTACCGCCAGGACGTGCTGTAGCCAGAACGCCCCCCAGTTGCATGGTTAACGCTTTAGGAGTGCGTAAAGGAAGAACAAGTCACTCTCCTGAAACTTGCTCAAAGCAAGATCACTTCGAGCGAAGAATGTCAAGCTCAACATCCTATGCAAGACTCGGATGAATGGGTGCTCAAAATCTGCTACCGCTGCATTGTGGTAGCTCACGGTCTTCCCCGCCGACACTGTAACTAGCTCGGAGAAGATCTTTGCATAGTCGGTGCGGGAGTCCGACCTTCGATGATCATGTGGAGAGTGGAACCAGTTGAAGATTTGATTGAATTGGACCAGTGTGAGATTGTAGTTGTTGTTGAAGAGTCGGAAGGACACCCTTCCCTTGATCCATTCCCGGTCCGATGCTACCACGTCATTTGGTACGACGCATATGTCGAGAGACGCCATGAACTCCGCCACCAGTTCCTTGTAGGTGGACCATTCGCCGAAAAACGGCTGCCCATCCGCATGGTACTGCAGCTCGTCAGGGCGTAGGCTTCTGCTGGTGTTGCGTGCTTGTCCATGAAGCACATAGGCCAAGTTGGCCTCGAATCCCAACTCCTGGATCATGCCCCGATCCACATACCGGGTGAGCTCAAACTTTCGCTTCATTATCTCCTCGTAGACCTTCCTTGCCTCCATGTTGGCATGAATTTAGGCGTGGACGAGGGATGGAAGCGGTTGGGGGAGGAACGAACTCCTCGATCTCCATAGGGTGTGTGCTTGAGGACGACGCTCCGGCGACGTGCACCATGGTTGCGAGAAGATGGGATTAGGAGAAAAGAGCTCGGTGAAGATGGAGAGAAATTCTCCGCTCGGTGAAGATCTTCGCTCGATGACGCTTCTCGGCAGTCTTGGAGGGCTCGGGGGAGTGCTCGGCGCAAAGGAGGATGCTTGCTCTGAAGGTGTGACGTCAAATGACGTTGCAAGTCCCCTTAAATAGGCTTGATCGACGCCCCTGTTGACCCGTCGATACCATCGACGCGGGTCGATGGTATCAACACGTCTCGTGGGTAGCCACCTCCCTCGCGAGTATCGACGGCTGACGTTTGCTGGATCGAGAAACCCAGATCGCTGACGGGTCGATACCATCGACGGAAGTCGATGGTATCGACGCAACACCCAGATCGCTGACGTGGCTGTTGCGATCGTCGTCGATGTCTGTGTGCGGATCGGTGACATGTCCGTCGATACCATCGACAGACGTCGATCGTATCGACTTGCTTTTATTGCGACACCGCCGTTTTGTTTCATTCAACCTGTGATGATGTCGATACCATCGACGAGGCCGTCGATGGTATCGAGTTGACTGAGCAAAATTCATCTGAACATCTCCAGAGATCTCGATGGTATCGACTGGGGTATCGATACCATCGACACTTTTATTGCGACCTGCCTGTGACCATGTCGATACCATCGACAGGGGTGTCGATAGTATCGACGCAGTGCGATTTTTGCTGGTGTCAACCTGAACCCATGTCGATACCATCGACGGGTGTGTCGATGGTATCGACCCTGCCTGTTCCTGCACATTCAACAAACGGATCAAGGTACCTTTTTTAAACTAGAATCTAAACAAAATAAAAGCAATCTATGACTAAAATTAAACTATCCTAACGTACCAATGGTTGGGTTGCCTCCCAACAAGCGCCCTTCTTTAGCATCTTAGGCTAGACGTCTTCCCATTATCTCATTCATGCACGAGTGAAATGAGTTTGACCTCATTCACTTTCCTCTTGTAGTTCTCACCAAAATACAACTTCAAGCGTTGCCCGTTCACCAAGAACGTGGCATCTCCATCACGCACAAGAATCGCTCCGTGCGGTTTCACCTCCTCCACAATGAAGGGTCCACTCCACCGGGATTTCAGCTTCCCGGGATGCAGTTTGAGACGGGAGTTGAACAATAGAATGCTGTCTCCCTTCTTGAACGTGCGCATCTCAATGTGGCGATCGTGGATCAGCTTTGTGCGCTCCTTGTAGATACGGGCATTTTCATATGCCGTCATGCGTAGCTCATCCAATTCATTCAATTCAAACATCCTTTTTCTCCCGGCCTCATCATAGTGCAAGTTCAGCCTTCGTAGCACCCAATGGGCCTTGTGCTCCAGCTCCACCGGAAGATGGCAAGCCCGACCGTACGCCAACCTAAAAGGCGTGGTGCCTATAGGTGTTTTGTATGCCATTCTATACGCCCAAAGTGCGTCCGGTAGCAATGCACTCCAATTTTCCCTCGTGGATGCTACGGTCCTTTCTAAAATCTTCTTGATTTCCCTATTTGATACCTCCACTTGTCCTTACGTCTGTGGATGATATAGGGTGCCAATGTTGTGCTTGACCCCATATTTCTTCAAAGGTGTCGCAAATTTCTGATTCCTGAAGTGCGTGCCTCCATCACTTATGATCATTCGGGGTATCCCGAACCTGCAGAAAATGTTCTCTTTGACAAACCTGCACACTACATTCGAATCATTAGTCCTTGTGGGGATTTCTTCCACCCACTTCGACACATAATCTACAGCAAGTAAGATATACAGATTTGAATTTGAGGACACAAAGGGTCCCATGAAGTCAATGCCCCATAAGTCAAATACCTCAACTTCCTAAAATACATTCAGGGGCATTTCTTGTCTCCTTGAGATGTTACCTGCGCGCTGGCACGGGTCACACTACCTAACAAAACCATAGGCATCCCGGAACAAAGTGGGCCAATAAAGGCCACTCTCCAACACCTTGGCTGCTGTCCGTGAGCTAGCGTGATGTCCTCCCATAGGCGACGCATGACAATGGTGGAGAACACTCTCGTACTCCACCTCCGGCACGCACCTGTGAAGAATACCATCCCTACATTGCTTCAACAAAATTGGGTCATCCCAAAAATAATATCTCAATGAATGAAAGAATTTCTTCTTCTCTTGATAAGACCAATCATCCGGGATGATCCCGCATGCCAAATAATTCACAATTTCTGCAAACCATGGTTCTTTAGAATCAATTTTTAAAAGTTGTTCATCGGGGAAGGTCTCGGTAATGGGTATGTGCAAACCTTGTTCATCAACCCTCTCTAACCTAGACAAGTGGTCAGCCACCACATTTTCAATTCCCGACTTGTCCTTGATTTCAATGTCAAATTCCTGTAGAAGTAAAATCCACCTAATTAGTCTAGGCTTTGCATCTTTCTTCTCCATCAAATATTTTATTGCAGCGTGATCAGTCCACACAACTACCCTAGAACCCACTAAGTACTGCCGAAATTTTTCAAAGGCAAAAACAACGGCAAGCAACTCCTTTTCCGTAGTTGTGTAGTTCAATTGAGCATCATTAAGTGTTTTGGAGGCATAGAAAATCACAGCAGGTTTATTATCTACCCGTTTCCCCAAAACGGCTCCCACAGCATAATCAGAAGCATCACACATCAACTCGAATGGCTTTGTCCAATCCGGCGTTTGAACAACCGGAGCCGAAATCAACTTTTCTTTCAAAACCTCGAATGCGTGAAGACATTTCTCATTGAAATCAAAAACTGTGTCTTTTTCCAACAATTCCGATAAAGGTTTTGCGATCTTTGAAAAATCTTTGATGAATCGCCGATAAAACCCGACGTGTCCTAAAAAGCTTCTCACCCCTTTTACAGAATTTGGTGGGGGTAGCTTAGAAATCACCTCAATTTTTACTGGGTCTACCTCAAGACCCTTGCTAGACACCTTGTGTCCTAGCACAATTCCTTCTGTCACCATCATGTGACATTTCTCCCAATTGAGGACCAAATGTGTGTCCTCGCACCGCTGCAATACCTTATCTAAGTTATAAAGTCATTCATCAAAAGACGCTCCATACACAGAGAAGTCGTCCATGAAAACTTCAAGACACCGCTCTACCATGTCAGAGAATATGGCGAGCATGCAGCGTTGAAAAGTCGTCGGCGCATTGCATAAACCAAACGGCATACGGCGGTAGGCAAAAGTCCCATAGGGACATGTGAAAGTAGACTTCTCTTGATCCAAAGGATCAATAGAAATCTGGTTGTACCCCGAATGACCATCTAGAAAACAAAAATGCGACCGACCGGCTAGGCGTTCCAAAATCTGATCAATAAATGGCAATGGAAAATGATCTTTAAGCGTTGCGGAAATCAATCGGCGGTAGTCAATGCAAACACGCCACCCGGTTACCAATCGGGTGGTGACAGGTTCATTCAAAAGATTTGTAGTGACAGTGATTCCCCCCTTTTTAGGGACTACCTGTGTGGGACTCACCCACGTCGAATCGGATATGGCATAAATGATCCCTGCAGCAAGAAGCTTTATGACTTCCTTCTTTACAACCTCCATCATGCTTGGATTTAGACGTCTTTGAGGCTGTATGACTGGTTTGGCTCCCTCCTCGAGCCGAATCTTGTGTTGGCAAAGTGTAGGGGAGATCCCCTTGATGTCCGCCATAGACCACCCAAAAGCTCCACAGTGGTTTTTGAGCACTATCAGTAGTTGCTCCTCCTCATCCGCACTCAAGTATGCAGAAACAATCACTGGTAACTTGTCCTCCTCAGCTAGAAAGACGTACTTCAGATGCGGGGGCAATGGCTTCAACTCCAGATCAGGTGGGCAAATAAGATATGATTGTAGCGGTGGGGGAAGTGTACCCAAATCTTCATAGTGCCTCGTGTAGAAACATGGAAGCATTTGAAGCATCTTGGCGCACTCCTTGAGTGAAGTAATCCACATCCAATCATAAGTGACATTCAGAAAACACGCCTCCAAAGGCAATTCCGGATATGCATCAAAAACAGAAGTAATAATCGCATCATCCTCCCATAAAGGTGGAATGTCCTCATTCTCATCATTTGGAAACCCAACAGCCTTGCATAAAGAAACAACTTTAGTTTGCTCCATAATGTCCACTGCTAGGGTCCTGCTCATCACATGAGCCATATCCAAAAATGGCTTCCCAAGACAAAGTGAGATATTGTGTTCCACATGCTTCACCATGTTGCACTGTGCTTTTGCTTTAGTAGATGCATTGCTATTGGGCATGACCATCTCAAAGCGATCATCCGCAATGCCCAAGGTCAAGCGACCTATCCCCATCTCCAAGATCATATCAGCTGTAGCTTGGAATGGGTGACCAAGTAGTAACTCGTTGTCGTGCTCGTCCTGCATTTCCATAACGACGAAATCAGCCGGAAAAACAAAGCGGTCTACCTTTACCAAAACATCCTCACAAATTCCATACGGTTTCACCACAGAATTATCGGCCAATTGGATAGTCATGTTGCTTGGCCTTGACTCCTTCAATCCAAGTTTCTTGAATGTAGAAAGGGGCATCAGATTGATGCTTGCCCCGGAATCACAAAGTGCCTCGCCAAATTTGAACTTCCCGATAAAGCAAGAAATATTGAAACAACCGGGATCCTATCTCTTTGGCGGCAAAGTGCCCATAATAAAAGCACTCACTTGCTCCTTCAATACCACGACCTCAGTGTCGGGTATCTTCCTCTTCTTAGTGATTACATCTTTAAGAAACTTCCCATAAGACGGGATTTGCTCAATCGCCTCTAGCAAGGGAATATTCACGGATAACTTCCTAAAGCTGTCCAGAAATTTCTTAAACTGTGCATCCACCTTTCTTGCCTTTGCACTATTGGGATATGGGACCGGAATAGTATGTGCCCTTTGATGAGGTGGCACATAGGGAGTTAATTTCTGCGGTTCCTCCTCAGTGGCTTGTTCTTCCTTACCATCTTCAGCTATGTCCTCAGTTTTCTCTATGACAGGTGTGGGCTGCTCTTTGACGGTTGCGTCTTCAACTGTGCCATGCGGTGTGCTTGTGTCATCCGCCCTTGGATTTAGCACTTTATTACCGCTCCTCAGCAAGATGGCCTTGGCCTGTTGGTTTCCCCCGGGAACATTGGTGTTCCCCGGAAAACCCGGATGTGTCGGCTTCTTCAAGCTTGCAATCTCGGCTGCCATCTGCGCCATGGAAGTCTCTATAGTTCTCATTTGAGCCCTGTGGCTCTGCAAAGTTTGCCCAAACTGATTCATGTATTCACCTTGTTGCTTTATTTGCTGCCCAAAAGTGTTCATCAACTCTTGATTTTGCTTGATAACTTGATTGAGCAACTCCGTGCTCTTGTCCTCTGTGACCGGTGCAGGCTTGGCATCCGGATCCTACAGAAAGTTGTTTGGATCCTTCCATGAAAATTTCTTGTCCTTCCGCCATGAATAATCGTTGTTCCTGTACCCCTATTGTTGCCTCATGTACTTGACCTGAGCCTCATCCTCGGACTCATTGTCTTCTTTCTGCAGCAACTTCTTTGTGAGAAGATCCATCTTCTCATTCAGCTCTCTCATTGCCTTTGACTCACTGGCAACTCTTGCTTACTCAACTGGGCCTCTTTCTCTTTCTCCCCAAGATTGCTTTCGTGCCATATTCTTCAGTATTTCCCAGCATCTTGTATCAGTGTTATTTAAAAAGAATCTGGAACCAGTCGAGTCCAAGTTGCTTCTATCATGCTCGGAGAGAGCAAAGTAGAAAATCTTCACCTGTGTCTCCTTGTCTAGTCCATGGTGTGGACATCTCCTCAACATGACTTGGAATCGCTCCCAAGTCTCAGAATAAGTTTCACCCGCCTTTTGGGTGAAATTGTGGATCTTCCGGATCATATCATTGGTCTTCTCGGGAGGGAAGAACCTCTCGAAGAAAACCTCCACCATGTGATGCCATGATTCGACAATCTCGTCGTCGAGGTTATGAAGCCACTCTCTTGCTACTCCAGCCAAGGAACTTGGGAATAACTTGAGGTACAACACATCCTGTGGAAATCGATCTATCTTCACCATATCGCAATTTTCAACAAACTGACTAATGTGTGCCACTGGATCTTCATTTTTCAGTCCGTGAAATGCGTTTGATTTAACCAGGTTAATCAATGCTGGATCGATCTTGTAGGTTGGAATATTTAGCCCCTGTTTCTTTATAGGCCCCTTTGATGCTTAGGAAGAAGACGCCTTGATCTTCTCCCATATTGTCTGTGCTTCAACCATTTCTTCTTCTTGTTCTTGCTCAGATTCAGAATTTATATCACTTTGGTGCTCCTGCTCGTAGTAGTCCTCGTCCTCTGGTCCCGCAGATGGAACCTCAGGTTTGCGATTCGCGTAGTCGGTACTACGCGTATGCACCATGCAAAGTACCTGAAATATGAAAATCGGGGTTCAGTACAATGCTTTGAATGAGTAAACACAATTATAGAGATATATAGGAATTTTTAAAATTGTTTTTAAATAAAAAAAATGTGGCCTAGAGTGGCCGCTCTTAGCACTCAAAGTGCCAATAATTCGCCGTATCCCCGGCAACGGCGCCAAAAACTTGACGTGTATTTTACCACGTGCTTAAACGCAAGTATACGCGTCGAGTAATATAGGCCTTGTGAGGCCCGAGTCGAACTCAGGGATACGTGAATTATTGGAGACTTTTACTAACTAATCGCAATCAGCTAGACCGATTAACAAAGTAGGGTTTTGTTGTTCAAATTAAAAAGAAAATAAAAATCAAACAAAGAAAACAATCGATTAAAGGTTAATTTAATCAATTCAAAGGGATATCTTTAGGATGGCGGTTTCACCGTGGGTCAACATTGTATTAGGTTTCATATAATTCCTCACACTTCTCTCTCTATCCGGGTAGTGGCCTGAAATGAGAATTACCCACTGTCGTGGTGTAATCCACTACTTAAGTTTAGGTTGATTCCACCGTCGTAGTAATCATTCCCCTAAACTAAGCGCATTAAGAACGGTCCCTCAGTTCCCACCATTAATTTTACAACTCCTTTGTCAAGGGTTTTATTAATTAATGTAGAATTCGTCTCTTTTCAACCATTAATCCTTCTGTCGAAGTGATTAAGGTCATGAAATTATTATTATGGTGATCAAGCATAACAATAGAAATGGAGAAAACGAATCTATACCACGAATTTGAGAGAGAAACTATGAATTATCAATATAAAATCGTCATACAATGTATCCCCGGGCTACTCCCGGTCCTAAAGATTGAGGGTTTTAGCCTCTCATGTTCATCTCACACGAATACATGGTAGAAATGGGGGAATTCATAAGAAAAACAGGAAATAAATGGGAAAACCCCTGAACAGAGAAGAACCGGTGGATCCTTGGCGTAGAACACGAGCTTCCCCGCCTGTCGGTGGTGGAAATCGTCTTCGGCAGCGTCTGAATCACCCGGGATGAGCTTCTCGGCCTCTATTCTCCTTTCTCTCCTCCTCGGCACTCGTGCAATCCAAAATGAGATGATGATCTCATGTGGGCGGTCGTCATTAGGTATAAGTCCCTAATTAGGTCGTCAAATAATAACAGCCGTCCGATCGAGATCAAAACAGATCCAACGCATGTCTGCCGGCATCGATACCATCGACGCGGGTCGATGGTATCGACCCAGCAGATTAGTGGCAGCTTTCCTTTCTTTTATTCTGAGCGCCTGTAGTGATCTCGATACCATCGACTGGGGTGTCGATGGTATCGACTCCTGTAGCGTCGGTTTTGTCTTTTAGCGACGCTGTAGCTCTCCTTGCGTCGATGGTATTGACAGCACCCTCACCAGCAGTCTGAAGTAATCTCGATGCCATCGACTTGGGTGTCGATGGTATCGACTCTGTGCTGCTCTTCTCGGCTGGCAACATGTGGCTTGGTCGATGGTATCGACTTCCGTCGATGGTATCGACGGAAGCAGATACTTGTTTTTCCTGAAATTTCACAACAAGACCAAGTAAATCCACACAATTTATAATAAGATGATAATTAATGCTCAAAATGGTAAAACAAAGGGGATTTGATATAATATGATGGCAAAGACCGAATTCAGTGAATTATGCAATATTATCCATGAAAATGAGTAATTAAGGCACAAAACACATATGAAATAGGTCTCTAAATGCGACTCAAAATCATCGCATCATGGGGAGGCACTAGGTTAAGTTGGGGTAGAAGTGGAAATGCAGTGAAAAAGTTGGGTAGGGTTAGGTGGTCACCACGGCCGTGGTGAGGTGCCACTGTCGTGGTGGTGGTTGGGTGTCATGGTCATGGAAGTGGGAATGGCTGAGGTGGAGATATGTAGTGAGGTGGATGGAAATGTGCTTGAGTGTCCACAGTTGGGCTGGGTAGCACAATCATGTTGGGTAGAGGGTACCATGGTCATGCTGGGTAGCACAGACATGTTGGAGGAAGGTGTTGATCCTTGTGCTCATCTTGTCTTCAACTTGCCATGGTCATGGCATTCACCACGGGCGAGGTGCCTTCATAGGCCATGGTCGTGCTGCTAGCCATGACTGTGGTCATTCATGTGTATTTTGCAATGAGTCATTGTTGGTTTCTAGACCATTTGAGATTAATTCACAATGGTCATGGCATGGGCCACATGTGAGTTGCATCTCGTCAGCCACGACCATGCTATCAACCGCATGTGTGATGTCTTCAATGGACACGGCCATTTTGCTGACCATGGTCGTGGACATTTGTGTACAAATTGGATGAAGTTTCTATGACTTTTGAGATCAATTCTCCATGACTTGGTGATGTAGCACGGTCGAGGTGATGGTTCCTTAAGCTAATCTTGACTCTAACTTCTTCAATTGGCCTCCTTTTGGCTTGTATTCATCCTTGTGCATCCAAGGATTTCTTGGGGGAGATTTAGGCTTGATCCTGGAGTGTGAAAATTTGAGGTTGTTCTCCTTCTCCCTCTTATGCATTCAATGTATGCATAATTACCCTGAAAAGCATGCAAAAAGCAGCCATAAGTGCATTCGATAAAATAGTTCATGTTTGGAGAATAACTTGCAATCGATAATGTTTAGATGTGATTATAATGCAGAAAGACAAAAGATGAATCCCTAAAATAGGATTGCATCACCAACGGCTCTATATGTCTCACAGACTCCACAAATGTCACAAACTTCTCCCTATTCTCCAAAGATGACACCATAGTCATCAACTTTGAGCTCAAACCCTTCTCAAAACACCAGATCCTCTCCTTATCTGTCACAGCAATGTGAGGACAAAACATCAACAACTCCATGAACTTTGCCTTGTACTCATTGATCATCATAGATCCATATCGGATCTTCTCAAACTACAATATCTTCTCATCCAGGTATGTCTCTAGGAAGTATCGTCTCACAGACTCCTGTCAAAACTCCTCCCAACTGATCACTACATTGGGTCTCTTCTCTTCCTCAATGGCCCACTGATGGTCAGCGCTACCCTTAAGCAAGTACACTGTGTGCTTCACTGTATCCTCCTCAAGGATATTGAGGATCTTAAATGTCTTCTCCAGCTCCATCAACCACATATCTACATCAATCCAGTCCTCTGTACCCACATACTCCAACATTCCAATGTGTCTCAACCTCTCAAAAGTGTTCCTAGAACCCAGGGATTCCATATTGGGAATAAAAACCCTTGGTTGTGATGTGGGCACTCTATCCGCCATATGCAAACTCGTGGCCATCAGCTGTCCAAACATGGACTAAAAAGGCAGGATTGGCCATGATAGTTGGGTCAAATTGAGGCACTTTAGGCACACCATCTACTCTTTCCTACCTCCTTGCACCACCTCCTGATGCAACAACACTACTCTATGCATGTTCTTCATGTTCTCTAAACATATCTTCTTCTTCATCTGCATAAGCAGAGGATGCAATCAGATATACTGGATAACACAAGAAGAAACACAACCTAGTCCTATGTCCTTGTAACTCAATTAACCTAGAGCTCTAATACTAACCAAACTATGCTGACCCACTACCACAAAAGTGAGATTACTCAAACCAAAGTGTAGAATTATCAACTAACAACCACATTACCACAAAATAGGTTAAATTAAAATCGATCTCATATAACAATCTCAAGAAAAAACATATATATCAAGGTCCACGAATTGTACTACTTGTATCACATATTGTATCATAATGGTATTACATCACTGACAGTGGCCATCCTGCTACAAACCTATTATAAAACATAACATGTTCACATATAAAAAACCATATATGTACAACCATGTCCTATTTCCAAAAACCTCATATCGATATACAACATCTACAAAACACCCTTCCAGGACCTGTGAGTATAGAGATGACACATAGGACTCTACTACAAAACACTAGCAGCATAGCCAACCTTCTACATTCACTAATCTCCTTGTTTCTCTACTTCACCCACACAATCTCTAACATGTCGTTGACGACCAGCTAAAAGATGTGGAAACCAATAAGGTGATACCAACATCCCACCGAGAGATATAACTCTCTTCCAATAACTATTCTTAACACATATAGATTATAACAGATTAAGCATTATGAACAGATTCAACTAAATGAATAATTAAAAAAGGTTTACACCAATTAAGAAAATTAAGTAGCTAAAACTGATTAGTAGAACATCATATATTTTAGAAGGAATATGAAGAACATGTGCAACAATTTATTTCTCTTACCACATTATAATACAACAGAATAGTACAAGAAACAAGGCAAGGGCAAAAACCAATGTGAATCATGTTTAGCCCTAAATAGATATACTATACGGATTGATTAAGTCTTTTAATTAATCCATGAGGAGATGATGTATACCACTAATACTCCTACTGAACACTGCTAAGTCAAAATCAATGCCATAAAAGATCAGTAAGAGAGTTGGAATCCTCAGATCTTATCTGCCCTTGGTCAGTATGAGTCTGTCGTAGTGAAACATAAGGTCAATCTACAAAATAGCCTAGTCCACCCTTAGTGTGTAGGTCACAAAACTAATGAAAAGTCTACTTTGCCCATAAAAGGTCATGATACTGGTGAAACCAGGCTATACAAACCCAAACATCTGAGGTACAACCATAGTTGTCCTCCTACCAAGGTATGACTGCAACCATCCTCAAATCATATCACATATACAAAATCATATCATTTGAGATATGACCTCAACCATTCTCCTTCCAGGGTAGGTCTGTAGCCATCCATGTGACCATGCATATACTCAATAGTATATGACTTTGAGTTTCCATTAGAGGAATACTCATTTCACCATCCAACAAGTTCTGACACTAGAATGGATCTATGGCATAGGGAATCTACATGATTAGGGTTTTTCTTGATTAATTATTTCCAATTGGGTATCTTTTAATGCATTAATCAAGTTACAATGTACAAACCTAAATAGATTCTATAAAAATAAGGGTAGATTGCAACATCAAAAGATATAAAATGTATTAAGCATAAAATTGATCACATCGCCACATGTTACTATACTCACTGCATACACAGGGCTATCACCATTATCTCATCACTATGGGTTAACAAATCCCTCATCACATCAGTAGAGGATATCACCTCAAATTAGGCACTAAACCTCTGCCAAGGTCACAAGACCTAGTCACATAGTTCCTGCATAACATCATTATCTCATCATGCCTCATCAAGGCTCATAATCATCACCATGTGTTATATAAGAGATACCATAGCAATCACAAGCTATGATATTAATTCAACCTGCAACATTAGGGTTACACAAGTAGGAAAGAGAAAATACTTCAATATATGCTATCACTCAAACAAGTAAGCATTAATCACCATGTACTCAATATTAGGGTTAGGTTTTCTCATAATTAACTGATTAGGGTTTCATTAATAGCACTTATCTTTTAACCCTAAGGATCACCACTTCTCACATTCTTGGAAGCTATTAGGTTAAGAATCATTACCATAACCAAACAATCATGTAACCAACAAAGTGTATCGACCGGACCAAGTATAGCCACCTCTAGTAACCACAACACATCATCATGTATAGAGACCATGCGAGTTAACATCACCTCTAGAGACCACTAGGAATTGACTTCCCTAGATAACACTCGGGTTAGATCATCCATAGTGACCATAACAACACCCTTAAACATGGAGAACAACACATGTCATCACCAAACGTAGCAACCTCTACTCACAACAATGTAGTGACCATCTCATGCATCAGAGCATAGCGACCAATAAGAAAGAGCAACAAGTGTAGCGATCGCAAGACCACTCAAACAACACATAACGACCAAGGATATCAGGAAAAATGAAATTCCTATGCAAGGCTAAAAAGACATAGTGACAAAGGTAGTTAGGGTTAGGGTTATGGTGACCAAATTGAAACCCAACTCACCACCACCAAGATCACAATGACCACATTGAGGCAAGGATATATGGAGACCGAAATAGATACAAAGTGCCAAGAATCTGAAATGTTACAAAGGTGGAAACCTCATGATGGTGATGATCATCAAAACCCTAAAATGACCATCAAAAAGACCAACATAGAAACCAAGATAAGGGGAAGAAACGAAGCGTTAAGCACATGCATGTGAGACTCAAAACCACCATCTTCAATAAGATAACTGAACCAAGAACACGATGATCTAACCAAAGTTCAAGATGCATGTAAGAACCAACAACTACACTATCCATAGGTCTCGGGTACAAGAATTAGGGTTTAAGAGAAAGAGATAATCTATACAATATTACTAGGGAATCATAAACCCTAAATCAATAAATCATCACTATGAAATTTAGAATCACGTTATAGAGATAAATAGACTTGCATATAAGATTAAGTGCAACAATAGTAGAGGAGAGAGTTATATAACCCGCCTTGAGGTTCAGATCAAATCCCAAGTCATGAAGATCTAAGAGAGAGAAGAAAACCACATCTTGGATCAACTCCTCAGCCAAGCAACATCACCTCAAGAGAAGAAGAATGAATCTAGATCAAAGGAAGAAAAGACAAGAGGGTACAAACCCTAGGTCAAAAAACAAAGGGGAAAGATAAAATGTTCATCTCACTAAGGTACTACCATGGGAGAACCATGGATTTTACCTCTATAGGAGAGAAGCTCTTGAAGAAAGCCACCATGGAGAACCATGTATCAGCCAAGAGAAAAAAAGAGGGATAGGATTGCAAGAAAATAAAATCAATAAGAATAAACCACTTACCAAGCACAAGGATCACCAAAGGATCGACAAAGAGAGATGCTCCAACCCTAGTTCACCACATGCAAGGGTTAGGCCACCTTCTTCAATCTCAAGCACCTCCACATGTTCCATCAAGAACAAGGGCCAACTCCAAGCAAGAAGGAAAAAAGAAGAGAGAGCTAAAGGGGTCACTTTCATGTAAAAGGAGGGGTATAAATACCCAAGGGTAGGAGAGAGGTGAAGGAGATGAGGTGTTAAGATACTAGAGCCACTAGTGACACTTGTCCCTCCAAAGCTCGGCCATGCAAGCACTCAAGATATGCATTCAAGAAAGGGTGATAAAACCAAAGATAGGTAGAGACCACTAGGTCAACTACACCCATCAGTCGAAGAAAAACCAGCCAACAACATGGTAGAGACCACTACCATGTCAACCAAGACAAATGGTACTTATAGCAAAACACAAGCCAAGGCACCTTCGACCGCAACAAATAAAGCCTCAAGGAAACACATCGGTCACTATAAACAGACACTTTAATTTCCTAAGGTTTATGTTTAGTTTCCTATTATCATTCTTTAATCCAATTTACATTTGGTCATGTCAACCAGTAACATCTCCTTCCTAGAGTCCCTCTCTCACCTTCCACAACGGCTAGTCACGATCAAGCATTTCTCCCTTCTTCTATACCTCTCATCATCCCCTATCTATTCTTCATCTCCTCTCCCTTCCTTCCATGTCTAACTCGTACACCCTCTCCCCCTTTGATCCTCTTCCTCTCCTATTCCTAGTCATCGATGCTTCCTCTCCCTATGCCTAAAGGCCATGGCTACAAGACATGCCGCCATCTATAGTTGATGGAGGGTCTAAAAGTGCCTATGTTGGCAACCTTACTCCTCTTGTCTACTTCTCCACCTCACATCTTCAATGAACTCCCCCTAGCCATAGACATTTTTCCCTCCTTTCATATCTTCTTCATCTCCTTCCTCCCTGGTTCACACAACAATAAAATGGGAATCCAACCTAACTTTCATTCCATACCGAACGAATGTTGTGATGATGTTTGAAACCACCATAGTCTACTTGTGTCCACCAGTATGAGGATAAATGGAGTCTATGTTCTCCATTAAGTTGACCTCTGAGGAGGTCTGTTGGGTCTACTACTGAACCACTCATGTAAGATTCATACGGAGTTGCATGACCAGGGCTTTTTGAGCACCAAGTAGACCTACATAAAACTCCATTAGTACCTAAAGGTCTACCGCAAACACACCATTACCTAGTTACCTCCCAATCTCCTGATGAACCGAGTTAGCACCCTTGAAACCTGGAAGCCTCCAAGACCATCAAGCCTTCAACTTGCCACCATAAATTCATACCTCATCCTCTCCCTTTGAGTGTCTGCCATGGTGCCATCTCAATGTTGCACTGGGGCCGTCCTATAGTAGAGAAATAGAGATTTCTATCCTTGTCGCCTACTTTTTTCTTCATCTTCCTAACAATTCCTTTAATCAAAGATCTTCAAATACCTCAACCTCTACCACTACAAAGACCAGTACTAACCCCCTTCTTCCTTCGTCCTACTCTATATCTTTCCCCACCTCATCAAAAACCACTAGTGATTGTGATATCACCACCACCTGTAACCCCACAACGACTATGGTAGTGGGATCCTTTGCTCAACACTTCCCATGCATGTGGCCACCTCCTAACTCCACTACCCATCAGGTCACTCAGGGACCTGCTCAACCTCGAACACCTTGTAGCTTATCTAGTAGAGCCATATGAGGTCTACAGTTGTTACAACCCCAACTTTTGGGTTCATTTGGTGAGAAATGTAATTTCTCATATTAAATACATTTGAACAAATAATGATATAATTTGTTTCAAATAAATGGATTTTGTTTACAATAGCCTTTATGATTGTTTTCTGGGCTTTATTGGCTATTGAGCCCAATAACAAGGAAAAGACAAAAAGGAATTCTGACGCAATTTTACTGTGCGCTGAAATGCAAGTGAACGCGTCGAGTAGTACATGCCTTTGTGAGGCCCGAGTTGAACACAGGGATACTGGGAATTGTTGGAGACTCCTACTAACTATTTGCGATCAGCTAAGCCTAATAACAAATTGAGAGTTGTTGTTAAAATTAAAAGAAAATAAAAATAAAACAAAACAAACAATCGATTAAATGTTGATTTAATCAATTCAAAAGGGTATCTTTAGGGTTGCGGTTTCACCGTGGGTTTTCATTGTAATAGATTTTATATAATGCCTCAATTTTATCTCTCTATCCGGGTAGTGGCCTGAAAACAGAATTGCCCACTGTCGTGGTGCAATTCACTACCTAGGTCTAGGTCGGTTCCACCGTCGTAGTAACCTATACCCTAAACTAGGTGCATTATGAACGATCTCTCAGTATCCACCATTAATTTTACACCACCTTGCTCAAGGGATTTATCAATTAATGTGAATTATGTCTCTTTTCAGTCGGTAATCCTTCTTTCAAAGTGATTAAGGGCATTAGGTTATTATTATGGTGATCAAGCATAACAATATATTGAGAAAACAAAATTATACCACGGATTTAAGAGATAAAATATGAATTACTATTATAAAATTGTCATACAATGAATCCTCGGGCTACTCCCAGTCCTAAAGATGAAGGGGATTAGCCCCACATGTTCATCTCAAACAAGTACAAGGTAGAGATAGGGGAAATCATGTGAAAAATGTGAATTGCGAGGTGAAACCCCTGAACGGAGAAGAACTGGTTGATCCTTTGCGTAGAACACGTGCTCTCCCACCTTTCGGTGGTGAAATCCGTCTTCTGCGGCGTCCGAATCAACTGGTATGAGCTTCTGGCCTCCGTTCTCCTCCCTACTTCTCCTCGGTACTCGTACAATGGCTAATGAGATGATCTCCACGTCTGGGCGACCGTCATTAGGTATATCTCCCTCATTAGGTCGCTAATTAACCACGGCCGTCCGATTAAGATCATTCTGAATCAAACACATATCTTACGGTGTCGATACCATCGACACGGGTCGATGGTATCGACCCAGTGTGGTAATGGCAGCCCTTCTTTCCTTTCGTCCGAGTGCCTGATGTAGTCTCGATACCATCGACGCGGGTCGATGGTATCAACTACCCTGTAGCGACGACTTTGTCGTTTTGTGTCGATGTAGCCTCCGTGCGTCGATGGTATCGACTTGGTGTCGATACTATCGACTGCTTCTTCGCCAACAACCTGAAGGTAGCTTGATACCATCGACATCCCTGTCCATAGTATCGACTTTTTGCTGATACTCACGGATGGCAGCCTGTGGTCCGTTCGATGGTATCAACCTCCGTCGATGGTATCGACGGAAGCAGATACTTGTTTTTCCTGAAATTCAAACACGAAACCACATAAATTCATACAAATAATAATATTTTTACAATTAATGCTCAAAATGATGAAATAAAGGGAATTTTACATAAAGTAGTAGCAAAGACCAAAGTGGATGAATTATGCAACATTAACCATAAAAATGACTAATAAAAGCATAAAACACATATCAAACAGGTCTATAAATGCGACTCAAAATCATCGCATCAAACTCCCCTAAGCTTGATCGTTGTTCGCCCTCGAGCAACTAATCCTTAGAATAAAATTGCTAATGTCAACTGAAAAACAACACACCACAACCAACATCCCATATGACTCCCACCGGACATTCACATACCGGCCCTCTCTAACCACAGAATGGTAATTACCCTGAAGGCGATAGTAATCATCCATAAAAGAAATTGACCTCAAAAATGATGAACACTATCACATAAGGCAGTTAACATAATAAAACTCGTCGGTTCAGACTTGGTGCATCTTGTGATCGCCTATACTACGTTTCTCGCCCTAACTACCATCTATGTGGAAGCAGTTCTCCTGATATTCATTAGTGAGGAGAAATTCACGGTGGCCTACCAATCCAAGCAACGGGTGGATGAAGATGGGTGGCTCATGGAAGAAAGTGGAAGTATTGTACAGTTTCAACATGCATAATACAAAAATGTCTTACATGATGCAAATGCACACGAGAAATGCCCTAATGCCTAAAACGAGATGCATGTACTAACCATCCATCTCAAAACGAGATGGACATCTAATTAAGCTACATCATGTACTCAATAATTCTTGAAATGTAGGTGATATTATGTTCCTTTTTCCCTCTTATTCTAATTGCTTCTAAATAACTCTTTCCCCTTTTTTCATTATGCATATTTGTCAGATTTTTCTCTTTTTTCCTTTTTCAACCCTTATATCCATAATTGATAATGAATATTTTATTGGGCTTATTTTCTTCATACTCAGAAATTTGCACTATTTAGAAGGAATGGAACAATTTAATTCACCTTTGGAGAAAAATTGAGATACATGATATACTTTATGCATGAAAATGATGAATGCAACTACATGGCATGCACCTAAGGGTAATGTGCATGTATCACTATTCTAATTTTTTTTCTCTCTTTTTATGCATAACATATGGACAATTGCAATGCAAGTCCTATCTAGATGCTATGCAAGCAAAAAGAGTTAAAACTGTACTTTACTTCCAATTCTTGGGTGGATTATGGAAACAATGAGGTGGAAAGATCACAAGACTAGATGACTGAACCTTAGAATGCGTCCCTCCTTACTGACTTGTGTAATAGTTTAGAGGTTTCTCTCTCTTACATCCAATTAGAGTCTCATTACCATTTGGTCAGTTTAGGCTCAAACAACCATTTTCGTCCACTTTCATGAATCATTAGGAGTATAATTGTGAAATTTTGTTTTAAAGTTGACAAAACCAATCATTTTCGTAGGATATGTGCCCAAAGTTAAACAAGACAAGCTTTCCAAACACACAAATTTTTTTTTAAATTTCCCTTGATTTTCCCATGCACTATTAATGAGATGACACAAACTTTATGACATCCACGATTACACTAGATAGCCTGTGGATCCTACAAATGCTAAAATTGCAAGAAACAATAATAAGAACAAAAACAATAAAAGATAAAGTTGTTCCAACTACCCCCCTAAGCTTGAATTCGACTATGGCCTCATAGTCAAAAACAAACTTAAAGATTGGAACAGTGATATCAGATCACTCCTGTGGTGGTGGAGGCGGGTATTGCGGCATCGTGGGGTCCCAAGACGGGTACTACCCCTGGAAAGTCGGATCGTACTGGGGCATCGGTGGAGGCTGTGGATACCCCCCAAAATAATTCTGGCTCCAGTAATGATCGAAGAACGGCTACTGTTGCACCTCTATCCTATGCAACCTATCATGGATGTTCTGCTGATTCTCGAAAAGAAGGCGTTCATTCTCAAAAATCACCTGCTGATTGACAAAGAGCCAGTTGGTAGTATCTTGTATACCGGCAAAGGTGGTTGTGTGGCCATGCTGGGTCTGTTGGATGTCTTGCAGCATCGCGTACATGCCCTACATGGAATAGGCATCCTCCCTTGACTGCGAGGGATGTGATGGTGGCGGCATAGGCTGTGATGATGAAGATGCACCTGAATGCATCCGAGGACGCTTCTGGGGTGCTACTCCTGCTCGAAGAGGTGTAAATGCCTCCTCTTCCTCCTCATCCTCGTCGTCATGTCCGTCGTCGCTGCCTTCATGGCCGCCTTCTTCATCGGAGTCGGCGATGGCTATAATTGGCCATCAAAAATGTTGTGCCCCATCCATGTTGAAGACCGGATCGGGCATCGCGCACTCCTGGTAGGCGTGGTTGACATGGCAATGCGCAAACGCCACGCCATCTTGGAGAAGTAGGAGATTGAACCGGTGTAAATGCTGCAAGTTCACCTTGCTTCTTGTAGAAAGAGGAGTCAGCTGCTCGAGATTCAACCCCAGGTAGATGGCCAACTTGGTGATAAGCTCGCCAAAGTGAATCGGGGCTTTCCTCGTACTCCTCTTCACAGCCAATACTCATTGTAGGAAGAAGGCACCCCAGTTGCATTCTTGTTTCTTCAGGAGTTTATACAGAAAGAAGAGGTCCGACTCCTGAAATTTGCTGAGGGCCAGATCACCCCGAGCAAAAACTATGGAACTGAGCATCCGGTGCAAGATTCAAACTAACGGGTGGTCAAAATCAGCTACTGCGTCATTGTGGTAGCTCACCGACTTCCCTTGCGGCACCGTCACCAACTCGGAGAAGATGGTGTCGTAATCGGTGCGGTTTTTCGGCCACCGATGGTCGTAGTGAGAATGGTTCCAGTTGAAGATCATGTTGAACTGCTTGAGCGTGAGGGTGTAATCATGGTTGTACAGCCGGAAAGACACCCGGCCCTTGATCCACTCACGATCGGTAGCTACTATGTCGTTGGGCACGACACAGACGTCCAGCGACGCCATGAACTCTACCACCAACTCTTTGTACGTCGGCCAGTCATTGAAGAACGACTGACCATCAGCATGGAATTGCAACTCATCGGGCCTGTGCCCCGTGTGATGGGCTTGCCCCTGCAGAACGTAGTCCAAGTTGGCCTAAAATCCGAGGTCTCGGATCATCTCCCGGTCCACGTACTGGGTGGGCTCAATCTTCCTCCGCATGATCTCCTCGTAGATCTTCCGGACCTCCGAGGAAGGATGGACGATTCGGGGACGTGCGATCGACGATGGCGGCGGTGGTACGAATTCCGGAATGTCCATCGAATTCACGCGAGAGGAAGATGCTCCAGCGACGTGAACCATATTTGTGATGAGAAAGGGATTGGAAAGAGAGCTCGGTGTAGATTGGAGAGTTGAATCTCCGCTCGGTGAAGATCGTCGCTCGGTGATGCTTTTCTTCGGGCTTGGACAGCTCGGGGGATCACTTGGCACAAAGGGAGGAGATCGCTCTGAAGGTGTGATGTCAAATGACGTAATGAATCTCCTTAAATAGACTTGGCCGGTGCCTGGTATCGACGGTCTTCGATGGCTGGATCTTGAACCCCGGATCGCTAACGTTTCGATACCAACGAC
The DNA here is from genome assembly GCA_963693085.1 of Alisma plantago-aquatica. NCBI lineage: Eukaryota > Viridiplantae > Streptophyta > Magnoliopsida > Alismatales > Alismataceae > Alisma > Alisma plantago-aquatica. The sequence goes on from OY856415.1 coordinate 596,409,793, forward strand.
ATGTGTCGATGGTATCAACGCTGGACCTGGATCGACCGTCTTGATGTCGCGATCGCCGTAGATTTTTTCACATGGATCGGTGACGTGGATGGTCGATACCATCGACTCGGGTCGATGGTATCGACTTTTCTTTATTGCAACACCACCGCTTTACATCTCAACCTATAGCTGTGTCAATACCATCGATGAGGCTGTCGATGGTATCGACTTTCCTGAGTCGATTTTGTCTGTAGATCTCTAGAGATCTCGATGGTATTGACGGCCATCTCGATACCATCGACTTTTTCTTCGCGACCTGTGTGTAGGTAAGTCGATACCATCGACGAGGCCGTCGATGGTATCGACGCAAAGCAAAATCTGCAGTTGTCAACCTGTACCATGGTCGATACCATTGACTAGTGTGTCGATGGTATCGACTCTGCCTCAGCCTGCACAAAGAACAAACCGATCACGGTATCTTTTTTACAGTAGAAAAAATTGATCCAAAACAAATCAACCTACAATTGTACATAAACTAAACTAAGGTACCGATGGTTGGGTTGCCTCCCAACAAGCGCCCTTATTTAACATCTTAGGCTAGATGATTTTAGGGCACCTTATTCATCCGAAAGTGAAATGAGTTTGACCTCATTCACCTTCCTCTTGTAATTTTCACCAAAGTAGAGCTTCAATCTTTGTCCATTCACTAAAAACGTGGTCTCATCATCACGCACCAAGATCGCGTCGCGTGGTTTGACCTCTTCTACCACGAACGGTCCACTCCAGCGGGATTTGAGCTTCCCGGGATGCAACTTCAGTCATGAATTTCTTCAATAATGTGAGAACTTCTAATTCCTAAAATGCGTACCCCCATCACTGATGATCATTCGGGGTACTCCAAACCTGCAGATAATGTTTTCTTTCACAAACCTGCACACTACAGTGGAATCGTTAGTCCTTGAAGGTATTGCTTCTACCCACTTCGACACGTAATCAACTGCTAATAAAATATATAAATTGGAGTTTGAGGACACAAAGGGTCCCATGAAATCTATGCCCCACAATTCAAATACCTTCACTTCCTAAAACACATTCAAGGGCATCTCCTGTCGCTTTGAGATATTACCTACTCGTTGGCAGGAATCACATTGCCTCACAAACTCGTAGGCATCTCGAAACAAAGTTGGCCAATAAAGGCCACTTTCCAAAACTTTAGCTGTCGTGTGCGAGCTGGCGTGGTGTCCTCCCGTAAGTGATGCGTGGCAATGACGTAAAACACTCTCGTACTCCACTTCAGGCACACACCTGCGCAAGATACCGTCCCTGCATTGCTTAAGAAGAATTAGGTCATCCCAAAAATAATATCGTAAAGAATGGAAAAAACTTTTCTTCTCCTGATATGACCAATCTTCTGAGATGATCCCGCAAGCCAAATAGTTTACAATCTCAGCGAACCAAGGATCCTTAGAGTTAATTTTCAAAATCTGTTCATCTGGAAATGTCTCGGTTATGGGTATATGCAAATCTTTTTCATCCACCCTTTCTAACCTAGACAAATGATCAGCAACAACGTTTTCAATCCCAGATTTATCCTTGATTTCGATGTCAAATTCCTGTAAGAGCAAAATCCACCTAATGAGTCTAGGCTTTGCGTCTTTTTTCTCCATTAAGTATTTGATTGTGGCATGGTCAGTCCATACAACTACTTTAGATCTAACTAAATACTGCTGGAATTTTTCAAAAGCGAAAACAACGGCGAGTAATTCTTTCTCGGTAGTTGTATAATTTAGTTGGGCGTCATTCAAAGTCTTTGAAGCGTAAAAAATCACGGTGGGTTTATTGTCCACCCGCTGCCCCAACACAGCTCCTACCGCAAAATTTGAGGCATCACACATTAGTTCGAACGGTTTCGTCCAATCAGGCGTTTGAACAACCGGTGCAGAAATCAGTTTTTCTTTTAAAACGTCAAACGCATGTAGACACTTATCATTGAAATCAAATACAACATCTTTCTCTAAAAGCTCGGATAGAGGTTTCGTGATTTTAGAAAAATCTTTTATAAATCGACGATAGAACCCGGTGTGTCCCAAGAAACTTCCTACCCCTTTTATAGAATTTGTTGGGGGCAACTTGGAAATGACTTCAATTTTTACCGGATCCACCTCTAAACCTTTGCTAGACACCTTGTGTCCTAGCACTATCCCCTCAGTCACCATCATGTGACATTTTTCCCAGTTGAGGACCAAATGTGTGTCCTCGCAGCGTTGTAAAACTTTATCCAGATTATAGAGACATTCATCAAATGATGCACCATACACTGAAAAGTCATCCATAAAAACCTCGAGACAGCTCTCTACCATGTCAGAAAATATGGCGAGCATACAACGCTGAAACGTCGCAGGTGCATTGCATAAACCAAAAGGCATTCGGCAGTACGCGAAAGTTCCATAGGGACAAGTGAAGGTAGACTTCTCTTGATCCAAAGGATCAATCGAGATCTGGTTGTACCCCGAGTACCCGTCTAGAAAACAGAAGTGCGATCGGCCGGCAAGACGCTCTAGGATTTTATCAATGAAAGGTAAAGGAAAGTGATCCTTTAGCGTGGCGGCATTCAAAAGACGGTAATCAATACAAACTCGCCACCCGGTTACCAATCAGGTGGTGACAGGTTCATTTAACATATTTTGGGTGACAGTAATTCCCCCCTTCTTAGGGACTACCTGTGTGGGACTCACCCATGTCGAGTCTGATATGGCGTAAATAATACATTCAACAAGAAGTTTAATGACCTCCTTCTTCACAACCTCCATCATGCTTGGATTGAGACGTCGTTGAGGTTGAATCACGGGCTTGGCTCCCTCCTCGAGCCGAATCGTGTGCTGACATAGAGTAGGGGAAATCCCCTTGATATCTACAACGGACCACCCAAAAGCTCCCCGGTGGTTCTTCAACACTATCAACAATTGGTCTTCCTCTTCCGCACTCAGATAATCAGATATGATCACTGGTAACTTGTCCTCCTCAGCTAGGAAGACATATTTGAGATGTGGTGGCAGCGGCTTTAATTCTAGATCCGGCGGGCTGATCAGAGATGATTGAAGCAGCGGGAGAAGTTCACCTAAATCTTCATAATGTCTCGCATAGAAGCATGGAAGCATCTGAAGCATTTTAGCGCACTCCTTGAGTGATTTGCTCCGCATCCAATCATGTGTAATATTTACCAAACAAGCCTCCAATGGTAATTCTGGGTATGCATCAAAAATAGAAATAGCAATTACATCATCTTCCATGGAAGGCGGAATGTCCTCATCCTCATCATTCGAGAATCCCACAGCTTTGCACAGAGAAACTACTTTGGTCTGCTCCATGATATCCATAGCCAAAGTTCCATTGTCCACCTTTCTCATCACATGAACCATGTCAAGAAATGGATTCCCAAGACAGAGTGAAATATTACTATCCAGATGTTTTACCACACGACATTGTTCCTTTGGTTTAGACGACACAGTACTAGAAGGCATGACCATCTCAAATCGGTCATCGGCTATACCCAAGGTCAAACGACCTCTCCCCATCTCCAGAATCATGTCGGCTATAGCTTGGAAAGGACGTCCAAGTAACATCTCTTTGCCATGTTCATCCTGCATCTCCATAACTACAAAATCTGCTGGAAAGACAAATCTATCCACCTTCACTAACACATCTTCACATATTCCATAAGGTTTTACCACAGAGTTATCCGCCAATTGAATTGTCATATTGCTTGGTCGTGACTCCTTCAATCCCATCTTTTTGAATGTAGAAAGGGGCATCAAGTTGATGCTTGCCCCTGAGTCACATAACGCTTCACCGAATTTAACCTTCCCAATATAACAAGAAATGTTAAAGCACCCTGGATCTTTCCTCTTTGGCGGCAAAGTGCCCATGATGAAGGCACTCACTTACTCCTTTAGCACGACAACTTTTGTATCCGGAATTTTCCTCTTCTTCGTTATGATGTCTTTTAGAAACTTCTCGTATGAAGGAATTTGCTCAATGGCTTCCAATAAAGGGATATTGACTGAAAGCTTCCTAAAACTGTCTAAGAACTTCTTGAACTGCGCATCTGCCTTCCTTGCCTTAGCACTATTTGGATACCGGACCGGAACAGCTTGTGCCCTTTGATGAGGTGGCACATAAGGTGTCTTTTTCTGAGGTTCCTCCTCTGCAACCTGTTCTTCAGTATCATCCACGGCTGTGTCCTCAACCTGCCCTGTGACTGGTGTGGGCTGCTCCTCATTGGTTTCACCTTCTACTTCAGCTTGTGGTGTTCTTGTCTCCTAGGCCCTTGGATTTAACAATTTCTTGCCGCTTCTTAGCAAAACAGCCTTTACCTGCTGGTTCCCCCTGGAACATTGGTGTTTCCCGGAAAACCTAGATGTGTCGGTTTCTTCAAACTGGCGATCTCTCCTACCATCTGTGCCATAGATGTCTCAATGGTCCTCATTTGAGCCCCATGGCTCTACAATGTTTGCCCGAATTGGTTCATGTACTCTCTTTGCTGCTTGATTTGCTGGCCAAACGTATTCATTAGCTCTTGATTTTTCTTTATAACCTGATTGAGTAGCTCTGTGCTCTTATCTTCTGCTACTGGCGGGGGTTTGGCATCCGGATCCTGTAGAAAATTGTTTGGATCCTTCCACGAGAACTTTTTATCTTTTCTCCATGAATAATCATTGTTCCTATAACCTTGTTGTTGTCTCATGTTTTTATCTTGAGCCTAATCCCCGGACTCATTATCCTCCTTTTCCAGTAGCTTCTTTGCGAGAAGATCCATCTTCTCATTCATCTCTTTCATTGCCTTGGTCTCACCTGCTACTCGAACTTGCTCTACCGGGCCTCTTTCTCTCTCACCCCATGACTGCTTTCTAGCCATATTCTTTAGTATCTCCCAGCATCTGGTGTCTGTATTGTTCAGAAAGAATCATGACCCAGCTGAATCCAGATTACTCCTATCGTGCTCGGAGAGAGCAAAATAGAAGATCTTCACCTGCGTCTCTTTATCCAGCGCGTGATGTGGGCACCTCCTCAGCATGACCTGAAATCTCTCCCAGGTCTCAGAATATGTCTCACCGGCCTGTTGGGTAAAGTTATGAATCTTCTGGATCATGTCGTTAGTCTTCTCAGGAGGGAAGAACCTCTCAAAGAAAACCTCCACCATATGGTTCTAGGACTCCCCAAACTCATCATCCAAATTATGTAACCATTCTCGCGTGGCTCCCGCCAATGAACTCAGGAAAAGCTTGAGATACAATGCCTCCTATGGAAACCTATCGATTTTTACCATGTCACAGTTCTCAACAAACTGGCTGATGTGCGCGACGGGGTCCTCATTCTTGAGCCCATGGAAACCATTCGACTTCACCAGATTTATCAACGCCGGATCAATCTTATATGTAGGTATGTTGATTGCCTGCTTCTTTATAGGCCCTTTGGAAGCTGATGAGGAAGAAGCCTTGATTTTCTCCCATATAGTCTGTGGCTCGGCCATCTCTTCCTTTTCAAGTTCGGAATCTACCTCTTCTTGTTGCTCTAGCTCGTGATAATCCTCGTCCTCTGGTCCCTGCAGCGAAACCTCGGGTGCGCGTCGCGTATAATCAGTGTTACACGTACGCACCATACATAGTACCTGAAATAAGAAAATTCAAGTTCAGTACGGTGTTGTGACGAGTATAAAAATTATCGAACAATTCAGAAATATTTGAAGTTGTTTCAAGATAAAAAAAATGTGGCCTAGAATTGCCGCTCGTAGCACTCAAAGTGCTAACAATTCGCTGTATCCCCGGCAACAGTGCCAAAAACTTGACGCAATTTTATTGTGTGCTAAAACGCAAGTGAACACGTCGAGTAGTACAGGCCTTTGTGAGGCCCGAGTCGAACACAGGGATACTGGGAATTGTTGGAGACTCCTACTAACTATTTGTGATCAGCTAAGCCTAATAACAAATTGAGAGTTGTTGTTAAAATTAAAAGAAAATAAAAATAAAACAAAACAAACGATCGATTTCCTAAAAAAAAACGATCGATTAAATGTTGATTTAATCAATTCAAAAGGGTATCTTTAGGGTTGCGGTTTCACCGCGGGTTTTCATTGTATTAGATTTTATATAATGCCTCAATTTTATCTCTCTATCCGGGTAGTGGCCTGAAAACAGAATTTCCCACTGACGTGGTGCAATTCACTACCTAGGTCTAGGTCGGTTCCACCGTCGTAGTAACCTATACCCTAAACTAGGTGCATTATGAACGATCTCTCAGTATCCACCATTAATTTTACACCACCTTGGTCAAGGGATTTATCGATTAATGTGAATTCCGTCTCTTTTCAGCCGTTAATCCTTCTTTCAAAGTGATTAAGGGCATTAGGTTATTATTATGGTGATCAAGCATAACAATATATTGAGAAAACAAAATTATACCACGGATTTAAGAGATAAAATATGAATTACTATTATAAAATTGTCATACAATGAATCCCCGGGCTACTCCCGGTCCTAAAGATGAAGGGGATTAGCCTCGCATGTTCATCTCAAACAAGTACAAGGTAGAGATAGGGGAAATCGTGTGAAAAATGTGAATTGCGAGGTGAAACCCCTGAACGGAGAAGAACCGGTTGATCCTTTGCGTAGAACAAGTGCTCTCCCGCCTTTCGGTGGTGAAATCTGTCTTCTGCGGCGTCCGAATCAACTGGTATGAGCTTCTGGTCTTCTTAATCCTCCCTACTGCTCCTTGGTACTAGTGCAATGTCTAATGAGATGATCTCCACGTCTGGGCGGCCGTCATTAGGTATATCTCCCTCATTAGGTCGCTAATTAACCACGGCCGTCCGATTAAGATCATTCTGAATCAAACACATATATTACGGTGTCGATACCATCGACGCGGGTCGATGGTATCGACCCAGTGTGGTAGCGGCAGCCCTTCTTTCCTTTCGTCCGAGTGCCTGATGTAGTCTCGATACCATCGACGCGGGTCGATGGTATCGACTACCCTATAGAGACAGGTTTGTTGTTTTGTGTCGTTGTAGCCTCCGTGCGTCGATGGTATCGACTTGGTGTCGATACTATCGACTGCTTCTTCGCCAGCAACCTGAAGGTGGCTCGATACCATCGACATCCCTGTCGATAGTATCGACTTTTTGCTTATACTCGCGGCTGGCAGCCTGTGGTCCGGTCGATGGTATCGACCTCCGTCGATGGTATCGACGGAAGCAGATACTTGCTTTTCCTGAAATTCAAACACGAAACCACATAAATTCACACAAATAATAATATTTTGACAATTAATGCTCAAAATGATGAAATAAAGGGAATTTGACATAAAGTAGTAGCAAAGACCAAAGTGGATGAATTATGCAACATTAACCATAAAAATGACTAATAAAAGCATAAAACACATATCAAACAGGTCTATAAATGCGACTCAAAATCATCGCATCAAATTCCATTATTAATGGAGAAAAGAAAAATGTAGAAACCTTAGAAGGCTAGGAAATATCCTCCAAGGGTGGATTTCGTGCCTTTAGGGTTCCTTGAAGTCCAAGGAGTCCAAGTTGCAAAGATAATGCAACAAGAAAGAGAAAAGATCAATCAAATAAAGCATTATTAAGAAGGAAATTTGAGATAATGATGAAAATATAAGAAATATGTGGAAATACTAATAATGAAATCATAAGGGATGATATTTCAGATACACATGGTTTCTAATGGTAAAAGGAATCAAAAGACAGAAAATAAAAGAATAGGATAGAGAAAATATGCATAAATATGCATAAATAAGTGATAACTTTCTTGTAACAAAAGTTCTCTCATACTTTCGAATTTGAGTCCCAAACTTGACAAAAAAGTATATGAAGTCATCATGGACTTTATTATAAAATTTGGGATTAAAAGGATAAACGGATTGAGAGATATGAATTTTGTAAGTTTCCTAAAGTGTAAAGGAAAACATTAAATATCACAATTTATTTCTGACTTTGTTCTAATATGTGGCCTGATAGCCGTTGGATCCTTGATCCAACGGTGGCTTCTTTCCAAGTAAGATCAGGTAAACGGAATAGTAGGGCGAAATTTCCTAGTCTATTCTCTCGGTGCACAATCCATGTGCAGGCCTGGAAGTTCTTCCTTTGGACTCAGGAGGGAAATGTGCACCTGTCCATCCCAAAATTAAGTTGTTTCCATGTGGGAAAGGGATTTTCCCAAATCCCAGATAGTATAGGAGACCAGAGGGACATATATCCTTGCAATCATGCCTGTATAAGGCATTTTATTCTAGAGTGAGAGGATCACACCCTACTACACCGAGGCACTGCCTCTACACAATGCATTTGGGGGCCGTGTGGGCGTGGAGTTCCTTTTCTGCTCCAGTTGCCCTATTTAAGTGGTGAAACAGGGGATGCGAGGGTGGCAGAGCTTGGTGGCTTGGGGTCATCCCATCCCTATCGATGGTCACAGTTGTGTTAGAGAGGTATGTGGGAGGTGGCCGGAGCTGCGAGAGAGAGTAGGTGGGCGCTACACGCTGCTGTCCGAGCGGCAGGCAACACCTGCGAGCGCGCAGGAACACTGCGCGGAGGGTGCTAGTTCTCACAAAGAAGAAGGGGGTGAGGGAGCAGACCTGAGTGTCAGGTAGGTGGGTCGGTGATCGGATCCGCGAGCCAGGCATCATTGGAAAGGAAAATGGAAGAAAAGAGAAGGAAAAAGACACGTGGCGGCATACGATTGGCCCTAAAGGTGGTTATTTTGCAATTTCATAACTATCTACTGGTAACTCCGATTGGGATGAACTATATATGAAAATTTATCAGGAGAATACAAGGAATTTAATAAAAATAGATTTAAGGTCTTAATCTAATATTATCTCAAAAAGTACTATAAGCTAACCATGTTTATGCATTGAACTATGAAGAAGTCGTAATTGTGTTTAGAAATTGGGTTTAATGTCTTAATTATGTTATTTTGAGATATAGTAACCTGTGGAGAATAAGAAAAATATAATTGAAGCCTAATTCTTCTTGAGATTCAAAAAGTATGTAAAGATGCTATCTTTAATGGTTTAATTAATGAAAAACCCTAATCTTTGATGATTAATGAATTGGGAAGGGTTATATGGATGTTTAAAGTGGAAATTAACTTGTTGTTAATAAAAGGAAGATTTAGATCTAAAAGATGATGTTTATGCCTAATTGGCCGATTTAGGGCAATAATGAACTTAGACACCCTAAAATTTTAATGTTTTCTTATGTGGACTACTTTGAAATTCATTAGAGGAAAGTGATGATAAGTTGGTCCTAAGCCTATTAGGAAGATTATAATGAGGTAATTAGGGTTTGCATCCAGTTTTACTATTTTTAGGGTTTGTATTTATAATGATGGAGAGTTAAAGATAAACCCTAATGAAACCCTAAATTGGAGTAAGAAACCAAGTTCAAGTCAAATAGATAGAATCTTGATAAAGTGTGTAATAAATAGAGTACACATGCTTTTCAGGATCCTTGATTGTGTGGTTAAACTACTTGCTTGGATTGCTTTCTTGGAGTGAATTGCTACTAGCTTGTGAAATCTACTGAACTGGTATGTGGTTACGCTTATGGATAATCACTTTAGTTTCACGATGATTCCCGAACATTTTATCGGTTGCCTAAAAATAACTGCTTGGATGACTTTTATTTCATGCAAATATAAAGTGACTATGACTATCACCATAAGTATGCATACATGACTGGCTCAGATCCTAGTCCTCCTCTGTAGCTTTGCAAATGCTAAAAAGGGTAACCTAGAGCAAGGTCTAGGCTATCAAGAGTTAGGGATTGGGCTACCTACGTGTAGTGCCATGCAACTCTTTAGCACACCATGAGTTGATGAGTGGGATACCTATGGGTAGTGCCATGTGACTGAAGCCTAGAAACTGATTCACCTATTAGGTAGGATCGTGAGGGGTTAAATGGGGATCTACCATAAGGAAGGTAGCATCCAAGTCCACTACAGGGACAACGCAGAGGTTAGGGTATATAAGGATTGAGCAATTATGTTGAAAATGTAAAGTTGTTTGTTAAATCATATTTGATTGCAATATATTGTTACAGTTAATTGCATGATTATTGTTTTCCCCACATACCAGCTTTATGCTGACCGACATTTTGTTTGTCGGAATTTTATATACAAATGAAAAAAACAAACAGTAAAGTGGGATATGTGGAATTAAATATGAATTAAAGTACAAAGGAGGATTAGTTAGAATAGACTCCAAATGTGGATAAAAGTAGATATCCAAGTTTTTGAAAAAGGTATGCAAAGTTAAATTTTATTATAGCTTTTCAGTTTAGTTAGTAGAATTTAATAATTTTTATTGATATTTGTCGAACCTTTGATCCAAAAAATTGGGATAACGGCTCTGACCTCTTGGTCTCCCTTAAATGGGGGTTACTGGGAGGCGGGGTCATTACATTTGGTATTAGAGCATATGTTTCTCATTTAATCTTTAATAATTATTAAATTTTACAAACTCTGTAGAACCCAAGGGAGTTATTAGAGGATTTTCCGAAAGACAAAGGTGTCTAGAAAAGGATCACGTCTGGGGGCTGGCAAGATTTTCCTCCGCACCGTTAGTCGGAATATGAGGACTCCCGAATTAGTGTGACTGCCTGACCAATGTCTCAGGATTTGACTCGAAATAAGATACCTTTAGGACTCTCTCATCTTGTTCATCCCTTCTCAACTCAAATGTTGTTAAGGACCTTAAGGATTAGGGTTTTCACTCTTTTCCTCACCCTCTTAAGGTATGGGTAAGGTTGATAAGGTTTAAGGAATCCTCCATCAAATTAATGAAAAGCATGTAAATAAGATGTCATGGACATAAGATTAATAGTTTAATCATAAACTAAAGAATAGATACATGCTTAGGTCGTATGATATATGTTGTCATGTCCTCAGGAGTGATCTGAGGTTAGACCTTCTTGTCATGAGGATAAGAAGAGAGAGTTAGTCTTGGAGGTAGAGACCTCCATTAAAAGTAGAGACCTGACACATCCTATGAGGATGATGTTAACCCTAACCCTAAGTTATGGTTAGAGAGAGAGATGACACAATGAGCTAGATGTCTAGGTAGATCATGTGGCGATATGATCCATGTCAGGTTGGATGACCTAGTGCCTTTGGCGACCCTACCCTAGGAAGGGTCGTGCATGTTAGAGTGAAGGATAGCTCCTTCAATGATGAGCTTAGTGAAGGACCTATAGAAACCCTATGGGCTTATGTGAGTAGGGCATAACATGCACCCAGAGTACGTCAGTAGTGCTGACAGTAGGTTGAAACCCTGGCTAGGAGAGCATGATGGATAGCTTATGAGATAAGCATAAAGAGCTATGGATAATCTTGAGCAAACATAAGTTGAGCATAGGCTTCACCCATGTAGGGGTATGCTTGTGATCTTGATCCTTCATGGAGAGAGAACCTGTAATAGTAAGGTTGTTTGTAGGGTTAGCTCTAGAAAGAGAGAGAAGGACCCAAGCAAGAAGGTTGGAAGCTTAGGTTCTTAGATATGAGGAAAAGTAGGGAGTTGAGGATGATGCGACCTAAGTGGATGATAGTGGTTGCCTCATGCTTGATCCATGGAGGCTGGTGATATCTTGGTTGCCTTTAGGGGAACCAAACCTTAGATAGAAGATAAGGCTTCTGGTACCTATGTGCCTATGGTATAGGTTTTTACCTTCTGAGTTAGGAAGAAGAGTTTCTTAGACCCTAAAGAAGTTTAGTAACCAGTTGTGAGGCCTTGTACCTTGTTGGTTATCCTAGAGGAGGACTCAACTCTGAGGTATTGCTTGAGTAGAAGGATGACAGGAAGTGCATGTCATGCCTTATACATGCTTGATACGTGGTTAAGAGGTTGAGCATGCAGTTGGACACCTAAAAGTGAAACTAGGGTTCCTAGGCCTAAGAGGGGAAGTGGTGTACCTGATGCTCATGATGAGATTTGAGTTTCTATAGATTTGAGCATGGTACTCTTTAGGGTTAGAGGAAAAGGAAACCCCTTAAGTTTAAGGTATGTTTGATGAATCACTCACAGCTAAGTTGATGACATGGGAAGGTATGATCTTGATCCAGCATTGAGGAAAGAGAATATGTATGACCTAGCATGGTTTAGCAGGTGGCCTGCTTGTGCCTTAGTAGCTTTCTAGGGTTAAGCACGCTCATGTGGATGTAAACCCTAGACATAAGGAAGTTGGTGACCTTGTTGTCAAGAGTTGTAGTTTCCTCCCATACTGGGAGAGGGACCCTTTGGTAGGTTGTATACCAATTTTTTGGGTTTTGAGGAAACCTAAAGAGGTCTCATAGGATCTTGAGAAGCTAAGTGAAAAGTACATGGTATGAGAATGAACCTGTAGACCCATAGAAAACCATCTCTAAGTGCATGTGGATGTGTTACCATGGAGGTAACCGGTATGGGGCCTGACCAAGGTAGGCAGGTTGCCATGACCCCTATGAAAGGATGAAAGTAAGCCCATGAATGCAGAGAGACGATGAAGTCTTGGGTATGGTTCTAAGTTGAACATGTACTATGTTAGAATCCTAAGTCTATCATAGGGTCAGGTAGGGATAAGACCAATGGAAGTAGGAGTTTCCTAATTCCCTAGTTGCACATGACCATAGGGTCGGGAGGTAACAACTATCATTGTCTAAGGGCCATGGGTTAGGAGATTGATCACCTTCATGAACTCATGGGACCCAAAGGGCAGATGAGTAGGGCACTCTCTGGATGCATAAGGGAAGAAGGATGGCCCCAAAAGTGTCGGCACCCTACAGACTTAGAGGAGATGATGAAGGATTGGGTGTGGACCCAAGTAAGTTTGAGACCAGTTTTCCATGGAAGTAACTTTGATATCGAGATGTTTGTGATGTAGAGACATACGTGGCACATTTCAACTTAGATTTAAAGGTGTACTGGTAAGGTGGGGTGTACCATCTCTACTCTTGGAATAGGAAGAACTCTATATTTGGACTGTAGCCAAATGCTTATTTCCTCTTGTTATGGGAGTGAGAGATAGGACAGCATGCATGCCATACACCAAGAATAAAAGATGATGTGAGTTGGAACGTTGCTATGAGGTATGAGGACAGAGATGATAATATGCCCTGGTGGAGTGAACGATACATGAATGGTTTACAAACACTAAGGGAATAAGGTAGTCATCTTAGGAGGATGTTTTTATCATGAAATATGAGTTATACAAGTTTGAGTTTGAAAAACCAAGAGAATAATCTCAGAGTTTTCTTGATGAAGATAGACTTAGAGCTGAGATGAGGTAATAAGTGAAATACATGGAGTTGTATGTCTTCAATGTTACCTAACACCTAAGGATGTGAAGTGGTAATGGATACTCTGGATGGGATACAACTTCCTAGTTTAGATGGAGGCTAGAAGAGGTTGTTAGGTTAACCCTCAGTTGGAAAAAGAGATAAGTTTGGATGTAACAATATTGGTTGATCAAGTTAATGGTTGTTTGGTTAGCCAACCTAGGGCTTATCATGATGAAAGGATGGTTGTAGAACTTTAGATGCACTTCTCTAGAAAGGAAGGTGATGAAACCCCAATTAGAGTGGTTTAGGGTTTTTGAGGAATCAACCTTAAGGAATCATGACAATAAAGGAGATCATGATTGAAGATCACCATACACCATGGTACTACGAAGATGGTAAGTGACAGTGGTACTTTGGATGCTTAAGATGAAGTTGCATGGGGTATGTTGCCATGAAATCCAGGAGGTGAAGGACGAACACCAGTAACCCAGTGTATCGATATAGAGGATAAAAGAGTCCCTGAGAAGGAATGGGAGTTCATCACTATGGATGTTGTGGTAAGTCTCCCCTAGACCAAGGAGGGTCAAGATGCAATATGGGTTATGGTAGATCGCCTTACCTATATGACATGAGAAAGAAAGAGTACTATCAAGGGACAGATCCGGTTGAACTACTTTTGAGAGAGATGGTTCAACTACACCATGATGCGAGTTCAAAAGTTCTTGAGTATAACCTAAAGATACACTTCCATAATGTGGAAGTAGATACACGAAGAACTCAATGTCAGTACATTTTATCACCCTAGCTAATGGTTAGTACGATCCAAACTAGAGGTCTGATGAGAGCATGTGTGCTCATTTAGGGTGATACATAGAGACAATTCTTTGTAAGATGTGATGATAACCACCATAGCCAGTATCGGGATGTAAAGAAGCTCTGTAAGGGAGGTTGTGTCGGTCACCACTTCATTAAGATGATGTTGGTGAAGGGACCTCACGAAGGTCAAGAAAGGACCACAGTGTGTGCAGATGAAGTCACTTTGGTCGTGGAATGGCTGAAAGGAGCCCAGAGACGGCATGAGTTGTAAGTTGATGCAAAATAGACTGACATACAGTTCACTGTGGGGGAATATGTGACATGAAAACTCGACCCCTCTAAGTAATAGCTAAGAGAGTTGAGTCCCCGATGCATGGGTTCTTATGACATGGTTTGGTGGAGAAGTTTAAGTTTGCCCTTACCCCACAGGATAATGTGATGTGTGCTGAGTTCCATGAGTCCAATTTAGAGCACTATGTGAGGTACCCAGACCATGTGGGGACCAAATGAACCTAGTGAGCCCCAAGGGGGGCTGAAATGACCTGAGTCACCTATGAGGATGCCAAGGTGAAAGAACTCGAAGAAAGGAATATGTGATGATAAAGGTTCTTTGGAAGCGCCATGGATAGGGAAAAGCCACATAGGGGCCAATGATGGACATGGGAAAGTCTTATCCTGAATTGTTTGTTTGCTTGATGGAATTTTGAGGACAAAATTCCTATAAGAGGGGAAGGATGTTACAACACCACCTTTTGGGTTCACTTGGTGAGAAATTTAATTTCTCATATTAAAGTTATTTGAACAAATAATGATATAATTTGTTTTGAATAAATGGATTTTGTTTACAATAGCCTTGATGATTGTTTTATGGGCTTTATTGGCTACTGAGCCCAATAACAAGGAAAAGACAAAAAGGAATTCCATTATTAATGGAGAAAAGGGAAATGTAGAAACCTTAGAAGGCTAGGAAATATCCTCCAAGGGTGGATTTCGTGCCTTTAGGGTTCCTTGAGGTCCAAGGAGTCCAAGTTGCAAAGATAATCACTAAAGCAAACATACTCATTAGCGGCCTTTCAGAAATGCCACTAAAAAATAAAAGCCAGTAAACAAGTTTAGCGGCATTTGTTGACAGTTAAAAAAATGCCTCTAGCGCCAATGCCACTAGGAAGATAGTGGCTTAAGTTTTAAAAGCCACTAAAGGTTTGTCTTTAGTGGTTTCGAATAAATGCCACATAAAGGCCACTAAACCATCATTTGGCATTTATAAAAAAGCCACTATCCATCAATTGGCTTTTATACAAATACCACTATTTTGTATTATGTTGGTGTATGAAAATGTTCTTATTGAGTTTAATGGCGTATAAAAAAGCCACTAATGACTACTAGTTCTGTATTACTACATTTTCATGGCTTTTAGTCATTTAGTCCATTATTATTATTTCTAAATGAATGTCAATTGTAGATGAACTCACTTTTTTGAAAGTATGAATAATTTTTATTTATAATCAAATGAGAATTACATGGGGAGGACATTTTACCTTGCCCCTTATATTGAATTACATGGGGAGGACATTTTACCTTGCCCCTGATATTGAATACAACACCAATGTTTACCAAGCTCCATTGAACTTGGATGGCTTCACATGCCAATATAGTCTTCACTGACTTAAAAGAACAATAGTAGGGATGCGTGAATGACTGAATTAACTAAATTAACGATCTGTATAGCCGCTTATAAACCAGAAACTACATGAGTTGCAACATGATTCTCTTGATTAAGTCTGTATTCATTCCTCAGGTTGTACAGATCGGCTTTGGTGTGATTAAATTTTGATCTACTTCAAATGTTGCTGCTAGATTATGAAAATCCTCTAGTCTTGGACGTCTTCTGTTAGTCTCAATCTTTCTCGTAGACCCTCGCCTCTTTATCTTTGTGCCACTTCCTTTAATTCTACTACTTACTGATCTCTCTTGAGTGACATCCATATTGGCTTCCTTGGTTTCCTTTACTGCAGAGATTTGGACTGAATCCTTGTTTATGTGCAGGTCATCTTTCTCT
This sequence comes from Alisma plantago-aquatica, assembly GCA_963693085.1. Lineage (NCBI taxonomy): Eukaryota > Viridiplantae > Streptophyta > Magnoliopsida > Alismatales > Alismataceae > Alisma > Alisma plantago-aquatica. The sequence goes on from OY856415.1 coordinate 596,425,978, forward strand.
GCATCCACTAGGACGTTTACAAACTCTATTATTTCATCCAACTCCTGGTAAACAATTGTGTGATTTCTTCATTATCAACAATAGTGTAAAGCACCAAATAATAAGGGCAAATAATTTACCTGCTGACTCATCTCAACAATCCACCTGCATTATCAACAATAGGTCCAAACATATCCATAGTCAATACAAATGCAGCAGTACTCAACATCCATGTTGAATCCACCAAGTGGCCTAATACAGAGAAGCTACAACATCCATGTCGAATCCACCAACAGACTAACTGACAAATGGCCAAGCAAACCTTTCTTTCTTGCTTTGAAGTTTCATTTTCCTTTGATAGCTTCCTCCAAGGACCTAATGCCATTTCATGCTCTTTTGAAGTTTTAGCTCTGAAATTAGAAAAAACATTACCAAATTTTTTTTTTCAGGAATTGTTAATTCCTCTTGAAAGTTGCAGCAATAGAAGTGTGATGTTCATCAAAAAATCTCACTAGTACATGATTACAGTTAGCATGACAATACATTGGTTCATCAAATTAAAAAGAAATTTACATTCCATCTCTATCAAAGCAATGTTCATGTTGAATTCATCAAATTAAAAAGAAATTTACATTCCATCTCTATCAAAGCAATAAGATAACTAACTTCAATAATTATGAGTAATGTTTGCTTATTCAACATAGAAAAATATAAAAACTCCCCAATAGATGAAATTCCCTTAGCAATATGTATGAAGGCTGTTGACTCAAGGTCAATTAGGTCAATGTTGACTCACGTCTAAATTGACTAAACCCTTGTTTTGATGATGACTAACCATTCCACATATTGGTGTCTAATGCTTCTACATTGAGTGATTTCAGATTAGGTTTAGACACACTCCAAATGCCCTAACTTGCGCATATCAAATTGGAGAAAAGACAAGTCAAAACAGCTACAAGTGTGCAATTTGGGATCTCTATGTAAATGACCTTAGAATTGCTTTGTAATCACTTGTAATGATTGTATGACTTGTAATTAAGCTTAGAAAAATTATTGGGACACAAAAATGCATCATTTGTATAGTCAAATGAAAATTCCAAAATACCCATAACAGGGATTTTTTCGGCCGAATTCCAAACTCGGCCGATCCATATATTCTGGGATTTTTGTGGGATTCGGCCGAGTTGCAAACTCAGCCGATCCACCATTCGGCCAAGTTGCAAACTCAGCCGATCCATGGTTCGGCTGAATTACCTTTATGGAAACTCGGCCGATCAGACTGTACTGGAATGCAGAAAAAGCAATTCTAGCCGTTGTGGAGTTGCAACAAGTGAAAATAGATCCGTTGCAAGCCACAAAACGGCTAGTTTTCGTTCTCAAGTGTTCCCAAAGGCTAAGAGGCATCCCCAGCTATAAATAGGACCCCTTGGGCTTCATTCCAAGGTTGAGCATTCATTGCAAACTCTTTGTGAGGTTCCTATTCTATAGTTGAGTGCTTCCTACAGCCTCCTCTCTCTCTAAGCTTAATCACTTGCTACATCCATTAGAGTGAGTAGGAGATTTGTAAGAGAGCTAGTTTCTATTTGTATATCTTGTGAGGCTCTCACTTCTACCACCTCCCCATCTCTCATTTCAATCATGAAGATGAAGGTTCTCTCTCTTGTCCAAGAGAGGTGAAGAAGAACAAGGGAATGAGTCCCTTGGTGAAGATCAAGGCCGAAGACTTGGAGCTAGAGTGGGTAAGCCCTTGGAGAAGGCAGAAGACTCAAGCTCAAGTGGGTAAGTCCTTGGTGGAAAGCTTCTCCGAGTGAAGGTGAAGTCAAAGGCGGAAGATCCAAGAAGAGTGGGTAATTCCTGCAAGGCCGAAGACTTGTGCAAGAGTGGGTAAGTCCTTGGAGAAGGCCGAAGACTCTTGCAAAGTGGGTAAGTCCTTGGTAAGGTTGAAGACTCTTTGTATTGGATAGGTAAGTCCTTTGTTGGTCATGTATTGTAAGTCTTATAAGTGAATATAAGAGTGCAATTGGTTGAAGTCCTAGAGGTTGACCTCTCTAGGCAAGTGGACGGACACACTTCTAGTTTGAAGTGTGGAACCACTCTAAATAGCTTGTCTAATTGGTGCATGTTCAATCTCTCTTATCCTTGCTATGCATGATTTAGTTGCACTCAAATTACCTATTTAGCAACCTTATCTTGTCATATATCTTGAAGGTTTAATGAATTTTGTTTAAGTGGTTTCAGCTCTATTCACCCCCCCTCTAGAGCACCTAAGTAACCCATCCAGGATCCAACAAGTGGTATCAGAGCGGGTCTTCTCCAAGCATACTTCTACAAGTAGGAGAAGATGGGTGACTACCTAGGAGGGAGACTCTCGACCAGCCTTCCAATCTTCAATGGGAGCAACTTCCTCTATTGGAGAAGAAGACTTCAATTCTTCATCCAAGGATCAAGTCTCGAGATGTGGCAAATGGTGAACAGCCCATACATTCTACCAAAGACAAACATTGAAGAATGGGATGAAGCCACCTTGATGAAAGCAACCTTGAATGCTAAAGCCATGCACATCCTATATGCCTGCATGACCCCCACCGAGTTCAACCGGATTTCCTCTTGTGAGACGGCCTATGAGGTATGGAGAAAGCTTTGCATCACTTATGAAGGGACAGATCAAGTGAAGGAAAGCAAAGTCTACATGCTCAAAGGGTTGCTTGAGAACTTCAAGATGGGAAAGGAGGAGAGCATAGCCAACATGTACTCAAGGATCAACATCATCTTGAATGGTCTTGTTGTTCTAGGACATCCTATGTCTAGTGGAGAGATCAACTCAAAGATACTTAGAACTCTCCCCAAGAGATGGGAATCCAAGGTGACTTCCATTGAAGAAGCAAGGTCGCTTAGGGATATTCCTATTGAAGAGCTCATTGGAAATCTACAAGCTCATGAAGCCACACTTGACAAGAGGGAGGAATTAGAAAGACAAGAGGAGAAAGAACTCAAGAGAATGAAGAAGGCTGAAATCAAAGCTCAAATCAAGGCTATTGTTGGTCAAGCTTCTCCATCCTCTCAAGCTAAAGAAGATGCCATGTACTCGAAGGGTAGACTCTACAAAGGCAAGTCCTCCTCCATCCGGTGCTTCACATGTGGAAAGAAGGGTCACTACAAGGAAGATTGCCCACAAGGCAAAAAGACCCATCTTCACAAGAAGAAATGGCACTCAAGCTCAAGCGGCTCCTCCAACTCAAGCTCAAGTGAAGATTCATGTGAAGGATCAAGCTCAAGCTCTAGTGATGAAGGAGAATGTCATTTTGCTCTTGTAGAATCAACAAGTGAAGACTCAAATGAGGTAAATCTAGACTCTTTAGATAAAGAATCCTTGATTGATCTCATTCATGATATTTGTGCATCTCTTAAGTCTTCTCAAAAGAAAAAGAAAAAGCTTGCTAAAATTGTTGATAATTTGCATATAGAACTAGATGATCTTGAATATGCAAATTCTTGCTTGCTTATTGATAAAAATGATTGTCTTAGCCAAGTAGGCTCTCTTAAACTTGAAAATGCTAGTTTACTTGATAAGATTAAATTTCTAGAAGCTCAACCTCTCATGCCTAATTCTAATGAAGAACATGCTTTAATTGTTGATTCTATCATGCATGACATTGATGTTCTTAAATCTGAAAACAAAAACAAAGATTTTGTTTTGCATGAATTAGAAATAAAAAATGCCTCCTTACTTGTGAGAATCAATGGGCATGAATCTTGTTCTAGTTCTTCTAATAGAGAGAATGATGTTGCTGCTCTTCATATTGATAGAGATTCTAATTTAACTAAATCTCTTTGCTTAGAAAATGATCTTTTGCATGCTAGAGATAACATTAATCAATTGTCTTCTACTATTGCTTCTGTTAAGCATGATAATGATAGTTTAAGATCTTCTTTGCAAAGATTCTTAGTTGGTAAAAAGAATCTTAATCAAATCCTAGACCATACTACTAAACAAATTGGTAGACATGGTTTAGGGTATGATAGTAGTCAAGGCAACAACAAAGATAAAGGACCTCCAATATTCCATGGAGCATCCTCTAGTTCCAAGACTATGGGCACATGCAATTATTGCAATGATTTTGGTCATTATTCTACTTGTTGTCCTTTTAGGAAAGCACCCAAGAGAAATAGGATTTGGGTTGCTAAGCTAACTCCTCCAGACCCAAAAACATGATTGGGGACCATTTCATCTTTCTTCTTGTAGGTACTTGCAAATGGATTGACTTGAGCTATTTAATTGTAAATTGACTTCTCAATCCACATAAAAGAAGAAAGGTGAGATGTGCAGAGGGTGACAGCAAGTGGAAAAGCAATGGTAAGCACAAAGGTAATGGTTTTATTGCCTATAACCATTTCTAACTTGTTTTGTCAAGTTAGTGTGCACTATACATATGGTTTTTGAGTCAAAAGTGGCATTTTGTGTTTCTCTTCACACTCTTGCTCAAAAACTATTTCTAATGCTTCTATAGTGCATTACTAACTTGATTAGACATGTTTGGATATAGTTTGTATTTTTAGCATGCCTTTAAATATGTTTTTATGATATATATGTGCTTCTTGACAGCTGCTCTGTCGGCCGAGTTTGCCCTAGTGAAACTCGACCAATAGGCACCAATGGGTGTTGCCAGCAGTTGTCATCGGCCGAGTTGCCAATGCACAGAACTCGACCGATCACACTGTGCACAGAATATACAGTTGGCTTATTGGATGAGAATTTCCCTCTCAACTAGATTTTCTCAACCAATAGCCTTATTCTTTGGCACTCCCATTTGGTACCTTTATAGATGCATATTGCCATGTTCTAAATTGCATATCTTGCTTACAACTCTATCTCTCTAATTGCTTTAAATTGATATTTCTATATCTTGCAATTACTTGCTTTGAGTTGTTTTGCAGGTTTTGATGATGATCTCTTTGGATCTCTTGGTTGTGTCTAAAATTGATTCCGTTGTACTCTAACTTGCTACATCTCTATAGGTGTATATCTTGTTTTGATACAACCTTGAGGTTCATAGGGGTAATCATCTTATGGTAAGGATGCATATATAGTGAGTTATATCCTCTCATGCTTCTAAAAATTGCATATCTCTTGGTTTGGATATATCTATATATCTACTCATAGCTTGCTTTATCTTGTGTATCTCTTGCTATGATCTAGATCCTACTAGTAGTCCTAACTTGTGATATCATATACTAGTAGTTCATATACATGTAGTTCTAGACTTGTTTAAAATTGCCATCTTTGATCATCTATATGTTATGCTTGTATCTTATCTCGTACATACTCTAGATTGTTCTTTAAATTGCTTATCTACTATCTTGAGTTGCTTGCATAACATTGTGATGCAGGGTTCATAGATCTACATGATATGTAGAAATTGGAGTATTTTTGGTTTTTATGCATATTTTGCTCCAATTTCAGTTTTTGGTGCAAGACTGGTGTTTTTCATGCAGAAAAGGCCTTCTAAGCAAGACTCATCGCTTCGCCATGAGCTCTGGTGGTTTTTGATCAAATTCCATCATATTGAGGGTCATAATTGTGATTTATTGTTTTTTCTGCAGCACTTCATCTTGCATCTTGGGTTGTTCAAGTATATGCTTTAACTTGCTTTTCTTCCTATGCTTGGACAAGACCCTATCTGTGCTCTTCTACTCTCCTTATATAACTTTTTTTATCTTCTTTCTCTTAACAAGTGGTGTTTCTTAGTTTCTTCACACCCCCACCTTTTTGAAATGACAAAGGGGGAGAAAGATATGTCTTCTTTTGACAACAGGGAGAAGGCATGTCTTACATGAAGCAAAGAAGTGTGTCCATGTAAAGGGGAGAAGGTAAATGGGAGAAGACATATATGTGTAGAACATATATGAGTAGAAGACATAGTTTCTATAAATGTTATGAAAGCTAACCATGCAGGAGAAATTGCATCAATTGAGGGGGAGTATGAGAACTTCATGCGCATCAATTGAGGGGGAGCATATGAGCTCAATCCTATTGAAACCCCTAGGTTTCTCCGAAGGTATGATTTTACGTACAAGCTTTCAATACATTTATGGAATGGTTTGTCATCTTCAAAAAGGGGGAGAATGTTGACTCAAGGTCAATTAGGTCAATGTTGACTCACGTCTAAATTGACTAAACCCTTGTTTTGATGATGACTAACCATTCCACATATTGGTGTCTAATGCTTCTACATTGAGTGATTTCAGATTAGGTTTAGACACACTCCAAATGCCCTAACTTGCGCATATCAAATTGGAGAAAAGACAAGTCAAAACAGCTACAAGTGTGCAATTTGGGATCTCTATGTAAATGACCTTAGAATTGCTTTGTAATCACTTGTAATGATTGTATGACTTGTAATTAAGCTTAGAAAAATTATTGGGACACAAAAATGCATCATTTGTATAGTCAAACGAAAATTCCAAAATACCCATAATAGGGATTTTGTCGGCCGAATTCCAAACTCGGCCGATCCATATATTCTAGGATTTTTGTGGGATTCGGCCGAGTTGCAAACTCAGCTGATCCACCATTCGGCCGAGTTGCAAACTCAGCCGATCCATGGTTCGGCTGAATTACCTTTATGGAAACTCGGCCGATCAGACTGTACTGGAATGCAGAAAAAGCAATTCTAGCCGTTGTGGAGTTGCAACAAGTGAAAATAGATCCGTTGCAAGCCACAAAATGGCTAGTTTTCATTCTCAAGTGTTCCCAAAGGCTAAGAGGCATCCCCAGCTATCAATAGGACCCCTTGGGCTTCATTCCAAGGTTGAGCATTCATTGCAAACTCTTTGTGAGGTTCCTATTCTATAGTTGAGTGCTTCCTACAGCCTCCTCTCTCTCTCTAAGCTTAATCACTTGCTACATCCATTAGAGTGAGTAGGAGATTTGTAAGAGAGCTAGTTTCTATTTGTATATCTTGTGAGGCTCTCACTTCCACTACCTCCCCATCTCTCATTTCAATCATGAAGATGAAGGTTCTCTCTCTTGTCCAAGAGAGGTGAAGAAGAACAAGGGAAGGAGTCCCTTGGTGAAGATCAAGGCCGAAGACTTGGAGCTAGAGTGGGTAAGCCCTTGGAGAAGGCAGAAGACTCAAGCTCAAGTGGGTAAGTCCTTGGTGTAAAGCTTCTCCGAGTGAAGGTGAAGTCAAAGGCAGAAGATCCAAGAAGAGTGGGTAATTCCTGCAAGGCCGAAGACTTGTGCAAGAGTGGGTAAGTCCTTGGAGAAGGCCGAAGACTCTTGCAAAGTGGGTAAGTCCTTGGTAAGGTTGAAGACTCTTTGTATTGGATAGGTAAGTCCTTTGTTGGTCATGTATTGTAAGTCTTATAAGTGAATATAAGAGTGCAATTGGTTGAAGTCCTAGAGGTTGACCTCTCTAGGCAAGTGGACTGACACACTTCTAGTTTGAAGTGTGGAACCACTCTAAATAGCTTGTCTAATTGGTGCATGTTCAATCTCTCTTATCCTTGCTATGCATGATTTAGTTGCACTCAAATTACCTATTTAGCAACCTTATCTTGTCATATATCTTGAAGGTTTAATGAATTTTGTTTAAGTGGTTTCAGCTCTATTCACCCCCCCTCTAGAGCACCTAAGTCACCCATCCAGGATCCAACAAAGGCATGTGAAGAATGAGACATAATAACAAGGTAAATAATGATTCCTGCTTTACAAAAAATGTGTGGAATATGCAATGGTAAATGCATGAGTTAATTATTAAACAGAGATGTAGAAAAGATGTGCACCAAACATGCTTGTCCTACAGGGAAGCTGAGCATACTCCTCAAAAGCATGTAGTTATTAGCCAAAGATGTGGCTGCCACAACTCATTGTACAAAGTGTAATGCTTCCCTCAATGCAGAAGGAAACTCCACCATCTGACCTATAATCCAGTCATTATCTCACATATTTGACAAGGCTACAACTGGGTTGTCTTGGATTATATTCAGCCGCTATAGTCCTCCCTATAGCTAAAAATTAGTTTGGTCTTGGTTGGCTCCACATCTAACATGATCATGTCTAGTTCAAGAACATGAAAGTAACTATACATAAAAAGGCCTGGAAAGTTTGTATTTTCCTCAATCCACCACTTTGGGTGCACCTTTGGAGTTGTGTGTGTTAATCGGAAAGAGATCAGGGATAGGAATGCAGAATTACAAGGCTTTTGGCTGTATTTGGCTTAAAGTAGATGCAAAATAGAGCATGCACAGTTCCTACTATATACAGAGGAAGCCTTGTCACCCATAATGGTGCAATCCTCATTGACAGATGGACCTCCAACAAAATCTAGCATATGCAAAAACACATGTGATTGTTCAACTATCACAACAGCTCGAGTGGTCACTTGAAGGCAATTTATAAAAAAATACAATTACACTTGCAAAGTGACTTGTTGAATAACCTTCCCTCTTCAACTCATCCTTCTCTTCTAATTGAGCCCTCAACACATTTTTCTCCACTCTAAGATTCTCCAGTGGAAACTGAAATGATATGTAAATAAGTTTGGTATCTTTAAAAATCAAATGATGGGCATAGAAGCACTAAAGTATGGGCAGCAATAATGATGGTAACTTCTAGTTCACATGTATGCCATGTATCATTATAAGTTAGTAGCATACCATCTTTGTGCACACTTAGCATCAATAGAATGTCTGCCATGCCCATGGAAAGCTTCAGACATGCATTCAACAAAAGGAGTCTTTGAAATTCAATGCAACTCGATCTTCACAAAAATGTACATGTATACATGTCCCTTTCCAGCATCAAGATAGAACTGTAACGCAAAGGGGTAAAGACCAGCCTCCAATTCCAATAAGAATATCCATTATAATTGAATTTTTGTCTATAAGAGAATGTTCAGTGTATATCTTGCATAAATTTATTATAAATTTACAAGCTATAATGTATTGTATTTAATTATAAGTCTATATTTGGCATGTAAAACATTTTAACATGGACTACATTCTATATGTGTTGTTTGTCCTAGAAAAAAAAGAATATCATATGGGAATAACATGAAATTTTATCAAAAACACTAATGGAGACAAAATTAAAGATCAATGAACACAAAACTAATTGTGTCCTCTCATAAACACATACTATAGCATGATGATTTCGTGTTAGCTTAATGACACTGAAGGACACCAAAATAAAATAACTTTATGGATGACAAAGGAAAAAGTGAAAAATGTACCTAACTCTTAAATTATGGTTAGGTTTTAGTTAACTTGTATCTCTTAAGCATTCAAAAACCCATACATATGCTAAGGAGTCAAAATTCAAAACTTACAGAAGCTATTGATGGCCTGTCCGACTGCCCAGGGCTCCCATGGGACACATCCATTCCTAGTATAATAGTTGGCTCTTAGGAGATCTTTGGCATGGATGGAGGATGCTCAGCTGTGGTGAACTTCTCTGCAGGCTGATTCAAGATCTCATTCGTTGTGGAAACATGAAGTGCGTTGTCAATAAAAAAATTTATGTATTTCGTTTAACTAATTTAAACAAAATACATTAAAAGATTTTACTTACAACGCCCTTCATGTTTCTACAGTGAATGAGATCCTGAATATGCCTACGGGTGTCACATTGCACAGAGAAGTTCACCACAACCATGAGCATCCTCCATCCATGCCAAAGATCTCCCAAGTGCCAACTATTATACTAGCTAGGAATGGATGTGTCCCATGGGATCCCTGGGCAGTCGGACAAGCCATCAATACAGAGGTTATCAGATCTTGAGATTGGCCTTTAATTAATCTCCAAGTACAGAGTTGTAGTTAGCAGAGGATCATTACCATAGTTATTGGCTTTTAGGGCCTGCATCACAACCACATGTTATAGAAAGGGTATTAATTTAGATGGAGGGAGTAAAGGAAAAAAGACAAATATACAAATGTTGTTTTAACAATTAAGGGAACAAGGAGGAACCCACATTACTAAGAACACCCATTCTTTCTTGAGGCTTCTTCCTAGACTTCTCAACCAGAGCAGACCTCTGAAATGTTGACAATGACTTAGTGTGCCTCTGCAAAATGCAAAAACACCAGGCTATATTATACTTAGTACCAAAAACAAAACATTCAAAAACAACGCAGTGAGAAAATAGAATAGCACTCGTACAAGTAATTAACACACCTCATGATCTGACATGATGCAAGTTGGATATGAAGCCCATAAATATGAAGCACCCGCAATATGCATTCTTGCTTATATAAGCAATTGCATTCCAAGATATTATCAAACAGAATCAAACTTGCATAGGTTTGGAAACAGAAAATCATGGTCTTGTATTGATTGCTTTCAGACAAAAAGTGTAAACACAAATTTTTTTGTCTTGACAATTATATTTGTTAATTGGAACAATCGTGGCCTTTTTGATGATTGTGATGTGTCGCGGAGCTCCTCACTGTATTTAGACAAATTTGAACTGACAGGGGCCTCATAATCAGATTCGTCCAAGCTCGAGCTGATATCCTCCGTCGTGCGCTCATACCGTCGTAGATGATCGGGGGTCTTACAGTTGATGTTGGTTATCCAAACGTTGATGGTATAATGGCCAACTGAACGGAGAAAAAGCATGTCTCTACGGCCGACTAGCATCTTTCTAATCCAATCACGCCAACCGGATTTTGATACAAGATTTCCTGCCAAATCATACTCAACCTTGATAACATGTGAATAATTGCCAAAATTTAGGGTCACTTCACTAGGCCTGTAGTGTCTTCCTTTAAGAAAATGCCAATGTTTGGGTATGGCCAATTGGTTTGAGGAACGATCATCTAGGATGATGTTCAATTGTTCTTCAATAGGGAACGTTAACATTGACATAGAGGCCCAGTTCATAGTGACTGTTGTGGGTGGATAGAGACTGCATAATATTAGTATTAACAAAGTGTAAGTACATATAATGATGTTATATATTTTCAGAAAAAGTTGTATAATAGCAGTTAACCTTTTATTTCTTGTCATAACCAACTTTAATGTGGTAGACATGATAGCTTGAAAAGAAATCTAATAGAGGAGATCATGTCCTATATAGAGGCTATATCTTTGCAATTGGTCCAATTCTCACTAATCCTTCTTTGAGACTTTCAATGAAGTAACTAGTATTTTCTATAATTTGATATATCTTGGTATTTCATACAATGAGGTGACACTTATTATCTATTTGTTGAATCAACACTCATATTTTAGATTATCAGAGATGTTAATGGTGTCTGGCTTATTTTGTATATGTGTGAGACATGTTTAATTTGGAGTATCGATGCACTACTATAGAATGTGTGAGACCTATTTAAAGAGGTTACTGGTGTCTTTCCAAAATTTTACTACAGTCTTGTACTTCTGTGTTTAACAAAACACTACTACAAGATATCTCATCATATTATTATTTTGATAGTACCACAAAGTTTATGACAAGAAGGATTCATCTAAAAATTGTAAATTTTCTAAATGAGTTACAAGAAGGATTCATCTCAAAATTGTAAATTTTATAAATGAGTTATGTGAGGTTATTATTCTCTGACCTATATGTAAATGGGATATATTCCTACCACTTTAGTTTTATGACATGACACTATGTTTGAAATAATTTTTAAAAGGATAAAAGAACATACTTATAATAAGGACCCAGGCACATTCTAATCATTTTGAACTGAATTAGAAAATGAACAGGAGCCTGGGCCCTATCTCCCAGTATCAAAGGAGAATTTGTAAACCTCAAAACCACCAACATGGTTTCCAAACCTACAACCTCAAATTCTACAATCTCACCTACTAGAAACCTTTAGAACATATACACCCAGAAAGTAGGAATCTATACAACCAAATACCAAAGATACAATCCCTGATATGAAGCTGAACACCAAGGTGTATGTTCTTCATAAGATGGTACTCAATCATGTCTATATTCCTTTTTTGGTCGGCCAAAACTCCTCTATTTCAAAGGATAGGAATATCATTTCAAAGAATCCCAAAAGAGCCTTAAAAAAAGGAGAACCATACGAAGCCATTTCAAGCACTTCCATAGGCAAGAGCCAGCATAGAATCCCATCCTTGGATGACATCAAACAGGGAAAAGACAAACCAACCCAAGGACAAATCACATATCCGCCAGCCAACGATAACCAACAGAAGAAAAAAGTAGAACATCACTCAAAACCACATCAGAAAATAGGATTCAAAAGAAAACAGCATACAAGACCTTCCAATCAAAACCAACAGAAGCTTCAACCAGAAGAGCCTGACAAGAGGTGGGAGAAAAGTATTGAACCTTGACCAAGCATAAGAATAGAAGCATATCATCCAAAAGTCGAGAATTAGAATGAACAGAATATGAGAAGAGGAGTAACCGCCCGCCCTTTGACAAGGGGAATCGAATGAACAAAATATAATTGTGCTCACATGTAACCAATTCATGGTGAAGGGAAATGGTGTATTTTTCTTTGCTATTTCTTAGTTGTATCATCTTCAAACTACCCCCCCCCCCCCAGTTTAGAAGTCAGTGATGCTCAGTAAGCCCCTACTTTTTAGAAATTTCATTTGAAGTATAGTTTCTACTATATAAGTGGATCAACCCATGTATTTTGGTATAGAAATTAACTGTGATGAAGATGAGATGCTTAATCATTCTTGGCCTCTTTGCTTTTGAGAATATATTAGATTTCTCACTTATATTAAAGGGAAACATATAGCAATAAAATGACATTGTTTTGTAACCTATTTATATACACTAATATAAAAACATAGAAGAAAATTGGTGTGGGTAATGACATATCACAATGTATACTAAAAATAGCTAAGCCTAATCAAACCTAATTTCTTATATATACCATAACCATGAATAATTACACTTCATTAAAATTAGCTTCTAATTAGAACATGGGAATCAGGATGTCATATCAGATCTAATATCAAGGAGGTTCCTTGTCTCAAAACCATTCCAAAGATTATAAAATCTTAATGTGTACTTCGTTGGAAGTTGTTATGCATAAATCTTAGTGATTCTTGGCCTCATTAAAACCCATGTGTCTTAGAGGTGTGCTGGTTGCAACTGAAACATCGACTCAGTTGTAATGTCCACGATAAAATTTCCATTATCCTATATTTCTTTAAGTCTTAGTCCTCTAAATTAATGGAAGTAATGAGATTTGATTATTTGAATACTTTTCTATCTTATGTTTATAACTATTGAAGTTGGTGCTGGCTACAATTCTTGAGTTATTTCTGACCTTATCTTATTTGTCGTTTCCTCCTTGATATCAAAATCTACATTGATGGACAGTCTGTTAGTAAGAGTTAGACCACTAAAGAAAGTGGTGTTTAGATACCCATCACCAAACCCATGATTGCATCTCCACATTCTCATGAACTCTATTATTCCTCTCCCTCCATAACCAATACAGGATGCACATTGCCAAACAATGATTCTCCTTGCTAGTGTAATTAACCAAGTTAGTCATGGAATTAGGAATAATGAGTAAACTAGGAACTCTAACTTCAGTCCAGATCTTGCTCAAAACTGAAATCAATCCAAAATAAAGCAAGAATATAGCAAAATTAAGGGAGGGGCAAGAAAATCGTAGAGGTAGGAATATATCTTATAGAGACGGTTCTTCCTCTACTAGTGTGAATCAATACAGAGCAGCTGATTGTGATGGTGATAATGGTTGGGGAAGAGAATCTATTTGTAATCACTTGACACCAATGTAGCAAATGTGGCTGAACTGGCTTCCTCGGTGTCAGCAAAGTAGACTCCTGGCTTCCTCGATGCCGGCAATGTGGCACTTCACCGGCCAGTAGTCGAAAGAGATCCTCCACGCTACAGTCAACGCGCCGCCACCAGTCAGTCAATGCACTCGATCCTCCAAGACGTTGTTAGCTAGGGCGAGCGACGATCGACCTGGAGGCTATATCTCCTCCACGCGTTGTGAGGTGAAAGAATATCGACGAGGATTGGGGAGATCAATCGCCACAATCACCGCGATACTAGCTATTACATACGTGGGAGCGTGAAGGAGAAGTGGGAGAAGTGAAATGAAAATTTCCGATAGATAATACTTCGTGCGCATCGTTTGGTTTGGAAATTTAAAATTTCCACTAATTAAATATAAGAATGCCTTTAATGTTAAGTCTTTTTTATAAACTATATAATAGGTGGTTTAGTGGCATTTTAATTAAAAATGCATGTACATTAGATAGATAGTGGCTTTTTTTTATAAATTCCACTAGAATAAATGCCACGAATGGGCAATTTTGCTGTAGTGAATGCAACAAGAAAGAGAAAAGATCAATCAAATACAACATTATTAAGAAGGAAATTTGAGATAATGATAAAAATATAAGAAATATGTGGAAATATTGATAATGGAATCATAAGGGATGAAATTTCGGCTCCACATGGTTTCTAATGGTAAAAGGAATCAAAAGATAGAAAATAAAGGAATGGGAGAGAAAAAATATGCATAAAATATGCCTAAATAAGTGATAACTTGCTTGTGAAGAAAAGTCTCTCATACTTTAGAATTTGAGTCCCAAACTTGGCATAAAAGTAGATGAAGTGATCGTAGACTTTATTCTAAAATTTAGGATTAAAAGGATAAAAGGATTGAGAGATGTGAATTTTGTAAGTTTCCTAAAGTGTAAAGGAAAACATTAAATGTCACAATTTATTTCTGACTTTGTTCTAATATGTGGCCTGATAGCCATTGGATCCTTGATCCAACAGTGGCTGCTTTCCAAGTAAGATTAGGTAAAGGGAATAGTAGGAAGAAATTTCCTAATCTATTCTCTCGGCACACAATCCATGTGCAGACCTGGAAGTTCTTCCTTTGGACTCAGGAGGGAAATACGCACATGTCCATCCCAAAATTACGTTGTTTCCATGTGGGAAAGGGATTTTCCCAAATCCCAGTTAGTATAGGAGACCATAAGGATAGATATCCTTGCAATCATGCCTATATAAGGTGTTTTATTCCAGAGTGAGAGGATCACACCCTACTACACCGAGGCACTGCCTCTGCACAATGCACTTGCGGGTTGTGTGGGCGTGGAGTTCCTTTCCTGCTCCAGTTGCCCTGTTTCGGCGGTGCAACAGGGGACGCGAGGGTGGCATAGCTTGGTGGCTTGGTGTCATCCCATCCCTATCGATGGTCACACTTGTGTCAGTGAGGTACGTGGGAGGTGGTCGGAGCTGTGTGAGAGAGTAGGCAGGCGCTGCTTGCTGTTGTCCGAGCGCCAGGCAACACCTGTGAGCGCGCAGGAACAGTGCGCGGAGGGCACTGGTTCTCGTGAAGAAGAAGGGGGTGAGGGAGCGAACCCAGGTGTTGGGTACGTGGTTCGGGGATCGAATCCGCGATCCAGGCATCACTGGAAAGGAAATGGGAAGAAAAGAGAATGAAAAAGACATGTGGCAGCATACGATTGGCCCTAAAGGTGATTATTTTGCAATTTCATAACTAACTACTGGTAACTCTGATAGGGATGAACTATATATGAAAATTTATCAGGAGAATATAAGGAATTTTAATAAAAATAGATTTAAGGTCTGAATCTGATCGTAGTTCTAAAAGTACTCTAAGCTAACCATGTTTATGCATTGAACTATGAAGAAACCCTAATTGTGTTTAGAAATTGGGTTTAATGTCTTAATTATGTTATTTTGAGATATAGCAACCTACGGAGAATAAGAAAAATATAATTGAAGCCAAATTCTGGTTGAAATTCAGAAAGTATGTAAAGATGCTATCTTTAATGGTTTAATTAATGAAAAACCCTAATCTTTGATGATTAATGAATTGGGAAGGGTTATATGGATGTTTAAAGTGGAAATTAACTTGTTGTTAATAAAAGGAAGATTTAGATCTAAAAAGATGATCTTTATGCCTAATTGGCTGATTTAGGGCAATAATGAACTTAGACACCCTAATGTAAGTTTAATGTTTTCTTATGTGGACTAATTTGAAATTCATTAGAGGAAAGTGATGATAAGTTGGTCCTAAGCCTAATAGGAAGATTATAATGAGGTAATTAGGGTTTGCATCCAGTTTTACTATTTTTAGGGTTTGTAGTTATAATGATGGAGAGTTAAAGATAAACCCTAATGCAACCCTAAATTGGAGTAAGAAACCAAGTTCAAGTCAAATAGATAGAATCTTGATAAAGTGTGTAATAAATAGAGTACATGCGCTTTTTAGGATCCTTGATTGTGTGGTTAAACTACTTGCTTAGATTGCTTTATTGGAGTGAATTGCTACTAGCTTGTGAAATCTACTGAAGAGGTATGTGGTTATGCTTATGGATAATCGCTTTAGTTTCACGGCAATTCCCGAACATTTTATCGGTTGCTTGCTTGGATGACTTTTATTTCATGCAACTATAAAGTGACTATGACTATCACCATAACTATGCATACATCACAGGCTCAGATCCTGATCCTCCTCTGTGGCTTTGCAAATGCTAAAAAGGGTAACCTAGAGCAAGGTCTAGGCTATCAAGAGTTAGGGATTGGGCTACCTACGTGTAGTGCCATGCAACTCTTTAGCACACCATGAGTTAAGGAGTGGGCTACCTATGGGTAGTGCCATGTGACTCAACCCTAGAAACTGATTCACCTATTAGGTAGGATCATGAGGGGATAAATGGGGATCTACCATAAGGAAGGTAGCATCCAGGTCCACTACAGGGACAACACAGAGGTTAGGGTATGTAAGGATTGAGTAGTTATGTTGAAAACGTAAAGTTGTTTGTTAAATCATATTTGACTGCAATATATTATTACAGTTAATTGCACGATTATTGTTTTCCCCACATACCAGCTTTATGTTGATCGACGTTTTGTTTGTCAGTGTTTTAGGTACAAGTGAAAAGAACAAACAGTAAAGTGGCATATGTGGATTTAAATATGAATTAAAGTACAAGGGAGGATTAGTTAGAATAGACTCCAGATGTGGATAGAAGAAGATATCCATGTTTTTTAAAAAGGTATGCAAAGTTAAATTTTATTACAGCCTTTTAGTTTATTTAGTAGAATTTGACAATTGTTATTGATTATTTGTTGAACCTTTGATCTAGAAAATTGGGATAACGGATCTGACCTCTTGGTCTCCCTTAAATGGGAATTACTGAGAGGCAGGGTCATTACAACAGTCATCCAAACATGGAGATCTCAAGCAACTGATCATATGTAGTTGAGTTTTCCTTGTTATTGTAATACAAATTCAAGTTTATAACTAGTATGATAATGAATAATGTAAGGGTATAATAGGTTTTCTGATTCTATACAAATTATAGTACCTAATTCTATACAAATTATAGTTGATTTGATTAACCTTTGTTTTATAATTGATAGAAGGGTAGTAATATCTTCTACTAGTAAGGTAATAACTAAGAAATTGAAACCTTTGGCATTTGTGCATTCTTAATGGATCAAGTGAAATATTAATATATATAAACATGATGATCTCCCCTAGTTGATCTACTATCTTAGTAATTATTGTGTTAGTACTGATATACATTTAGATGTACAAGTTGATCAATTTTTATGTGAGAATACATATGTTTTAGTAACTCTCATAAAAAGACCTAGTACTCTAGTCTCATCCTTTCATATATTATAAACCATATACACACATATATGTGGCAATTAAAATGCAAAGAATCTTATAAACATAGTCAAACATATGGGATACGAATATATCTAACCTTATTGGAATAATGGAAGTGTAAGATAATAAATAACAAGGAGAACTAAGTTGTAGATCACAATTTAATCCCCCCACACACACAGAGATATATATATATATATATATATATACATATATATATATGTATATATATGTATATATATGTATATATATATGTATATATATATAACTAGGAGTACATATGTCTAATTTTTATGAAGATGGTTATTGGAGAGATAGAATGTTATATAAAATATCTACAAAGAGAGTATGTATGTGTGAGAATGATGTAGTGAGAATGAATGTATATCAAAGCCTAAATGTGAATCTTGATCTAAAATGTTGATATGTAAGTTACATGTGAATGGCATGCTTATACAAAACCTAATCCATCAATCATATATGCAATAACTAAATGGTGTATGCATACACATGTGATCAGGGTTAAATATACATATCAAAATTTTGTACAGTAGCCTAGGGTACGTATACACTGGTAATAACTACCACCCAAACACATATATGCATAACACATGTTATGCAATCTTGATAAGATCAAAACCCTTAATATGTCATTACATGATCGAGAAAAGAACAAGAAGAATATGAAAATCTATAATATGAATATATACACAGATTTGCTTTGATTTGACTAACAGAGCTAATATGTTTCTAGGATGAAAACTCAACTTCATGAACCCAATATATAGAGTGAGTTAAGCATTAGTTGTGAAGATCAGGAGTGTGAAATCCATATTTTATTTTGTACATTATCATGACTATGCTTAAAATTCCTATTTTTAGGCATTTGATGACTACAATTCCTTTTTGGAAAACCAAAGTTGAATATCTATATTTACTAGTTGGAAAACTCATGTGAACTTTGAATTATTCTCAGTAAAAATGGGTCACTTGATCCCTCTTGCTATTCTTTTAATACATTATGTGAATTATGATTGAAATGCTAGTCTTGTCACTCTATTTATGCACGCTAAATGTTTGACTAGAATATCTAGAAAAGTGGTACTTATGTACAACTATACTTATAAGCAACACGCTTATTCCACCCGGAGTGTATGTTTCCCCTCTACATTTTTAGGCCATGGTTCTATGATTGTCATGGATTTAATTAAGTATAATTAGTCTATATTGTTTGCATGCAAAATATATTGTTTATTTCAAATTCGAAATGGTTATTATAGCAAGATGTTTCTTTTATCTAAATATATCTCTCCGTAAATATTATGCCTCAATATCTTGAGTTGACTCTTGTTGGACTTACCTATCTTAATATGGCCCATTTTTCATGGGAACATCACATACTCAATGTTTACTGATACATGCATTTGTTTTCTATTTCTTAGTGATGTTTTTAATAACACCCAAAATTAGACGTTTATGCTAAGTTTCTATCTATAGTTTCATGTTGTTATAGTCTTAATATACCTAAAATAACACTAGATACTTAGATTTTTGTAATTTATCCCTTTTGAAGATAAAGTTGCTCAACTAGCCAATTTTGGGACTTGCAGGCACCAAACTTAAGAAAGCATTGATTTTCTGATTCATCCTAAAAAATGTGACTCAAATTCCCCTGAATTGGAGTCAAACTCGTCCCCTTTTGCATTAGTACATCTTGGCACTCCTTGGACTCTTTTCTTTGAAAGACGGCTAAAGGTCAGTCTTCTGATTGTCTGATCCAAAGGTCACAACTAACAACCAGCAACCTTTTGATGGATCATCTCCACTCTCACATTATGATGGCTCATCTTCTGATAGTGCCTCCTGAGGACATCAATTGATGACCCATCTTCTGAAGGTGCCTTCCAAAGGCCTTTCTTCTGATGAAATCTCCCAAAGTTTGGTTCTAAGGGAGACTTAAATACACAAACAGAAGGCATGAATGAGATCAAAATTCCCTAAGTTCAAGTCAAATTTAGGCTCCACACACATATACACATCGTTTACCATTATAAATACCTTTTGTCTACCTAGCCAAGTATTTTGTTGAGTCTATTCATAGTGCCTTCTATAGCTCCAACCCTTAGTTTCTAGAGCTCCGCCCTAGAGATCTAAGGTGTGAAAGGGACGCAGAGCTCATCCTACATGCATCCACTTTGGTTGCCAGCCATCTACCATCATTTCCTATCATCTTCCACCTCCATCACCCACCTTCCATCCATTTCCACCATCATTCAACCACATCCCAACCATGCCCATCACTTCCCACATCCATACTGTAACATCCCTGACATGGGTTATGTTTTAACCCTAGGTGTTTTTCTTAATAAAGTTGATTAGATGCTTGCTTTTATTTCTTGAAAAGTAATTAAGGCTCAAGAGGAACTTATATTTCAATTTCAGTCCTTTTTAATAATGCTGAAACATTGTTTTGTTAATTTTGGACTAAAGTGCAAATTACCCAGGTTGAGGGGTTAACTTGCAAATTGTACATGAAAAAAGGTTCCTCTGATGTTGAGACATCATAAGAATGAATATGATGTAGTGGTATGGTTTTCACAAGCTTGGGCACCAAGATAGAGCTTGTTGGACAATATTTGAGCATTAAAAGCTAGTTTTGGTGTAATGTGCAATTTACCCAAAATATAGAGTTCAATATGCAAAATACCACACCTAGAGGGTCCCTCATGTTTCTTGTAATCAATTCGAGCAAAGAAAATGAGAGGGGAGACTCATTTAAATTATCTTGGAGGAGAGAGAGAATCTTGATATTAAAATAATCAGGATTTAAGCATAAATGGAACTTTAATTCAATTTAATGCAAAAAGAAATATATTAATTGAGGATCTCTTCAAACAAAAGTTGAGGGATGAATATGCAAAGTGTTGTACTATCTTGTGACTTGCCATGGCACGAAAAGATCTTGGTTGAGTGGAAGCCCACTCACATTAACATAATAAAAAGTAATATCCACTAAAAGTTGGATATTAGTATAAATTTCATTAAGGTGTTTAATTCCTTTTCCTTTAATTCTTGGATAATGAAGAGGTTTTGCAAGATAATGAAGGTGGATTCGTGTACAAGGAATTGAGGGGGAAGTGGTGGAAATAATTTTGGAAATAAAGGAATTAATTCCATTTTCTCTTTCCTTGGAAATTCCTTATACATATCTCTTTTCCTATCCACTTAAGGATCTTTCTTGGAATTTCTTTTTTCATCTTGCCTTGTGTTGGTGTTTACACTAACGAGTTTCAATCATGAAGATGATCTTTTACTCAACTAGCTATATCTTGCAAGTATACAAGAGTAGTTGTAGTCGAGGTCGAACACGAGGAGCTAACGATAACTTAATTGAACGCAGCAGTACTAAAGTTCAACAATCTAGATCGGTTTTAGAGGAGTAGAAAGATCTGTTCCAAAAGCATAAAAGATTTGGTTTTAACTACAAGAAATTTCAGATTTTTATCAACGAACTAAGATTACGAGGAACGTTCGAATTCAGAGTTAAAGGATCTTGGACATTAGGATTTCACTCATACGCCATAGCAAACAAAGAACAAAGCAATTTAAACATGCAAAAGATCAAGTTTCTAGGAAAAGATGTGTTACAGCTCACCTCCCGGTGTAACCGCAACGACCATAACTCAAAACAGCACTCTCGTGCATGGATTTCGTATATGATCACAAACAGATCCTCAACTCATTCTTCCCTACTCTCGTAGAAGAAGAAAGGTTGCCAAAAAGGACGTCTCCATACAAACCTACTTGTTTTCTCAAACTAAGCAAGAAAGCAGAAATCATGCATATATGGCGGCCAACGATACATGCAAGAAAAAGAAATTACCGACGCCTTTAAGGTAGAGAAACAAGAAACAATTGCATTTAGTACGAAATTACTTGTTCAAAACATGCTATGGCATGGGAGTTACTCTCCCATGCCCAAGAAAAAGGATCTACTCGTCCATAACTGTGTACAGCAAGATTTCTACAGAATTCTTAATGCTAGACATCGTTTTGGGGAGGAAAAGCAAAAAAGAACCAAAGGTGTAACCACAAGGGGTAAGGAATCCGACTTTAGGACGAGACTCCCTTCCTTTAGCTGCTCCAACACGGCCCAACTCCTCTCCCGAGAAGCTGCACGGAGTTGGAGAAGCTTTGCTGCACCTTGGGGAAGACAATGGAGAAGTGGGGAAGAAGAAATGGCTTCTTTGCTCAAGAAACCACCTTAGTTCCTCTAAAATCGCCTTGCTCTCCTCTCCTCTGCCTTTGGGACGAGAAAAACTTCCTAAATGGTCGAACGTAACCGTCCCATTCCTTCCCTCTTTCTTTTAAAATCGTGTTCTGAAAATTCGGAATTCTGAAACTGACAGGTGCACGCCGTGCACTTTGGAGGTGCACGCCGTGCACCTGCAAGGCAGTTGTAACCGGCTGATCTGTGCACGGCGTGTGTTGAGGAGTTGCACGCCGTGCAACCTTACAGGTTGTTTTCAGTAAATTCCGTCCCAGGTGCACGCCGTGCATTTTGGAGGTGCACGCCGTGCATTCTCTTTTCTGGACTGAACGGATTCCTCTGGAGTGTTGCACGGCGTGCGTCTGGAGATTGCACGCCGTGCACTTTGCTGTTTTAGCCAAATGATTCGTCTGGAATGGTGCACGTCGTGCACTTTGGAGGTGCACGCCGTGCGTTTCCCTGTTTCTGTAGAAAAATCATCTAAAATTAATCCTTTTTGTGGCAATATTGCAATACAAGTTATGGGACGTGTAGAGAAACTAAAAGATGGCAAAACTAATACAAAAGAGACTGAATTACGCTAGAAAGAACCAAATTTGTGTGTGAATATATGTAGAAAAGATGATATACGAATCGCACAACAAATCCCCCTAAGCTTAAACCATTGCTTGTCCTCAAGCAAAAAGAGCACGGGAAAAACAATAGAAGAATTGCGAAGAACATGATTAGGTCAAATGAAATGAAAGATATGCATAAAACCAAACCAACCATGATCAACACGTTTATGCTCACAGCCATCGATTCAACTCGAACACCCCAGAAAAAGATTTTTGTTCAGCAGGGTTTGCATCAATTTCAATGAAACAATCAATCAAACAACACTAGGTAGAGTTTGGATGACCAAGCCAAACAATCAGTAGATGTGCAACTCTTACTCTCAACTATTAAGGATAACCAAGGATGAAATCATAGTTGAAAAATTACAATTTTTGTTGTACTCTTCCTCTTTCCCCTTTTGTTTTCAGAAAAGATAAGATCAAAGATTGGGGGCTCCGGCACTCGGCTGCTAATGTAGGCTTATGCACACGAGGAGTGACGGTTGGGGTATTTTACCCTCTTTTAAGACATACCACCTAACCATCATTGCCAGATCGGACTTACACTAGGCTAGCATGGTATGTGGGCGGTTTAGCCATCTTTTATGGGGTGAAAATATATATATATATTTTTCTTTTTATTTTTCAAGGAGAGTCAACAGTAATGCAACATTAACTAGATTTCATTCATCTGTTTTGAAAAAATTTTCATTGAAAGAAAGTTTGCATATGCACTGAGAGCTTGGCAAGGTCATCCCGTATTCTAAATGATGTTGTACAGTTGACTGTATTCACAAAAATGATACCATTACATGTTTTAAACAATCAGGGATGTTAAAGGTGAATAATCAGGCTAGAAGCATACACTGGAGTTAAATGCATGTTGATGGTTTCAAGGTTTCATTTGATTGAGGCATGTTTTTCACACTTCTTCAATTGAAAATTTCTCGTCAAGAGAGGATGAACAGTTAAGCAAGGGAGTTCTTTCCACATAAAAAGGATGAATCTCATTTTGTATTAGATTTTGCCAACAGAAAGAAAAGACAACAACTAAGAAGAACAACAGAACAAAAGTACAAAAACAAATGACAAGAAGCAAATAGCATTGAAAATAAAAGCTAACTAAGATACCGTCCGGATGCTCCCCCCTAAGCTTGAAATCAGCAGTGTCCTCACTGCGTCATCCAAACTTTAGGAGTTTACACCGGATACCTGGAAAGAGGATATCAGAAGAATGGTCCGCCGCCTCCTAGGTCTGGGAGGAACTGGTTGACGATGTCGTTGATCTCTTGCTGATCGTGCTGACGCTGTTGTTCTTCAGTAAATGGATGTTGTGGGGCATCGGGGGCTGTCGTCTCCTGACGGGGCGGGGACTGGTAAGATTGGGGCACTGGGTAGTGGCCCTGTGAGATATGCCACGCGTCCATGCGGTTTACCATATCATACACAGTGGAGTACTGTGTACTCCAATGGTCGAACCTGGTCTCATTAATCGCACTCATCTGGTCCAGGCGGGTGTCCAAGTGATCAAAACGCCGCTCTACATATGTGAAGAGATGCTGAACATCTGGCATCGTCCAGCCATACTCAGTCTGAGTACCAGTGGACGGTGGCTGTGACGTGGGTGCTGCTGGAGTGGGTGCTGCTGGAGTGGGTGCTGGTGTCGAACTGCTGGCACCCTTAACGGGTGTCCCCTCTTCATTTTCTGGCTGAAGCTGCACTTTCCAGGTTGCTTTGTCTCTAATGTCATTACGGCTGGCATCCGGGATAATGACAAACTGGGTCTTTGTGATATGAACTTTGAACCGTGACTCGCTGTTGCCATGTCTGGAGATCAGACCACAAGAAATAAGATAGGTAATGTCCACGAGATTCTTTCCCGGAGCCGGTTCAAGGTCACCTATCTGCAACCCCAACTGCATAGCAAGAAGGCTAATGACCCTGCCACACATGATATCACCAGCTTCCCTCTTCTTTTGCTTCTTTGTTTCAAGCAGCTTGCACATCATGTAGTAACCTGAACTGATGCGCTCGTTTTGTACCACACACCACAGAAAGAACAGATCAGTCTTTCCTACAACACCCTGTGTTTCATTCTTTGCAAAAGGTCCTGTGCTGAGGAGACGATGAAGTACACGAAAAATGGGGTTATGTATGCTGGAAGCCCTTGCATTCCGTGCCTTATGCATCGTATCAGAAGTTATTTCAGACCAAAACAGATCACTATTGAAAGATGAAGGATAATCAGTGTAACCACCAAAATTGCATTTAAGTAAAGTACAGAACCGTTCTAGACTCATGCAGAACTCTTTATCCAACAGACGGAAACTGATTTTCTGAAACGGGATATGAAAACGATCACCCTCGGCTTTGAGGGTAGTAAGAAACTCGTATACCAACCGGGGGTAGGTTTTCGTAACCCGAGTGCAGAGGTATTCAAGGCCCAAGAATTTTAAATGGCGTTCTACCTCGTCTTTGAATCCCAGCTTGGTCACTGCTTCTTTGCACATGTACCTTGAGGGGAGAACGCGCCTAGTAATTAGAAACTGATAATCTGCGTCCTCCTCAGGCTTGACTGTGAACTGCGTGGAAGGTACAAACGTTGGCGTTCTTGTTGCAGAAGTTCCTGCTTCAGGTGCAATGTGGTATGCCGGACGGCTGCTAGCTTTGCGTTTTGTTGGTGCCATGAGATGAAAGGAAGAATACACAGGAACTGGTCTCTGGCGAGCAGTTGCACGGCGTGTCTGTGAGATGCACGGCGTGCACCTGCAGATTTGGGGAAGCCTGAAATCTGCACGACTGCTGTACGGTTTGTGGAAAAGAAGGGGGCGATTGCGGCTGCTCAGCTCGGCGTGGAGGCAG
Organism: Alisma plantago-aquatica; assembly: GCA_963693085.1. Taxonomy (NCBI): domain Eukaryota; kingdom Viridiplantae; phylum Streptophyta; class Magnoliopsida; order Alismatales; family Alismataceae; genus Alisma; species Alisma plantago-aquatica. The sequence continues at coordinate 596,451,331 of OY856415.1, forward strand.
AGTTGCGACGGACTGTTGCAAGGGCTGCTTGGCGGCTTCTTGCTGGTTGCTGGGCGGCTTGGCTGCTTGCGGAGCTTGCTGCTTGCGGAGCTTGCTGTGGCTTGCTGCGGAGCTTGCTGCGGCTTGCTGCGAGCAGATGAGCGGGGGAGGGGGCTTGGGGTGGAAATGCACGGCCGGAAATGGAGGTGGGTTGGTGGAGGTCGGCGGCGTGCGGAAATGCACGGCCGAGCGGTAGATGGTTGCACGGCGGCTGGCGGCGGAGCAGGGAACGGGCACTCGGCGCTGATAGATCTGCTAGGGTAGAGAGTGCACGGCTGCTAGGGTTAGGGTTCTAGGCCGTGCATTCGGACTTTTATATTTCGAAATTCACTTAAAAGTGCACGGCGTGCATGGTTCCAGACAAAATTCGGACCAAATAGCTCCAGCTGCACGGCGTGCGTTTCCGATGTGCACGGCGTGCAGGTTTCCTGTAGAATTCTCATTCAAGATGCACGGCGTGCGGCATAAAGATGCACGGCGTGTTTGCTTACAGGCTTTTCATTGCTGAATTGTGTAGTGGAGTGCACGCCGTGCATTTGTGAATGCACGCCGTGCACTTTGCTATTTCTGCAGAAAATTTCAATTGGTCAGCATAAAATTATGACGGAATGAATGGAGATCAAGTCTAAATTATTACATTCATCCATGACGAGCTAATTAACAAAATTAAAGAGAGTTTTTGACTCAAACAACTTAAACAAATCTATCCTAACGTGGGGTCAACTCCCACAAGGTCCTTCGTTTAGAGTCCGGAGTAATACTCTTCAATCTTTTCATGCGTCATGGAGCGAGCAAGAGGCTCCCTTGTCTAGAATCTCAGAGGATGAATACAGCTTGCATCTTTGTCCATTCACTTTGAAATTCCCATCTTTTCCTTGTAGTTCCATAGCTCCATATGGAAAGATTTTCATTACAAGAAAGGGACCCGACCACTTAGACTTTAGCTTTCCCGGAAATAACTTCAGCCTTGAATTGAATAATAAAACTTGATCTCCTTCCTGAATGTCTTTCCTGCGGATTCTTTTGTCATGCCATGCCTTTGTTCTTTCCTTGTACAGCTTTGCATTTTCATAAGCATCGAGGCGCAGCTCTTCAAGTTCTTGCAGTTGTAGAAGGCGCTTCTCCCCAGCTTTCTTCATATCAAAGTTCAAGAATTTAATAGCCCACAGTGCCCGGTGCTCAAGTTCAAGCGGAAGATGACAAGACTTCCCATAGATAAGCTTGAAAGGAGTGGTTCCTATGATGGTCTTGTAAGCTGTGCGGTATGCCCAAAGTGCATCATCAATTTTCAAAGCCCAATCTTTTCTTGAACTGGAGACGGTCTTCTCAAGAATGTTTTTCAGCTGCCTATTTGAAACTTCCACTTGCCCGGATGTTTGAGGATGATAGGGCGTAGAGACCTTGTGGGTGACGCCATACTTGGAGAGAAGGTTGTTGAATTGCTTCTCGGCAAAATGTGTCCCTCCATCAGAGATGACAGCACGTGGAACACCGAACCTAGGAAAGATGATCTTTTGAAAGAGCTTTATTACCGATTTAGCATCGGGTGATTGGGTTGGAATGGCCTCAACCCATTTAGACACGTAATCAACAGCAACAAGAATGAAATGATACCCACATGAGGACGGGAATGGTCCCATGTAGTCAACACCCCATACGTCAAACACCTCAACCTCTAGGATAGAGTTGAGCGGCATGTCATCACGGCGAGATATACCTCCAGTTCTTTGACATTTGTCACAGGATTTGACAAAAAGATTTACATCCTTGAAGAGCGTAGGCCAATAAAAACCGGCTTGGAGAATTTTTGCAGCAGTCTTCTCTCCTCTAAAATGGCCTCCATAAGAAGAAGCATGGCATTCTGCAATGATGGTGGGAATTTCTTCTTCGATCACACAGCGGCGTATTAATCCATCACTCCCATGTTTGAATAGGAATGGATCATCCCAATAATAGAACTTTACATCGTGAAAGAACTTTTTCTTTTGTTGATATGTCAAGCCGGGTGGAAGCTGCCCTGTAGCAAGGAAATTTGCAATGTCGGCAAACCACGGTGCTTGAACGGATGATAGAGCACAGAGTCTTTCAATGGGAAGATGATCTTCAATAGGTAATGAGTCTCCCGCTGTAGTGGACAATCTAGAAAGATGGTCAGCAACGTTGTTTTCAGTACCTTTCTTGTCTCGAATTTCTAGATCAAATTCTTGTAGGAGCAGCACCCAACGAATAAGGCGCGGCTTTGCATCCTTTTTGCTCAAGAGGTATTTGATTGCAGCGTGATCAGTATAGACAATCACTTTGGAACCCACAAGATATGGTCGGAACTTCTCAAAGGCATATACAATAGCAAGCATCTCCTTCTCTGTAGTTGTGTAGTTGACTTGCGCATCATTGAGGGTCTTACTTGCATAATGAATGGCGTGGAGTTTCCTGTCTTTTTGCTGTCCTAGAACAGCTCCTACTGCATAGTCACTTGCATCGCACATTAATTCGAAGGGAGCATCCCAATCTGGAGGTTGAATGATGGGGGCTGAAATGAGAGCTTCCTTTAGCGTAGTGAAAGCTTTATTACATTCTTCATCAAAGACAAAATCTGCATCTTTTGCAAGGAGAGAACATAAGGGTTTTGCAATCTTTGAAAAGTCCTTTATAAATCTTCTATAGAACCCTGCATGTCCTAAAAAACTTCTTATGTCTTTGACTGAAGATGGGGTGGACATTTTCTCAATAGCTTCCACCTTTGCCCTGTCAACTTCAATGCCCTTGTTAGAAATCACGTGTCCTAGTACTACACCGGATTGTACCATAAAATGGCACTTCTCCCAATTTAGCACTAGGTTAACCTCTTTACATCTGGCTAAGACTAAAGACAAATTAGACAAGCATTGATCAAACGAATCGCCGTAAACACTAAAATCATCCATGAAAACTTCCATAATATTTTCAATGAAATTCGAGAAAATGGCCATCATGCACCGCTGAAAAGTGGCGGGTGCATTACAAAGGCCAAAAGGCATGCGGCGATAAGCATATGTGCCATATGTGCAAGTGAACGTGGTTTTTTCTTGATCAGGCGGGTAGATAGGAATCTGATAAAACCCGGAATATCCATCCAAATAACAAAAATAAGAATGTTTAGCAAGGCGTTCCAACATTAAGTCAATGAAAGGTAAAGGGAAATGGTCCTTGCGAGTTGCTTTATTTAGACGCCGGTAGTCAATACACATACGCCAGCCTGTGACCATGCGTGTCTGTATCAACTCATCATTGTCTCCCTTAATAACAGTTGCACCCCCTTTCTTAGGTACTACGTGAATAGCACTAACCCAGGGGCTGTCACTAATGGGATAAATAATTCCGACATCCATTAATTTTAAAATCTCTTTCTTTACCACATCAAGCATGTTTTGATTTAAACGTCTTGGTGGTTCAACGGTTGGTTTTGCATCATCCTCCATGTTTATTCTATGCATGCAGATTTTAGGATGAATGCCTTTCAAGTCATCAATTGAATAACCAATTACATCTTTATACAGGCGCAATTCAGTAAGTAATTTATTTTCTTGTTCTTTGGTTAATTCATCATTTATTATAACAGGAGATGAAGAATTTGGGTCTAGAAACGCATACCTCAGCCCCGGTGGAAGGGCTTTAAGTTCTACCTTTTTCTTTGGAGCTTCTTCATCAACCTTTTCGTCCTCACGTGGAGCTTCTTTTTTATTTGCTTGAGCTTTATAAATAGGAATAGCTCCAGAATTTTCAGAATTATTATTTTGAGCAGTCACGTCATCACAATAGTTTATCATGAAATCTATCATATCATCAACGTAATCATCCATTGGATCAACAGTATCAAATAGACAAATCTCCTTTACTTGTGCGGGTGCTTTCATGGCATCTGAAATGGAGAATTCAATTTCTTCTTTTCCCACACGTAGGGTCAACTTCCCTTCCCGGACGTCAATTAGACAACCGGCAGTCCTCAAGAAAGGTCTCCCAAAAAGAATAGGATTGCGGGGGGCCTCTACCATGTCAAGTACTACAAAATCGCATGGTATGTAGAATTTGCCAATATGTACAAGGACATCTTCTAAAACACCTCTAGGGTGTTTAAGAGAGTGATCAGCTAATTCGATAACCATCTTTGTCGGCTTTAGATCTCCAAGATGTAGTTCTTGCCATAAGGTGGTTGGAATGAGGCTAATGCTAGCCCCCAAATCTACTAAGCCTTTTTCAAAAGTGACATCGTTGATTTTGCACGGCAGTGTGAAAGGTCCCATGTCATCCAACTTTTCCGGAATAGAAGGAATGCGGTTTTGAATAATGGAGCTCACATGTTCAGAAAGCTTAACTGTTTCCACTTGATCGACTGTTCTCCTTCTAGACAGGATGTCTTTCAAGAACTTGGCATAAGAAGGCATCTCAGCAATTACATCAGTAAAAGGAAGATTAACTTGCAACTTGCTAAGAATGTCCATAAATTTTCTGAACTTGACATCGTCTTTATTATTGACAAGCCTATGAGGGAAAGGTGCTGAGGCTTTGTAAGATGGCGGGTTTTCAGATTTACCTTGCTCTTTGTGGCAATGGGGAATGGGAGGCTCTTCCTCATTAAGTACCTCTATGTCTTTCTCCTTGGGTGGTGAAGGTCTTTCAATTTCAGCTCCACTTCTTAGAATGATGGCGTTGGCTTGCTGTCTTGGATTTACCTCCGGCACACTAGGGAGAGAACCGGATTTCTGTCCTTGTTGAGAAAGAGCTTGTTGAGCTATTTGATTTTCCAGCATCTTTGTATGAGTGGTTATGTTGTCTACCTTGGCTGAAAGTTGAAGAATAGCATCTTTAAGTAGCTTATCATTCCCCCTAAACTCTTCATTTTGCTGCGTTTGTGTGTTGATAAATTTTTCCATCAAAGCCTCAAGAGAAGATCCTTGGGGCTGTTGTTGCTGCCCTTGATAACCCCGATTATTGTAACCTTGCAGATTACCTTGGCGGTTGAACTGTGATTGCTGAGGTGGTTGTTGTTGTTGCCCTTGCTGAAAATTTTGAGCATGGTTATTGTTCTTGTAGGAGAAGTTGGGATGATCTCTCCATCCTGGATTGTATTGGTTAGAATAAGGGTTGTACTGTTTGTTCCTCTGCATCTCAATCGCATTAACCTGTTCAAGATCTCCCTCCATAGTGTTGGGAGCAAAACATTGAGAAGAAACGTGCCCTGGATTACCACAAGCTTCACATGTGGCTTCTGCAGACTGAACCGGCAATGTAGTCAACTTCTCGAACTTTTGGGTGAGAACATCAAGCTTTGCAGCTATAAGATCGACGGCGTCAACAGCGTACTTTCCTCCCGGCTTTGCACTAGAAGAACTTGCATTTGATGATGAGTTGGCTCTTCTGTCACCTCCCCATTGGCAATGATTGAGTGATATATCTTCAATTATATCATAGGCCTCCCTATAAGATTTTGTCATAAGAGCACCACCGGCTGCAGCGTCTAGCGTCATCCGAGTGTTATAGAAAAGCCCGTTGTAGAAGGTCTGAAGAAGTAGCCAATTAGTGAGACCGTGATGAGGGCAAAGACGTTGAAGGTCTTTGAACCTCTCCCATGTATCATAAAGTGTTTCACCATCATTTTGAGAAAAGTTAGTGAGCTGATTTCTCAAATGAGCAGTCTTGCTTGGAGGAAAATATTTGGCAAGAAAAACATTAAGCAGCTGGTCCCAAGTTTTTATAGACTTCTTCGGAAGAGATAAAAGCCAAGTTTTGGCCTTATCCCTTAGAGTGAAGGGAAAGAGCATCAGTCGTACTCCGTCTGCAGATACGCCATTAATTTTGAAAGTATTCAAGTACTCCAGAAATTCTGCGATGTGAAGACTTGGGTCTTCATTAACGGTACCCCCGAAGCGGTTTTGTTGGATCATCTGCATCATAGAAGGAGCAATGGAGAAATTGTTCGCTTCTATGGCTGGTAGGTCGATGGCTCCACATATGTTTGTGGCCACCGGCATTGCGAAGTCCTTGAGCGGGCGGTCGTCTTCCATGACTGGAAGGCTTGGTGAAGTTTCTTCAAAGGATGAAAAAGATGGAGATGGTGATGGAGGCGGAGTAGTATCCTCTAGCTGTGATTGTTCTTTCCTCCTTGATCTTCTCAAGCTCGAGATGCTTCGCTCTATCTCAAGGTCTAACAACGGATTTGTTTGAAGACCTCGTTGCGAACGACGCATACAACCTGAAAAGTAACAAGAAAAAAATTTGAGAACACACTAAGAGGTATATGGAATTCGAAAATGATGTATAATGATCTAGTCTCGAATACTAAGTAGTACTTATTACTCCAATTTAATTACCGAAGTTCCCCGGCAACGGCGCCAAAAACTTGTTGGTGTTTACACTAACGAGTTTCAATCATGAAGATGATCTTTTACTCAACTAGCTATATCTTGCAAGTATACAAGAGTAGTTGTAGTCGAGGTCGAACACGAGGAGCTAACGATAACTTAATTGAACGCAGCAGTACTAAAGTTCAACAATCTAGATCAGTTTTAGAGGAGTAGAAAGATCTGTTCCAAAAGCATAAAAGATTTGGTTTTAACTACAAGAAATTTCAGATTTTTATCAACGAACTAAGATTACGAGGAACGTTCGAATTCAGAGTTAAAGGATCTTGGACATTAGGATTTCACTCATACGCCATAGCAAACAAAGAACAAAGCAATTTAAACATGCAAAAGATCAAGTTTCTAGGAAAAGATGTGTTACAGCTCACCTCCCGGTGTAACCGCAACGACCATAACTCAAAACAGCACTCTTGTGCATGGATTTCGTATATGATCACAAACAGATCCTCAACTCATTCTTCCCTACTCTCGTAGAAGAAGAAAGGTTGCCAAAAAGGACGTCTCCATACAAACCTACTTGTTTTCTCAAACTAAACAAGAAAGCAGAAATCATGCATATATGGCGGCCAACGATACATGCAAGAAAAAGAAATTACCGACGCCTTTAAGGTAGAGAAACAAGAAACAATTGCATTTAGTACGAAATTACTTGTTCAAAACATGCTATGGCATGGGAGTTACTCTCCCATGCCCAAGAAAAAGGATCTACTCGTCCATAACTGTGTACAACAAGATTTCTACAGAATTCTTAATGCTAGACATCGTTTTGGGGAGGAAAAGCAAAAAAGAACCAAAGGTGTAACCACAAGGGGTAAGGAATCCGGCTTTAGGACGAGACTCCCTTCCTTTAGCTGCTCCAAGACGGCCCAACTCCTCTCCCGAGAAGCTGCACGGAGTTGGAGAAGCTTTGCTGCACCTTGGGGAAGACAATGGAGAAGTGGGGAAGAAGAAATGGCTTCTTTGCTCAAGAAACCACCTTAGTTCCTCTAAAATCGCCTTGCTCTCCTCTCCTCTGCCTTTGGGACGAGAAAAACTTCCTAAATGGTCGAACGTAACCGTCCCATTCCTTCCCTCTTTCTTTTAAAATCGTGTTCTGAAAATTCGGAATTCTGAAACTGACAGGTGCACGCCGTGCACTTTGGAGGTGCACGCCGTGCACCTGCAAGGCAGTTGTAACCGGCTGATCTGTGCACGGCGTGTGTTGAGGAGTTGCACGCCGTGCAACCTTACAGGTTGTTTTCAGTAAATTCCGTCCCAGGTGCACGCCGTGCATTTTGGAGGTGCACGCCGTGCATTCTCTTTTCTGGACTGAACGGATTCCTCTGGAGTGTTGCACGGCGTGCGTCTGGAGATTGCACGCCGTGCACTTTGCTGTTTCAGCCAAATGATTCGTCTGGAATGGTGCACGCCGTGCACTTTGGAGGTGCACGCCGTGCGTTTCCCTGTTTCTGTAGAAAAATCATCTAAAATTAATCCTTTTTGTGGCAATATTGCAATACAAGTTATGGGACGTGTAGAGAAACTAAAAGATGGCAAAACTAATACAAAAGAGACTGAATTACGCTAGAAAGAACCAAATTTGTGTGTGAATATATGTAGAAAAGATGATATATGAATCGCACAACACCTTGGCCGAACACGACAGAGCTCAGGAGTAGGATAAGGACGACTATAACCTGTTGGTAAGCTTTTGATCATCTTCCACCTTAGTTTCATGGTGAAAACTGAAAATCAATGCTTGATTCTTTGTTTTCTTCACTCGATTTCCAACTCTAGCCAACTTTTTCATCCAAAAGCTTAAGAACGGACCTTGGGAAGTTTCTAGATCTCATACACCATTAAAGAACGTGGATCTTGGATCTTGGAAATCAGATTATAAGGTGGGTTATATAACTTTAACCCTTAAACATTGATATTGCATTCAATTCTCTATAATTTGTTGCTCATTTTGTTCTAGTTTGAGCTCCTTTGATTCATTGCTACAATTTCCATGAAAAGGGCAGTAGTTCTTGGATGTACGAAGGAAGATGATGATGACGTCATCTTGGACACTTTTTCCAAGAAAATGCTAGACCAAACGATTTCTATATATGTGCTCAATCGGTTTCACAAACTGTTTGGGAGCAAACAGTTTCAAAACCGTTTCGGAGTAAACGGTTTCACAAACCGTTTGGAAGTAAACGGTTTCAAAAACGTTTGAGAGTGTTGACCACAGTTGACCATTTGGAGATTTGATTATGATGATGATGTTTAATGAACAATTAATTATAATTGATTAGTTTCAAAGGATTCATTAGTTGAAGGACCATCAATCACCAAACCCTAATCGACTAAGTGCTGATTTTGAAATTGATTAAGATGATATTTTGGGTTGATTGACCCAAATAGTTTCAAAACCATTTGGGAATCACCCAAACGGTCTCAATACCATTTGGAGGTCAACCAAGACCGTTTGGAGGTCTAGGGTTGAGAATAGTTAAGTATTTGAATACCCAAAGATGTCAAATTGCATTACAATCAATAGCTCAAGTGATGGTTGATTCAATGATGCAAACCCTAAGTGAATGTCATAGATTTCAATGGTGGTTTGAGGCAAACGGTCTCAAGACCGTTTGGAGATCATCCAAACGACCTCAAGCCCGTTTGGGGGTCATTCAAGACCGTTTGGGGTCAGGTCATATCATGTAATGATGATGGTTCACTGATTTTAATTGAATAGGTTCCACAATGTCAACAGTTGATGGTTCCTCGGTTTCAAAACCCTAAGTGATGGTTTCTTGATTACCAACCCTAGTTCAATTGGGTTCAAAACCTTAATTGAAGGTCCACTAGAAGGGTGATATAGTGGTTCAGTTGAAGAATAAATTAGTGGTCCAATTGATAGTTGGTTCATGGATTGGAACCTTGAATCGATTAAGTGTTGAAGACCCTTTTTGGTCCAATCGGTTTTGAGAGGGTTTGGACCAAACGGTCTTAAGACCGTTTGAGTCCAAACGGTCTCAAGACTGTTTGGGTCCAAATAGTCTCAAGACCGTTTGAGACCAAACGGTCTCAAACTGTTTGGAGATCCAAGTTCATTCGGTTTCTATATGATTGGTCTAAATGGTTTCAAGCACCAACTTTGCTAAACGGTTTCAAACCGTTTGAACTTAATTGGTCAAGACTGTTTGAGGACTAAGTGACCAAGACCATTTGAGGTTCAAATTGGTTAAACCATTTGGACACCTAATATGATTAAAAGTCAATTAACTATTGACTATTAATGATGTAAACCAATGGCGATTATGAAGGTTAACCCTATCTATGTGTACTTAAGTGAAGAGTTAACCTAGATCAATCTTGGAGTATTTAACATCCTAGAGAGGATGAGAAGGAATTAGAATGGGAGATATGATTGATTAGTTAATAAGCCCTAATCCTCTGATTATGAATAAATGTGTAGTCAGGGTTTGATCCATATAATATGAGATCATGAAATCCTCATTGAAAAGATTGATGTACCTTGAACCTAATTTAGGACAAGGCTATGCGAAACCCTAATTGAGGGCAAAGCTGAGTGAAACCATAATATAGGGTGATGATGTAACCCTAACTTAGTGTAACAATGTAAGAAACCCTAATTTAATGGAAATTGTACATCCTAACCCTAATTTGAGTAATAAGGTGTGAGAAACCCTACTTGGATGTGAATGGTAAACCTTTACCCTAAAATGGGATAAAGGTGAATGAAACCCTAATATAGGGTAGTGCTACGAATGCTATGTGAAGCCCTATCATTGGGTGATGTGTTGTGAAATCCTAATTCACATAATACTAGGTGAAACCCTGATATAGAAGAATGTTATGTGAAACTCTAAAGAAGAGTAATACTACGTGGAATCCATATAATATATGAAAGATGCTATGTGAACATCAAACTATAAATATGGAAAATCCTATTCCTAATAATGGAAAAATGATTAATGTATTGACAAATGTAATACCTAGAGGGGTTGACAATGGATATCTTTACATTAATAGTTCCTGACTCAAGGGTGAGTCCATATCATTGGCAATGGTTGTATATTCTAAATAGGTGAATTATGACCAATACATTGCATGATGAATGTGATGATCTAGTGGATAAAGTATTAGCATGGGGAATACCCTAATACAAGCTAAGTGGATGAACTCAAGAAAGATAAAGGTGTTGAGGGAAGTGATACATCAAGATATGATAGATATCACATCCAACACCCCAATACTGATATTCATTGTTGTGTTATAAGTCCAATATAATTGGATGAGCGACACATGAGATGTGTCATGTCAATTGTTACATTGAGATGTAATGTAATTTAATAAGTGTAGGCTAACATGCCTTATGAAAAGGTTAATCTAAACTAATAAACTATGATACAATCATATTGTAGTAAAGATGAGAGAGAAACTCATACTTTGTGATTAATATTTCATTTAATGATGAGTGATGAGAATAAATAAGTATGATTGAATACTTATGTTATCAATTTTGGCTTCTAGCTATAAGAAGCAATGACATAGGGCTGATCATTACGATCTTAAGAACCTAAGTGGTCATTTATGGAAAACCGTAATGGATGGTGTTGATATGAAAGAGATACCATGAACCCTAAAAAGGGAATAGTGGTATTACTTAGTGTTGTATGGTGCTGATATGAAAGAGAAACCATGAACCCTAAAGAGGGAGTAGTGGTATTACTTCGTGTTGTATGGTGCTGATATGAAAGCATTATAACTATTATCATGAATACTAATCATGCAGGATTGATGAGATGAGGAGTATAGCCAGGTATGGGCTATGATACTCTGTATATTGAGAATGTTTTATAGGCTTTATAAGCCTTCATATGCTTGATGCTCAGTGAGAAGTAATCTAAAAATTAATGAGCCTTGTGTGTGCCATGTGATGTTTTAATTATTGAGCTTGTTTATGAGCTTTATAAGCCATAATATGCCTTATAGCTTTGAGGGTGTAATACGAGGTGATATGAGCTTTGTGTACTATTTGCAATGCTTTGTGTTGCAAGAATCATTGAGCTTTGTGCACTATGTGCAATACTTTGTGTAGCAAGATTTATAATGTCCTTGGTCAGATGACCTGAAGGTATTAAGTTACCTAATAAGTGCTAATAAGTATCCTATAATGAGTTATGGGTTCAAATACCCAGATTCTATAATCATGATGATGAACTTGTTAAGGAATGGAAATGTACTTGATGAGATGAAGGATTAAGATCCAAATACTTTGTTAAAAGAGTATGGCTATAGGCCATGACTCCACAGTGACAATGCCAGGCATTAGATATATGATCTAAGCCTGAAGAGAGTTTATGTTGTGGTAATGACTCTATAGTGAATAAATGTTATACATGTTCTTCATATTCGTTAATGAATAAGTGACCTATTCCTCTATCAAGTTATAGCTACAATGCTTAGATAAGAATATTGTTCTAATCTGTTAGATAATGAGTTAACTATTGTCAAACAATTATGATTCCTCTGTTCAGTTTTATCTTATTAAACTGCAATAATAATGTTTCTGGAGGAGAGTTATATCTCTCGCTGGGGCAATTTACAATTGTCTCACCCCCGTGGGAACCACATTTTTAGGTGGACACGGCTGAGGAGGCATGAATCCTTCAGTAGGTGAAGGACAACAATAGCAGCAGGGACAGCAGTGAAGTCTCAGGTGGAGACACTGGCTATTATGCCTTGTATAGATGTAGATAGAGTCCTATGTGTCGTCTATGTACTCTCAGGTCCTCGGAATAGTAGTCAGTGCTTTTGAGATTTTGGCTTAGTGCCTCGAGATTTTATACTGCTCGTGTTTAGTATACCAGAGCAGTTGATGCTTGTAATTATCAAAAAGAGATGATACAGGACATGTACCTCTAAACTAGAATGTAAATGTGTTACTTTGGTTCTATGTGAGAAATTTTTCTTTTGATGGATCTTTTGATAAAAAAAAGGTTTCAATTTTTAGTGATTTTCGATAATATGTTGCTCAGTGAATGCTTCCGCATTAGTTAATCATGTTTTCATGAGTTGGATGCTACAATTTAGTGGTATCAAATCTCTAGGTTTGCTGAGTCTACAGAGACATAGGAGTAAGGTTGTTGAGTCTATTCTAAGTGTCTTCCAGTTTATCTGATAGTATCTTCTGCTCACATAGGAGAAGAAGAACTTGAAGATGTCTGGACCACATGAAGAACATGCTGCTAAGAGCAGCGCTGCTGCACCAGGAGGAGGTGCTAGTGATCAGACTAGGGATGGGCCTGTACCTGAACAGCCCCAAATTGACCCAGCTGTGATAGAAATCCCAGCCCTCCATGCTCTATTTGAGAAATTCCTAACAGCCATGACACATATGGCAGACAGGATGCCACCACTTGCACCTAGGGCATCGACCCACCATGAGGGTTGTGGAGCCGACAAGACTTATGAGAGACTTTGTCAGGTTGGAGCCATAGATTATGCTGGTAGATCTGATCCAGCAGATGTTGATTTGTGGCTGACAGAGCTAGAAAAGGCTTTCAGGATCCATGATATTCCTGAAGCTGAAAAGGTAAGATATGTTGTGTACCTCCTAAAAGGGAGTGTTGGTCATCGGTGAATGATAGAGGAAGATAAGAGAGCAGGTGAAGAAATTGGATGGGAGGTATTCCGACGAGAATTCGTTAGTAGATACTTCCCTAAAACATATCTAGATGAGAAGATCTCTCAATTTGAGAGGATCAAACAAGGAAAGATGAACGTTAGCGAGTATGAAGCTAAGTTCATGGAGTTGTTGTGGTTTTTTCTGCAAATGGCAGTTAATGATGAGGAAAGAATTCAACATTTTGAGAAGGGATTGAACGCTGAATTGACCACTCATGTGTCTACTTTAGAGAACAGGGAAAGGTTTGCCACCTTTGTGGAGTCGGTAAGGAGGATAGAGAGGTCTAAAATTGAGAAATGACAGACTAGTGACAAGAAGGTGTACACTCAGTCTCAAGGACAAAGATCCGAAAGTTTTAAGAAGCTGAGATTTTCTGCATCGGAAACACCATCGAGATTCCATATCCAGATGCAATGGACGTCAAGTAGGGGTAGGGGTCGTAGTAATGCTCCAAGTAGAGCCTCCAACATAGCATCAACATCGGTGACTGGACCTCACAGACCTTATTGTGTGCCCATGATCTGTTACCAATGTAGACAACCAGGACATCTAGGAAAGGATTGTCCAGACGGGAATTCGATGATGACTCAACCCCAGGGGCAGAGTTAGCAAGGCTCACAAAAGAGGCAGTTTTCTAGTAACAATAGAGGACGTGTAAAGACGTCCCAGATAGGTCAGATAAAATAGATTCATTCTGATATTTCATTTCATGATTCTATGTGTTAAAAATAAGAAAGTAGTTATTTTTGAACTCCCTCTGACTAGTCCTATAAGGACACAAGGGAGATGAGAACTTACATCTTACTCAGTATTCCATAAAATGCTTTATAATCTCTCTTATCTGTGTGATAAAAGATGAGATATGGAAGTGATGTCTGAAGAAAATTCAGAAATGAAAAATCCTATGTGTATAATGATATGAAAAGTGAGGAACATGATAGTAAATAAAGTGCATACTACCTAATCTCAATACTTGTATACCCTGGCCAGGTATATGATTATTGAAGATAAGGCAAGTATGAAACTCTTAGATTGTTATCTTTTTTATTACTCTGATCAAGTAGTCATTCTGAAACAATCTAGAGAGTATAATGAAATTAAATAGGAAAAGCTAAGTGAGCATTCCCAATTAAATAGGAAAAGCTAAGCGAGCATTCCCAATTAAAAAAGAATAGCTAAGTGAGCATTCCCAATTAAATAGGAAAAGCTAAGTGAACATTCCCAATTAAATAGGAAAAGCTAAGTGAGCATTCCCAATTAAAAAGGAATAGCTAAGTAAGCATTCCCAATTAAATAGGAAAAGCTAAGTGAACATTCCCAATTAAATAGCAAAAGCTAAGTGAACATTCCCAATTAAATAGGAAAAGCTAAGTGAGCATTCCCAAATAAAAAGGAATAGCTAAGTTAGCATTCCCAATTAAATAGGAAAAGCTAAGTGAACATTCCCAATTAAATATTAAAAGCTAAGTGAACATCAACAATTAAATAGGAATAGCTAAGTGAGCATTCCCAATTAAAAAAAAGGAATAGCTAAGTGAGCATTCCCAATTAAATAGGAAAAGCTAAGTGAGCATTCCCAATTAAATAGGAAAAGCTAAGTGAACATTCCCAATTAAAAAGGAATATCTAAGTGAGCATTCCCAATTAAATAGGAAAATCTAAGTGAGCATTCCCAATTAAAAAGGAATAGCTAAGTGAGCATTCCCAATTAATAAGGAATAGCTAAGTGAACATTCCCAATTACATAGAGTTGCTAAGTGAACTTTCCCAAACAAATAAAGGATTGCTGAGTGGATTATCTATGTTAGATATATATGTTTCTCTTTTGATAAATGCTCTTGGGTTACAATATGAGTATGTTCTTTTATGTTTCTTCCTTTCAAATAATATGGACATCATATGTTAGGGGTTTATACTCTGCATAAACATAAACATTGATAAGGTTGAATTAGTGAAAGGAACTTTGTGTAGATTACAGATCTATGGTATCTCCATGACATTAAGAAGTTATGTGGAGACTTGAGGGTATGATAAATGAATAAATGTGACCCTCCTTTTTCCTGGGATTTCGGGGACAAAATCCTTGTTAGGGGTTTATAACTTGTAACATCCCTGACCTGGGTTATGTTTTAACCCTAGGTGTTTTGCTTAATAAAGTTTATTAGATGCTTGCTTTTATTTCTTGAAAAGTAATTAAGGCTCAAGAGGAACTTATATTTCAATTTCAGTCCTTTTTCAATAATGTTGAAACATTATTTTGTTAATTTTGGACTAAAGTGCAAATTACCCAGGTTGAGGGGTTAACTTGAAAATTGTACATGAAAAAAGGTTCCTCTGATCTTTATGCATCATAAGAATGAATATGATGTAGTGTTATGGTTTTCACAAACTTGGGCACCAAGATAGAGCTTGTTGGACAATATTTGAGCATTAAAAGCTAGTTTTGGTGTAATGTGCAATTTACCCAAAATCTAGAGTTCAATATGCAAAATACCACACCTAGAGGGTCCCTCATGTTTCTTGCCATCAAGGAAAGCAAATAAAATGAGAGGGGAGCCTCATTTGAATTATCTTGGAGGAGAGAGATAATCTTGATATTAAAATAATCAAGATTTAAGCATAAATGGAACTTTAATTCAATTTAATGCAAAAAGAAATATATTAATTGAGGATCTCTTCAGCCAAAAGTTGAGGGATGAATATGCAAAGTGTTGTACGATCTTGTGCCTTCCCATGGCACGAAAAGATCTTGGTTTAGTGGAAGCCCACTCACATTAACATAATAAAAAGTAATATCCACTAAAAGTTGGATATTAGTATAAAATTCATTAAGGTGCTTAATTCCTTTTCCTTTAATTCTTGGATAATGAAGAGGTTTTGCAAGATAATGAAGGTGTCTTCGTGGTCAAGGAATTGAGGGGGAAGTGGTGGAAATAATTTTGGAAATAAAGGAATTAATTTCATTTTCTCTTTCCTTGGAAATTCCTTATCCATATCTCTTTTCCTATCCACTTAAGGATCTTTCTAGAAATTTCTTTTCTCATCTTGCCTTGGCAGACCACGAGAGAGATCAGGAGCAGGACAAGGACGACTCTAACCTGTTGGTAAGATTTTGATCATCTTCCATCATGGTTTCATGGTGAAAACCCAAAATCAATGCTTGATTCTTTGTTTTCTTCACTCGATTTCCAACTCTAACCAACTTTTTCATCCAAAAGTTTAAGAACGGACCTTGGGCAGTTGCTAGAGCTCATCCACCATTAAATAACGTGTAGTTTAGAGCTTGGATATCAGATTATAAGGTGGGTTATATAACTTTAACCCTTAAACATTGATATTGCATTCAATTCTCTATAATTTGTTGCTCATTTTGTTCTAGTTTGAGCTCCTTTGATTCATTGCTGCAATTTCCATGAAAATGGCAGTAGTTCTTGGATGTACGAAGGAAGATGATTATGACATCATCTTGGACACTTTTTCCAAGAAAATGCTAGACCAAACGGTTTCTATATATGTGCTCAATCGATTTCACAAACCGTTTGGGAGCAAACGGTTTCAAAACTGTTTGGGAGTAAACGGTTTCACAAACCGTTTGGAAGTAAACAGTTTCAAAAATGTTTGAGAGTGTTGACCACAGTTGACCATTTGGATATTTTATGATGATGATGATGGTTAATGAACCATTAATTATAATTGATTAGTTTCAAAGGATTCATTAGTTGAAGGACCATCAATCACCAAACCCTAATCGACTAAGTGTTGATTTTGCAATTGTAAGATGATATTTTGGGTTGATTGACCCAAACGGTTTCAAAACCATTTGGAAATCACTCAAACGGTCTCAAGACCGTTTGGAGGTCAACCAAGACCGTTTGGAGGTCTAGTGTTGAGAATGGTTAAGTATTTGAATACCCAAAGATATCAAATTGCATTACAATCAATAGCTCAAGTGATGATTGATTCAATGATGCAAACCCTAAGTGAATGTCATAGATTTCAATGGTGGTTTGAGGCAAATGGTCTCAAGACCGTTTGTAGATCATCCAAACGACCTCAAGACCGTTTGGGGGTCATTCAAGACCGTTTGGAGTCAGGTCATATCATGTAATGATGATGGTTCACTGATTTTAATTGAATAGGTTCCACAATGTCAACCATTGATGGTTCCTCAGTTTCAAAAACCTAAGTGATGGTTTCTTGATTACCAACCCTATTTCAATTGGGTTCAAAACCCTAATTGAAGGTCCAATTGAAGGGTGATTTAGTGGTTCAATTGAAGAATACATTAGTGGTCCAATTGATAGTTGGTTCATAGATTGGAAACTTGAATCGATTAAGTGTTGAAGACCCTTTTTGGTCCATTCGGTTTTGAGAAGGTTTGGACCAAATGGTCTTAAGACCGTTTGGTTCCAATGGTCTCAAGACTGTTTGGGTCCAAACGGTCTCAAACCATTTGGAGACCCAAGTTCATTCGGTTTCTATATGATTCGTCTAAACGGTTTTAAGCACCAACTTTGCTAAACGGTTTCAAACCGTTTGAACTTAATTGGTCAAGACCGTTTGAGGACTAAGTGACCAAGAACTTTTGAGGTTCAAATTGGTTAAACCATTTGAACACCTAAAATGATTAAAGGTCAATTAACTACTTGATTATTAATGATGTAGACCAATGGTGATTATGAAGATTAACCCTATCTATGTGTACTTAAGTGAAGAGTTAACCTAGATCAATCTTGGAGTATTTAACATCCTATATAGGATGAGAAGGAGATAGAATGGGAGAGATGATTGCTTACTTAATAAGCCCTAATCCTCTAATTATGAATAAATATGTAGTCAGGGTTTGATCCATAATATGAGATCATGAAATCCTCATTGAAAAAAGATTGATGTACCTTGAACCTAATTTAGGACAAGGCTATGTGAAACCCTAATTGAGGGCAAAGCTGAGTGAAACCATAATATAGGGTGATGATGTAACCCTAACTTAGTGTAACAATGTAAGAAACCCTAATTTAATGGGAATTGTACATCCTAACCCTAATTTGAGTAATAAGGTGTGAGAAACCCTACTTGGATGTGAATGGTAAACCTTAACCCTAAAATGGGATAAAGGTGCATGAAACCCTAATATAGGGTAGTGCTACTAATGCTATGTGAAGCCCTATCATTGGGTGATGTGTTGTGAAATCCTAATTTCACATAATACTAGGTGAAACCCTGATATAGAAGAATATTATGTGAAACTCTGAAGAAGAGTAATACTACGTGGAATCCATATAATAGATGAAAGATGCTATGTGAACCTCAAACTATAAATATGGAAAATCCTATTCCTAATAATGGAATAATGATTAATGTATTGACAAATGTAATACTTAGAGGGGTTGACTTTGGATATCCTTACATTAATAGTTCCTGACTCAAGGGTGAGTCCATATCATTAGCAATGGTCGTATATTCTAAATAGGTGAATTATGACCAATACATTGCATGATGAATGTGATGATCTAGTGCATAAAGTATTAGGATGGGGAATACCCTAATACAAGCTAAGTGGATGAACTCAAGAAAGATAAAGGTGTTGAGGGAAGTGATACATCAAGATATGATAGATATCACATCCAACACCCCAATATTGATATACCTTGATGTGTTATAAGTCCAATATAATTAGATGAGTGACACATGAGATGTGTCATGTCAATTGTTACATTGAGATGTAATGTAATTTAATAAGTGTAGGCTAACATGCCTTATGAAAATGTTAATCTAAACCAATAAAATATGATACAATCATATTCTGGTAAAGATGAGAGAGAAACTCATACTTTGTGATTGATATTTCATTTAATGATGAGTGATGAGAATAAATAAGTATGATTGAATACTTATGTTATCAATTTTGGCTTCTAGCTGTAAGAAGCAATGACATAGGGCTAATCATTAATAATATGATCTTAAGAACCTAAGTGGTCATTTATGGAAAACCCTAATGGAGGGTCCTGATATGAAAAAGATACCATGAACCCTAAAAAGGAATAGTGGTATTACTTAGTGTTGTATGGTGCTGATATGAAAGAGAAACCATTAACCCTAAAGAGGGAGTAGTGGTATTACTTGGTGTTGTATGGTGCTGATATGAAAGCATTATAATTATTATCATGAATACTAATCATGCAAGAATGATGAGATGAGGAGTATGGCCAGGTATGGGCTATGATACTCTGTATATTGAGAATGTTTTATAGGCTTTATAAGCCTTCATATGCTTGATGCTCAGTGAGAAGTAATATAAAAAATTAATGATCCTTGTGTGTGCCATGTGATGTTTTAATTATTGAGCTTGTTTATGAGCTTTATAAGCCATAATATGCCTTATAGCTTTCAGGGGGTAATAAGAGGTGATATGAGCTTTGTGTACTATGTGCAATGCTTTGTGTAGCAAGAATCATTGAGCTTTGTGTACTATGTGCAATACTTTGTGTAGCAAGATTTATAATGTCCTTGGTCAGATGACCTGAAGGTATTAAGTTACCTAATAAGTGGTAATAAGTATCCTATAATGAGTTATGGGTTCAAATACCCAGATTCTATAATCATGATGATGAACTTGTTAAGGAATGGAAATGTACTTGATGAGATGAGGGATTAAGATCCAAATACTTTGTTAAAAGAGTATGGCTACATGCCATGACTCCACAATGACAATTCCAGGCATTAGATATATGATCTAATCCTGAAGAGAGTTTATGTTGTGGTAATGACTCTATAGTGAATAAATGTTATACATGTTATTCATATTCCTTAATGAATAAGTGACTTGTTGCTCTGTCAAGTTATAGCTGAAATGCTTTAAATAAGAATATTATTATAATATGTTAGATAATGAGTTAACTGCTGTCAAACAATTATGATTCCTCTGTTCAGTTTTATCTTATTAAACTGCAATAATAATGTTTTTGGCGGAGAGCTATATCTCTCGCTGGGGCAATCTACAATTGTCTCACCCCCGTGGGAACCACATTTTTAGGTGGACGCAGACGAGGAGGCAGGGATCCTTCAGTAGGTGAAGGACAGCAGCAGCAGCAGTAGGGACAACAGTGAAGTCTCAGGTGGAGACACTGGTTGTGATGCCTTGTATAGATGTATACAGAGTCCTATGTGTCATCTCTGTACTCTCAGGTCCTCGGAGTAGTAGTTAGTGCTTTCGAGATTTTAGCTCAGTGCCTCGAGATTTTATACTACCTGTGTTTAGTTTACCAGAGCAGTTGATTCTTATAGTTCTCAGAAAGAGATGATACAGGACATGTACCTCTAAACCAGAATGTAAATGTGTTACTTTGGTTCTATGTGAGAAAATTTTCCTTTGATGGATCTTTTGATAAAAAGGTTTTATTTTTTAGTGATTTTCGATAATCCGCTGCTTAGTGAATGCTTTCGCATTAGTTAATCATGTTTTTGTGAGTTGGATGCTACGCATACACTCATTCATGTTATTGTTGGGGTGGAATCAAGGACAAAAGGAGGCCAATGAGTCTAGAAGACCAAGGAAGATGATGCCAAGGACGATATCCAACCCATCTGGAGTCTAAGGAGCATGAGCAACCTCTCTTCTCTGAGCTAAATATCTTCTTATCCTTTCTTCTATTATTATCATCCATTTCTATACAAATGATGCATTTCCATCTTTGTTCGGTGCCAACTATACTTGTCCATTACTTGTTGAGCTCTTTTTTCCTTCTATGTAGCATGTTTCTTGATATGCTTATGTACTTTTCCCCTAATCAAGTAGTTTTCTTCTAGATCTAGCATGTTTTCTTTTCTATATTCTCTATTTGGTTGTGATCATGGGTTTGGTTGAACCTTCTTTTTATACCAAGATTGAGAAATTTGTTGTGGAAATAGGTAGAGGAGGTAGTTTGGATCGAAGTCCAAGAGGAATACGTCCATGGGAGGATTTGTATGGAACATGGTAGGAGAGATCTAACCCAGAGCTATGTATTTGATCACATTCAAATGAATTCGACTGCATTCATCTAAAAGTGACAGCACTCATTTGAATACAACCGCATCCATAGCCTATATTCCATGCATATTCTCTATTTTTCCTAACATCTTTGAATATTCTAAACCCGCAAGGGTATATAGAATATTAAGGGGCATTGATCCATTATCCTCAGGAAGAATTGTGGATCATCGATGGGGTTTTAGTCACACTGTGTGAGAGCGAGTGGGATGACCCTCATAGGAATAGCTACCATGATGTATATTGTGTCTGGATGTTAGTTTCTTGCTAGGGTAGGGTAGGCTAAGAGTAAGCATATTTTCTACCCACCGCCTATTTACCCTTATCTGCTTTACCCGCATCTAAAGAAGGTACGACAAAAGGAGAATCTTTACCCATTTACCCATCAATATAAGGCTAAATGATAAATTTTAGATTGTAATATAATTATCAATGCTTATAAGAACCCCAATAAGCCTCACCACTTCTTTCCTCATTTGTATGATTCCAAAATATTTATTAAATAACATGTAACATGTCACACTTTTATCATCATATATTACAAAAAAAGTAATTCTCCAATAAAAAAATATATAGATAAATGGTTAGACCTTTTTGTAAAAATAAAATATTAAGTTAAATATTAGTATTTTCTATGTATATTATTGTCACCACTATCTAAAATTAGTTTTAAGAGTATCTTGTGTTTGATGTAGTGAATATCATATGAATATAATTAAAAATATTGTATTTGTATCTTTATGTTGTCTTGCCCATTTCATCCTATTACCCTACTCTTTATCATGTAGGTAAACATGTGTGCATCAGGATACGGTAAATATTTTTAAGAAAAAGATAATTAACCTACCCCCTACCTACAACTTTGACGTGAGTAAAAGTAAGTGTAGACCTTTACCCTACTCTACTCTGTCAATTTATAATCTCATGTGTAGGTACATTAGTGGACAACGAATCAAGACGACCATATTCAAGAATTTGAATTTGAGAATAGCTTAGAATGGCAGGTTGTCCTCTGCGACAGGTTTTGCATGATCTTAGATACATTGGATGCATATATTTTTACTTTTTTATACCATCTTTTATAGTAAGAAATGATTGTACTTGAATTATCATGTAACTTTATAATAATTTTGTTATGTTTCTTATAAACTTTCATAGGTATACCATTTGAAAATGATAAAAATCTTCCTTTAGAGGACTCAGTAAATGAGTCAATTTTGGTATTATTTTGCTAGTTTGGAGGATATGAGAGATGATCAAGCTCAGAGAACACAAAAATAGTGTTGATGGTCATGGGTTACGACATATCTGGAGAAGAAACCAGTTTGGAAACAATCAATCTTAAGAAGGAAGATGAAGAGATAAGGCAGTAAATGAGGAAGATATCATACTATGATGATGGCTAAATAAACTTACATTTTGACTTAGCTCGAAAAACCGACCTAAGAACAGTCGGGAAGGAGCAGAACCTAGTTTCAAGAGTCAAGATTACAGAGAATGCGTAGCCGAACTTAGAGAGAGAAAGAGCTGGGAAGCTTGTATATGTATGCTAGACTAACCAGACGTGAGAAGAAATAGTAGTAGAATGGCCTTTATCATCTGGAGGCATGCATTGTAACGGATTAAGGATTTGATATGTTGCGCAAACATATATCATAATCCTTCTTTGAATTTATATGAGGCGTGCTGCTCTTATTAAATTTTACTTTTACAGTTGAAAATGGTTCCAATTATATGCATCTTTGCACTCTCATGTGAGATCCATATACAATTTGAGGTTTCATGCATGGGCGTACACATGATATGTTGAATGATTCGTCTACATAGGAGGCGTCATAAATAGAGAACTGCTCATGTTAAGAAATAAAAAAAGGCTTACATTGTGTAGATAAGATTGGGTTTAAATCTTAGAAAAAAGTTGACACTATGACTGAGAGAGAGAGACCGAGTTGAAGATAATTAAAGAAATACTCTCGTGACACATACCCAATTGAGGTTTTTATGAACTTGTTGACATGTTTGAGCAACGAGTAGTATTGGAGATTATATAATCGTATAGCAAGATGTAGGAATACTTGTCCAACCAAGTCTTCCAGCCAGCGATGCTGGTCCAGCTTTCCTTGCTGGAGGCCCGGAGGAAATTTGTGGGCTCAATGCGCCTGGAGCATTTAAAAGTGCCCGGTTGTGTGGTGTTGGATGGGATACTTTTCGTCAAGTCAAAGATCTCTGTGATAGGATTTATCGTCAAACTCAAAGGAATGGCGTTGTAATCTAGGGTGATTTTTTATTCAAAAAAGATTACATGTTGAGGGGGTGTTTTGTCAGATTATGCTGAGAGAAACCTCGGCTGGCTGTCCTAAAAACCCTTGTTGCAGATCCATATGCACACTGATACGAATACACCAAAAAACCCTCCTGAAAATCTATGTACAAAGTGAAACACATGTTTTAGGGATGGACGGCTGGGATTTCTCCCAGCACGTCCTCACACCGTAGCTGGATTGGTTTTCGTTGGTATCAGGTATGCTGACATCAAGTGTACGCTTAGTTAATAATTTTCCTACATTTTAGAAAGAAACTATTTGTACTGCTCACATCATTGAGATTAGAGATTGTTTAAACTCGAAGGCTTTCGACTCATCCCGTCTCCGGCTGACGAGTTAGAGAAGAAAACTTTGTACGGTTTTAGATTGCGTATACGAATTTCTTTGAGGTCACGGTACTTGATGTGCCTAACCACAATGCCAAATGGTTTATCTTTAGTTTCTGTAATCCGGTCTCACGCTTATAATTTCTAATTTTCTATCATTTATGCGATTACTATTTATCCAAGAAAGAAAGTGCCTCTCCTCTACCATGCAAACGCGGCGTCCGTGCTATCATTCTCAGGCCGCACTCACGTATGCGATGTTGACTAGTTGCAAGCTTCCAGCATTTTGGCTACGAAATAGATCTCCTCATGCGCATTGGGCGTCAAACGCAACTCACGCACGGAAGAAGAGCTGTATTGTTAGAGGAAAGGCTGATTTGGAGTGATGACGTGGCGGGTTTTAATTAGATGGGTTGGTAAAGATTGTGCAATATGAACATAAATTTATTTTGCTTATAATTTTTGAACGGTGATGAATTTTTTGATAAAATAAAAACCATTGGATTTGTTACGAAAAATACATTCAAACAAGACCAATATTGATATATTTTTAATAAAAAAAATATAAAAATAATATGAATATGTGATTCTAGGTGCGTCAATTAACCATCTTTGGATGTCGTTAGCCACTTATGAGGGTCAATAAGTTATTATTGGGCGTGAAGTACCCTTATACCTTATTTAATGCGTACAACCATATTTGGGCGTGATTAAGTTATTCTTAGGTGTCAAACAAACCTATTTGAGCAATATTTTTATACTTTTAGATGTCAATGAACTCTTTCGGACATCAATTAACTATTTTTGGGTGTCAATAGCCATTTATGGGCATCATTATACTTTTGGGTGTCAATGAACCATTTTGCGTGCCATTAAGTAATTCTTAAGTGTCAAACAAACATATTTAGGCACCATTATATTATTTTGGTTGTCAATG
Source organism: Alisma plantago-aquatica (assembly GCA_963693085.1). Lineage (NCBI taxonomy): Eukaryota > Viridiplantae > Streptophyta > Magnoliopsida > Alismatales > Alismataceae > Alisma > Alisma plantago-aquatica. The sequence continues at coordinate 596,476,063 of OY856415.1, forward strand.
CCTTATCTGGCGTCATTTTTATACTTCTGGGTGTCAATGAACCATTTTAGGTGTCAATTAATCATTTTTTAGTGTCAATTAATCTTTTTTGGTGTCAATAACTATTTATGGGCGTCATTGCATCCAAAAATGACTAAATAGCGCCCAAAAATTGCTAAAATTCTTGAGCGTCATACAAACCTATATGTGTATTGTTACATTATTTTTCGTTGTCAATACCTTATTTGGGCGCCATCTTTATACTTCTGGGTGTCAATGAACCATTTTGGGTGTAAATTAACCATCTTTGGGTGTCAGTAGTCATTTATGTGCGCCCTTGTGTTGTTTTTGAATGTGAATTACCTTAAGCGTTTGGTTGTCAATTACTTTAGATGTGATATAGTATGTACAATATTTACATGGGCGTCATTTTTATATATTAGGTGATAATTAACTATTTCTAGGCGTTAATGAACCATCTTTGGGTGTCAATTAACATATATATATATATATCATTTTTGTATTTTTTTTCTCAAAATATGATAACATTAGGCTTGTTAGATTGCATTTTTCGTAACGAATCCAATACTTTTTATTTCATTAAAAAATTCATTACGGTTCAAAAGTTATAAGCGAAACAAATTTATTTTAGCTATTACATAATTTCAAAAAAAATACCCAATCATCATATGCCACATGGAGGCGGTTTGGGAGCTGGTTTCAGCTGCGCGTGAGGGCACACATGATGGGCGTGAGCGTGAAGAAAGTTTTGTACGATTTGTGGCCCACCTCCATGTAAATCCGGATATGTCATTCAACAGTCCAATACATAAAAGAAATCATGTACTAAATATGGATAAATTCTAGCACAACCGGTCATCCACTTGCTTCCTCACTCGGTTTTGAGAATGGCGCTGGTTAGACCTATCAAATTGGGTCAAAATACACGAGCGCCCAAGTGTCGGCCCATATAAATTGAGTTTAAGGATAAAATTTGTCACCCACAGAAAATCACCCAAGCTCATACCCACCCTTTTATATAACGGGCTTCACGGGTGACCCATAGGCACCCACAGTGGCACAGTTGATTGAAGTCAATATATTTATATACGTATTATATACCTACTTAAGAGTTGTTGTCTATTTTGTACAAGTTATATCTTTAACTTTCACTACAACAATTGTATTCTCTTTATTTCATATTCACAATAGACAACAAATACATATATTATTAATAACGTATAGTTTTAATGAAAATTTATTTGCTACTTTTTATAATATTTTATGTATAAAACATACATGGTTCTTTCTTATTTTACGGTGAAATACAAAAACTATTTGCTATTTGTTTTTCTTTTAAATTCATGTAAACATAAAATGACAAGTAATCAATTAGTTCAACGTCAAATATACTATATTTGATGGTTGCAGTATATTTAACGTCACAAAATAGTTATGAGTTGTTTTAACTATCATTTTTAGCATTGAGGGAAGCAACTAACAACTTATTGTTGATTTGAAACATTTTATATGGGTATATGCGGGTTAACCCGCAACCTGCTGTGTCAGATTTGAGTGTGTTTTTCTTCCACCTGTTTAGAATTGTATCTTTTTGACCTGTACCTGCCAAACCCGCACCCGCGACCAACCAATCCAAACGTAACCCACCCAACCGTTTGACATGTCTACCACTAGTCAATCCACTTTTCCGGACAACAATAATTCTCTTTCTACAAAAATCTAAGAGGAGAGAAGTAAAGAAAACACTACTACAGAACCTACCTTTAGTGTCGGTTATTTAAAGCCTTTAGTGTCGGTTTATAAGCGACACCTATGTGGGCGACACTAAAAGTCCAACCATTGGTCGTCGGTTCCATAACCGACACCCAAACTCTTCGCGCTCCACCGAAAATGCGCCATCATGGGACTATAGGTGTCGGTTATTAGGTAAGAACCCGACAACCAAATCCTTCGCGCCACAGAAAGGGCGCCATGTTGGGCACCATCAGTGTCGGTTATCTACAAATAACCGACAACCAAGCCCTTCGCGCCACACGAAATAGTCGTCGGTAATTTGTAAAAACCCGACACTATAACATTATGTGTCGGTTAGTTACAAATAACCGAAGACTATTGGTTTTTTTTTGCTGTCAGTCTGCAGACCTGCTGTGGCTGGTCGCAGGATGAGAAACCTATTCAGTTCAGTTATGAACTGCAGGTTTTACGACATCCATTGATATCAGCCGACAACAGGCCGCAAACATGCAAAATTAACAATAATAAAATAGCACATGCATATAGCAATGCAACCTGCAGTTCCATTTTATTTTCACACATTTATAAACATCCACACATGCTATAAATCTGTAGTTCCATTGATTCACATTCACACATGTAGACTTCATATAGCAACCAACACTTTCATTCATTTTCATTCAAACACATGTAGAAACATCCAAACATGTAGAAACATTCACACACATATTATAATTCAGAAATTCATTTACAAAGTATCATTGTTTAGTCATTATTCACTATCAGGATCCCAATTATATTTTAAAGCCCTCACTAATTGTATGGTTGTTGCCCATTCTTCTACTACTTCATTTAATTCTCCCATCGTATAGGGCTCATGTACATCTGGTAAGTCCTTTCCTGTATTGGGGTCCATTTTAAACACCTGTAAAGAGAATGATGTATATATATAATTAATGAGCTATAAATAAGATTGATATATTTCATATTATCTCTTGTCAGCTATATAATACCTCAGCAATACAATCGATGTCCATTGCGGCATTTTTGACAAGTATGTGCATATATCGCATGACATAGTATCCACATGCCCATCCGTTGTCTTGTGTAGCACACTATAAATTCAAACATACAAAATATTAAAAAATACAACTAATTAAGCATTGTTCACATCAATAATATATACATATATTGCAGTAGGGAACCTACATTCATGTTCTTCCAAATTATTTTCTGGTTCTTTTTCGTGGGGACCTTTCCTCCAGCCTTTTTGTACTCCTCAAAACCCCTACATGTTAATGTAACACAGAACATTGCAATTAAATAGTAATGTAATAACATATGTTAACGGATATGAAAAATGAAATATTTCTCACCGAAATATTGCCATTTTCATTTTGTGTCCGAATCTTGTATTCAATTTACACCCCTTAGGATCTAGATAATACACAGTGAACGTCTCGGGGGCAATAACCAATAACTCCCAATGCTGACCACTAGAGGAAAAAAAGTTATAAATTAATAACTCAAAATTTACAATAAAATGTAATTTTCTTAAGTCCAAATTATAATAAGCAAGGTAAACTTACTCTACATTGAATGGAGCCATTATCACCGTCTTCTTTTTTACAGCAAAATTTGAAAAAGCCTCACAGCAGTATTGTTGAACTGATGTAGGGTCTTTAGCTACTAGACTAATCAAGGATGGAATCAAAAACCCTACATGTTCGAATCCAAAATCTGCACATATGTTGTCTAAGTAGCTGTAAAATATGTATTAATTACGCATGCATTAATAAATAAGAAACCAGATCACCAGATCATACACAAGGTATATGGATGTATAAAGAATATCTCACCTTATCCATAGCTGTATCACAGATTTATTTAGCCAATCATATCGAAACATCTCCAAAATATCTTGTATAAATATTTTTATTTCGTATGACTGACCTGTAGAATCTGAATCAGAAGAAACAGTTATAGGGGAGTATATATCATGTTCCCCTAACCATACTGCCATACCCCTACAGTTAGGACCTAACGGGACAGGTAGGCCCTGTGGAACCCAACTAGATAATGCAGGAGGTGGAAGTGGAGTCCTAGATGTTGTGGGTGTCTTCTTTTTAACCTGTATATATATATATATATATATATAATAATTTCAGATCAACTGTCAGCATATACAAACACTAACAATTGAACGTAATGTAAATTTACCACACCTTTTCAGTAAATAAGACATACGCTTTTTCCCACAATATCACTCCGCCTACTGCCTCACCAAGCGTTTCACAATCTGGGTGGGCATATGGTAGTGGAAGTTCTAGAAATTGGGGGAATATATGTATCGGGCTCACCCGAATACAACCAGCTGGTACTGGAGACCCGTGACACGTTTCCCCTGGTAGGGATGGGTAAGCCGACGCCTCTGCCACGACATATTCTTTACTTTTTAGACGGCATGGCTTCAACCCCTACAAATTTTTGTGTAAAGAATGTTATATACATATATACATATCATCTTTTTTTAAACGACTACACTGTCATATATACGTATCATCTTGAATTAAAAAACTAGTTACTATGTCATAAAAATACTTACAGTGGATGTGCTAGGTGGTGGGTCTACAGGATTACTCCCAACCTCTGCAGTAGGAGTAGGAGTAGAGGTTGCAGTACGTATTGTCTGGTGAGTGGCAGTCTGAGATGCCTGCCACTTTTGCATTGCTTCTTCGAGTTTCCTGTCAAATAGCTTATCCACCTATACATGGATAAAAGAAACGTCAAATTCTAATTTTTGAATTCTCTTTTACAAGAACATCTACAAGGGAAAAATATGTTACCTATTCTTGTGAAAGTCCCGCTTTTGGGACATGTTTGCGCTGGGATGGCCCAAAAAAAGCTTTGATGCCCACACCAGCGCATGCAGCCCTAACACGTTCAGGATGCTCTGGGTTACCCAGAGCAACTGTCAATTCATCCCTTGTGCCCTCAGGGATGAACTTTCCTTGTTTCCTCAGCTCGTGCAGCTCCCGCTAATCGCCAAAATAAAAATTTGTACTTAAGTAAACAACACAAATAATCAATATTCGAATGATTGTTGTAAGAGTTGTATTTTACCATTTTTGCAGCCGCCGCAGCAGTTGCGGCCTTAGTTAATTCTCCCTTCTTATTTTGCCTCCCAGCTATCCAGACATCATGGCGAGGCAGAGGTGTGCTACCTATGGTAGAGGACTCCTGAGTAGCAGTAGACTGAGCAGCAGCAGCCTCAGCCTGTAGTCTTTGGCAAACGCCTGCATATCCTCTTGGACCCATTGTGTGGTCGTACACATTCATCGCACGCCTTGCTTTTTGTGCATCACTGAGGGCCTAGTTAGTATGCACATTAATGATTTGGTTAGTAACACTAAATGTTAATCTTGAATAAGTGAATACAACATATATTAATTAATGAGATTGAGACTGACGCCTAATACCTTGAATTCATTAGTTTGTCTTGAAACGACAAACGCGTCCCATTCTTCTTTGTCCAGGAAGTTCCACTGTTCAGTGGCTGTCTTCTTCCTCTTGTCGGCTTCTTTTATGTATTCTCTGGTGAGATTTGTCCTATAGTTCCTTAGGACTCTCCCACAGTGTTGCATCACGCATTTACGATGCAGCTTTTCATCCAATGCAAATATACTCTGCAAAATAGAATTGCTATTAACTAGTATCCAAAAATTTAGTAATCTACAAAATAGAATTGCAAATTAATAATAACTCACGCATAAATCCCTCCATATTGTGTCTTTCTTCTCCTTAGAAACGTTATGCCAAGAATCTAAGTGACAACCGCAATGGCTACGAGTAACATATCCAAGATATGAAATAAATGAATTGCGATTCACACCACATGCATTTCCTGCATTATCAAAATCCACAACAAGTTTGGGTCCATTGCCCTTTTGCGCAATTAACTTCTTCATCATAGTGATGCCCCTTCTCTTGTCAACTTTTTGTTGTTCTTGATCAAGTGCCTCAAGTGTTTCACATGGTACCTGTGCATCATCAACCTAAAATTTGACAAAATAATTCACATTTACAAGATATAACTATAAATGGACATATAGATATAAATATATGATATATTTTTAAAACCTACATTGTGAGGCGGCGCATTGATGTCCTCACCCTCACGGTAGTCATCAAGACGGTCATCAGGAGAATGGTCAGCCATCTGCAAATTCACATTGTAAAGTAATTCACATTATAAATTAAGCTCACATTATAAATTAAGAAAATTTCGGCAGCATTTGGACGGGTTTTTAGGCCAACAAATAATGTGTTGTCATTCTTATACTTTAATCATCTACTTATTTAACTTTAGTTATCAACTGTTTAACTTTAATTATCAACTGATTTGATTATATTATATTTATTCATCTACTATTTGTATTCATTTATGTACTGATTTGAGAATTGATTAATCATCACTGATTTATAATTTAATATTAGTTAATCAACTGATTTGTATTTATTCATCTACTTATTTGTATTTATTCATGTACTGTTTTTTATTTAGCTATTTACTATTTGAATTTATTTATACTGCTTCTGAAATTATGTAAGAATCTACTGATGTAACTTTATTTATCAACTGATTCATATTTACTTTTCCACTTATGTATTTATTCATCTACTTATTTGTTTTTATTTATTACTGTTTTTATTTAGTTATCTATTGATTTGTGTTTATTTAAGTAATAATTTTGATATCATTTAATCATCTACGGATTTAACTCTATTACTGTATTTATTGTATTTTATTCATCTACTATTTGTATTTATTTATGAGCTGATTTAGGAATTATATAATCATCTACTGATTTATATTAGTTTATCAATTGATTTGTATTTAATGTATTTATTCATCTACTAGTAATAAAAATGGTTGTCTTTCTTTCTAGTGATATAACCTAAATCAAAACAGAAACCAAGGTAGAGCAAAAGAATCGATATCTTATGTATTCCTTGCTTTGCCGGCTACTGGGAAAATCAGATTACCAGTTCAGTCATGTACTATTTTAGGCAACTAAAAGATCACAAGCTATAACTATCTATTAAATGACTGAAGTGCATATGGTTCATATGAGATGGGACCATCATTTTCGTCATTTGCAATGAATAATGCAAATAGGCAGTATTAATCTAGAGGATAAGGAAGAAGGAAGAAGCCGGCGTACCTTGAGGTGAAGCTGACAGCGCCGGAGCAGAGGAGAGCAGCTGGAGGTGATGGCGGCGAGAAGAGGAGGACCAGCAAGGATGGAACCGGCGGCGACGGCGATGACGGCGAGCGGCGGCGATGACGGCGAGCGGCGGCGAGGGCGTCGACGGCGACGACGGAGCGCGGCGTGCGACAGACGAACGACGGCGCGCGGAGGAACCAGCAACGATGGCAGGGAAATCGCCAGACCTAGCGCACGACAATGAAACAGAGACAATGGGGAAAAGTTCTATTCGCACGGCTATTAAGTTGACAATATGTGTCGGTTATTTAAAAAAACCGACAACTAAACTAACAGTGTCGGCTCTTTGAAGAAAACCGACAACTATACTACATAATATTCGTCGGTTCATAAATAAAAGACAACCGAGAACTATTCCTGTCTCGCGCATACCCTTTAGTCGTCGGTTATTTATTAACGAACCGACAATATATGTCAAATTTTGGAGTCAATTTTTTCGCTGGAATTTTGGGTTTGGCAGTTGAGTTTAGGTGTCGGTTGTTTATTAAATAACCGACAATTATTGAAAGTGGTACCCGTGTCTGGTCGACCTTCACATATTGGATGTCGATTTCTGTTAAAAAACGACATAGTAGGGTTTATGTGTCGGTTTTTGTATACAGCCGACACCTTGAAAACTGACTTTATAAGCCATTTTTGTAGTAGTGAAATAAGAGAAAAGATAAAATTGTTTTGCTCATAACTCTCTATCCATAACGAATTATTCTAAAATAAAATCCAATACATTTTAAAAAAAATAATTTCTAACTAGACTAGTGTTGCTGAACTTTAAAAAAATTATGATATATATACACACATTTCTCATCTTTGGTATTGTACACACATATTGTATGCCCCATATTGTACGCATTTATTTCTACTATGACACTAATGTGTACTTCTCTCTTCTCTATGTCATACTTCTATCATCTCTCGTATCATACGTCGCGTAGAAACTATATGTATTTGTTTCCCGTAAAGTACTAATGTGTACTTCTCTCTTCTCTATGTCTTATTTCTTTTTCTCTCTCGTATTGTATGTCTTGTATTGTATGTGTTATGTTCCTTACAATATTAATCTATACTTCTCTCTTCTCTATGCCATATTTCTTTCTTATCGCATATTGTATATCTCTTCCCGTATGGATTTCTTTCTCACACAATACTGATGTAAAATAAATAACAAAGTGAGAAGAATCAAGTAAACATTCATACCGAGAGAAATACACGTTAGTACTTATAAAAAAATATTCATAAACTATATGAGAAGAACGTAGTATACATCTCTAATTTTTTTTTAAATGTCAATGTTAGTCTTGTTGAAAAGATTTTTATAAGAAATACAATAATTTTTATTTAGAAAAAAAATCATTAGGGTTAGAAAGGTATGACTAAAATAATTTCTTCTTTCTTCATACTTAGTGATTGTATTTGTCTCTCCTAGAATATGTAGTGGAGATGATGAGAATGATTCTTTCGCAAGCAACTACTGTGATTCCCTCTTTTTTTCTTCTTCTTTTTCTCTCCACATAACTATCATGTTAATATAAGAAAAAGGGATTGTTTTACACAACTAAAAATGAGTCCCAACAACCGGATGGGAGATTGAGGACTTGTACCGAGTGTGTGTAGCATCTATACTACTATAAAAAGAGCGAGGTTGATGTTGTGCTCTCCTTGATTCACTCTCTTCTCTCCTTTTTCAAAGAATTTTGCTCACACAAATATTTATTCTCACACTCTCCTATTAACTTTTATTATCTTTAATTCTGTATTTCTCTCTCCATTCCACATAAACGGTTCCTTGATTCTCTCCTTTCAAACAACCAACACAAATATCTTTTACCATAGGGACCGTTTCACGGACGAGGCCTCTCCCCGTACATTTCCAACAAATTTTATATGTCACGTGCATGTGCATGTGTGCGTTCACTAATAATTGTAAATCTGTGGCGAAGGTTGCGGAGCCGCGATTCTTATGTTGGGTGAGTCTCATGCAAAAGCAACTGCTAATTAAGAAACCACAATAGTTATCTTTGTTGGAAAAAAATTGGCTCAATATACCAGAACGTGAATGAAATATATAGACCGAGCTTATCAAGGTTGTTCCATTTTGGGTCATGCAGTTTTTGTCCCCCATTGAGTTTTTGCCAGGTGCCCCAAGGTTGGAGTTGAGAAGCGAGGCCGACTTTGAAAGCATGAGACCAATTGATGGAGTCCGGAAATTATAATGTGGTGGTTGAATTGGTATAAGGAAGGAGTTAGTACGAGGGACTGAACTGTATAAGTCATTACACAAATTGATATCACATTGTCAATCTAATATTAGCACGAGGGGGTTGGTGGAACGGCTTACCATCTTTAGACAAAATAATAAATGGTGGTATGGATACACTACAAATTATGTACTGGATGTGGTAAGAGACTTCATGGCCAAATTTGTTTTGCACAACTCCTAAGTTGTATGCAAACGAAAGTGTGATATTGTGGTGAATAGCAAGAAGCACACGGTCACAAATCGTGTGGTGTGGTAAGATATGATCACTAAATAAAAAATGGTACCTAGTATCATAGTAAAATTATAATAATTGCTCTTATTTTGGGGGGTTGCGTCTGTATGACAACCTATTGTGTTCTTTCTTGTTTGGAACATATCTCGATTATAAAATCCGATTAGGTTAGCTGGATCAATATGATTTTTCATTATTTGGGAAAATTAGTTTTTGGTTGCAACTAGCATGGATAGGATTGAAATTCGTGCCTCAAATGATTTACATATTATCATACATGTCACTATAAATAAGACAAACCCAAAATTTGATTGGGTATCCTGATCCTAGAAGAAGCAGGGTGAAGTTGTTTCGGACAATAGGATTTTGTAGGGAAATTATGACCTATAATCTCTGCTGAAGTTCAACCTACAAAACACTGCTCTATCGGATTGGACCAGAATCATGCCGATCTCACTCAAAAGGACATGGTCAAATCCAAATTTAACCCAAACCAAACAAGAATTGTTTTAGTAAAAAAGATGAGGTTGTTTAAATCCTAGTGTCAAAGAAGACTTAAATGTGGATAAAAGTTGGAGCATTAGCATGCAAGATCGTAAAAATAAAGAAAGAGAAATGGATTAAATAAAAATATTCACCTTTTTGGCACTATGTTAGGTGAGAACAGATAAAGATGGCAACTTAGCTTTGACTATTGTAAAACTCATAGCTATTCATTTGCAATTTTTATCAATATGTTATGTACTTACTCTTAGTCAGCTTCACATATCACTTGTGGTTTTGTGATCTCAAAACTAAATTGGCTCTGACTTCACGTGTATATTTTTCAAAATTGACATCTATTTACGCCTTTAGCCATGTGTTTTTTAGTTAACTAGAGATTTTATTATTCACCCTGAATCCCGTACAGGAAAAAATAGTGTGGAAATGCCCTTGACATGTGTTCATCCATGTGTGTATGCCCTCTCCAACTCTAGTACTTTACACAATATGGTGTGAGTATGGCCTTGTTGATCTCCAAACACAAATTTCCTAGCAGGTGGTGGCATAAGACCAAGAGAAAAGAAAAGGTAAGTGTCCTCTAGACCCCCGTCATATAAAAAGTTACCTTGTTTCTTCGTTCCTCTTCTTTTCCACCCTAGAAATAGTGTATCCTAAGGTGGCATGGGTTCCTTAACGGCCTTGACAATCTTCTTAATCTTCCATAGTGAGTCATCAACTCTAGTGACCAAGTATGATGCTCTATTGAATCTTCTTAATCTTCCATAGTGAGTCATCAACTCTAGTGACCAAGTATGATGCTCTATTGAGATCGGTCTCCATGTACTCCACTATGCCTCCACAAACTCTTATTAAGTATGAAAGGTAGAACAAGGACTCCAAGTAACATCCAATCTTGGAATCTATTATTTGTGGAGATGAGAAACCCCAAAGGACTTCATCTCCAGAATATCACGGTCATCCACCTACTATCGCATTGCATGTTTGACCACCTCTATTGTTCCATATCTTGGCTTCCATGTTGATCTTCATCCATCTTGAGGGTGGTTCCATCCAATCTATACATATGCAGACATACTATTGCATTAGAGGAATGTGGATATGGTGTTTTGGCTAATTTTCTAAGGTATTATGTGACCCTTCTAGATCCTTAGGAATTGTGATGTTCGTCATGCGGTTGCAAAGTTGTTAGCATGTATCCAAATAGAAGACGGATATAGAGATTTACCTTCAAAATGACGTGTACAATGAGCCATCTAGAGAAATCATAGAACAACTTGAGGAGAAGACCCCGCATAATGCCCAAGAAAGTGCATTGTTTAGATTTACTCCAACATCTCTTAAGGGACCCTATTATTGAAATATTGTTTTGTTACAGAGGTAACCCCAACTCATCTTTGAGTAGGGGCCATATGTGAGATTTTGTGTCATACTTGAGGAACAAGTGATCCATGTCTTCATATGCTCCTTCTTCACAACATTCTAGCGTGAGACGAGGGGGAATTTGTAGGAAATTATGGGGTCATCAATCACAAGCATCTATTGGATGAGCTTTCATGTATTGGTTGCTACTTTAAGGGGTGAGATTGGTGACCATATTCAATGAAGTTTGTGTGTTAACAATGGATATGGGACAATCATTAGCTCTTCAGTAGACGCAATGGAGAAGCATTCTAATTCCATCACCTTATAAATGGGCATGTCCTCACCCGCCTATGTGAGGTCAATGAAAGTGGAGTTGATAAGATGGATCCCTCTTGAATGAAGTGGTTGTGTCTAAAAGTAATATCCCACCTTGTGTGTACATAACACATCTTTTGAATAGTGATGATCATATTGTAGGCTATGTTTGTTATTTTTAGGACAAGATTGGCATGGGACACCCGTGCTAGTTAGAGAACTAAAGGGAAGAATCTCTGATATCTAGGTCCCAGTGAAAATGCATCATAATTGTGGGAAAATATTTCCAAATACATTTTTAGTAGGTAGATGCATTCAAGATTTAGTAAGAATGGGTGTTATTTTCCTCCCTTCACATCTCTCTTGTATTTACTTCTATAGAAACTATACCATATGGAATTGTCTTCAGAGTTGTTCCAAGCAGCTTTCATGAAGTATGCTTGTGTGATTTTGAGTGGTGGAATGCCAAGGCCTCCTTGTTTGCATGGAGAGAAGGACTTTTTCCCATTTATCCATTCTCTCCACTTCAATCCATCACAATATTTCCAAAGAAATTACTTCATGATGCGCTCTATCTTCTTCATTATTATTTTTGGAACTCTTCTAGACAAAAGGGAATAGACAGGAATGAAATTAAGAACAACCTATAAAAGGTAAGCCTCGATATAATTTTTAGAATCCTAACTCACCATGCTCCTATCTTCTTATTGGTCATTTTGATGAGGAAATCATAGTGTGCTATCTTCAGTCTTCCTTTGACTATAGGAATACCTAGGTAAGTGATATGATCTTACTTGCCTATAGAGACCAAGAATGTGCTAATCTCTTGAGAGTGATTTATGGGGAAGTTTCCCATCATGAATTATGATTTTTATAATTAACTTGTTGATAGGAATCTCTTTTATATATTTTTAGACCTTTTAACAAGTTATTAATTGTCTACTATATTTGAGAAAGAACGATATAACATATGTGAAGATCATATAAGTGGGTGCTTATCCCTAACCTCTTGTGTAGAAACAAGAGATGTGACCAGTGTTTCCCATGTGGTCGTAAGTATGCTAAGATCCTCCTTCATCCAGATAAAGAGTGTGGATGACATGGGGTCCCCTACTCCTATCCCTATGGTAGCCATAAAAAACCTCCTTTGTGTCCATTGATGTGCACTATGAGCCAAGCTCCATGTGTAATTAGAGAGATGAGTTGTAGGAGTCTAGCATAGAAAACAAATCTAGAGAGAACTAAGTCTAAGAAATCTCAAACTATTCATTCAAAGACTTTTGATATATTAACTTTGAATATAATATTCTCTCAATCGATCCCTTGTTCTAAGTCATGGTGTAACTCTTACGCTAGGTGGATATCATGCCCAATGTCCTTCTTTCTAACAAAGTCATTTTTCTCTAAGTACTGCAATCCATAACTTTAGATACTAATCTCATTGTGAAGTTTTCGATGTGTATAGACCATTAATCTCCAAAACTCATTGAGTTGTCCACTTTTGAGATAAGGACCAACTTCAAACATTTCAACCCCATGTGTGAATGTATCCCCTTGCAAAGCAATGATGCATCAGATTTGATGATGTCTTGCTTGAGCACACTTAAGCATCATGGTAGAAGTTCCATGTGAATTCATCCGACTGTGGTGAACTATTACATGGTGAGGTCCATGAGAGCATTGCAGATCTCTTATTCTTTGGGATTTGATAATAGTTTGTTGCTGGATGAAAAGTGGCAGTAGTTTCATGCATTTTTCCATACCCATCGTTAGCAGTGGGGAAAAAACTCTAAAGGATCAACAATCATATGAGTATCCACTGTAATGAGAGTATAGATACAACTAATTAGTAACCACTCACTCATTGGATTATGGCATGGTTGCTTGCTTTTTTACAAGATACACCCTCATATGGGAATCTTTGTTCTTGAGGAGACTGTGTGTCATAGCTTGAGTATTCCACCACATATATTGGGAGGTAAACAATGTTTTGGCATTTCATGTGTATGACACTTGACACTTGGCTAGCTAGTTTACATGAACTCATTACTTTGTTATAGATTACTTGCCAGGTAGTGGCATGTGTTGGTTGGCATGCAAGATATAGGAAAGTGGATGGGGATATATCGTGTGTCATGAGATAAGTTTTACATGCACTCATCAATTTTTTTTGTGACGGTGGCCAATTTTGGGTATGTTGGTAGTGGAGTTCAACGACCTATTTGTTTCAATTTATATTTGTGGGTGGGATGAATGAGATCGTGTACTTATTTAATTTATTAATAAGCATGTGGTTCAAACTTCCAAGACCATATCCACAATGGTAGTATAGTGCCAACTTAGGCCTAGAATCCAAATAATACATTGTTATAAAAATGGATCGTTTCTTTCCCATCTGATTGTTGTTTGGACTATTGAAATCTAAGTGATTTGGGTCTATCCTTACCGTCTCTCGATGTTAACATTGGGACTACCTTTTCCTCTTTATAACTTTTTCTTAAATGCTTGTTGTACATACCCAACCATCCAATGAGTGCATGCATTTTTTATTTACAAATTATAATTGCAAGAAAGAATCATAAAAGTGTACAAAGCACTCCTAATGGGGTTGTGTAATGTCGCACACTTTTGAGTGTCCCTCCGTTAAGAGAAGACCCTAGAGTTGAGGATCATTACCTAAATTTCCATGATCAAATTTAACAAATAGTAAAGATTAGTAAATAATTTCCATCAATGTGAACAAATAATGTTTACAAGATTGTATAATGAGCTCCTTAAGGAGTTACATTAATTTCTCAAGAACTAACTTATACATATGAGAAGAAATACCAAACTATCTCATTAATCCTCCTTTATCTTTATTATCTTCAAGATTTCTTGATTCTTCATGTCTTCAACTAATAGATGCAGGTTAACCAAAAACTCCGACAAAAAAAGGATCTATATATTGTTGTATTATGTACATGGGGTGCATAAAAAGTGTTGATATAAGATAACAACATATATTCAAAACTATCAAATAAATGCACATATAAATTGGTATTCTCATTAAGATAATCTAACCCATGTTTGTCAAACCACATTGGTTGTAATCACTTTTCTCTATTCATCATTGGACTTAGGTGAACTACACCTTGGTAGGTTTAACCCTGGGTTCATATTACCAGGATTTACTTTATTTGATACTCATATGGGTCTTATAGTTTGCATGAAATAAATAGACATCCAACGTGTTATTTTCATTGAACTTTGATAAACCTTAACAAACTTCACAATTCGATACATGTGAGTATTCATAATTGCAGTCACCTACCTTATGTAGAACCATGCAATATACTTAAAGTATGTACGAGAAATCCAATCAATATAATCAAGCATTCAATCATTCAATCAACATTATTTGCTTGTACATATACTACATGTGTGTCACCATATATTCACATGATTCAGATTATACCTAATTTAGGTTCTAACTTGGATTTAGGGTTGTCTCATGTTTGGAACATGAATAGGGAACTAAACCCCAATTCCATCACATTATGTTCTCTAAGGTTTACAAACCCTATTAGGTATATTATGTGTAACCATAATTACCAGATTCAATATATCATGTTACCTAGATCAGATTATGTGGATCAAGATGTAGCATAGTATAAACATCAATAACCCTAAATCCACATGTACATGACTATTGGCTTTAGAAACCCAACTATACATCATCATCATCATCATCATCATCATCATTACCTTCATATGCAATTATATTTGACAATATCATGCCATATCTAAAATCAAGCATGTGAAATGTGTTTAATAGTATAATCATTAAAACTAAGGTTTGTAAGCATTGATCACCTTATAACCATGTATTGACAATACCTTTGGAACTAGAGGCATATTTAGACTCTTAAAGTATTTATTCACAATCTACTCATTTTTAATCCATTTTATATATAGTTTTGATATATTATGACCTACCAAAAAAATCTACAATTATTATAAATTAACTAAGGGAGTCCCTTTAACCAACTTAATGGTGTGAAGGAAAATATTGTGAGCCCCTAAAGTCGTGACCCTTTCAAGACAACATTACCTTTGGGTTTTGCCATAATAAGTTCCCTTATATTTCTAAAGATTATTTGAAGTGATCACTATTTAGTATTATCTAAAAGTATGGGCTCTGATACCAAATGTAACGACCCACACTTTTGAGTGTCCCTCTGTTAAGAGAAGGCCTTAAAGTCAAGTATCATTACCTAAATTTCTAGTATTAGTTTTAACAAACAATAAATAACAGTAAATGAATTCTATTAATTTTAACAAATAATGTTTACAAGATTGTATAATGAGATCCTCTAAGGAGTTACATAAATTTCTAAAGAACTAACTTATACATATGATAAGAAATACCAAACTATCTAGCTAATCATCCTTGGTTTATGTTTAATATCTTCAAGATTTATTGAATTGATGTCTTCAACTAATAGATGATGGTTGACATAAAATGCCAAAATACATAAATGGATCAGTATATTTCTATACTATGTACTTGGAGTGCATACAAAAGTGTGCATATAAGATAACAACATATATTATAAATCATAAAATAGATGCACATATAAATTGGCATTTTCATTGAGATAATGTAACCCATGTTTGTCAAACCATCTTGGGTGTAATCACATTTCTCTATCTATCATTGTACTTAGGTGAACTACCCCTTTCTAGGTCTAACCTTGGGTTCATATTATCATATTCTACTTTATGTGATACTCATATCGGCCTTATAGTTTGCATGAAATAAATAGACTTCCAACTTTTTATTTTCATCAAACTTAAAGAAACGCTAGCAAACATTGGAATTTTATTTGTATGAGTATTGATAATTGTAACCATGTGCCTTATGTATAATCATGCAGTGTAATTCAAGTATGTACAAGTAATCAAATCAACAGATCCAAGCAATAAATCATTCAATCAACATTGTTTCTAGGTATGTTTACTACATAAGTGTCACCATATATTCACATTATTCAGACTAAATCTAATTTAGGTTCTAACCTGGGTTTAGGGTTGTATTGGGTTTGGAATAGGAATAAAGGTAAAAAACCCTAATTCCATCGTATTATGTTGTCTAAGGTTTACAAACCCTATTAGGCATATTAGGTGTAACTATAATTATTAGATTTAATATATCATGTTACCTAGATTAGATTATGTGGATCAAGATGATAGAAAAGTATAAACATCGATAACCCTAATTATGTATGTACATGACTATTAACTTTAGCAACACAATTATACATCATAATCATTGTCATCATCATCATTACCTTCATATGCAATTATAATCAACAGTATCAGATTGTAAGATCCTTGACCTAGCTTAGTGCTTGATCTTTCTTGCTTAGCATAATAAAATGCTTAAACATTAACCTAATCTGGTTATGTGCCTTAATAGATTGTGACACAATTATGTTTTCAGTTAGGTCCAGTTTGGTTGACGTTTGAGCTAGTTATGTTATATGTGTGTCTGTTTTGGACCAAGTTTCAAATTACCCATGTTGAGGGTTTATCTTCTAATTTGTCACATGTTGGATTTTCTTCCTATGTTTTAGCATCATGAGAGAGAAAATTCTGATTAGGGGTGCCTTGTTGGACCTTTGTTGATGAGGTGGCATCATGCGTTGATGCTAGCATTTGCATGGTTTGCATGGATGCTTGACTTGAGATGGATGTTGATCCTTGAGTGGAGCACCTGATGTGTTTCCTCGGTCTTGTTCTTGTAGCGACCTAGGTGGTTTATCTTAGATCATGTTTTATGTGGTCAAAATGAATTTTGATTTGTACTTTTGGGTGTAGCAACTAATTTGCTTTGGTTGACATAGTGTGGTGGTCACTACAATGGTGGTTTTGTATTGACCCATGGGTGGTGAGGACCTAAGTGGACGCTACACTACCTAGGTTTTAACATTCTTTCTTGCATACATATCTTGAGTGCTTGCATGGCCTACCTTTGGAGGGACATGTGTCTATAGAGACGCTATTATCTTGACACCTCATCTCCCTCATCTCTCTCCTAACCTTAGATATATATACCCCTTCTTTTACATGCAAATGACCCCTCTATCTCTCTCTTCTTTCCCACTTCTTGCTTGGAGTCATCCCTTGAGCTTGGTGGTGCATGTAGAGGTGCTAGAGCTTGAAGAAGGAGGATGAACTCTTGCATGTGGTGATCTAGGGTTTGATCATCTCCCTTGTTCGATCCTTTGGTGATCTTTGAGCTTGGTAAGTGGTTTAATATCCTTATTCTCATTTTTCTTGAAACCCTACCCTCTCTTTATTCTATTATTTAAACCATGGTTCTCCATAGTGACTTCCTTGAGGAACATCTCTCCAATAGTGGCCGAATCCATGGTTCTCCCATGGTAGCACCTAAGTGACATGAAGATCTCCTCTTTTACCTTTCTTTTTCGACTTAGGTTTGTACCATCTTCTCTTTGAGTTTCCTTTGACCTTGGTTTGTTCTTCCTATATTAATGTAATCTTTCTTAGCCAGGGTTGATCCAAGCTTCACTTTCCTTCTCTCTCTTAGAGTTGTGTGGCTTGAGATTTGATCTTCACCTCAAGGCGGGTTATATAACTCTCACTTCTTCTATTGTTACACATGATCTTGCATGCATGTTATCTTATTAGTAAAACATGAATCTAAGTTTCTTGGTAATGATAACATGGCTTAGGGTTAAGCTTTTATAGTGATCATTGCATAGTTAATTCTTTCTCTTTGCCCTAATTCTTGTACCTGAAATCTCAGTGATGGTGGAGATGTTGGTTTTGCGTGCATATGTTGAACATATGGTTTCTTCTCATAATCAGGGTTCTATTTTCCTTCTTGGTGATATATGCTTTTGGATACCTTAGAGATGGAAATTTGTTCTCCCTTTTACTTGTTTCATGGTTTAGTTTTACTCTATATTGACAATCAGATGTTAAGGTTTGATGGTCCTCATCTCCATGAAGTTTTCTTCTTGAAGACTTATCGATTTCTTGGTGTTGATTATCTATTTTGGTTGTGATTCATTCCCTATTTTGAGGATTATTATGTGTTGTTTGAGGTAGTTCGCCTTGAGGCTGCTACACTCAATATGCTCTCTTGCGGTCTCCAAGCATGAACTCTTGTTGTGTCTCTAAGTTAGGGTGGGTTGGTCGCTACAAACCCTAACCCTAACCCTAACCGGATTTGGCTTCTATGTTGAGTTGGTTCACTCTTTTTTGTCATATTAACCTTGGTATTTTGGATTGTTATACTTATATTCTTTATATGGTCGCTACATGTGAGGATATGTTGCGATCGCAAGGGTAACCTAACCCTAATGGTCGCAACATGGTTCCCAACCTTGCATGGTCGATGCACATAGACTCATCTTGCTTGGTCACTATGAGTGTTGGTCACTACACATGTGTGATGGTCGAAACACTTAGTACGTCTTGGTTGGTCGCTACATGACCCTATCCTAGTCGTCCCTAGGGTAGTCAATGCCTAGTGGTCCCAAGGAGTGATGTTACCTCACATTGTCACTACACTTTGCTGATTTGGTGGATAGGTTAGTTATGATAATGATGCTTAACCTAATGAGTTCCAAGATTGTAGGAAATAATGTACTTTAGGGTATGATGTAAATTATGTTATGCATACTCTAATCGGCTAAGTATAAGAAACCCTAACCCTAATTATGAGTACATGGTGTTTAAAGGTTTACTTGTTTGAGTGATTGGCATGAATGAAGTATATTTCTCTCTCCTACTTGTGTAACCCAAATTTGCAAGTTGATGGAACATCATAGCTCATGAATGTGGTGTTTTCACATGTGTGACAATTGCATGGTGATTATGAGCCTTGATGAGGCATGGTGATATAATGATAATGCCCTCTTGTAGGAACAATGTGAAATGGTCCAATGACCTTAGTGATGGATTAATGCCTAGTTGAAGGTGATATCCTCTGGTGATGTGTTCAAGGATTACTATCCCATGGTAATGTGATGATGGTGATAGCCTTGTGTATGGCAGTGAGACAATACCAAGTGGTGATATAATCAGATTTGTGCATAATACATTTTATATCTTCTGGAGTTGTAATCTACCCTTATCTTTGGAGAATTTGTTTGGGGTTTGTACATTGTAACTTTATTGATGCATTAAAAGATACCCAATTAACAATAGTTAATCAACTGAACCCTAATCATGTACATTCCCTATGCCATAGATCCATTCCAGTGTCAAAACTTGTTGGATGGAGAAGTGAGTATTCGTGTGGGAAACTCAGAGCACATAATTTTGAGTATGTGGGGTGCTTAGAGAGTACATCCTTGACATCTAGATCGTAAAGTATTTGAGAATAGCAGTGTGAACAACTAAATATATATATAGGCATCAGTGAGAATAGCTATAGTGATGCATCGATGATGCGGGTGAGTACAACCTATTTTTCCTAGTGTGATGACCTATACCAAGGTGGGATAGGTGTTTTCAACTTGACTATATGTCGTTGGTGGTAGTTTATTCTTATGTGTCTACAATGCCTCTGGTACTGACCGGGAAGTGGTGGTGAAATTGTGGATTCTGGCACTTCCATAGATCTTTTATGGCACTAATTTTTGACATAGAAGTGGTCAGTTGGATTTGGGTGGTATGACTCAAATCCTCAGGGCATAATAAAATATGTAACACAACCATGTAGTATATTTTCTTATGACTAAATATGAATCACATTGGTTGTTTCCCTTGTGTTGTTTATTATACTATTTAGTTAAATGCTTATACATGTTCTTAATAGTCCTTCTATAAGTATATGATGTTCTAGTAATCAGTTGTAGATGCTTAACCTTCTTAGCATGTATAATCAGTTTTAAGTTATTGTTTTAGGTGAATCTTCTCATCTTGTTAATAATTTTACTTTCTTGTTTAAGTATTATTTGTGTTTTCCATAGTTGTTGGTCGAGAGTTATATCTCTCGCTGGGAGATGGGTCTCACTCATGTGGTTCACCAAATCTTTTTAGGTGGTCATGTGCGGTGTGGGAGAGATCATGTGGTTGAGGAAGAGCAACAAGCAGAGTCGTAGCTATTAAAGGTTGGATATGTTGCTATTGTTTGTAGTAGAGTCATATGCATCGTCTCTATACTCTCAGGTCCTTAGGGGTGTTTTGTAGATGTTGTATCGATACGTAGTTTTGGCAAGTACGTCTGTCTTGTACATGTGGCATGTTTATATGGCTCTTATATGTGAACAAGATATCTTTTGTAACAGATATGTGGCAGTTGGCCACTATATAGATGTATATAACTATCTTGATATGTGATATGAATATAGTTTGTGGAGTTTGGTGTAATATGTTTCCGTTTGAGAATGTTATAAGTGATCAATTTTATTTTAACATGTTTTGTGGTAATATGGTTGTTTAGTAGTTAATTTTGTGTTTGTCTTTTGAGTTATCTTGGTTTCTGTGATATATGTGTCACAGATGGTTGGTATCAAAGCTCTAGGTTTGCTGAGTTTATAGGGACGTAGGACTAAGGTTTGTTCCTATTCTTGTGTCATCCAACATATCTTATCGTAACTTCTACTTATGAGAAGAAGAAAGAAAAGATATGTATGGATAATACAAATAACATGTTGAAAGTAGTGTTTCTACACTAGGAGGTGGTGCCAGGAGGTAGGTCAGAGTATATGGGGTGTCTGAAGTGCCTTTGTTCAACCCAGGAACCATGGCTAAACCCACTTTTCAGTCCATGTTTGAACAGTTTATGACCATGATTTTTCATATGGTGGATAGAGTGATCGTATCTCAAGCCAGGGTAGTTGTTCCCAGTGCAGAATCCCAGGATTCTGGGAAGACCTTTGAGAGATTGCAACACGTTGGAGAGTTGGAGTATGTGGGTACACCAGACCCATCAGATGCAGATATGTGACTGACAGAGTTGGAGAAGGCCTTAAAGATCCTTAAAATTCCTAAAGAGGATAAGGTGAAGCATGCAGTGTACCTACTGAAGGGGATTGTTGGCCATAGATGGGCCATTGAGGAGGAGAAGAGGCCTGAAGTTGTGATTAATAGGGAAGATATTCGGAGGGAGTTCGTGAGCTAATACTTCCCAGAGATGTATCTTGATGAATGGATCTCACAGTTTGAGAAGCTTCGGCAGGGATCAATGACAATTGATGAGTATGAGGTAAAGTACATGGAGTTGTTGAGGTTTTGTCCTCACATGGTTGTGACAGATAAGGAGAGGATTAGATGGTTTGAGAAGGGTTTAAGTAAGGAGTTGTCGACAATGGTATCTGCATTGGAGAACCAAAAGTGGGTTTCCCCTTTATTAAGTTCGTGAGGTGGATAGAACGATCAATGGTTGAGAAGTGTCAGGCTAACGTTGGAAAGAGACTAGCACAGTTTCAAGAGTAGTTTTATGGAGGCTTCAAAAAGCCTAGGTTTTTGTTACCTCATTCGTAATAGAGATCGGCAGTACAATCTTAGTGATCACCAAGAAAAGGCAGAGGTCATACTTTTCCACTGATAGGAGCTCGTAATGCAGCGTCAGTTTCGGTGATAGGGCCATCTAGGCTAGGGTATGAGAATAAGACTTGTTACAATTATGGAAAGCCAAGACTCATAAAGTGGGCTTATCCAGTGAAGGATGAAGAGGTGACCCAATATCTGAGATAGAGTCAGTAGGGTACCCAGCGGTAGCAATTTAGTAGTGGCAGAGGATGCAGTCAGGCATCACAGACTGGTTCTTCAAGGTAGGTTAGCAGAGGATGAGGGAAACAATAGGAGATGGCTTGATTCTACGCCATAAGTCATACAAAGGGAGTGGTCAATCCATGGGTTGTAACAATTCATATGGATTTATTTCATTCTGGTTTGTCTTCTTCTTACTTTGTATCTATTTTACTTGACCTAGGTGTGACACATTTTTTTATCACTAGAGAGGTTCTAGCTAGTTGTTCCTTGCATGTTAGTCACAAATGTGATAGTCTTCTCTTAGAAACCCCTTTATGTGGTTCTTTCGAGTTGCGGGAGGTGTGTCCATCATGCGTTCTTTCTTTCTCAGGACACATCATTCAGGTGGACCATATACCACTTGACATGCATGGGTTCGATGTGATTCTTGGAATGGATACCTTGGAGAAGTATCGCATGGTCTTGGACTGTAGTTCCAAAGTGTCTACGTTCTATGAAGGGGATGTTTTGTGGGTTGTCCAAGGGGATAGGAAGATTCTCTTAATGTGTTTGATGTCAGCAATGACAGAATAGAGGCTTATAAGGCAAGGTTGGGAGGCTTTCCCAACCCATGTAATGGATACCGAAGTGAGGAGTCCTAGTATCTAGGAGGTTCCCATTGTTTGTATGTTTGAATATGTGTTTCCTTGTGAGTTTCTCAGAGTTCCCCCTCTAAGAGAGATTGATTTTGATATCAATCTGGTTCCTGGTATACAACTGATAGCACAGACTTCGTACAAGATGGCGCCAACTGAAATGTAAGAGTTGAAGAAGCATTTGTAAGAGCTGTTAGAAAAGGGCTTTGTCAGACTGAGCACTTCATCTTGGGGTTCTCCTATGTTGTTTGTCAATAAGAAGGATGGATCCATGAATTTATGCATCGACTACTGGAAATTAAACAAAGTGACGATCAAGACAAGTACCCTTTATCGAGGATGGATGATCTATTTACTTACTTGAGTGGTACCATAGTGTTATCGAAGATAGATCTAAGTTCAAGATACCATTAGTTGTAGATCAAAGTGGATGACATACCCAAGTTAGCTTTTAGGACTTAGTATAGTCACTATGAGTTTGTGGTTATGCCATTTGGGCTAACTAATGCACCAAAAACATTCACAGACCCGATGAATAGGGTGTTTTGGTATTATCTTGATTAGTTTGTGGTTGTGTTCATCAACAACATCCTAATATACTCCAGAGACAGCCAACAACATGAGCATCATCTACGGCAGGCGGTGACCTTGTTGAGACGTCACAAGTTGTATGTCAAGTTCAGTAAGTGTCAGTTCTAGCGGAAGGAGGTGTCTTTTCTTGGGCACATGATATCTAGTGAAGGTGTTTGTGTGGATCCCAAGAAGGTTCAGTGAGTGATAGAACGGGAGCAGTCAAAGACACCGATGGAGGTTAGCAGTTTCCTATGCCTGGCAGGCTACTACTAGAGGTTTATTAAGAACTTCAGTACAATGGCATTACCCCTAACTAAGTTGATGAGGAAAGGTGTACCGTTTGTCTGGGATGACAAATGTTGATGTTCTTTCCAACTTTTTAAGGAGAATCTGGCTAGTGGACCAGTGCTAGTATTGCCTGATCAAGGGAAAGGTTACATTGTTTTCTTTTATGCGTCAAAAAATGGCTTGGGATGCATGTAGATACAAGATAAAAATTTGATTTCTTTCACTTAGCGACATCTTAAGAAACATGAGGAGAGTTACCTGACATATGATCTAGAGCTTGTAGTTGTGGTCCATACTTTGAAGATTTAGAGACACTACATTTTATGGTGAGAAGTGTCAGATATTCACCAACAACACGAATGTGCAGTACATCTTCTCAAAGCAGGAGTTGAATATGCAGCAGCAACATTTTACAGAGTTCATCAAATATTATGAGTGCACCATAGACTACCATCCAAGAAAGGTGAATGTGGTGGAATATACTTTGAGAAATAAGTCTTCTTCATCATCATTTGTTGATCAGGTATAGTTTGATTCATTGGTATGCCATAATTAGACATGTTGGTGTTTCTTTTCTAGATGAACGTGAAATTGGAGGTCTCCTTATTGGCAGGCTTGTTGGCTCAGCTATAGGTGAAGCCTATGATGAGGCACCAGATCAAAGATGCATAGCAGAGTGATATTGTGATACGACACATCCAAGCAGAGTTTGGTAGTAAGAAGTGTGATGGCTTCCACAAGTCAGAAGATGGACAATGTGTTACCATGGTAGAGCGGTGGTTCCTGGTGTTGATGATATGAGGAAGTTGATTTTGGAGGAGGCTCACTCCTTGATGTATGTTGTGAATCCAGGTGCACCAAGATGTATCACATCTGAAAGATCTACATTGGTGGCATCTATTGAAGCGTGACATGGCTGAGTTCATGGTAAAGTGTCTTGTGTGTCAGTAGGTTAAGGCTGAGCATCAAAAACCTACAGGGACTTTGAAACCATTACCTATACCGTAGTGGAAATGGGATCATATCATGATGGATTTTGTGGTTGGACTTCCTAGGATAGCCAAAGGTCATGATTCCATCTGGGTGATAGTGGATAGGTTGACCAAGTCAGTGAACTTTCTTTCTGTGAAGATGATATAGACAACTGAGAAGTTAGCATAGGTGTATGCGGATGAGATAGTCCATTTGCATGGAATCCCAATGATGATAGTATCTGATAGAGGTCCTCAGTTTACTAGTCACTTTTGGGAGCATCCGCACACAACAATGGATACACAATTAAGGTTCATTATAGTTTTTCATCCACAGACAGATGGACAGTCCGAGAGGACTATTTAGACACCGGAGAATCTGTTGAGAGCTTGTGTTGTATAGTTTTTGGGCAGTTAGGATGTGCACCTTAGTTTGATATAGTTCACTTACAACAACAACTACCAGAGGAGTATCGATATGGCACCTTATGAGGCATTGTATGGGAGACGTTGTAGATATCCATTTTGTTGGTATGAAACAGGCAAGTATCAGCTTTTAGGGCATGAACTTGTATATCAAACAATAGAGAAGATCAAGATGATACAACAACAACTAAAATCAGCCAAGGGTAGGAACAAATCTTATGTTGATAATCATTGAAGGTCGTTGGAGTTCCAAGTGGGAGACAAGGTATACCTAAAGGTCTCCCCTTGTAAATGTGTGTTGAGGTTTTGAAAGAAGAGTAAGTTGGCCCCCAGGTATATGGGACCTTACCCTATGGTGGAGTGTGTTGGGAAGGTATCTTATATGTTGGAGTTACCACCCAAGTTGCACATGTTGCATCCAATCTTTCATGTATCAATGTTGAGGAAGTTTCATCCTGATACAGAGCTAGTATTGTAGCCCATGGAGGCTGAGTTGGAGGACATGTCGTATGTGAAGGGTCCTGTTTTGATCTTGGATCGAAGGGTAAAGAAGTTGATGAAGAAGAATATCATTTCGGTTAAGGTTTTGTGACATCATTGTGGCATTGAGGAAGTCACATGGGAGCTGGAGGATGAGATGTGTATGAAGTATCTGTCTCTTTTTATGTAGGACTTCGGGGAAAAATCCTTGTTAGGGGTTTATGGTTGTAAGACCCCTGACCTATCTTAGTGTTTGATATTTCTTTCTTAGCATAATAAGAAGCTTAAACCTTAATCTAATCTTGTGATGTGCCTTAATAACATGTGACATGTTTTTGTTTTTAGTTTGGTCCAATTTCATTGATGTTTGAGCTAGTTATGCTATATGTGTGCTTGTTTTGGACCAAGTTGCAATTTACCAATGCTGAGGGTTTATATTGCAATTTATCACATGTCGGATGTTCCTCCTATGTTTTAGCATCATGAGATAGAGAATGGTGTTTAGGGGAACCTTGTTGGACCTTGGTTGATGAGGTGGCATCATATGTTGATGCTAGGGTTTGCATGGTTTGCATGGATGCTTGAGTTGAGATGGATGTTGATCCTTGAGTGTTGTGCCTGATGTGTTTCCTTGGTCTTGTGCTTGTAGTGATCTAGGTGGTTTATCTTGGATCATGTTTTTTGTGGTCAAAAGAGATTTTGAGTTGTTCTTTCGGGTGTAGCGACCAATTTGCTTTGGTTGACATAGTGTGGTGGTCGCTATAATGGTGGCTTTGTTTTGACCAATGGGTGGTGAGTACCTAAGTGGTCACTACACTACCTAGGTTTCAATGTTCTTTCTTGCTTGCATATCATGAGTGCTTGCATGCCTGACCTTTGGAGGGACATGTGTCTATAGAGACTCTATTATTTTGACACCTCATCTCACTCATCTCTCCTAACCTTGGTTATATATACCCCTTCTTTCATATACAAGTGACCCCTTTATCTCTCTCTTATTTCACTCTTCTTGCTTGGAGTCGTCCCTTCAGCTTGGTGGTTCTAGTGGAGGTGCTAGAGCTTGAAGAAGGAGTCTGAACTCATGCATGTGGTGATCTAGGGTTTGATCATCTCGTTTTTTCGATCCTTTAGTGATCTTTGAGCTTGGTAAGTGGTTTAATATCCTTGATCTCGTTTTGCTTGAAACCCTACCCTCTCTTTATTCTCTCAGCCAAACCATGGTTCTCCATGGTGGCTTCCTTGAGGAACTTCTCTCCAATATAGGTTGAATCCATTGTTCTCCCATGCTAACACCTAAGGGAGATGAAAATATCCTCTTTTCCCTTTCTTTTTTGGCTTAGGTTTTGTACCCTCTTCTCTTGAGTTTCTTTTGACCTTGTTTTGTTCTTCTTCTCTTAAGGTAATCTTTATTGGTGGTGAGTTGGTCCAATCTTGGATTTCCTTCTCTCTCTTGGAGCTTTGTGGCTTGGGAGTTGATCTTCACCTCAAGGCAGGTTATATAACCCTCACCTCTTCTATTGCTACTTATGATCTTGCATGCATGTTATCTTATCTCTAAAATGTGAATCTAAGTATCTTGGTAATGATATCTTGACTTAGTATTAAGATTTTTTAGTGACCTTTGCATAGATTAACTCTTTCTCTTTGCCCTAATTCTTGTACCTGAAATCTTAGTAATGGTAGAGATGTTGGTTTAGCATGCATATGTTGAATGTTTGGTTTCATCTCATACTCAGGGTTCTATTTTCCTTCTTGATGATAGATACTTTTAGATACCTTGGTGATTGAAAGTTGTTCTTCCTATTCCTTGTTTCATGGTTTAGTTTTACTTTATGTTGATGATCGGATTTTAAGGTTTGATGTTCTTCATCTCCATGAAGTTTTCTTCTTGGTGACTTATTGGTTTCTTAGTGTTGATCATCTATTTTGGTCATGGTGTATTCCCTATTTTGAGGATTGTTATGTGTTGTTCGAGGTATTTGGCCTTGAGGTCGCTACACTCAATATGCTCTCTTGTGGTCACCAAGCATGAACTCTTGTTGTAGTTGCCAAGTAAGGGTGGGTTGGTTGCTACAAACCCTAACCCTATCAATATTTGGTCACTATGATGAGTTTGTTCACACTTTGAAGTCATAATAACCTTGGTATGTTGGGTCATTATATTTTGATGCTTCATATGGTCACTATAGGTGAGGAGGTGTTACGGTCACAAGGGTAACCTAACCCTAATGGTTGCAACATGGTTCCCAACCTTGCACGGTCGCTACACATAGACTCATCTTGCTTGGTCGCTACACATGTGTGATGGTCGCTACACTTAGTACATCTTGGTTGGTTGCTACATGACCCTATCCTAGTGGTCGCTAGGGTAGTCAATGCCTAGTGGTCACAAGGAGCGATGTTACCTCACATGGTCGCTGCACTTTGTTGATTTGCTGGATTGGTTAGTTATGATAATGATGCTTAACCTAATGAGTTCCAAGATTGTGGGAAATAATTTACTTTAGGGTATGATGTTAATGTTGTTATTGTTAGAAAATAGGGGCATAGAGTATAGTAGTGAAAACAAAAACAAAATATCCATATGTATTCCCATTACAACAAGATCGCATCAACTACTATGAAATAGGAAGGATGGTTTAACGAGATATACCTGGTCCTGGAGCAAGTCCAACGACTACAACTTGTTGTAGTTAGAACTATCTTCTGGTTGCTCTTGGACGGTGGCTGTGCAACTCCTGGTCTTCACCACGAACAATGAATAGGAAGCATCTGCAGCAACTCATGTAGTTTCACCACAGACTGTAGGCTAACTTTGCCCTCCTAGTAGCATCCAAAGGACTCTTGTCTCTAGAGTAGGCCACACAGGCTAACTAGAACTCATGTCGTTCTGCTAAAATGGATAGGAAGGAGTTATCCCTCCTGTTGGCATACTGGTCACCAAATTGCTCTCCCACAATGATGATCCTCAGTTGTTCTCTCCCATAGCTATCCCTCCTTAGTCGGGTAGGACTTGCTTGGGATCTCTTGGTTACCACTATCATAGAGGAAAACAATTGTCAGAGCAACTGATTCTCAATTGTCTATGTTATTTTTATGCTATGGGAATCCCCCAGTGTCCCTCTATTTATAGACGGGGTTAGGGTCAGGGTTCCCAGTCTATTTGGAATCTGTGTGGGAGTGCAAGGGATTGGAAGATCTTGAATTTTCATAGCCTACAAACCACGAGATGACCATATGGTGACCCAGGTGGTCGTCTGGCACTACGAGACTATCATTTTGCAATTTCCCAATCACATATGAAATTGGCAATTCATTTTCCATTAATGCTAAAGATTAATTCCTTGCACCATAAGAATTGTGTAATGGAATCAAATTTGGGAAAGTATATAGAACCTTCCTATGACCTAACTGAGTGATCTCGCACATGCAAGACAATCTTCTTTCCCACCCAGATAGTGGTCTGGTGAGTCACGCTGAACCGATCGGTTCACACCTCAGTTTGGGCATAAATTAGCCAATTCAATTTTTGATCAGCCTAACGACCCCAACGACCATCTCACCCTATAAGACGATCTTCTTGTGCACCAAATGCCCAGCTCACCCTATGAGATGATCGGATGGGGTGTAGTCAGATGATCTATTGCATGAATTGAGTACCTTAACACTTTAGTAATCAACCCAATCATCGTTCAAGATCAAAGTCCTTCTAGATGACTTCCTTTGTGTGTGAATCTATATATTCCATATCACGTTGGTAGTGAATTTCCATAACTAGCTTATGATATAACAAGAAGAGAGTGGTGCCTAGTCACACATCAGTGCTACCCAAGTGAACGAAAAGTTGGAGAACAACTTTAACCTTCAATATGTGTAAGGTGTTGCAGTGATTGTATAATTCTATTATCTCTAATATGCGGAGTGAACTCAAGGCATGGACTCGTCATCCTCTCAACATTCATCTCATGTTTCTTGAACCAAGAGCAGACTATATGAGATAATGTGACCCCAATATCATATATTAATTCACATATGAATATGAATGCATTTCTCACTCTCCCTTATCAAGTGGCCATGATATCATACTCTAGTAGGAGGGACACATCCCATCTCTATCACTCAAAGTCTATCCCCATGTCAAAGTCACCCAGTCATCACCATTATCCATGTTTTAGGACTGTGTTTGATGATGTCAAAGCGTACCCAATGACATGTGATGAGTGTAGTGATTTCAGATCTAAAAATCACAATCACCACCTTCACTATGAGAGATGACTATGACTACCAATGAATGTTTCCATGTGTCACTATCAAGGTAAGTTTGTCTGATACAATATTCCCTAACATGTATATGTGTGCTTGGCTTGATATTGACGTATCATGACTAATGAGACTCAGTCATCAACCAAATCACACTCTAGTCTTATGTGTTAATGGGGTCTATCTACCTTCCATAGTAACAATTGACTAAGGACATAATAAGAATGTACATACTCTTAGCATTCATATGATCTCATTCTCCAAGTCACATACTTGAAAACATACATCATTGAGTATTGTCATTCTTTAAACATACATAATTTTCTCCACTATCTCATAACTGAATGAAACAGGATGAACTAGAATATTGCCTTTATGAATATAATCAAATCCTTTATGGTATATGTCATGTTAATCATCACATGATTTCTCTATGGACATACCTTACCAACAGACTCCCACTTGAACTTAGAGCCAATCACCCATGAATCTCATTCTTAGTGATTTAAAAATGTCCACCATGTTTGGGATGTGCAAGTGCTAATCCACTGGGTTAGCAACATTTTGCTATTAGTCGGTATATTTCTTGTTTCTTATCTCTTCTCTCTAAGATGAAACCATCATTATGGTATCTTATATTCCTTGCCTAACAAGTAGCTCCATTGTTGTCACAATATCACCACTGAGTCATCAATGGCTGGCATATATATAAGTTCATCATACAAACTTCTAGATCCACATAGTATCACTTTGTGTTTGTAACACAAGTATACTCTGCTTCTATTGTAGAATAGAATTAATGGCTATTAGTTCAAAACTCTTCCAAATAATAAAACTTCTCCTTTAAACCAAACATATGTTAATTTTTGATCACTTTTGTCATTATGGGATCTTGCGTCGATGTAACCCTTTACATCTGACTCTTCCTTTATTGCTATCTTTAATTACTAACAATCTACCCTTAAGCAGTTCTCAAGTACTAATTGATATTTTAATGACTTTCCAATAACCCTTATTGGAATTTAGTATCATCTTGTCATGTCCAATACATACTAGATTATATGGGGTAAGTACATTTATAAGATTCATGATAGATCCCTTGTTACAATATATGACATATTAATCATGGCATTTCCATTCTTTACAAGAATTTGAACCTTTAGTTCATGAGAGACTGATCTAGATTCTCTCTCATTGAATCCTTCCATGTTGAACTCTTTCAATAACTTGCTATGATATGTGCTCAAAATTACACTGTGAAACATTCAAGAACTATCTCATAGATCTTGATCCTCATGTCATAAGATGCTTCACTCAATCCTTCATTGCTGAAGGGGTTTTCATTCCAAATGTCAATATTCATAATATTGAGATGTTTCTCCTCATCATATGTGGAATATTCATATATGGACCCACTAAAACCTTTGTAATCATATATTTCATCGTTTATCTCGATTCAAGTCAAACTCGTTGACTACCTTGTCAAGTCAAGAGATCCTCTTCTAAGATGATTGTTTCAATCCCAGATTGAATTTCGTAGTTTATAGACTTTACTTGCATTTTTAAAGTTATAAAAATCTTTTAGGTTGTGTCATGTACACTTCCTCGAATGTATTCCCTTAGGGAATCTGATTTTTATCTTCTTATGCCACTTTTCTTAGTCTATTTTAACTACAGCAATGAGACTGACAATTAGTAAAGGAATTTCTATCATGTTCAACAACTTTAACTCATTTGAAAAACTTTCCAACTAGTTTGTCCTTTTATGTTATCCATATAGGTCTTTTAAATTAGGACCCCAACTTCACCTTTTGATTCTTACCCCTTTAGGTAGTACTATCAAGGTCATACCTTGTTAGTTTACAAGGACCCCCCTAATGGCCCTTAAGTTGTTACTCAGATTATGGTACTCTATAACTTCTAGTTGATTAGTCAGCTCATCCTATTATGACCAACCTGTCTGAGTCATTGGATTCACAATCCTCCAATCTCAGATGTGTTCTAATAGAACTAGTTTATTCTGTGTTACATGATGAACTTGAGATTTCCACAACATCTTGTGATTCTCTTAGTTCTCATTGTACCTCTTTGTTGGTCTTGAACATTTTGAGTTATACTTTTACTCCCACTAATTCTTTAGGAACTCAATTATCCTATCAACAAAATACTTTTTGTTATTTGATTAGGATAGTAGTATTCAAAGTTATGGTTTGTGGATAAACCTTTCAAAGTAACTACTTTCTCAATGTAGGTTTCCATCTTGTAGACATATTGGGACATTCCCAAATCATATCAGATATGATGTCTTATAAACCATTCAGATGGTACATTAATTTGTGATTATGTATTTATGAGGATATAAAAAGAATAAATTAATTGATAATTTTATCATGACTCATCATGGTATAATTCCTTCATTCTGACACATCATCGTGTTCAGATGGATTTGACTTGTGAAATATTATCATAGATCTTTCTTTGAAGGTTCTCAAGGTATCGATGTAAAAGTATCTCAACATTTGATCTCATCAAAGTTTCTTAATACTTTCATTAAATCCATACTTCATTTAAATGAAATGAAGAGATTTATGTTTCTATTTTACTGAGTACATATCATCTTATTACTAGTAAATGAAACGAAGCATGATTATTTATATGTAACATTCATTCCATAAGATCTGCATGTATCATATGTATGAGGTTAGATGGAAGGATTATCCTATCACTATATTTATTGAAGGTTGTCATGTCATATTGTGCGTAAATAAGGCATTGAATCTTTCCTTAGGTTCGATAACCAAGGGAATCTAGATTAACGTCAATATGTTTTCGAGACATGCATTTCATATATGTACGTCCAAGGTGACTATTGCTAATAATAATCTTAAGTTATCACTTATAATCCTTTGGTATTAACGTTAAAAAAAATTATCCAAGAATCTTTCAAAATAAAATCATTATATATTTGTGCATTGTCATGCAAGATCATATCTTTTGAAATAAAAACATTAATATCTCACTTCATTGATTTGTCAATATTGTCATACAAGATGCTTAAAGTAAATGATTATATTTTCTTGGCATAATAAAATAGTAGCAATATTAACTCTATTACATGCCCATTGGGCTAAGATAAATTTAAATATAGACTAAAGATTTTGCAACTCTTGCTCCGCCTTGTCCATCTTTGTTCTCCATGAGGACTTTTACTTCTGATCAGATCATGCACATCAAGTATGTCAAATATCTGTTGGCATCACATACAACAATGAAGAAGTAATCAAATTTATCTTATAACGTTTATACCTGAAGTGGAGGCATCACTACCTTCCTACTTATTCTTTAGTTCCTCTAACTAGAGTGGGCAATTTCTTTTCCAATGTCCAGGCTGGTGACAATGGTGGCATTTGCCTCTTTTCTTCACACATCCATTTTCTTTGAGATATGAAGATTTGGGCTTCTAGACAACTTTAGAGCTCTTCTTATCTTTGCCTTTGCCTTTAGACTTCCCCTTTGTCTTATTGATCACCATCACAAACTTGGGCTTATCTTTCTTCATCTATCCCTCAGCTATTCTCAACATGCCCAATAACTCTGTCAATGATTTGTCAAAGTCGTTCATGTTGTAGTTCATGACAAACTGACTATATAATCCTAGCAAAGACTACAAAATCACATCAGTGGCCACCTCTTGACCCAAGGGGAATCCCAATCTAGATAGGTTCTCCACATACCCAATAAGTTTGAGCATATGAGGACCTACCAAATCTCCTTCTTCCATGTTACATTTGAACAGTCCCTTGGAGACATCAAATCTCTCTTGTGTTGCCTAATCTTAGAACATGTTCTTGAGATGTGTGACCATCTCAATAACATCCATGTTCTCATGCTTCCTCTACAACTCGTAGTTCATGGAGCATATAATTAGAAACTTAACATCCATGAAATCTCCAGTATGCTTCTTGTAAGCATCCTTGTCAGCTCTAGGTGCATTATGAAGTGGTTCTTCTAGTTCTGGCATCTTCATGACATAGAACTTGTGCTCTTATGTGAGAACAATTATCAACGTCCTGAACCAGTCATGGAAGTTGTTCCCAATATGTTTGTCCTTCTCAAGGATCGATCACAGTGAAAAATGATTTTTTTTCCATTTGATTCTACAAAAGAATTTTCAATTTTATCAAAAACTCATTTTTGATTTAATTTTATTTGATTTTATTAAAATTTGGGCGATAATAATTAGTTATTTCATTAATTATCATTATCAGTATTTTGTCCAAATTGATAACCCTCAAGTATCGTTTCATAAAATTGTAGTGACTCAGTTTTCTAATGGGTAAGATCCAAGATAATTCAACTATGGCCCGACCAACGCCACTAAACACAATTAATTACCAAGGTAGGAAACTTTTGCCAATTGCATCGTATGCAATTCTTGATAGATGATATGCACAACTCCTTGTCATAATCATATGTATGATTTTGGGCTTAGATGCTCTAAAAATCACTACTTAAGCATGTCCCAATAGACAATACAATAATAATGCACTCCACAAAGGTATAACCTACATTACTACCATCACACTTCCACAAGGTAGACAATGCACCATGTGAAGGCATAACCTACGCTTAGTCGAACAAGTTTTTCATGTATATTTCAATTGGAAAGAATCCTAGACTTAATATATTTAGTTGAGGCATATATATATATATATATATATATATATATATATATATATATATTCAATCACCACATATATAGTACATATCATATACATGCTATATCTCACAATGTAAACATGCCATATAAAACAAAAGGTGATGTTATGGCCATGTCTAATGTAATTCCTTGGAGCCACAAGGAAGTACTACCACCTAGGTCAATCATCACATCACATGTATGAACCTATTGTTAGTGTAGATTTGTGCTTGCCAATCTGGGTTTAGATCGGTTCAACCTTTAAACCGGTCATCTCGCCTCTTGGCCAGTCAGTTGGTCCTCCTACCCAACTGATGTCTGGACACCTTCTAGACTGTTGGTTGGGCCTTCTAGGATGTTCGTATGGCCTCCTATCCTGGCCAATATTTGAACTCCTTCCAAATGGTTAGTTGGGTCCACCAGGAAGTCATATGGCTCCTTCAATCTGTCCTCCATGGTCCTTCAGACGGCCAGTTCGTCTCATGAACTGGTCATCTCATTTAGTGATGATAATCTTCTTCGTCATTGCAAGAAAAGAAATTATCTTATTGCTACTTTATTACAGTTATTAAAGAGAAACCTTGAGTTACATATGAGGGGAGAAAAGGTAGGAAAGAATTAACTTTACATGGGGAATAAAGAGGTAGAGGCGCGATCCGCAGACTGA
This sequence comes from Alisma plantago-aquatica, assembly GCA_963693085.1. NCBI lineage: Eukaryota > Viridiplantae > Streptophyta > Magnoliopsida > Alismatales > Alismataceae > Alisma > Alisma plantago-aquatica. The sequence continues at coordinate 596,511,491 of OY856415.1, forward strand.
GATAAATAGGAATAAAATCATACTATCCAACCACACACAGATATTGGGTATTGATCATAACCATGTTACACATCCACCATCAAAATCACTTTTCGGACAATGTGTGTAAATTATATATATATATATATATATATATATATATAAGTTTGGGATTATGTGGCCTTTGATTAGATACACATATGAAACTGTTAAACATTCTCATTGTATACATCAAATAAATGATAAAGTCAAAATCTAATCATATCAGTTATCCTAAAACTTAGTAAATTGATGTAAATCAAATACCAGTGTTTGCAGATATGGGCACAGAGTATAGCAGTGAAAACAAAATTTTTATCTATATGTATTCCCATTACAGCAAGATTGCATCAGCAACTATGAAATAGGAAGGATGGTTCAATGAGTTAACCTAGTCCTGGAGCAAGTCCAATGACTAAAACTCATTTCATTTGCAGCTATCTTCTAGTTTCTCTTGGACGGTGGATATACAGCTCCTGGTTTTCACCATGAACAACGAACATGACATCTTCTACAATGACTTCGGTGGTCTTGCCATGGACGGCATACTGACTTTACCCTCCTAGAAATAGCCAAAGGACTCCTTCCTCTAGATTAGTCCACATAGACAAACTAATCATAATCTTGTCATCTTGCTAGAACAAACAAGAAAGAGTTGTCCCTCCTGTTGGCATACTAATCACCAACTTGATCTCGCACAATAAGATCCTCACTTATTCTCTCCCGTAGCTATCCCTCCCTAGTCAAGTAGGACTTGTTTGGGCTCTCTTGGTTACCAAAATTAGAGAGGACAACAATTGTCAGTGCAACTAATTTTCAATTGTCTATGTTATTGTTGTGCTCTGGGAAGCCCCCAATACCCCTCTATTTATAGGCGGGGTTAGGGCTAGGGTTCTCCGTCTATTCAAGATCTGTGTGGGAGTGCCAGGGACCATAAGATCTTGAATTTTTGCAACATACGAACCATGAGACAGCCATTTGGTGACCTATATGGTCATCTGGCATGACGAGACAATCGTTCTACAGTTTATGAATTATATATGAAATTGGCTAGTCATTTCCGAATAATGCTAAACATTAATTCCTTACACCAGAAGAGTTGTGTCATCAAAACAAAATTGGAAAAGTATCTAGAACCTTTATCCAACTTAAATGAGCAAATCTCACACATGCGATACGATTTTCTCGCTCACCCAGATGGTCGTCTGGTGAGACAAGTTGAACCAGTTGGTTCAGTAGAATGAATCAGTCAGTTCACACCTCAGTTTGGATAGAAATTAACCAATTCAATTTTTGATCATCCTGATGACCCAAACAGTCATCTCACCCTGTGAGACAATTATCTTGTGCGCTAAATGGTTGTCTCTCCCTATGAGATAATAAGATGGGGTGCAATCAACTGATCTGTTGTGTGAATTGAGTACCTAAACACTTTAGTAATCAATCCAATCATCATTCAAGATCAAAATCCTCTTCTAGATGAGTTCCTTTGTGTGTGACCCTATAGGTCCCATATCACATTGGTAGTGAATGTCTATAACTAGCTTTTGACATTACAAGTAGGGAGTGGTGCCTAGTCGCACATCAGTGCTACCAAAGAAAATGGAAAGTTGGAGAACAACTTCAACCTACAATCAATGTAAGGTGTTGTAGTGATTGTATAATTCCTTCATATCTGATATGCAGAATGAGCTCGAGGCATGGACTCATCATCCTCTCAACATTCATCTCATGTTTCTTGATCCAAGAGCAAACTATCTGAGATAATGTAACCTCAATATCATTATTGATTCACCTATTCATGCACATGCGTTTCTTAGTCTCGCTTATCAAGTGGCCATGATATCATACTCTAGTAGGTGGGACAAATTCCAACTCTATCACTCATAGTATATCCCGATGTGACAAAGTCACCCAATAATCACCGTTATAACAACCCATGTTTCAGGACTGTGTTTGATGATGTGAAAGTGTATCCAACAACATGTGATGAGTGCATTGGTTTCAGGTCTAAGAATCACAATCACAACCTTCACTTTGAGAGACGACTATGAATACCAATGATAATTTCCATGTGTCACTCTCAAGGTGGGTCTTTCTGATACACTATTCCCTAAAATATATATGTGTGCTTGGTTTGATATTGCCATATCTTGAATAAAGGGAATCAGTCATCAACCAACTCACACTCTAGTCTTCTATGTTAGTGGTGTCTATCTACCTTCCACAGTAACAACTGACTAGGGACATAATAAGAATGTACATATTCTTATCATTCATATGATATTATTCTCCAAGTCACATACTTAAAGACATACGTCATTGAGTATTGCCATTATTTAGACTTTCATAATGTTTCTCCATTATCACATAACTGAATGAAACATAATGAATTGGAAGCTTTCCTTTATGAAGGCTCAAGGACGTCACATACACATCTGAATCCAACCATTTTAATTTTGGTTGAATGCCCTTTAATTAATACATTCATTTTTGCCCTAAATCGAATTAGGGTTTGATGTTAGTCACAATGTTGCTCTAGGTTGTGACTGGGTGGATTTCGAGGATGAAATATTTTTTAAAGGATGGAGTGTTGTAACATACACGATCCTAGGCGTATGGTCTGGTCCTCCATTCTTCTAAACTCCTAATTATGTTATAATAAAAAATTTTATGGTATATGACATGTCAATCATCACATGATTTGTTCTATGGGCATACCTTACCAATAGTTATGAAAACCCTAATTGGCTAAGTATAAGAAACCCTAACCCTAATTCTGAGTACATGATGTTTAAATGTTTACTTTCTTGAGTGATTAGCATGAATGGAGTATATTTATCTCTCCTACTTGACCCTAATTTGTGGGTTGGTGGAACATCATTGCTCATGAATGTGGTGACATCACTTGTGTGACAATTGCAAGGTGGTTATGAGCCGTGATGAGGCATGGTGATATAATGATAATGCCCCCTTGCATAAACTATGTGAAATGTTCCAATGACCTTTGTGGTGGCTTAATGTCTAGTTGGAGGTGATATCCTCTGGTGATGTGTTAGGGGATTATTATCCCATGGTGATGTGATGATGGTGACAACCTTGTGTATGGAAGTTAGACAACAACATGTGGTGAGACGATCAGCTTTGTGCATACTATGTTTTATATCTTTAGGAGTTGTAATCTACCTTCATCTTTGTAGAATTCATTTAGGGTTTGTATGTTGTAACTTTATTGATGCCTTAAAAGATACCCAATTGACAATAATTAATCAAGTGAAACCCTAATCTTGTAGATTCCATGTGCCATAGATTCATTCCAGTGTCAAAACTTATTGGATGGTGAAATGAGCATTTCTATGGGAAACTTAGAGCACATTCTATTGAGTATGCAGGGTGCTTGTAGAGTACATACTTGACATCCACATCTCAAAGTATTTGAGAATAGCAGTGTGAACAACTGCATGTATATATAGGCATCAACAAGAACAACTATAGTGATGCCTAAGTGATGCGGGTGAGTACAACATTTTTTCTAGTGTTGTGACCAGTACCAAGGTGGGCTAGGTGTTTTCAGCTTGACTATACATCACTAGTGGAAGTTGACTGTTATGTGTCTATAATGTCTCTGGTATTGACCAGGAGGTGGTGGTGAGATTGTGGATTCTGTCTCTTCCATAGATCTTGTATGGCACTGATTTTTGACTTTGCAGTTGTCAGTTGGATTTGGGTGGTATGACTCAAATACTCATGGCATAATGAAAGATATAACACAACCGTGTAGTACATTTTCTTAGGACTAAATATGACTCACTTTATTTGTAAACCCTTACCTTGTTTCTTATATTGTTTAGTAGTAATGGTTATACATGTTCTTCATACTCCTTTTAAAAGTATATGATGTTCTACTGATCAGCTGTAGATGCTTAACCTGCTTACCATTTATAATCTGTTTGAAGTTTTTTTTTAGATGAATCTACTCATCTTGTTAATAATGTTACTTTCATGTTTAAGTATTATATATGTTCGCAATAGTTGTTGGTCAAGAGTTATATCTCTCGCTGGGACATGGGTCTCACTCCTGTGGTTTGCCACATCTTTTTAGGTGGTCGTGTGTAGCGTGGGGGAGACTGTGCCGTTGAGGAAGAGAAACAAGGAGATAAGTAGTTGTTGAAGGTTGGATATGATGCTAGTGTTTTGTAGTAGAGTCTTATGTGATGTCCCTATACTCTCAGGTCCTCAGAGTTGTTTTGTAGATGTTGTATCGATACGTGCTTTTGGCAAGTACGCCTGGATTGTACATGAGGCATATTTATATGGCTCTTATATGTAAGTAGGATATCTTTTGTAACACGTGCGTGAAAGTTGGCCACTATATATATGTATATAACTGTCTTAATATATGATATGAAAATCATTTGTGGACTTTAGTGCAATATATTTCCTTTTGAGAATGTCATAAGTGATCCATTTTAATTTACCCTATGTTCTAGTAATATGGTTGTTTAGTAGTTAATTCTTGTTTGTGTTCTGAGTTATCTCGGTTAGTGTGATTGGTGTGTAACACAAACCATATCTAAAAGTAAGCATATTAAGCATGTTTAATGGTATAGTCAATAAAACTAAGGTTTGTAAGCATTAATCATCTTATAACAATGCATATACTATATCTTTGGAACTAGAGGAATATTTAGACTCTGAAAGTAATTTTATTCTTTATCTACTCATTTTTTGATCAATTCATATATAGTTTCAATATATTATGACTTACCTATTAATTCCTATGATTATTATAAGTTAACTGTATTTTGACATGTCACATTTAGCACATTAACAAAACTTCCACGTGAATAGGGCATGGCCAATGGATAGGTGCCATATCATCTTAGAGCATCCTGGTGGGGTGATATGTAATCCAAGACCAAAGGACACTAGGGCCCTTTCCCTCTGAACATGCCTCTAGAGGTGCTTTTGCAAAAAGGCCCTGGATCATCTTCCTCCTCTTGGGGAATCCGATCCTACCGTGGAAGGAGGGTCATAGGGTTGACTCCTTATCTCTGGGTGTCGAGAGTCTAGACAAGGGTACCCACTCCTCTATAGAGTCATATCAGAGTCAATAGAGTTACATGTATATCTGGATCTATGGTATAGGAAGGAGGACAAAGCTTTGCTTTGCTCGCTATACACATAGATACATAAAAAAGAACATGACTTAAGGTTGTTACTTGGCAGAATGGAGAAGATCAGAAGAGCATATGGATGTTTCTGGGAAGATTGCACACCTTTGAAGAACTTGACTTCTGTTTTTCATGGTCTGTGATCAATCCTCTAAAGCTAGGTTGTTCCTCCACTTCATGCACCAAAGAATATAAGACGATGGCGATGGTGATACATTTATGAGTTGATGTTTTTTGATTTTCAGAGGATTATCTTGAAGACACAGGGTATTCAATGCCTTATATAGGGAGTCAAGTAAGGTGTGTGGTTTTGCAACTCACTTGTAGGCCATAGAGGAGATAAGGCATTATTGAACATTATTTCTGATAATTGTGAATACAAGGGTTGGGTTAAGTTTGTTGGACTATGGGGATTAGATTAGGAAATTCCTTATAGTTGATTGAGCTTTTTAGTGGATGAGGGGAAGAAGTATGTTGACTGGAGGAGTAGGGCTTCCTGTTCCCACAAGGGAAGTTGAGCCTCTGAGTGGAGGGGATGATCTCTCTTTCAAAATCTACCCAGGTCTGAAGACCCACTCGGGTCCCCTACTAAAAATTAATCTATTTTTCTATTAAAACCCCCATTTAGATAATTAGTTATATTTGTCACTTTCTATATCATTTTAATACCAGATTCAAGGATCATGATCACACTACTATTTTCCATCAATGGGAAAAAGATAAAGTCCTAAATCATCTATTTCTTATCTAAAACTTGTTTTCTAAGCATACTTAAGATAATTACATAATTTATTACCTAGGTAACCAAATATATTATAATATTCTAGATTTTTTTATATAATCCAATGTTTGGATTATTTGTCACATAAATATATCATCATCATTTATCATGAGAAATAAATACTCTTTCCCCAATTTTGTTTCCTAGGGACCCATTTGTAAGACCTAATTGATCCAATTGAGCTTGAGTTGGTTTCTAGGGCCCATGGCCCATATCCTGACCTTCAAATGGGTCCATAAGCTTCATTATCATTCTAATTACGAATTTAAGTCATTTTTGATAAATTAAAACCTCATATCAATATACATACTCATTATTATGGTTTACTCAAATGGAAGTCTCAGTCTAAGTCTCAAATTCATATTCGTCATTCCAATTCACAAGGTCAAGCCATTGATTGCATATTATGATATCACTTTGATTGTCTCTATTGAGTCTCAATACATTATTATTGATTTCACAATATTGGAATCTAAATTTACCAAGTTTGATGATCTTACATTCACCCCTCCTTAAAATGGAATTTCTCCCCAAAATTCAAACTACTTAAGTTATCATATTGGTCTAAAACCTTAGGGCCGAAAAACCTTCTTGGATAGGTTTTAGATAGATTATCTATACTAGCTCTTATTGATACAAAATTTCCCATAATTACTGAGGTTGGAACCCACATTTAATCAAAGGGTATTTCCATGTTCCCAATTAATTTTATGGTATTATCACTTGATGAATATGTTATCACTTGGTGTTCTACTTTCACCTTGGTTTCAAACCTATTGTCACTATTCACAATATATTCATGAGAGGATGAGATAACACTGTTGTTCCCTAACTCGTTACCAATAACTTAGGCTATTCATTCTCATATGTCAATTTTATACATCACATGTGGGTACCCATCTCTCACACTTAGAATAAGATGAAATAAACATTTGGTTGTAGTCCAAATACAAAGTTCACCCCTGAATAAATGGTGTATCCACACCTTACCTTAGAATTTCAAAATTTTGGTTAAATCATAGTTAACAATGACTATAAACCATAAATACAATTTATTCCTACAAACTTTCTAAAGTTTCATGAAATTGAGGGATCGTTCCTTTCTCACTCTTGAGTTTATGTACAACTTTTCTCTAGATCCTATTTTAAACATTGTTACATAACTTCTTGTATTCCTTATATTTACATTTCACGTATCATTAGCCTTAACCATTTCCTTATAGTCTCTAGGGGTATAAGTACCTTTGGAGTGATCTCCTTGAGCCCCCAAGGGCCTCATATACTTATGGAGTGCCTTTCACTTTGACCCCTTGGACCCTATGTACTCATGGATGTGGCCAATATGCTGACCCCATGGGCCTTATATACACAAGGATGGCTTCATCCTGACCCCTTGGGCCTTATGTACTCAAGGAATGATCACCTCATGACCCCTTGGGTCTCATGTACCTTTAAGCATCCCTATGTGACCTTAGATTCGACTTAGGGCTCCATCCCACTTAGGGTTTATTGAGATGTTATCATTGCATTTTGTGTCTTCATTACTTACACCTTGGTTTAAGACAAGGGTCTCTGATGTCGTTATGTTTTTATGTCCCATGAATCATCCTTACAAGGATACTCTATGACTTAGATGTCCTTCACATGGTTTTATTCAATGTGTTAGCTTTTCATATTACACATTAAACCCGATATTTCTGAAATCAAAGTTTTCGTTCTTATATATTTATGCATCTATGGCATGAATACAAACACACACCCTTGGCATGAATACAAACACACACCCTTCTTTTCCAGACTTGGTGGTAGTAGGGGCTTATATACCTTATATGCATGATTTCCTTCAATGTAAATTACTTTCTAATTACATGTTTACCTTAGGATTTCTCCAACCAAGGTTTTCATATTTACATACATTGGAATTATGTGTCTCATTTGACAACTTATTTTGATTAGGTGGGGTAGAGGCTTCCATTCTTTGTGCCCATATCATCCCATCACATTCCATCCTTTTTAGGGTTTGGCCCTTAGAGAACGTTCAAAGTTTCCTTGGTTCATAACATGGTATTGGTCAACTCACCTTCCAAGGAAGGTCCTAACCTAAGGTGTCTTTTGGACTTTCAAGAGGAGGTTAGGCTTGTTAGACACAACCTGATCCCACGGGTTGAGGGTTATGCCTCACCCATAGGTCCTTTCCCATCCTTGAGTTAACCCAACCCAAGTCAGAACACCACCCTAAAAGGTAAATTGAGGGTATAATATATACATTATGTCATCACTATATTCATATGTTTCATGAACATATGCTTAATTCATCATGCGCGCCATGAATGCATGGTTGATGTACTCCGTGTACTTGCATGCATGGGAAACTAGGGGTATCTAATCTAGGGTACCAAAACTGAATTACCCAAACCCAGTTGGGTGTTCCTCTTTCTTTCACCCCTACTTAGGGTTTGGTTGAGTGGGTTATTACTTCACTAGTACTACTCCCATTACCCATGATTAGCATACAGGTTAGGCTTAGGGATTATACCCTACATTTTAGGGTTTATGTTTCCCTTGAATTTTAGGGTTTTCATACCCTACTGGGATACCCTACTCAAGTCCTTCATGGACCACTGGATTTTCTACCCATACTTAGGTATTTTTAGGTTTTACACTCACTATAGTAAACCCAAATACCACATAACCATTTTTCATAACCATGTCATTCTTTTAACATTATGTTTGCATTAATTAGTGGTGGATTCTCAACTCCCTAACTTAAGATGAGGAGGGAAGTACATTTCAAGGTTCATTAAGCACAAAGGTGAGAATAGGAAGAAATTATAGATGAGTAACTTAGAAGAAACATTATTTCAAACAAAAGTCTAGGTTCTGGCCAGGTAGGATCACATCGGCTAAGGGAGTCCCCACATACCAACTTAATGGCGCAGAGAAAAATATTGCCAGACCCCTAAGTTGTGACCCTTTCAAGACACCATTACCTTTAGGTTATTCCCTAATAAGTTCCCTTATATTTCAAAAGATTATTTGAAACTATCAACTATTATGTATTATTTGAAAATTTTGGGCTCTGATGCCAAATGTAACAACCCACACTTTTGAGTGTTCCTTGGTTAAGAGAAGGCCTTAAAGTCAAGGATCATTACCTAAATTTCCATCATAAAATTTAACAAATAATAAAGAATACTAAATAATTTCCATTAATTTGAACAAATAATGTTTACAAGATTTTATAATGAGCTCCTCCAAGGAGGTACATGAAGTTCTCAAGAAATAACTTATATGTATATATGATAAGAAATACCAAACTATCTAGCTAATACTCCTTGACTTATCTTTAATACCTTCAAGATTACATGATTCTTCATGTATTCAACTAATAGATGCAAGTTAACCTAACACTGACAAACAAAAGGATCGATATATTGCTATATTGTTTATGTGGGGTGCATACAAAAGTGTGTATATAAGATAACACCATATATATTCAACCATCAAATAGATGCACATATAAACTAGTATTTTTATTAAGATAATCGGACCCATGTTTCCAAATCACCTTGGGTCTAATCACCTTTCTCAACCCATCATTAGACTTAGGTGAACTACCCTTTGGTAGGTCTAACCCTAGGTTCAGATTATCAGTGTTTACTTTATGTGATACACATATGGGCCTTATAGTTTGCATGAAATAAAGAGACATCCAACATGATATTTTCATGAAACTTTAAGAAATCTTGGAAAACTTAGGAATTGGATACATGTGAGTATTCATAATTGTAACCACATACCTTATGTGGAACCATGAAGTATCCTTCAAGTATGTACAAGCAATCCAATCAAAGATCCAAGCAGTCAATCATTCAATCAACATTAAATGCATGTATGTATACTACATATGTATCACCAAATATTCACATTATTCAAATTAGAATTGATTTAGGTTCTAACACAGGCTTAGGGTTTTCTCAGGTTCAAAATAGGAATAAGGGTACTAAACCCTAATTCCATCACATTTTTCTCTCTAAGGTTTACAAACCCTATTAGGCATATTAAGTGTAACCATAATTGTTAATTCAATATATCATGTTACCTAGATCAGATTATGTGGATCAAGATGATAACAAAGTATAAACATCAATAACCATGATTCCACGTGTACATGACTATTTGCATCAACAACCCTATTATATATCATAATCGTCATGTTTACCTTCATATGCAATTATATTTGACAATATCATACCATATCTCAAATTAAGCATATTAAATGTGTTAGCATTATAATAATCAAAACAAAGGTTTGTCCTTGGAGGAATTACATAAAATTCTAGCTAAGTCCAACCCTCATAAAGAAGCTGGTCTAGATGGTGTTGATGGCTCATGTATTTTAAATAACTAACATACGATTAAGCACTCCCTGCTTTCCACTATCACTCAAGCTATGTCAAGCTACAAACTTGAAGACAACTACTGCAATGCCAACATTGTCCTTTTTCCCAATGTCCCTAAACCTAAAGCATATGAATAGTTTTGCCCTATATCATTGAATAATATAAGCTTAAAGCTCACATCCAAGGTAATCATCAAAAGTCTAAAGGGATTCCTCACAAATTGGATCTCTCCAGCGCAAAGCGTGTTTGTGCCTATAAGAAAAATTACAGACAACATCACTATATCTCAAGAAATCCTCAATATTATGTGAAGAAGATGTTGTGCAAATATGATGGCAATCAAGGTTGATCTCTCTAAGTCTTATGACAAAATGACATGGCCTTTTATCGTTGACACTTTGATGAGGGTCGGAATACCTGAACTCATTAGAAATTATATTTTCAACTCTATTACAGGGGTTAAGCATCCATTATATGTAATGGAAAACCCACAAGTACCTTCAAAGCAACTAGAGGTTTACATCAGGGAGATCCGATGTCCCCTTATCTTTTTGTGTTGTGTTTAGAACGGTTGTAAGGCCCCTAAACTTGCTTAATGAGTTGAATAATTTTAATTATCATAATTTAATTCTAAAAACCCTAATATAACCTTTTTATATGATTTGAAATCATAAGGCAAGATTAAGTTTCAAATTTGGTTCAATTTGGACACTATTTGAGCAAGTTGTGCAATTTTATGCACATTTTGGACTTTTCTGCAATTTACCCAATTGAGAGGTTTTATTTGCAATTTCTCACTTGCATTTTGTTCCTTGGATATTCTATCATAATCTTGATCTTTTTGAGCCATGGGGCTCCTATTTAAATCTTGGTTTGAAGGTGTTTTCTCCCAGGGTATTTTAGGGTTTAACCCTTCATGGATGAGTTATTTTTAGTAGCTATCAACTAATAAATTATTTGTTTTTCTTGGAAATTCAAGAAACGAAGGATAAGCATGTCTCTATAGATGGTGGGGGAGCTTCTTATGTTCGTGCTTGTATATTCTTAATAGTTTAAGGCCATAGACACATGGGGAAGCTACTTTTACACCTCATGCTTGCTTCCATCCTTATCCATGGGCTATATTTACCTCTTCCTTGACCAAGTACGAAACTTTGCTTGCTTTATCTTTCCTATAACCTGGAGAAACGACTCCACTCTGTTTTTCTATGGAACCAAGTTCTCTAAGGTAGAATACAACCTCTTTTTGGAGAAGAAGGTCTCCTAGAGCTCCATCTAGCCCTACTTAGGGTTTACAAGGTCATCTTCTAGGGATTTCGACCAAGGCAAGTTGTTTTCTTCCTTCATTCTCCATTTCTCTTGCTCTTCTCCTTCATTAGACCTTCCTACAGGTTGGAACCTTGTTTTTCCATGGTAGAAATTGCTCGAAAGCTCTAAAACCCTACCTTTCTTGCCCATTATGCTTAGGGTTTGCTCATTTAATGAAGAAAGGTGCTAGATGGATGAGTTCACAACTTTTTCTTGGATTTTCTACACTACCTTCTCGAGTTTTCTTCTATTTGGGATTTCATCTTCTCATTAGAGGAAATTTTTATAAATTTATCTACGTTTATTGCTTATCGTAAGCTTTCTAGCTCATGTTCTTGCTTGAAAATGATGATTCATGCACTAAAAAGCTATGCTTGACTTGGATTTCGATTTTTATAATGTTCCCTATTCTGATTTCAGTTCTATATGAACATTTGATCATGTGTAAGTTATTCCTAAGGTATAATATGACTTCTATTAGGTTTGTTTGACAACCTATGGTGCTAAGCACCTATCAACCAATGGTCAATTTTAGGGTTTTAAGATGATTTCTTCTATAAACCCATGACCCGATGATGGTACAATTGCAAAAACCCTATGGTGTTGTCTTCATGACAACTGATTGTGGTTACCAAGGGTGTCAACTGACGTTCACCCCCTTAGTTCATGCTTTGGCCTAATTAATAGCTTAGTGATTAACAACTAAGTACCCTAATGATGCTATCAATCAATGGTGATATTAGGTTGATATTTGATGTTGATTAATGAATATAGTGTTGATATAACAACCTATGGTGACGTAATGGTCATAATGATGGTGTATAAGGTCTCTAAAACCTATGGTGAGTTAATCATATAGTTCAGCATCAATTAAGCCTTAGACCAATGGTTTCTTGGGTCACTTGATGCAATGGTCGGACATAAACTGTAATTGATGGTTTTAACATATGAACTTGACCCAATGGTCAAGATATAATGTTTATTCCTCTAATAAAGTAGAGTGATGGTTAATGTAATATGTTGGTCCTAATAATGATATTTAGATGGTTTCCTTTATATGATCAACTTAAAGAGCTTACTTGTTGACAATGGATAGCTTGTTTTAAATGAATAGTCGATTGTGGGTTTTACCCTACTCTCAATGGAACTTTTTGTAATTTGTTAGTCAAGGGATGTCTAGGGTTAGATGGTGACTCTTTATAGAGCACAAATCAAGGACTTCATAGGTGGTTTATCCAAGGTGTTTACTTATGTAAACAACCAATGGTCTTACCTTTTAAATATCCAATGGTTCTGGGTGACATTGTGGTATGGTCATATGGGTTGAATGATGATGGAACAAATGGAGGGTTACCCTTAATAAGGTAGTCTTACCCATTCACTCATATGAATAGAAGGGATGATAACCATATCGTGTTGATATGTAACCCTAATGAGGTATAGCTTGTTAAACCTAGCTTTAATATAACTAAATGATGGTAATTGGGTATGAATAGTCCTGGAATGACTAATACAATCGTGGAGTACTCTGTTACTGTTGCTGAAACCCTAATATACTATAAACCGATGGTTATTGTAACAACCCCGCCTCCTGGTAACCCCCAATTAAGGGAGACCAGAAGGTCAGAGAAGTTATCCCAATAATTCCAAATTAGTGGTTCAACATTTAATCAATAATAATTATCAAATTCAACTAAAACTAAATTAAAAATCTGGAATAAAATAAATCTCTTGATACCTTGTAAAAATTTCATTTTTCTAGATTTCTATCCACAGATGGAGTCTATCTATCTAATCCTCCTTGAATTGACTATTCGTACCTTCACAATGTTTCAGTTTACTGTTTGTACTTTTGAAAGATTGTACCTGAAACACCGAAAATCAAAACGTCGGTCAATATATTTCTATACTGGTATGTGGGGGACAATAAAAACTTTCACAAATAATTGCTAACAACCTAATTATCACAAATAAGTTATTAACAATCCAAATTATGTTTTCAATGTGACTTTCTCAACCGCTTTTTCCCTAAACCCATGTTTACCCTCTCTTAGGGTTTTGTCCTTGCAAGGGAAGGCCACCTTCTGCATCCTGAGCTTGGTGCCTGGGGTCACCTCTCATGGTGTCTAATGGTCTTCCCTCCAGGGCTTGATCGAATAGACCTTCCCTCTGGGGCTTGGTCATGCATCTTACATTAGGGTGGCACGTAGGTTCGAGAATGCACATACATACTTAATTGCGATACTCATAGTGACTTTATAGGATTGCATGAATAAAACACTCAACAGTTTAGGTTGCATCCAATCGATCAAACGTTCAAGAAAACTTCATGAAACTAGATCGATTATTCATAAATAACCACATACTTGTTCAGCCGAATCAAGATAGGAATATTCCAATCAAATATGAAATCCAAGCAAGCAAGTAATTCACTCAGCAAGGATCCTGAAATAACCATACAATTTCCTTTTACTACTCATGTTATCAAGATCTATCCAATCTAACTTTCTCCTTAGGATTTCTACTTCTTTTTAGAGTTTCACTTGCAGTTAGGGTTTTGCTATCACTTTTATCACTACAAACCCTAAATAAGCAGAACTACTCATAAACCCTAATCATCATATCCTATCTCTCCTAACATGCTTAGGATCAACATTTATCAACATATTTCCATATATTTCGAATTAAACATAATCATCTCCTCTTTTACCCTAAATTAGGGTTTCTAGATACATTATCATATATTCTTGGTTTAAAACCCTAAACATGCAATTTCTCATCTAAATCAGATTTAAATCTTCCATTATCATCAACAGGTTATTAGTACATCAAATTAACCCAATAAACATTATAGATTCAATCTTTACTCACAATTAGGGTTTCTAACCCTAATTTAATGCATTTTTATCAACTTAATATACTTTTGCAATTAGGAACGAAATCAGGCACTAAAACTATTTTTATCAGGTTCCTCATATTTTTTTGATCAAATTTCATATATTAAGTTTAGTCATCAGAGCTTCCTAGCAATTTCTATGAATTTTGCAAAGAAATTCACTTTTCTGGATTATCTATTATTTTTAGAAAAATGTAGGTCGCTTGATCCGTGGTTCACTGGACCACGCGGGATCCAATGGCCCATAATTGCACACCCTAACTCGTGATCAAAAGAAATAAAAGGCAATTATGCCCTTACCCGAACTGTAGAAGAGGGAGGGCAATTTGGTAATTCGCATGGGGCCTTCTTCCACCTCGCGCGAGCAGGTCTGCAGCGAGCCGTGGTCAACCTCGTCATTGACTCTGAGGTCTCGACCACCAGCAAGCAACCCAGCAAACTCAGAAGCTCCACCGTACTCGTACGAAGTCACCTGCCTCCTCAATCACACCTTTGCGTCGTGCTTCCACCACCAACAGGTCGTCGACTCTCCGGCGAGGTCGACAGTTCGAAGAGGGGGAACTTCAAGGTCGTTCGTCAAATTGAACTTGCCAACAAGTTTGTTGTTGATATTTGAATACATGAGGGTAGATTTTAGATGCACGGGTACTCTCGAGCGACCTCCTCTGAATATAGGGTCAACTGTGAGAGTCCGGTGGTTTGGGGACTTCTATGTTTGTCGATGAAGCTACCCATAAATTGGGTCGAGAAGCTTCAAAACAGACTCCTGAAGTCAATGGGATTGTTCTCACCTCAGTCTATCACATAAAATGCGAGCAAAAAGGATTTGAAATCCCGATCTCCCCTCTCCCTTTCCTTCTATGAATCAAGGTGCACGATGCACATCCACCTTTAGATCTGAGGTCCTTTGGCCCACACGAGGAATCCGATGGCGTCATCGTCCCCTTGTTTCCCTTTTCTTTTAAAACAAGGAAATTATGTATTAGTTAATTCAATTCAAAGGAAACTTGTAAAATCTATATCTCTCTCCTCGTTTAACCTTTCTCATTCAAATTTTATAGAAAGCTCTGGCTTGGCATTATCTACTTGTGTATTAAATTTGAAACCCAAATTCCAAAGGAAAAGGGTATTTCCTTCATAAGCAAGTTATCCTTTAATAAAACCAATTTAATTGGTATTTCCTCTTTCTTATGCCATTATATTGGTATCTTGGACTCCTTGGACCTCAAGGAACCCTAAAGGCACAAAATCCCATCTTGGAGTATATTCCCTTGAATTTTTCTTTATCCTTTCTCCTTTTCATATTTATTCATTTATTATTTGATTTTCTTTATCTCTTTCTTGTTATTGGGCCCAATAGCCAATAAAGCCCATGAAGCAACCAAACAAGGCCATTGTAAACGAAATCCATTCAATTCAAACAAATAAAACAATTATTGATTTCATTTATCATTAAAAGGAGAAATACAATTTCATTACATAGCTAGGGAAAATGGGGTTGTAATAGTTACACCTTGATTTATGTGTGGGTTCATACTTGAGAATAGTATGGAATGTTATGGTGATGCTTCACCTTATGCATCCATGATCCAATGGGGATGTTGTGAATTAGGGTTTGCATATAAGTGCTAATTAGTAACATTAATGTAATTTATCTTGTTGAACCTAACTCTATGAAACTAGATAAAGATGAGTATTCATGTTTAACATTCTTATATGATGGAATGATGGTGAAATAACCTCCTTAATATGATAATAACCTTAATATGTTAATTGGTGGTTATCATATCCATATGGTTGATACTTTATGTGCATTATGAATATGATGAGGGTTAATCATATCTAGATTCCTTGCGTGTTGATTTAATAAAGGAGTGTTCTTAATGTTAATATAACCCTACTATGATTGTTTATGAATATATCCTATCTCATTAATGTAATATTGTGCTGATCTGGTGTATTATATGTAAGTGTTGTTGTTGAGCCTTGCTATAAGGCATGGAATGATAATGATGATCTTACAGGGAATAGTATGATGGTCTTGATGACCTTTGGGCATGGTTGAGCCCTGAATGAGGTGTAATCCTCTTGAGTTGATAAGGGTTGATACCATGTGATATTGTGAAAAGGATTTATATCTTGTGATAGAATGATGACTAGTGTAGACTCATGAATGGAAACTGAATAGTACCATGTGATGATGAGATGAGAAATTATGTATCACACATTTTATATCTTTTGAAGTTATGATATTTATATGCTTGTTAGAAGTGAATTAGGGTTTCTATGTCCACTTGTTTGATGCAGCCTTAATCCACCCAATTGGCATAACTAATCAAGTGAAACTCTAATCATGTAATGCCATGTTCCATAGATCCATCTGAGTGTCAAAACTTGCTAGATGGTGAAATGAGTATTCCTAAGGGAAACTCAGAGCACATACTGATAAGTATGTGGGGTTCTTGTCATCCTGAATTCATGTGTTTAGGGAGGATGGCTGTGGTAATACCTAGCCCTTAGTTTGAGAACAACTGTGGTCGTATCTTGGTGATTATATATGTGACAAGATTGGAGGACAACTACAGTTGTACCTCAGATGGTAGGGTATGAGTACCCACCTCCTTTCACTAGTGTCGTGACATGTACCAAGGACGGACTAGGTTGTTAGAAACTTGACCTTATGTGTCACTATTGCAGACCCGTACTAACCAGGGGTAGAGAAGATCTGAGGAGTCTGGATCTTCCAAGATCTTGTATGGCACTGATTTCGACTTAGCAGTGGTCAGTTGAATTTTGAGTGGTATCCTCAAATTCCTCAGGGTATAATAAAAGATGTAAGACAACCCTGTAACATATCTATTTAGAGTTATACACAATGATTCATATTAGATGATAACCCTTGTTTTCTTTCTTTTCATTGAGATCATGTTAGTAAAATAAGAGATAATAGATATGCTTATGTTGTAGTTATTCTCATGTTGTAAACATGCTTATGTTGTCAAATATACTGACACTAATGGTTAAGATGATGTTGCTAGCTATGTTTAATGTTTCTAGCCATGCCTATGTAATTATAGATGCTTAAAGTGCTAATCATGCCTATGCAGATAATTGTGCTATGATGTTAGTTATACTTATGATATAGATCTGTTCCCTTCATTTGAGATGCCAATATTGATAGCCATGTTATGTTACTAGACATATTCATGATGTCAGGGATGCTTATGCTACTAGATTGCTTATGTTGTTAGTAAGGAATAAGATGATAGTCAGATTAATGATAATGATTGTTATTAGATGCAATTCGATGATATTTGAGTAGATATATATCCAGAGAAATGGGTTAATCTGTTATCTATATATGCATTGATGATCATACTTGTTGCTATGATGATTTGTTTAATATGTTTAGTATACTTGAACTATTCAATCTGTTCAATTGATTATTAAATACTTCAATAGCTTAGTTATCTACTATTTAAAATTTTGTGATCAATAAGCATTGTTGGAGGTTATATCCTTACTGGGACATGGGTCTCACCCTTGTAGTTTGCCACATTTTTTTAGGTAATCAGAAGTGACAAAAACAAACATGTGGTAGCCAAGAGGAGATATAGTAATGAATCTTTGAGAAAGTTGATTAGATGTCTAGTGTGTCCTAGAGTCATCCATGTACTCTTAGGTCCGGGCATGAAAGTTTGTATATGGTGTTTCAAATGAATCAGACTTTTGTTAACATATTAATGCTTGTTTGTGTGGCATATAAGAATATTGTTCTCCTATATATATTTTTTGTGGCTAAGGTGATAGAACAATTTGTATCAAATTATTGGCATAGTATGAATAAAAGAAAGATGTTGGGCTCTTATGCAAATGTTTCTGAGCAGGTGCTGATGTTGAAATTGGTTTTAATTTATCCATATTTTTGGGTATGTGATTAATTAGTGATCGATTGTGCTTTATTTTTTGAGTAATCTCATTTAGTGTAACAGGTTATCTCAAGTTGGTATCAGAGCTTTAGGTTCACTGAGTCTATAGGGACACTAGGACTTAGGACTAGGATGATGTCTAAGTCAGGAATATGACATAAAAATATGGTGCATACTGCCTAATCTCAGTACTTGGGTACCCTGGCCAGGTATTCAATTATTGAAGAAAGGTAAGTATGGAACTCTTAGATTGTTATCTTTTTTATTACTGTGATCAAGTAGTCATTTTGAGATAATATAAAGGGCATAAAGAATAAGAAATCATGGTGTGAATATCTCAATCCCACCTTAAAGAAGATGAGAATTGTATCATTATCTATCAAATTTTGAATGTTTGGTAATTATAAGAAAAAGATACAATACCATGAAATCTAAATTTGAATACAAATAAGGAAAAGAGGAGTTCTTGAAGATGTGATTCAACAAGATAATAAAGTAAAAGACAGATATGTCTATGCTTATAAAGTGAATCAAGGTATGAAATCCACATAAGATGGAAAGAACTCCTATAACAAGTACAAAATGAGAAGATAAATGGGAACAATGACAAAGGAATAAGGTAGAACCTGAGTTAATCTCAGACCAACCTATGTGTGTAAGAAAGTGTTAATGTAAAATCAGCATGGCATGTGAAAGAAATTAAGGGATATGATCCCTGTTTAATGAAGAAAATGAAGAATATGATGATTTACCTGTTGATAGGTGGTTGAAAAACATAATAAAATAAGAGAACATACACTAGTGGGATAAATAGTCATCAAGGAAGGAGTAATGAGATATGTTAATCAAGATGATTCCTATGCTAATGGGAAGGAACCCTAAATGAAAAAGGTAAAATGACACATAAGAAGTTGTAACCAACATAATGAAAATAGAATTGGTTACCTTTTTGCTAGTGACCCTTGAAAAATACTACTATGGTATGGGAAGTGTGTTTCACTTTGTGTCATTCCTTTCTAGGGCACAACTTTCAAGTGGATAATTACCACTTGGTATGTGTGGATTTATTGTAAACATGAGGGTGGATATCTTATTATAGCATAAGGTTGTTTGGACTATGGTTCTATGATCATAAAGTTTGTGATGATTTTGCTTTTGAGCCTTCCAATAATTAGGAAGACTCCTCTTATATGTCCTGATATTTGTTATGTTGGTAAAAGTAGATGATATAAGGATGTGAGTTCCTTATAGCACATGAGGTGGATACTAAGGTAATGAATCCTAGTATCCAAGATGTATCAATAATATGAGAAATATGTGAAGGTTGGAAATGTTTATTAAATGAACAATCCAAGTAATCCTCTCTCGTAGAGAGAGAGAGAGTTGATGATGACCCTCTAGATGTTGTTTGGAAGAAAAAACAAAAGTGATTCTATAATGTTGTGTACGGTTTAGTGATAGATGGGCAAGACCACTATCAAGGATAGATGGTTTGTTGGTCAATAGACATGTGATACTGTGTTCCTTTAAGATAAACCTATGATGAAATATCAATGCATAAGATTTATATTGGGTGACATAATTCACATTACCATGATGAGTTTAGGGTCATGTTGTTTAGAGTAACCGATGTACAAATAGAATTTATGAATAGAAGGAACAGAGTTTTCTAGTCATGTCATACAAGTTATATCATGTTTTGAATGATTACATGCCAAAGTATTTCAAAGATGGTCAAAAATATGATTAATATTTCTTCAAAAACCTTAGGGTTGCTGAAGCAGCAATAGCTATGAGACAAGTTTAACAAGAGTGAGATGTGGTTGATTAAATTTCTTTATGGGATCATGATATGTCTTCATAGGTGGGGGTTTTTGTGCTGACCCAAGAGGAGATATGTACGAATGATGTGACATCACCATGATATGTAAGTAACCATGTGAAGGTAATAGGATGAGGTGCAAAGGAAGTACCCATCTTTGTTTACCTTGGATTTTGGGGGAGAAATTCATGTTAGGGGTTTATAGTTGTAAGGCCCCTAAACTTTCTTAATGAGTTGAAAAAGCTAAATTATCATAATTTAATTCTTATAACCCTAATATAACCTTGTAATATAATTTTAAATCATTAGGCAAGCTTAATTTTTAAATTTGGTCCAATTTGGACACCGTTTGAGCAAGTTATGCAATTTTATGCACATTTTGGAGTTTTCTGCAATTTACCCAATTTGGAAATTTTCTTTTCAATTTATCACTTGAATTATGTTCCTTGGATATTCTCTCATCATTCTTGATCTTGTTTAGACATGGGGCGCCTATTTAAACCTTGGTTTGAAGGTGTTTTCTCCAAGGGTATTTTAGGGTTTACCCCTTCATGGATGAGCTACCTTTAATACCTATCAACTAATGAATTATTTGTTTTTCTTAGAAATTCAAGAAACGAGAGATAAGAATGTCTCTATGGATTGTGGGGGATCTTCTTGTGTGTGTGCTTTTATATTCTTAATAGTTTAAGGCCATAGACATGTGGAAGCTACTTTTACACCTCATGTTTGCTTCCATCCTTATCCATGGGCTATATTTACCTCTTCCTTGCCCAAGTACGAAACTTTGCTTGCTTTCACTTTACTATAACCTAGAGAAATAACTCAACTCTATTTTTTTATGGAACCAAGTGCTCTAAGGTAGAAGACAACCTCTTTTTGGAGAAGAAGGTCTCCTAGAGCTCCATCTAGCCCTACCTAGGGTTTCCAAGGTCATCTTCTAGGGATTTCAACCAAGGAAAGTTGTTTTATTCCTTACTTATCCATTTATCTTTCTCTTCTCCTTCCTTAGACCTTCCTACAGGTTGAAACCTTACTGTTTGATGGTAGAAATTGATCTAAATCTCTAAAACCCTACCTTTCTTGCTCCTTATGCTTAGGGTTTGCTCATTTGATGAAGAAAGGTGCTAGATGGACGAGTTCACATCTTATGCTTGGATTTTATACCCTACCTGCTCGAGTTTTCTTCTGTTTGGTATTTCATATTATCATTAGAGGCAAGTTTTATAACTTGCTCCACGTTTATTATTTACCATAAGCTTTCTAGCTCATGTTCTTGCTTGAAAATGATGATTCATGCACTAAAAAGTTATGCTTGACTTGGATTTCAATTTTTATAATGTTCCCTGTTCTGATTTCAGTTCTAGATGAATCTATGATCATGTGTGCATTATTCCTAAGGTATAATATGACTTGGATCTGGTTGGTTTGACAACCTATGGTGCTAAGCACCTATCAACCAATGGTCAATTTTACAGTTTTAAGCTGATTTCTTCTATAAACCCATGACCTGATGATGGTACAATTGCAACAACCCTATGGTGTTGTCTTCATGACAACTGATGGTGATGACCAAGGGTGTCAACTGAAGTTCACCCCCTTAGGTCATGTTTTGGCCTAATTAATATCTTAGTGATTAACAACTAAGTACCCTAATGATGCTATCAACCAATGGTGATGTTAGTTTGATATTTGATGTTAATTAATGAATATAGTGTTGATATAACAACCTATGGTGACTTAATGGTCACTAATGATGGTGGATCAGGTCTCCAAAACCTATGATGAGTTAATCATATAGTTTTAGCATCAATTTAGCCTTAGACTAATGGTTTCTTGGGTCCTTGATGCAATGGTCAGACCTATACTGCAATTGATGGTTTTAACATATGAACTTGACCCAATGGTCAAGATATAATGTTTATTCCTCCAATAAAGTGGAATGATGGTTAATGTAATATTTTGGTCCTAATAATGTGATTTAGATGGTTTCCTTTATATGATCAAAATAAGGAGCTTACTTGTTGACAATGTATGGCTTGTTTAAATGAATAATCGATAGTGGGTTTTACCCTACTCTCAGTGGAACTTTTTGTGTGTTGTTAATCAAGAGATGTCTAGGGTTAGACGGTGACTCTTTATAGAGAATAAATCAAGGACTTCATAGGTGTTTTATCCAAGGTGTTTATTTATGTAAAAAATCAATGGTCTTACCTTTTAAACATCCAATGGTTCTAGGTGACATTGTGGTATGGTGATATGGGTTGAATGATGATGGAACAAATGAAGGGTTACCCTTAATAAGGTAGTATTACCTATTCACTCATATGAATAGAAGGGATGATAACCATATTGTGTTGATATGTAACCCTAATGAGGTATGACTTGTTATACCTGGCTTTAATATAACTAAATATGGTAATTGGGTATGAATAGTCCTTGAATGACTAATACAATCATGGAGTACTTTGTTACTGTTGTTGAAACCCTAGTATGCTATAACCCGATGGTGATACCTTGATTTATGTGTGGTTTCATACTTGAAAATATTATGGAATGTGATCGTTATGCTTCACCTTATGCATCCATGATCGAATGGGGATGTCGTGAGTTAGGGTTTGTGTATAAGTTCTAATTAGTAACATTAATGTAATTTATCTTTTTCAACCTAACTCTAATGCAAATAGATAAAGATGAGTATTCATGTTTAACATTCTTATATGATGGAATGATGGTGAAATAACCTCCTTAATATGATCATAACCTTAATATGTTAATTGGTGGTTATCATAGCCACATGTTGATACTTTCTGTGAATTATGAATATGATGAGGGTTAATCATATCTAGATTCCTTGCATATTCATGTAATAAAGGAACGTTCATAATGTTAATATAACCCTACTATGATTGTTTATGAATATCTCCTAGCTCATTAGTGCAATATTGTGCGGATCTGGTGTATTATATGTAAGTGATGTTTTTGAGCCTTGCTACAAGGCATGGAATGATAATGATGATCTTACATGGAATAGTATGATGGTCTTGATGACCTTTGGGCATGGTTGAGCCCTGAATGAGGTGTAATCCTCTTATGTTGATAAAGGTTGATACCCTGTGATATTGTAAAAAAATTTGTATCTTGTGATAGTATGATGACTAGTGTAGCCTCATGAATTGCAAGTGAATAGTACCATGTGATGATGAGATGAGAAATTATGTTTCGTACGTTTTATATCTTTTGAAGTTGTGATATTGATATGCTTGTTAGAAGTGAATTATGGTTTGTATGTCCACTTGTTTGATGCAGCCTTAATTCACCCAATTGGCATAACTAATCAAGTGAAACTTTAATCATGTAGTGCCCTGTGCCATAGATCCATCTGAGTGTCAAAACTTGCCAGATGGTGAAGCAAGTATTCCTAAGGAAAACTCAGAGCGCATACTGATGAGTATGCGGGGTTCTTGTCATCCTAGATTCATGTGCTTAGGGAGGATGACCGTGGTCATACCTAGCCCTCAGTTTGAGAATGACTACGGTCATGTCTCAGTGATTATATATGTGATGAGATTGGAGGACAACTGCGGTTGTACCTCAGATGTAGGGTGTGTGTACCCACCTCCTTACACTAGTGTTGTGACTTGTACCAAGGACGGACTATGCTGTTAGAAGCTTGACCTTATGTGTTGTTGTGGCATACTCATACTGATAGGGGGTAGAGAAGATCTTAAGAGTCTATCTCTTCCTAGATCTTGTACGGCACTAATTTCGACTTAGCAATGGTCACTTGGATTTTGAGTGGTATCCTCAAATTCCTCAGGGCATAATAAAAGATGTAAGATAGCCGTGTAGAAAATCTATTTAGAGTTATACACAATGCTTCATATTGGATGATAACCCTTGTTTCCTTTATTTTTATTGAGATTATGTTTAGTACAATAAGAGATAATAGATATGCTTATGTTGTAGTTATGCACATATTGTAAACATGCTTATGTTGTCAAAAATACTGATACTAATGGTTAAGATGATTTCGCTAGCTATGTTTAATGTTGCTAGCCATGCCTATGTAATTACAAATGCTTAAAGTGCTAATCATGCCTATGTAGATAATTGGTCTATGATGTTAGTTCTACTTATGATATAGATTTGTTCCCTTTATTTGAGATTCCAATATTGATAGTCATGTTATGTTACTAGACATATTCATGATGTCAGGGATGGTTATGCTACTAGATTTCTTGTGTTGTTAGCAAGCAATAAGATGATAGTCAGATTAATGATAGTGATTGTTATTAGATGCAATTTGACGATATTTGAGTAGATATATATCTAGAAATATGGATTTATTTGTTATCTATATTTGCATTGATGATCTTACTTGTTGCTAAGATGATTTGCTTAGTTTGTTTAGTATATTTGAACTGTTCAATCTGTTCAATTGATTATTAAATACTCCAACTTCTTAGTTATCTACTATTTAAAATGTTGTAATCAAGAAGTGTTGTTGGAGGTTATATCTCTTGCTGGGACATGGGTCTCACCCTTGTGGTTCACCACATTTTGTTATGTAATCAGAAGTGACGAAACAAACATGTGGCAGCAAAGAGGAGCTATAGTAATGAATCTTTGAGAAATTTGATTAGATGTCTAGTGTGTGCTAGATTCATCCCTGTACTCTCAGGTCCGTGCAGGAAAAGTCTGTATATGGTGTTTTAAACGAATCAGACTTTTATTAGCATATTAATTCTTGTTTGTGTGGCATATATGAATATTGTTCTCCTGTGCATATATGTTGTGGCTAAGGTGATAGAACAATTTGTATCAAATTCTTGGCATTGTATGGATAAAAGAAAGATGTTGGGCTCTTATGCAAATGTTTTTGAGCAGGTGCTGACGTTGGAATCGATTTTAATTTACCCATATTTTTGGGTGTGTGATTAATTAGTGATCGATTATGCTTTATGTTTTGATTAATCTCGTTTAGTGTAATGGGTTATCACAACGCTTGTGCCAACCTATTGATTCATTAGTTAACAACAAGAAATGGATATTGTTTAAGTTATATAACAAAAGACATTTGATCTCTCATCTCTACTTTGCTGATGACATATTCTTATTTGTCAAAGATGATAAGCTACAAATGAAAGTGATCTTGGAATGTTTTAACGAGTTTGAGTCAGTTTCAACCCAAACCATCTCAGTTAACAAATCATGCATAAACTTTGCCAAGAGTGTACCTAAAAGAACAAGAAGGAGAGTCTAGAGAATTAGCAGTTTCTCACAGTCTGGTAATATGCGGAAATACTTGGGAATCCCACTTATTCGTGGGGAATTAAGACTTGATACCTATGGTGAAATCCTAAAAAAAATTGCAACTGGCGTTAACTCATGGTTTTCGAGGTGTCTAATTGTTACGACCCGCATCGAGCTTATCTCGTAAGTAAGCTGTTCAGCATGTGTTTAGCTGATGTGTTAAGTTATAAGTCTGTTTTTGTTAATAATGTTTAAAATGGTCATGGAATGTGCTTAGTGTGTTTTCTAGCTTCTAAAGCGTGTAGGATCTTATGCTTGAAGCGTTGCCAGAGAAATCGTTCGAATCCGACCTTCGAGTCAAAAGTTGCATGTTTTTGGGCTTATGGGGACCCGATTGTAATTTTCAAAAGTTTCGAACTTTGCGATTAGGCCCCTAAGTTTCTTCCTTATCCTTTCTCTCTTCCTTTTTCGTTTCATTTCTTAGAAACGAAGGAACGCTCGAGCGTTCTCCTCCCGCGTGAGAAAGAGAGAGAAAGAGAGAGAGAGAGGGAGTTGAGGAGGGAGAGACGTCGGAGCTCCGTTTTGCTCCGATCAGCTGTTGTAGCTCGTCCTCTTCACTCCGTTGATCTTCATCTTCGTCGATTTGAATCGGATTTGCAGCTGGAGCTGCATTTGCAGGGAAAACGGCTTGGAGATTGGGGTGCACGGTGCAGCCCTAGCTCGTTTTCTTCTCCCCTTCAGGTGCAGTTTAGTCATATGCATCGATTACGAATGTTTGGTGGTGTTTGTTCGATATTTGCCCGTCGATTCGAGAGAAATCGACTTTTGCAGACCGTTTTTGTTTTCTGCCTGTGCGCGGTTCGGCCGAGTTCCAATTCGGTCGGCCGAGTTCCTATTTAGGGCAATTGTACAACGTTTTCGGATCGGCCGAGTTTTGGTCTTGGATCGACCGAGTTTCTTATTTAGTTTGCCGAATAGCTATTTGGTCGGACGAGTTTGGTCCTGATCGGACGAGTTTCCTTGTAGGTAAATAAAGCGGTGTGTTGGTCGGCCAAGTTCCCCAAGGGATCGGTCGAGTTTCTAGTTGGTCGGCCGAGATTGTTCGGCCGAGTTTCAGAATCTGGGAAGAGTTTGGCCGAGTTCCATAGTGTTCGGCCGAGTTTCAAGTGGTGAGTGGCAGTTCATTTAGAAATCATTATTAAACTCATTTAAAATGCGTGTTTGCTTCAGTATCAGTTGATATGACTTTTAAACAGTGTACCATGTACATTTTTAGTAAGAAAAGTTCATTGGAACTTGAAATGTGTGATATGAAAGATGAAAAAGTGGAAATTCTATGTCTTACAGTTGTTATGTAATATTCTTGATTGATTGTTTATCTGTTAAATAAGTTGTTAGACTTAGGTGCCCTAACACCGTAGAACCCCTAAGAGGTATCTGCAACTTAGGGGTGAAACTCGTGTTGCAACATCATTTGTGCTTGTGTCACGGACAAACGAGGAAAGAGAAAATGCAGTGTTTAACAACAATCGTGCTTGTGTCACGATAGCACTGGGCAAAAGGAAAACTTGGTTATCTAACACCATTCGTGCTTGTGTCATGAAGGTAACCCTGTAAGACTCTCCGCCGGTGTACTCAGGTTAAAGGAGGAGTCAGGTGCACTCAGAGTAGTGCTTGAGGCCATAGATCCTATGTTTCTAGCCGGTGAGCCAGTGACCCTGTGGCAGAGCAGGGCTGGCGTCAGACTTAGCATTTCCCGGGTGTGTCGCTAAGTCTTGTACGGTGGGGTCGTAGCATGAATTTGTTACGGATCTTTATATGCAGAGTACACTGCATATATTTAGGGCATAACGATAAAATGAATAAGTAATCATGTAGGATCACAGTAAATTTATATAACTGCATATCTACCTGAGATATCTGTTGATGTTTAGAAATGTGATTACTATCTGTATATCTGCTATGTCAATAGAATTGCTCTGCTTAAACTGTATATCTGTTTATTTTCAGTTAATAAACCTGACGAGTTGTTTATTGATAGCTAAGTGAAATGTTATTCACTGAGCGAGTAGGCTCACCCCTCTACTCAAACATTTTCAGGTCAGCACCAGCATCAGGAGTCAGAAGGATCGTTTCATCCTAATGCCTAGTTGATAGAAGGTTTGTAGTTAGTCTAGTTAGAGGTCTCTTAGTCCTTTCCCCTCGATCTTCGGGACAAGGTGTGAGTGAGAGAGAAAATGTGTACAAAGATGTAAATTAACTGTTATGCTTTATTCTATGTTGAACAATGCAATATGTTGTAGACTTTATTTATATTTCTAGTCAGTTTAATAGAAATGCTTCCGCAGCTTGATTAGTTTCATTTGCAGCATAAAACAAATCTTCTTATTAATGTCTTTAATTGTTTTAAAAAGTGATGAATGGTTGGTTGTGTGTAATCCCATCCTGTCGTGTCCTAATCTCGTGGTTTGTGGTTAATGTGAGATTGGGGCGTGACAATTTTGGTATCAGAGCTTAGGTTTGAGTACTTAGTTACTCAAGGTCAGGGGACGATAAGAGACCAATAGGATTAAGGTTTAAGTGTCTTTCTTCTATCTGTAGTTTTCTAATAGGAAATATTCTATTATATCATTACAGATGGCAGGAAGAGGCTTTGATCGTGATGATCAGGCTGAGAGCCATGTTGGTTCTGAACCATGGTACTTGGGTCCAGGTGGTGGTGACCACGTGGATGAAGCATCCAGGATGTACAGAATGTTCCTGGAGACCAAAGAAAGGTACAAGGCTGATAGGCGAGATTCTTCTTCTACCAGCAGTAAAGATCTGATGCGATCTTATGAGCTTGTGAAGAAGCTTGGTGGCACAGAGTTTAGTGGCACCACAGATCCCGCCGAAGCTGATGAATGGTTTAGACAGACAGAGAAGGTCTTTCGTCTGATGGAGCTTCCAGAAGACAAGAAGATCAATCATGCAGTCTACCTTCTGACAGGCGATGTAGAGCTGTGGTGGCGTGGTGTGGAAGAAAAGAGGAGAGGTACAGAGCTTTCTTGGCAGGATTTCTCTGAGGAGTTTCATCTCAAATTCTATCCACCTACCTTTCTTAATGAGAAAATCAGGCAGTTATAGAATATCAAGCAGGGGAACATGACAGTTACAGAGTATGAAGCGCTTTTCACACGGTTAGCTAATTTCTATCTACAGCTTGTTCCCGATAACATAGAGAGATGCAGAAGGTTTCAGGAAGGGCTAAGGCCAGAGATTCGGCATACAGTATATGCTACTAGTAGGAGGAACATAGAGAATTTTGGTGAGTTTGTTGAGGCTTCCAGACAGGTTGAAGAATCTGTGAATGCTGATAGGGTGCCCGAGTCTAAGAAAAGATCTACAGATTTCAGTAGAGGACAGTCCAGTAGTGGATACGGAGGTGGAGGTAGAGGCTTCTTTTCTAAGCTTGGGCGTGGTTTTGGTTGTTTTGGCAGGCAGAGATCTGAGGATGTCACTACTTCTAGAGGCAGAGGAGGATATAACCCAGGAAGATGGGGCAGTGCCGCTAGTGAATAATCTTCTGGATCGTCAATGTCAGTGACAGGTCCCCAAGGATAGGGAATACCGCCATGTGACAAATGTGGAAAATCACATTATGGTCAATGTCGGGCTCTGAGTTGTTTTGTTTGTGGGCAAGTCGGACACTTTAAAAGGGAATGTCCTCAGCTTCAACAAGCAGCATCACAAGTTTTCCAGCCTCAATACCATGATGTTCCGAGTTCCTCTGTGGCTTCTGGTTCTAGAGGTGGTGGAGTGTCTAGTGGCAGGAGTGGTCAAAGCGGACAACGTGGAAGAGGGAGAGCTTCAGCACGTTTCTTTTCTTTGACACCTCAGGAAGGTATAATCTCTTCACAAGTTGTTACAGGAGAGATGTTTTTGTTTAATAGTATACCAATTTCAGTTTTGATATATCTGGGAGCTACTCATTCTTTTATACGACGTTCTTTAGTTGATGAACTTAATCTGCTAACTCAAGAGTTGGCAGATGAGTTAGTGTTGAGGGTTCCACTAGGTGGACCAACAGTTTTATCCGAGTTTTTTCCCAGATGCTTGTTATCTTTTGGAGGTTTTACCTTTGCTGCTAATCTCATACCCTTGGATGTAAATACTTTTCAAGTCATCTTGGGTATGGATTGTCTTGAGACATATCGAGTGCAACTCGATTGCTGGAAAAAGGAAGCTACCTTTCAATTAGGAGAATTTTCTTGTGTCTTTACTGGAGACAGGAAAGTTCTGCCTACATGCATATCATCAGCTGTTGTAGCTGATAAGATGTTACAGAAAGGATGTGAAGCGTTCCTTGCTCATGTGGTTGACACCAGAGCAGAGAAGAGCACCGCCAGTGTTTATGATGTGCCTGTGGTTCGTGAGTTCTCTGACGTTTTTCCAGAAGAGTTACCAGGCTTACCTCCTGTCAGAGACATTGATTTTGAAATTCAGGTATATCCAGGTAGTCATCCAGTAGCACTACCAGCTTATAGAATGGCACCTGCAGAGTTGAAAGAACTCAAGGTGCAGTTGGAGGAGTTGTTAGATAAGGGTTTCATTAGACCCAGTTCCTCACTGTGGGGTGCTCCAGTCCTGTTCGTTAAGAAAAAGGATGGTACCATGCGTCTCTGTATAGATTACAGGCAATTGAACAAGATCACTATAAAGAATAGGTATCCTTTGCCGAGAATAGATGATCTGTTTGATCAGTTGTGTGGAGCGACGATCTTTTCTAAAATTGATTTGAGATCCGGATATCATCAGCTTAGAATAAAGGCTTCTGATATTCCCAAAACAGCTTTCAGAACCAGGTATAGGCATTATGAGTTTTTGGTCATGTCGTTTGGGCTGACCAATGCCCCAGCAGCCTTTATGGATATGATGAATCGGATTTTCAAACCATTTCTAGATCAGTTTATTGTAGTCTTTATAGATGATATTCTGATCTAATCCAGAGACGATGAACAACATGAGCAACACTTGAGAGTAGTGTTGCAGTTGTTGAGACGACACCAGTTGTTTGCTAAATTTAGCAAGTGCGAGTTCTGGTTGGCCGAGGTAGCATTTCTGGGACATGTTATCTCGAGAGATGGAGTTTGTGTGGATCCTAAGAAAGTTGAATCTGTGCTTCAGTGGGACCAGCCTACGACTCCTACTGAGATCAGAAGTTTCTTGGGTTTGGCAGGTTATTATAGAAGGTTTATAAAGGACTTCAGTGCGATAGCATCACCTTTGACACGCTTGACGAGGAAGGATGTACCGTTTGTTTGGTCTGACAACTGTGAGAAACGTTTTCAGATTTTGAAGAAAAAGTTGACTTCAGCACCAGTGTTGATTTTACCAGAAGTAGAAAGAGGTTATACAGTGTTCTGTGATGCTTCTAGGAGAGGTTTGGATTGTGTACTGATGCAAGAAGGTAAAGTTGTTGCTTACGCATCTAGACAGCTTAAGAAAAATGAAGAGAATTACCATGTTCATGATCTGGAATTAGCTGCTATAGTTCATGCTTTGAAGACTTGGCGTCACTACTTGTATGGTGAGACATGTCAGGTGTTTACAAATCATAAGAGTCTGAAATATATCTTCACTCAGAAAGACTTGAATTTGAGACAGCGCAGATGGCTGGAGCTGATTAAAGACTATGATGTGACAATCGATTACCATCCCGGTAAGGCGAACGTTGTAGCTGATGCCTTGAGTAGAAAGTCAAGTTCAACAGCCAATGCATTTTCTATGGCATGTTTCAAGAGAGACTTGCTTATAGATATGCGGAGATTAAACTTAGACTTGGAAGTGACAGAACAGAGTGGGTTGATTGCTCAGATGCAAGTCAGACCTACTTTTTATAATCAGATTAAGGAATTGCAGCAGAGTGATGATGAGTTGTGGCAAATCATGCAGGAAATGTCAGAAGGTAAGAGAACAGAGTTCAGGTTTTCTGATGAAGGCATGTTGTATCTTCATGATAGGTTATGTGTACCTGGAAACAGTGAGTTGAAAGAGCAGATTCTTGAGGAAGCGCATACCTCTATGTATGCTATGCATCCAGGTAACACAAAGATGTACAGGAACTCAAAGAGTTGTACTGGTGGTCTGGCATGAAAAAGGATGTGGCTGAATATGTGGCTAGATGTGGAGTGTGTCAGCAGGTTAAGGCTGAGCATCAAAAACCTGCTGGTACTATGCAGTCGCTTCCTATACCAGAATGGAAATGGGATCATATCACGATGGACTTTGTGGTAGGATTACCGAGGACGCCTAAGGGTTCGGACTCGATATGGGTGATTGTGGATAGACTAACTAAGTCTGCTCACTTTCTTCCAGTCAAGTCAACCTTTGACGTTTCTAAGTTGGCTAAAGTTTATATGAAAGAAGTAATCAGGTTGCATGGGATTCCAGTTTCCATTGTTTCTGACAGAGATCCAAAATTTACATCTAGATTCTGGAATCAGTTACATCATGCGTTGGGCACAAAGCTGAAGTTCAGTACAGCGTTTCACCCACAGACAGATGGTCAATCTGAAAGGACCATTCAGACTCTTGAAGACATGCTGAGAGCATGCGTACTACAGTTCATAGGTAACTGGGAAGAACACTTAAGCCTAATGAAGTTTGCATATAATAACAGTTACCATTCTAGTCTTGGAATGGCCCCATATGAAGCTCTTTATGGCAGGAAGTGTAGATCCCCAGTTTGTTGGTACGAGGTAGGTGAGAAGGAAATTCTTGGACCTGAGCTAGTTGATGTAACTACAGAAAAGATATCTGTGATTAGGGATCAATTGAAAGCTGCTCAGGACAGACAGAAAAGTTATGCAGAGAAACGACGTCGACCTCTTGAGTTTGAGGTTGGCGACGAGGTCTACTTGAAGGTGTCGCCATGGAAGGGAGTTCTGAGGTTTGGCAAGAGGGGCAAGTTGACCCCTAGATATATGGGTCCATATCCTATTGTTGAGAGGATTGGACCTGTAGCTTACAGGTTGAATTTGCCATCTGAGTTGGCAAATCTTCATAATGTCTTCCACGTGTCTATGCTGAAAAAGTGTTATCCCGGCACAGAAAAGATTGTAGATCCAGAACCGGCGCAGCTTAGGACAGATGTGTCCTACGTTGAAGGACCTGTGCAGATAGTTGATCACGGGATTAAAAAGCTTAAGAACCGCGAGATTCCTTTAGTGAAGGTTTTGTGGAGAAACCATAATCTTGAAGAAGCTACGTGGGAGCTGGAGTCTGAGATGCGTGGCAAGTTTCCTTTTCTCTTCTAGGAATTTCGAGGACAAAATTCTTATAAGGGAAAGAGGAATTATTACGACCCGCATCGAGCTTATCCCGTAAGTAAGCTGTTCAGCATGTGTTTAGCTGATGTGTTAAGTTATAAGTATGTTTTTGTTAATAATGTTTAAAATGGTCATGGAATGTGCTTAGTGTGTTTTCTAGCTTCTAAAGCGTGTAGGATCTTACGCTTGAAGTGTTGCCAGAGAAATCGTTCGAATCCGACCTTCGAGTCAAAAGTTGCATGTTTTTGGGCTTATGGGGACCCGATTGTAATTTTCAAAAGTTTCAAACTTTGCGATTAGGCCCCTAAGTTTCTTCCTTATCCTTTCTCTCTTCCTTTTTCGTTTCATTTCTCAGAAATGAAGGAACGCTCCAGCGTTCTCCTCCCGCGTGGGAAAGAGAGAGAAAGAGAGAGAGAGAGAGGGAGCTGAGGAGGGAGAGACGTCGGAGCTCCGTTTTGCTCCGATCAGCTGCTGCAACTCGTCCTCTTCACTCCGTTGATCTTCATCTTCATCGATTTGAATCGGATTTGCAGCTGGAGCTGCGTTTGCAGGGAAAACGGCTTGGAGATTGGGGTGCACGGTGCAGCCCTAGCTCATTTTCTTCTCCCCTTCAGGTGCGGTTTAGTCATATGCATCGATTACGAATGTTTGGTGGTGTTTGTTCGAGATTTGCCTGTCGATTCGAGAGAAATCAAATTTTGCAGGCCGTTTTTGTTTTCTTCCTGTGCGCGGTTCGGCCGAGTTCCAATTCGGTCGGCCGAGTTCCTATTTAGGGCAATTGTACAACATTTTCGGATCGACCGAGTTTTGGTCTTGGATCGGCCGAGTTTCTTATTTAGTTTGCCGAACAGCGATTTGGTCGGCCGAGTTTGGTCCTGATCGGCCGAGTTTCCTTGTAGGTAAATAAAGCGGTGTGTTGGTCGGCCGAGTTCCCCAGGGGATCGGCCGAGTTTCCAGTTGGTCGACCGAGATTGTTCGACCGAGTTTCAGAATCTGGGAAGCGTTCGGCCGAGTTCCATAGTGTTCGGCCGAGTTTCAAGTGGTGAGTGGCAGTTCATTTAGAAATCATTATTAAACTCATTTAAAATGCTTGTTTGCTTCAGTCAGTTGATATGACTTTTAAACAGTGTACCATGTACATTTTTAGTAAGAAAAGTTCATTGGAACTTGAAATGCGTGATATGAAAGATGAAAAAGTGGAAATTATATGTCTTACAGTTGTTATGTAATATTCTTGATTGATTGTTTATCTGTTAAATAAGTTGTTAGACTTAGGTGCCCTAACACCGTAGAACCCCTAAGAAGTATCTGCAACTTAGGGGTGAAACTCGTGTTGCAACATCATCTGTGCTTGTGTCACGGACAAACGAGGAAAGAGAAAATGCAGTGTTTGACAACAATCGTGCTTGTGTCACGATAGCACTGGGCAAAAGGAAAACTTGGTTATCTAACACCATTCGTGCTTGTGTCACAAAGGTAACCCTATAAGACTCTCCGCCGGTGTACTCAGGTTAAAGGAGGAGTCAGGTGCACTCAGAGTAGTGCTTGAGTCTGTAGAGCCTATGTTTCTAGTCGGTGAGCCAGTGACCCTGTGGTAGAGCAGGGCTGGCGTCAGACTTAGCATTTCCCGGGTGTGTCGCTAAGTCTTGTACGGTGGGGTCGTAGCATGAATTTGTTACGGATCTTTATATGCAGAGTACATTGCATATATTTAGGGCATAACGATAAAATGAATAAGTAATCATGTAGGATCACAGTAAATTTATATAACTGCATATCTACCTGAGATATGTGTTGATGTTTAGAAATGTGATTACTATCTGTATATCTGCTATGTTAATAGAATTTCTCTGCTTAAACTGTATATCTGTTTATTTTCAGTTAATAAACCTGACGAGTTGTTTATTGATAGCTAAGTGAAATGTTATTCACTGAGCGAGTAGGCTCACCCCTCTACTCAAACATTTTCAGGTCAGCACCAGCATCAGGAGTCAGAAGGATCATTTCATCCTAACGCCTAGTTGATAGAAGGTTTGTAGTTAGTCTAGTTAGAGGTCTCTTAGTCCTTTCCCCTCGATCTTCGGGACAAGGTGTGAGTGAGAGAGAAAATGTGTACAAAGATGTAAATTAACTGTTATGCTTTATTCTATGTTGAACAATGCAATATGTTGTAGACTTTATTTATATTTCTAGTCGGTTTAATAGAAATGCTTCCTCAGCTTGATTAGTTTCATTTGCAGCATAAAACATATCTTCTTATTAATGTCTTTAATTGTTTTAAAAAGTGATGAATGGTTGGTTGAGTGTAATCACATCCTGTCGTGTCCTAATCTCGTGGTTTGTGGTTAATGTGAGATTGGGGCGTGACACTAATCGTATCTGGGAGAGTGTGCCTAGACAAATCCACCCTAATAGCCATCCCGAACTATATAATAAAAACTCTAGTTATCCCTTTGAAAATATGTGATCACATCAACAATAACATTTGATCCTTCATTTGGGATGGGAATCACAAGAGTCACCCATTATCCCTGGTAGCCTGGAACAAGCTCACCTTTACCAAGAAGTTTGGTGGTTTGGGCTTGGAATTCAATGTGAGAGATGAACTTATCCTCAATTGCCAAGCACTCATGGGAGTTGAGTATCAGAATGAGCTCCTTATGGTGTACTGGTTTTTTTCTAAATATGTAAACTATAAAGGTAACAACCTCCCTCACATTTTGAGATTAGGGAAAGTAGCTTTTCAATGCAAGAACTTCATCGATAATAACTCCATGTTCATTCC
This sequence comes from Alisma plantago-aquatica, assembly GCA_963693085.1. Lineage (NCBI taxonomy): Eukaryota > Viridiplantae > Streptophyta > Magnoliopsida > Alismatales > Alismataceae > Alisma > Alisma plantago-aquatica. The sequence continues at coordinate 596,547,173 of OY856415.1, forward strand.
TATAAGTGGTCAGAATATCAACGCCAGGCAGGATAAATGGTGGCGCAAAGATATCATGCTCAAAGACATGACCTTGTACCCAATACATGAGGATCTGTGTGACCTGAAGGTTTCAATCTGATTAATCTTGAGAACTAATGGGATGAGGGGTTCCTTTCCAGCTGGTTGCCTTTGAAAGTAGTGATGAAAGTAATAAGTAACCCAATACCCATCAACACCAATGGTATGGATGTCAAAGCCTGGTTACACACTAATTCATGTAAATTCACAATTCAAAGTGCCTATGAAATCCTTAGATTTGATAAAGACATTAGAATACCAAGTAACTGGGACATTATCTGTAAAGCAAAAGTGGCTATGAGAGTTGAGTTTTCCTGTGGTTGGCAAGGCATAGTGCTTTATTAACAAACTGTCATAGAGCAGATCATCACATGAATATAGATAAGAGCTACTCGATTTGTGGAATATAAGAAGAAATGACCCTCCACACCTTAAGGGGTTGCACTATTTCCACCCAGGTTTGGAAAATCCTCGTAGATTAAAGCATGTGGAGCAACTTCTTTACAGAGACAAGCATATGGATTTGGTTGTCTAGCAATATGGCACTCAACTCACCTCACAAGCTCAAATTCATGATAGGAGGGTGGTAGATTTGGAGAAATAGAAATGAAGTAGTCTTTGAGAAAAGGATACAACAAAGCAGTTGTTTGATACACCTTATAAACAAGGAGGAGGCCGAAACAAAACTAGCATGGGAGAATGAGGAGAAAGAGGAGAAAGTGGGCACCAACCCCACAGAGAATTGGTGACCATTGTAGGTTAATAATCTAAAGCTTAATGTTGATGCCACTTTTAATAACAACAGGTCCAATATAGCGGTTGTGTGTCATGACAGTTCAGGTTCGTGGTGTGGAGGATGAGCAAAGAAGATCACTACAGAAAGTGTCCTTGAAGTAGAGATTAGAGCCATCGAGCTTGTGGTTGATGTGGGGCAGACCCTCCAATGTCGGCTACTACACATTGAGACTGACTCTAAAATAGAAAAGGAGGCGATAGATGGGGATATTGAAGACAATCCTAAGTTGGCACGATGGATAAAAAATATTAAGAGGAAAATGAAGAGCAATTGCCAATGTTCCAACATCAAAAGGGAGGGGAACACAACAACTGATAAGCTTGCCAAATATCACCAAAAAAACCCAACATAACTTCTATTACTACAGAAGGCCACCAAGTACACTGTTTCAGATTATCAACCTTGAGTCTTGTAACGGTAGTAGTACGACCAGGTTTATTTCCAGTTCAAACAATGTAGAATGTAATGATTCTTCTATTTTTTGCTTGCATGATAAGGGTGAGATGAATAAAAACCCTATGAGTTACCTAAAAAAACTAAGGTTTGTAAGCATCAATCACCTCATAACCATGTATTGATTATACCTTTGGAACTAGAGGCATATTTAGAATCTGAAAGTATTTTATTCATTATGTACTCATTTTTTTATCAGTTTCATATACATTTTCTATCTATTATGACCTACCAATTGATTTATGTGAGTATTATAGATTAATCATATTCTGACCAATCAGGTGTTGACACATAAACATTTAAGATATTAACAAAATTGCTATGTGAATAGGGTCTAACCAATAGATAGGTGCCATATCAGCTCAGAGCATCGCGGTGGTGTGGGATCTGATCCAAGGCAAAAGGACAAGAGGGCTCTTGCCCTCTGAGCGTGCCTCTAGGGACGCTTTGGTAAAATGGCCTCAGATCGTTTTCCTCCTCGTGAGGAATATGATCTCACCATGGAAGGAGGGTCAACCAGAGGGTTGACTCCTTGTCTCTGGGTGTCGTGAGGTTGGACAAGGATACCCACTCCTCTTTCGAGCTCTACCGGAATCAGCAAAGCTACATGTATAGTTGGAGGGTGGTCCGAGCAAGGAGGGTGAAGCTTTGCTTCAGTCTCTATACACACATATACATGAAAAAGAAAATTACTTATTATTGTTATTTAGCATCATGGAGAAGATTGGAAGAGCATATATATACTTATGGGAAGCTTGCACACCTTCCAAGAACTCAAGTTCCCTTTCTCGTGGTCTAAGATCAATCCTTTGAAGCTAGGCTGGTGGTCCACTCCACACTTAAGAAGATAGGAGGACGGAGATGGTGTTACATGGCTTGGAGTTATGAGTGTATGTTCTGGGGTTTTGTAGAGGATAATCCTAGAGACTCTGGGTATCCCATGCCTTATATAGGCACTTGAGTGTGGTTCATGGTTCTGAAACTTGCCTATAGGATTGTAACATCCCTGACCTGGGTTGTAACCTAACCCTAGAAGTTTTGCCTAAATATGTAATTATATACTTGTGAACACTCCCTGGCATGTAATTAAGTTCCCAGGAACATTTACTTTCAATTTTGCTCCTTTTTGTATAAAGTTGTAGCATTATTTTGTAATGCAGGGACCTATGTGCAAATTACCCAGTTAAAGGGGTTAACTTGCAATAATCACAGGATAAGATGTTCCTCTGATGTTGAGACATCATGAGGATGCTTATGATGAAGTTTGAGGGATTTCCCAAGCTTGAGCACCAAGGTGCAGCTGTGGAAGCAATCCCTATGCTTGAAAACCCTAAATTGGGGTAAATTGCAATTTACCCAATTTGAGGGGTGCATCTTGTAAAATAAACCATCTAAAATATCTTGTAGGACTCTTGTCATCATTTAGAGAAGAAATGATGAAGAGGTTACCTCAATTGATTAATCAAATGATGAAAACACCCTTTTGATGGAATAATCAGGGTGTATGTACTATAGCCCTTTTATATGTGTGCTTTAGTATTAAGTTATACCTCCTTGCCTTCGTTTTCTTGACCTTAAGAGAAGGTTTGTCCTTAGAATTAAGAAGAAAGGACGTGCAAGTAAAGATGGAGGGACTTAGTTGGAAATAGGGAAAACTTATGAGTCTAGGTCGAGAAATACACTTAAGTACATAACCCATTTTCCCTCTTTGCAAAGAGGTAATTCTCACGTAGCCTTCACTTCTCCCCCTTGCTCAACCGACTAAGTACAGCCTTGGAGCTCAGGAGAAACGACCAAGGGTGCAAGGTAGGTTTGGATTCCTCTTCTTGCCCAATTTCTATGGTTAGAACTCGGATTCAAGGGCAAATTTATGGCTAGCTCACTTAGTTTTATCTTTCTAGCCATCTTTTCTCTACTCTCCTTGGAGGAATCACCTTGGACGACCAGTGGAGCATCTTGGACGCCATTAAAGGCTTGGATCTCGAAAGCTTGGAGCTCAAGGAGCAAGCTTTAGGCGGGTTTTATAACTCTAAACCTATGCTTTGTTATATGCATCTTTTCTATGCTTTTAGTTGATAGATCTTCTTCTTCCCTACTTCCCCTTGCCTTCTTGCAAGCAAAATCGAGAGGAATCGTTTCTGTTCTTGAGGAAGAAGATAAGGGCGTTATTTCCAATGTTTATCCACGGTTTTCCACTTTGCCATACGGTCTCAACCACTATGCCCATACGGTTTGCAAACCGTATGGAGGCATACGGTTTCAAGACCGTATGGAGGCATACGGTTTCAAAACCGTATGACTGCGTTGACCATGCGTGGACCGTATAAGATTTCTGTTCAAAATTATGTAGGCTAATCACCCCCAAAATTTGAGAGGTTAACTTTAAAGGAATCGTGAGATATGGGCAAAACAAGTAGCACGTTTAATTGAATTTAGTTCTGTTTTTCTTCTTACTTAAATTGACCTTTTTGAGTAAACGGTTTCAAAACCGTATAATATGGTTGACTAAACGTTGACCGTATGAGATTAGTGTTCATAACGATGTTAATTAACAATCCTCCAAATTTTATGGTCTAATTCCAAACGGTTTGGGAGTTGAAGCCATTTCAAAACCCTAACCCTAATCGGGTTGAAATTACTGTTTTAACTATAGATCTTGTTGAGTTTTAGGTTGAAGGGCCCAAACGGTTTCAAAACCGTTTGGGATTTCACCAAACGGTCTTAATACCTTTTTGGCACAACCCAAAACCGTATGAAGGTCTATGGTTGAGGAATTTGATAGGTTGAAGGTCCAATTGCAACTTAAGTTGAGGAATTGATGAAAAGTGCTGATTTTAACCCTAATTGGACTTCAACCCTAACCTAAATCACTTAGTTTTGGGTCAAACTTTGGGAAAACGGTCTCAAGACCGTATGGATGATGTCCATACGATCTCAAGACCGAATGGGCCAAGTTTGAGCCCAATTGGAGGTCATTTGAGGGGTTCAACTTTGATTTGATTGCACATTGTTGAGTGTTGATGGTTGAACGTTGATAGACCTTAATTGAACCCACTTCAACCCTAATTGGATACCCATAAGGGGTCAATTGGGTGACCAATAGGTTAAGGCTAACCCTAATTGCATCAATTGATAAGTGGTTGGTAAGCCTAAGGTCAATTGATGGCTTCAACATAGCTAACCCTAATTGAATTGACCCTTGAAATCACCTTGAAGGTCTATACGGTCTTGACCCTTTTTGGACCATTCGGTTTGAAACCGTATGAATCCATACGATCTCAAGACCGTATGGATCCATAAGATCTCAAGACCGTATGGGTCTATACGACCTTGAGACCGTATGGGTCTATACGGTCTCAAACCGTATGAACTCTTTCGGTTTCAAAACCGTATAGGGTCAACTTGGTTGCAAACCGTATAAGCTCTTTCGGTTTCAAAACCGTATAAGGCCATTCGGTTTCAAAACCGTATAAGGCCATTCAGTTTCAAAACCGTATAAGGCCATTCGGTTTCAAAACCGTATGAGGGCATTCGGTTTCAAAACCGTATAAGGCCATACGGTTTCAAAGTGTGTGAAGGTTGAAGGTGTGAAACCTAGTATAGACTTATATGGATAAGTTGCTTAATGCCTTGAAGGCTTAAATGGTCTAATTAGTTGCTCAACCTAAACCCTAATGACACCAAGAAGTATTAGGAGTCAAGTGGTTAGTAAATTAACCCATGATGATGATCAAGTGTGTAAATTACCATAATACCCTTGAAGGGTTCAATTGAGTGAGATCTTGTTCTAATCAAACCCTAATCACTCAATAGTGGTGATTTGACCTATGTTAATCAAAGGGGACTCAACCCAACATGATCTAGATTGGTGTTATCACCATATACCAATATGAGGTGAGAGAAAGTATCATAGGAGAGAGAAAGTACCCCTTATGTGATGAAATCTCAAGTAAAGTACCCTCAACACATATGAATATGCATAATTAGGGTATGATCCACTTGGGTGAGATCATAGAAACCCTAATTATGATAAGTAATGGATCTTAGACTATTCTGAGAGCATCAATGTTGATGTTACTCATACATGGTGATGTTATAAGCTCAATTCACCATAATGTGAATAGTAAAACCCTAATTCTAGGGTGAGGGCATACATGTGAATAGTAAACCCTAATTTCAGGGCGATTACATGCAATAAGAGTAGTAAACTCTAATTTATGAGAATCAGAGAACTTAACTCTTACGAAAAGAGTGGAAAAGCATATTCTTATTTTAAATTACCTTTATCAGTTGAATTAACCATGCATGTCCTCATATGAAGGTGATCATGTCCAGGTATGGATAATGATACTATATTAATTGAAAGCATGTTATTAGCTTTATGAATAGTGAATTCTCTTGATGCCTTGTCAGTGGCATCCTATGTTCTAAATGGGTTGTAAGAGCCATGAATACCATCAAAGTCATGCTTTAGTGATGACTTGTGATGAGTATACTGATAAATGATGATTGATGTGAGTTAGGTTTGATACATTTAGTATTCTACTGTTATAGCTGTTATGCTACTGTTATTGTTTGAAGAACAATGTTTGATGTAAAAGAATACTAAATGCACCTAACTAATCAAGTCTAATGTAGAGCCCTGATCATAGATCCATCATTGTCAGAGACTAAATGATGGTGAAACAGGTTTTCCTAAGGGAATTCCTGGATCACATACTGTTGAGTATGTGGGGTTTATGGATGTGTTAAACCTTACATCCTAGTGTAGGAATTTGATGTAGATGTGTAATCCGTCAATCCTTCACTACAAACCATACCGTATCAGTGGATGGTAAACATGAAACCTCCTGATGATGATGAAAACATAGTTATCCATATCAGTGAAGATAAACATGAAATCTTCTGATGACGAAGAGAGTACGGAACGCCACTGTAACTCTAAAATAGCGAAGGTCCGGTTTACCCTGGAGAGCTATAATAAAAGACGTCCTGCCAGATGTCTAGTGATCAATCCTCTAACTGACTGAGGATGATGAGGTCATAAGAATCTGGCTCTTTTAATGACCTATGTATGATATTGATGTGACTTCTTAGCGATCAGTTGGAGTATGAGTGGTAAGCCTCATCTCCACAGGGCATAATCATGTTTGTAAAACATAAAAAACTCTGTAGTATATCTACTTAGGTTTATCTACGAGGAAGATTGTTGTTGTTACCTTGTTTACAATAATGATCTGTTCAGACATTTTGTATACATGTCCTTTATATGCATTAAAGATATGATTGCATAAGTAGAAGTTGATATTCTTGTTATTAAATCTGCTGTTGAAGGTTTATTGTTATCTTGTCTATAATATTCCTTAAATGCTATAATAAAGCTTCTGGCGGAGAGTTATAACTCTCGTTGGGACAATTATGTAAAATTGTCTCACCCCGTAGACTTCAACTTTTTAGGTGGACGTCGAGGACGGAGGAACAGGTCAAGTGGTGACCAATCCCAGCAGCAGCAGCACCAGGAGCAGTGATCAATCTCAGGTGGAGATTCAGCCTGCCAAGTGTTGTAGTTAGAGTTTGTCCTATGTGTCCTCTGTACACTCAGGTCTTGGAGTCTTATGTTGTAACTTCTTGAGATTTTGTATTTTGTTGTATATAATTACTCAAGAAGTAATTTAACAATGATGTATACAGTTTAAATCCTTTTTCAATGGAAAAGGTTTGTGGTTTCAAGTTCTTGTCTCGAAAAGTTTTAATTTCCTGTGATTTTTTACTTCCGTTGTTTATCGATTGCTTCCTCTATGGTTTAATTCGAGATTATATCGTGGTTTGGAGATCGGAGCCCTCAATTAAGTGGTATCAGAGCTCTAGGTTCGTCGAGTCTACAGAGGCATAGGACTTAGGAAGTCGAGTCTATCTTAAGTATTCCTTCCTTATCTAATAGAATCTTCTGCTCCTCAGGAGAAGAAGATACTTAAGAATGTCTGAGCCACATGAAGAGCACGTGGCAGAAAGTAGCGTAGCTGCACCTCAAGGCAGTGCAGGGGTTCCAGAAGAAGAACAGCATGTACCTGAGCAACCTAGGGAGCCACCTCAGTTCGACCCAGTCGACATGAGTAACCCAGCGGTGCAGACGATGTTTGGGCAGTTTATGACTGCCATGACACACATAACCAACAGGATGCCCATGCCTGCACCCAGGGCACCTGTCCAACCAGAAGGTCAAGGTATCGGGAATACGTTCGAGCGACTACGTCGTGTCGGAGCTACCGAGTACTATGGGACTACCGACCCCGCGGATGCTAATCTGTGGTTGACGGAGTTGGAAAAGGCCTTTAGGATCCTCAATATCCCTGAAGTTGAGAAGGTCAGACACGCTGTCTATCTTCTCAAAGGAAGTGCTGGTCATTGGTGGACAATGGAAGAGCAAAAGAGACCTGGAATGGAGATCTCGTGGGAAGATTTCTGGTGGGAATTTGTTCAGAGATATTTCCCAAAGACCTTCCTAGACAAGAAGATCTCTCAGTTTGAGAGACTGAGGCAGGGCATGATGAACATTAGCGAATATGAGGCTAAGTTCATGGAGTTGTTACGGTTTTGTCCGCACATGGCTGCCACAGAGGAGGAATGAATCAGGAGATTCGAGAAGGGTCTGAATGCTGATATGACTACCCCGGTGTCTGCCTTAGAAAACCGAGAAAGATTCTCTACCTTCGTTGAGTCAGTCCGAAGGATAGAGAGATCTGTGGTTGAGAAGAGGCAAACTCAGAAAAGATATCAACAGTTCCAGGGTTCTTCATCTAGGGATACTAAGCAGCCTAGATCCTCTGCACCTAACCCTCCACCACCTAGATCTAGTTCTCAGACTCAGTGGTCTCCAAGCAGAGGTAGAGGACGAGGACAACCACCTCGGGAGACTCAAAGTTCTGCATCAGTGTCAGTGACTGGACCACCAAGACCACAACAACAGGAGAGAAGCTGCTACAACTGTGGTAAGGTGGGACACTTGATGAAGGACTGTCGATCTAAGCCTATCAGTGTGACACAGCCTCCGAGACAAGGTCAACAAGGATCACAGAGAGGACAATCTCGAGGAGCTTTCCGAGGACGCGGACAAGCCTCTCAAGCTGGATCATCAACACCACCTCAACAACAGGCTACAGCAAGGTTCTATGCTATGAACCTGCCAGAAGCGGTGGTCAACCCACAAGTGGTGACAGGTCAGATGGAACTTCTATATTCTGATATGTCTAAATCTTGTGTAGTATCTGTTCTGATTGATCCGGGTGCTACGCACTCTTTCATCACTCGAAGAGTGATTCACAACTGTAATATGACAGTTAGTCATAGGACAGATAGTTTGTTGTTGGAGACTCCGTTGAGTGGGTCTGCCGTTCTGCAGGAGGTATGCTCTCCCTGCATCCTCTTCTTTTCTAAACATCGCATTCAAGTGGACCTTATACCGCTTGATATGCAAGGATTTGATGTAATCCTAGGGATGGATACCTTGGAAAGGTATCGAGTTGTCTTGGATTGTGAGTCCAAGTTGACAGTGTTTGCTGATGAAAGCAGCACATGGATCTTTCAAGGAGAAAGAAAGATTCTGCCTACCTGTCTTGTATCAGCTATGGTTGCTGACAAGTTGATGAGGCAAGGATGTTATGCATTCTTAGCCCATGTGGTAGATGTTACCAAGGAAAGTCCCAATCCTGCTGAAGTTCCCATTGTCAGGGAATTCGAGGATATGTTTCCTGAAGAACTTCCTGGTATACCACCACCTCGGGAGATTGATTCTGAGATCAATCTGGTCCCAGATACAAAACCCATAGCCCAGACTCCTTATAGGATGGCGCCTGCCGAGATGGCAGAACTCAAGAAACAGCTTCAAGAGTTACTTGCCGACCGAGTACCTCACCTTGGGGTGCTCCGGTCTTGTTTGTTAAAAAGAAAGATGGGTCAATGCGGTTGTGCATTGAATATAGACAACTCAATAAAGTAACAATAAAGAATAAGTACCCGTTGCTGAGGATTGATGATCTTTTTGACCAGTTGTGTGGTGCAACAGTCTTCTCAAAGATAGATTTGAGGTCAGGATATCATCAACTCCGTATTAAGGACAGTGATATATCCAAGTCTGTCTTTAGGACAAGATATGGTCACTATGAGTTTATCGTTATGTCGTTTGGACTAACCAATGCACCAACTGCATTCATGGAACTTATGAATAGAGTCTTCAGACCCTTTCTTGATCAGTGTGTTGTCGTCTTCATAGATGACATACTGATTTATAGTAAGGATGCTCAGCAGCATGCGCAACATCTTTGCCAAACTTTGACCTTGCTAAGAGAACATAAGCTATACACTAAGTTTAGCAAGTGTGAGTTCTGGTTATATGAAGTGTCTTTTCTTGGACATGTGATATCTGCCTCGGGAATCCGTGTTGACCCTGCAAAGGCAGAATCTGTTCTACAGTGGGAACAACCGAAGACACCGACGGAGATTAGAAATTTCTTAGGGTTAGCTGGTTATTATCGAAGGTTTATTAAGAATTTCAGTTCTATAGCCTTACCTTTGACCAAGTTAACCCGGAAGGATGTTCCTTTTTCCTGGAGTGATAAGTGTCAACAGTCTTTTCAGCTGTTGAAGGAGAGGTTGACAAGTGCACCTGTGCTTGTGCTACCTGAACAAGGAAAGGGATATGTAGTCTTCTGTGATGCCTCCAAGAATGGACTTGGATGTGTGTTGATGCAGGATAAACAAGTGATTTCTTTTGCTTCCCGACAGCTTAAGAAACACGAGGAAAATTATCCGACACACGATCTGGAGTTAGCTGCTGTGGTTCATGCTTTGAAGATCTGGAGACATTATCTCTACAGAGAAACCTTCCAGATTTTCACCGACCACAAGAACCTTAAGTATATCTTCTCTCAACATGAGCTTAACATGAGGCAACATCGCTGGATGGAGTTAATCAAGGACTACGATTGTACAATTGATTACCATCCGGGCAAGGCCAATGTGGTTGCAGATGCCTTAAGTAGGAAATCAGCAACATCAACCATGGATAGAGCACAACTAAGTTCTTTAGTATGCTCTAGGAGAGATATGCTTATCTCTTTAAGGCAAGACAATGTACAGTTGAAGGTGTCATTGTTAGCCGGTTTATTAGCTGAGATGCAGATTAAACCTACCTTAAGAGAGCAGATAAAGGAGGCACAACAAGTTGATGTTGTAGTTCAACAGATTAGATCTGAGTATGATAGTGGAAAGTAGGATGGTTTTCATGAGTCAGATGACCAATTGGCATGCTATCATGGGAGAATGATAGTACCAGATGTATAAAATATGAGGAAGTTAGTCTTGGAAGAAGCTCATTCTTCGATGTATGCTATGCATCCAGGGAGCACCAAAATGTATCGAAACTTGAAAGATATGTATTGGTGGCCTGGGATGAAGAAGGATGTAGCTGAGTTTGTTCTGAGATGTCCTGTGTGTCAGCAAGTCAAGGCTGAGCACCAGAAACCTGCAGGAACAATGCAACCCTTACCCATACCACAGTGGAAGTGGGACCATGTGACCATGGACTTTGTTGTTGGCCTACCCAGGACAAGCAAAGGACATGATTCCATTTGGGTAGTGGTTGATAGGTTGACTAAGACAACACATTTCCTACCTGTCAAAACAACCTATTCTGCTGAAAGGTTATCCCAGTTGTATGTGCAAGAGATAGTGTGTTTGCACAGAGTTCCTGTCACGATAGTTTCTGACAAAGGTCCCCAGTTTACAAGTCGCTTTTGGGAGCAGTTACACAGAGCCCTAGGCACCAAGTTAAGGTTTAGTACAGCCTTTCACACACAAACTGATGGACAGTCGGAAAGGACTATACAAACTTTAGAAGATCTGTTGAGAGCATGTGTTCTCCAGTTTACCGGGAGTTGGGATCTACATCTGAGTTTAATAGAGTTTGCCTATAACAATAGCTATCAACATAGTATTGATATGTCACCCTATGAAGCTTTGTATGGTAGACGTTGTAGATCACCCTTGTGTTGGTATGAAACTGGTGAGCACCAGTTGTTAGGTCCTGATCTTGTGCAGCAAACCACAGAAAAGATTAAAGTTATATAGCAACAGCTTAAGACTGCACAGGATAGGCAGAAGTCATATGCTGACAAACGTCGTAGACCCCTAGAGTTCCAGGTTGGAGACAGAGTGTATCTCAAAGTCTCACCTTGGAAAGGAGTCCTTCATCTTGGGAGAAAAGGAAAGTTAGCTCCTAGATTTATGGGACCTTATCCAATTGTTGAAAGAGTTGGAAAGGTGGCCTATAGACTAGAGTTACCTCAGGAGTTGCAGAAGTTACATCCTGTTTTTCACATTTCCATGTTGAGGAAATGTCACCCCGACACCGAATCAGTTCTACAACCTATGGAAGTAGAATTGAACGAAGATATAACATACGAGGAGGGACCAATGTCAATCCTTGATAACAGAACTAAAAAGCTAAAGAAGAAGGATATAAGCCTTGTGAAAGTCCTCTGGAACCATCGTGGTGTTGAAGAAGCCACTTGGGAACTAGAGGATGAGATGAGAAGGAAATACCCTGCTCTTTTCGCTTAATACGTTTTATCGATTTCGGGGACGAAATCCTTGTGAAGGGGTGGATAATTTGTAACATCCCTGACCTGGGTTGTAACCTAACCCTGGAAGTTTTGCCTAAATATGTAATTATATACTTGTGAACACTCCCTGGCATGTAATTAAGTTCCCAGGAACATTTACTTTCAATTTTGCTCCTTTTTGTATAAAGTTGTAGCATTATTTTGTAATGCAGGGACTTATTTGCAAATTACCCAGTTAAAGGGGTTAACTTGCAATAATCACAGGATAAGATGTTCCTCTGATGTTGAGACATCATGAGGATGCTTATGATGAAGTTTGAGGGATTTCCCAAGCTTGAGCACCAAGGTGCAGCTGTGGAAGCAATCCCTATGCTTGAAAACCCTAAATTGGGGTAAAGTGCAATTTACCCAATTTGAGGGGTGCAACTTGTAAAATAAACCATCTAAAATATCTTGTAGGACTCTTGTCATCATTTAGAGAAGAAATTATGAAGAGGTTACCTCAATTGATTAATCAAATGATGAAAACACCCTTTTGATGGAATAATCAGGGTGTATGTACTATAGCCCTTTTATATGTGTGCTTTAGTATTAAGTTATACCTCCTTGCCTTCGTTTTCTTGACCTTAAGAGAAGGTTTGTCCTTAGAATTAAGAAGAAAGGACGTGCAAGTAAAGATGGAGGGACTTAGTTGGAAATAGGGAAAACTTATGGGTCTAGGTCGAGAAATACACTTAAGTACATAACCCATTTTCCCTCTTTGCAAAGAGGTAATTCTCACGTAGCCTTCACTTCTCCCCCCTTGCTCAACTGACTAAGGACAGCCTTGGAGCTCAGGAGAAACGACCAAGGGTGCAAGGTAGGTTTGGATTCCTCTTCTTGCCCAATTTCTATGGTTAGAACTCGGATTCAAGGGCAAATTTATGGCTAGCTCACTTAGTTTTATCTTTCTAGCCATCTTTTCTCTACTCTCCTTGGAGGAATCACCTTGGCCGACCAGTGGAGCATCTTGGACTCCATTAAAGTCTTGGATCTCGAAAGCTTGGAGCTCAAGGAGCAAGCTTTAGGTGGGTTTTATAACTCTAAACCTATGCTTTGTTATATGCATCTTTTCTATGCTTTTAGTTGATAGATCTTCTTCTTCCCTACTTCCCCTTGCCTTCTTGCAAGCAAAATCGTGAGGAATCATTGCTGTTCTTGAGGAAGAAGATAAGGGCGTTATTTCCAATGTTTATCCACGGTTTTCCACTTTGCCATACGGTCTCAACCACTATGCCCATACGGTTTGCAAACCGTATGGAGGCATACGGTTTCACGACCGTATGGAGGCATACGGTTTCAAAACCGTATGACTGCGTTGACCATGCGTGGACCGTATAAGATTTCTGTTCACAATTATGTAGGCTAATCACCCCCAAAATTTGAGAGGTTAACTCCAAAGGAATCGTGAGATATGGGCAAAACAAGTAGCAAGTTTAATTGAATTTAGTTCTGTTTTTCTTCTTACTTAAATTGACCTTTTTGAGTAAACGGTTTCAAAACCGTATAAGATGGTTGAATAAACGTTGACCGTATGATATTACTGTTCATAAAGATGTTAATTAACAATCTTCCAAATGTGATGGTCTAATTCCAAACGGTTTAGGAGTTGAAGCCATTTCAAAACCCTAACCCTAATCGGGTTGAAATTACTATTTTAACTATAGATCTTGTTGAGTTTTAGGTTGAAGGGCCCAAACGGTTTCAAAACCGTTTGGTATTTCACCAAACGGTCTTAAGACCGTTTGGGCACAACCCAAAACCGTATGAAGGTCTATGGGTGAGGAATTTGATAGGTTGAAGGTCCAATTGCAACTTAAGTTGAGGAATTGATGAAAAGTGCTGATTTTAACCCTAATTTGACTTCAACCCTAACCTAAATCACTTAGTTTTGGGTCAAACTTTGGGAAAACGGTCTCAAGACCGTATGGATGATGTCCATACGATCTCAAGACCGAATGGGCCAAGTTTGAGCCCAATTGGAGGTCATTTGAGGGGTTCAACTTTGATTTGATTGCACATTGTTGAGTGTTGATGGTTGAACGTTGATAGACCTTAATTGAACCCACTTCAACCCTAATTGGATACCCATAAGGGGTCAATTGGGTGACCAATAGGTTAAGGCTAACCCTAATTGCATCAATTGATAAGTGGTTCGTAAGCCTAAGGTCAGTTGATGGCTTCAACATAGCTAACCCTAATTGAATTGACCCTTGAAATCACCTTGAAGGTCTATACGGTCTTGACCCTTTTTGGACCATTCGGTTTGAAACCGTATGAATCCATACAATCTCAAGACCGTATGGATCCATACGATCTCAAGACCGTATGGGTCTATACGACCTTGAGACCGTATGGGTCTATACGGTCTCAAACCGTATGAACTCTTTCGGTTTCAAAACCGTATAGGGTCAACTTGGTTGCAAACCGTATAAGCTCTTTCGGTTTCAAAATCGTATAAGGCCATTCGGTTTCAAAACCGTATAAGGCCATTCAGTTTCAAAACCGTATAAGGCCATTCGGTTTCAAAACCGTATGAGGGCATTCGGTTTCAAAACCGTATAAGGCCATACGGTTTCAAAGTGTGTGAAGGTTGAAGGTGTGAAACCTAGTATAGACTTATATGGATAAGTTGCTTAATGCCTTGAAGGCTTAAATGGTCTAATTAGTTGCTCAACCTAAACCCTAATGACACAAAGAAGTATTAGGAGTCAAGTGGTTAGTAAATTAACCCATGATGATGATCAAGTGTGTAAATTACCATAATACCCTTGAAGGGTTCAATTGAGTGAGATATTGTTCTAATCAAACCCTAATCACTCAATAGTGGTGATTTGACCTATGTTAATCAAAGGGGACTCAACCCAACATGATCTAGATTGGTGTTATCACCATCTACCAATATGAGGTGAGAGAAAGTATCTTAGGAGAGAGAAAGTACCCCTTATATGATGAAATCTCAAGTAAAGTACCCTCAACACATATGAATATGCATAATTAGGGTATGATCCACTTGGGTGAGATCATAGAAACCCTAATTATGATAATTAATGGATCTTAGACTATTCTGAGAGCATCAATGTTGATGTTACTAATACATGGTGATGTTATAAGCTCAATTCACCATAATGTGAATAGTAAAACCCTAATTCTAGGGTGAGGGCATACATGTGAATAGTAAACCCTAATTTCAGGGTGATTACATGCAATAAGAGTAGTAAACTCTAATTGATGAGAATCAGAGAACTTAACTCTTACGACAAGAGTGGAAAAGCATATTCTTATTTTAAATTACCTTTATCAGTTGAATTAACCATACATGTCTTGATATGAAGGTGATCATGTCCAGGTATGGATAATGATACTATATTCATTGAAAGCATGTTATTAGCTTTATGAATAGTGAATTCTCTTGATGCCTTGTCAGTGGCATCCTATGTTCTAAATGGGTTGTAAGAGCCATGAATACCATCAAAGTCATGCTTTAGTGATGACTTGTGATGAGTATACTGAGAAATGATGATTGATGTGAGTTAGGTTTGATACATTTAGTATTCTACTGTTATAGCTGTTATGCTACTGTTATTGTTTGAAGAACAATGTATGATGTAAAAGAATACTAAATGCACCTAACTAATCAAGTCTAATGTAGAGCCCTGATCATAGATCCATCATTGTCAGAGACTAAATGATGGTGAAATATGTTTTCCTAAGGGAATTCCTGGATCACATACTGTTGAGTATGTGGGGTTTATGGATGTGTTAAACCTTACATCCTAGTGTAGGAATTTGATGTAGATGTGTGATCCGTCAATCCTTCACTACAAACCATACTGTATCAGTGGATGGTAAACATGAAACCTCATGATGACGATGAAAACATAGTTATCCGTATCAGTGAAGATAAACATGAAATCTTCTGATGACGAAGAGAGTACGGAACGCCACTGTAACTCTAAAATAGCGAAGGTCCAGTTTACCCTGGAGAGCTATAATAAAAGACGTCCTTCCAGATGTCTAGTAATCAATCCTCTAACTGACTGAGGATGATGAGGCCATAAGAATCCGACTCTTTTAATGACCTATGTATGATACTGATGTGACTTCTTAGCGATCAGTTGGAGTATGAGTGGTAAGCCTCATCTCCACAGGGCATAATCATGTTTGTAAAACATAAACAACTCCGTAGTATATCTGCTTAGGTTTATCTACGAGGAAGATTATTGTTGTTACCTTGTTTACAGTAATGATCTGTTCAGACATTTTGTATACATGTCCTTTATATGCATTAAAGATATGATTGCATAAGTAGAAGTTGATATTCTTGTTATTAAATCTGCTGTTGAAGGTTTATTGTTATCTTGTCTATAATATTCCTTAAATGTTATAATAAAGCTTCTGGCGGAGAGTTATAACTCTCGTTGGGACAATTATGTAAAATTGCCTCACCCCGTAGACTTCAACTTTTTAGGTGGACGTCGAGGACGGAGGAACAGGTCAAGTGGTGACCAATCCCAGCAGCAGCCGCACCAGGAGTAGTGATCAATCTCAGGTGGAGATTCAGCCTGCCAAGTGTTGTAGTTAGAGTCTGTCCTATGTGTCCTCTGTACACTCAGGTCTTGGAGTCTTTTGTTGTAACTTCTTGAGATTTTGTATTTTATTGTATATAATTACTCAAGAAGTAATTTAACAATGATGTATACAGTTTAAATCCTTTTTCAATGGAAAAGGTTTGTGGTTTCAAGTTCTTGTCTCGAAAAGTTTTAATTTCCCGTGATTTTTGACTTCCGCTGTTTATCGATTGCTTCCGCTATGGTTTAATTCGAGATTATATCGTGGTTTGGAGATCGGAGCCCACAAGGACATTCATAAGATAAGGCATTATCCAACATTGTTCCTGATAATGGTGAATACAAGGGCTGAGTTAAGTTCGTTGGACCAGGGGGAGATTAGGATCGTCTCTACAGTTGGTTGATGTTTGGAGTCGAAGAGGGGATGGAGTTTTTTGACCTGAGGAGTAGGGACTCATGTTTCCATTGGGGAAGTTGAGACTCTGAGTAGAGAGGATGATCTCTCTTTCGAAGATCTACCTAGGTCTGAAGACCCACTCAGGTCAGTCTCTGCCGCCTACTGAAAAAATAATTCATTTTCTTTGTTAAAACCCCCATTCAAATAATTAATTATATACATCACATGCTATGTCCTTTTAATATTGAATTCTAGGATCATAATAAAATTACTATTATCCATCAAGGGGCAAAAGACAAAGTCCTAAACCATCTATTTCTAATCTAAAACTTATGTTCTAAGAATAATCAAGATAATTATATAATCTATTACTCATGCCACCGAATATATTAGACTATTTTGGGTTTTTGTCTATAATCCTATATTTGGATTATGTATCACATAAAATTATTGTGATCATTTATCATGAGCAAAAAATACTCTTGTTCCAATTTTGTATCCCAGAGACCCATTTCCAAGACCTAATTGTTCCAATTGAGCTTGAGTTGGTTTCTAGGGCCTATGGCCCACATCTTGTCCTTCCAAAGGGTCCATAAGCTTCATTATCATTCTAGTTATGAAATCAATGTATTTCTTATAGATTGAAGCCTCATATCAATATGCATACTCATTATTACATGATTACTCAAATTGAAGTCTTATTCTAATTCTAGAACTTAGACTCCTCATTCCAATTCAATCAAGTCATACCATTGATTTCAGAATTCTAATATCATTTTGATTCTCTCTTATTGAGTCTCATTTTATTATTGTTAAATTCATAATCATGGAATCCGAAGTTACTAAGTTTGAGGATCTAATAGGATTCCTCAGTTATATATTTAATATATGTACGCTTTTTATGAAAATTCACCCATGGATGATGACTAGGATCGGACAGGAAAACCAAAATGGATTGTGCACTTGAACCAAATAGAATCAAACTAACCAGCATGGTTTGTTTTGCCGTTTTGGGAATAAGAATGGTCTAGTTTAGACCGTGTCAAATTTCGAAACACAGCTTAAGTTTGGGAGCACGGTTCAGCCAGAGAAAACAAGTCAATTGATGTATTCAGACTTTGATGTCATCTTCTTTTTTCAATTGCAAGTTTGCATCAAGTGAGATAGCTTTTAGCTTTGGTGATTATGTGTGGTGTTGCACTTTTCATGCACACCATTTGTGTGTTGGCATCCCAATTATGTATTATACTTTTGTTTTACATTTTCTATATTTTATTCTTAACGAGAAGTGGTTGTCTATTATGCCTCAAAGTAGATGATGATAAACTTGTTGGACATGAAGTATTTACCGTCTTCATTAACAAACTAGACACAGAAAACGGATTACAGATAACCACTGCAGGGCAAGGTAGTTATGATGAATTGATGTTTTTTCAAGAGAAAACACAATAAAACACCCTTCAATAATAATATAAAAAGAAGCTTGAGAACAGAGAGTTCCGTGAGCCACCCGTACTAATCAAAAAATACAATCATTTTTGTAACAAAAAACCACGCAACCAGTCATCAACCAACCGCATGCATATCAGCATGCACCTGATTTCTAATCCTAGGAAAATCCATGACTCTTGCTTGACAGAGCTTCCGATTTGCTTAGCAGAGAGCCACCAGCAGCAACACACTACACACACCTTGGAGAGACGGCAAGACAGAGAGAAGGGAGTTCCGCAGGATTTACAGGGGAAGAGGGCATCACAGATAGCTAGGTCAGCTACTCAGCATTGAACAAAAAATCTAACCCCCGATGCCAGAGGGTTGTTGATGACGTCGTACTGAAACTACTATACTTCGAGGCACAATCCCCACATAACAGCCAAGAGCAGAAGCATTGCCCGTTCGTCCATTCCCTGCTATGCGACACATGTACTCCCACAGACAAAAGTCCTGCAAGGTAGGATAGTAAAAATGATGGGAAAAAGAAGATCAGTGTAAAGTCCAAAACGGTGCAGTTATGTTCCCACAAAGACGACATATACTTGGTAAGTAGTGGGTCAAACTTTGTTGTAACAATACTGATAAAGACGAATCTGAAATATAAACTCACAACAAGGAGCACCCTGAAGTCCTGCGCATCTGTTTCCTACTGGCGACTTCCTTCCGCCTCATGGGTTGGAGCACAGCCTTGATCGCGGAATCAAACACAGCTTTCACATTCTGTAAATAAGAAACCAAAATTCAGCTCTTTTTGTTTTGTTTTCTTAAATTAAAAAAGCAACTGTGGTATTTCCAAGACAAAATAACTATTTTGTGGCATGTGTTATAATGCTCAACAGACCTGTTGAGTCTTAGAGCTGCACTCTATGTATGCCAAAGCACCGATCTGTTTCCTGAGCTCTTCTCCCTGGAGCAATTAAGAAGAAGAAGAAACAAAGGACAGACATGTATGTCAGACGAGTCTGGTGAGACATAAAAGCCACGTTTTTACTTCTTTTGATATGAAGAGAACTGATAATTCTGGAAGGCAGTTTAAGGCCAACATTACCTGAGCAGTAGTTATTGCCGCTGCTCCTGGATGATCTGCCAAGTATCCTCTGTCCTCGCGAAGATCTTTGGTGACCCACAAAATTTAAAGAGGATATACATATATTTATGAGCATTGATTGTCCCATAAAGCTAGGTATTTCTGTAAGTCTGGATTCGACAAGCACACTTGTTACTAACCTAGTTTGGTGCCGACCAGGACGATGGGGACAGTTGGCGCAAAGCGGCGGAGCTCCGGCATCCACTGTTTCAGGGTGTGGAGATGTAGATCAGATAGCATCATAAAGAGGAGAATTTAAATCCAGTTGTGATTTAGGGGTAAAATTCTAGAGGAGATAAAATGCACTTTTGTAATTTCGGTAATAAATTTAGATGAGCTATGTCAGTGTGATATTTACCAGCCAGTAAAAAAGGGTGACAGATTAATTCTGATTAGTGAAACACAGAATTCCATGAGAGGTTCGAGTAACAACTCGTATAGTCTACAAATCTGAATCTATAGAACAAGTCATATACATAACGCAGAGACTCATATAATTTTATGCATTATAACACTAACGCGCAGTCTACTTAGAAATTAGGAGGGCCATTTAAAATTGATCACCTCCCTTCCCCTGTGTGTATGGTGCGAAAAAGCAAGTAATACAGATAATGGTATATCTTTTTGAGCCATGAATCTTGTTATACTATTAATTACTTGTTGCAGCTAATGGTGTTTTGTTATGTGATTTACTGGTTTGATCTTGTTGTGTATGTTAAAGGCCAGCAGAGATTTCGTCTGCTTACACAGCTGAAAGATAAGAAGACGAAGAAGAAGGAAAAAGTTAAGCAGTTTATCTTCCTCTGGATAAACAGCGACACAGATGGATTTAAGAGAAAAAAAAGACAAGGTCAGGATTTTTCACTTTACCTTTTTGACCACGTTCTCATAGCTTGCCCTGCTGATGAGGGAGAATGCCAGCACGAACACGTCGGCTCCTCTGTAGCTCAGCGGCCTGAGCCTGCTGTAGTCCTCTTGCCCTGTGGAAGATGAGTACAACCCAGAACGGTCAAATAGACAAAATCTTAAGCTTGTGTGTCTAGTTGGAACTAGTGGGACTAGAGAGAGTGGCGCTGTCTATTGTATAAGTTTGGGTTCGTTACCTGCTGTATCCCACAGTCCCAAGTTGACAATGTTTCCATCCACGGAAACATTGGCGCTGAAGTTGTCGAATACGGTGGGTATGTAGTCCTGGGGTTTAAAACAAAGAGAGAACATACAAGTGAGTTTGAAATGGAGGAGGAAGAACAACCCCACAAGTTGGGATTTTGGATCTCATTTTGGTATGTTTGAAGTCTATGCGAAGCTCAGTGAGTGTTTAAAAGACTAAGTACAACAGTGTCAAGTATCAACCCTTCAACCTAGGAAGCATTCGGATATCTTTCTTTCCCTTTCTGAGGTAAAATGCTGTGATGGTAGATGACTAAAAGAGAAGAATTGCTTAGAGAAAACCCGATCCATAAACAAAGAAACGATCTTTAGCTCTTCAGAGGAAGAAGACGAAGAATAAATGAAGGCTAAGAGCTGAAACGAAGAGGGGTAATACATCTATATCTGACAAACAGCATTTTTCTTTAATCGCAGATTGAAGGAGCGAGAAACGGATAAGTAAGAAGAAGAAGCAGACATACCGTCGGGAACTTGTTGCTGGTGTAACAGATGAGCATGCAGGTCTTGCCCACCGCCCCGTCTCCGACAGTCACGCATTTAATGAACTTGGTGGCGCTCATCTCCCCTGCCTTCCTCAACTAGCCCAGACAATGGTGGTGCTGGTGGTGGTGGCTGGAGGAAGCCAAACTGACTCTCTCCACTAGCAAATGGTTGTGCAGGGAGTAGCAGAGAAGTTGGGAGTGGAAGTAAGCAAAGCAGATGGATATGGTAGTAGTGTGGGTGGACGGAAGGAGAGCCCTTCTGAGCTACCACAAAACAGGCATAAATGAGGGCTTTGGTTTGGCACGTTGGGAGAAGGGGAGGTAGGAGTTAAAAGGAAGATCTGCGGCAGTTGTTGTTGTTGTGGTGGTGTGTTTTCAAATTGCTGGGACCACAGACAGGTGTGGTGCCCACGGAAGCAGACGAAAGGTGTTGATGATATTATATATTTTATGTTAGTTTGGTTGTTCCAATGATATGAAAAAAAGGCAACGCGTGACAAATGGAGCCTTGGAAGGAGGTTTTTGACATTGGCATTTGGGAGGGGGGGGAGACGGTGGAACTGGGAAGCGCTCGTTCAAACTGCAGTAGAGTTCAAGGAGGGCGCAGCTACTGGTTCTATCTATGCCATTGCCGGTAATGGTCTCCTGTCCCTCCCACAAAGGTAAAAATGGAGTCAAACAAAGCAAAAGTGGCTTATCTTTAAATGCCACAACAACACCCCTTTACAAACAGACCACCACTTCGCTCATATACAATAGTTTGCCATATTCCTCTGATATTTGAACCACTGTTTTGCTGATGTTTCCCCCCTTTTTTGCCTAAATAACCTCGTCAGTAGGAAAACTATCCTTTATGCATATATAGAGGTTAAGATAACTTTATCACTTCAAATAAACTATATTCCATATTATATTACCTGAAAGAACAGAACATGCCAACTGATTACCTGAAAGAACAGAAGATGCTAATTGATAATTTTATCTTATGTTTCCATCCTGAGATCTTGATTAATTAAAACTGATATCCCCCCCCCCACCACCACTCTATAATGTCAACTTAATTGTACTTGAGAGGAATCTGCTAGACCTCTCGGCCAGTAGTAACTTTCTTCTTATCTGCTGGCGGGTTTGTCCGGTTTCTGCACTCAATGACAAACCAAATTTATCACACAGGCCGTGGTATTCAATTAAGGAATGAATAAAACTTTCCCTAAGTCTACCAATTACTACCATCAAGCGTGGGTGATCTCATCTTCCCCTTCAAAAAGCTGAAAGTAGCTAGCTGTTCTTCCACTTGAATCCAGGGAAGCCCTCACCCGGGAGCAAATGACGGGATGAGACATGACAAGCATCTTGATCTGTGCAATGATGAAGATGCGATCCCCATATGTCATTTGACAGGTGCGCTTTTTATCTTTTTATGGAGGCTTTTGTTGGGGGCGTATTATCAGGGTCCACTGTAGTAGGGAGGCGTAAGCGACACACCAATGATATACAGTTATATACCAAGTAGGTAGTAAAGTAGCATGGGTTTAAAATTTGTCCAAGGCATGTAGGTACAACTAGAAGAGTAAGAGTAGCATCGCATTAGCCGTTACGTTTGTGTCGGTCCAGAATTTGAATTCCATCCGGGTAGACGCATGTTGGCTGTTGACTATCAACAATTTTCTTTTTTAAAATAAATCATAACTTGCTGTGACACAGTGACACTAGAGCCTCATTTTGCGTACACGATGAAAAAATGAACTCACAACATACACATTAATTGCCTATTCGTTGTACCAACCATGCAAGGGCTCTTGGGGGCGTTTGAATTGGGGATTGGCCACTTGATCTTCAGTTCCCTATTTTAGTATAGAGAAACCACGACAGGAGGGATAATACAGGAGGTGATGAACAAAAGCGTATACCTTATCGACCAAACGAAGGATAGTGTTTGTGATATGGATATATGCATCAACAACAACAAATCGTACCACCTTCTTTTGGTTATAGATTACCAACTTTAGTGACATTTTGAGATAAACATATGTACATGCTGAAAAAGAAGAAGAAGAAGCAATTGTTTGATAACTGCAATGATAACGACAACTGAAACCCAAAAAGTTTGAACAACTAAGGCACATAGTCCGTATTTTCTTCTTCATCCATCGATAAGCTCTAATACTTTTTGTTTACCTTGTTACTGAGCTCTATGTTTTTTATTTCTGCCAATGAACCTACTGTCTATCATACACACCAAGTGAAAGTCATTTGAATTTTTCCTACATGGGTCCATCATACAAGCTTTTAGAATGATTAGACTCTTTCGTGTATGGCTATTGACACGCTTAGTCATGCGAATGGAGGCCTTATGACTTGGGTATATGTCAGAGGTTCAATATGGTGTAGAAGCCAAACTAGGGAACCATGCCCAATTTATACTGAATTGATCCCTATGACCAAGTGACGTATGTAGTCTATATTAGTCACTCACCAAAGACAAATAAGAGATCCCCAACACTCATCTACCAGATCTCTATAGTATAGCTAAACACCATTGACTTGTTGCACTCCATTCTACCCCATCTCACATCAATTCGACTTGTGAAACTCTGGGTAACTTCCTTTACTACATACCCTATAGGAAAGTTTCACAATGTTGAGGGAAACCCTAACAACATTAGTGATTCAGCCCCTTGTTTATTTCATGACCTAAATTTTCATCCCATGGATAGTTGGTAAAGTTAAAAATGTGGAGCCTATAATTAAATCCATCACCATTGTCCTTACTGAACTGATAATTACCAATTTTGTATATTTTTATGCACGTGAACAAGTTTTATCATAATTAATACATAAATATAATTGTAATGTATACCAAGAGAAAAACAAATGATAACATATGAACATCCAAATTGGGATTTAATTTTGTTTGTGAGATAAAAGAAAAATGGCACACTAAGACTTTATGAAATATGTGTAAGATACAACGAATTGGTTTTATTCTTTACATCTATAATTATATTGTAGACTCTATTTTTTGAAAGAAAAATATTAGGATTCAAGGTGATACAACTTTAAAAATTCTACCTTTTCCAATTACATGGAAAATTTATACACGTCGGGAAATGGAAAATAAGGGAATATAAGTATTATAGACAAGATGTCTAACACCCTAACTCAAGATTACACATAAGCATGTCCTAAAACCATGATTGTAATAAATACACAATCAATTAAAATCTAAATATGATATCATGTATCAAATTCTAACAATTAAGGTTTAGCATATCTCATAAATTCTTCCGTCTAAGCTTTATAACTATCATGAGTATGAAATAGAGTTCCAACACATTCATTTATATGATATCAACCATACATTGAACCAGATTGTGTGGCCCCTAATGTCATAAACATGTATTATATAAAAGATGATACAATGTGTTTTATACTTATATCATCTACACCAAACTAGGTGCAATATTTTTGAGTCGTGAATACATCATATAAACCATAAAGTGTGGGACCCAAGTATACAAGGATGACTCTACAACATGAAATCTAACTAAGTCTCACTTTAGGGCTAGTTCTTCTCTTTATACTACTACTATTAGGATGGAGACACCTCACCAAGTATGACCTTGTTGGGGTTGTTGAGACCCTAAAGTGTTAAAATAATGAGCATGATATAAGAATCCCAATGAATGATGATTTTACTACATGCAAATGAGTATGCAATTTTATTATATAACTAAGCAAGTTTATAACATGATGATAATAGTTCACAAACTTATGTAGATACAACAAACATACATAGTTAGTATAAAGAGACTGAATCATGTATTAGTTGTGCTTGTACTTGTAAGACTCTTCTTATTTCTATATAGAAAAGTCTTAAGTTTGGGATAAATTAGATTGTGAGGTTTTTTATCTTTGATTTGGAATCAGATTTCAGGAGTTTGATCTTCAGAAGATGTTTGGTAGACTCAGCAGATTGCCTCGGTCTATGTGCTAATTAAGGATGGTGGATTGCAAAAATCCTCATGTATGTGGGAGATAGTGTCCTATTGTCTCTGGTACATGTCCACATTGACCGTTCATGTAGATACATGTGGTGGATTGCGTCATTCCGTTGCGAAAGGGACGAGAATCCTTTTGTCTCTAAAAGGATGTTCTGTCTTGTTTAGGGCATATAAATAAGGCTACAACCTTTTGTCTTTTCTGCATGTCCTGATTTCCACGAGTAGAGCCATAAAAAGATGGAGATAAGTGAAATCTCACTTCTATGACGTCCTCCCATTAATTTTTCATTGGTGTGTTGTTGCATTACTGATCTCTCTACGACTAAAGAAGTTAAACTAGCGAGCTTTGGTGTAACATGTCATTTTTTGTCCTCGAGTTTACATCCCTATTGTGAGAGAGTTGATGTCAACAATGATCCCCTTCTAGGATCCTCTAAGTCAATCCTTCCATTTTAGAGACGTCATTATAACTCCCACCCTAAAAGATGTGGCCAAGATTACTTGGCTTCCTTTCCATGATTGTTGGCTTGTTGTTCCAAAGAAGTCGAGTTGGTATACTGAGCTAGGGAGCCTCCTAGGTGTGAAGAATTCCCAAGCCTCTCCTGATTGATAATGGTTGCTTCATTCATATGGCCCCCTTGTGGGAGTCATTTAAGAGTGAAGTGTGATGTCACATCACTTCTCCCAACATGTCCCATTTGTGAGAAGATACCTAGATCATCTTGGTGAAGGTGTTCTTCATAGAGACCGTTGGGTGAGTGACATATGTTTCTACTGAAGTTGTGGTCACCCTTTGGAGGAAGCAGATTATCGTTCCCTTGATATTGGATGAATTGTATGAGTGGTTAGACAAGGCCCAGTTGACCACGAAGATGAGGGGACACTTCAATATCCTATAGATATATATCAAATGTGTAATGGTCTCATTAGATTGATGTAGTCTTCAAACCCTCATTATATCATGGCAAAGGAGTTCTTGTCAAAACATATTCAGGTCAATGAGCACTTCCTTCTACATGGTGATCTAGTTTGGTGGCTTGCTAGTCAGAAGTCTATAGATGTGCATTGAGGATGGATGGAGTTTTGTCTTGATAACTCATATTGTGGAGTTTCCATGCCTGACTTTCAGTGGTTGATCATCCTTCCAGCTCTAAAGAGTTGTGTTTCATACTACCTCGTGTTAGTGTTGCGAAAGTTTAAGTGAGTGTATGTATCAAGTCGAGATGTTTCCTCCTTTCTATAAGAAGTTGGTATTACACTCGTGGAAGGTTCATGACAAGACGGTGCTAATTTGGCTGGATAGGAAGAAGATGGCTCATGATTCTTTCCCTATAGGTTAAGACTACTCTCCTAAATATCTAAAGTGACTTGCATCGACGCGTTTGGTGGTAGTGACATGTGGGTAATCTGAAGAACTTTAATTATGTATTTTATTTCTTTTCATGTATCTTTTTATTTTGTGCTCATTTGCACAAGGAGACTAGATCTTGTAATAACTTTATTTTGAAAGAAATATTTTTGTTCATGACATGTGATACCAATTATGAGTACTCCTTATAAGATGATGGAAAATGTGTTTTTTGACTTATGTCCTTAAGGTGCATATCTCTATGAGCTCATTTCTAACAAGTTAGTTTATTGGGGCCAATACAAACCTCATGTTTATGCATGTTATGATACCAAGGATGGTTATATATCTTCCTAGCATATTCCAAGATCACCCCCTTCTCGTCTACCTCCTTTAATGAAGCCAGAAGGTTGGAACTAGTTTTTTAATCTAATACTTGTCTTGATCTCCTGATAAGTGGTATTTCTTCCCTCCTAATGTCATTGGCATGTTCACTCATGAGGGGGCCTTCGTTCTAGGGGATGAGATAGAAGAAAAACTCTACTAGACATGGGTGTCATGCTATGTGCTAAAGTCATGTCATGTAGTGGGTGTATCAGTGGCAACTCCCTACCCATTTTGGCCAAGGTGTCGGGTGTCAAAGACACCCAAGAAGGCTTCACTTCCAACATGTTTTAGTGTACCTATCCACCACAAACATGTGTCTACCTTTTCAAAGTGATTTTGGATCATTTCTTGTTAGGGTCCCACTAGTTGTGGGTCTCTTTATTGAAGCTTTTGCTTGGAAGTTGATGCTTAGGGCATTAGTATGAGAGTGATATAACCTGGATTTTGTATCTATTTATACATTCTTTGAATAAAAATAATGAATTATTAAGGACATATTAGAAAGCTTGGTATTTTTTATGTCTTGTTTGATAATTTTGGTTTGAGAATGCAAATTCTACATGTAAAATGAATTTTGTGTCTTTTACTATTTTCCATAATCCATTAGTATTTA
The DNA here is from genome assembly GCA_963693085.1 of Alisma plantago-aquatica. NCBI lineage: Eukaryota > Viridiplantae > Streptophyta > Magnoliopsida > Alismatales > Alismataceae > Alisma > Alisma plantago-aquatica. The sequence goes on from OY856415.1 coordinate 596,574,693, forward strand.
TTGGCGTAAGAAAGAAAGAAGAATTCAATAACAAAGGAACTACTAAAAATAATGGATAATGGGTGATTAAATAAGAGAATTTTTTAAAGATCTCTAGAAGAAAAAAAAAGTTGAAGGAAACTGGTAAGTGTTATTTGTCCCTATATTGCACTTTATAGAGAAAATATACCAAAATAAGAATTCTTGTCAAGTTTCAATAAGATAAGGGGTTAATTGATGCCTTAAATAATTCAAATAAAGAAATTGCTTAAGGGGCAAGAAAAGGGCATCCAACTTGTGTATTTTGTAACCAAATCTTGCCAACACCGAGATTTAATCATTAAAAGCTTTCCTTATAAATTTAAGATCTTTTAGATAAAAGAAGAGAGATATATGAATTAATTGAGTTTTTCTAAAAGTGAAAGGGATTATTGGGAAATGCATTTAATGTCACGAATTATTTTCTAAACTGGTTTGCATGATTTGAACCTTTAATACTCGCATGGATTAATAGTCGTTGGATCAAAAATCTGACGATGCATAGTCATTGTCTACTCTGTGACTGAAAGGAAAGTCCCTTGAATAGGCCATGGATCCTTCCACACCCACTCTCTCTTCCCTCCACACCTTCCTCTTCGGTTCTTTCTCTATTGGACTTAGGAGAAGAAAATGGACCTGTAGTCCCCTCACATAACCCCTCTTGTTCCTAATCGAGAAAGTACCCAAATCCTAGTTTTTCTGGGATGTAGGGCTTTGAGGGTTCGCTCTCCAAACCACCATGTCATCCTATAAATAGGATACCCTCAACATCCTCAACCCCTCACGCAACCAGAGCACCCTCCAGTTGCATACCAACTCCTCCCTTTACCTTCCTCGAGTTCCACCCTCTTATCAATGCTCTGTCGCTGTCATCTAGGCACCACAGGCCACCTAGGGGCAATTGCCTTGGCCAGAAGCTTCGTCAGGTTTCTCCAGAGGCATCTGACATATCTATAGGCAATGAGTAAGCCTCATCCACTAGTCCCCTAGTTACGACATCTAAGACCAGAAGATCTCCTCTGTGAGGACATCCCATGCCACCACGGCGTGTGGCAAAAGGTGGAAAACTATCAGCATACCTTTAAGGAACATGTCATGGGTTCAGGTGACCACTTTTGTAGGTATTTACCCACCTCTTATATCTTCCTTGATCTCCTATTCTTAGACATGTAGTCACCTCTACCTACATCCTATGCCTCCATTCTATAGTCAGTTGAGTTTGAGAGGACCATGCGAAGATCCTTGGATCATTAGTTGTGGCTTCCCAGCCTCAGATGGCCAAGTCAACCATGGGTTGACTCCATGGATGACAGCTTAATGTCGAGCGCGGGAGGTACAATCCCAGGGGGGATTTGACCATGTTGCCAGCATCTACATGAAATCAATGTCATAGCGTTATGGGCATAGGTGCCTTTTCCATAGGATTTAAATCAGGAGGCTTCTATATATCCATTTAACTGACGTGGCATTACTCTATTACCTAAAATAGATTAATCTTATAAAAAATTTAAAAATTAGAGGGTAACTCTAATAATAGTCAATATATATGATTTTGAACAAAAAATATAAGGAATCTAATAAAATTGTCTCCATGGCCTAGTTCTGTCTAGAATTCCAAAATTTCATAAATATGTGACCTTTAATGAAATTTCATACATAAAAATCCTAATTTCATAAGATTGATGAAATTTATGCTCATAAATTGATTAACTAGTCTTATTGGATCTTTAAAAAAAACTAGTCTTATTGGATAAAGTCTAACCTTTTTGGATAAACGAACATCTTGCATCTAATTTAGTATAGAAGTTTACATATTGCCAAAATTAAGGTTTCCTAAAATGAAAAGCTTTAAAATATGATAATTAGGGTTTGGGAAGCCTAACCCTAGTGAGACCCTAATTTTACCCCAAAACCCTTACTTAGACCCAAGTCAATCTAAGCGATGTTTTGTGAATAAAATAGTAATACTTGCGTGTTGTACATTAATTGCATGGTGAATGCTTGATTAGTTGCATCTGCTCTTAATTTCTTGGACATTAAGTCATCTCTAAGATAAATGCATGGTCACTCTACGAATACTTGCCCTATTGACTTCCATGGTTTTTTGAAGTATCCATATATTGCAATAAAATTGTTAGTTGTTTATTTATTTCTTGCAATCTATAAGGCCCATATGAGTATCACTTTATATAAACATAACTTGCTCAAGCCTAGGATATTATCTCGTAATAAATAGCATGGAAGTTATAGAAATTATCCCTAGAGAGTGGGTTGGCCATTGAAATACTCCCAACAAATGAGTATGATATTATGAATACCCCAACTAGTGGGTATGAGTAGAGATTACCCCCCGTGAGTGGGTACATCACAAAAATACTCCCAACAAGTGAGTATGACAGTATTAATACCCCCAACAGTGGGTGATATGTGATTATACTTACTGTTATGGTTTTTATGTTGTTACACCTAGACACAAATATTTTATTTTCCCCTTGTACTTATTATATTTTTATATGTTGACCGCATTTTTGTTTCACACCATTTAGGTTAAATTGCAATTAATTTGAAAGATGGACATCCAAAGAAGAAGCCACCAAAAGAAAAGATGCTTATAGTCATCGTGTAGGATTATAGATAGTAATATTTACTTTATGTTGAAAACTTCATTTCCTTTGACATATAACTCCCTAGAGGAAATATTGTCTTCATAAATGTTATCAAACACTAGTATAGAAATGGCCTTTGGCGTCGGTTATTTAAGGCCTATGGCGTCGGTTTCCAAGCGACACCTATGTGGGTGCCACTAAAAGCTGACACCATCAGCGACAGTTTCCTAACCGACACCATCGCCCTTCCCGCCACCAAAAACGTACCAGCAAGGGAACTATAGGCTTCGGTTATTAAAGCAAATCGACACTATATCACGGTTAAAGCCGTCAGTTGTTAACTACAAACTGATGCCATTACCCTTCCTGCCACCAATAAAACGCGCCAACAAGGGCACAATCGACGTCAGTTTTTACGTACAACCGACACTATATATCTATAAAAGACGTCAACTTCATACTACCAACCGAAGCCATAACCCTTCCCGCCACACAATAGGCGTCGGTTTGCATAGACAACCGACACTATATCCCTGTGGTCGTGCTTTCAATAGGTGTCAGTTTGTACTAATAACTGATGCCTATGAGTTTTGTTGTCAGTTTTTACAAATAATCGACGCCTATGAATTGATTTTTTTTCTTTGTAGGCCTGCTGTATGGCTGGTTAGCAGGATGCAGAACCTACAGTTCAATTCTGAACTGTAGGTTTACATCATCCATTGATATCAGCCAACAACATGCCACAAACCTGCAAAATTAACAAGATGGACAATATTATATATATGTGATTCACACACATGTATAAGCACATTTAATTCATATTATTTTTCATCACAGACATGTAGAAACTAGTAGCAACATGTAGTTCCATTCATTTCATCTCTTTTCACATTCAGACACATGTAGAAATATTCATGTATTGATCATCTTCACATTCACACATATGACAATTCAAAAAAATTCATTCACATTCACACAAAAATAATTATGAGAATAAAGTTTAGAAATATCATTATTTATTCATCATCGTCATTATCTCCATGAGTATCCCAATTATATTTAAAAATTCCCACTACTTGTAGGGCTTCTGCCCATTGTTCTCTTACATCATTTAACTCATCCATCGTATAGGGAGTATGTACATCTAATAACTTTTCACATGTAGTGAAGTCAGTTTTAAACACCTGCAAAGAGAATGATGTATATATATAATTAATAATATATAATAAGATTGATATATTTCATATTATCTAATGAGACTACATATAATACCTGATGTATGGTATCGATTTCCATTGTGGCATGTTCGATAATTATGCTCATAAATCGCAACACATAGTATCCACATGCCCATCCGTTGTCTTGTGTAGCACACTATAAATTGAACCATACAAAATATTAAAAAATACAAATAAGCACAGTTCACATAAATAATATATACATTGGAGTCGGGAAATTACTTTCACATTCTCCCAAGTTAGTGGCTGGTTCTTTTTCTTGGAGACCTTTCCTCTAGCTTTTTTGAACTCTTCTAAAGCCCTACATGTTAATGTAACATATTAAATTGCATAATTAAATAGTAATGTAATAACATATGTTAACGGATATAAAAATATGAAATATTTCTCACAAGAATAATGGCTATTTCATTGGGTGTCCATATATATTCAATTCCTTCCCCACAGGATCTAGATAATAGATAGTGAACGTCTCAGGGACAATAACTAGTAACTCCCAATGCTTACCACTAGAGGTAAGAAAGTTACAAATTAATAACTCAAAGTCACAATAAAAATATAATTTTCTTAAGTCCAAATTATAAGCAAAGTAAACTTACATGATATTAAATGGAGCTATTATCACCGTCTTTTTATTTTTACTAAAATATTTAAAAACATCACAGCAGTATGAAGTAACTGACCTAGGTTTTTACCTACAAGACTAATCAAAGATGGAACCAAAAATCCCACATGGAGAAATGAAAAATCTATACATATCGTGTGTAAGTGGCAACAAAACATGTATTACGTATGTACTAATATATAAGAAACCAGATCACCGTATATAAAATAAGGTATATGAATGTATAAATAAGATCTCACCATATCCATAGCCTATCATAGATGTATTTAGCCAAACATAATGAAACATCTCTAAAATATCTTGTATAAATAGTTTGTTATCGTATGATTGACCTACAGCTTCCTCCATAATAGTAACATTTATAGGGCAATTTGGATCATGTTCGCCTATCTAATCTGCCATACCCCTACAATTAGGACCTAACGAGGCGTGTAGGTCCCTTGGAAGCCAACTTGGTACTTCAGTAGGTGGAGGTGGATGCCGAGATGTAGCGGGTATCTTCCTTTTGACCTGCATATATAATTTCAAATCAATTGACTCATATACACATACACACTAACAAATTAACGCAATGTAAATTTACCATACAATATTAGTATAGACGACATCTTCTTTGGGCCACAATATCACTCTGCCTTCTGCCTCACCAAGCGTTTCAGAATCTGGGTGGGCATATGGCAATGTAAGATCCCTCCATTTGGGGACTACACTTATCGGGCTCACATGAACCGCATCATCTGGTACTGGAGTCCCATGAACCATTTTCCCTGGAAGGGGTGGGTAAGTCGGCGCCTCTGCAATGACATATTCTTGACTTTTTAGACGGCATGGCTTCAACCCCTACAAATTTACGTAAAGAATTTTGTATACATATATACATAAACATATCATCTTGAAAAGACTAGCTACACTACTACAGAACATGCCTTTAGCGTCAGTTAATTAAGGGATTTAGTGTTGGTTTACAAGTGATACCAAAGTGGGCGCCGCTAAAGGTGGAACCCTTCAGCGTCGGTTCCCAACTGATGCCAAAAAGCTTCCCACCACTGAAAACGCGCCAGGAAAGGGACTATAGGCGTCGGTTTTTTAAGAACACCAACACTATAAAATTGTTACAGATGTCAGTTATTAAAAGAACCGATGTCACAACACTTCCCTCCACTGAAAATGTGCCCGCAAAGGGCCTATAGGCGTCAGTTTTGTAAGATAACCAATGCCATCTCCCATATCACCATGGCCGTGCTTCCCAGCACGGCCATGTTTCCTGCCATATCAGCTGAACTGATGTTAGTTTTGTACTAATAACTGACGCCATATCCCCTGCCTACCACCACGGCCCTACTTCCTAGCACGGTCGTGGTTCCTGGCCATATTGACGTCGGTTTTTTATCAAAAATCGCCGCCATATGTATTTGGTGTCAGTTTTGTTCAAATAACCGATGCTTATGTTAATATTTTTTTTCTTATCAGTTTTTGGCCTACTGTATGGTTGGTCAGCAGGATGAGAACCTACAGTTTAGTTCTGAACTGTAGGTTTAGGACATCCATTGATATCAGCCAACAACAGGCCACAAACTTGCAAAATTAACAAGATGGACAATATTATATATATGTGATTCACACACATGTATAATCACATTTCATTCATATTATTTTTTTACCACACACATGTAGAAACTAGTAGCAACCTACAGTTCCATTCATTTCATCTCTTTTTACATTCAGACACATTTATAAACATTTATTTATTGATCATCTTCACACACATATGACAATTCATAAAAATTCATTCACATTCACACAAAAATAATTATGAGAACAAAGTTATTCTTTATTCATCATTGTCATCATTGTCAATAAAGTTATATCTAAAAATTCCCACTCTTTGTAGGGCTTTTGCTCATTCTTCTCTTACAACATCTAAATCATCTCTCGTATAGGGAGCATGTACCTCAAAATGCTTTCCACCTGTGTTGAAGTCAGTAGTTTTAAAGACCTGCAAAGAGAATGACGTATATATATAATTAATAATATATAATAAGATTGATATATTTCATAATATCTAATGAGACTATGTATAATACATGTTGTATCTTATCGATTTCCATTACGACATGTTTGATGATTAGGTCTATAAATAGCATCACATAGTAGGCACATGCCCAACCGTTGCCTTGTATAGCACACTATAAATTGAAACATACAAAATATTCAAAAATACAAATAAGCACAGTTCACATAAATAATATATACATTGGAGTCAGGAAATTACTTTCACATTCTCCCAAATTAGTGACATATCCTTTTTCTTGGGGACCTTTCCTCTAGATTTTTTGTACTCTTATCAAGCCCTACATATGTTAATGTAACCCATTAAATTGCATAATTAAATAGTAATGTAGTAACATATGTTAATAGATATTATAACATGAAATATTTCTCACGAGAATAATGGTCTTTTAATTGCATGTCCATATAATTCCAACTCATTCCCCACAGGATCTAGATAATAGATAGTGAATGTCTTGGGAACAATAACTAGTAACTCCCAATGCCTACCACTACATGTAAGAAAGTTACAAATTAATAACTCAAAATCTACAATAAAAATGTAATTTTCTTAAGTCCAAATTATAAGCAAAGTAAACTTACTCGACATTGAATGGAGCTATTATCACTGTCTTCTTATTTTTACCAGAATATTCAAAAGTATCACAACAGTATGAAGTAACTGAAGAAGGGTCTATATCTACAAGACTAATCAAAGATGGAACCAAAAATCCCACATGGGAAAACCCAAAATCTCTACATATCTTGTGTAAGTGGCTGCAAAACATGTATTACGTATGCATTAATATATAAAAAACTAGATCACCGTATATAAAATAAGGTATATGGATGTATAAACAAGATCTCACCATATCCACAACTCTATCATAGATGTGTTCAACCATTGATAACTAAACAACTCCAAAATATCTTGTATAAATATCTTGTTTTCATATGATTGACCTGCATTAATACATATGCATTAATATGTACGTATGCAGAACTTGTATTACACATGCATTAATATGTATGCTAAACTTGTATAAATAGATTGTTATCGTATGATTTACCTAAAACATCCTCTGGAATAGTAATAATTATAGGGAAATTTATATCATGTCCGCCGATCCATACTGCCACACCCCTACAATTAGGACCTATCGAGGCGTGTACATCCCTTGGAAGCCAACTTGGTAGTCAAGGAGGTGGAGGCTGAGATGTAGCGGGTCTCATCGTTTTGACATGTATATATAATTTCATATCAATTGACTCATATATACACACTAACAAATTAAAGTAATGGAAATTTATCATACAATATCAGTATAGAGGACATCCGCTTCGGGCCACAGTATCACTCCGCCTACTACCTCACCAAGTGTTTCAGCATCTGGGTGTGCATGAGGCAGTGCAAGATCTGTCCAGTCGGGGAATACATGTATCAGGCTCACACGTACCACACCATCTGGTACTGGATACCCATGAAACATGCACCCTTTAAGGGGTGGGTAAGCCGATGCCTATGCAACGATATATTCTTGACTTTTTAGTCGGCATGGCTTCAACCCCTACAAATTTATGTAAAGAATGTTATATGCATATATACATAAACATATCATCTTGAACAAACTAGCTATTATGTCATAAAAATACTTACAGAGGACGTGCTAGGTGTTGGGTCTACAGGATTACTCCCAACCACTTCTACAGTAGGAGAAGAGAGGCCCGCCATAGGTACTGTCTGAGTGGTAGGCTGAGATACCTGACACTTCGCCATTGCTTCTTGGATTCTCTTCTTAATTAACGAATCTACCTATACATGGATAAAAGAAATGCTAGCTTCTTATTATTGAATTCCCTTTTGCAATAACATTCTAAAATAAGAATAGGTTACCTCAGCTTGTGAAAGTCCCGCTTTTGGGACATGTTTGTGCTGGGATGGCCCAAAGAACGCTTTGATGCCCACACCAACGCCTGCACCTCGAACACGTCCAGGATGCTCTGGGTTACCCAGAGACACTATTAGTTCATCCCTTATGCCCTGAGGGATGAACTTGCCTTCCTTCCTCTACTCGTGCAACTCCCTCTAATCACCATAAAAAAATAGTAACTAAACATAACAATAATCAATATCGATTGATTGCTCTAAGAGTTTATTTTTACCATTTTTGCATCCGCCTCAGCAGTTGTGGGCTTTGGTATGTCTCCCTTCTTATTTTGCCTCCCAGCTATCCACATAGCATGGTGAGGCAGAGGTGTGGGAGCACTAGTAGAGGACTCTACAGTCTCCTGAGTAGTAGTAGGTTGAGCAGACTCAACCTGTAGTCTTTGGCGAACGCCTGCATATCTTCTTGGACCCATTCTGTGGTCGTGCACATTCAGTGCACACCTTTCTCTTTGTGCCTCACCGAGGGCCTAGTTAGTTAGCACATTGATTTGGTTAGTAACACTAAAGGTTAATCTTGAATAGGTGAATACATAAAAATGTATATTAATTAAATTGGGAGTGGCGCTTAATACCTTGAATTCATCTATTTTTCTTTGGGTAACAAACGCCTCCCAGTCTTTGGGGTCCAGGTAGTTTCAATGCTTTGTGGCTTCCTTCTGCCTAAATTTATTTTTTTAAGAGAATACAAACAAAAATTATTAGTGTAGAGTTAGTGAAATAGTGATCAATGTCTAGAATTGAAAATCAATCAAGAACCTCTTATCAGCATCGCGTATGTAATCTTGGGTGAGATTGCTCCTATAGTTCCTTAGGACCCTCCCACAATGTTGCATCACACATTAATGATGCAGCTTTTCATCCAGATCAAATATGCTCTGCAATTAATTAAATAGAATTTCTATTAACTAGTATCCTAAAAATTAGTAATCTACACAAATAGAATTACAAATAATAATAACTCACGCATAGTTCCTTCCATATGTGGTCTTTCTTCCCCTTAGGAACTTTATGCCAGGATTCTAGGATAGGACCGCAATGGTTGCGAGTAAGAACCCCAAGATATGAAACAAATGAGTTACAGTTCACTCCGTATGGATTTCATGCATGATCGAAATCCACAACCAATTTGGGTCCATAGCCCCTTTGTTGTATTAACTTGTTCATCATTGTGATGCCCCTCACTTTCTCTATTTTCTTTTGTTGCTCATCAAGTGTTGTAATTTCTTCAGGGGGTACATCGGCAACCTAAAATTTGATAAAAAAAACATACTTACATGATACAATTATAAATGAACATATAGATAGAAACCTCAGGGATATATTCTTAAAACTTACATTGTCAGGCGGCGCAAGCATGTCCTCACCCTCACGGTGATCATCAACACGGTTATAATGGGAATGCTCAACCATCTGAAATTTCACATTCAAAATATAAATTTCACATTGTAAAGTAACACTAATTGTAAAGTTCACATTGTAAAGTACACATTCACATTGTAAAGTAATTCAAATTGTAAAGTTCACATTCACATTGTAAAGTAACTCACATTGTAAAGTTCACATTCACATTGTAAAGTAATTCACATTGTAAAGTCCACATTCACATTGTAAATTTCACATTCAGAAAAATAAAACATATAAAAAATATAAACATTCATGCCTCTAATATTGTGATCTTTAATCAATTAACAATCCTTCATTGTGATCCCCGCGAACATACAAGTCAATGTGATCCCCAACTTCAATGTTTGGTGGTGTTGGCAACCCAACTGAGAATGGACTGGAGTCATCATACTTATCATAGTACTTTTCTTCATCTATAGGATCTTCAATGAACTGTCTTTTACCATGAAGAACAACCAACCATTTATCATTTGTAGGATCATCAATATAAAATACTTGTTTCGCCTATGATGCTGATATGAATGGTTCACCCTTCTCGCCAATCTTTTCAAAGTTCACTAACGTGAAACCCAATTCATCCACTACAACTCCTTTGTTGTTGTCAACCCAATTACATTTAAAGAGCGGAATTCTGAAATCTACATAGTCAAACTCCCATATGTCTTCAATGACACTGTAATATGACATTTTAGCTTCACATGGACTCTTATCATTTGCACTTGCAAAAAACAATGAAGACGCTTGAAGGGTGACCCCACTATTTTGGACGACACTCTTATCATCTTGACGCTTTGTGTAATATGAGAATCCATTTATGTCAAACCATTCATAAGACATAACATTCAATTTTGGTTTAAAGGCGAGGCATTTGATGGTTTTAGTAAGATTATCTGGTGTTTGAGATAGTTGATGTAAGACTTTATCTTCAAACCACTTAATAAATGTCTTGTTATGCTCTCTAGCAAGCCACATTGAATTGGATGGAGGATATTGTCTCTTGATGAAATTGGTATGTTCCTCGATATAAACACTCACTTCATCGATGTTGTGTAAAATATACAAGTGACCTTGCTCCAACTACTCACGGCTGATTACTTTCACCTGTGATCCAAAATTCCTTTGCCAAAATGCTCCTCAATATTATTGTCATTCACAGGAGCGTCATTAGCACTCAGAAAGTCATTGAAAAAATTCATAACCTCTCTCGCCACATAACCCTCAATAATACTCCCTTCAGGCTGATAATGGTTTCGAACATCACCTTTAAAAACACTCATGTATCGTTCAAAGGGATGCATCCAATGCAAGAAAACTGGTCCCAACATTTTCACTTCCCTAGTCAAGTGGACAACAAGATGTACCATGATATCAAAGAACGAAGGAGGAAAATACATCTCAAGCTGACATAGGGTAACAACCACTTCTCTTTGCAATTTATCGAGAGTATCAAGGTCAATAACTTTGCTGTACAGACTGTTGAAAAAGAAATAAAGTATGGTGATTGCAAACCATACATGCTTCGGCAATATAGATCGAATTGCCACAAGCAATATTTGTTGCATTAGAGTGTGACAATCATGAGATTTAAGACCTATCAACTTCAGATCTTTCATTGATACCAATGTACATATGTTGGATGAGTAACCCTGTGGCACCTTAACATTTACCAAGCATTCACAAAAGGCTTTCTTCTCCTTTCTAGACAACGTGTAACAAGGGGGAGGTAAGTATGTTCTCCGATTGATACTAACTACTTCTATTAATTCTGTCCTTATTCCCATTTCATATAGGCCCATTCTGGATTTTATCCCATCTTTAGTCTTACCTGGTATATTCAACAGAGTACTGATGACGCTATCACATACATTTTTCTCAACGTGCATGACATCGATACAATGCCTGACTGTCAAAGAACTCTAATAAGGAAGATCTTAAAATATTGACTTCTTCTTGAATAAAGACTTGTCACTCCATGTGGCCATCATACATTATTATCTCTTACCAAATTCAATGGTGATGTCTTTTACTCTTTCATAAACATCCTCCCCTGATATACGCTTAGGTGCACTCTGTTCCTCATTTCGTCCATTGAATGCTTTACGCAACCTACGATACAGATGAAATTTTGGAAGAAACCTTCGATGACCAAGATATACAGTCTTGCCACCGTGTTTTTGTCATATTGAATCAATGTTCTCTTCACATATAGGACACGCTTTAGATCCTTTGACACTATATCCAGACAAATTCCCATACGTTGGAAAGTCATTCACAGTGCAAAACAACATAGCGTGCAAATGAAATGTATCTCTTCGTGAAGCATCATAGGTCATCACACCTTCACCCCAGAGCTTCTTCAAGTCATCAATCATAGGTTCAAGATAAACGTCGATATCATTTCTAGGTTGTTGAGGGCTCGATATCAAATACGACAACATAACGTACTTATTTTTCATACACAACTAGGGAGGAAGATTGCATATAACAAGCATAACTGGCCAAGTACTATGTCGGCTGCTCAATGTCCCGTACAGATTCATCCCATCTGTACAAAGCCCAAGTCTTAGATTCTTGTCTTCTTCACCGAATTCAAGGTACGATAAATCAATCTTCTTCCACTGTGGGGAATCAGACGCATGTCGTAGGATCCCATCATTATTTTTCTTAACATCTACATGCCACCTCAAATTCTTCACATCTATAGGATTGGCAAACAAGTGTTGAAATTGTGGTATTATAGGTAGATACCACATCACCTTGGTAGGAGAACCAGTTTTGGACTCCCCTGAAGTCGTCAATTTATACCTTGACGCACCACATTTCGGACAATCTTTCAAATCCACATAGTCCTTTTGAAATAATACACAATCATTCGGGCATGCGTGTATCTTCTTGGCCTCCATTCCCATTGGGCACAAAAATTTCTTTAACCGGTATGTTGAGATTGGCAGCTCGTTTCCTTCAGGAAGAATTTCTTTCAACAAAGACAACAATGATGTGAAGCTTTTGTCGCTCCATCGATTGTTAGCTTTCAGTTTATACAATCTCAACACATCACTAAGCTTTGTAAACTTACAACATGTGTATAACGGTATCTCAACATCATGCACAATGTTTCTAAACATGGGAGGTGGATCGGTGTTCTCTACCCCACAACTATCCAGCATCACATCAACGATGTCTACTGGAACTAGTTCGTTCACATCTACGTCATCGGGGGCAATTTCTTCTTCCACACAAGGACTGCTATCGAAATTCACTGATTTTAGGTTTGAAATCTCTCCATGCCAGTGCCATTCTGTATAGCCTTGTACAATCTCGTTGCACATGACATGACTTTTGATTTCGTCACCAATGCTGACTTTCAAGTTGTTACCACAATGCCTACATGGATAGTAGAACCTATCTCCAGGTTGTTTCCTATGTTCCTCGACAAATCTAATAAACTGGTCAAGACCATAAATAAACTCGGGGGTGCAGTGATTTGGAATGGACATCCATGATCTATCCATTCTATGATCAAAGAGAAAACAAGTATATATTAGAACAAGATTAGGGTATAGGGTTAAAAGATTAGGGTTTATGGTTAAAACTTTAGGGTTTAAGGTCTTATATATAATTAATGGTTAAAACATCCTAATTTAGATTAGGTGTTCAAGAACAGTCCCAAATCGAGGACTATCCAAGATTTACTCCTAATGAGTAAATCTTGGACGGGTTTCTAGGCCAACAAATACATGTGTTGTCATTCTTATATATAATAAATGTGTACCACCTATCCCATTCTTGAACATCTAATCTCACTAGTAAGTGTATAATGTGTATTGGGTTTTCAAGAAAATTTTGGTAGTATTTCCCCGCTATTCTCCAAGTACATATGTACTTAGAGAACAAACGGGGAAGTGCTACCAAAATTTTCTTGAAAACCCAATACACATTATACACTTACATCCTAAGTGTGATTAGGTGTTCAAGAATAGTCCCAAATTGGGGAATATCCAAGATTTACTCCTAATGAGTAAATATTGGACGGCTTTCTAGGCCAACAAATATATGTGTTGTCATTCTTATATATAATAAATGTGTACCACCTATCCCATTATTGAACACCTAATCTCACTAGTAAGTGTATAATGTGTATTGGGTTTTTAAGAAAATTTTGACAACATTTACCCACTGTTCTCCAAGTACATATGTACTTAGAGAACAAATGGGGAAGTGCTACCAGAATTTTCTTTAAAACCCAATACACATTATACACTTACATCCTAAGTGAGATTAGGTGTTCAAGAACAGTCCCAAACCGGGGACTATCCAAGATTTACTCCTAATGAGTAAATCTTAGATGGGTTTCTAGGCAAACAAATACATGTATGTTGTCATTCTTATACCTACAATCCTAGTTTCGTCATCCATATCCTATGTTTTATGTAACATCATTTAATCATGCCTGTCAGTAAATACTAAATAGTAAATAAACCATGATTCCATATATCAAAGATTTGAATCAAAATGAAGCCTAATGGCACATTGGGAGAGTGAGAATATTATACCTCACTTGAAGGTTGAAGAAGAAATATATGCAAGTCAGCAAGTCAACAACACCTACAACAACACATTGGGAAGTTAGTCTTCCATAATAAACCTTACATGTATTCAAACCTTTCACAATTTTGGAAACTTTGTTACTTGTAGATCTAAGGAGAGGGAAAAGGTTACTTGCATCATTATCAACAATCATTAAATTGAGTCTTATTGTATTCACATTGTTACTAAAAGGTTACTTTATATTATTGTGCACTAGGTTTTGAAAAGCACAAAGCGGGAAGCGTGCGGATTGCCCCCCTTAAAGAGGAAAGCAGGAAGCGGGTTTTGAAGTGGACGCTTTTTAGAAAAGAGACCCACATTGTTTAGAACATTTTGAAAAATTTAGTGATTGCAATACTGCTAACAAAAAGAAATATTACTCAACAATCAAGCATTTTGAATAATATTTCATTGCATCGAAATTAGTTGTTTCAAACAAACATGATATTCGTGTATAATATCACATTATATTCAGTAAGAACTGATAACTAACAAACATGTATTGTAACATGTTAGAAAATTACAGATCATCAGATTACTTCGTCTGTTAGTGAGTACTAACTCATGTTACATTATACTGCAATATTGATATATTGTATCATCATATGAAAAAAATTACATATCATGCAATTCATATACTTGCATTATGAGTATATGAAAGGATTGTAGAGCATCAAATTACTTACTATACAAGTGAAACACATGTTACTTTACAAAACCGATACACTCCAATATGGTACCGATACATACCATGCAATTAGTAAAAATGATAAAATTACATACCTTCAAAAAACTGAGTATACCAGTAAGTGTTGATGGATATTACTTAATAATATTAATGTACTAAGTAAGAATATTAGCTAAATGATTACTGATTTATGACAACCAATATAAAAATCCAGACATAAATCTTAACCTATTGCTACAATTGATGTATTAAAAAGGATCATAGACTCATTACACCATACCATTAGGTACTAGCTATAAAGATGTTTTGATAAGAATTTCAATATGTAATCGTTTTTATATATTTTTTAATAACATAACGGTAACAGTAGTCAGTTCCTATATGTATTTTGATATGCAATGCTAGCAGACAAGCAATGGTTCTGAGAAGAAGGAAGAGTACTAGTAGTAGTAGTCGTGTATGGCGGAGGCGAATGGGGATAGAAGCAGGTGGCACCACTCCTCAGAGGAGAGAGACGAAGAGACAGAAGGAGATGGGGAAAGGAGATTGGGGCGATATGGGTGGGATATTGCTTGTCCTTGGAGAGGCGAGAGGAACGGTGAGAAAAAGAGCAGGGTAGCAGGTGGTTGTGACAGAGAAGGGAGCCGTAGAGAAGGGAGCGGCAGGGTAGCAAGGCCGACTTACTTGTGGAGGCAGGAGTGATAGAGAAGGAAGCGGAGGTTGTGGCGGCTGGCGGTAGCAGGAAGAAGACGACTGGCGGTGTGTGTGGAAGCAAACGACGGCAATAGCGGTGGCAGGTGGTGGCAGGAGCGGCAGGCGGCATCAGTAGGAATCGCCAGAGATACCTAAATCGAAATCGGCAATGAAACAGAGAAAGTGGAAGAGTATGGCTCACACGTATTAAGTTAACAATAGGCATCAGTTATTAAAAAAACTGACGCTTAAAACAATAGGCGTCAGTTCCCACAAAAACACCGACACCTATCTTCAATGATAGTCGTCGGTTCCAACTAGAAACATCGACGTCTATCTTCATATGTCAACAAAAAAAAGTTCTCGAATTATGACCATAGTCATCTGTTACCGTAGACCAACTGACGCAAATGGGGGGTGAAAATTTTCATGGGGACAGAGTGTGAAAACACATCGGCGTCAGTTTTTGTAATATAACTGATGATAAACGTGGGCCAAATTTCTATCTCATGAAAAACCTTTAGTCGTCGGTTGGTTTGTTGACAACTGATGTCGTGTGTTAAATTTTGGAGGTAAATTTTTCACTGGAAAATTCGGATTTAGCGGTCAATTTTAGGCGTCGGTTGCTTATTGAGGAACCGATGCCAAATAAAAAGTGATACTCATGTCTGGCCGCTCTTCACATATAGATGTCGGTTTGTGTATTGAACTGACGTTGTAGGGTTTAGGCGTCAGTTTCTTGGATGCCTGTAAATGTGACATTATAAGCCATTTCTGTACTAGTGAAATATGAAAATAAAGTAAACCTTTGAGTAATAAAGTAAAGATAATAAGATCCAACTTAATGTATTTTGATGATAATAAAGTATAGATATAATAATTATAATGGTTATGAGTGAAAATTCTAATTGTATTAGAATTCCCAAAAGGAAACTTCAAAACTCAAATGTAATGATGAAATCAGATTCCTTTGGTCCCAATTAGCTTGGGTGCAAATTTCACATTCAAACAATAATCATAGATGTCTTAAACTCATTAAGGGAAGAAAAAAATAAGATACAAACTAAAAATATTAAATGAAATAGTAACCAACCTAAAAGTGAAAATTAATGATAAAATCAAGATCTATAGTATTAATTAGTCTAGGAATGGATTTTCATAATCTTCAGATATTTTTAGCTATCCCAATTTTGGTTAGAGAAGGAAAGGGAGTAAAGAATAATACTCTAAATGGATTAGAATGTGATTTATTGCATTTAGTGTGCTCTTTCCCAAAACTGGGTTATCACATATATTTCCTTGTATATCAATTTTCAAGTTCATCAGATTTGGATCGTGCGATCCCAGATTTTCCCCCTACCTCGGTCTACTTTTGGTTTCTTGGTATAGCAGACAGGGTGTCCTTTATGATTTTGTCTCACCTCCCTCTTCCTCTCCCTTCCCCTTTTTCCTTTGATCCCTTATCCCCCACATTCCCTACACCCTTCTGAACCCAAAGACTACTTAAATTCCTAGGGTTCTGAACACTGCTCGCACAGACTGTTGTCACCTCTCTTATTCCCTTGTTTTGCCCCTATCTTCCTTTCCTTTTTTCTACCCTCACCTCTCTAGGATTTTAGACAAATGTATCTTTATCCTAAAACCTCCATGAGATTCTGTGGGTCGATTTCCAACTCCTCAGTTGACATATGAATGCTTCATCTGCTTGTCCCTATGCTCTTTGTCATGAGTGGGGTAGTGTGAGTTCAATTTGAAGGTTCAAGCTGATGCAAGCCTCGATTGTTGTTTATCTTGCTTTGATACACTCTCACATAGTCCATGTACTATCAATTTCATATGAATTTGATTCTTCTTCATTTTCTTCTTATGTTCTTCTCGTTCATAAGTGTGCCATTGATATATGATCCTTGTAGATTTTACCTCTATCTGAGTTGTTTTCCTCATGGATGACTTTGCTAGGGACTGTGGAATTACCTATCACTTGTTATGCCATATTGGTTGTCAGCTTCCATGATGTTTTCCCTTGCCGCTACTGGCATGATGAGATGATGGTCCCACCTTCGATCATCTAGGTGATCATTGTGGGGGTCGAAGAGTTTGGGTTGGATGGAGTAGCCCTTGGTAGTTTTGCTTTGGCAATAAGAAATCCTAATTCATTAGTAGAATCCTTCAGTTTGTTCCCAAAACATTTTGCTTTGTGAGTCTGTGATACATCGTAGACGAGGATGAAGAATTAGAGCATGTATTACCTAATATGCCTCACATCCATTCGATTTTATTATACGCATAACGAGTATTATTGTTTTTTTGTCCCTTGCAATTTTGTCGACTGTGTCTTGGTTTAAGTGGGCCTGGGCCAGTTGATCTTAGCTGATAGGGCCATATCAATCATGTTTGTGAAATAGATAAATGGATAATGCGTGGGTTTAGAATTTTTTTGATTGGTTAAGATTCCAAAATCCATTACTAATTATATGCAACTCAACAAAATTAAATAAAATATATTTTGCAATCATGAAATTTTTCTCCATCCAATAGTATTAGTTTCATCACCTAATCCTAATCTAATAAATATATGATTTATATGGATTTTTCTAATTATTTAGATTTTATGAATTTATAATGAATACTTTATAAGTTAGAAAAATAAAGTAAAATATGATATGGACTCATAAAAATGTAATCTACAAGATGGTATATTTTTAATAACCTAATTCACTAATAATAAAAATGTGGTTTTAGGTTTTATGTAATTAAGGTATACCTAACCCTAACTTCATATATGTGTTCAATAGGTTGCTTGTGGACTGAGATGGAATTAGGGCTTTGGTTTTGGACATATGTTGACTTAATGTGAGGTATGTTGCATCCCTATTTGTCATATTGAGCAATCACCTACTTTTATCTTTCTCTTCATCCTATGGACAAATTAACCTACACAATTTCTCTCTCTTCTGAGAATTCATTTCATGTCAAAGATTATATGACTATGATCGTATGATTGTCTTATTTTTTTGATGTCCTTTTTGGACTCATTTTATATCTTGTTCACTTTATTACATGTGGAAACCCTAATATAAGTATTGATACTCCAACCTTCTTGTGGTGGATTTTATGATCCTATGATGCATTTACTTGTGGATTGTTGAATACTTGTTATTTGGTCCTATGACCCTACATGAAAATAGTTGGATGTTCCTCATCTCATATTTTTGCTTGACTATACTTTATCTTGCCTACCCCATTTTCATGGGTGATTGACTAGTCATAACTATACGTGGTGACACCATATAGGCACAAGATTTTATTCCCCTACAATGTTTGATATTTATGCAATGGGTTCTATTCCCCTTCTAGGAATGAGGTTTCATTCCCCTGCCACACATGATATAAGGCACTGAGGTTTTAGTCCTCGTACCAAGTACTAAGGTTTTAGTCCTCCTACAAAATACTATATTTGTTTGGTACTCAGGTTTTTGTCCTCTTGCCCCTTGGTATGTGATGCAACCCTATTTTAGGGCTCCATCTTCTACCATTTTATACTTTATTCACATCTAAACATAGTAGAATGAAAGTTAAATCCCCCAATATGAATATTACTATCAAATGCACTTATGGACATTCTTTGCACTATTTTTAGGTACTTGGACCATGCTTTGGATGGATAAGAGAGAAGGAAAGAGTTCTAGGGTTCTGCCACTCATGGAGGGGGTGCAAATTAAGAAGGCCCCAAATTTCCCTCAACCTACCCCTAATGGCCAAGATTCAACATCAAACAAAGAAGTCCATTGATTATGAAGATTGAAGTTCATTTAGCCACTGAAGACCCCAACACGGCCGTGGGCATCCACCACGATCGTGTAAATTACTATGAAGAATCAATAGGGAAGCTAGAGCTTTTGCACCAAATACACCACAGCCATGGCTCACTGAAGACACCATGACTGTGGCCATCAGCACGGCCATGGCCAGTAGAAGACACAACCACCGTCAAATTTATGCACAAAGTCCCCCAAAACCAATAGGGAAGCGACCCATTTTGTGCTTGGACGACCACGATCGTGGCTACTTACCATGGCCATGGCTCATTGAAGACCACCTTTCCCGTACTACTCCCCACGCTCAAGACCTCCTCCTCCAAAATGGTTGTCGTAGCTCAACACGACCGTGGTGCCCCTTACCCAACACAACCGTGGCCCCCTACCATGGCCGTGGACACCACCTATACTTAGCCTTTTCACACCTTGACCATGTCCACACCCCCACGACCATTTCATGCTACCCCCACCATGGTTGTGGAACATCAACACGGTCGTGGTGACCAACTAACCCTACCCATTTTTTACACTACTTTTCCTATTCTACCCCTACTTACTATAGTGCTTCCCCACCACCTATATATACATAACTGATGGTTGAGGCACAAAGGTTAGACCCCATATCCTCCATTACTCTCCCCTATCCACTCCTTGAGCATTCATTGCATCCTACTTGCATTTATGCTCTCCACCCGCCATTTCCACCTTAGAAACCTAGTTTTCTAGGTTTTCTTCCATAATCCCCCATATTCTCATGCCCATATGCACCATTGGAGGAGAAAGGCTATCCCCAAGCTGCTAGGAGGTGAAGAAGGAGGATCTCCCCCGATCTCCATGGAATCATATCCCCTTCTTCCCCTTTCTTTTACTATTTCTTTGGTAATGTCTAGCCTAGCCCCTAGTGGTGGGCTGTTTGGGGTTAAAATATGACTTTGATACCATGTTGAGGGGAAAATAACTTGTAATGAACATAATTTCTATCTACAATGATTGCCTCTTGCTTCTATCTCATTTCCTATTTTATTGCATGTGATTTGTGCTTTTAACATGGATTGCTTGGTTTGAGATTTTTTATGACACTTAGCTTCTTGAAGGAATTAGAGTGCATGTAGCAATCTTAGGAATGGCTCCTAGGTCCAATTAGTGGATCCCTAGATAGCCCCCTTTGTTCCTACATACACATCCATCCTTCTACAAGTGAGTGTGAGATCTAAGTGTCTAGTGTAAGTGTGATTAGTGCAATTGCCTAGATATTTCTAAAGGCTAGATGGCTAGTGGCATGACGTGAAAAACCCTCATCTCTACTCCCATTTATACCCTTGGCTCTCAATTTCCCTAATACCACTTATCCTAGAGACCTAGAATTGACAAGTCCTACTAGAATTACACCTAACCCTAGCTCTCCAACTAGTAGTATAGAGTGCATTCTAATAGCACTTTCCTGGTTGTTTGGTTTGGTAATCTAGATAGAATTGTGATATTTTCTTGCTATGTTGACCCCCAACTAATATCAACTCACATTCCCAAATGGCCCACCTACCTAATCTCATTGTTTAAAACCTATCTTGCCTTCTTAGCTTGTCCATGCTAATCTAGTTTAGTTGCTTTTTTTCAATCTAGTTAACTGCCTAGTCTTGCTATTTAGAGTTAACTTAGGTGCTTTCTCTCTCTAGTGGTTAACTTAGCTCTTAGTTGCTAATTTCTCTACCCGTGTAGTGTAGCTAGCCCTTGCTCTTATTTAGATAATTTCTTAATCTAGTTCCTTAGACTTGCTTGATTGGGATAATTTAGGGTTTGCGATAACTTAGATTTCATACTATCTTTACTTGCTTGTTCACTTATCTTAACAATCAAACAACACCTTTTAAACCCTTCAACCCTAGTCTCCACATTAGGAATGTAGCCAATGTTAACCTAGATCTAGTACCCCCTCTGTCCATGAGGACCGACCCCTACTCTTACCTATCACCTATACTACACTAGTACCTCGTGCGCTTGTGGGTGACCTATTTAGTATTGTGATCGAGTCTTGTTAGGGTTGTTATAAATTTTGAAAGATCCACCTGTGTGTTTTCCCTTAGGGTTGCATCTAGTCACCTTTAGTTGGTTAGTGTGTAGCCTCGATAAGAACCGCACCAAGATTTCTGGGGTAAGGTGATATGCACCACCCTATCTCTCTCTTTATGATTTTTGTTCCACATCTGGCATCTAGTTTAGTTTTTCTTGTTCTTGCTTTTGATTGCATCTTTGCATAACATATAGCTACTTTTATGTGTTTTTACCTAATATTCAAAAAAAAATCTCCTTTTTGCCATGCATTGCATATCATGTAGATTTTCGGTAATTTTTGCTTGTTTTAACTAGGATTTGCTTGTTTTACAGCTTTAAGTTCAATAATGCAGGTTTAGATGTGATTGAAGGCAAATTGGCACCGTTTTGGCCAATTTTTCCCAAACTTGAATGTTATTACCTAAAAGCATGTTCTGACTTAATCTCCACTGTTTGAAATGAAAATTTTAGTCTTTTGACAAATGCATGATGTTTCTTAGAGCTTATTGATATGTGGTCTTGATTGTTGACTTTTTACATGTGCACCTCTTCTCTCAAGTTTGTGAATGCTTCAGTTGAATTGTGAATTAAGAAAGCTACAAACACTTAGAGCCTATGGAATCACTTGATATAAATGTGTACGTCATGTTGTTCTATCATGTGGTGTGATATCATTTGATGAGGTGTTGGATTAGCTTTCATGCAAGAAATCTTATGTTGAAGACTACACTAATGAACCCTCTTTTATCCGACTCTTCTTTCACTATCTTCATACCTCTCCACCTCATGAAAGGATTCCCTAGTGCACATAATTAGCCTTGACCACCTCTAAAAGTTTGGTGTGGACATATCTATATCTCCCCACTTTAGTCTATCCACCATATGCCCTATCTACACCAAGGGAAAAGAAAAGAAAAGAAAAAGAAAATAAAAGGATGCTCTTGTTCAAGAGCATTCAAATAAAGAAAAGATGAGTGCTCTATGTAATAGCACTCCAAAAATCTTTCCGCAACCCTTTCTTCTATTTTCATACCCATTGAGCTAGAATACATCAAATCTAGCTCGCTTTACCCTTTTGTACAGCCATGTGGGTCATTTGGTGTGGTTTTAGTCATAAGATTGAATACATGAAAGTGAAACAACACTCCTAGTCGTCTTTGATTAACGCCAACATGAAATGGTTTGCCTAGAATGATATGAAAGACATATGGACAACTTGTGTATTCTATGCTTTATATTTGAAGTTTGTATGCTCAATGCTCATTTCATGATTGGTATGTGAAAGAGGAGAGGAGAAAGGTGGAACACATGCGATTAATCACTTCCAAGACCATGTAGTTAATAATTTCTATTTCTATGCATTTGTCACTCTTATTTATTGAAAGAAAACTAAAAAGAGAGATTAAGTTGGAGCATACTTGAGGACAAGTTTGTTTTAAGTTTGGGGTGGTAATGCAGCCCTATTTTAGGGCTCCATCTTGTGCCATTTTTTACTTTATTCACATCTAAACATAGTGGAATGTAAGTTAAATCCCCCAATATGAATATTACTATCAAATGCACTTATGGACATTCTTTGCACTATTTTTAGATACTTGGACCATGCTTTGGATGGATCAGAGAGAAGGAAGCAGTTCTAGGGTTACTCTGCTCATGGAGGGGTTCAAAGAAGGCCCCAAAGCTCCCTCAACCTACCCCTAATGGCCAAGATTCGACATCAAGTAAAGAAGTCCATTGATGATGAAGATTGAAGTTCATTTAGCCACTGAAGACCCCACCACGGTCGTGGGAATCCACCATGGTCGTATGAATTATTACGAAGAATCAATAGGGAAGTCAAAGCTTATGTACCAAACGCAACACGGATGTGGCCACCAGTACGACTGTGGCCCACTGAAGACACCACGGTCGTGGCCATCAGCACAGTCGTGGCTAGTAGAAGACACAACGGTTGTGGCCTCCCACAACGGCTGTCGGAATTATGCACAAAGTCCCCCAAAACCAATAGGGAAGTGACCCATTTTGTGCATGGACAACCATGGTCATGGCCACTCACCACGGTCGTGGCCCATTGAAGACCACCTCACCCATTCTACTCCCCATGCTCAAGACCTCCTCCTCTAAAATGGTCGTGGTAGCTCAACACGGTCGTGGTGTCCCTTACCCAGCACGTCCGTGGCCCCCTTCCACGGTTGTGTCCACCACCTATACTTAGCCTTTTCACCCCCTTTCACACCTTGACTATGTCCACACCCCCACGACCATTCCATGCTACCCCCACTACGACTGTGGCACACCAACATCACTGTGGTGACCAACTAACCCTACCCATTTTTTACACTACTTTTCCTATTCAACCCCTACTTACCATAGTGCTTCTACACCACCTATATATACATAGGCAGTGACTGGGGCATAAAGGTTATACCCCCTAGCCTCCATTACTCCCACTATCCAATCCTTGAGCATTCATTGCATCCTACTTCCATTTATGCTCTCCACCCACCATTTCCACCTCATTTTCACCTTAGAAACCTAGTTTTCTAAGTTTTCTTCCATAATCCACTATATTCTCATACCCATATACACCATTGGAGGAGGAAGGACGTCCCCAAGCTGCTAGGACTCCCCTGAGCTCCATGGAGTCCTATCCCCTTCTTCTCCTTTCTTTTGCTATTTCTTTGATCATGTCTAGCTAAGCCCCTAGTGGTGGGTTATTTGGGGTTAAA
This sequence comes from Alisma plantago-aquatica, assembly GCA_963693085.1. Lineage (NCBI taxonomy): Eukaryota > Viridiplantae > Streptophyta > Magnoliopsida > Alismatales > Alismataceae > Alisma > Alisma plantago-aquatica. Next base: position 596,599,145 of record OY856415.1, read on the forward strand.
ATGTGACCTTAATACCATGTTGAAGGAAAATAACCTGTAATGAACATAATTTCTATCTATGATTATTGCCTCTTGCTTATATATCATTTCCTATTTTATTGCATGTGATTTGTGCTTTTAACATGGATTGCTTGCTTTGAGATGTTTGATGACACTTAGCTTCTAGAAGGAATTGGAGTGTATGTAGCAATCTTAGGATTGGCTCCTAGGTCCAATTAGTGGATCCCTAGCTAGCCCCCTTTATTCCTACATACACATCCCTCCTTTTACAAGTGAGTGTGAGATCTAAGTGGCTAGTGTAAGTGTGATTAGTGTAATTTCCTAGAGCTTTCTAAAGGCTAGATGGCTAGTGGTATGAGGTGAAAAACCCTCATCTTTACTCCCATTTATAGCCTTGGCTCTCAATTTCCCTAATATTATTTATCCTAGAGACCTAGACTTGACAAGTCCTACTAGAATTACACCTAACCCTAGTTCTCCAACTATTATTATAGGGTACATTATAATATCATTTGCCTTGTTGTTTGGTTTGGTAATCTAGATACAATTGTGATATTTGCTTGCTATGTTGACCCCCCCCAACTAATATCAAATCACATTCCCAAACGGACCACCTACCTAATCTCATTGTTCAAAACCTATCTTTCCTTCTTAGCTTGTCCATGCTAATCTAGTTTAGTTTCTTTATTCAATCTAGTTAATTGCCTAGTCTTGCTCTTTAGAGTTAACTTAGGTTCTTTCTCTCTCTAGTGGTTAACTTAGCTCTTAGTTTCTAATTGCTCTACTAGTGTAGTGAAGCTAGCCCTTGCTCTTGTTTAGCCAATTGCTTAATCTAGTTCCTTAGACTTTCTTGCTTAGGATAATTTAGGGTTTGCAATAACTTATATTTCATAGTGACTTTACTTGCTTGTTCACATAGCTTAACAAACAAACAACCCCTTTTAAATCCTTCAACCCTAGTCTCTACATTAGGAATGTAGCCAATGCTAACCTAGCTCTAGTGCCCCCTCTGTCCCTGAGGATCGACCCCTACTCTTGTCTATCACCTATACTACAATAGTACACCGTGCACTTGTGGGTAACCTGTTTAGTGTTGTGATCGAGTATTGTTAGGGTTGTTGTAAATTTTGAAAGATCCACCAGTGCATTTTCCCTTAGGGTTGCATCTAGTCACCTTTAGTTGGCTAGTGTGTTGCCTTGATAAGAACTGCACCAGTATGGTTGCATCTAGTCACCTTTAGTTGGCTAGTGTGTAGCCTTGATAAGAACCACACCAGTATGGATTATACAGATTCCTACCCTACTTTTTAGTATAATCTATTCTTTTTATTACTCACCATTCAACTTTATATTTTGTGATATTATTATTATGACATTGTTATAAGGCAAAAAGTGACTTATTGTTTATGTTTTTCAAATGTCATTTCTTTTGATATCTGCTTGGGTAATACTTTTCCTCTTCTATGGGAAGCCTTGTTATAATTGATGTCATTTTCCCCTTTATATTGTTCAATCCCCAATTAATATGTTGATGCTGGCTTTTATGGTGATAATTTCCATTTTTATATTCTCTTCTGGGGTATGCTTCCAACCCTAGGTGTAGGACATGAAGAATATGACATACATGCGTGTACCTAGATTATGGAGATGACTCTTAATGGGAGAAAAACTTGAGATAGTTGGATATCCATCTACTTAGATCCTAATGATGTTGTATTTTTATATAAACCCCAGATGGCAGACGATGATGTACTTTTGTAAAATTAAATATCGTCATGATTTATCCTACTACTATATTTTGGTCTTTTGTATACCATTACTTCATTTGAGAAAAAATTACACATATTCCAACATACATTTTGAGTGTGTTTGTAATAGATGCGTTTATTCCTCAAATATTATTAGGGAGTGGATCCCCACCAGGTCCCACTCCTTCGGGACCTTTATGCTCAGGGCTAAGGTCACATTGATACAGTACCCTAAGTCGACTCTCTTCATATAATTGAATGTGTCAAGCCTCGTGGTTCAGTTCTCTAGTCAGTGGTAGACAATTGAGGTAACCCCTTTGGTTCAAGTCCATTGTAGTGGACCACAATGTTGTTGGCTTACAATAATGCATCCACCTATAATTCCAAGTAGTGTGTCTCATAGACCATAAGATCCTAAATCCAACCCCTTTTGTCTTAGAGGATTCCAAATGATCTATATACATCCTTTTCGTCTGGCTCCCAATCCTTGATATGGGTGGATATGCATCCACCATAGTTGTTGGGCAAACAATTTAAGATTATATGGGAGATTTTGAGCTCTTATCCATGGAGACACTAGTTAATGTTGGTGATGTGTACCATCTTGAGGCAAAATTAGAGATCATCTTCATTGGTGAAATCTATGGTGATGGGGTTATCCACATGTACAATGATTATGGTGTATCCTAGCTAATACTTAAATATGTGATGCAGTTATGAGGGGACCACATGATTATGATGAATCCATGGCCTTCCTAGGATAAGGTTGAAGGAAGGGATCAAATCCATGACCACCAACAGGACAGTGGAAGTATGTGGCCCATTTCTTAGCTCAAGGATAATTTCTTCTGTGGAATTTTTTATTACTCCTACGAAAGAAGTTTCTTTCTTTATTACCAAATGAAGGTGGGAGGGATCCTTCCCCAGGATGAGTGTCTTTGTGGGACTCACATTAAGGCAGGTTCATTGTAGACAAAGCATGAAGGCATTTTGAGGTCGTTGTATATTGTGATGGTTGGAAAAATCTTGTTGAGAATTCCTTCAATATGTATCTCATCTTCAAAAAATGATATTAGGTGTGGGTTCCTGATTAACTCGATGTTGGCTGTAAGAGATTTTGGCCTCATGTGTTTGGAGGTGTGAGCCCCTTCTATAGAATTCATGACTACTTTTTGATGTGACAGGGAATTGTTCCTCACTTTATCCAGTGACACTTCCCCTTTAGGTTCATCGAGGAAATTGATCATATTTGATCCTTCTAGATTAGTTTCCTTGCAAAGCTCAGGTGTCAGTGGTACCTTCTTGATGTTGACGGATGGAATGAAGACCTTACTTGTTTCCTCTTTTTTCACACTAGTAGGGACTCCTTCACATGTAGTTGTCTTCATCTTACCCGTATCAAGGGACAAGGGTAATTCTGGTGGAATGGGGCATTGATTCACATCTTTCATGGTTGGTTTGGATGCAACATCTTGTACCACTACCACGGGGCAATGAGTCATTGTCTCCTAATGACACAACTCAAACCCGCTAACTACAAGTTATGCCCATCAAGGAGGGATTCGTCTAACAATCCACTATTATTTATTTACTAAGAATTAGTCTTAAAAAAAATTTCTTATTTCTCAATATATTGAAACACCGTTTAAGCATAACCTGAAAGGTTATAAGGGAATTTGACTTTTTTACATAAAAGAAAGAGTTACTTCACAATACATCACATACTACATATTATAATTTTTTTCTCATTTGTCACTCTCATTCCCAGGTTCTAGACGAAGGATAAGAGACTGACTAACTAATATAACTACTACTTCATAAAATCTTTGCTCTACTCTTATTAAAAGATGACTTATGTCACTTATAGACAAGTTGGTCCTTTTATTGAAAAATGTTTTAGTAGGTTTATTAGCTATTAGCTTAGTGTGTATATAATCAACAAGTAACCATGATATATCAGTTGAGACATATATATTTTTTAGTATACAAGAATATTAAGCAATTCTTATCATCCAAGCATAGAACTAGCATTGATAACAACCGATTATAGAAAACACTAAATACCTATATGGTTCTTTAGTCCATTATTAAATTCCCTAGACCCACACAAGGTGTACCTCAACATGTGAAAGCATCATAGTAAGATATGATCTCAACGTACAACATTTACAAGAATGAATGCAATTATAGGATTGCAATCTTTAGCTACCTTGTCTGCAACGGGCCTTGTCAGGTCTGGCCTCGGTGGATAGTGGGAGCAATTGGATATCTAGGCTCCTTCTATAAAATTGGTTACTTAGGAAGAGAGCCAAAGCACTTTGGATGTCTCTTCATTACTTTCCACTAGGGATAATCAGCTGATAAGTATCACTAGTACCACCAACATCTCTAGTTGATGTTGGGTAACATACTATTATAAGGAGTTGTCCTTCACTACCCTATACCCCATACCCTTATTTGCTATGATCCCACTATCTGGATTTGAACTTATCCTCTTATCAGGAAGCACATCTTCTCCTCCCAATATAGGCCTCTTGTGATGGATTCTACAGTGTTCATGGCATCTTTCATCTAATGAAATTTTCATCGTCATAGAGTTCACTAGAAAATAAAAACGATCAAAATTCTCCCAAATCATAGTTTAGTTCTTTAGATATGAAATTAAGACAAACTTGGGATTACCAATGCCTCTAAATTCCCCATTCCATTTACCCTATTGCCAAGTAGATCATGCTATAATTGAGTGTATCAACATCATAGCACATAATATATTAAATAATATATTTCCCCTACTCAAAACTACTATGCATACACAATAATTTTTGCAATAACAATTACTAAGTAAGAATCAACACTTAAACATCATTATTTGAAACTTGTATGTTGTAAACCAAGGTTCAAATGTGATTATCCACACATTTTTTAAACAATCTTGCTTACTGATCTCAAATTCTAGCTTCTAGGATTTCGATTCAAGCATTAGACCTCGTAATCTCATCCAAAACCATTTTCCAGGAAGTAAACAGACCCTAAATAAGTAGGTGGAGGTAGAAGATAAAAAATGAATTTTAGGAAAATCCTTCAACTGCTGAAATAGAGGGCTCGACTGTGAGACAACATGAAAAGAATGTGAAATCTACAGTTAAAACTTACCTAACATGTCTGATCTAAGACAAAATCAACAATTTCCTATGCTTTCTATGTTCCTCCTTGTCATTGTCCTAAGAATCACCTCTCTAGGGTTTTAGGAGGGAAGAGGGCCTAAAGAGAAGCTAACAAGCCTATTTCCATCAAATTCCATCAAGTATTTATAGATGTCAATTAATTTTCATGATTGGTATAGTTGGGTGGAATCATAGTTGAACCATCAGAAGGTGAGATTTTGGTTGGCACTCCTTCAATTGTTGCCTTTGGCAAGCAAGCTATCAGTTGGCTCCATCATGGTCCATGAAACCATCAGTTGCTCGACCTTCAATAGGCACTACCCTACAGTCTGGACAACCATCAATTGTCACCTTTGACTATTGAGCCTTTGTTTGATGATTTTTAGCATTACCATTGGTTGCTAGAACTGTTGGTCTACTCTTCCTTTAGTAACAGCTCACCCAGCAAACCTTCGGTGACACTCACCAGTCCAACCTTTGGTTGATAGTGCCTAGCAAAACCTTCAGAAGGTATTCCCCATTGAACCATTGGTCTATATAACCTTCAGTTATTGCCATCGACCAAACATTTGGTTGATGCTTGTCCTTCAATTGTTTTAAATGTCCCAACATTCAATTTGTGAGTCTGTCGAGCCTTTAGTTGTTGAACCAAATGTATTATTGTATGAAAACTAAAAACATCATATCTCTCTCATTTTAACTTCAATATGGTTCATTCTTTCTGCATTGGATTCATTAAATTCTCTACCATTATATAACAATATTTTGATATAAAAAAATATTAATAATTTATTTTTTAATTATTTCCTCAAATGTCTATAATACCCTTTCACATATTATTACTGTATAAACTAGGGTTAAACATTTATGTATTTACAATACTTGTTTTATTTAGGTTATAACAAACAATTTTAAGCTAAACAAAAATATAAATAAACCAATTCATAATGTAAAGTGTTAATAAAGGTCAAATAACACCAGAATTAACTTAAGTACTCGAATTACCAACAAAGCAAGGTATGGGTCTTAACACCCGAGCTTTTCATTGGGATGGCACCTTAGGAACCCATATCTTTTGTACTTTCATCCCTTGGTAGATTCATTCTGATTTGTTGTACATTCTGCCCTGGCGAGTTCCTAGTATGATGACCAGATTCTTGGTTCTTACTGGAATTACTGGCTTCTTCTCTTGGATTGAAGTCACAACCCAAGTACTACAAGACAAGTTTTGATGGCTTGTCCTAGAGGAATGATAATTCTATGCGATGGGTCCTCTGTGATGAGATGACAACCACTATGTTGGAAGATGAAGGCATTTCTTCTAACACAATTGTACTGACCTCTTCGGATCCTATCATATCATGTCCTACAATGCATGTTGAGCATGATATATGAATCATCTTGTGACCTTTAGCCCAATGAAAATTGCAAAATGCACATTGTATCTCTGTGGTAGGGGACTTGGTGGGTCACTTATGGTTGGGAACTTTAGCAGGTGCTTGATGTCTGGTAATATTGTGTTGAGGGAAGCTCCCAAGGGAGTGAACTTCCTTTTCATCATGGAAGGCTCTTCCGATGATGGATTTGTAGTTGCCATCTCTTCTTGAGATGTCTGATTACTTGACATTTGAAGAGTGTTCTCCATTGTTGGATGAATAGGTGGTTGAGAAGGCTTTGATGTGTACCAATAGTAGTTTTTTTGGTGGTAATGAATATTGTGAAGGCCCGTATTGAGGTTGATTGTTGGGTGGCACCATGTGGGTCTGAGTTTCCGATGTCTGAACTGACAATACAAACATTCCACTACTATCATTTATCATTTTCAGCAACAAATAAAACTTATCCTACCATCACATTTGTGGCTTTGGTCATGGTCCATTTAGTATTTTGATTAGTCATTGTGAAGGAAAAGTGTGGCTGGAAAGTGAGGTATGTGTTTTGTTAGACTCCCCTCTTGAAAAAAAATTCAAATTGGACTCATGTTTGTATGTGTTGTAGGAAAGTATTATAACTCTTTAAGGATAAAAGAGTCATGAGGGAAAGTGTAGCGGGGCACTAATCACCGAGTCCAATGCCTCTATTGAACTTTAGTTTGGCATCCATCTCCCCCCATCGTCCTACAAACTTAGAGAAGCTATCATCTACCTTTTGTTGTAGTGATTCTTGGGTCCTCCTTACTCAGAACATGGTCTAGATTCCAAGCATATTGATCATTGAACTTCTCGGCCACCTTGGCCCAGGTGGTGATGGATGTTGTTATAACCTGGTGTTTCCCTTGTAAATATATTTGTTTGTAAATAATGTAATATGAAGGACACATTTGAAGATGGTTCCCTATGTGTCTTGTTTGGAAATTATGGTGCAAATATTCCATATGAAATAGTCTTGTGTGGTTTACTGCTTGTAATAATCCATTAATAAATATTTGATAAAGAAAGAGAGGAAAATCCAATATTAAAGGGATTTCTAAAATGATGGACAGTTGATATGTTAAATATGTAATTGTGCAAAATACTCTAGAAAAGAGAATTTTTGTGCATAAATAAAAAATGGTGACTTTGTTAATTATTGGAAAACTGAAATATAACATAATTGTCAAGGAAAATACGATGCATGGTGTTTTAGATAATTAAAGAGTAATTATCTACCCATTATTAGCAACACAATGTTTTGAGTCATCAATCAACATCTAACCTTTGGATATTTGAAAATAATATTGAAATAGAAAAAAGAGTAATCTAAATATATGATCAAATTAGTCAATAAAGTGTAATGTATTGATATGTTTTCCTTTATGGCTTTTTGTGTGTCAACCAAGTAATATCGATATGTATTTTAGGAAATGTATTAATAAAAGATAAAGAGAGAGGAAAAGATAGGAGTTGTCTTGTTGTTCTAGTGGGCATCATGATGGCTCTCTCCTTACTAAATCAACAAATTAACAATGTGAATTTAAAAAAGGAAAAATAAAGTAATAAAGGGCTCTCTAAATGAGATGTCATGCTTTCCCATAATAGTAGTTCACAATTGAGTGGTTGAATGAAGGAGATATCTTCTAAATAGTCATGGATACATGTGTTTGTAGAATGGAAAGATATTGAATGTCTTCCTTTGCAATTACATGTATATTTCCCTATGAGTGCTTGGCCATAACTAAGAAAGAGAAAGAGAATACTTTGAATAAATGAATGTGTTCTTGGAAAGGGGATAATGGAAATATAAGGTGGAGGAATACACGCCAAGGAAGGCAGAAGTTTATTGCCAATAATTGGAAACCTCCCTATTGATCTGCATGAAGTGCCTAAAGTTGTACTACCCTCATCTATATAAGGACCAGAAATAGGGAATCAAACATGGAAACCATATGTTGATACGATCCTCTCCAGACCATGTCTTCTTCTTGGACAAAGGGGGGCATGTTCTTGGATTTTCAAAGCAAAAATGAGCCATGAAAGGAAGATCAAGAAGAACTGGATGTTCCTTCAAGTTTGATTAGAAGTGAAGTTACTTGAAGGCTAGATCTTCTTGCCCTAACACACTGTTCTCCGTCTGCAGAGCAAGATGCTTCAGGGACTATTAATCAGATCTGGTTTTCTAAAACCCAACCACGTTGGCCATGGCCTGGGCCCTTATCATGTGCGGCAGAGAGCGACAGAGGTAAAGGGACCCCTATTGGTTCCCTTCGAGTCCCAAAAGGGGAAATAACAAAACGGTTGACCCTTGCCCCGATGCCATTTAAGGGTTTTGCGATGAAGGTGATGGGCAAAGTTGACTTGACAAAAATCCCTTCGGTGCATGAAGAAATAACTCACAGCATGAGGGAAACATAGTAATTTTATTATAACTTAGCCCCCAGATACAAGAGATACATATAAAGGGATAAGTTGCCTACGTGGCACTGTCCTATTGGTCAAAATACAATAATCTTGAAATAATCAAAGAAAATGATTGGTAGTTTGGATGGGGACCTATGATATATGAAAATTGGTTAGAAAAATAAGACAAATCTAAATAAAATAGTTGTAGAGTCTATTTTTCTTCTTATTACAAAAGTAATGCAAAGATGGGTTTAAGTGGTGAATAGTGCATGAAACCCTTAATTTTGAATATTAACATGTCGAATATGTTAAGAACCCCTATTTTATTCTATTGTCTAATATTGTGGTCTATAATGGAAATTTAACATGGTTATCATTGTAACAATGAGAAACTAGGTTTTCTAGAATGGATGATTCGTAACATGTGTAATTAGGATCTTGAACATCAATTATGTAACATAATGTACCTAATCTGATCTTAGTGTTCATGATGCAGTAATATGGTAGATTTGATAATCATGGGTACACTTAACATGCATTAGGGTTCTTAAATCAATGAACATGGGAATTAGGGTTTCAAAGTACAACTCTAATAATAACTTGATACCAAGAAAAGATGAACCCTAGACTAGGACCCGAGTAGGGTTTAATGTGATGGTAACACTAGGATTTACATACATGTAGATATAATGTGATTGCTTGGATTCAAATTTGTTGATTGGATTTCTTGAATGTACTTGAAGGTATTTTATACATGATAATATGCATGGTTCTAAAAAAGGTATGTGATTACGCCTATGACTACTTGTATTAGTTTGTCATGGCTTTCTAAGGTTTCCCAAATTGCTTGCAAATTAAACTATTGGTTGTTTATTTAATTCTAGCAATTTTAAAGGCCCCTATGAGTATCATATGATATATACCTAACTTTCTCAAACCCCTCATACCAACTCTGGAAGTCTGAGAATAGAAAGAATGAGAGAGTCATTGAGATGACTAGGACCAAGCCCCATATTCGGAAGATCATATGAGGTTAGGCCCCAGATTGGGAAGACCACACGTAGCCCCATATTGGGAAGGTTATATAAGGTCAGACCCCATATTGGGAAGACCAACATGACACCTAGCCCCAGATTGGGAAGGTGGCCTAACGTCCACAACATGGACAAGAACATGAGAAAGGGTATCCCAGAGGTTGAGTAAAAATAGGTTGAGAAGTTATGATAAAAAATTAAATTTTAATTCTGTAACAATATATGTTATGAGTATTTCCCCCACATACCAATATAACATGTTATACTGACCATTTTTTTTCATGATGTTTTAGGTAAATGTTAGATATGGGATATCAAGATATAATGATGGATATATGATAAAGTTAACTTGTAAGGAGGATTAGATAGACACTTCTTCTCATATAGTTATCATATGTACAATTTTGATGATGGGAACTTATGTAAATTTCTAGAGGAACAACTTGTAAACAATGATTTTGAATTAATGAATATTATCTTCTATTGATTATTATTTGTTTAAAATATGGATCCTTGGGAAAATCTAGGTAATGAATCTCATGTTTTTGTCCTTCCTTAATTGGGGTTGTTGAAAAGTGAGATTGTTATATTTGGTATTAGAGCTCCAATTTTTTTCAAATAATATTGAATAGTTTATAATTTGGAGTAATATGTAGAAATATGAGGGAATTATCAATGAATTTTTTTAAAGACGGTGGTGTCTAGAAGGGACCACGACCCAAGGGTTGGCAAGACTTTCCTCTGCACCACTAGTTAGCTTATGAGGACTTTTGGGCACGTACATCCTACCTAGACAAAGTCAAATGATTTTGCCCGAAGTAAAATACCTTTAGGTTTTTCTTCTCATCTTGATTCATCCATTTCTCATAAATTTTCTTTATAAATCCTAAAAGAAACTTTCCTCCTCATCTAAAGTTAGGGTTTTGAGAAGAAGTAGGATTAAGGCATCTTCCGCCAAATAATGTACATACAATGCAGAAATAATGGCAAGGTAAAGAAAAAATGATTTTATGAGTTACAAGGGTAAACTCTAGATGGGGATAGGGTTGGTTCAGAAGAGCCCTAGGGGGGAAGGGACATTGAAACAGTAATAGGCAGGTTGTAGTCTCTAACCCAAACCCTAAACTCTAATCCAGGGAAACAAGAGTTGTGTGGGTCATAGAGTAACCTTACCCATATGAACCCAAATTAAGGTAGGAGTAAAGAGAAGTAAGAAAAATATAAATGAGTTACTTGACCCAACCTCCCATGAAATAATGTGGATAAATTCATGAATGATGCGTGTGAAAGAACTTAAATATACATGGTAAACATAAATAACCAAGGGCTATACATGAAAATGAAAACATGAATGTAACTTGCCCATTGTCGTAATGCTATCTCTAGAGGAATGGATGGATAAAGAATACTCCCATTGAGTGAGTATGAATACCCCCAGGGAGTGGGTATACCACAGAGATTGGGCAAATAAAGGTTTATAAGTCATAATATAAATGAGTTAGGTGATTCAGTCTCCCATGCATATGTGCATGTGAAAAAAAATGCATTAATGAGAAAAGTTTTAAGAAAGATAAGCAACCTATGAATAATGCATTTATGGATGTAACTTTTTCAAACCCTATTGAGCTCTGGTGAGTTAAAGAGCATGGGGTAATCGGGCTTACAAAGGGAATCCTATGTATGAATGTCCACTACAAGGAGCAAAATTCTTAGAGAGAGTTCCCCATAAAGAGGCTCCCCTTAGAAAAGGCACTCCATTGAGAAAAGAGGATAATGGTAGAGAAGTTCAAATATGAAATGCTTATTGAGGATGCATAAAAAATATGATATGAAACCCTTAGTTCAAGTTTTAGGGTTGGTGTCCCGAACTGAGGTGGGTCACCCAAGAGTGGGAAAAAGGACCTATGGGGAGGCAAAACCTTAGACCTTGGTTCCAGGTTGTGGCTACATAGCCTAATTTTCTCCTATGAGCCAAGAAGGAACCCTAGGTTAGGACCTTCCCTAGAAAGGTAAGGTGACTAAATCAATTTAATATTTAGGTAACCTTAACTATCATCTAAAGGGTGGAGAACGAAGGATATAAAAAATGTAAGAACATATATTGAATATGATTCTTTGAACCCAAGTATGCAATCCCTAAGGGACATGGAAAAAAAGTCACTATGGAAGTGGTTAGCAGTATGAGACCCAACTCAAAAAAGAAAGTTTCCATGAGTCCAATGAGGGGACATGAAATGAATAATGAGAATAATGAGAGATGGAGGAAATATAGTTTAAAGAATTACATATGAAAATAATGTACTTGAAAATGGTTAAAGTTGAGACATATCAAAGAAACCCTTGGAAAGGGTAGAGCCCTAGGTCAATCCTAAGGTCAAGTAGGGAGTACTAAATGTCCATGAGACCAATGGGATTAGGAGTTGATTGTTCTTTGAATGCACAAAACCATTTGGTTGGGAGGTAACAACTATGTTTGCTCAAGGCCAATGTCTCAGGAGATTGGCCACCTGTGTGACACCCTGCTATCACACAGACAACAAAATGCCACGCGAAAATGTACGGAACCGTCATAAACATTGTATTACCAAAAACACGGGTTAATTAAAACTGATTGCGGAAAGCAGATAAGAAAGGAACTATTACATCCAGATCCACATCCTGCAAGGAAACATGTCATATAAATATACATCAACTGGACAGATGTCCACGGTTTGTAGGATCCAGATGTCTTTTATCCATAAAGGATGCATCACCTATTTATATACAAAACAAACCTAGCCAGGTCAACAACAGGATAAGAAAGCCATACAACTATACATCATGAAACCTTGTCAAAACACCTCCAAGGACCTGAGAGTACAGGGATGACTCTAGGACTCCACTACAAAACACCCAACAACAGCAGCATATCCAACCTTGCCTTCTACTGTTCTTCTGGCAACTCAGCCGCAACCACACGACCACCACCACATATAGCTCGATCACCTAAAAAGGTTTTAAACCAATGGGATGAGACACACAGTCCCAGCGAGAAACATAACCCCCGCCAAAACTATAAAACCTCAAAGAAGAGCTAGAACAGATAAAATAGGTAACCGGTATAAGCAGATCATATATACGCAACATATTGAGCAGAACTAACTTGTTACAACATCTTACTGAGATATTGTGGAAGCATATGCATAGATAAAAATATGGAACATGATTGACAAGACAAGTCTAATAAGAACTTATCATAACATCTGAGGAACATGTAAGTAACTATGAGATCAAACTAGGGCAACTCTACAAATAAGGCCTCAACCAATGTCTTGTGTTTGCCCTAAGAAAATATACTATACAACTGGATTACAATTTATTATGCCCTAAGGAATTGAGTCATACCACTCAGATCCAAACCGACCACTGCTTGGTCGCAATCGATTGCCATACAAGGTTGATGGGAGAGTCGGATTCCACAACCTCACTTCCCTTGTGGTCAGTGCACAAGAACCAACAAGTAGGACCACATTCTCATGCTTAAGTGGCCTCAGCCACATAGGGTCAGGCTACCCTCTACCTAGCCCACCTTGGTACATGTATCAGTGCTAGAAAACCGAGCCATGGGCCTATTCACCATGCTCCATCATCACTGAGCCATGGGTCTGTTCCCCATTCTCTATCACATATCCTAAGCCATGGGCCTGTTCACCATGCTCTAATCACACTGAGCCATGAGCCTGAAACTGTGCTCTAAACGTGCACTACTACTTAGGGAGTAGGCGCACCCCGCATATTCAACAATATGCATTCCAGGTTAACCCACAGGAGAATCCGTTTCACCATCACCAAACTCCTGACGATGATGGATCTATGGCTAGGGAAAACTACATGAGAGGTTCATCTGTAATTAATTAATGCATTTTAAGAGGATTGCAAGATTCAACCAAGTTATGTAACATGCAACTATAACAAGAATGAATAAACATAAACCTCATTATCTTGTGTAACATTGTCACTAAGGCCTTCAGTGCCATCAACATCATCATGATCCATCACAAGGATCCAACATTACATGTTACCACTTGGCCTCTTGCCAATCATCTAGATCCATCTCAAGGATCAACATCATAGGGACTCAATCCCATCATCAAGGCACATATTACCATCACATGGGTAAAACCCATCATATATCACTGGGTTCATCATAACCCTTGATGTTCAACATCATATTGTTACCATGCCATCACTATGGCTATTACCTGATTTCATATCCATACACATGGAACCTGCATGGTTAGCATAATCATAGAGAAACAATGGTACTTCTACAAGGAACATTTATAACCCTTTACTTTATTATGAGAATCAACCATGCAACATAGATGACTGTATCAAAGCATAGCATTCTTATATATATCAAGCATAATAGCCTCATATACCAAAGCATAGCAAGCATTAGGGTTACCAACCGAACACAAGGTACAACCCTCACTAAAGGTGCATCAGGTAAGGAACAACCCTCACCAAAGGTGCAACATCTCTCACCAAAGAGTGTGATTCCCATCACTATATCGGTTAAGCACACAACACTTCGCCACCTACTGTATCATCCAACACCCTTCTAGGGATACAATCATATTGGCCAACCACTATCACTCAGGTATCAGGCACCACTAGAAGAAGATATCGGGCAACACCTCCTCAAGACACCATATCGGGCAACTACCTAGGAACCAACCTGTAATGCCCAAGTGTGCAACATCATATCAGGCGGGCAACGCTGCATCATTCAACCTACATCGTGCAACGCCCAGTGACGGGAAACGTTGTGATGGGCAACACACCTACAATGGTAACAGGCAACACTACCCAAGAGGGTGTCGTGCACATCAGCAGGGCTATGTCGCCAAGTGCAACACTCAACGCCCGACACAACCTACCCACATCCAACACAATCCCATTTCATCTAAGGGAGCAACTCTAACGTCCAAGATAGGGCCATATCGGTCAAGGAAATATCGCCCAATAGATAGGGTTATGATCCATGTTGGCCAAGAACCACATGACCTATCAGGCAAGGTAGCAACATGCCATGATGCCCAAAATAGACCATCTAACGCCCAAGGCACATCCCTGTCAGCCAAAGCATATCATCCAATCTCAACCCTAGAAAAGGAATATCAGGCAAGGGTCTAAAGGTCATGACGGGTTGGTCATATTCAACCTTAAGACTTCCACCAAGAAACCTTAATAGGTCAAGAGAGTTGGCTCACCTCTCAACAACCAAGTGAGAGGAGTTTTGCACAACTTATATCACATATCAGGCAGCAAGGTGGGTCATCCCATATCGGCCAACCTTCCAACCCCAACTAGGTCAAGACCAACCAAGGGCTCACCTCTCAAGTCCATGGTAAGAGGGGTATTGCCCAAGCAACTAGAGCATAGACTCACCTCTCAATGACTAAGGAAGAGAGGGGTTTTTCCTATACCACTAGGTCTCAAGCTCACCTCTCAAAACCAAAGGGAGAGAAAGGGATTTTGCCCCAAGAACACATCACATGCACAATGGAGTTAGGAAACCCTAGGCTCACCTCTCAACAACCAAGAGAGAGGGGTTTTGCCCAAAGAATCCCTAATCTAATTGTTTAGCCAACAAGGTCTAAGAACACCTCTAAACCACACAACCATATCATCATATCCACAACGTCAAGGGCACATACTAGAGTAAAGATATTACTAACAAGATAAGGATGGCCGATCAAGATAGCATATAAACAAGCAACATAAAGAGAAGATAATATAGTTAAGGTAGGAGTTATGTAACCCGCCTTAAGCACAAACTCCAAGCTCCACCTTCGGCCACCTCAAGAAAAGAGGGAACCTATCACCTCCATGGACGAATAAGCAAGGAAGAAGGTGGTACCAAGGAAAGAGAGAAAGATGCTTACCACAAGAGAAGAAGAGGGATAAGCTAGCAAGGTGTGTCACCCAAGACACCAGCTGTATCGGACACCACTTGCTCCTTTCTTCTCCTAGCTCGGCCACCAAAGGAAGGGAAAGCAACTAAAGGAACCAAAGAGACCTAGCCAGTAGGGGGGTCATTTATATACTAAGGGGTGAAGGGGAAGAGCAAGGCAAGGTGGCACCCGCCCCTAGCACACTTGTCCAAGGATTGTGCCACATGCTAGCACCCGAAACCACTTGTCCATGACTTGCCACCCACTTAGCAAAGCAACGGACACTTGTCCAAAGATGGTGACACAAATGAGGCTAGGTCAAGAGGGTGTGTGTTGCCCAACATGGCAACCCAGCACACCATGGCCGATACACCTCCTTTCCTGATACAACCAGCACTCCCTTGGTCGATACACCAAGGTTCAACCTGATACAAGCTCCAACAAGGCTCAACAAGGCCCAATAAGGCTCAACAAAGCCCAAGGCTACTCAAGCAAAGAGCCCAACCCATCCTCTCAACCCTAGAGGATGCAAGGAGAGAGAAAGACATCTCTCAAGGTAACAAACTTGGGTAATTTGCAAGTTCCACCTCAACCTCTCAACAGAGCACAAACAAATCCTAATCACAACTCTGGTGATTAGGCAAGCCTCTAAACACAAGATTTAGGCAAAGCAAACATGATAAGCCCAAAATATAGGTCATGGTCCTTACAAGCCATAAACCCCTACAAAAGGACTTTATCCCCAAAATCCAAAGAGAAAAGCGAGGGATACTTCCTCCTCATCTCTTCCTCAAGCTCCCACGTGGCTTCCTCAATGACAAGGTGATGCCAAAGAACCTTCACAAGAACCATGTCCTTCCTATGCAGCTTCTTTACTCTTCTGTCAAGGATCAACACTAGACCTTCCTCGTAGGTCACATCTTCATCAAGCTCAACCTCAACTGGCTGTATCACTGTCTCTGTGCCTGGATGACTTTTCTTTAGCATACTGACATAGAACACTGGATGCAACCTGTATAACTCTAGCTGTAGCTCAAACTTGTAAGCCACTTTTCCAACACGTGCTATCACTGGATATGGCCCCATATACCTGGGAGCCAACTTGCCTTTTTGGCCAAACCTCAGCATGGATTTCCATGGAGATACCTTGAGATACACCTTGTCTCCCACCTAGAACTCCAGAGGTCATTGACAATTATCTACATATGACTTCTATCTATCATGTGCCGCTTTCAACTATTGTTGTATCACCTTGATCTTTTCTATTGTCTACTGCACTAACTTAGGACCCAAAAGCTGATACTCGCTAGACTCATACCAACATAGAGGAGATCTGCACTTCCTGCCATATAAATACTCATAAGGTACCATGTCTATACTCCATTGGTAACTGTTGTTGTAGGTGAACTCTATCAAATTGAGATGCACGTCCCAACTTCCTAGGAACTGCAAGACACAAACTCGGAGAAGATCCTCCAAAGTCTGAATAGTCCTTTTAGACTGTCCATCAGTCTGTGGGTGGAAAGAGGTACTGAACTTTAACTGTGTTCCCAACGCTCTATGCAACTGTTCCCAAAAATGACTCATGAACTAGGGACCTCTATCAAAGACTATTATTGCTGGCACACCATGCAAACACGCTATCTCATCCACATACACCTGAACAAGCTTCTCTATTGTATAAGTTGTTTTCACAGGTATGAAATGGGCAGACTTCGTCAATCTATCCACTATTACCCAAATGGAATCATGATTTCTAGTTGTCCTCAGAAGACCAACTACGAAATCCATGGTTACATGGTCCCACTTCCACTACGGTATCGGCATGGGTTGCAATGTACCAACCGGCTTCTGGTGTTCAACCTTAACCTACTGGCATATCACACACTTAGCCACATTTCTCTTCATGCCATGCCACCAATACAAATCCTTCAAATTGTGATACATTTTGGTGACACCTGGTTGCATAGCATACATCGATGTGTGCGCTTCCTCGAGCACTAACTTCCTCAGATCATCAACATCGGGAACCATCATCCTGTTATGATAACAAACTAGTCCTTCCTCGCACTCGTGGAAGCCATCACACTTCTCGCTACCAATCTCTGATCTGATCAACTGAACTGTAGCATCTGCCTATTGTTCTTCTTTGATCTGCTACCTCAACATAGGCTTCACTTGCATTTGTGCCATCAGTCCTACCAACAAAGAGACTTCGAACTGTACATTCATCTATCACAAAGAGAACAAACATATCCCACCTATAGCATATCAAAGAACTCAACTGTGCCTTCTTCGTATGAAGGGAAGAAGACTTCCTGCTAAGAGCATCAGCTACCATGTTCACCTTACTAGGATGATACTCAATGGTGCAATCATAATCACTGATCAACTCCATCCAGCGACGCTGTCGCATGTTCAACTCACTCTGTGAGAAGATATACTTCATGTTCTTATGATCCGTAAAGATCTAACACACCTCCCCATAAAGATAGTGTCTCCAAATATTTAACGCATGGACCACCGCTGCCAACTCCAAATCATGTGTCGAATAACTCTCCTCATGTTTCTTATGTTGTTGCAAAGCAAAAGAAAACCACATGATCTTCCTACATCAGCACACAACCTAAGCCTTTCTTGGAAGCATCACAGAAAACAACATAGCCTTTCCTAGGCTCTGGCAGCACCAACACTGGAGCACTAGTCAGCTTCTCCTTCAAACTTTGGAAAGCTTGCTGACAACGATCATCCTAATCAAAAGGTACACCTTTCCTGGTCAACCTTGTCAACAGCAACACAATCACATTGAAGTTCTTTATGAACCTCTGGTAGTATCCTGCTAAACCTAGAAAACTATGAACTTCAGTTGGCGTCTTCAGTTGCTCCCACTCTGCAACTAACTCCACCTTCTTGGGATCCACTCTGACTCATTCCGCTGATATCACATGACCCAAGAAAATCAATTCTTTCAACCAGAACTCGCACTTACTAAACTTGGCATACAACTGATGTTGGCGAAGAAGAGTCAACACTTATCAAAGATATTGTTCATGTTGTTGACTGTCTCGACTATAGATCAAGATGTCATCTATGAAGACCACAACAAACTGATCTAAAAATTGACAGAACACCCTGTTCATCATATCCATGAAAGCAGCAGGTGCATTGGTTAGCCCGAACGGCATAACCACAAACTCAAAGTGACCATACCTCATCCTAAAATCTAACTTTGGTATGTCATCCTCCTTGATCCTCAACTGATGATATTCAGATCATAGATCGATCTTTGAGAACACTGTAGCACCACGCAAGTGATCAAAAAGATCATCTATCCTTAGAAAAGGATACTTGTTTTTTTATTGTGACTTTGTTCAACTGTCGGAAATCTATGCACAACCGCATCGATCCATCCTTCTTCCTCATGAACAGAACTAGAGCACCCCACGGCGATGTGCTCGGTCTGATGAAACCTTTATCCAGCATAACCTATAACTGCTTCTTCAGTTCTTACATCTCAGTTGGAACCATCCTATACGGTGTCTGAGCAACTGGATGTGTCCCTGGCACTAGATTGATCTCAAATTCAATCTCTCAAGGTGGGGGACACTAGGAAACTCATCGGGAAACACATCCGTGAACTCTTTGACAACAGGCACATCCTCAAGGCTAGAACCTTCCACTTTGATATCCACAACATGAGCTAAGAACGCCTTACATCCTTGCCGCAACAACTTCTCCGCCACCATAGCTGATACCAAACACGTCGGAAGAACCTTCCTATCCCCTTAGAAGATCCACTTCTCACCACCGTCAACAAACACCGCTTGCTTGGAACCACAGTCCAACACAACCATATACTTCTCTAAGGTATCCATCCCAAGGATCACATCGAATCCTTGCATATCAAGTTGTATGAGATCCACTTGTATGGTGTGTCCCAAAAATAATAGAACACAAGATGAACACACTTCTCGAAGCAATGCGAGCCCAACAAGAGGGGTTTCTAATAACAAGCTACCTTTCTTACAACTAACAGGTAAAAGATAACTATCAAGCATACTACAAGCAATAAAAGAGTGTGTAGCACCTGGGTCAACCCAAAGTAGATACATAGCAAGAAGAAGACAAATCAGAATGAAATAACTCCATCTGACCTGCAACTACTCACGGGTTGACTATCGCCTCTGGCTGACTCATAGCATAGAATTGAGTCACTGCTTGTTGTCGTCCATGTCCTCTGCTTTCTTGAGCAGATGATCCTGCTTGTGATGCTTGACCACACCCTTACCCTTTGTTACCACTAGATTGCTATCTATCCAATCCCTGTTGATTCTGCCTCAGCTGTTGCGTCACTTCAACATCTCTCCTTGGGCAATTCCACCTGATATGCCTGACCTGTCCACAGAGAAAGCACAACGGGTCTCTCGACTGCAGCCTAGATGGTCATGTCACTGTCACTGAAGCTGTGTTGTACACCTTTGATGGCGAAAAACCAGGCCCTCTTCCCTCACTCGGAGACCACTGTGACGGTGCACTAGAACCCTATATCACAGAAGGTGCAGAAAACCTCGTCTTCTTGAAGCCATCAAACCTATGCTTCTGGAACTAAGAAGGCTTTTTCTTGGACATTGTCTATCTCTTCTCCTGGACTGACCATTCAATCCTTCGGACAGACTCCACAAACGTGGCAAACCGCTCCCAATTTTCTAAAGCAGCAGCAGGTGTCATCAACTCAGCACTTAGACCTTTCTCAAAGCGTCTGATTCTCTCATCATCTGTTACTGCCATGTGATGAGAAAACCTTAATAGGTCCATAAACTTGGCTTCATACTCGGTGATGCTCAGAGAACCTTGGTGCAGATGCTCGAACTGACTGATCTTCTCGTCAAGATAGGTCTTCGGGAAGTATTGACTCACAAACTCCTGCCAGAATACGTCCCAACAGATCACCTCACCAGGTCGCTTCTCCTCCTCAATGGCCCACCAGTGGCCAACACTACCCTTTAGATGGTACACAGTGTGCTTGACTTTGTCTGCTTTGGGGATGTCAAGGATCTGGAAGTCCTTCTCAAGACCTGTCAGCCACAGATATGCATCCGCTGGATCAGCCGTACCAGCATAATCTGAAGCTCTGACTCGGCGAAACCGCTTGAAGGTCTTCCCAATACCCAAAGATTCACCATGGGATCTTGTGCTCTTGGCGGAGGCACTTGCAATCTTTCCACCATGATATTCATTGTAGCCATTACCTGTCCCATAAGGTGCTGGTAGATAGGATTCTCAAGAATGGCTAGGTCAATTTGGGGGACCTCAGGCACCCGATCTTCATGTGCCTACATACTTTCTCCATCAACTGATGCAACAACACTGCTCTCAACAACATGTTCTTTGTGATTTCCAGACATCTTTTAGCTTTATCTTCTACTGGGGGTAGAAGTTATTATGAGAAAATCTGGAGAAAATCACAAGAACAGACACAAAACCTAGTCCTAGATCCCTATAGACTCAGCAGATCTAGATCTCTGATACCAACCTAATGTGTGACATCCCGCTATCATACAGACAACGAAATGCCACACGAAAATGTTCAGAACCATCATAAACATCATATTACCAAAAATATAGGTTAATTAAAACGGATTGCGGAAAGCAAATAAGAAAGGAACTATTACATCTAGATCCACATCCTACAAGGAAACATGTCATATAAATATACATCAACTTGACATATGTCCACAGTTTGTAGGATCCAGCTATCTTTTATCCATAAAGGATGCATCACCTATTTATATACAAAATAGACCTAGCTAGGTCAACAACAGGATAAGAAAGCCATACAACTATACATCGTGAAACCTTGTCAAAACACCTCCAAGGACTTGAGAGTATAGGTATGACTCTAGGACTTTACTATAAAACACCCAACAACAACAACAACATATCCAACCTTGCCTTCTATTATTCTTCTTACTGCTCAGCCCCAACCTCACGACCACCACCACGTCTAGCTCGATCACCTAAAAAGGTTTTAAACCAATGGGGTGAGACACACAGTCCCAGCAAGAAACATAACCCCCACTGAAACTATAAAACCTCAAAGAAGAGCTAGAATAGATAGAACAAGTAACTGGTATAAGCATATCATATATAAGCAGCATATTGAGCAGAACTAACTTGTTACAACATCTTACCAAGATATTGAGGAAGCATATGCATTGATAATAATATGGAACATGATTGACAAGACAAGTCTAATAAAAACTTATCATAACATCTGAGGAACATGTAACTGTGAGATAAAACTAGGGAAACTCTACAAACAATGCCTCAACCAATGTCTCATGTTTGCCCTAAGAAAAAATACTATACGACAAGATTACAATTTATTATGCCCTGAGGAAGTGAGTCGTACCACTCAGATCCAAACCGACCACCGCTTGGTCACAATTGATTGCCATACAAGGTCGATGGGAGAGTTAGATTCCATGACCTCACTTCCCTTGTGGTCAGTGCACAAGAACCAACAAGAAGGATCGCAGTCTCATGCTTAAGTGGCCTCAGCCACATAGGGACAGGCTACCCTCTACCTAGCCCACCTTGGTACAGGTATCAGCGCTAGAAAATTGAGCCATGGTCATGTTCACCGTGCTCCATCATCACTGAGCCATGGGCCTATTCACCATGCTCTATCACATATCCCGAGCCATGGGCCTGTTCACCATGCTCTAACCACACTGAGCCACGGGCCTGAAACTATGCTCTAAATATGCACTACTACTTAGGGCGTAGGCGCACCCCACATATTCAACAATATGTGTTCCGGGTTAACCTGTAGGAGAACCCATTTCACCATCACCAAACTCCTGACGATGATGGATCTATGGCCAAGGCAAACTACATGAAAGGTTCATCTGTAATTAATTAATGCATTTTAAGTAGATTGCAAGATTCAACCAAGTTATGTAACATGCAACTATAACAAGAATGAATAAACATAAACCTCATTATCTTGTATTACATTGTCACTAAGGCCTTCAGTGCCATCAACATCATCCTGATCCATCACAAGGATCCAACATTACATGTTACCACTTGGCCTCTTGCCAATCATCTAGATCCATCTCAAGGATCAACATCATAGGGACTCAATCCCATCATCAAGGCACATATTGCCATCCCATGGGCAACACCCACCATATATCACTGGGTTCATCATAACCCTTGATGTTCAACATCATATCATTACCATGTCATCACTATGGCTATTACCTGATTTTATATCCATACACATGGAACCTACATGGTTAGCATAATCATAGAGAAACAATGGTACTTCTACAAGGAACATTTATAACCCTTTACTTTATTATGAGAGTCAACCAAGCAACATAGATGATTGTATCAAAGCATAACATTCTTATATATATCAATCATAATAGCCTCATATACCAAAGCATAGCAAGCATTAGGGTTACCAACCGAACACAAGGTACAACCCTCACTAAAGGTGTATCAGGTAAGGAACAACCCTCAACAAAGGTGAAGCATCTCTCATGAAAGAGTGCGACACCCAACACTATATCAGTTAAGCATGCAACACTTCACCACCTGCTGTATCGTCCATCACCCTTCTAGGGCTACAACCATATCGGCCAACCACTATTACTTAGGTATCGGGCAGCACCACAAGAAGATATCGGGAAACACCTCCTCAAGACACCATATCGGGCAACCATCTAGGAACCAACGTGTAACGCTCATTCATGAAAAATCATATCGGGCAGTCAACGATGCATCGTGCAACCTGCATAGTGCAATGCCCTGTGACGGACAACACACCTACAGGGGTAACGGGCAACACTACCCAAGAGGGTGTCATGCATTTTAGCAGGGCTATGTCGCCAAGTGCAGCACTCAACACCCGACACAACCTCCCCACATCCAACACAACCCCATATAATCCAAGGGAACAACTCTAACGTCCAAGCTAGGGACATATCGGTCAAGGACATATCACCCAACATCTAGGGTTAGGATCTATGTCGGCCTAGAACCACATGACCTATCAGGCAAGGTACCAACATGCCATGACGCCCAACACAGACCATCTAATGCCCAAGGCACATCCCTGTCGGCCAAAGCATATTGCCCAATCTCAACCCTAGAAAAGGGATATTGGGTAAGGGTCCAAAGGTTGTGATGGGTTGGTCATCTTCAGCCTCAAGACAGCCACCAAGAAACCCTAATAGGTCAAAAGAGTTGGCACACCTCTCAACAAACAAGTGAGAGGGGTTTTGCACAACTTCTATCACATATCAGGTAGCAAGGTGGGTCATCCCACATCGGCCAACCTTCCAACGCCAACTAGGTCAAGACCAACCGAGAGTTCACCTCTCAAGTCCATGGTAAGAGGGGTATTGCCCAAGCAACTAGAGCATAGACTCACCTCTCAATGACTATGGAAGAGAGGGATTTTGCCTATACCACTAGAGATCAAGCTCACCTCTCAAAACCAAATGGAGAGAAAGGGATTTTGCCCCAAGAACACACCACACACACCATGGAGTTAGGAAACCCTAGGATCACCTCTCAACAACTAAGAGAGAGGGGTTTTGCCCAAAGAATCCCTAATCCAATGGTTCGGCCAACAAGGTCCAAGAACACCTCTAAACCACACAACAATATCATCATATCCACAACATCAAGGGCACATACTAGAGAAAAGATATTACTAACAATATAAGCATGGCCGATCAAGATAGCATATAAACAAGCAACATAAAGAGAAGACAATATAGTTAAGGTATGAGTTATGTAACCCACCTTAAGCACAAACTCCAAGCTCCAAGCTCCAAGCTCCAAGCTCCACCTTCGATCACCTCAAGAAAAGAAGGGAACCTATCACCTCCATGGCCGAACAAGCAAGGAATAAGGTGGTACCAAGGAAAGAGAGAAAGATTCTTACCACAAGATAAGAAGAGGGATAAGCTAGCAAGGTGTGTCACCCAAGACACCAGTTGTATCGGCCACCACTTGCTCCTTTCTTCTCCTAGCTCGGCCACCAAAGGAAGGGAAAGCAACTAAAGATACCAAAGAGATCTAGCAAGCAAGGGGGGGGCGTTTATATACTAAAGGGTGAAGGGGAAGAGAAAGGCAAGGTGGCACCCGCCCCTAGCACACTTTTCCAAGAATTGTGCCACATGCTATCACCCCAAACCACTTGTCGAGGACTTGCCACCCACTTAGCAAAGAAACGACCACTGGTCCAAAGATGGTGACATAAATGAGGCCAGGTCAAGAGGGTGTGTGTCGCCCAACATGGCAACCCGACACACCATGGATGATACACCTCCTTGCCCGATACAACCAGCACTCCCTTGGCTGATACACCAAGGTCCAACCCGATACAAGCTCCAACAAGGCTCAACAAGGCCCAACAAGGCTCAAAAAAGCCCAAGGCTACTCAGGAAAAGAGCCCAACCCATCCTCTCAACCCTAGAGGATGCAAGGAGAGAGAAAGACATCTCTCAAGGTAACAAACTTGGGTAATTTGCAAGTTCCACCTCAACCTCTCAACAGAGCACAAACAAACCCTAATCACAACTCTGGTGATTAGGCAAGCCTCTAAACATAGGGTTTAAGCAATGCAAACAAGGTAAGCCCAAAACGGAGGTCAGGGTCCTTACAACCTTCATGATGTTCATGTGGCCAATGGGTGAATGTGAGAGGCACTCCCTAGATGCATAAGGATGAAATCACTTTAAAAGGTACCTATATCCCTAGAGACATCAAGGAAGTGTCTTAGGCTCATAGTATATGAGATGTAAATATAAAAGGTATAAGAAGTCATGTAATAATGAAAGGAGTTGTGTATGAACTCAAGAGTGAAGAAGGCATTTGAGTTCATGAAATATGAGAATGATGAGGAATTAAAGAGTATTGTTTAGATTCATGTTGAGACTTTCAAACTAAAACTATGGAATTTGTGGATAATGTGTGTACACCATCTCTGCTCTTGGAATGAGATGAACTTTGTTTTTGGGATGCAACCAAACACTTATTTCATCTTGTTATTGGTGAGAGAGATTGGCTAAATCCATGTTATTCTTAAAAATTATCATATGAGAATGAATACCTTAAGTTGAAATTTAATGACATGATCCAGGGTTTGAGCTGTTACCACAACCTTACATGAACGTGAATGAACAATAGGTTGGAAACCTAGGTGAAAAGGTAATCATCAAGTGAAATTGAAGTTCACAAAGGAATTGTAATCACTGAGAAATGATGTCATGTAAATATTAAAGATGTGGATATACTAGTATTAGTAATAATATGGCAATTCACATATCAATAGAAGATGTTAGAGATATCTAAGTAATGTAGCTAACCCTAAGTTGTGGAACTAAGATAGGTTATCATTCACCTTGAATTTATTGGGTGTGAAGTTTGGGAACAAAATTCCTTTTAAGGAGGGGTGAATGTAATATCCTCAATTTTGAAAAATTAAATTTATTAAATATAAAGCATGATTTGATAAATGTTTTCCCCAATGAAATTATTGGTAGAATAACAATGTTAATCACCTATGTGGCATGGGTTCTTATGATAAAAGTTAGATAAATAGAAGGAATCCATACATGAATGTATGATATTGGCTTTATGAAATGTTGGATAACTAATAAATGAGAAAATTGTCTCATACCCATATTTTGTATGACTAGTTAAATTTTGAGGAAAATTCATATCAGAGGGAAAGCATGTTATAACCTATTTTTCCCATGTTTTAATATATTTGTTTGCAAATAATGTCATATGAAAGAAACATTAGAAAAATGGTTTCCTATGTGTCTTGTTTGAAAATTATGGTGTAAATACTCCATATGGAATAGATCTCGTGTAGTTTACTATTTTTAATAATTCATTATAAGTATTGGATATAGAAAGAGAGAGAAAATCCAATATTAAAGGGATTTCTAAAAATGATGGGCATTTGATATGTTAAATATGAAATTGTGTGGAATACTCTATAAAAAGAGAGTTTTGTGCATAAATAAAGAATGGTGAATTTGTAAATTATCAGACAATTGAAATATAAAAATAATTTTCAAGAAAAATAAGATGCATGGTGTTTTAGATAATAAAGTAATTATCTAGCCATTATTGGCAACACAATGTTTTGAGTCATAAATCAATATCTAACCCTTGGATATTTCAAAATAATAATGAAAAAAAATCCAAAATCCATGATCAAATTAGTCAATAAAGTGCAATGTATTGATATGTTTCCTTTTATTACTTTTTGTTTTTCAACAAAGTAATATAGATATGTATTTTAGGAAATGTATTAATAAAAGATAAAGAGAGAGGGACGATAGTTGTCTAGTTGTTCTCATGGACATCATGATGACTCTCTCCTTACTAAATAAAAAAATAACAATGTTAATTTAATAAATGAAAATGAGAAGTAATTAAGGGCTCCATAAACGAGATGTCATGCTTATCCATAATAATAGTTGATGATTGAGTGGCTGAATGAAAGAGATATCTTTTAAATAGTCATGGGTATATGTATTTGTAGAATGAAAAGATAGTGTATGTCTTCCTTTGAAATTATGTGTATATTTCCCTATGAGTTCTTGGTCATAATTGAGAAAGAGAAAGAGAATACTTTGAATAAATGAACATGTTATTGGGAAGGGGATAATGGAAATAGTAGGGGTAGGAATATACACCAAGGAAGGTGACGATTTATTGCCAATAGTGGAAATCACCCCTCCCCATTGATTCACATGAAGTGCCTAAAGCCCTACTACCTCAGCAATATAAGGACCACCAGGTCATTAAATCACAAACACTATATGCTAATACGATCCTCTCCAAACCATGTCTTCTTCTTGGTTAAAGAGGGGTTGGTGCTTAGATATTTGAAGTAGTAGTGAGCCATGAAAGGAAACTCAAGTAGAGCTGGATGATCCTTTGTGTTCGACTAGAAACAAAGTTACTTGAAGGCTGGATCTTCTCTCCCTAACACATTGTTCCACGTCTGCAGAGCAAGTTGGTTGAGGGACTCTTAATCAGACCTAGTTTTCTTAAACCCAATTGTGCTGGCCACAACCTGGGGCTTTGTCATGTGTGGTAGAGGGCGGCGGAGGAAAAGGGACATCCACTAGTTCCCTTTGAGTCTCAGAGAGGTGAGGTAACACATCGGTTGACCCCTTCCATGACAACAATGTATGGTTTCGCGAGGAAGGTGATGGGTAGAGTCGACTTGACCAAAAGCCCCTTCAGTGTGTGAAGAAATGACTCACATCATGAGGGCCACATGGTCATTTTGTTATAACTTAGCCCCAGGCTAAAGAGGTATGTATAAAGGGATAAGTAGCCCATGTGGCACTGTCATATTGGTCTAAATACAATAATATTGAAATAATCATAGAAAATCATTAGTAGCTCGGATGGGGACATATAATATTTGAAAATTGATAAAAAATGAGAGGAATCTAAATAAATAGTTTTAGAGTCTGATCATGCTTATGTTTCCAAAAGTAGTGAAAAGATGGGTTTAACTGGCGATTAGTACATGAAAACCCTAGTTTTAATATTAACATGTCAAATATGTTAATAACTCCTCTTCTATGATATTGTCAATTATTATAAATTGTAATGGAAATTTAACATGGTTATGCTCATAACAAAGAGAAACTAGGTTTTCTAGAATGGATGATCCATAACATGTGTAATTAGGATCTTGAACATAAATGATGTAACTTAATGTGCCTAATTCAATCTTAGTGTTCATGATGCAATACTATGGCATATTTGATAATCAATGCTACACTTAACACGCATTAGGGTTCTTAAATTAATGAACATGGGGACTAGTGTGTCGAAGCACAACTATAAAAATAAATTTATACCAAGGAAACATGAATCCTAGACTAGGACCCGAGTAGGGTTTACTGTGATTAATGTCATGGTAACACTTTACAATTTGCATACATTCAGATATAATATGATTGCTTGGATTCATCTTCATTGATTGGGTTGGTTGAATGTATTTGAAGGTGTATTTTACATGATAGTATGCAACATTCTACAAAAGGTATGTGGTTACACCTATGACTACCCACATTAGTTTGTTGTGGTTTTTTGAGCTTTCCCAGATTGGTTACAAATTAAACTGTTGGTTGTTTATTTAATTCCTACAATCTTTAAGGCCCCTATGAGTATCAGATTGTATATGCCTAACTTGCTCAAACCCCTCAAACCAACTCTAGAAGCCTGAGAATAGAAATAATGAGAGAGTCATTGAGATGACTAGGACCAATCCCTAGATTGGGAAGGTCATATGAGGTCAGACCCTAGTTTGGGAAGACCAACATGACACTTAGCCCCAGATTGGAAAGGTCATGTAAAGTCAGGTCCCAAATTGGGAAGACCAACACGACACCAAGCCCCCAATTGAGAAGATGGCCTAACATGCATTGCATGGATAAGACCCTGAGAAAGGGTATCTCAGAGGTTGAGTAAAAATGGGTTGAGAAGTTATGATAAAATGTAAAACAATATATATTGTGAGTATATTATTACACCTAGATGTGAATGTATTATTTCCCCCACATACTAGTATAACTTATTGTAGTGACTGTGTTTTGTTTCACAATATTTTAGGTAAATTCTAGATACATGGATATTAAGATATAATGATGGACAGATGAACTTACTTGAAGACATTAAAGTTAACTTATAAGGAGGATTAGATAAATACTTCTCGTCATATAGTTCTCATATGTATAATTCTAAAGATGGAAAGTTATGCAAGTTCTAGAGGAACAACTTGTAAATAATGATTTGGAATTAATGTAAATTATCAACTATCGATTATTATTTGTTTAAAATCTAGATCCTTGGGAAAAATTTAGGTAACGACTCTCATCTTTTTGGCCTTCCTTAATTGGGGGTTGCTGAAAAGTGAGGTCGTTACAGATGTCATGCCAAGTTTGTAGTACCATGACAATGAGTTACATGTCAGGGTCCTAGTAATGCAACAGATTAACACTTTCTCATCATCTTGGACCTTCCCCATGCATGAGTAGCACTCCTTGAAGTGGTCATGGGTCCCCTTTTCTAGAGTACTCATGGAACTTAGGCATGTTGTAGTTGTCAGGAAGCTTGGCATATGTTAAGTGACAAAACTCACTGAATGTTTCCCCGCTATATTTCTTCCCCTTTGGTTGTTTGATCATATGTAAGATCTTAAGCAATAGGGATCTATAGAAGCGGGATCTTGAGCGGAATCTTCCTAGAGTGTGGCCACCATTGATATCAATTGTGGTCTGATTGTTGTTTCCAATGTCGTGTATACATTTGGTGGGTATTCACACCCTCTTCCTATATAAATATTGTACAAGGAATGGGGTGGTGGACAACGAGAATGTAGGATCAGACGGGTCCTTAGCCATTAAGGTGTTGTGCTTCAATTTTCACCACAGTGCTAGCATTCTCAACCTCCTTAGGATCTTCCTTTGTGGTCGAGACTTCTTCCTACATCTTTTACCCTTTAGTTTCTCCTTAGACTCAAGACAAATGTCATTGTCTTGTGAGTTATGGGGATCACCACAACATTCACAAATGAGAAACTTTGGTCTAGATCCAACTAGAATAGGTCTTCTTGAGGCAGTTGGGAACCCCACATGCCATATAAGAAGAATGACATTGATGAAATGACATATGTATCTCCCTGTTCGGTGAATCCTAGATAGGCCACCCTCCTATGTATTTTGAGCTTTGTGGATGCCTCAAGAGCATGTTAGTCAGCTGCTCCAACATGTATTGTGAAGGACCCTCCTAAGAAATAGGGATATTTGACATAGGAGTGACTTATTTATTCTTTTGACCTCCCACTAGTTTATCTTGATTGTTTTGGATGGCATATCTCTGGGTGCCACTATCATATGGATGGTTTGTAATGTTATTTCTTGCCATTTGGGTTGAACGTCAGCAAGACCATGTGAATTACATGCTCTTGACCTTCCTATGACCCTTGAAATTCACATTAGTAGGATCCAAATGTAGGGTGAACCTTATATGAGAATACAATTTGTGTTTCGAGATGGGTCCTACCACACAAATTATTAGATAACAAATGTAAAAGACTTCCCCCTTTGTTTGGGAGGTTCATAAGTAGGATGTTTCTTGATTTCTTGCCATCTTCTCATGTTGAAATACACATGCAATAGTCTTTTTGTAATTTTTGTGTGATGATACATGCCCCTATCTTAGGTGAGATAGAGGAGTTTATTCACTTTTGATGTGAGATGTACCTTCCAGTGACATGGTGGAAAGAAAATTTTGCTTTTCTTTTAAAAGATTGTTTGATTTGAAAAGATTATTTCATTTGAAATATTGTTAATCTTTGGAAAGATTATTTGATTTAAAAAGATTATTTGATTTGAAAGATTGTTTATCTTTGGAAGGATTGTTTAGTTTGAAAATATTATTTACATTTGAAATATTGCTTGATCTTTGTAAGATTGTTAATCTTTGGTTTTAGCAATATTTTTAACCTTTATAAAGATTGTTGAACCAGCACACGAAAGGGTTTAGCAAGAATCCCAAACATTATCAACATACAAAGCAAGATATATGTATGGGAAGTAAATGACCCTCCCCCTTTAACTTATAAGTTTATATCGAATTTACATCCTCACTCAAACATGACGTGCATAGGAGTAGTTTTCTTATCTTCTCTACGAGTAGATGACACTCATCGAGGGGTAGGGGTAAGCAATGGTCCAGAATCAGACTGGACCGTACCAGACCAGACGAGGACCGACTTTGTAAGAATTTATGGACCGTAGACTGGACTGTTTTGATGTAGGAACTGACTGGGACCGGACCGTTTTGAGATAAGACCAGACCGGACTGTTTGTACCGTAATCAGCCTTTTTACATTTTTACAGTTTATTTAATTGTAAAAAGTAGATAATATTAGTTACTTCTAACAATTATATAACATTAATAACAAAGATTTATACTACTAGTTCTTATATGTGTACTTTATTTGTACTTGTTACATAATATACCGACAAATATATATGTATTTTATATAAAAGTCAGTTTGCAGTCCGGTCCACGGTCAGATTATTTTTAGACCGGACCGGACCAAAGACCAAATTCACCAAAATTTGCAGACCGCATACCGGATGAAATTCATAGTGGACCAGACCAAACTGATCATTCCGGTCTGGTTTTAAGGTATGAACCATCATTTTCTCACCCCTATCAAGGGGTGACCTTGTTACACCCCGATCTCACAATTTCCACTAATCATGAGATTAGGGAATAAATTGAGGATTTAACGTAATACAAAGATCACCCTTAACTTTTTTTCTCTTTCAGAAATCTTTGTTTTCTCGCATTGAACCACATAAACTAACTTTATAAGAGAATTAAACTTTTATTTTTCTAATATAATCTTAGCATTAATGATACACATCCATACATTCATTATGTTTCTCACACTTCCATGTACATACGACATGACAATCATTTGCATTCTCTCCTATTAAGGAAACAAACATACAAAACATCATTTACAACTCTCTCTCAGACTATACAAGGACCTAGAGTGACAAGGACTGACTGAACTTAACTATACTCAGACTTAACTCTTGTGGCAGATCTACTCTGATGCAATGATATCTTCTTCAAGTCCATGTGATTTCCCTAAAACTTGTGAGTAGAGGGGTGAGCCTACTCGCTCAGTGAATGAGTACTTCAAAGAAACAGTCTAAAGCACTAATATAATTATAGATATACTTTTGAGAAATTGATATCAATTATAACAGCAGTAAGATTTAAAGAGTGTAATAATTGACAATCATAATATGGCAGGATACTCTAAATATCTATAAGAGTGAATCAATATATGAAATGCTTGATTGATCATAAAGAGAACTAATAATTTAGAAACATACAAAGAATAATTGACTAACTGTACACACTTGTTTGACCTCTCATTCATTTCATTATGCCCTGATCATATGCAGTGTACTCTACATATGAAGACTCGTAGTGTACTACGATCACACCGTACAAGACTTAGCGGACACACCCATGAATGCTAAGTCTGACTACTCTCCTAGTATGCAATAGGGAAATGGCTCTATGGCCTAAATTGGACTCCTCCTCTAACCTAAGCACACAGGCGGAGAGTCAAGCCACCTCTTGGCTTTTCTGTACTCTAGTTCCACCAGGACTTCTGGTTGATGTTGGACACTACAAACTATAATTTAAGGAGACTTCCACTAGGGCTTCATCCCCCGTGCCACCTGATACCATGTTTTGACCCCCATATACTGGACGCTGCCAGGGTTAGGTCATTTCACCCCTAAGGTGCAGACCTCACATAGGGCTTCTATGGTGTTCAGGGCTCCTAATTCTATTATTTTATTATTCCTAGAAAGCTCTTTCTACATTGTACCCTTCTCTTACTTATACTTGACTCTAGTATCTCTATGGTGTCGCATCTACTTATTTGAAGTTATAATACAACATGTATATCATTCTAAACTTGGCATAGTAGTATATTCAAAACACTGTAATATACTGTGTAATCAACATACTATACATGCAGGCAGACTAAAATTCTTAAATAAACAGATTTCATGTCCACTTGGCACATACACACTAGAATCGTGCATATCAACCCAAATCTTGAGTTGTGCATCTCATAACTCAATTAAGAGTTAATTACTTATCATGACAAGAATTATTAATAATAACTGAGAACATTGATATCACAATACTTGATTCATTGAACACCCTACCCTTAGGGTTTTATTTAATCACCACAAATGCTACAAAGAAAGGTGTAATACGTCTATCACGTACTTTTCAAATCTTTAAAACACATGATACTTGGGATCTCAATCCCTTATCACATTACTGGCAATTCTCATCCCTTCACATCATTATCATGATTACTAGATCTGGGTATTCAAACCCTTAGATCATCCCATAGCATTGTTACCTCTATAACAGGTAACCATTACCTCTAGGTCCTTAGACCAAGGTATTCATTTCACTGGTTGTACAAGTATTATCATGGCTCACAAGGCCATCAAACATCTTGTCACCTCTCACTAGGTAACAACTTATTCACATGGCTCCCATAAAGATTTCATGCGACATAAACATTCATTGAATAAAGACTACTATCAACAAATCATATAAAATCAATATATGTATGAAACCTTGGAACGGAGTTGAATTTGGGTTTCCATGACATTCACTAGGATATCATGCATCAATAATAACATTGAATAAATAAAGTCTATCATGTCAAGAAAATCCCTTCAAATGGATTTCACGATATCTATTTGCAAATATCCAACTTTCCTCGCATCTAGGGTTTCATCCTCTTTACTGAGATATCCGACAAGCACTATTCACTTTGAACAAAATGCAAGATAGTATCTGACATATATGTACTATGAATTCAGATAAATAATCATTCATAACCAAGGGGATCTAGATAAACAATTTTCTCTATTTACTTATACATCAAATTTCAATCATAGAAAAATTCCCTATATTTCAGTTTACTCTTATAACCTCTGTGAATACTTAGGGACTTCTATTGAGGATGTATTTTTATACATTTATAATATGATTTTATCATCTTAAATTCATCCAAACATAGTAAGAATCCATTTCATATCATTTTGCAACAACTTAGAACAAATAGACAATTCAGGTTTGTAGTCGCATACTAAAAATTTAAAATTATGGATGAATAAACCAATTTTCATGCAATATATTATTTAAAGGAAGTTCCCAATCACCCTAAGGTGTGAAAACACCTTAAAAATGTAGCTCATCACTGAAAATCTTGATCTCATATCAAATCCCTAACAATTCACCCAATTCTTCTTCTTTTCAACTCGGAAACCCTAAAATGAGGGATTATGAAGAAAAAGTGAGAAAAGGGGAATTTTTGATACCATTTTGGATCAAATCATAGTAGGGACGTAATTTTGACATGTGAGAGAATATTCACCATGAAACTATATCCAAAGAAGTTAAACCTACATGATTTCATCATTCCTCAGACAACAAAACCCTAGGTCACCATCTCCATCAATTTCTCCTCTCAAACCCTAACTCTCTCTCTCTAGGATTTCATTTATCTGGATTGAATTACGAATTATGAGAGCTCCTTGTGTGTTAGTTTGACCTTATATAGCAATTGAGTTGCTTGGGTCAATTGCACTTTGACCCCTTACTATACTTTTTTTTATTTCAGCATTTTTTCTGTCATAAAAAGGTTTCTGTAAATTCGTGTATTTTAGAGATCAAAACTCCTCCAAAAATTATGATACTTTATAATGTTCTGTATAATTTATTTACAAATCTTCAGTTAAAATTTGAGATCATTCCAAGCTTCTATTAAATATTAAAAATCTAATAGTGCACTACTATTCAGAATTCTGTAAAAATGTTAGTTACTATAAGTCGTCTACTAATAAGGTCTAAACACATCCAAAAATTATAAAACTTTTACATGTTGTTTATCATTAAGTTTAAGATTTCCATTTAAAATTTCAGATCATTTGGATTTATCAATAAATAAATAAAAATCAAACAATATACTACTAAACAACATTGTGTCAGCATGGTCGGTTGAAATATATCTCGACCGAGAATGACTTTTAAAGAACATCCAAAATTTCTGAAATTTTTCACTGAAAGGAAATATTGAGTTATATATATTATATCCAAATTTCAATTAAATCCAAATTACATAGAAAATATGATAAATTATTTACCGTACTACTATCTTGATCAAATTCCATACTCATGTACCATCAAAACCCTAATTCAGCCAACTAGGGTTTATATTTCTCAAACCTTAATTTCTCAAACAATAGAACACACATTCTTATTAGGTTTAAAACATCATAATTGAATTATCATCATTAATTAGATTTAAGAAATGATCAATCCAGTTAAGCATATAATCAT
Organism: Alisma plantago-aquatica; assembly: GCA_963693085.1. Classification (NCBI taxonomy): domain Eukaryota; kingdom Viridiplantae; phylum Streptophyta; class Magnoliopsida; order Alismatales; family Alismataceae; genus Alisma; species Alisma plantago-aquatica. The sequence continues at coordinate 596,634,879 of OY856415.1, forward strand.
CCAGGTAAACCCTAGTTTACCAATTAAGCTCGGATATGGTCATAACAATTCTCCCCCCCCCCTTTAAAAGGTTTCGTCCCCAAAAAATAAAGGTGCAAGAAAAGTACTTTCAAAGTTTATTTTAATCTTCTGAAATCTTACATGTCATTATATTCTTATATTTCATACTTGAATGCAATTTTCAACATTAAGTCCTTTATTTCTTTTCTAATCACAACATGTTAAATCATGACTGCTCAATGATAACAAATGAATTCTCTATGTCACAATCAATCATAGGATAGAGAGAGAAACAACCATTTAAATATTTTCATACTCTTGAGGTGTTACCTCAACATTGATAATCTGATCCAACTATCTCAATTCATACGGCTCAATATGTACTATTGTTATGTATTACCTCTAAATCACAAAAGAGAGTTCACCATGTTGTTTTGAATTTTTTACTATTATGCTACTCAAATAGCAAAATAGTCTTGAGTTGGAAGACTAGATTCAACAACAATTGTACAATACTACTCACGACATCCCCATTGGATCATGGATGCATAAGGTGAAGCATTACCATTACATTCCATACTATTCTCAAGTATGGGCCCACACATAATTTAAGGTGTAACCATCGGGTTATAGCATACTAGGGTTTCAACAATAGTAACAAAGCACTCCATGATTGTATTAGTCATTCAAGGACTATTCATACCCAATTACCATCACTTAATTATATTAGAGCTAGGTATAACAAGCTATACCTCATTAGGGTTACATATCAATACAATATGGTTATCATCCCTTCTATTCATATGAGTGAATAGGTAAGACTACCTTATTCAGGGTAACCCTCCATTTGTTTTATCATCATTTTAACCATATCACCATAAAATAATTGTACAATACTAAGATGGATTAGTGGTATGAATGACTACAACTATCAGACACCTGAAATTAACATATTGCTTGTATATGTACACTGAAATCATACATAGAACTAATTTACATCCCTTAATATACCTTCAACAAGCTATACTTCTAAAAACAAATTCACATATGACTAAAAGCCATTGTTTTCTCTTATATCTCTTCTCATTCGTTACTACTTACTTTTTGCTACTTATCCTTCTCATTTTAATCATGTAGATTAAACATCCCTAAAATTGAAACATACAAGCTAAGAATAGATTATTCATCATTCTTGATATCACTACAAGAATTTGTTTTAGATTACACTTTGCTCATCTTGCACTTCTTCTATTGTTCAAAACACACTTGTTACATTTCAAATTTATTTCTTACCCCTTCTTCTGAATAATTTTCATATTGTTCATCAACCTTTCAGATTAGCTAGGATTACTATCAGTGCTAGTTTACTTCTCATAGTGCAAATCGCATGATCTTGTTTTAGATGCTAGTGTTCAAGGTCAAGTCACTAGTGACAACCTTTGAACTACTACAACTCTAAACATTCTAGGGTTTGGTCCTTATCAGTAGCATGATGTTGTTGTGTATAACTTTGCTCCCTTAATTTGAAAGTCAAACTTTGGATCTCACAAGTTTTACTAAAGTCTTCCTTATCTTATCAATTGAATTTCCTTTCTCTTACTTGTCCATTTAGATATATTACATTCTCAATTTACCCTACTAGGGTTTCATCATCATCTTGTATGTCATTATTACATTCACTAGATGCCTCTACCATGGTGGTTATGCATCAGATTTGATTCATTTTATTATCACTTCATTCCCACATTGCTTTCATTAAGTAAGATATGAAAGAGAAGATGATTTTGATACTTAGAATTCTTATCTCAAACATTCATTAATACATTTCTCATATGTAGGTTTAATTAATTATCAACAAGGATACTTGACTAAGTAGCACTTTCTTGAATCTCACAACCTCTTTCTTTTATAATCTATATTACTCTACCATGTTTCAAACCTTTTCATTACTTTCCATAATCCCCTTACCATATACTGCTATTCCACATATCATCTTTAACTTCTAGTTTTCTCTTATGATCATTGTAATGCTCGGGCCCACTGCCCAAGGCTCTAGTAGAGTTTCAGGAATGACGACTGGCCCCACAAACCACCACTAGCATTAACTGCGCACTTTGTCCACACTGACGCGCAAGCCAGGATCAACTTCCCGACTGGTCACCCATCCTAGGACTACTCCAAGCTGAGCATGCTTAACTATGGAGTTCTTTTGTGATGGGCTCCCGGAAAAGGAGGTGCACCTTGGTGATATGGGTAGTCCAATCATTCCTTTTAAGATCAACTTATCTGAGGCCTCAAATCCTGGGATGTTACAATCTCCCCCACTTAGACTCTTGACGTCCTCGTCAAGGCTCAACTATATGGCCTCATAATCTGACCCCATTTCAGTGCAGACCCACAATGGCCCATGGACACCCAGCTCCCGTCCACGGCTACCAGCGCAAGGGCGGCTCCATCTCGTCTCTACAGATAGCCCTTTCCAACTTGCCTGGACCGCACAGCTCAAGACTGGCATGCCACATGCCCATGTGGGCCCCACCTACTGGAGGGGTTATGGATCTAATACTATTTGTAATGCTCGGGCCCACTGCCCAAGGCTCTAGTAGAGTTTCAGGAATGACGACTGGCCCCACAAACCACCACTAGCCTTAACTGCGCACTTTGTCCACACTGACGTGCAAGCCAGGATCAACTTCCCGACTGGTCACCCATCCTAGGACTACTCCAAGCTGAGCACGCTTAACTATGGAGTTCTTTTGTGATGGGCTCCCGGAAAAGGAGGTGCACCTTGGTGATATGGGTAGTCCAATCATTCCTTTTAAGATCAACTTATCTGAGGCCTCAAATCCTGGGATGTTACAATCATGTTGCTTGTTTTAGGTGTATGATCATATATACCATGTTGCACATATTTCTTTTTATCCTTCTGCTAATGTAAAGTTGAAATTCTAAACCCACAATCTCTCTACTAGTTTCAACTCATGTTTAATACATTACATATCCTTTATTTTAAATCAAATGACTCATGCATGGGTCAAACTTAGTATCTATTTTAATCAAGTTTTTACCTCTTGAATATAGTCTACCTTTGTATGGCTTATTCATTGGTTAAGCTACACTTTTGTTCTTCTTTTAGAAATTAGTTTTTTGTTCTATAGAGACTTAGAATCCAAAGGCAGTAGGATGAATGTATTAACTTCACAATAAAGGTATACATTCCATGCTCTCAATTATATCATAACCCTCATTCCTTAATTAAGCTCATCATTTCCAACATTTCTCTTTGTTTCAACTAAGTTTCTTATCCTAGTTTTATGATTTACATGCTCATCTAGTTCTCTTCACTTTAACTTTTCTGAAGACTCTTCACTTGTATGTACTTATCGAATACTTAACTCTTTTGTTCTATTTTCCCTTTGCTTTGGAGTACATAAAAACATTGTACTCGATTATATAATCCATTCCTCATGATTGATTCTTACTATCTTGTCCCTTACATACTTTTCTCATATCTTTTCCATATTTCATATTTAGAGTTCATATAATACTAATGATTAAACTTAATCAGAATCTTATGTCGGGTTCCTTTATTCCCAATTAAGGGTTTCTCATATGAGTCCCCAAAGTTGGGTCTCAGATATTAGTTCCAACTGATTCTTAGCTATTCTAATCTTTCCCATATGTTTCAACATCTTAGTGTATGTACATTCTCACTATGATTTGGGTCTAATTTATCCAGAGTCTACTCTTATTATATTTTTAATATGAGTCATTAGATTCCAGTAATGCATCCTGCCAGCCGGACCAGGCCGAACCTGCAGTCCTGAATCCAAGAGCTACTTAAGATTAACCAACTCCTATTAATCTCAAACATGTGGAAAGAATATCCATTTAGGAAAGTTCATTCAAAGATCATTTCTAGTCTACTTGATACAAAGAATGTAATCAATAAATGCTACAACTGCATAGTGTACAACAAATCTTAAAGACCCATATATATTTCAAAATACTAAATATCTGAATTCAAAGATATAAGAACATTTCTATTCATCTCCAATAAAACAACAATATGAAATGAAAGTTCTATCTCATTTTATATTTATGCTCTTAATTCATGTTACTTATCTTGTTTCTAACCCTAATATTTTTAGGGTTCCTCTCTAGCCCATCCTTCCACTGTATACCTGTCCAGGATATACATGAAAGAATAGATAGAGTAGCTTGATACGGGTTGATCCAAGTACTCAGATACCAGGCCAAGATATCCACATACTCAAATCCCCAGAGCTAACATCATAACATCTCCTATATGCCACACTTATGACTCTAACTCACTAACTTAATGGTCCCTGACAACTCAGCCTAAGCTCTGATACCAAGTTGTTATTCCCCGATCTCACAATGTCCACTAATCATGAGATTAGGGCATAAATTGAGGATTTAACGTAATACAAAGATCACCTTTAACTTTTTCTTCTCTTTTAAAACTCTTTTTTTTCTCACATTGAACCACATAAACTAACTTTACAAGATAATTGAACTTTTATTTTTCTAATATAATCTCAGCATTAATGATACACATCCATACATTCATTATGTTTCTCACACTTCCATGTACATACAACATGACAATCATTTGCATTCTCTCCTATTAAGTAAACAAACATACAAAACATCATTTACAACTCTCTCTCTATCAGATCTATATAAGGACCGACTGAACTTAACTATACTCAGACTTAACTCTTTTGGAAGATCTACTCTGATGCAATGATATCTTCTTCAAGTCCATGTGATTTCCCTAAAAATTGTGGGTAGAGGGGTGAGCCTACTCGCTCAGTGAATGAGTACTTCAAAGAAACAGTCTAAAGCACTGATATAATTACATATATACTTTTGAGCAATTGATACCAATTATAACAGTAGTAAGCTTAAAGAGTCTAATAATTGACAATCATAAATATGGTAGGATACTCTAAATATCTATAAGAGTGAATCAATATATGAAATGCTTGATTGATCATAAAGAGAACTAATAATTCAAAAACATACAAAGAATAATTGAATAACTATACACACTTTTTTGACCTCTCATTCATTTTATTATGCCCTGATCATATGCAGTGTACTCTACATATGAAGACTCGTAGTGCAATACGATCACACCGTACAAGAGTTAGCAGACACACCTGAGAATTCTAAGTCTAACTACTCTCCTGGTCTGCAATAGGGAAATGGCTCTCTGGCCTAAATTGGACCCCTCCTCTAACCTGATCACATAGGCGGAGAGTCTAGCCACCTCTTGGCTTTTCTGTACTCTAGTGCCACCAGGACTTTTGGCTGATGTTGGACACTGCAAACTATAATTTAAGGAGACTTCCACTAGGGCTTCGTCCCCCGTGCCACCTGATACCACGTTTGGACCCCCATATACTGGACGCTGCCAGGGTTAGGTCATTTCACCCCTAAGGCGCATACCTCACATAGGAGTTCTACGGTATTCAGGGCTCCTAAGTCTATTATTTTATTATTCCTAGGAAGCTCTTTCTACATTGTACCCTTCTCTTACTAATACTTGATTCTGGTATCTTTATGGTGTCGCGTCTACTTATTTGAAGTTATAATACAACATGTATATCATTCTAAACTTGGCAGAGTAGTATATTCAAAACATTGTAATATACTGAGTAATCAACATACTATACATGCAGGCATACTAAAATTCTTAAATAAACAGATTTCATGTCCACTTGACACATACACACTAGAATCGTGCATATCAACCCAAATCTTGAGTTGTGCATCTCATAACTCAATTAAGAGTTAATTACTTATCATGACAAGAATTATTAATAATAACTGAGAACATTGATATACAATACTTGATTCATTGAACACCTTACCCTTAGGGTTTTATTTAATCACCACAAATGCTACAAAGAAAGGTGTAATACATATATCATGTAATTTTCAAATATTTAAAACACATGATACCTGGGATCTCAATCCCTTATCACATTAGTGGGAATTCTCATCCCTTCACATCATTATCATGATTACTAGATCTGGCTATTCAAACCCTTAGATCATCACATAGCATTATTACCTCTATAACAGGTAACCATTACCTCTAGGTCCTTAGACCAAGGTATTCATTTCACTGGTTGTACAAGTATTCTCATGGCTCACAAGACCATCACACATCTTGTCACCTCTCACTAGGCAACAACTTATTCACATGGCTCCCATAAAGATTTCATGCGACATAAACATTCATTGAATAAAGACTACTATCAACAAATCATATAAAATCAATATATGTATGAAACCTTGGAACTGAGTTGAATTTGGGTTTCCATGCCATTCACTAGGATATCATGCATCAATAATAACATTGAATAAATAAAGTCTATCATGTCAAAAAAATCCCTTCAAATGGATTTCACGATATCTATTCGCAAATATCCAACTTTCCTCACATCTAGGGTTTCACCCTCTTTACTGAGATATCAAACAAGCACTATTCACATTGAACAAAATCCAAGATAGTATCTGACATATATGTACTATGAATTTAGATAAACAATCATTCATAACCAAGGAGATCTACATAAGCAATTTTCTCTATTTACATATACAGCAAATTTCAGTCATAGACAAATTCCCTATATTTCAGTTTACTCTTATAACCTCTACGAATACTTAGGAAATTCTCATTAGGATGTATTTTATATATTTCTAATATGATTTTATCATCTGAAATTCATCCAAATAGAGAAAGAATCCATTTCATATCATTTTGCAACAACTTAGAACAAATAGACAATTCAGGGTTTGTAGTCGCATACTACCAATTTAAGATTATGGATGAATTAACCAATTTTCATGCAATATACCATTTAAAGGAAGTTCCCACTCACCCTAAGGTGTGAAAACACCTTAAAAACTTAGCTCATCCCTGAAAATCTCGATCTCATATCAAATCCCTAGCAATTCACCCAATTCTTCTTCCTTTCAACTCGGAAACCCTTAAAATGACGTATTATAAAGAAAGAGTGAGAAAAGGGGAAGTTTTGATACCATTTTGGATCAAATAAGAGGAGGGACGTAATTTTGACATGTGAGAGAAGATTTACCATGAAACTATATCCAAAGAAGTTAAACTTACATGATTTCATCATTCCTCAGACCGCAAAACCCTAGGTCACCATCTCCATCAATTTCTCCTCTCAAACCGTAACTCTCTCTCTCTCTCTAGGATTTCATTTCTCTAGATTGAATCACGAATTATGAGATCTCCTTGTGTGTTAGGTTGACCATATAGAGCAATTGAGCTGCTTGGGTCAATTGCACTTTGACCCCTTACTATACTTTTTCTTATTTCAGCAAAAAAAATTCTTGTCATTAAAAGGTGTCTGTAAATTCGTGTATTTTGGAGATCAAAACTCCTCCAAAAATTATGAGAATTTATAATTTTGTGTATAATTTAGTTATAAAGCTTTAGTTAAAATTTTATATCATTACAAGCTTCCATTAAATAATTAAAAAACTAATAGTGCACTACTATATAGAATTCTACAGAAATGATAGTTACTATAATTCATCTATTGATAAGGTCTAAACGCATCCAAAAATTATGAAAATTTTACATGTTGTTTATTATTAAGTTTAAGATCTCCAATTAAAATTTTAGATCATTTTTATTTACCAATAAATAATTAAAAGTCAAATAATATACTGTTGAACAACATTCTGTTAGCATGGTCGGTTGAAATATATCTCAACCAAGAATGACTTTTAAAGAACATCCAAAAATTCTGAAATTTTTCACTGAAATGCACGATTGAGTTATACATATTATATCCATGATACATTATTTACCGTACTACTATCTTGATCAAATTCCATACTCATGTACCATCAAAACTCTAATTTCATCCAACTAGGGTTTATATTTCTCAAACCCTAATTTCTATTTACCATTCTTATTAGGTTTAAAACATTATAATTGAATTATCATCATTAATTAGATTTAAGAAATGATCAATCCAATTAAGCATATAATCATCCAGGCAAACCCTAGTTTACCAATTAAGCTCGGATACGGTCATAACAGACCTGGATTCAAAGGATAAACGTACTGCTCCAAAAACACCTTGTGACTACGACAACTGTAATCAATTATGAGTCATATGAGACTGAGGCGTGTTCAAGGCCTTTTAACATCCAATGTTGCGTGGATACTTATACTAACATCCCACATCACTTCCTATGATCGAACATGAGGTGGCACGTGTTCCATGACACAAAGGTTTATAGGAGTGTACAGTGCAAGTGATGAGTTTTAACATTTTTCAGAAACAAGCATATAGCACATGAAAGTCAGTCATATATAGCTAAAGAAACAATATTTCCCAAGCAAGATCAGATCTTATATATATATATATATATATATATATATATATATATATATAGAGAGAGAGAGAGAGAGAGAGTCAAGTTGGAATACTCTCGAGTGTAGCAGAGGCCAAATACACTCAAGTCCTTTTCCATCATTCAATATTTGTTAATAAATCTAATTCATTGATCTTCTTAAGTATCTTATGAACATACTATATACAAAATTTGAGCTCATTTTGACACTTATAAGCCATGCATCTAAAGGCCAAAAAATGACACGATTCAAATTTGTTTTGTATATCAATTTTATCGACCATAAAAGAGTAACTTAGAAGAATATAAATGAGCTCAAATTTTGCACATAGCATGTATTTGTTCTAATAAGGAATATCAACGGTTTGGATTAGTAAAAAAAGGTCAACATATGTAATCACCACTTGAGTGTAACATGTGATATGTACACTTGAGTGTATTCTAGTCTGACTCTCTCTCTCCCTCTCCCCCCCTCTCTCTATATATATATAAATAGTGTGTATGTGTTTGTGTATGTGTATATATGTATATGTATAGATATATATTAAAAAAAACATAAGAAAGTGTGGAAAAAACCCCAATTTGACAAGAGATAAAGAAAAAGGAGAAAGGAAAATGAAAGAAAAGGACAGACAACTACTGAAACTGAGAAATATAGTTTCCTTATTTGTATATGACTGACTTTCATGTGTTATGGGCTTGCATCTAGAAAATATTAAAACTCATTACTTTACACTCCTATAAACCTTTGTGCCATGGAACACTGCCACCTCATGTTCGATCCTAAGAAATGATGTGGGGTGTTAGTACAGGTATTCATGCAACATTGGACATTAAAAGACCTTTAACACACCTCATGTAAGTGATGCACTTTGAGCCAGGCAGGTGTCAAGTAAATTCTCCCACCATCAAGGTGATGTAATGGAATTAACTTTTGGGGCTTTTGGATACCTAACGAGATGTTTGGATTCATGGATTTTAGATTGTAAAATAGATTTACGTTCATATGGATAAAGATGGTGATGTTGTCACCTGATTTTGTTTTATGTGATTACGAAGCTAATAGTGAAATTTGAGGTGTACGTGGATTAGTGTTATCCATTATTGGTATTTGAAGTGTGTAATAATCATAATAACATGTCTCAAAACGCGTACGTTAATTAATGTGGATATAATGTTTGACGTACCTAGTTATGTGCCTTTTGAGTATAAATCTAAATCATTGATCTTCTTAAGTATCTTATGAACATACTATATACAAAATTTGAGCTCATTTTGACACTTATAGGCCATGCATCTAAATGCCAAAAAAATGACACGATTCAAATTCGTTTTGTATATCAATTTGATCGACCATAAAAGAGTAACTTAGAAGAATATAAATGAGCTAAAATTTTTCACATAGCATGTGTTTGTTCTAATAAGGAATATCAACGGTTTGGATTAGTCAAAAAGGGTCAACATATGTAATCACCACTTGAGTGTAAAATGTGATCTGTACACTTGAGTGTATTCTAGACTGGCTCTCTCTCTCCCTCTCCCCCTCTCTCTCAATATATATATAAATAGTGTGTATGTGTTTGTGTGTGTATATGTATATGTATAGATATATATTAAAAAATATATAAGAAAGTGTGGACAAAATCCCAATTTGACAAGAGATAAAGAAAAAGGAGAAAGGAAAATGAAAGGAAAGGACAGGCAACTACCGAAACTGAGAAATATAGTTTCCTTATTTGTATATGACTTACTTTCATGTGTTATGGTCTTGCTTCTAGAAAATGTTAAAAGTCATTACTTGTAGTCTACACTCCTATAAACCTTTGTGTCATGGAACACTGCCACCTCATGTTCGATTCTAAGAAGTGATGTGAGGTGTTAGTACAGGTATTCACGCAACAGTGGACGTCAAAAGACCTTTGACACACCTCATGTAAGTGATGCACTTTGAGCCAGGAAGGTGTCAAGTAAATTCTCCCACCATCAAGGTGATGTAATGGAATTAACTTTTGGGGCTTTTGGATACCTAACGAGATGTTTGGATTCATGGATTTTATATTGTAAAATAGATTTACGTTCATATGGATAAAGATGGTGATGTTGTCACCTGATTTTGTTTTATGTGATTACGAAGCTAATAGTGAAATTTGAGGTGTACGTGGATTAGTGTTATCCATTATTGGTATTTGAAGTGTGTAATAATCATAATAACATGTCTCAAAACTCATACGTTAATTAATGTAGATATAATGTTTGACGTACCTAGTTATGTGCCTTTTGAGTATAAATCTAAATCATTGATCTTCTTAAGTATCTTATGAACATACTATATACAAAATTTGAGCTCATTTTGACACTTATAGGCCATGCATCTAAATGCCAAAAAAATGACACGATTCAAATTCGTTTTGTATATCAATTTTATCGACCATAAAAGAGTAACTTAGAAGAATATAAATGAGCTCAAATTTTGCACATAGCATGTGTTTGTTCTAATAAGGAATATCAACGGTTTGGATTAGTCAAAAAAGGTCAACATATGTAATCACCAATTCAGTGTAGAATGTGATCTGTACACTTGAGTGTATTCTAGACTGACTCTCTCTCTCCCTCTCCCCCTCTCTCTCAATATATATATATATATAAATAGTGTGTATGTGTTTGTGTGTGTGTGTATATGTATATGTATAGATATATATTAAAAAATATATAAGAAAGTGTGGACAAAATCCCAATTTGACAAGAGATAAAGAAAAAGGAGAAAGGAAAATGAAAGGAAAGGACAGACAACTACCGAAACTGAGAAATATAGTTTCCTTATTTGTATATGACTTACTTTCATGTGTTATGGTCTTGCTTCTAGAAAATGTTAAAAGTCATTACTTGTAGTCTACACTCCTATAAACCTTTGTGTCATGGAACACTGCCACCTCATGTTCGATTCTAAGAAGTGATGTGAGGTGTTAGTACAGGTGTTCACGCAACAGTAGATGTCAAAAGACCTTTGACACACCTCATGTAAGTGATGCACTTTGAGCCGGGCAGGTGTCAAGTAAATTCTCCCACCATCAAGGTGATGTAATGGAATTAACTTTTGGGGCTTTTGGATACCTAACGAGATGTTTGGATTCATGGATTTTAGATTGTAAAATAGATTTACGTTCATATGGATAAAGGTGGTGATGTTGTCACCTGATTTTGTTTTATGTGATTACGAAGCTAATAGTGAAATTTGAGGTGTACGTGGATTAGTGTTATCCATTATTGGTATTTGAAGTGTGTAATAATCATAATAACATGTCTCAAAACTCGTACGTTAATTAATATGGATATAATGTTTGATGTACCTAGTTATGTGCCTTTTGGAGGAATAAAATGACTGATCATTTGGTGAGTTATTTGGTGGATTTTTGGTACCAAATTTAAGTACAATGTGCATCAAGTGATTGGAAACCTATGATTAAATTTTGGTTATGTTTGATAATCCTAAAAAAATGTTAAGGATGTCTAAAATTTCATAAATGATTGAGGGATTGACTTCAATCTTATCATGATTTAATATCAGTTCTAGCTAAGTCCTGGGTGAAATCAGTGTCACGCGCTCTAGTTGCCTTGACTGGGTGGCGTGGCTTTCTCCCAATAATTAGATACTGTCGAGGATCGAAATTGTTCATCTTCTCCATGGAAGTTGCAATGGTAATCATGGTGATATCTGTACACAATGCAGTTGTGTGGCCTTTGTGGAGAACATAGGATGAGTGGAAAGAATAAGCGGACTGTTAACCTCGCTATGAAGCGACCTTCATGTCGATCCCTTACTTGAGGCTTGGGTGTGAATGAGTAGCAAGGACCAACCCCGTCTAGCCTTGCCCCTATCCACGGCATAATGCAGGCCAGGTGATAGAGAGGAGGAGAGAGGCAGAGGCTAGTCAGAGTGGAAACATGAAGGAAAATGAACCCCTCATGTAGCGAAACCATCTTACACTCTGATCAGTTCTAGCAGAGTTTGCTCCATAGCTGACAAACCCACATCATAGCTTCAGGCCCTTCTTATCCATTTTGTAAGGTAGACTCTAATTCCTCTTGCTAGTACAGTACTTCTGGGAAGTCAATGTGAATGTCCAAAGCAAGGGGCGGCTTTCCCTCTTCCATTCCACCTTTGCTCTGTCGCGACCTCAGTTCAAGGTGCGGCTGTGGGCTTTGTTACGGGCAGTGGCTGTCGACGATCACATACTCATCCTAACGATAACAGGTGGTGACGAGGACAAAAGCTGCAACGACCGCTTATTACGCGTGTCGCGTCGAGTGAAACACAGAGTGAGATGGGAGGGCGGATCGAGCCCACACATCTTTCCAGCTAGTTAACTAATTCTAGACTGTCCGTTTCAAAGCCCTTGCACCAGTTGGGTCAACCGAAAATCGAAGCCCAAGCCCTTATCCTAGGTAAATACTTCTCTAAATATCGAGAAAATACCAAATTTTGCATAACTCATAATAAGTGGCCAGGTTATCCAAAAAATATAAATAAAGTACTCAGGCTTTTAGAAAAGTGAGTAGAGCACAAAATAACCTTTATATCAAAGTTTTGATGCTTGAGAATCACAGATATCATACATGGTGTGAAACGATAATTTCATGCATATGATTTATTAAATAATTTACAAAAATTATAGAAGCAGGTTTGTAAATCTAAAATCTTATGTATAACTCATAAGAGGTATGCGATATTGTCTTTGAAGCATAAATTAATGTTTTTGTCCTAATATAGCTAATTAGAGATATTAACACCTAGTGAAATGGAATAATTATTCTAGAACTCAATAAATGAATGGGTTTACATTAAGATCTCACTTTAATATCTTGTACATAATATGTAACTTATAGATAAGTTTGCTACATGTGATTTATATTAATATGATGATGATTCCTAAAATGGAAAGAAATGGTAACATGGACTAAGGAATATAGTTAGGGTTAATATGAGCACATACAATGATGATAACATTTTCATATTCATGTTAATTGTCCTAGTATGGAATTGAAGCTCCACAAGCTTACTTTAAGGTAAAAATACTAATAATTATGGACATATCCTAATCAGCTAAGTTTATCCTAAATTGAAGCAAACTAGGGTAAATGATGAGATTCTCACAATAATATGCAATCTTGCCTTGATCAGTGCTTGACCAAGGTTGTTCTTGATTATAGAAATATGCACATTAGGATAATATTGATTAAAGTTACAAATACCTCTGTCTTCACCTACTATATGGTAAGGATGTATTATATGAGTACAAAATTCATAACATATGATATTGGTTGAAATAAGTGTTTTTGTACGTTACCTTTAGCTTCTCTTTATAAATAGTTTTGAACACATGAAACATAATATAAGTGTTACATTGATATTGCACACTATATATTTTTTAGTGAATTTTGAGCACTATATATGTAACACTCAGGTCCACTATCCAAAGCCTTAGTATAGTTTTAAGAATGAAGAATGGCCCCACAGACCACCACTAGCCTTGGCTACACACTTTGTCCTCACTCACACATTACATGGTATCAACATCCTGACATATCACCCATCATAGTACTACTTTGGACTGACCACACTTAACCAAGGAGTGCATATTGATGGGATACTTAAAAGTTAGGTGCACCTTGGTGATATAAGTAGTTCAATCACTCCTTTACAATTATTTTATTTGAATCCTCAAATCTTGAGATTTTAGGATCTTCTCCAGGCAGACTCTTGGCATCCTCATCAAGCCTCAAATATATGACCTCATAATCTTTTCACATTTTAGTGCAGAATCATAATGGCCTATGTACACCCTGCTCCCATCTCGATTTGTCGGCACAATGGTAGTTCCATTTCATCTTAGTGGATAACCCATTCACATGTCTAGATTGCATAATGCAAGATTACAGTACCACATATCCATGTGGGGACTGCCTAATGGAATGGTAACATCCAAGCTTGCTTCTCAAGGCTCTAGTATAATTTCAAGAATGATGACCATCCCCATAGACCACTACTAGCCTTGCTTATGTTCTTTGTCCTGAATCAAGCACGTCTTAAGATCAACTTATAGACATGTAACCCATTATAGTACTACTATGGGTCGAGCACTCTTAATTATACCTATTGATGGGAAATCTAAAAAAGATGTGCACATTGGTGATATGAGTAGTCCAATCATTCCTTTTGAAATCAATTATCTTAGGCCTCAAATCCAGTGATGTTATAGAATCTTTTTAGCAGGATAACATATTTTGTAAGTACTAATTCTCCTTGTAAAGAGTACACATGTTTAATCAACTTTAATATATAATGTAAAATGCAAAATAAAAAACACGGCATGTGGTTTTCTTTTGTAAATAAATATTTCAATTCATAACTACTTTTTGTTATGAATTACTTCCAACTCCTAGATTGATTATTACTTTATACTTCTCCTTGATGCATACTAAACATGATTGTTGATGTGTACCGCTTTTAATTGTTGTAGATGATGTTACAATATGATTATGGTGGTGGTTGATAGCTGGGAGTTGTGTTGTGAGTATATGTACATGTGGACCTATTTTCTAGAATATCATTTTATAGAATTTTGTGTATGTGTAAAAGTTTATTATACAATGTGTAATCTAAAATGATGTAATAGTTCATTTTGCAATAATATTTTGAATGGTGAGATGTGTTGGGTTTTGTGGAGAAAAATGTGCACGGTGGAAGCAACAAAAATCCACACAACCCGACATAGGATCTCGTCAACAACAACATATTTGGAAGGAGTGTTTGCGGGATATACCTTATCGCGGAGCAAGTCTGGCGATGTCCCGCTGCACAAAGATGTCCAACGACGTCGTCCTACACGGACGGAACTTCTCTCCTATTCGTTGTCACAGGAAGATCCGGTGGTGCTCCTTTTGTGTGATGATGTACGCCGCTCATAACGCGTACGGATGGTCGTCGAAGTCCTCCGAACGCATGCGTCTCAGCATCTGTGTCTCTATTTCGTCCATGCGGATGGACTGGAACTCCACTTCGCTCTTCCTAAACCAGTGGGAAGGAGTCGTGTCTGTGCGACGACGTGCTAGCAGTGCATTTATCTCCTTTCTCTCCTAAGGACGGTGACGGCTAGGGTTTATGTACGTGAGCGTAAACTGAAAAACCTCCCCCAATATCTTATATAGATATCAGCTGTCAATCCTCCTTTAAATAGGAGATGAAGGGAAGTAGGGTTTCCTAAACCCATCGGTAAATAGAAACACTACATTAATTAAAATGCTCATGGATTAGTTAGAATATTTTGGAATTCATTAATTAACCAAATAATCGCATTAATTGATTAATTAATATTCGACTCCATGCAATCACTTGGGATGGCTCTATGTGCATATATACCAACAGACTCCCACTTACACTTAGAGCCAGTCACTCCAATATTATTCTAATCCATTACATAAACATTTTAGTAATCAATGTGATTTGGAGAAATTCCAATCAAATCCACAATTATACTCCTATTCCAACACATCCTATGTGTGTGACCCGGTAGGCTCCAAATTACATTGGCAGTGATATCCATAATCATATTATAATTTCACAAGCAATGATTGGTATCTAGCAAGACTTCATTGCCACCCAAGTAATTGGAGAAGTTGGAGAACAACTTAACCTATCATCCATGACTGGTATTACAGTGATTGTATAGTTCCTTTATCACTGATATCCAGATTGAACTCGAGTCATGGAATTGTTATCCTTTTCAACGTTCAATCCATGTTCCTTGAACTAGAGTAGACTGTCTGAGATATATGTAAGCTCAATATCACATATTGACTCGCATCAGCATGGTCATGCATTTCTCAGTCTCACTTATCAAGTGGCCAGAATATCAAACTCCTGTAGGAAGGACAAATTCCATCTACATCACTCACAGTCATCCCCATGTGTCACAGTGTACCCAAGCACCATCTTTATGGCAATCCTTATTCAGGACCACGGTAGATGATGTCAAAGTACACTGAATGACATGTGACAAGTGTAGTAACTTCAGGTCTAAGAACCACAATCACCACCACCATTATGAGATGTGACTCTAACTACCAATCATGGTATCCATGTGTCACTCTCAAGGTGGGTCTATCTGATACACTATTCTCTAACAAGTATCTATGTATTTGGTTTGATATCTCCATATCATGGATAATGATATTCTTCCATCAACCAACATACATTCTAATCTTATGTGTTATTGATGTCTATGGATATTTCCACAATAGCAACCGATTAGGGACAAAAAAAGAATACATACTCTTAGCATACATATGATCTCACTGTTCAGGTCATCAACCCGAAGACATATGTCATTGAGTATATTATTCTATAGACATCTATAAGTTTTATGGTCATCCCATAATATAAAACACAAACATATAGATTGCAAACTTGCCTTTATTGATAAGATCATTGTAGTATTACAAATCATTTACATAGTATCCCATTACAATCATCGAATGATAGTCTCTATGGGCATACATACCAACAGATTCTCACTTGCACTTATACCCAATCACTCGTGAATCTCAATCCAAGTGATTGAACATGTCTGTCATGTTTCTATTGTGAAAGTGCTTTTGTGAGTGGGTCAGCCACATTGCTTTCTGTAGGTACTCTACAAATCTTCACATCTCCTCGTTATACGATCTCTCGTATGAGATGGAACCGCCATAGAATATGTTTGGAATGTTGGTGCGATCTTGGTTCTTTAGCCTGTGCAATTGCTCCGTTGTTGTCACAAAACAACTCAATTGCATCACCAACACTTGGAACCACTCCAAGTTCAGAAATGAACTTCTTGATCCACACAACTTCCTTTGTAGCATTAGATGTGGCAATTTATTCGGCCTCTGTTGTAGAATCCACAACCGTCTCTTACTTGGAACTCTTCCAGCTCACAGCTCCATTGTTCAGGCAAAACACAAATCCATATTGTGATCTGTAGTCATCTTTGTCAGTTTGGAAGCTAGCATCGGTGTAACCCTTTACCACGAGCTCTTCCTCACCACCGTATACCAAGAATTGATCCTTAGTCCTTATAAAGTACTTCACGATGTTCTTTACGGCTGTCTAGTGACATTCACCTGGATCTGACCGATACCAGCTCGTCATGCTCAAAGCATACGACACATCAGGACGAGTACATAACATTACGTACATGATAGATCCAATTTTTGATGCATATGGAATCTTACTCATGTGTGCCCATTCATCACATAAACTAGGACACTGGGATTTAGAGATTGTAACCCCATGGGACATGGGCAAGTTACCTCTCTTAGAACCCTCCATGCTAAACCTCTTTAGCACCTTGTCAATGTATGTGCTCTGGCTTAGGCCTAGAAGCCTTCTAGATCTATCTCTATAGATCTTGATCCCTAATATATAGGATGATTCACCTAAATCCTTCATAGAGAAGGTCTTCCCTTGCCAACCTTTTATTGTCTGAAGAGTAGGGATGTCATTTCCTATCAATAGTATATCATCCACATACAATATGAGAAATACAATTGTGCTCCCACTAACCCTTTTGTAAACACAAGGTTCATCTTCATTTTGACTAAAGCCAAACTTTTTGACTACTTCATCAAAATGTAGATTCCAGCTCCGAGATGCTTGCTTCAATCCATAGATTGACCTTTGTAGCTTACAGACTTTATTGGCTTCCTTTGGATCGATAAAACCCTCAGGTTGTGTCATGTACACATCCTCGAGTAAATTCCCATTAAGGAATGTTGTTTTAACATCCATCTGCCAAATCTCATAGTCATGATAAGCTGCAATGGCAAGCATGATCCTGATGGATTTAACCATGGCAACTGGTGAGAAGGTCTCGTCATAATCAACACCTTGAATTTGACAGAATCCTTTTGCAAGCAATCTACCTTTATAGATTTGAACATTTCTATGGCAACACATCCCATTATCATACAGATAACGAGGTGTTACGCGAAAACGTGCGGAAAACACCATAACCACAGATTATCAAAAACACGGGTTAATTAAAACCGATTGCGGAAAACTGATAAACTGTGGAACTATTACTTTCCAGTCCTCATCCTGCACAGAAACATGTCATATAAATATGTACACAAGCTCTGACATGTGTCCACAGCTCCGGAACAGATGTTCATCCATCACATGAGATCACACCTGTTCATATACATAAAGGCCCACAACCGGCCAACAGCAGGATATACAGATATCATCAAACGATCGTCGTGAAACAACGTCAAAATACTACCAAGGACCTGAGAGTACAAGGATGACTCTAGACTCTACTACAAAACATCCAAAACAGCAGCATGTCCATCGCTTGCCTTCTACTGCTCCTCAAGCTGCTCGTCCGCAACACCACAACCACGACCACGTCTACCTCGACCACCTAAAAAGGGTGTAAACCAGCGGAGTGAGACAATTGAACAATTGTCCCAGCGGGAAACATAGCTCCCCACCGCAACTACAGAACCTCAGCAAGATAACTATAACAGCAATTATAATATGAGCAGGTATATCAGAGGTAGTTATATATATAGCAAGATCATTCTTACCGGCAAGCATACCAGCTGCACTAAACATATAACCAGATGTCTTTCAAAGGAACATGATAAACAAGATAAGATATATCAACATGTAACAGGGTTATTACAACGTGATATAATGTTACATGACCTGATTATCAAGATAAGGTAGATTACCACATAACCTGCAAGGTATAACGGAATATTACACAGACAAGGCCTCAACCAATGTTTCGTATTTGATATGACCAGTAAATACTAAACGGCTATATTACGTTTTATTATGCCCTGAGGAATTGAAGCGTACCGTTCAAATCCAACCTTCAGTTACGAAACCCAAGTCGGTGCCATACAGGGTCAATGGAAGAGCCGGACTCCACGACCTCCCACCTCATGGTCAGTACATGAGTACAACATAAGCAGGACCGCAGTCACATGCTGAAGTGGTTTGAACCACAGGGTTAGCTCCATAGGCTACCCATTCTCTAGCTCGCCTTGGTACAGGTCACGGCGCTAGTAAAACTGAGCCACGGGTCTATTCACCGTGCTCTGAGCCATGAACGCATTCATGCTCCATACATCACATATCCGGAGCCATGGGCCTGTTCACCATGCTCCACATACATATCTGAGTCTGCAACCGAAGTTACACTCTTACCTCCTCATTTTCAGGCTAGGAGCAACCTACACATATTCAACAATATGTGCTTCCAGGTTAACCCGTAGGAAAACCCGTTTCACCATCACCAAGTCCTGACGATGATGGATCTATGGCCAGGGCAAACTACATGATGTATTTCATTGTGCTTAATTAGTATCTTTTAGATGGATTGCAAGATTCAACCAAGTTGTATAACATGCAAGATATAACAGAAAGTAAAGAACATAATATTATTGAAAACACATCAATCTGATCCATCTCAAGGATCCCACTTCACATGCTACCACTTGGCCTCTTGCCAACCATCCAGATCCATCTCAAGGATCATCACATACCACGAGGTCTCAATCCTTCATCATGTACTGTCACTGCCTCTTAAGGCTCACATCATCATCATGGGACCAACACATCACATACATAATCTTATAGAGCAATTATCAAAGTAATGTTACTCATTACATATGTCACATAGCCCTTCCATGGCTAAGTCATCACCTGCAAGGTTAAGGTATGCAATAATTGTAGATTCAACATAAGGAATATGTTCACTATTATGAAATATCATTCAAGATAATTAAATTACCAATATTACCCTTATTTGGTAACCAAGTGTGTTAAGTACATCATTAACAAACTATCTTGATGCTTACCCTAAATCTCAGGATTTTACAAACAATCAGGGTATATAGAAATCATGTTGGGTATACAGAACCAACACTATTATTAATAAGGTCATTACTATTGCCATCAGCTGTTGTCATCTTTATCATGAAGCAACCTTTAACATAACTGTCACTTAGCATCATTAATTACCAACATTATTATCATTAAACAAATTACTAGAGTAGTTATCATCATCTTCATTATCATTAACAATTAAGCATAACAGGTCACATCATGTATCTATTACATGAGGGCTATCATCATATACATTACTACCATTAGCATCCTTATTATTTGCAAGGCAACATATTACATATTGATGATATCACAAACACCACCATTGTTTTATTACTTTATGAAAGATCATCCACTTCCATCACATAAGGGACCGTCACCAAAGAAACTCATACCCTCACTAAAACCTATCACCCCACGTGGGTATCGGCCACCACACTAACCCTATCGGCCATTACCCACTACTAACCCTATCGGCCCTCACACTCTACTAACTCTATCGGCCAACACATCATGCACATAGGGTAAGGGTATCGCCCCACATGGTATCGGCCACCATGGCACAAGGCATGTCGCCCATCATGGTATCGGCCACCATGGCACAAGGCATGTCGTTCAACCCTAGCACTCATGGCACTATGTGGCTCTATCGTCCACCACATGGACAAGGAGATAACTCAACACAAGAGCACCCACTCTAACATCCAATACAAGGACATCCATGTCACCCAACACCATCAGACCATATCGCCCAACAAGAGAGAGAGAGAGAGTATCGCCCATCTCCAAGGGTACTCACCATATCGGCCAACAAAGAACATCACTATGTCTCCCTTCATATCGGCCAACCAAACCCTAGCTCACCCTATCGCCCACTCATGGGCAAGGGGTATCGGCCAACCTAAAGGACTCATCATGTCGCCCAACACCAGCTACCATATCATCCACCAAGGGGAACACCATGTCGTCCAAGTCAAAAACAAGGTGTTGCTCAACCCAAGGAGCCATATCGCCCAACATGGTCACCATGTCGGCCAACATCCATACTAGGTCAACCTATCGTCCAACTCAAGGGGAAGGGTGTTGCCCAACACCAGGAACACTGATATCGTTCAACTCAAGGACAAGGGTGTCGCCCAACACACCCACAAGGAAGGGGTATCGCCCAACCCTAAGTTATCTTCAACCTTCAACACAAGGAAGCCCCAAACCCTAGAAAGCAAAGGTATACAAAGGAACCCTAAAACCCAAGAGAGGGATATCGGCCACTAAGGTACATAAGCAAGATGTACAAGAAAGGAACTAAGCTAGTCTACTAACATGTAACAAGGTTAAAGCTAGAGGTAAGAGAGTTAGGGTTAGAAACTATGAAACCCGCCTTAAGCTCCAAGCTCCAAAGCACTCCAAGGTTCCAAGCTATCGTCCACCAGGCTGCTCCAGGAAGGTGTATCGGCCACCACTTCAGCTCCAAGGAAGTGTATCGGCCAACACAAGCAAGATGGAGAGGGATATCGTGCACCAAGGGTGGAGGGGAGATCAAAAGAGCAAAGGAGACTAAGGCAAGGAGAAGAGCTACCTATATAGGAGGGAAGGGAGGAGAAACCAAGGTACAACCATGCTATGTGTCGCCCACCTAAGGGACACTTGTCCTAGGGTTCAAGCCAACACACTAGCAAGCCAAGAGATACTTGTCCAAGATGTGCACCATGTGTCCACCAGCCAAGCCAAGCCATCTGGGCGACACAACAAGAGCTACTGGGCGACACACCAAGCAACTGGACGACACACCACCTGCCCTGGGCGACACAAGGCTCAAGCAAGCCCAAACAAGGAACTCCAAGGCCCAAACAAGCTCAACTCAGGCCCAAAAGACTCAAACAACAAGCCCAAGCCTTCCTCTCAACCCTAGAGGAAGCAAAGAGGGAAAACATCTCACAAGATGGCAAACTTGCCCACAAAACCCTAAACTTGGGTTATTTGCAAGTAGCCCCTCGAACTCTCAACAAAGCACAACCAAACCCTAATCACCACTAAAGGTGATTAGCAAGCACCAAAGCACCAAGATCAAGCAAAACAAACAGGGTAAACCCTAAACGCAGGTCAGGGTCCTTACAGCCATAAACCTCTACAAAAGGATTTCGTCCCCGAAATCCGAAGAGAAAAGCGAAGGGTACTTCCTCCTTATCTCTTCCTCAAGCTCCCACGTGGCTTCCTCAATGCCACGGTGATGCCAAAGGACCTTCACAAGAACCATATCCTTTCTCTTCAGCTTCTTGACTCTTCTGTCAAGGATCATCATAGGACCCTCTTCATAAGTCACATCTTTGTCAAGCTCAACTTCAACTGGTTGTATCACTGTTCCTGTATCTGGATGACTTGTCTTCAGCATACTGACATGGAATACTGGATGTAACCTGTGCAACTCTGGAGGCAACTCTAACTCGTAAGCCACCTTGCCAACACTGGGTAAGGCCCCATATATCTGGGAGCTAACTTACCCTTCCGTCCAAACCTCAGCACACCTTTCCACAAAGAGACTTTAAGATACACCTTGTCTCCCACCTGGAACTCCAAAGGTCGTCGGCGATTGTCTGCATAAGACTTCTGCCTGTCTTGTGCCGCTTTCAACTGCTGTTGTATCACTTTGATCTTTTCTGTCGTCTGCTGTACTAGCTCGGGACCCAAAAGCTGATACTCACCTGATTCATACCAACACAAAGGAGATCTGCACTTCCTCCCATACAAAGCCTCATAGGGAGCCATGTCAATGCTCCGCTGATAGCTATTGTTGTAGGCAAACTCTATCAGACTGAGATGTACATCCCAACTGGCTAGGAACTACAAAACACAAGCACGAAGAAGATCCTCCAAAGTCTGAATAGTCCTCTCAGACTGTCCATCTGTCTGCGGGTGGAAAGCGGTACTGAACTTCAACTGCGTTCCCATCGCCCTGTGCAACTGTTCCCAAAAACGACTTGTAAACTGAGGACCTCTATCAGAAACTATCGTTGCTGGCACACCATGCAAATGAACTATCTCATCTACATATACTCGAGTGAGCTTTTCAGCTGTATACGTGGTTTTCACAGGTAAGAAATGGGCAGACTTCGTCAATCTGTCCACTATCACCCAAATAGAATCGTGATTTCTAGTTGTCCTGGGTAGACCAACTACGAAATACATGGTTATATGATCCCATTTCCACTGTGGTATAGGCAAAGGTTGCAACGTACCTGCTGGCTTTTGATGCTCAGCCTTGACTTGCTGACACACTGCACACCTAGCCACAAACTCCGCTACATCTTTCTTCAAGCCGGGCCACCAATACAAGTCCTTCAGACTATGGTACATTTTGGTGACGCCTGGATACATAGCATACATCGACGTGTGTGCTTCCTCGAGCACCAACTTCCTCAGATTATCAGCATCTGGAACCACCATCCTATTATGATAGCAAACCACTCCATCCTCGGACTCATGGAACCCATCACGCTTTTTGCTGCCAAACTCTGATCTGATTAGATGTACTGTATCATCCGTTTGCTGTGCATCCTTGATCTGCTGTCTCAAGGTGGGCTTGATTTGCATCTATGCTAAAAGTCCAGCTAACGAGGAAACCTCCATCTGTACGTTCATCTGCCGTAAGGAGACTAACATGTCCCGCCTATGGCATACCAAGGAACCCATCTGTGCCTTTTTGGGAGTAGAAGACTTTCTACTAAGCGCGTCTGTTACCACATTCGCCTTACCAGGATGATACTCGATAGTGCAATCATAATCATTGATCAACTCCATCCATCGATACTGTCGCATGTTCAACTCTTGCTGTGAGAAGATGTACTTCAGATTCTTGTGATCTGTAAAGATTTGACACACTTCCCCATAAAGATAGTGTCTCCAAATCTTTAACACATGAACCACTGCTGCCAGCTCCAAGTCATGGATCGGATAGTTCTCCTCGTGTTTCTTAAGCTGTCGCGAAGCAAAAGAAACCACATGGTCTTCCTGCATCAGCACACAACCCAAACCTTTCTTGGACGCATCACAGAAAACAACATAGCCTTTTCCAGATTCTGGCAAGATCAACACTGGAGCACTGGTTAGCTTTTCCTTCAAACTTTCGAAAGCTTGCTGACATCAATCATTCCAAACAAAAGGTACATCCTTCCTGGTCAACTTCGTCATCGGCAGAGCTATCGAACTGAAGTCCTTGATAAACCTCCGGTAGTATCCTGCTAGACCAAGGAAACTACGAACTTCCGTCGGCATCTTCAGCTGTTCCCAATCCGCAACGGATTCCACTTTCTTCGGATCTACTTTGACTCCTTCAGCAGATATCACATGACCTAAGAAAGTCACTTCATCCAAACAGAATTCACACTTATTAAACTTAACGTACAACTGATGTTGACGAAGGAGAGTCAACGCTTGACGAAGATGTTTCTCATGCTCTAGCCGGTTCCGACTATAGATCAAGATGTCATCTATAAAAACTACAACAAACTGATCTAAGAACGGACGAAACACTCTGTTCATCAGGTCCATGAAAGCAACAGGTGCATTGGTTAGCCCAAACGGCATAACCACAAACTCAAAATGACCATACCTCGTCCTAAAAGCTGACTTTGGTATGTCATCCGCCTTTATCCTCAACTGATGATATCCAGACCGTAGATCGATCTTCGAAAACACTGTAGCACCACGCAACTGATTGAACAGGTCGTCTATCCTCGGCAACGGGTACTTATTCTTGATCGTGACTTTGTTCAACTGTCGGTAATCTATACACAATCGCATCGAACCATACTTCTTCTTAACGAACAACACGGGAGCACCCCAAGGTGACGTGCTCGGTCTGATGAAACCTTTCTCCAACAACTCTTGCAACTGCTTCTTCAACTCTACCATCTCTGCTGGAGCCATCCTATAAGGTGTATGTGCAATCAGTTGCGTTCCCGGAACCAGATTGATTTCAAAATCAATCTCTCGGGGTGGAGGAACACCAGGAAACTCCTCGGGAAACACATCTGCAAACTCTCGGGCCACTGACACTTCTTCAAGGTTAAGGCCTTTCGCCTTGGTATCCACAACGGTATCCACAACGTGAGCTAAGAACGCCTCACATCCTTGTCGCAACAACCTATCTGCCACCATAGCTGACACCAGACACGTCGGAAGAATCTTCCTATCTCCCTGGAAGATCCACTTCTCTCCAGCAACATCAAACACCGCCTGCTTGGAACCACAGTCCAAGACAACCTTATACTTTTCTAAGGTATCCATCCCAAGGATAACATCGAAACCATGCATATCAAGCGGTATGAGATCCACTTGAATGATGTGTCCCGAAAAAGACAAAATACAAGATGGACACTCTTCTCGAAGCAACGAAGAACCATCAAGAGGGGTTTCTAACAACAAACTATCATTCTTACAAATAACAGGTAGATGACAGTTTTCAAGCATACTATAGGCGATAAAAGAGTGTGTAGCACCCGGGTCAACCAGAACAGATATAAAGCAAGAAGAAGACATATCAGAATGAAATAATTCCATCTGACCTGTCACCACTCGCGGGTTGACTACCGCCTCCGGCTGATTCATGGCATAGAATCGAGCCGTTGCTTGCTGTCCACGACCTCTGCTTCCTTGAGCAGACGATCCAGCTTGAGATGCTTGACCGCGTCCTTGTCCTCTGCTACCACTGGGCTGTGGTCTCTCAGATTTCTGAAGACTCTGCCTTGGTTGCTGCGTCACTTCAACATCTCTACTCGGGAAATTGAACTTCCAATGCCCGACTTGTCCACATAGATGACATGCTCTATTGTCAACTCGTGGCCTAGATGGCCCTGTCACTGCCACCGAAGCTGAACTGTGTGCCTTGGACGGTGAAGAAACATAACCTTTTCCCTTACTCGGAGACCACTGAGATGGTACACCAACACTTCTCATTACTGACGGTGCTGAAAACCTGGGTTTCTTGAAGCCACCAAACCTTCGTCCTTGAAACTGAGCAGGTCTTTTAAGAGACACTGACTCTCTTTTCTCCCTTACTGTCCTCTCAATCCGTCAAACAGATTCCACAAACGTAGCAAACCGCTCTCGGTTTTCCAGCGCAGACACAGGGGTTGTCAACTCAGCACTCAAACCCTTCTCGAAACGTCTGATCTGTTCATCATCTGTCGCCGCCATGTGAGGACAGAACCTCAACAGATCCATAAACTTAGCTTCATACTCGGTGATGTTCATCGTTCCTTGCCGCAACTTCTCAAACTGACTGATCTTCTCATCCAGGTACGTCTTCGGAAAGTATCTAGTGACGAACTCGCGCCGAAACACTTCCCAACAGACCACCTCACCAGGCCGCTTCTCTTCCTCGATGGTCCACCAGTGACCAGCACTTCCCTTCAAAAGGTAGACAGCATGCTTTACTTTGTCTGCTTCGGGGATGTCGAGGATCCGGAAAGCCTTTTCAAGACTCGTCAGCCACAGATCTGCATCCGCTAGATCAGCCATTCCAGCATAATCCGAAGCTCCGACTCGGCGAAGCCGCTCAAAGGTCTTCCCAATACCCGATGCTTCTCCATGGGGAACATGTGCTCGCGGAGGAGGCACTGGTAATCGCTCAACCATGAGATTCATCGTAGCCATCAACTGCCCCATAAGCTGTTGGTAGGTAGGGTGTTTAAGAATGGCTGGGTCAGGTTGGGGGACCTCAGGCACCCGATCTACATGTGCCTGTCTATCTGCTCCATCAACCGATGCAGCATCACTATACTCAGGAGCATGTTCTTCATGGTTTCCAGACATCTTGGCTTTTCTTCCGCTGAGGGCAGAAGATTTTTGTAAGATAACATGGAAAACTCATAAGAACAGACTCAACCTAGTCCTAGATCCCTGTAGACTCAGCGAACCTAGAGCTCTGATACCAAAACTTGTGGCAACACATCCCATTATCATACAGATAACGAGGTGTTACGCGAAAATGTGCGGAAAACACCATAACCACAGATTATCAAAAACACGGGTTAATTAAAACCGATTGCGGAAAACTGATAAACTGTGGAACTATTACTTTCCAGTCCTCATCCTGCACAGAAACATGTCATATAAATATGTACACAAGCTCTGACGTGTCCACAGCTCCGGAACAGCTGTTCATCCATCACATGAGATCACACCTGTTCATATACATAAAGGCCCACAACCGGCCAACAGCAGGATATACAGATATCATCGAACGATCGTCGTGAAACAACGTCAAAATACTGCCAAGGACCTGAGAGTACAGGGATGACTCTAGACTCTACTACAAAACATCCAAAACAGCAGCATGTCCATCGCTTGCCTTCTATTGCTTCTCAAGCTGCTCGTCCGCAACACCACAACCACGACCACGTCTACCTCGACCACCTAAAAAGGGTGTAAACCAGCGGAGTGAGACAATTGAACAATTGTCCCAGCGGGAAACATAGCTCTCCACCGCAACTACAGAACCTCAGCAAGATAACTATAACAGCAATTATAATATGAGCAGGTATATCAGAGGCAGTTATATATATATAGCAAGATCATTCTTACCGGCAAGCATACTAGCTGCACTAAACATATAACCAGATGTCTTTCAAAGGAACATGATAAACAAGATAAGATATATCAACATGTAACAGGGTTATTACAACGTGATATAATGTTACATGACCTGATTATCAAGATAAGGTAGATTACCACATAACCTGCAAGGTATAACGGAATATTACACAGACAAGGCCTCAACCAATGTTTCGTATTTGATATGACCAGTAAATACTAAACGGCTATATTACGTTTTATTATGCCCTGAGGAATTGAACCGTACCGTTCAAATCCAACCTTCAGTTACGAAACCCAAGCCGGTGCCATACAGGGTCAATGGAAGAGTCGGACTCCACGACCTCCCACCTCATGGTCAGTACATGAGTACAACATAAGCAGGACCACAGTCACATGCTGAAGTGGTTTGAACCACAGGGTTAGCTCCATAGGCTACCCATTCTCTAGCCCGCCTTGGTACAGGTCACGGCGCTAGTAAAACTGAGCCACGGGTCTGTTCACCGTGCTCTGAGCCATGAACGCATTCATGCTCCATACATCACATATCCAGAGCCATGGGCTTGTTCACCATGCTCCATATACATATCTGAGTCTGCAACCGAAGTTACACTCTTACCTCCTCATTTTCAGGCTAGGAGCAACCTACACATATTCAACAATATGTGCTTCCAGGTTAACCCGTAGGAAAACCCGTTTCACCATCAGCAAGTCCTGACGATGATGGATCTATGGCCAGGGAAAACTACATGATGTATTTCACTGTGCTTAATTAGTATCTTTTAGATGGATTGCAAGATTCAACCAAGTTGTATAACATGCAAGATATAACAGAAAGTAAAGAACATAATATTGTTGAAAACACATCAATCTGATCCATCTCAAGGATCCCACTTCACATGCTACCACTTGGCCTCTTGCCAACCATCCATATCCATCTCAAGGATCATCACATACCACGAGGTCTCAATCCTTCATCATGTACTGTCACTGCCTCTTAAGGCTCACATCATCATCATGGGACCAACACATCACATACATAATCTTATAGAGCAATTATCAAAGTAATGTTACTCATTACATATGTCACATAGCCCTTCCATGGCTAAGTCATCACCTGCAAGGTTAAGGTATGCAATAATTGTAGATTCAACATAAGGAATATGTTCACTATTATGAAATATCATTCAAGATAATTAAATTACCAATATTACCCTTATTTGGTAACCAAGTGTGTTAAGTACATCATTAACAAACTATCTTGATGCTTACCCTAAATCTCAGGATTTTACAAACAATCAGGGTATATAGAAATCATGTTGGGTATACAGAACCAACACTATTATTAACAAGGTCATTACTATTGCCATCAGCTGTTGTCATCTTTATCATGAAGCAACCTTTAACATAACTGTCACTTAGCATCATTAATTACCAACATTATTATCATTAAACAAATTACTAGAGTAGTTATCATCATCTTCATTATCATTAACAATTAAGCATAACAGGTCACATCATGCATCTATTACATGAGGGCTATCATCATATACATTACTACCATTAGCATCCTTATTATTTGCAAGGCAACATATTATATATTGATGATATCACAAACACCACCATCGTTTTATTAGTTTATGAAAGATCATCCACTTCCATCACATAAGGGACCGTCACCAAAGAAACTCATACCCTCACTAAAACCTATCACCCCACATGGGTATCGGCCACCACACTAACCCTATCTGCCATTACCCACTACTAACCCTATCGGCCCTCACACTCTACTAACTCTATCGGCCAACACATAATGCACATAGGGTAAGGGTATCGCCCCACATGGTATCGGCCACCATGGCACAAGGCATGTCGTTCAACCCTAGCACTCATGGCACTATGTGGCCCTATCGTCCACCACATGGACAAGGAGATAACTCAACACAAGAGCACCCACTCTAACATCCAACACAAGGACATCCATGTCACCCAACATCATCAGACCTTATCGCCCAACAAGAGAGAGAGAGAGAGAGAGAGTATCGCCCATCTCCAAGGGTACTCACCATATCGGCCAACAAAGAACATCACTATGTCTCCCTTCATATCGGCCAACCAAACCCTAGCTCACCCTATCACCCACTCATGGGCAAGGGGTATCGGCCAACCTAAAGGACTCATCATGTCGCCCAACACCAGCTACCATATCGTCCACCAAGGGGAACACCATGTCGTCCAACTCAAAAACAAGGTGTTGCTCAACCCAAGGAGCCATATCGCCCAACATGGTCACCATGTCGGCCAACATCCATACTAGGTCAACCTATCGTCCAACTCAAGGGGAAGGGTGTTGCCCAACACCAGGAACACTGATATTGTTCAACTCAAGGACAAGGGTGTCGCCCAACACACCCACAAGGAAGGGGTATCGCCCAACCCTAGGTCATCTTCAACCTTCAACACAAGGAATCCCCAAACCCTAGAAAGCAAAGGTATACAAAGGAACCCTAAAACCCAAGAGAGGGATATCGGCCACTAAGGTACATAAGCAAGATGTACAAGAAAGGAACTAAGCTAGTCTACTAACATGTAACAAGGTTAAAGCTAGAGGTAAGAGAGTTAGGGTTAGAAACTATGCAACCCGCCTTAAGCTCCAAGCTCCAAAGCACTCCAAGGTTCCAAGCTATCGTCCACCAGGCTGCTCCAAGAAGGTGTATCGGCCACCACTTCAGCTCCAAGGAAGTGTATCGGCCAACACAAGCAAGATGGAGAGGGATATCGTGCACCAAGGGTGGAGGGGAGATCAAAAGAGCAAAGGAGACTAAGGCAAGGAGAAGAGCTACCTATATAGGAGGGAAGGGAGGAGAAACCAAGGTACAACCATGCTATGTGTCGCCCACCCAAGGGACACTTGTCCTAGGGTTCAAGCCAACACACTAGGAAGCCAAGAGACACTTGTCCAAGATGTGCACCATGTGTCCACCAGCCAAGCCAAGCCATCTGGGCGACACAACAAGAGCTACTGGGCGACACACCAAGCAACTGGGCGACACACCACCTACCCTGGGCGACACAAGGCTCAAGCAAGCCCAAACAAGGAACTCCAAGGCCCAAACAAGCTCAACTCAGGCCCAAAGGACTCAAACAACAAGCCCAAGCCTTCCTCTCAACCCTATAGGAAGCAAAGAGGGAAAACATCTCACAAGATGGCAAACTTGCCCACAAAACCCTAAACTTGGGTTATTTGCAAGTAGCCCCTCGAACTCTCAACAAAGCACAACCAAACCCTAATCACCACTAAAGGTGATTAGCAAGCACCAAAGCACCAAGATCAAGCAAAACAAATAGGGTAAACCCTAAACGCAGGTCATGGTCCTTACAATTTCCATCCATGTCAGTCTTCTTCTTGAAGACCCACTTGCACCCTATGGGTTTTACCTCTTCGGGTGGATCCACCAAGGTCCATACCTTGTTGGTGTACATGGATTCCATCTCATATCTCATGGCTTCCAGCCATTTCTTAGATTATGGTCCCTTAGTAGCTTCTAGATAGGAAGTTGGCTCATCTGCTATGCCAAATTCATAACTGTCTTGAGTCACGAGAAATCCAAATCTCTCAGGCTCAAGTTGTGTTCTACTAAACCTACGAGGTTCCTGTGTTACATTTGGAACTTGAAATTCCACAACAATTTGTGAGTCTTCATGTTCCTTATGTACCTCCTCATGTTCTCTGCTTTTTTGTTGGTCTCGAACTTCTTCAAGCTCTACATTCCTCCCACTAATTCCTTTGGAAATGAATTCCTTTTCAAGAAATACAGCAGTCCTAGCAACAAACACTTTGTTGTCAGTTGGTGTGTAGAAGTAGTATCCCTGAGTTTCCTTGGGGTATCCAACAAAGTAGCATTTTTCTGATTTGGATCCAAGCTTTTTAGGAAATTGTTTCCTAACATAAGCTTCACATCCCCAAATCTTTAGCATAGACAAATTGGGATGATTCTCATTCCATATCTCATATGGTGTCTTTTGAACTGATTTGGAAGGTACACGATTAAGTGTAAACGCTACAGTTTCAAGAGCATATCCCAAAACAATATTGGAAGTTCAGCTGAACTCATCATTGATCGTACCATGTCTAATAATGTACGATTCCTTCTTTCGGACACACCATTATGTTGTGGTGTACCAGGTGGAGTCCATTGTGATATAATACCATGGTCTCTCAGAAGGTCCTCAAACTCTTGGCTTAAGTATTCACCACCTCGATCTAAACGAAGTGCTTTAATACTCTTACCAAGTTGCTTCTCTACTTCATTCATGAAAGTCTTGAACATTTCAAGAGTTTTTGACTTGTGTTTCATAAGATATACATAGCCATACCTACTGAGGTCGTCAGTGAAGGTATTGAAGTATTGATAGCCTCCTCTAGAATTTGATCTAAAAGGTCCACATACATCAGTATGTATGAGCCCTAGCAGATCACTAGCTCTCTCGTTGTGTCCAGTGAAAGGAGTCTTGGTCATCTTCCCTAATAAACATGCCTCACATGTCTCTAATGATTCAAAATCAAAAGAGTCTAGATACCCATCCTTATGGAGTCTACATATGCGCTTCTCGTTTCATAAGAATGTTTTGTTTGAGTTGTCAAGTTTTAACCTTTTAGTATTTACGTTTTATATGCTAGTCTCAAGTTCTAACAAGTAGATACCATAAGACATGGGGGCATTTCCATAAAAGATCTCATCTTTAGATATAGAAATAATTTCATTCTTAATGTGAAATTCAAATCCACTCTTGTCCATACAAGATACAGAAATAATATTTCTATTAATGGTAGGTACGTAATAGCAATTCTTTAAATCTATTACAAGGCATGTAGGCAATGATAAACTAATAACTCCAACTGTGATGGAAACAACTCTTGCTCCATTAGCAACCCGCAGCTCGACTTAGCCCTTTCGTAAAGGCTTACTTCTTATCAGATCATGCATATTAGAACATATGTGAGATCCACATCCGGTATCCAGTACCCATGATGATGAAGTATTTAAGTTTATCTCAATAATGTATACACCCGAAGTGGAGATCTCTATCCCCTACTTCTTCTTCCTCAGTTCCTCTAGGTAGAGAGGACAGTTTCTTTTCCAATGTCCAGGCTGGTGATAATGGTGACAACTACCTTCTTTGGAGATCCCACCTTTAGCTTTGAGCGTGGATGACTTTGGCTTCTGCCCGGCTTCAGAACTTTTCTTAGCCTTGCCTTTGCCTTTTGACTTTCCCTTTATCTTGCTGATCACCATCACAGACTTGGGCTTGTCTTTCTTCATCTGTGCTTCAGCTGTCCTCAACTTGCCCAACAATTCTGACAATGACTTGTCAAAATTGTTCATGTTGTAGTTCATGATAAAATGACTATATGAATAAGACAATGATTGTAGAATCAAATCAGTGGCCAACTCTTGACCTAGGGGAAATCCCAACTTGGATAGGCTTTCCACGTACCCAATCAAAGTGAGTATATGGGTGCCAACTGAGTCTCCCTCTTTCATCTTGCTTTTGAACAAATCCTTTGAGACATCATATATCTCCTGTCTTGCTTGATGTTGATACATGTTTTTGAGATGTGTTACCATCTCCATGCCATTCATGTTCTCATGCTACTCTTGCAACTCATAGTTCATTGAGCACAACATCAGGCACTTGACATCCACGGCATCATCAAGGTGCTTCTCGTAAGCATCCTTTTCATCCTTGGGTGCATTTATGGTGAGTTCTACTAGCTCTGGCGTTTCAAGGACATAGAGCTTACGCTCATGTGTGAGAACAATTCTCAGCGTCCTATACCAGTTTTGAAAGTTGGTTCTGGTAAGTTTGTCCTTCTCAAGGACCGATCGCAATGAGAAAGTGTGAGTGTTGTTTTCCATTTGATTGCTACAAAAGAAAAAAATGCATTTAGTCCAAAACATTTTGACTTGTAAAGATTTGATAAACGAGATTAATTAGGCCTTTAATTAATTACTCTCCCACTATTTTATTCAAATTGATAGCCCTCACTATCAACTTGGAAGATTGCAACGCACAACCTTCTAGTGAGCCAAGACCCAAAATATATCAAAATATTAAATAATTGTACAAACACCTCCAACATGTAATATTGATGGCAAATTTGTATACAACCCATTAATTTATGACTTGAGGGTGAAGTTCATCAATTTTTGGATAATCCTAATGTCATTAATGAAGAAGGAAAAAGAAAATAAGATTTGATTTATTTTAAACATTAAAAGTTCCCAAAAGGCAAAACTAATTTCATATTCAGATTTCTCATATCAAAGGCAAGTTGGGTATCAAATTTGACTTAATTTGGGATTCATTTGCACCCACAAAAGAGGAGAGAGAAAAAGGAAAATAAATATGATCACAATTTAGTCGAATTCAATTAGGAATGTTATTTGATTTGTCACGCCTCTTGTATCTTGGGCACACATTTTCAGCCATCGGATATCCGATCGGACGACTCGTAGGTTCTCTCCTACTTCAAGTAGGACTGTGTCACTGTGAATAGTGTGAAGACCCTGGTTTTTCATGATTTTCTCGATTGACAGTTGATCGTTTTCTTAGATTTTCCTCCCACTTGTTCGTGAGAAGATTTTGTACAAGCCAACCTATTACTCATGGGATTCCATCACATATTTGGGAAACGCCCAAATATGGCTACGAGACTCTTTTACGACCAAGGTGGTCTCTCCCTAGGACTCCACCATATAAATAGAGGGCTATACTCCCAACTTCATCGCCTTGTGTGCAAGTATTCTCATCTTTCAATTTCTTATATGGGTTCATTTTGAATAGACACCGAGCTTATAATCCACTCTACCTTAATACATGTTGTGCGAGTGGCTCCTACCACCATGAGCTAATAGCCTTCAAGGTAAGGTTTCTTACTCGTCGTTCTTCGATTTCATATACTCATAATCGAGTTTGGTCGTTTGGTCCCGAATCCCAGAATTTTCAGCCTAGATGGTTCTCACAGAGAAGCCAAGGCGTGAGCCTAGAAATGGGGAAGAAGCCCATGTGTGATATCTCACCTATACCCTCTGATTGTCCTTCTCCTTTGCTTTTTCTTGCAAGGGGTATAATAGTAATTTTGCCTATGTTTTCTTGTTTTGGGATGGGTCAACGAGCCACTGATCGGGCTTTGACTGGGTGATTTGTCCGTCTTCTATTGGGAAAACTCATCATGACCCATCGCTCTCTCTCTCCCTCTCTCCGTGGTTTTTCATTGACGTGGATTTATCCGATTGGCTAGTTTTCACAAATTCATAACTAATTCTCTACTTATATAAAAATTACAAATAAATAGTCATTAGATTGAGAAAAATAAGGGCTATCTTATGGTGTTGGTTTCGTTCCATAAATCCAATCTTAAAAATAGGTGATTTTAATGAATTTACCCTAAATATATAATAACTTGTAAAATTCATAACTAAACATATATATGTTAGAAAAATATAATAAAATATGTTTTGGACTAAAAAAATGTAACTTAAAATATGACATCATTTTAATAACCTAACTCACCCATTAAGAAAAAGGTAATTGTTAGGGTTTGATTAATCAATATGAAATTGACCTAAAATCTACATATATGCTTAATAGGTTCTTTTGAGACCTAGACTTGGATCTAGAAGTGACTTTGGACTT
Source organism: Alisma plantago-aquatica (assembly GCA_963693085.1). Classification (NCBI taxonomy): domain Eukaryota; kingdom Viridiplantae; phylum Streptophyta; class Magnoliopsida; order Alismatales; family Alismataceae; genus Alisma; species Alisma plantago-aquatica. The sequence goes on from OY856415.1 coordinate 596,670,538, forward strand.
TGGGCTTTGAAGTTGAGGTATGTTTGCATCTCCTATTATTCTATGTTGAGCAATATTCTTATATTTTCTTTCTCTTGGTCCTATGGACTTTAGCCTATACACAATGCCTTTTCTTTTGAAGATCATGGTTCATGAGAACTACCTTATTTATTATTGATCTTTTGATCATGGATATTCTCTTGGACTCTTTTTCATATGCTTGGTGCATGTTGGACTTATTTGATGTTATGTTCTTCTTTTCCCACCATGGTAGTGGATGTGTACATATGGCACATTATTTGTTGGTATGGATCCTCTGGTCCCACCTTATATTTGAAAGATGTTTTCTTCATCCTTATTTGTTTATACTTGCTTATTCTTTTGCTATGCATCATGTGGTGACTACTAGTATAATGTTGAATGTGATTTTCATGTGGATGTTAAAATTCCCACATATGTGAATGTGGATGTTAAAATTCCAGCATACTTATATATATGAGAAGATGTTAAAATTCCTACTCGAGTAGATGTGTATCATTTCCTACTCACCCCACATTCAAGTAGATGTGTATCATTTCCTACTCACCCCACATTTATGGTAGATGTGTATTTCCTACCAACATGATATATTATTCTAGTATTGTCACAAGTGGAACACATGGATGCCTTGATTGTATACTCTTATAACGACCCTGCCTCCCGAAAAACCCCAATTAAGGGAGACCGAAAGGTCAGAGCCGTTAACCAATAACCCGGATCAAAGGTTCGACAAATAATCAATAACAATTAATAAACTTTACCAACTAAACTGGAAATTGGTATAAAATAAAACTTTGCTTACCTTTTTAAAATTGGGATTTCTACACTTCTATCCATGAAGATACTAATCTAACTAATCCTCCTGTGCACATTAATTCTCATTTAATTCCGCATATGCCACTTTACTGTTTGTTCTTTTCATTTGTACCTAAAACGCCGACAAACAAAATGTCGGTCAGCAAAAAGTTGGTATGTGGGGGAAACAATAAGCATGCAACTATGATAACAAAGTAATCAGTCAATTATCAATTAACAACCAAGATTATGTTTTAAGCCAAACTACTCAATCCATGCCTATCCACAACTTTGTGTTGTCCCTGTAAGGACTTATATAATACCTCTATAAAGGTAGAGTCGCATGGAACCACCTAAAGGTAGCCCAATATCTAACTCACTGTGACTTGATGGACCTACCCTCTAGGTAGCCATATACTCAGTCATTCCACGACATGATGGACTAACCCTCTAGGTAGCCATATACTAGGTCAGCCATTAAGACACAGAGGGGACCAGGATCTGAGCTAGTAGGCATGTCTCTTATGTGATAGTCGTATTCACATTATAATTTGCATGAATTAAATTCACCCAACAATTAATTCAAGCCACGATATAAACATCGATAAAATCCTCGGCAAACTAATGTGAGATAATCATAAGTGTAACCACATACCTGATTTGATGATTTTGAGACAGAATAATCCATGCAAGAAAGAAATCCAAGCAAGCAAGCACACATATCAAGATCCTGAAATAATCACATAATTCCCTTTTTATTATTCATGTCATCAAGATCCATTAAACCTAGCTTGCTTCCTAGGGTTTCTAATTCACTTTTAGGGTTTCTATTGCAATTAGGGTTTCCCTTCATCTTTTACTATTTTAAACCCTAATTTAATGCAATTGATCACCAACCCTAATTATTTCCACATCTAATCCTCAATTTCATATTAAAGGCATAATTAACCATTAATTAAGTTCATTAAGCCTCTTTTACGTTAAAGCTATTATTTTTATCCCTTTAATCCATGACAAGATCATTATACGCATTTATCATCGATTCATAGTTCATTATGGTCCAATTCACATATGAATTCGATTTGCTATTAATTCCACCTTTTATTCATGAGAAAACCCTAATTACTACATTTAGGGTATTTATCCACAAATTAGGAACTTTAATGCTCGAAATAGCTTAGATTCAACATATTCCAACTTAATCATGAAAACTCAGTTCTATACATGAAATTGAATAATTAAAGCCATTAGTAGTCCTAATTACCAATATTAGGGTTTCAAGGCCCATTAAAGCCTATTTATGCACATGAAAAACTAACTATGTGCAAAGCCCATCCTTTTTGTTCCTAATGTTCTCTTTTACCATTAACATGTTAATACCAACTCTAAACATCCATTAAACCCTTATAAATATATTATTTATATCAAAAATAGGGTTCTTCAAACACTAATACATTAAAGTTGACATCTTCCATTATTTTTCGAACTAGAAGTAAAACTAGTCTCTACTAGTAATTTTATTGAATTCCTCGTGTTTTCCTGAGAAAGATTCATGTATTATATGTCCCCAACCGAGCTACCATTAAAAAGTTATGAATTTTACAAAACCCACTTACTTTGGCCAATAGGGAGGCGCCACGTAGCCTTTCCCATGCAACGCATGCTTGCCTTGTTTAGAAACATTTTGAATTGTCTGTTCTGCCCTCCTTTAAGTGGCTCAACGCTTCATACCCTAGAGGGTATTTCGGTCCAATGACCGAGGGGTCATCCCCTACCTTCAGCCAGCCGCGCGGCACCGACCCTAGCCACCCTAGGCGCGACTCTACCTTCTCATATGGGCCGTGAACCTCGCCGAGAACTCCTCCATTATCTCCGCCGCTATTGGGCGCACCTGGGGGTACCCTCATATCTTGGCGAGAATGGCTGGGTCGATCGGGGCACACCTGCAACTTGCTGCCGCAAGTGCAGCCGTATCGCTACCATGGCCCGTCGTGTAGGTCACGGTGATGCTAGCTTGACCTGGTATTGACCTCGTGGCATCCCCAGCCTCCATTGAAACCACTACCTAGACTCCTTTCTGCCCCATGGTCAGTTGCTCCCCTCTGTTAGGGTTTTGAACGTGAGGAGACATGAAGAAGACGAGGAAGAGAGTGGGAGATGCGGAATCTCTCTGGAACTCATCCCAAAGGGTCTACCCCTTTTATAGAGGAGGGTTTTCGCACCCTAAGATGTTTATTCAAGGGAAACAAATCATTTTCCCACTTGGAAAGTGATTCCTTCATTAAAACACAAGTTTTCTCTCTCCTTTGATATATCCTATTTCTTGAATAATTAGGAATTCGAAATTCCTCTTACTTATTCTCTCTTTCCTTGCTTTTTAATCCATTGACACGGATTCCTATTCCCCTTTAGTATACATTACTTTCTTTTTAACCATACCTTCTTAATTCATTAATAATGTATTACATTATTCTCTTATTTTGCTTCATTGATATTTTCTCTTTCCTATTTCTTCATTGGGATTCCTTGGATCCCAAGAAACTTTATGATTTCGAAATTCCTTCATAAGGATACTTATTATCCTTCTAGATGCATCTAAATGCATTATTTCTCATTATTATGTTGATTTCTTATTAAAATGTCCCTTTTTGAGGATTTCTCTTTATTTCTCTTTTATTTTCCTCATTGGCACTCCTTTTATCATTTGGAATCCTTGGAATACGAAATTCCACTAAGGATTACTCAAATATACTTCTTTTCATTTGTTTCCCATATTTTAACATTATTTTCCAATTTCTTTCTTAATAAAGAAATACTTATTTGATCTTTTCTTTTCTTATTGCCTTTTCTTCACAATCTTGGACTCCTTGGCACCCAAGGAACCTAAGAGGCACGAAATCCATCATTGGATTACATTATTTTGCCTTCTAGAGGTTTCCACATTTTTCTTTTCTCAAATTCTCAATTATTCATCAATTATTTAAAATTCCTCTTTATTGGGCCCAATAGCCCATAAAGCCCACAAAGCAAACAATCAAGGCTATTGTAAATGGAATCCATTTATTCAATACAAGTTATATCATTATTTTTCCAAATATCTTTAATATGAGAAATTACATTTCTCACCTATTGAACCCAAAAATTGGGGTTATAACATCCTTCCCCTCTTATAGGAATTTGGTCCTCAAAATTCAATCAAACAAAACAAACAATTCAGGATAAGACTTTTCCATGTCCATCACGACCCCTATGTGGCTTTACCTTACCCATGGAGCTTCCAAAGAACCTTTATCATCACATATTCTTTTCTGTGAGTTCTTTCATCCTGGCATCTATAAACTGCACAGGTGACTCAGGCTATTTCAGCCTCCCTTGGGCTCACTAGGTTCATTGTTTAGCTCATGGTCTGTGTACCTCACATAGTGCTCTAAATTGGACACTTGGAACTCATCACACCTTTCTTTATCCTGAGGGGTAAGGTTATCCATAACCTTCTCCACCAATCCATCTCAAATGGACCCATGTATCGGGGACTCAGCTCTCTTAGCTATAACTTAGAGGGGTCGGATTTTCATGTCACATATTCTCCCACAGTGAACTGCATGTCAGTCTACCTTGCATCTGCTCATGACTCCCGTCATCTCTAGGCTCCTTTCAGCCATTGCATGATCAAAGTGACTTCATCTACACACACTGTGGTCCTTCTCTAACCATCACGTGGTTCTTTCACCAGCATCACCTTACTGAAGTGGTGCTCGACACAACCTCCCTCATAGAACTTCTTTAAAACCCGATACTGGCTATGGTGGTTGTCATCACATCTTTCATAGGACAAGAATTGTCTCTAGCTATCACCCCGAATGAGCACATATGCTCTCATCAGATCCTTTAGCCTGGATCATACTAACCATTAGTTAGGGGTGATAAACTATACTAACATCGAGTTCTTCATGTACCTACTTCCACCTTTTAAAAGGAAACCTTTAGGTCAAACTCAAGAACCTTGGAACTCGCTTCATGGTGTAATTGAACCATCTCTCTCATGAGTAGTTCAACCAAAAAAAATCATTTAACTTGTTCAACATATCTTGTTTCATTTGTGTGTTAAGCAAAACACATCCTCTTTCCAAACATAGAGCTAGTCAAACAACCTCAACTTCTTCTAGCTTCCAGCTAAACTAGGTAGCTATATCTCAACCAGAGCATTCATTACCACTTCTTATCCTTAGGTGTTACGTAATGTCGAAGACATACTCCTCCAAGCATTATACTTATCATCTCATCTCAAACTCTAAGTTTGTCTTCATCAAGAAACTTTGAGCTCATACTAATGGTGATCAAACTCAACCTTGTATCACTTGCAAAATCCACATAGCTCATGCTAAAAACATCCTTATAAGATGGCTACCTTATCTCTCTTAGTGTTTGTAAACCATCCATGTATTATTCCTTCCACAAAGGTATGTTATCATCTCTATCCTCATACCTTGTAGCAACGTTCCAACTTACATCATCTTTATCCTTGGTGTATGGCATGTGTACTGTCCTATCTCTCACTCCCATAACAAGAAGAAATAAGCATTTGGTGGCCGTCCAAATACAGAGTTCTTCCCATTCCAGGAGTAGAAACGGTACATCCCACCTTGCCAGTACACCTTTAAAACTAAGTTGAAATGTGCAACTTATGTCTCTACTTCTCAGTCATCTTGATATCAAAGTTAGTTTCATGGAAAACTGGTCTCAAACCTACTTGGGTCACCACATAATCCTTGGTCATCTCCTCTAGGTCTGTAGGGTGCTGACACTTTTGGGGTCATCCCTTTTCCCTTATGCATCCAGAGAGTGCCCTACTCATCTGCCCTTTGGGTCCCATGAGTTCATGAAGGTGATCAATCTCCTAACCCATGGCCCTCAGACAATGATAGTTGTTACCTCCCGACCCTATGGTCATGTGCATCTAGGGAATTAGGCAACTCCTTCCATCGGTCTTATCCCTTCCTGACCCTAGGACAGACATAGGATTCTCTTATAGTACATGTTCAACTTAGAACCTTACCCAAGCATTCATCATCTCTCTCCACATTCTCGACTGACTTTCATCCCTTCATAGGGGTCAAGGTAACCTGCCTACCTTGGTCAGGACCCATACCGGTTACCTCCATGGCAACACATCCACATGCACTTAGAGATGGTTATCTATGGGTCTACATGTTCATTCTCATTCCATGTACTTTTCAGTTAGCTTCTCAAGATCCTATGAAACTTCTTTAGGTTACCTCAAAACCAGCAAGACTGGTATACACCCTGCCAAAGGGTCCCTCTCCCAGGATGGGAGGAAACTACAACTCTTGACGACAAGGTCACAATCGTCCTTAAGGTTTGCATTTACATGAGCATGCTTAATCCATCAACTACTAAGGCACAAGTAGACCACCTATTAAACCATGCTAGGTCATACTTGTTCTCTCTCCTCCCATTAGTCCCACTTAGTTGTGAGGGGTTCATCAAACATACCCTTAACTTAAGGGGTTTCTTTTACCTCTTACACATGAGGAGTACCATGCTCGAAACTATAGAGACTCAAACCTCATCATGAGCATTGGATACACTGCTTCCCCTCTTAGGCCTAGGAGCCCTAGGTTCACCTTTGTGTGTCCGACTGCATGCTCAATATCTGAACCACGACTCAAGCATGTCCAAGGTATGTCATGTACTTCCATGATCCTTCTACTCGGGAAATGCTTCAGAATTGAGTCCCCTTCCAGGACAACCAACTAGGTATAAAGCCTCACAATTGGTTTCTTAAACCTCCTCAGGGTCTAAAGCACTCTTTATCTCATCCAGTAGGTAATCACTTATACTATAGGTACTAGAAGCATCGTCCTCTTTTTAGGGTTTGGTTCCTTTAAAGGCAACCAAGATATCATCAGCCTCTAGGGATCAAGCATAAGGCAACCACTATCATCCATGTAGGTCGCATCATCCTCAACTCCCCACTATTCCTCAAGTTTCGGGGTTTTAGGCTTCCAACCTCCTTGTTGGGGTCATGCTTCCTCTCTCAAGAGCTAATTCCACCTCCAACCATACCACTATAGGTCCCTTCTCTATGAAGGCTCAAGCTCACAAGCATACCCCTATGTGGGTGAAGCCTATGCTCAACTCATGTTTGGTTCAAGATTATACCTAGCCCTTTATGCTCATCCCATAAGCCATCCATCATGCATAACCTACTGTCGTCCCCTGACGTACTCTGGGTGCAAGTTATACCCTACATGCATAAGCCCATAGGGTTCTATAGGTTCTTCTCTAACTTCATCCATGAAAGAGCTACCCTTTGCTCTAACATGCACGACCCTTTCCCGGGTTGCCAAAGGTGCTAGGTCATCCAACCTCTCATGGCTCGTATGGCAAACCAAAGGCATATCTATCCAAACACCCAGTCAACCATGTCATCTAACTCATCATATCATCTCTCTCTAACCTTCACTTAGGGTTAGGGTTAATATCATCCTCAAAGGATGTGCTAGGTCTCTACCTTCAATGGAGGTCTCTTCCTCTCTACCCATCCTCCTAACAAGAGGTCTATCCTCAGGCCTCTCCTGAGGGCGATGACAACTTGTGCCATACGACCTAAACATGCATCTATCCTCTTACGCTTATTTTATTAAGCTTATGTCCATGATATCTTATTTACATGCTTTTTATTACTTTGGTGGAGGATTCCTTAATCCTTATCAACCTTACCCATACCTCAAGAGGGTGAGGAGAAGAGAGGAAACCCTAATCCTTAAGGTCCTTATCAAAATTTGAGTTGCAAAGGGATGAACAAGATGAGAGAGTCTTAAAGGTATCTTATTTCGAGTCATACCCTAAGACATCGGCCAGGAAGTCACACAATCCGGGAGTCCTCGTATTCTGACTAGCGGTGCATAGGAAAATATTGCCAGCCCCCGGACGTGATCCTTTTCTAGACACCTCAGTCTTTCGGACAATCCTCTAATAACTCCCTTGGTTTCTACAGAATTTGTAAAATTTAATAATTATTACAGATTAAGTGAGGAACCTATGCTCTGATACCAATTGTAACGACCCCACCTCCCAGTAACCCCCAATTAAGGGAGAGCGAAAGGTCAGAGCCGTTAACCAATAACCCGGATCAAAGGTTCGACAAATAATCAATAACAATTAATAAACTTTACCAACTAAACTAGAAATTGGTATAAAATAAAACTTTGCTTACCTTTTTAAAATTGGGATTTCTACACTTCTATCCATGAAGATACTAATCTAACTAATCCTCCTGTGCACGTTAATTCTCATTTAATTCCGCATATGCCACTTTACTGTTTGTTCTTTTCATTTGTACCTAAAACGCCGACAAACAAAATGTCGGTCAGCAAAAAGCTGGTATGTGGGGGAAACAATAAGCATGCAACTATGATAACAAAGTAATCAGTCAATTATCAATTAACAACCAAGATTACATTTTAAGCCAAACTACTCAATCCATACCTATCCACAACTTTGTGTTGTCCCTGTAAGGACTTATATAATACCTCTGTAAAGGTAGAGTCGCATGGCACCACCCAAAGGTAGCCCAATATCTAACTCACTGTGACTTGATGGACCTACCCTCTAGGTAGCCATATACTCAGTCATTCCACGACTTGATGGACCTACCCTCTAGGTAGCCATATACTAGGTCAGCCATTAAGACACAGAGGGGACCAGGATCTGAGCTAGTAGGCATGTCTCTTATGTGATAGTCATATTCACATTATAATTTGCATGAATTAAATTCATCCAACAATTAATTCAAGCCACGATATAAACATCGATAAAATCCTCGGCAAACTAATGCGAGATAATCATAAGCGTAACCACATACCTGATTTGATGATTTTGAGACAGAATAATCCAGGCAAGAAAGAAATCCAAGCAAGCAAGCACACATATCAAGATCCTGAAATAATCACATAATTCCCTTTTTATTATTCATGTTATCAAGATCCATTAAACCTAGCTCGCTTCCTAGGGTTTCTAATTCACTTTTAGGGTTTCTATTGCAATTAGGGTTTCCCTTCATCTTTTACTATTTTAAACCCTAATTTAATGCAATTGATCACCAACCCTAATTATTTCCACATCTAATCCTCAATTTCAGATTAAAGGCATAATTAACCATTAATTAAGTTCATTAAGCCTCTTTTATGTTAAAGCTATTATTTTTATCCCTTTAATCCATGACAAGATCATTATACGCATGTATCGTCGATTCATAGTTCATTATGGTCCAATTCACATATGAATTCGATTTGCTATTAATTCCACCTTTTATTCATGAGAAAACCCTAATTACTACATTTAGGGTATTTATCCACAAATTAGGAACTTTAATGCTCGAAATAGCTTAGATTCAACATATTCCAACTTTAATCATGAAAACTCAGTTCTATACATGAAATCGAATAATTAAAGCCATTAGTAGTCCAAATTACCAATATTAGGGTTTCAAGGCCCATTAAAGCCTATTTATGCACATGAAAAATTAACTATGTGCAAAGCCCATCCTTTTTGTTCCTAATGTTCTCTTTTACCATTAACAAGTTAATACCAACTCTAAACATCCATTAAACCCTTATAAATATATTATTTATATCAAAAATAGGGTTCTTCAAACACTAATACATTAAAGTTGACATCTTCCATTATTTTTCGAACTAGAAGTAAAACTATTCTCTACTAGTAATTTTATTGAATTCCTCGTGTTTTTCTGAGAAAGATTCATGTATTATATGTCCCCAACCGAGCTACCATTACAAAGTTATGAATTTTACAAAACCCACTTACGTTGGCCAATAGGGAGGCGCCACGTAGCCTTTCCCATGCAACACATGCTTGCCTTGTTCGGAAACATTTCGAATTGTCTGTTCTGCCCTCCTTTAAGTGGCTCGACGCTTCATACCCTGGAGGGTATTTCCGTCCAATGACCGAGGGGTCATCCCCTACCTTCATCCAGCCGCGCGGCACCGACCCTATCTGCCCTAGGCGCGGCTCTACCTTCTCTTCTGGGCCGTGAACCTCGCCGAGAACTCCTCCATTATCTCCGCCGCTATTGGGCACACCTGGGGGTACCCTCATATCTTGGCGAGAATGGCTGGGTCGATCGGGGCACACCTGCAACTTGCTGCCGCAAGTGCAGCCATATCACTACCATGGCCCGTCGTGTAGGTCACGGTGATGCTAGCTTGACCTGGTATTGACCTTGTGGCATCCCCAGCCTCCATCGAAACCACTACCTAGACTCCTTTCTGCCCCATGGTCAGTTGCTCCCCTCTGTTAGGGTTTTGAACGTGAGGAGACATGAAGAAGACGAGGAAGAGAGTGGGAGATGCGGAATCTCTCTGGAACTCGTCCCAAAGGGTCTACCCCTTTTATAGAGGAGGGTTTTCGCACCCTAAGATGTTTATTCAAGGGAAACAAATCCTTTTCCCACTTGGAAAGTGATTCCTTCATTAAAACACAAGTTTTCTCTCTCCTTTGATATATCCTATTTCTTGAATAATTAGGAATTTGAAATTCCTCTTACTTATTCTCTCTTTCCTTACTTTTTAATCCATTGACACAGATTCCTATTCCCCTTTAGTATACATTACTTTCTTTTTAACCATACCTTCTTAATTCATTAATAATGTATTACATTATTCTCTTATTTTGCTTCATTGATATTTTCTCTTTCCTCTTTCTTCATTGGGATTCCTTGGATCCCAAGAAACTTTATGATTTCGAAATTCCTTCATAAGGATACTTATTATCCTTCTAGATGCATCTAAATGCATTATTTCTCATTATTATGTTGATTTCTTATTAAAATATCCCTTTTTGAGGATTTCTCTTTATTTCTCTTTTATTTTCCTCATTGGCACTCCTTTTATCATTAGGAATCCTTGGAATACGAAATTCCACTAAGGATTACTCAAATATACTTATTTTCACTTGTTTCCCATATTTTAACATTGTTTTCCAATTTCTTTCTTAATAAAGAAATACTTATTTGATCTTTTCTTTTCTTATTGCCTTTTCTTCACAATCTTGGACTCCTTGGCACCCAAGGAACCTAAGAGGCACGAAATCCATCATTGGATTACATTATTTTGCCTTCTAGAGGTTTCCACATTTTTCTTTTCTCAAATTCTCAATTATTCATCAATTATTTGAAATTCCTCTTTATTGGGCCCAATATCCCATAAAGCCCACAAAGCAAACAATAAAAGCTATTGTAAATGGAATCCATTTATTCAATACAAGTTATATCATTATTTGTCCAAATATCTTTAATATGAGAAATTACATTTCTCACCTATTGAACCCAAAAATTGGGGTTATAACAACTCTCTTGCTTCATTATTATTTTGTTGGTTATATTCTTTTATGCTCGATTGGGTAGTACTTACTTTTCTATGGGAAGCCTTTTATACTTAATGACCTTTATTCCTTATATATTGCTCAATTTCCTGGTTAGTATGCACATACCAGCCTTTGCTTATATTATTTATTTTTCTCTTCTTGTTGGGGTATGCTTCCAACCCTAGGTGAAGGACTTGGATGACATGGCATGAAGACTTAGACTTAACTTAAGGATTTAAAGCTTGGAGACAAATTTGATATGGTTTAGATTTCCCTCTACTAGATCCTTATGATGTAAACCCTTACGGGAGTTGATGTCGAGGAACTTTTATAATCTTATGATAAATTGAATATAGTCAAATATTTTCTTCCACTTCTATACTTTGGTGTTATGATACATTCATGTTGAATGAATTGGTTTCATCCCTTTGGCAAAAAATTTATGTTGATATTTGGTATGGGATGTTGCCTTTTTATTTTTAGTAGGGAGTGGTTCCCCTCTGGGATCCCACTCCTTGCACCTATCTTATCTACCCAATGAAGAGGACTGGAAGAGTTTTCTAGGTGGACCTTATATCCCTTAGAAGATTGGATTCATGTGACTAACATTAAAATAAAACCAGAGTTGTTGACCAAGTTGCTAGCTTCCTAGTTAGCCAGCCCAGAGCAGACAAGATGAAAGGTTTATTAAAGAAACCTCAAACACATCACTCAGTGGGAGTAGATGGTGGAATCCTCTACAAGAGCTGTTACATCCTTGAAATTTGTAGATTTCAAGCCTAAATGAAAGTAGGGAACAAATAACAATGAAGTATATTGAGGGATCTTAGTTGATAATTCCAAACCCTAGAATGATATTAAATGATCAATTTAAGGAAATAATTAGCAAGTCACCAAAAGAAATATGATTTATGGTGTTTTAGATAATTAGAGAATATTTATCTGGCCGAGATTGGAAACACCATGGTTGAGGCACCAAACAAGAATATTTCAGTTGTCTTTTGTATACCTAAAAATAATAATTTAAAGAAATATAATTCTAAAATTTGGGATTAATAGACAATCCAAAACATAATGGTAATTGTTGAGATGTCTAAGGAAATAAGTTTTGTATAAGGAAGACATCTCACTTAATAAATATGAATTGGAAAGGATTATAATGAATTGCCATGGAATAGTTGTTTTAAAAGATACACCAAAAGGAGAGATAAAAGGAATATATCTTAATAGAAAGGGAGTAGGAATGCATTAATTGTTCCCTAAATAAGATATCTTTTCGACTATATACAAACTTGGAGAGCAATCCATATTTTCTCATACGTAGCTTTGTGTGTGTATATATATATATATATATATACATTCAGGTTGGTGAAGGACAGAGGACTACCCTTCCTCTCAATCCTAGATGTGCCCCTCACCACCATAGTTCGTAGCAAAACCATCTTCCCCATCATGGCTATGGTCTTTCTCTGTCAATAGGTTATCATTTAGCCTTGTTGACCCAACAACCTAGAAGAGACTAAGACTATTGTTTCAACTCCTACGTTTCAACCTATTGAGGAGAATGATCAGGGAAAACAAGACTGGACCAGCAACCCTTCATCCTTCATCTTCCTAGCATCTTAGAAAGCATCATCCCTGACCTAAATCTCCAGTCCGAGGGTGGCAGCATCATAGCTCCCCCTTCCTCTAGTAGCCAGGGTGCTAGGCCAAGGATGTCACAAACTAGAGTAGGCCAGCGATCAGCTGCGCAAGGAATGATGCCATTAGCATCGACCATCTTGGGTCTATGACACCTAGAATTGGTAGAGGCATACCAACGAAACTATTTGTTACGTTACCGTCTTCTGTGAATAGAGGCGGCGCGCCCCTCCAAACCCAGAAGAGGGATCTTCAAGGTGCGATTAGCAAAGGCCGTGAATGAGAAGAGGTTGGATGGTTATGCATGCCCAGTACAAACCACAGTGTCGACCGGGTCATGACCAACATAGAGCGTGCGTGAGAGATTGCAACCTACTGGTCGCACGCGAGAAAGAAAGAGCCCGATATGGGTGATCGATTAGGCAGATCTAGACCATGGACCCGCATTTCTGGTGGAAAAGTACATGGGTGGCTCCTGTCTACACAAATGCCTTCCTTGAGTACACAAGTACTCAAAAATAGTGTCAAGGCCTCACCTTGGCCACCTAGCACCCATGGGTGTGGAGTTGTCACCGGTGGGATTTCCTTCCGCGAAATCAGGCGCCTGGCGCAGCCGTGCGCAAGGAAGGAGAAGGGTTAGATTTAAAGGACTCTATTAACCTCTATGTATGTTCAGAACACAAAGGTAAATAGGTCATTCTACCCTAAATCTTAGCCAAGCTGTCAACTTGGGTATAACAAGTAAGTTGCTGACGTGGCACTTTTTTATTGGCCCAAATATATTTAACTTGCAAAAATCATTGAAAATGATTGGTAGGCCAGAATGCATCGAAACTATATATGAATTTGCTCATAAAAATGACAGGAATCCAAATAAAATATAGTCAGGGTCTAAATAGGATTCCTATTCCAAAAGTATATGCAATACATGTTTATATTTGTTTAATATAAAGGAAAACCTATATTTTCTTTAATATGATGTGTAATTGATTAGATTTGGTTGTGTTGAGTTAATACTTGATCTTGTCATGTATAATAAGGAAACCTGGGATAATGATGAATAATTGGTGATTGTAGATTAATAATCTTATTCATACTGATTTAAGGTTTTACAACCAATGTTGACATCTTGCTATGATCTAATGTTGATAATGTGATCTAGGTATCATGAATAGTCCAATATGCTTAAGATGATGATTAGGGTTTAACCTAATATGCATAACTGGGTTTGTAACCTTAGAAACCATGATATGGTGGAATTATGGTTTTTAACCCTAATCCCTAGTCCAAACATGAGATAACCCTAAACCCTAGTTTAGGAACACATCTAGATATGAGTAATGTAATGTGAATACATGGTGACACATATGTAGTATGTATATTTTAGATTGAATGCTTTGTTGCTTGGATGATTGGATACACTCTTAAAGTACACGTGATATATTCTGCATGGTTTTTTCAATGGCATAAGGTATGTGGTTACACTTATGCATACATGTATCGAATTCTGAGTTTGCTGAGGTTTCTCGATGTGATTGAACGAATGATAAACTGCTTGATTGTTTATTTACTTCTTGCAAATTATAAAGTTCCTATGAGTATCATGCAAAGTAAATAACAATATTCTGAATCCAAGGTTAAACTGATCTTAAGGGTAATGCACATGAGCCCCAGAGGGACAGTGATTACACCTGAGGTAGTAGACCAGATATGGGTTAGAATATAAAAACAAGTTTATGTTCTTATATGCAATATAAATATGTTTGCTTATATGCGTACTTGTGATTATTGTTTGAATCCACATACCAGCATAGAAATATAATGATCGTGTATTTGTTTGTTGACATTTTAGGTATCGGGCATACTTGATTCATGGACATGAGGATACAGATAAAGATATTAAAGACACTTAAGTAATTAATGAAGGTTTAGATATAATGGTATATCATCATACATGTACAAGTTAATCCTTTCTAAAATTTATGTAACTCCTTAGAGGAGCTTTTTACGCAAACATGTAATTATTTGTTCATTAAGGGAGATTGTTTACTATTCTGTATTATTTCTTGAATCTGATCCTAGAATTTATGAGTAATGATTTGTGACTTTAAGGTCTTTTAGACACTCAAAAGTGTGGGTCGTTACATTTGGTATCAACGCATGGATTCATCAATTAATACTTAATAGTTTATAATTTCAAATCATCCTTACAAATATAAGGAAAAAATATTAAGGTAAAATGTATCTTTTAGGTTTCTCATCTCTTTGCTTAAAATCCTTAAAAAAGAAATTGGTAATTAGAGAAGTAAAATGTGAAAAGATGTAACCTTTTGTGTAAGTCCCTTTAGAGAGTGTAGACACTAGAAAGATACATGTCTGGGTAAACCCTTTCTTAGGGGAAGGACTTGAATTAGGGTTTGAAAACTCTAGTGGGTTAAGGGATATGGAAACTCTGAGAGGTAGAGTATAGTCCCTAACCCTAACCCTAAAATCTTAATCTTAAATAATGAACATGGTGTGGTGTTATGGGACACCACCCATGTGAAACTTGAAATTAGGAATAAGAAAGATAAAGGGATGGGTTTGGGTAACCCAATCTCCCAGGCACGTGTGCATGAGGAGCATAACACGTATGTAAGAGGTCTTAAGAAATATTTGAACTCAATAGTTATATATGAAAATGAAAGTTTGAATATAACTTTCTCAAACCCCTCATGTTGTCTCTAGAAGTTTGGTGATGGTGGCCAAGCCCCAGGAGGGGAACTTTGATGTAGCACCAAGCCCTTGGAGGGAAGGTGACCCAAGTTCACTGAATGGATAGAAACCACGAGGGGGTATTCTAGAAATTGAGCAAACATGGGTTGATAAGTTATAATGATAAAAAGTTATGCCTAATGATAAAAAAGGGATATCTATGAAACTGTTAGGGTTAGTGTGTCAACCTGGGGTGGGTCAACCCAAGAGTGGGAAGATGACCTAGGAGGGAGGAAAAACCTTAGATCTTGGGATCAGGTTGTGGCTAGAGAACCTAACCCCCTCCTGTGAGCCAAGAAGGAACCCTAGGCTAGGACTTTCCCTTAAAAGGTAAGTGAATAAATGTATTTAAGTAGTGAAATAACCTTAATCCTTGCCTAGAGGAGTGAAGATTTAAAGATATAAAAATAAAAGAACTTATATTCTTTGAACCCAAGGATGCCATCTATGAATGACACAACCGGTCAAGACCAAGAGGGAAGACCAGAAAGGCACCAAGCCCAGGAGGGAAGGTGGCCTGAGTGGACGACCAAGCCTAGGAGGGAAGGTCATGAAATGGTTAAGCCCAGGAGGGAAGACCAGTAAGGCACCAAGCCCAAGAGGGAAGGTGGCCTAAGTCCACAGTGTAGTTCTTTAGGATTAAGCCTCTGGAAGGGAAGATCATAGAAGGTCAAGCCCAGGAGGGAAGACCGACATGGCACCAAACCCTGGAGGGAAGGTGGCCTAAGCCCAATGTTGGGACTACACTGCATAAGGTGTACTCAAAAGAGAGACATGAAGACAATTCGGGTTAAAGAATTAAATGAGAGAATAATGTGCTTAAAAGATGTGACATCTCAAAAGAAACCCTTAGGGAGGGTAGAGTCCTAATGCAATCCTAGGGTCAAGTAGGGTGTATTAGAGGCACATAGGATTGAAGGGTTGGGAGTTGATATGCCCTGAATGCACATGACCATGTGGTCAGGAGGTAACAACTAGGTTTACCAAGGTACATGACTCAGGAGATTAGCTACCTCCATGAGGATCATGTAGCCTAATGGGTGAATGTGAAAGGCACTCTCTTGATGCATAAGGATGAGATCACTCCAAAGGTACCTATACCCCTAGAGACCTCAAGGAATTGGCTAAAACTTATAAAACATGAGGTGTATATATAAAAGATATGAAAACTTGAGAGAAGGTGTGCCCTAACTTAAGAGTAAGAAAAGGGACAGTTGACTTTATGGAATATATGCATACTATGAAATTAAGAACAAGTAAGCTTAGAATCATATCAAGTATGATTCAACTCAATATATGAAATTGAAGGGTAATGTGTGGATGTACCATCTCCACTCTTGGAATGGAATGAACTCTGTGTTTGGGTTGATGTCAAATGCTTATTTCATCTCATTATGAGGGAGGGAGATTGGATAGACACATGTTATGCTTAAAATTGAGATAGTGAGGATGAATATCCTACATTGAATGTGTAATGACATGATCTAGGGTTAGAGGTGTCACCTCACCCTTGTGTGAAAATAATGAATCATAGGTTGTAAACCTAGGTGAAAAGAGAAATCACCAAGTAATAATCAAATCACCAATGAGAATGAAATCATCAAGTGATGATACTATGTGTATACTAGAGATGTGGATATACTTGAATTTCAATTAAAGTTCCAATCTTAGTAATAAAATATGAAATTTTCTATACTAAGGAAAAATGTTAAGCCATCTAAGTAGGGTGTGGACCCTAAGTTTTGAAGATGATATGAGTATTGTTCACCTAGGCTTAGTAGGCCTGAAGTTTGAGGGAAAATTCCTTTTAAGGAGGGGTGAATGTTATATCCTTAAAATTCATAGATTTCAAGCCTAAATGAAAGTAGGGAACAAATAACAATGAAGTATATTGAGGGATCTTGGTTGATAATTCCAAACCCTAGAATGAGATTAAATGATAAATTTAAGGAAATAATTGGCAAGTCGCCAAAAGAAATATGATTTATGGTGCTTTAGATAATTAGAGAATATTTATCTGGCCGAGATTGGAAACACCATGGTTGAGGCACCAAATAAGAATATTTTAGTTGTCTTTTATATACCTAAAAATAATAATGATAAGAAAGATAATTCTAAAACTTGGGATTAATGGACATTCCAAAACATAATGGTAATTGTTGAGATGTCTAAAGAAATAAGTTTTGTATAAGGAAGGAATCTCACTTAATAAATATAAATTGGAAAATATTATAATGAATTGCCATGTAATAGTTGTTTTAAAACAAACACCAAAAGGAGAGATAAAAGGAATATCTCTTAATAGAAAGGGTGGAGGAATGCATTAATTGTTCCCTAAACAAGATATATTGTTGACTATATACAAACTTGGAGACCAATCC
Organism: Alisma plantago-aquatica; assembly: GCA_963693085.1. Lineage (NCBI taxonomy): Eukaryota > Viridiplantae > Streptophyta > Magnoliopsida > Alismatales > Alismataceae > Alisma > Alisma plantago-aquatica. The sequence continues at coordinate 596,688,534 of OY856415.1, forward strand.
ATCTTTTCTCATATGTAGCTTTGTGTGTGTATATATATACATCCGAGTGGGTGAAGGATAGAGGAATACCCTTCCTCTTGATCCTAGATGTTCCCCTCACCACCATAGTTCGTAGCAAAGCCATCTTCCCCATCATGGCTATGGCGTTTCCCTATCAATAGGTTATATTCGTGCCTTGCCGACCCAACAACCTAGAAGAGACTAAGAGTACTATTCCAACTCCTACATTTGAACATGTCGAGGAGAATGATCAGGGAAACCAGGACTGGACCAAAAACCCTTTGTCCTTCATCTTCCTACCATCTTAGGAAGCATCAGACCTGACCTAAATCTCCATTCTGAGGGTGGAAGCAGCATAGCTCCCTCTTCCTCTAGTAGCCAGGGTTCTAGGACAAGGATGTCGTAAACTAGAGCAGGTCGATGATCAGCCGCGCAAGGACTGATGCCATGAGTATCAACCATCTTGGGTCCATGACACTTGGAATTGGCATAGGCAAACCAACGAAACTATTCATTACGTTATCATCTTCTATGAACAGAGGCAACACGCCCCTCCAAACCCAGTAGAGTGATCTTCTGGGTGCGATAGCAAAAGTGTGCTGGACAGATGTGATGAAATCTTTGACTTTACTCCTCCACTCCATCCCAAAACCCATCTTCTCCATCACCACATCAAGGAAACTCCACTCCACCATGTCGTATGCTTTGGACATGTCCAACTTCATAGCAAGACTGCCTTTTCTCTTCCCCTTTTCTCTCTTCATAGAGTGGAACACTTCATAGGCTATGAGAGCTCAATGTTATGATATAGGTCATAGATCCTCCTAAATGAATTGTTAGAGACTTGATATGCGATGACACTTGTCATGATATGGGCCCAAGTACCTCAAAAATATATTTTTAGAGACTTGCTATGAGAGGACACTTTCATGACATGGGCAATGACTCCTCTCAAAAGAATTTTAGGGACTTGTTGTGAGAAGAAAACATCATGATATGAGCAATGACCCCTCATAAATTCAATTTTAGGGACTTGTTGTAAGACACCACTATCATAATATGGGTCTTAGCTCGTCCCAAATGCATTTTGAGGGACTTGTTGTTAGATGATACTATCATGATATGGGCCATGACACCTCCCAAATGTATTTTTAGGGACTTTTTGTGAGAGGACATTGTGGTGATATGGCCCCCAAATCTAGCCAAATGCATTTGTAAAGATTTGTCGTGAAATGACACTGTCAAGATATGGGCACTAGATCCTCCTTAATGCATTTTTAAGGAGTTTTTGTAAGAGCTCAATGCCATGATATAGGTTGTGGATCCTCATAAATGAATTGTTAAAGACTTGCTATGAAATGACATTTGTCATAATATGGGCCCAAGCACCTCCCAAATACATTTTTAGAGACTTGTTATGAGAGGACACTTTCATGAGATGAGCCATAGTTCTTCCTAAAAGCAGTTTTGGGGACATGATGTGAGAGGACAACATCATGATATGGGTTGTGACTCCTCACAAATTCATTCTTAGAAACTTGCTATGAGTAGACATTGTCATGATATGGGTCGTGGGTCCTCCCTAATACATTTCTAGGGACTTTCTATGAGAGGACACTATCATGATATGTGACATGTCTCCTCCTGAATACATTTATAGAGACTTTATGTGAGAGGACAATGCCATGATATGGGCCTTGGATCCTCCATAATCCATTTCTATGGACCTTTTATGAGAGGACATTATCATGATATGGGTCGTGGCTCCTCCCAAATGCATTTTTTGGGACTTACTGTAATACGACATTTGTAATTATATGGGCCCCAAATACACTCAAATGAATTTTTGGGGACTTGTTGTGAGAGGACACTATCATGATATGATCCCTGGATCCTCACAAATGAATTTCAAGGGACTTGTAGTGAGAAAAGATTGTCATGATAGGGGGCTTGGCTCCTCCAGATACATTTTTGAGAACAAGGTCCATAGAAATGGATTATGGGCCCTGATTCTATTTATTTGAAGGGACATGTTATGAAGGACACTATCATGATATGGGCCATGTATCCTCCATAATGCATTTGAAGGGACATGTTATGAAGGACACTATCATGATATGGGTCGTGGAACCTCCCAAATGCATATTTAGGGACTTGATGTGAGATAACATTTGTTATGATTTGGGCCCTGACACCTCCCAAATGCATTTTCATGGACTTGTTGTGATAGGACGTTGTCATGATATGGGACATGACACCTCCCAAATGCATTTTTAAGAACTTACTATGAGATGACATTATCATCATATGTGCCATGGCACCTCTGAAATGTATTTTCAAGGACTTGGCGTGAGAGGACATTGTCTTGATATAGGCCCAAACTTGAGAGGACATTGTCATCATATGTGCCATGGCACCTCCGATTTTCACTTGAAACTTGTTGTGAGAGGAAACTGTCACAATATTCATCCCAAATGAAATTTTTGTTAGTTAATGTGAGAGGACATTGTCATGATAAGGGCATGACACCACACAAATACATTTCTAGGGACTTGGTGCAAGAGGTTAGTGGCACAATATGGGCCATGGCTCCACACAAATGCATTTTAGGGAGTTGGTTTGAGATGATACTCTCATGATATGGGCTATGTCTCCTCTCAAATGCATGTTCATGGAGTTGCTTTAAGATGTTTGATGACACTTAGCTTCTAGGAGGAATTGGAGTGATATGGGCCCTGACACCTCCGAAATGCATTTTGATGGACTTGTTATGAGAGGATGTTGTCATGAAATAGGACCTGACACCACCCAAATGCATTTTTAAGGACTTATTATGAGATGACATTGCCATCATATGTGCGATGGCACCTCCCAAATGTATTTTCAAGGACTTGGCGTGAGACGAAATTTGTCTTGATATGGCCCAAACTTCACCGAAATGCATTTTTAGGGACTTATTATAAGAGGACGTTGCTGATATATGAGCTATGTATCCTCCTTAATGCATTTGAAGGGAAATGTTGTGAAAGGACACTATCACAATATTGTTCGTGGCACCTCCCAAAAGAATTTTTAGGGACTTGATGTGAGATAACATTTTTCATGGTATGGGCCCTGACACCTCCCAAATGCATTTTGATGGACATGTATGAGAGAAGGTTGTCATGATATGGGCCCAAACTTCAGTGAAATGCATTTGAAGGGACATGTTGTGAAAGGACTATCACAATATTGGTCGCGACATTTGTCATGATATGGGCCCTTCCACCTCCTAAATGTATTTTGATGGACTTGTTATGAGAGGATGTTGTCATGAAATTGGACCTGACACCACCCAAATGCATTTTAAGGACTTATTGTGAGATGACATTGTCATCATATGTGCGATGACACCTCCCAAATGTATTTTCAAGGACTTGGCGTGAGAGGGAATTGTCATGATATGGCCCAAACTTCACTGAAATGCATTTTTAGGGACTTATTATGAGAGGACGTTGCCAATATATGGGCTATGTATCCTCCTTAATGCATTTGAAGGGACATGTTGTGAAAGGACGATATCACAATATTGGTCATGACATTTGTCATGATATGGGCCCTGACACCTCCCAGATGCATTTTCATGGACTTATTGTGAGAGTACGTTGTCATGATATGGGACCTAACACCTCCCAAAAGCATTTTTAAGGACTTAATGTGAGATGACATTGTCATCATATGCACCATGGCACCTCCCAAATGTATTTTCAAGGACTTGGCATGAGAGGACATTGTCATGATATGGGCCCAAACTTCACCAAAATACATTTTTAGGGACTTATTATGAGAGGACACTGCCGATATATGGGATGTGTATCCTTCTTAATGCATTTGAAGGGATATGTTGTGAAAGAACACTATCACGATATGGGTCGTGGCACCTCCCAAATGCATTTTTAGGGACTTGATGTGAGATAACATTGTCATGATATGGGCCTTGACACCTCCCAAATATATTTTGATGGACTTGTTATGATATGAGACCTGACACCTCCTAAATGCATTTTTAAGGACTTATTGTGAGATGACATTATCATCATATGTGCCATGGCACCTCCCAAATGTATTTTCAAGGACTTGGGATGGTTTTGGGGTTGATGGTTGGCCTTTTTTCAATCGTGATGGTCCATTCCACTTCTGGACGTGACACTTCATTTTGGTCTGGTCGCGACACTACATTTGATGCAGACGTGATGTCGTGTTGTGAGGGTGGGTGTAAAGAAGTGAAAACACCTCCTTACTAAAAATTTGAATAATAGAACCTCCAATCCAAACACACTCAAAAGGTGTGATGGAGTGAGTGTAAAATTTTAAAATCTTTATATAATGGTAATCAAAAGACCAATGTATAGCAGCGGAAGAAAATATTTGACTATTCAATTATAAAACAAAGGGTTACAAACTTAAACTTACATCACAAGGATCCATGTAGAGGAAATCTAAACCACCTCAAGATTGTCTCCAAGCTTTATCATCACAAACTAAGTCCAGGTCCACATGTCATGCATCCAAGTCTTTCACCTAGGGTTGGAAGCATACCCCAGCAAAAGAGAAACAAAAGGAACATCAGCAAAGGCTGGTATGTGCATACTAAAAAGAAAACTTTGAGAAATATAAGGAAATATAGGACATCAAGTGTAAAGGCTTCCCATGCAAGAGATAAGTATCACCCAAATGGGTATCAGGAGAAAAGATCATAACAAAAGGGATACTTGCCATAAAACAACATATAAAAGGATTGTGCCATAAATAAATCCACTACCATGGTGGTAAACAAAGCACAAGTAGGACACACGCCCCACAATCAATATCCTGCATGCATGTGAGATAAACATATCACTAGAACAATATAAACACAATTGGCGGCCAACCCCCATAAAGCTGAAGCCTGATAGAGAAAGGAATACTGCCAATCTCCCAAATATATATAAAAACATGGGCCAAGAATCACACATCTTGCCATGGGTACGAGGTTCCTTGCCGTCTCAAAAAGAGCAGGAAATAACACATCTGCTATAAACAAACCAATGCACTTACACTACTCTAGTGCTACTGAATCACATAGCATGTTTAATTTAGAGGCAAGTAGAGAAGTATAGTCAGAATTATCAATGTTGCCATCACACAATATTCAACACAACATATAGCAAATCCACTTCAAAGTGGCATATAACAACAAGTAAAATCCACATCACAGTGGGTGACGTGTATTTTACTACGCGCTTAAACGTAAGTATACGCATCGAGTAATATAGGCCTTCGTGAGGCCCGAGTCGAACTCAGGGATACGTGAATTATTGGAGACTTCTACTAACTAATCGCAATCAGCTAGGCCGGATAACAAAGTAGGGTTTGTTGTCAAAATTTAAAAGAAAATAAAAATAAAACAAAGAAAACAATCGATTAAAGGTTACTTTAATCAATTCAAAAGAGTATCTTTAGGATTGCGGTTTCACCGCGGGTCAACATTGCATTAGGTTTTATATAATTCCTCAATCTTCTCTCTCTATCTGGGTAGTGGCCTGAAAACAGAATTACCCACTGTCGTGGTGTAATTCACTACTTAGGTTTAGGTTGATTCCACCGTCGTAGTAATCATTCCCCTAAACTAAGCGCATTATAAACGATCTCTCAGTTCCCACCATTAATTTTACAACTCCTTTGTCAAGGGTTTTATTGATTAATGTAGGTTTCGTCTCTTTTCAACCGTTAATCCTTCTGTCGAAGTGATTAAGGGCATTAAGTTATTATTATGGTGATCAAGCATAACAATATATATGGAGAAAACGAATCTATACCACGGATTTGAGAGAGAAAATATGAATTATCAATATAAAATTGTCATACAATGCATTCCCGGGCTACTCCCGGTCCTAAAGATGGAGGGTTTTAGCCTCTCATGTTCATCTCGCACGAATACATGGTAGAAATAGGGTAATTCATAAGAAAAACGTGAAACAAGTGGGAAAATCCCTGAACGGAGAAGAACCGGTAGATCCTTGGCGTAGAACATGAGCTTCCCTGCCTGTCGGTGGTGGAATTCATCTTCGGCAGCGTCCGAATCACCCGGGATGAGCTTCTGGCCTCCGTTCTCCTTTCTTTCCTTCCTCGGTACTCGTGCAATCCAAAATCAGATCCTCCCGTGAAGGCGGCCGTCCTTAGGTATAAGTCCCTAATTAGGTCGTCAAATAACTCCAGCCGTCCGATCGAGATCAAAACGAATCCAACGCATATCTGCCGGTATCGACGCGGGTCGATGGTATCGACCCAGCGTATTAGCGGCAGCTTTCTTTTTCTTTTTATCTGAGCGCCCATGGTCATCTCGATACCATCGACTTGGGTCGATGGTATCGACTCTCTTTAGCGTCGGTTGTTGTCGTTTAGCAACGCTGTAGCCTCAATGTGTCGATGGCATCGACTTGGGTCGATGGTATCGATGGATTCCTCGCCAGCAATCTGAAGGGATCTTGATACCATCGACTTGAGTGTCGATGGTATCGACTCTGTGCTGCTCCTCTCGGCTGGCAATCTGTGGCTTGGTCGATGGTATCGACTTCCGTCGATGGTATCGACGGAAGCAGATACTTGTTTTTCCTGAAATTCCACAACAAGACCAAGTAAATCCACACAAATTATGATAATATGATAGATAATGCTCAAAATGGTAAAACAAAGGGGATTTGACATAATATGATGGCACAGACCGAAATGAGTGAATTATGCAATATTATCCATAAAAATGAGTAATTAGAGCACAAAAAACATATGAAAAATGTCTATAAATGTGACTCAAAATCATCGCATCAAACTCCCCTAAGCTTAAACATTACTCGCCCTCGAGCAACTAATCCTTAGAATAGAATTGCAAATGTCAACTAAAAATCAACACACCAGCCCACATCCCATGTGACTCCCACTGAACGTTCTCAAACCGGCCTTCTCTAACCACCGAACAGTAATTACCCTAAAGGCGACAATAATCATCAATAAGAGAAATTATCCTTCAAACCGATGAACACTATCACATAAGGCAGTTAACATAATAAATTTCGCCGATTCAGCATTGGTGCATCTTGTGATCGCCTACACTACATTGCTCGCCCTAACTACCATCTACATGGAAGCAGTTCTCCTGATAACCATTAGTGAGGAGAAATTCACGGTGGCCTACCAATCCGAGCAACGGGTGGATGGAATGGGTGGTTCATTGAAGAACTTGGAAGTATTGCACAGTTTCAATATGCATAAAACAAAATGTCCTACGTGATGCAAATGCACAATAAAAATGCCCTAATGCCTAATTTGGGTGAAATGATGCATGCCCTAATCTTCCACCTCAAAATGAGATGGAAATCTACTTAAGCCACATCATGTACTCAATTTTCCTGTAATGCGAGTGATATCATGTTCCTTTCTCCCTCTTGTTCCATTTCCTTCTAAATTCTCTTTTCTTTTTTTTTTCTTTTTTTTTCAGATTTTCAAAAAAAAAATTTCCTTTCTTTTAGCCCACATATCCATAATTTCTTAGAGATACATGTATTGGGCTGTTTTCTTCATGATTGGAAATCTTTGCAATATTTCGAAGGTATGGAACAGTTTAGATCACTTTTGAGGAAAAATTGGGATACATGGTGTACTTTATGCATGAAATTCATGAGATTCATGCATGCAACTACATGGCATGCACCTAAAGGTAATGTGCATGAATCCCTATATTTTTCTCTTTTTATGCAAAAGTATGGAAAATATCAATGTAATTCCTATCTAAATGCTATGCACACAAGAAGGAATTAAAACTGTACTTTACTTCCAATTCTTAGGTGGATTATGGAAAAATGAAGTGGAATGATCACAAGATTAGATGACTGAACCTTAGAAGAGTATTATGTGTCCCTCCTTACTGACATGTGTAGTGATTCAAAGGGTTCTCTCTCTTATATCCAATTAAGGTCTCATTACCATTTGATTAGGTTAGGCTCAAACAACCGTTACTATCCACTCTTCATGAGTCAATGGGAGTATAGGTGTGACATATTGTTTTAAAGTTGACATAATCAATCATTTTCATAGGATAAGTTCCCCAAGGACAACCAAGTCAAGCTATCCAAAAGACACAAAAATTTTGAAATTCCCTTAAATTCCCATGAATACACAGCGAGATGACAACTTTTTACGACATCCACGGTTACACTAGATAGAAGTGGATCCTAAACAGAAACTAAAAATGCAAGAAACAAATAGCAAAGAAAAAACTAAAAACAAACAAAAGAAAAGATAGAGCTGTTCCAGCTACCCCCCTAAGCTTGAATCCGACTATGGCCTCATAGTCAAAAACAAACTTAAGAGTAGAACAGAGATACCCTGATCAATCTTGTGGAGGCGGAGGTGGGTACTGCGGGGCCATAGGATCCCAAGAAGGATACTCCCCCTGGAAGCTCGGATCGTAATGGGTCCTCGGCGGAGGCTGTGGATAGCCTCCAAAGTAGCTCTGACTCCAGTAATGGTCGTAAAAGGGCTCCTGCTGCATCTCCATCCTTTGCAACCGATTGTGTATATGATGTTGGTTGTCGAGGAGGAGACGTTCATTCTCGAACATCGCCCTTTGGTTGTCAAGTAACCGGTTCATAGTATCCTGAATACCGGTATACATTTCTAGATGATGCTGTTGTGTCTGATGTATATCCTGCAGCATTGTGTACATTCCCTGCATTGAGTAGACATCCTCGGCTGGCTATGAGGGCTGTGGTGATGGCGGCGGGGGCTGTGATGATGAAGACGCACCCGGATGCATCCTAGGACGCTTCCGTGGTGCTACTCGTGCGCGAAGAGGTGTGAAAGCCTCCTCTACCTCCTCAGCCTCGCCTTCTTGGTCGTCGTTGCCGCCTTCTTCCTCATCGGACTCGACGGCTATGATTGGCCACCGGAAGTGCTGGGCTCCCTCGATGTGGAAGACGGCGTCTGGTAGTGTGCATTCCTGGTAAGTGTGGTTGACGTGGCAGTGTGCATACGCCAACCCATCCCGGAGAAGGATAAGGTTTGAACGGTACAGATGTTGCTCGTTCACCTTACTCCTCGTGGAAATCGGAGTCATGGACTGGAGATTCAGCCCCAAGTAGTGCGCCAACTTGGTGATGAGCCCACCAAAATGGATCGGAGCCTTCCTTGTACTCCTCTTCACCGCCAGGACGCGCTGCAGAAAGAACGCACCCCAGTTGCATTCTTTTCGCTTCAGGAGCATGTAGAGGAAGAAAAGATCGCTCTCCTGAAACTTGCTCAATGTTAAATCGCTCCGAGCAAAGAACGTAAGGCTCAACATCCGGTGTAAGATCCGGACGAAGGGATGCTCGAAGTCCGCTACCGCAGCATTGTGGTAGCTCACTGTCTTTCCCGCCGGCACTGTGACTAGCTCGGCGAAGATCTTGTCATAGTCGGTGCGAGAATCTGGGCGTCGGTGATCATGTTGGGAGTGGTTCCAGTTAAAGATGTTGTTGAACTGCTGAAGAGTGATGTTGTAGTTGATGTTGAAAAGCTGGAAGGATACCCTCCCCTTGATCCACTCACGGTCCGACGCCACCACGTCGTTGGGTACGACGCAGACATCGAGGGACGCCATAAACTCCGCCACCAATTCCTTGTAGGTGGGCCATTCGCCGAAGAACGGCTGCCCATCCGCATGGCGCTCCAGCTCGCCTGGCCTTATGCTGGTGTGGAGTGCTTGACCCTTCAGCACATAGGCCAAGTTGGCCTCGAATCCAAGATCACAGATCATTCCCCGGTCCACATACCGGGTCGGCTCGATCTTCCGCTTCATGATCTCCTCATAAACCTTCCTCGCCTCCGCGGATGGGTGAACCAGGCACGGACGTGATACGGAAGCAGTAGGGGGTGGAACAAACTCCACAATCCCCATGGGATTCGCGCTCGAGGACGATGATCCGGCGGCGTGCACCATTATTGCAAGAAAGATGGGATTAGAAGAAGAAAGCTCAGGGAAGATGGAGAAGTGATTCTATGCTCGGTGAAGATCCCTGCTCGCTGTCACTGCTCTTCAGTCTTAGAGGGCTCGGGGGAGTGCTCGGCGCAAAGGAGGACGTTTGCTCTGAAGGTGTGACGTCAAATGACGTTGCAATTCTCCTTAAATAAACTTGGCTGGCGCCACTATTGACCCGTCGATACCATCGACGCGGGTCGATGGTATCGACATGTCTCGATGCTATTCGCCTCCCTCGCGAGTATCGACGGCTGACGTTTGCTGGATCGGGAAACCCGGATTGCTGACCTGTCGATACCATCGACGGAAGTCAATAGTATCGATGCAGCACCCGGATCGCTGACGTGGACTCGCAATCGTCGTCGATGCCTTGGCGCGGATCGGTGACATGGAAGTCGATACCATCGACGATGTTCGAGAATGAACGTCTCCTCCTCGACAACCAACAACAGATACACAATCGGTTGCAAAGGATGGAGATGCAGCAGGAGCCCTTTTATGACCATTACTGGAGTCAGAGCTACTTTGGAGGCTATCCACAGCCTCCGCCGAGGACCCATTACGATCTGAGCTTCCAGGGGGAGTATCCTTCTTGGGATCCTACGGCCCCGCAGTACCCACCTCCGCCTCCATAATATTGATCAGGGTATCTCTGTTCCACTCTTAAGTTTGTTTTCGACTATGAGGCCATAGTCGGATTCAAGCTTAGGGGGGTAGCTGGAACAACTCTATCTTTTCTTTTGTTTGTTTTTAGTTTTTGCTTTGCTATTTGTTTCTTGCATTTTTAGTTTCTGTTTAGGATCCACTTCTATCTAGTGTAACTGTGGATGTCGTAAAAAGTTGTCATCTCGCTGTGTATTCATGGGAATTTAAGGGGATTTTAAAATTTTTGTGTCTTTTGGATAGCTTGACTTGGTTGTCCTTGGGGAACTTATCCTATGTACCAATGGTTGGGTTGCCTCCCAACAAGCGCCCTTATTTAACATCTTAGGCTAGACGTCTTCCCATCATCTCATTCATCCACAAGTGTAATGAGTTTGACCTCATTCACTTTTCTCTTGTAGTTTTCAACAAAATACAACTTTAAGCACTGCCCATTCACCAAGAACGTGGCATCTCCATCACGCACAAGAATCGCACCGTGCGGTCTCACCTCTTCCACTACAAAGGGTCCACTCCACCGGGACTTCAGCTTCCCGGGATGCAGTTTGAGACGGGAGTTAAACAATAGAACATTGTCTCCCTTCTTGAACGTGCGTATCTCGATATGTCGATCGTGGATCAACTTTGTGCGCTCCTTGTAGATGCGGGCATTCTCATATGTCGTCATGCGTAACTCATCTAATTCGTTCAATTCAAACATCCTCTTTTTCCCGGCTTCATCATAACTCAAGTTCAGCCTTCTTAGCGCCCAATGGGCCTTGTGCTCCAACTCCATCGGAAGGTGGCAAGCCCGGCCATACGCCAACCTAAAAGGTGTGGTGCCTATAGGTGTTTTGTACGCCGTTCTATACACCCACAGTGCGTCCGGTAGTAAGGCACTCCAATTTTTCCTTGTGGATGCCACTGTCCGTTCTAGAATCTTCTTGATTTCCCTATTTGAGACCTCCACTTGTCCTTGCGTCTGTGGATGATATGGGGTGCCGATGTTGTGCTTTACCCCATATTTCTTCAAAAGTGTCGAAAAGTTCTGATTCCGGAAGTGTGTGCCTCCATCACTTATGATCATTCGGGGTATCCCGAACCTGCAGAATATATTTTCTTTCACAAACCTGCACACTACATTAGAATCATTAGTCCTTGTGGGGATTGCTTCCACCCACTTCGACACATAGTCAACAGCAAGCAAAATATATAGATTTGAATTCAAGGACACAAAGGGTCCCATGAAGTCTATGCCCCATAAGTCAAAAACCTCAACTTCCTGAAATACATTCAGGGGCATTTCTTGTCTCCTTGAAATGTTACCTGCTCGTTGACACGGGTCACATTGCCTTACAAACTCGTAGGCATCCCGGAACAAAGTTGGCCAATAAAGGCCGCTCTCCAACACTTTGGCTGCTGTCCGTGAACTAGCATGGTGGTCTCCCATAGGCGACGCATGGCAATGGTGGAGAACACTCTCATACTCCACCTCCGACACACACCTGTGAAGAATACCATCCCTGCACTGCTTCAAAAGAATTGGGTCATCCCAAAAATAGTATCTCAAAGAATGAAAGAATTTCTTTTTCTCTTGATAAGACCAGTCTTCCGGGATGATCCCGCAAGCCAAATAGTTAACAATATTAGCAAACCATGGTTCCTTAGAATTAATTTTCAAAAGTTGTTCGTCGGGAAATGTTTCGGTTATGGGTATGTGTAAACCTTGTTCATCTACCCTTTCTAACCTAGACAAGTGGTCAGCCACCACATTTTCAATTCCCGACTTGTCCTTGATTTCAATATCAAATTCTTGTAACAGCAAAATCCACCTAATTAGTCTAGGCTTTGCATCCTTCTTCTCCATCAAATATTTTATCGCAGCGTGATCGGTCCACACAACTACTTTAGAACCCACTAAGTACTGCCGAAATTTTTCAAAAGCAAACACGACCGCAAGTAACTCTTTTTCTAGTAGTTGTATAGTTCAATTGAGCATCATTAAGTGTTTTGGAGGCGTAGAAAATCACAACGGGCTTATTATCTACCCTTTGCCCCAAAACGGCTCCCACTGCATAATTGGAAGCGTCACACATCAATTCGAATGGTTTTGTCCAATCCGGCATTTGAACAACCGGAGTCGAAATCAACTTTTCTTTCAAAACTTCGAATGCGTGAAGACACTTATCATTGAAATCAAAAACTGCATCTTTTTCCAACAATTCGGATAAAGGTTTTGCGATTTTAGAAAAATCCTTGATGAATCGCCGATAAAACCCGGCGTGTCCCAAAAAGCTTCTCACCCCTTTTACAGAATTTGGTGGAGGTAGCTTAGAAATCACCTCGATTTTTACGGGGTCTACCTCAAGACCCTTGCTAGACACCTTGTGTCCTAGCACTATTCCTTCCGTCACCATCATGTGACATTTCTCCCAATTGAGGACCAAGTGTGTGTCCTCGCACCACTGCAGCACCTTGTCCAAATTATAAAGACACTCTTCAAATGACGCCCCATAAACCGAGAAGTCATCCATGAAAACCTCAAGACAACGCTCCACCATATCAGAGAATATGGCGAGCATGCAGCGTTGAAAAGTCGCCGGCGCATTACATAATCCAAATGGCATACGTCGGTAAGCAAAAGTCCCATAGGGACATGTGAACGTAGACTTCTCTTGATCCAAAGGATCAATAGAAATCTGGTTATACCCCGAATACCCATCCAGAAAACAAAAATGCGACCGACCGGCAAGACGTTCCAAGATTTGATCGATAAATGGCAAAGGAAAATGATCTTTAAGAGTGGCGGCATTCAATCAGCGATAGTCGATGCAAACACGCCACCTGGTTACCAATCGGGTGGTGACAGGTTCATTCAACAGATTGGTAGTAATAGTAATTCCCCCTTCTTAGGGACTACCTGTGTGGGACTCACCCACGTCGAATCTGATATGGCATATATGATCCCTGCAGCAAGAAGTTTTATGACTTCCTTCTTCACAACCTCCATCATGCTCGGATTCAAACGTCTTTGAGGCTGGATGACTGGTTTGGCTCCCTCCTCGAGTCGAATCTTATGCTGGAAAAGTGTAGGGGAGATCCCCTTGATGTCTGCAACAGACCACCCAAAAGCTCCAAGGTGGTTCTTGAGCACTATCAGTAGTTGCTCCTCCTCATCCGCACTCAAGTAAGCAGATACAATCACCGGTAACTTATCTTTCTTAGCTAGAAAGACGTACTTAAGATGCGGGGGCAGTGGTTTCAACTCCAACTCAGGCGGACAAATAAGGGATGATTGCAGCGGTGGGGGAAGTGTACCTAAATCTTCATAGTGCCTCGTGTAGAAACATGGAAGCATCTGAAGCATTTTGGCGCACTCCTTGAGTGAAGTACTCCGCATCCAATCATATGTGACATTTAACAAACACGCCTCCAACGGCAATTCTAGATATGCATCAAAAACTGAAGTAATGATCGCATCATCCTCCCACGAAGGTGGAATGTCCTCATTCTCATCATTAGGAAACCCAACAGCTTTGCATAAAGAAACAACTTTAGTTTGCTCCATAATGTCCACAGCTAAGGTTCCATTATCCATCTTACTCATCACATGAGCCATGTCCAAGAATGGCTTCCCAAGGCAAAGTGAGATATTGTGCTCCACCTGTTTCACCATGTTACAGTGTGCTTTTGCTTTAGTAGATGCATTGCTAGTGGGCATGACCATCTCAAAGCGATCATCTGCAATGCCCAAGGTCAAGCGACCTCTCCCCATCTCCAAGATCATATCGGCTGTTGCTTGGAATGGGCGTCCAAGTAGCAACTCATTGCCATGATCGTCCTGCATGTCCATAACCATGAAATCAGCCGGAAATACAAATCGGTCCACCTTTACCAAGACATCTTCGCAGATCCCATAAGATTTCACCACGGAATTATCGGCCAATTGGATCATCATATTGCTTGTCCTTGACTCCTTTAATCCCAGCTTTTTAAATGTAGAAAGGGGCATCAAATTGATGCTTGCCCCAGAATCACATAGTGCCTCTCCGAATTTGAACTTCCCGATAAAGCAAGAAATATTGAAACAACCGGGGTCCTGTCTCTTTGGCGGCAAAGTGCCCATAATGAAAGCACTCACTTGCTCCTTCAGCACCACGACCTCAGTGTCGGGTATTTTCCTCTTCTTGGTGATGACATCTTTTAGAAACTTCCCGTAAGACGGGATTTGCTCAATCGCCTCCAACAAAGGAATATTTACTGATAACTTCCTAAAGTTGTCCAGAAATTTCATAAATTGTGCATCCACCTTCCTTGCCTTTGCGCTATTGGGATAGGGGACTGGAACGGTATGTGCCCTTTGATGAGGTGGCACATAGGGTGTCAATTTCTGCAGTTCCTCCTCAGCAGCTTGTTCTTCATTACCATTCTCAGCTATATCTTCAGCTTGCCCTGTGACAGGTGTGGGCTGCTCCTTGATGATTGCATCTTCAACTTTGTCCTGCGGTGTGCTTGTGTCATCCGCCCTTGGATTCAACACTTTCTTACCGCTCCTCAGTAGGATGGCCTTGGCCTGCTGGTTTCCCCCGGGAACATTGGTGTTCCCCGGAAAACCTGGATGTGCTGGCTTCTTCAAGCTTGCAATTTTAGCAGCCATCTGCGCCATGGAAGTCTCTATGGTTCTCATTTGAGCCCCATGGCTCTGCAAAGTCTGCCCAAATTGGTTCATAAATTCACCATGTTGCTTGATTTGTTGCCCAAATGTGTTCATTAACTCCTGGTTTTGTTTGATGACCTGATTGAGCAACTCTGTGCTCTTGTCCTCTGTGGCTGGTGCAGGCTTGGCGTCCGGATCCTGCAGAAAATTGTTCGGATCCTTCCATGAGAACTTTTTGTCCTTTCGCCATGAATAGTCATTGTTCCTGTACCCTTGCTGTTGCCTCATATACTTGACTTGAGCCTCCTCCGCGGACTCATTGTCTTCCTTCTGCAGTAACTTCTTTGCGAGAAGATCCATCTTCTCATTTAACTCTCTCATTGCCTTGGACTCACTGGCAACTCTTGCTTGCTCAACTGGGCCTCTCTCTCTTTCTCCCCAGGATTGCTTTCGTGCCATGTTCTTCAGTATTTCCCAGCATCTCGTATCAGTGTTGTTCAAGAAAAATCCCGAACCGGCCGAGTCCAAGTTGCTTCTATCATGCTCGGAGAGAGCAAAATAGAAGATCTTCACCTGTGTCTCCTTGTCCAGTCCATGATGTGGACATCTCCTCAACATGACCTGGAATCGCTCCCAAGTCTCAGAATATGTTTCACCCGCCTGTTGGGTGAAATTGCGAATCTTCCTAATCATGTCATTGGTCTTCTCAGGAGGGAAAAACCTCTCGAAGAAAACCTCTACCATATGATCCCATGATTCAACAAACTCATCGTTGAGGTTATGTAGCCACTCTCTCGCTATTCCTGCCAGGGAACTTGGGAATAACTTGAGGTACAGAACATCCTGTGGGAACCTATCTATCTTCACCATATCGCAATTTTCAACAAACTGACTAATGTATGCCACTGGATCCTCATTCTTCAGCCCGTGAAATGTGTTTGATTTAACCAAGTTAATCAATGTTGGATCGATCTTTTAGGTTGGAATGTTGAGCCCCTGTTTCTTTATAGGCCCCTTTGAAGCTGATGAAGAAGACGCTTTGATCTTCTCCCATATCGTCTGTGGTTCAGCCATTTCTTCTGCTTGCTCTTGCTCAGATTCAGAATCTATGTCGCTTTGGTGATCTTGCTCGTAGTAATCCTCGTCCTCTGGTCCCGGAGGTGGAACCTCAGGTGTGCGATTCGCGTAGTCTGTGCTACGTGTATGCACCATGCAAAGTACCTGAAATAAGAAAATCGGGGTTCAGTACTATGCTTTGAACGAGTAAACACAATTATAGAGAAATTTAAGAATATTTAAAATTGTTTCAAAATAATAAAAAAATGTGGCCTAGAGTGGCCACTCTTAGCACTCAAAGTGCCAATAATTCGTCGTATCCCCGGCAACAGTGCCAAAAACTTGACGTGTATTTTACTACGCGCTTAAACGCAAGTATACGCGTCGAGTAATATAGGCCTTTGTGAGGCACGAGTCGAACTCAGGGATACGTGAATTATTGGAGACTTCTACTAACTAATCGCAATCAGCTAGGCCGGATAACAAAGTAGGGTTTGTTGTCAAAATTTAAAAGAAAATAAAAATAAAACAAAGAAAACAATCGATTAAAGGTTACTTTAATCAATTCAAAAGAGTATCTTTAGGATTGCGGTTTCACCGCGGGTCAACATTGCATTAGGTTTTATATAATTCCTCAATCTTCTCTCTCTATCCGGGTAGTGGCCTGAAAATAGAATTACCCACTGTCATGGTGTAATTCACTACTTAGGTTTAGGTTGATTCCACCGTCGTAGTAATCATTCCCCTAAACTAAGCGCATTATAAACGATCTCTCAGTTCCCACCATTAATTTTACAACTCCTGTGTCAAGGGTTTTATTGATTAATGTAGGTTTCGTCTCTTTTCAACCGTTAATCCTTCTGTCGAAGTGATTAAGGGCATTAAGTTATTATTATGGTGATCAAGCATAACAATATATATGGAGAAAACGAATCTATACCACGGATTTGAGAAAGAAAATATGAATTATCAATATAAAATCGTCATACAATGCATTCCCAGGCTACTCCCGGTCCTAAAGATGGATGGTTTTAGCCTCTCATGTTCATCTTGCACGAATACATGGTAGAAATAGGGGAATTCATAAGAAAAACGTGAAACAAGTGGGAACACCCCTGAACGGAGAAGAACCGGTAGATCCTTGGCGTAGAACACGAGCTTCCCTGCCTGTCGGTGGTGGAATTCGTCTTCGGCAGCGTCCGAATCACCCGGGATGAGCTTCTGGCCTCCGTTCTCCTTTCTTTCCTTCCTCGGTACTCGTGCAATCCAAAATCAGATCCTCTCGTGAAGGCGGCCGTCCTTAGGTATAAGTCCCTAATTAGGTCGTCAAATAATTCCAGCCGTCCGATCGAGATCAAAACGAATCCAACGCATATCTGCCGGCGTCGATACCATCGACTTGGGTCGATGGTATCGACTCTCTTTAGCGTCTGTTGTTGTCGTTTAGCGACGCTGTAGCCTCAATGTGTCGATGGCATCGACTTGGGTCGATGGTATCGACGGATTCCTCGCCAGCAATCTGAAGGGATCTCGATACCATCGACTTGAGTGTCGATGGTATCGACTCTGTGCTGCTCCTCTCGGCTGGCAATCTGTGGCTTGGTCGATGGTATCGACTTCCGTCGATGGTATCGACGGAAGCAGATACTTGTTTTTCCTGAAATTCCACAACAAGACCAAGTAAATCCACACAAATTATGATAATATGATAGATAATGCTCAAAATGGTAAAACAAAGGGGATTTGACATAATATGATGGCACAGATCGAAATGAGTGAATTATGCAATATTATCCATAAAAATGAGTAATTAGAGCACAAAACACATATGAAAAAGGTCTATAAATGTGACTCAAAATCATCGCATCAGTGGGCATATAATTTCAAAAGTCCAACTTGCAACAAGGCAATAAGATTCCAAGAGAATATCTATGATCACAAGATCAATAACAATTAAAAGATACTTCACATGAAGCATGATTTCAAGAGAACAAGACAATGTGTAGGCTAATGTACAAAGGACCAAAAGAAAGAATAAAGATAGGCTATTTCTCAATATAGAAATAATATGGGATGCAAGCATACATAAGAGACAAGAATTGCTCAATTTAGAAATAATAGGAGATGCAATCATACTTTAAGAGAGATGAATAAGAAATTGCTCAATACAAAAATAATATGGGATGCAATCATACCTCAACATCAGATTCAAACGATCCACTGTCCAACTAGGTCCAAGCCTAGGCCTCCAAAACACCTATTTAGCATATATGTGAAATTAGGGTTAGGTTTCCATTAATATACAAAACCCTAAAAATCACCTTTTTATTAATATATGAATTAGGTTTCTAAAATGATGTCATATTTTATATTAGGTTATTAGGATTCCAAAACATATTTTATTATATTTTTCTGACTTATAAATTATTAGTTATGAATTTTAGAAGTTAATTCATCATTAATTAGATCCATTAAGATCACCTCTTTAAAACATTAGTTTCAGATGACAAAACCAACACCATAAGAAAGCTTGCATTTTTCTGAATCCAACGAGTATTTATTTGTAATTTTTGGCCAAATAGATAATTAGTTATCAATTTTATAAAATTGACCAATAGAAATTAATCAAATTGCCAAATCAGCGAAGCAAGCAGAGAGAGGAGATAGCGGGGCCGACCTGTGACTTGGCCCAATAGGAAGTGGCCATGTCACCAGTCATCCTTCCGGTTGACCTCACCAAATAGAGAGTGAAAAGATGATATTGCCCTCAACCCAAAAATAAACCAAAGAAGAACAGGGAGGGGTAGGAACGAGAAATCAATAGGGCCATCTTCTTCCCTCTCGTGCCCCCCATGGCTGCGCGAAGCAGCTGTGCACCGGCTGTGTGGATTTGGGGGAAACAAGGGCGAGCGATCCCCGAACAAACCAACCAGTAGAGATCAAACTATAGACCTCGACGAACTCACCTTCAAACCAGATCGAAGAATGCCGACGCCAACTCCATGCATGGCAAGCCGCAAGGTCAGCAAACAAGGGAAACTCGGCGGTGATTGAATACGCAACAGACAATGAAATTAAAGCGATAGAAATCCTTCAAGCGTCCAAACGGAACAGGAGAAGGAGTCCTATATATATATAGGGTTGGGCACAAAGGCCAGCGCAAGGTGGCCGCAAAAATCTAGAGCCACAAGAATTGGGCATTCCATTAATACTTGCCAAAACAGCACGAATAAAAGATCATTGTGTACGGAATTATGTTTGGAATCGAAAGGCGAAGAAATAACCGAAAAAGACCAAGAATCGGCCGAGAACATTGAGTTGCAAAAAGCCTTGTCGGTGTGACACTGTTCACGCGGGAGACGTCTCCTACCCGAGGTAGGAGACGCAATCCAGGCCAATAAATTGCGATCTGACGGTCCAGATCCAAGCGGAAATCAGAAAAATAAATAGAAACTCTGGGACACATTAAATACAATCTGATTAAAGTCATTTATTCAATTATTTAGTTTTTCTCTCTCCTGTTTTGAGGGTACAAACGAACTCCAAATTAGGTAAAATTTTGCACAGAGGTTAATTAAAGCATGTGCATTCCGAATATAAAATTAGATTTGCCTTTTAAGAACGTTTAATGTGCCTAATAAATCAATTAATATATTCTCTTTCCTCCTTTATTAATGGCTTTAGGATTATCCAAATTTGATGAAACTTGACCCACAAGTTATATTTAATGTGTTGAACACGAATTTGCCATCAATTTTACATATTGGAGTTGTTTGAATATTTAATTAATATTTTGAAGGTTCTACATACTTTCTCTCTCCTGATTTTACCTTTTAAGTAAACTTTCTCCAAATTGGATAAAAATTCACCCAAAGGCTATATTTATTATGTAGATTACAAATCTAAGATTATTTTCCCCTTTTGGAGTCATTTATTATTTTTATTTATTAATTACACCTTTTAGGCAAATTTCTCTCTCCTAAATTACCATATTATTTCAAGGAAGTTCAAATTTAATGAAAATTGACATGTAAGCTTACTTTGATGTGTAAATTACGAATTTGAAGTTTATTATTTATTTTGAGTCTTTATTACATGGATTATTCCATTAGGCCCATTAACATCATTATACATCCAATTAAGTTATTTATCATCTTATTATCACCAATTGAATTATGTGACATATTATTTACATTATTCATGCATTGGATTATTAGGATCATCCTAACCTCAACCTTGTTTGAAAAATCACCAAAAGGTCAAAGTTCTAGGGTAGGGTTTAAGATTCGGTATGTTACAACACTCCACCCCTTAAAAAGGATTTCGTCCTCGAAATCTATAGATTCAAACATCAAAACTAACTACTCTCCACCCCTTAAAGGGTTCAACCTAACAAGTCAAACTAAACAACTTTTTAGAACTACCCACATCTCTTAGTTGTGAAATTTTTAGAGATTTATGTTTCTCATGTATCCAACTAAAAGCCACCATCTAGGGTTGAGATTTTAGGTCCTTGTGTCTCTAACCTATCAACCCTACATGAACATCCAAAAAGTCATAGGGTAGGTCAACTGTACCATTATAACATTCCTAGTCATAAAACTAAGGTTAGATTCTATTCAAACTATAGTTTCTCTTCATTGTGACTTAGTTCAAGAAAACTTCGATAAAATCCATAAAATTTTATACATATAGTTACATAATGAAAATACTTTTTTTTTCGATGAAAACTTTTGCGATGTAAAACCAACATATGCCGGCACAAAATCAATACGAAAACCAAGTCACAATATTTCCATATGAATACTTCCTCAACCTATTCTTGTCCTCAAACCAAACCTTATTGCACAAAAGATCATCATTGATAAATTCTAAGGTCAACATCTCACTTATAGCTATCTAGAAAAGTCAAGGGTTCATATGGGGAGACAAAATTGAAATAGTTGATTCCGACTACCATGGGCTCTGATACCATGCTGTAAAGAAGTGAAAACACCTCCTTACTAAAAATTTGAACAATAGAACCTCCAATCCAAACACACTCAAAAGGTGTGATGGAGTGAGTGTAAAATTTTCAAATCGTTATATAATGGTAATCAAAAGACCAATGTATAGCAGCGGAAGAAAATATTTGACTATTCAATTATAAAACAAAGGGTTACAAACTTAAACTTACATCACAAGGATCCATGTAGAGGAAATCTAAACCACCTCAAGATTGTCTCCAAGCTTCATCATTACAAACTAAGTCCAGGTCCACATGTCATGCATCCAAGTCTTTCACCTAGGGTTGGAAGCATACCCCAGCAAAAGAGAAACAAAAGGAACATCAGCAAAGGCTGGTATGTGCATACTAAAAAGAAAACTTTGAGCAATATAAGGAAATATAGGACATCAAGTGTAAAGGCTTCCCATGCAAGAGATAAGTATCACCCAAATGGGTATCAGGAGAAAAGATCATAACAAAAGGGATACTTGCCATAAAACAACATATAAAAGGATTGTGCCATAAATAAATCCACTACCATGGTGGTAAACAAAGCACAAGTAGGGCACACGCCCCACAATCAATATCCTGCATGCATGTGAGATAAACATATCACTAGAACAATATAAACACAATTGACGGCCAACCCCCATAAAGCTGAAGCCTGACAGAGAAAGGAATACTGCCAATCTCCCAAATATATATAAAAACATGGGCCAAGAATCACACATCTTGCCATGGGTACGAGGTTCCTTGCCGTCCCAAAAAGAGCAGGAAATAACACATCTGCTATAAACAAACCAATGCACTTACACTACTCTAGTGCTACTGAATCACATAGCATGTTTAATTTAGAGGCAAGTAGAGAAGTATAGTCAGAATTATCAATGTCGCCATCACACAATGGTCAACACAACATATAGCAAATCCACTTCAAATTGGCATATAACAACAAGTAAAATCCACATCACAGTGGGCATATAATTTCAAAAGTCCAACTTGCAACAAGGCAATAAGATTCCAAGAGAATATCTATGATCACAAGATCAATAACAATTAAAAGATACTTCACATGAAGCATGATTTCAAGAGAACAAGACAATGTGTAGGCTAATGTACAAAGGACCAAAAGAAAGAATAAAGATAGGCTATTGCTCAATATAGAAATAATATGGGATGCAAGCATACATAAGAGACAAGAATTGCTCAATTTAGAAATAATAGGAGATGCAATCATACTTTAAGAGAGATGAATAAGAAACTGCTCAATACAGAAATAATATGGGATGCAATCATACCTCAACATCAGATTCAAATGATCCACTGTCCAACTAGGTCCAAGCCTAGGCCTCCAAAACACCTATTTAGCATATATGTGAAATTAGGGTTAGGTTTCCATTAATATACAAAACCCTAAAAATCACCTTTTTATTAATATATGAATTAGGTTTCTAAAATGATGTCATATTTTATATTAGGTTATTAGGATTCCAAAACATATTTTATTATATTTTTCTGACTTATAAATTATTAGTTATGAATTTTAGAAGTTAATTCATTATTAATTAGATCCATTAAAATCACCTCTTTAAAACATTAGTTTCAGATGACAAAACCAACACCATAAGAAAGCTTGCATTTTTCTGAATCCAACGAGTATTTATTTATAATTTTTGGCCAAATAGATAATTAGTTATCAATTTTATAAAATCGACCAATAGAAATTAATCAAATTGCCAAATCAGCGAAGCAAGCAGAGAGAGGAGATAGCGGGGCCGACCTGTGACTTGGCCCAATAGGAAGTGGCCATGTCACCAATCAGCCTCCCGGTTGACCTCACCAAATAGAGAGTGAAAAGATGATATTGCCCTCAACCCAAAAATAAACCAAAGAAGAACAGGGAGGGGTAGGAACGAGAAATCAATAGGGCCATCTTCTTCCCTCTCGTGCCCCCCATGGTTGCGCGAAGCAGCTGTGCACCGGCTGTGTGGATTTGGGGGAAACAAGGGCGAGCGATCCCTGAACAAACCAACCAGTAGAGATCAAACTATAGACCTCGACGAACTCACCTTCAAACCAGATCGAAGAATGCCGACGCCAACTCCATGCATGGCAAGCCGCAAGGTCAGCACACAGGGGAAACTCGGCGGTGGTTGAATACGCAATAGACAATGAAATTAAAGTGATAGAAATCCTTCAAGCGTCCAAACGGAACAGGAGAAGGAGTCCTATATATATAGGGTTGGGCACAAAGGCCAGCGCAAGGTGGCCGCAAAAATCTAGAGCCACAAGAATTGGGCATTCCATTAATACTTGCCAAAACAGCACGAATAAAAGATCATTGTGTGCGGAATTATGTTTGGAATCCAAAGGCGAAGAAATTACCGAAAAAGACCAAG
This sequence comes from Alisma plantago-aquatica, assembly GCA_963693085.1. NCBI lineage: Eukaryota > Viridiplantae > Streptophyta > Magnoliopsida > Alismatales > Alismataceae > Alisma > Alisma plantago-aquatica. The sequence goes on from OY856415.1 coordinate 596,712,305, forward strand.
AATCGGCCGAGAAAATTGAGTTACAAAAAGCCTTGTCGGTGTGACACTGTTCACGCGGGAGCCGTCTCCTACCCGAGGTAGGAGACGCAATCCAGGCCGATAAATTGCGATCTGACGGTCCAGATCCAAGCGGAAATCAGAAAAATAAATAGAAACTGCGGGACACATTAAATACAATCTGATTAAAGTCATTTATTCAATTATTTAGTTTTTCTCTCTCCTGTTTTGAGGGTACAAACGAACTCCAAATTAGGTAAAATTTTGCACAGAGGTTAATTAAAGCATGTGGATTCCGAATATAAAATTAGATTTGCCTTTTAAAAACTTTTGATGTGCCTAATAAATCAATTAATATATTCTCTTTCCTCCTTTATTAATGGCTTTAGGATTATCCAAATTTGATGAAACTTGACCCACAAGTTATATTTAATGTGTTGAACACGAATTTGCCATCAATTTTACATATTGGAGTTGTTTGAATATTTAATTAATATTTTGAAGGTTCTACATACTTTCTCTCTCCTGATTTTACCTTTTAAGTAAACTTTCTCCAAATTGGATAAAAATTCACCCAAAGGCTATATTTATTATGTAGATTACAAATCTAAGATTATTTTTCCCTTTTGGAGTCATTTATTATTTTTATTTATTAATTACACCTTTTAGGAAAATTTCTCTCTCCTAAATGACCATATTATTTCAAGGTAGTTCAAATTTAATGAAAATTGACATGTAACTTATTTTGATGTGTAAATTACAAATTTGAAGTTTATTATTTATTTTGAGTCTTTATTACATGGATTATTCCATTAGGCCCATTAGAGGCCCATTAACATCATTATACATCCAATTAAGTTATTTATCATCTTATTATCACCAATTGAATTATGTGACATATTATTTACATTATTCATGCATTGGATTATTAGGATCATCCTAACCTCAACCTTGTTTGAAAAATCACCAAAAGGTCAAAGTTCTAGGGTAGGGTTTAAGATTCGGTATGTTACAACACTCCACCCCTTAAAAAGGATTTCGTCCTCGAAATCTATAGATTCAAACATCAAAACTAACTACTCTCCACCCCTTAAAGGGTTCAACCTAACAAGTCAAACTAAACAACTTTTTAGAACTACCCACATCTCTTAGTTGTGAAATTTTTAGAGATTTATGTTTCTCATGTATCCAACTAAAAGCCACCATCTAGGGTTGAGATTTTAGGTCCTTGTGTCTCTAACCTATCAACCCTACATGAACATCCAAAAAGTCATAGGGTAGGTCAACTGCACCATTATAACATTCCTAGTCATAAAACTAAGGTTAGATTCTATTCAAACTATAGTTTCTCTTCATTGTGACTTAGTTCAAGAAAACTTCGATAAAATCCATAAAATTTTATACATATAGTGACATAATGAAAATACTTTTTTTTCGATGAAAACTTTTGCGATGTAAAACCAACATATGCCGGCACAAAATCAATACGAAAACCAAGTCACAATATTTCCATATGAATACTTCCTCAACCTATTCTTGTCCTCAAACCAAACCTTATTGCACAAAAGATCATCATTGATAAATTCTAAGGTCAACATCTCACTTATAGCTATCTAGAAAAGTCAAGGGTTCATATGGGGAGATAAAATTGAAATAGTCGATTCCGACTACCATGGGCTCTGATACCATGCTGTAAAGAAGTGAAAACACCTCCTTACTAAAAATTTGAACAATAGAACCTCCAATCCAAACACACTCAAAAGGTGTGATGGAGTGAGTGTAAAATTTTCAAATCTTTATATAATGGTAATCAAAAGACCAATGTATAGCAGCGGAAGAAAATATTTGACTATTCAATTATAAAACAAAGGGTTACAAACTTAAACTTACATCACAAGGATCCATGTAGAGGAAATCTAAACCACCTCAAGATTGTCTCCAAGCTTCATCATCACAAACTAAGTCCAGGTCCAAATGTCATGCATCCAAGTCTTTCACCTAGGGTTGGAAGCATACCCCAACAAAAGAGAAACAAAAGGAACATCAGGAAAGGCTGGTATGTGCATACTAAAAAGAAAACTTTGAGCAATATAAGGAAATATAGGACATCAAGTGTAAAGGCTTCCCATGCAAGAGATAAGTATCACCCAAATGGGTATCAGGAGAAAAGATCATAACAAAAGGGATACTTGCCATAAAACAACATATAAAAGGATTGTGCCATAAATAAATCCACTACCATGGTGGTAAACAAAGCACAAGTAGGGCACATGCCCCACAATCAATATCCTGCATGCATGTGAGATAAACATATCACTAGAACAATATAAACACAATTGGCGGCCAACCCCCATAAAGCTGAAGCCTGATAGAGAAAGGAATACTGCCAATCTCCCAAATATATATAAAAACATGGGCCAAGAATCACACATCTTGCCCTGGGTACGAGGTTCCTTGCCGTCCCAAAAAGAGCGGGAAATAACACATCTGCTATAAACAAACCAATGCACTTACACTACTCTAGTGCTACTGAATCACATAGCATGTTTAATTTAGAGGCAAGTAAAGAAGTATAGTCAGAATTATCAATGTTGCCATCACACAATGGTCAACACAACATATAGCAAATCCACTTCAAAGTGGCATATAACAACAAGTAAAATCCACATCACAGTGGGCATATAATTTCAAAAGTCCAACTTGCAACAAGGCAATAAGATTCCAAGAGAATATCTATGATCACAAGATCAATAACAATTAAAAGATACTTCACATGAAGCATGATTTCAAGAGAACAAGACAATGTGTAGGCTAATGTACAAAGGACCAAAAGAAAGAATAAAGATAGGCTATTGCTCAATATAGAAATAATATGGAATGCAAGCATACATAAGAGACAAGAATTGCTCAATTTAGAAATAATAGGAGATGCAATCATACTTTAAGAGAGATGAATAAGAAATTGCTCAATACAGAAATAATATGGGATGCAATCATACCTCAACATCAGATTCAAATGATCCACTGTCCAACTAGGTCCAAGCCTAGGCCTCCAAAACACCTATTTAGCATATATGTGAAATTAGGGTTAGGTTTCCATTAATATACAAAACCCTAAAAATCACCTTTTTATTAATATATGAATTAGGTTTCTAAAATGATGTCATATTTTATATTAGTTTATTAGGATTCCAAAACATGTTTTATTATATTTTTCTGACTTATAAATTATTAGTTATGAATTTTAGAAGTTAATTCATTATTAATTAGATCCATTAAAATCACCTCTTTAAAACATTAGTTTCAGATGACAAAACCAACACCATAAGAAATCTTGCATTTTTATGAATCCAACAAGTATTTATTTGTAATTTTTGGCCAAATAGATAATTAGTTATCAATTTTATAAAATCGACCAATAGAAATTAATCAAATTGCCAAATCAGCGAAGCAAGCAGAGAGAGGAGATAGCGGGGCCGACCTGTGACTTGGCCCAATAGGAAGTGGCCATGTCACCAGTCAGCCTCCCAGTTGACCTCGCCAAATAGAGAGTGAAAAGATGATATTTCCCTCAACCCAAAAATAAACCAAAGAAGAACAGGGAGGGGTAGGAACGAGAAATCAATAGGGCCATCTTCTTCCCTCTCGTGCCCCCCCATGGCTGCGCGAAGCAGCTGTGCACCGGCTGTGTGGATTTGGGGGAAACAAGGGCGAGCGATCCCCGAACAAACCAACCAATAGAGATCAAACTATAGACCTCGACGAACTCACCTTCAAACCAGATCGAAGAATGCCGACGCCAACTCCATGCATGGCAAGCCGCAAGGTCAGCAAACAGGGGAAACTCGGCGGTGGTTGAATACGCAACAGACAATGAAATTAAAGCGATAGAAATCCTTCAAGCGTCCAAACGGAACAGGAGAAGGAGTCCTATATATATAGGGTTGGGCACAAAGGCCAGCGCAAGGTGGCCGCAAAAATCTAGAGCCACAAGAATTGGGCATTCTATTGATACTTTCCAAAACAGCACGAATGAAAGATCATTGTGTGCGGAATTATGTTTGGAATCCAAAGGCGAAGAAATTACCGAAAAAGACCAAGAATCGGCCGAGAAAATTGAGTTGCAAAAAGCCTTGTCGGCGTGACACTGTTCACGCGGGAGCCGTCTCCTACCCGAGGTAGGAGACGCAATCCAGTCCGATAAATTGCGATCTGACGGTCCAGATCCAAGCCGAAATCAGAAAATTAAATAGAAACTGCGGGACACATTAAATACAATCTGATTAAAGTCATTTATTCAATTATTTAGTTTTTCTCTCTCCTGTTTTGAGGGTACAAACGAACTCCAAATTAGGTAAAATTTTGCACAGAGGTTAATTAAAGCATGTGGATTCCGAATATAAAATTAGATTTGCCTTTTAAGAACTTTTAATGTGCCTAATAAATCAATTAATATATTCTCTTTCCTCCTTTATTAATGGCTTTAGGATTATCCAAATTTGATGAAACTTGACCCACAAGTTATATTTAATGTGTTGAACACGAATTTGCCATCAATTTTACATATTGGAGTTGTTGAATATTTAATTAATATTTTGAAGGTTCTACATACTTTCTCTCTCCTGATTTTACCTTTTAAGTAAACTTTCTCCAAATTGGATAAAAATTCACCCAAAGGCTATATTTATTATGTTGATTACAAATCTAAGATTATTTTCTCCTTTTGGAGTCATTTATTATTTTTATTTATTAATTACACCTTTTAGGAAAATTTCTCTCTCCTAAATTACCATATTATTTCAAGGTAGTTCAAATTTAATGAAAATTGACATGTAAACTTATTTTGATGTGTAAATTACGAATTTGAAGTTTATTATTTATTTTGAGTCTTTATTACATGGATTATTCCATTAGGCCCATAAGAGGCCCATTAACATCATTATACATCCAATTAAGTTATTTATCATCTTATTATCACCAATTGAATTATGTGACATATTATTTACATTATTCATGCATTGGATTATTAGGATCATCCTAACCTCAACCTTGTTTGAAAAATCACCAAAAGGTCAAAGTTCTAGGGTAGGGTTTAAGATTCGGTATGTTACAGTGGGTTATGAAATATCACATTCTACGGTCACAATGTGCGTCATGGAGACAGTTGCGATGTTGCATTGTGAGATATGGGTCGTGGCACCTCTCAAATGCATTTTTAGGGACTTGATGTGAGATAACATTTGTCTTGAAATGGCCCATGAAATCTCCCAAATGCATTTGAAGGGACATGTTGTGAAAGGACACTGTCATGATATGGGTCATGGCACCTCCCAAATACATTTTTAGAGACTTGATGTGAGATAACATTTGTCTTGAAATGGGCCTTGACACCTCCCAAATGCATTTTTATGGTCTTGTTGTGAGAGGACGTTGTCATGATATGGGTTGTTGGGTCTTGTTTTGGTCAAGACTATCATTTATCTTGTGTTTTGGGTCGAGAAAGATGTGCACCATGTGTGTTTGAGGTCGAGATAGTTGGTGTTGTTTTGGTTGGCCTTATTTCAATCATGATGGTACATTATGCTTCTGGACGTGACACTTCATTTTGGTCTGGTCACGTCACTATGTTTTATGTAGTCGCGATGTCATGCTGTGAGGGTGGGTTGTGAAGCCTATGTGTAACGGATGTCTCCCCCTTCCCCAAGGTCCGGAGGTCGCAGGAAACCAACGCCCTGCCTCCGCCACTCTTCCCCATGCCCAGCAAGACCTCGACACATGGCTGAGACATACGATCTCAAGAGTACCAGTTCCACGATCTGCAGCGAGGTTACAGACCTCTTGCAGGTATTGTGCAAAGGTTAGAGCAAGAAGATGATGGCGGAGCTTCCTTAGGTCATTGTGGGAGCATCATGCCCCCACTGCAACCCCTTCATGACTCCCTGCTGCTCCTGAGATAGTGCTTTTCTCTAAGGTTAGGGTTTGAAAGAAGAAGAAGAAGAAGGAGAATAGAGAGGACTATGTGGGACCTCTCTTCCCTTCGAACTAGGGGCTCTACCCTTTATATAGGGGTGGACATCCACGCCCTAAGATGACCATCTAAGAGTTAAAGAGTTCTTTTCCCAATAGGAACCCAAGTTTCCTTCATTAGGAAGCAAGCTTCTCTCTCCTAACTATCTCTTTAATATTCTTTATTTCATGGATAATTAGAAATATGAAAATTATCTCTTTCATTATCTCTATCCTTATTTGTTCAAATATCATTAATAGGAGAAATTACATTTCTCACCAAAAGGACCCAAAAATTTGGGGTTGTAACAATTGGCCTTGTTGCAGTCATGATGGTCCATTCTGCTTCTGGACGTGACACTTCATTTTGGTCTGGTCATGACACTGCGTTTTTCGCGGTCATGACATTGTGTTGTGAGGGTGGGTCGCGATGATGTGTTGTGGGTTGGTCGCGAAGCCTATGTGTAACACTAGTCGTGATGCCTTGCTTTAATAATGTTCTATCACGGTCATGACGTACATCGTGGAGACAATTGTGGTGTTGTGTTGTGAGATATGGGCCGTGAGACCTCGCAAAGGCATTTTTAGGGACTTGATGTGAGATAACATTTGTCTTTAAATGGGCCCTGACACCTCCCAAATGCATTTGAAGGTACATGTTGTGAAAGGACACTATCATGATATGGGTCGTGGCACCTCCCAAATGCATCTTTAGGGACTTGATGTGAGATAACATTTGTCTTGAAATGGACCCTGACGCCTCCCAAATGCATTTTCATGGACTTGTTGTGAGAGGACATTGTCATGATATGGGATCTTACACCTCCCAAATGCATTTTTTAGTCCTTTTGGATATCTTTCTCTCATCCATCTCGCCCATGTTGTAATGCCTTCTTGGTAGCAGATAATTCTCCGCATGGTCCCCCACTTTACTATATCTCTGGGTGTTTTCATCCCCAAACCACCTTCTTCTTTTGGAAGCGCCATTCTTGAGTACTTCATTGGATGGTGTGCACTTACCCATAAGAAATTAGCCATCTTCATCTCCATTTTGTCCATGGCTGAGCCGGGGATCTCACCTTGTTGAACCCAGAAAATAAGTAGCCCCTCAATAGCAGCTCGTATCAGTGTAGTCCTCCCTACCATGGATGTCTTCTGTGTTGGCCATCTATTAATCATTTCCTCCAGTCTATCAATGTAATCTGCAAAATCCTTCACATATAAGTGGCTAAGGGATTCGGGTTGTGATGATATACATTGGGGAACGAAGCGGTACATAAGTAGGGGTTGGGGTTTGATGTGGAAGTAGGGGATAAGTAATCACACACATAATTAGAATGGTTTTAAATTATGTTTAGCCTGATTTTCAATCAAATAATTTGACTAAAGAAGTCAGTTGATTGAATCACAAATTAACAATTCATTATATCGATTGATTGTCAATCGGTTGACTAGTTGATCACTTAGGAAATTAGGAAATAAGCTAAAGTTCATAATCCCTGGACCAAGTTGGATTTGATGCTTTCTTCGATAAGTACGTCTTATGTTGGTGATGACATACGGATTGCAATCTTAACTTCTTATGAAGTGGCAAAGTTATTCAAAGAGTTTAGTTGTACATCCCTCATCCTCATATCTAAACTTAGGGAACCTTCCGTTTTTAGGGTTTGAAGACCAATTTGCATTATGCAAGTTAATTATAAATTCATCTATAAATTTCTAACTTGCCATATCAATCCTCCTTGATGCAATTCCTCTCACTCATCATGAGAGAGAACTCACATAATGAGGGTCTACGCTCACCCTAATGCAATTTTGACATATGATGACATATATCATTCATATTGTGAAGTCACAAAGTGGTTGACTTATATACACCACATCATATGCAAATTTCCAACACTGCCAAAATAATTAAAATATATATTTTGTACTGACAAAATTTAAGTATGCAATCATTTGTTTGAAGGTCAAACCATGTGGAGTTCACTAATTTAGATATGTAAATTTGGCAATCCTAGTGTTAGAGGTTGTTTGGCTTGTCAAGGACCCAAGTGTAAAGCTTGAAATGGTAGGCAAAGTGATTTTCCCCTATCACACTATCGGTCCTTGAGAACAGGGATCTAAATATAATATAGTGAAAGTAAGCTGAGGGCACACAAATGTTTCAAGCAAACCCCCGGGTCTTCATTCAGTTAATCCCACACTTCCCCTTATTCCCCCACCCAGGCACACCAATTGCTCCTCTCTCTCCCTCCCTCGATTCCTCACATTCCAACCCTACCCCCTCAGCTGGTCTCCCGCTCGCTTTCATTCCCACACGCGGGATGCGCAGTCTGGAAAACCCACACCAAACCCATCCACTCCATCCTGAAAACTACATGTGTAGATCGTCGAGGATGTCCCTGGGAGGCCCGACGCACCTTGGGGTCAGGCATGATGCATCTTTCAACCCCAGGACTAGAATCTCTCATTGTCTCTGGAGCTTGAAACTAGCAGCGGCGGCACATCCTCCCATGTAAGCTATCACCTTTCTCTTTCTTTTCACCCTTCACGGTATCTCTGATTCCTTTTCCCTATGTCTTGATATATTATAGTCCATTAGTTTCTTTGTAACCTTGTGGTGTTGCTGACGTAGACAACATGCTCGACGATATGCCTTTCAGTGTTGATATTTCCTTGCATCACAGATACTATGATTGGCTCCTACGAAAAGCCTTTCTAGGTTCCAAGTAGTCTCTTACATACTAGATGCATTTGGGAGGTGGCGTCAGCCAACTAATCAGATCGCCAAAAGTACAGTCCAACTTTGAGCATTCAATACAATGAGAATTCATGGGGGAGCTAGAGGTTGGTCGACGATGGAGGGGTAAAGCAGGACAGTAGGAGGCCACCCCTCAAGCCAAGTGTAAGATCTTGCACACAAGGTAAAGTAACAAAAATGACACATTGACTAACACACACCCTTCAGTAGTTATGAATTCATTTTAAATTCACTATTCAGCACTATGTTCACCCTCTTTATTTAAATTTGAGGGTTCGTCAAAATGCTACTCTATTATTCACCTTTTTGCATACCCTCCACACCTATAAGAACTGGCCTAGGCATTCTGTTAGATACGAAGACTGTACTAGAGTGGCTATGACTACAATTTCATGACTTCTCTGACTAGTACTGATTCTCAATAGTCCAAAACAAAGATGGATGGAGTCTTAGAGTGAAAGCTGCACACGTCAGATTGAATTTGAGGTAATATGCTCCTTACTTCTTGATATGTGATAATATCTCTTCCTATATATACAATGGATTTTCTTTTACTCTAAGCTATATCTTATTTCTCATGTCTGTTTCAGTTCGAATTTATGAGCTGTGTGCCCTTTAATCAATTAATGATAGTCTTTCTACATACAATATTGGGTAGTATCATGTATATAATCAATCTATATAGTAATATATTCAATCAATTTCAATTTAGTTTGACTTTCAAACATCTTATTCTTGTAGAAGAATGATAGATTAGGATGGAGGGACACTGAAGATGAACTGTCAAAGAATGATAATGCCATATAGTAAGTGTTAGTTACTCCAAAATATTTTTTTAGACTATGTGATTTATCTTTAATGTATTAAATTGATTGAGATGGTGGCATGTGAGCATATGGATGAATACATTAATTCCTAGTGTAGATCCATGTAATAGATTATTTCCTATTTTCTCTATAGTATTTATAAAGGCTAGATTCAATTTTCTAGAGGGCTTCATAAGAATGCATAACTTCTAATTTATTCCATTTTTATCATGTTGTTAATAAAATAAAAACAAAATTACATAAGGTAGACATCGGATGATAATTGTGCCCCTAAACACTCATTGGGATAGAAATAATTTGACTCGACTTACAATGAATAGAGGAAGAAACTCTTCAAAATAGAATTAAATTGTAAATATACAATGATGTATCCTTGTACAATATAACTTCAGTTGAACGAAAGAGGGAACACTAGTTGTTTAGGATGTTCTAGGTAGCGAAAAACAACCTAGTTTCCTCATGGTCTCACATCATTTGGTGTGAAGTGCTTTAAATAATATGTCTAATTGTCAAATGCTTAAAAATATAAACTAAGTAAAGAAGCGTGTGCAGTTGAGATCCCTCATTAGGATCTAGTAACCCACAATGGAGTGAGCAAGGACATTGATTGTGGCCCATAGGTTGTGCCTCTCTATCGATGAGTGTAGCCATACACAATAGTGATGCACATCCGTTATCTGACGTGTTAATGCATGTAGTTGGATGGTTTGTGGAGTAGAGTTGATGACGTGCACACACCATGCCCTAGTGTCGTAAGCTTGTCATACCTGCCACCTCTGACCTCTTCATGGTTAGAAAAAGAAGTCCAACCATTGGGGAAGAGTGGTGATCTTACAGGGAGAGGTTGTTGCAGTCTTTGTTTTAGTGAGGATGGCCATCAAAGTAGCTATGAGCGAACTACTCTTCAGATTTTCCTTTGGCAATACAGGGTGGCACCGCCTTGGGTGTTCAATGCGAGAAGGGTCATTGGACAACCTTGTCAGTGCACTACTTGAATGTGTGCCTCTTGTGTCTCCACAGGTGACTGGGATCTGTGTTCTTCTTATGGGGTTCCTTCATTGGCATGTGAGGGTCATTGGTCCTGATCAACCATGTCTCCCATACAAATATGCACAAGTAGAGCAACATCATTGGTTGTGTATGGTTGACTTGGTGCTTGTGTTTATTGGCGCACCTCCTTCATTGTCCTTTGGCATCTTTTTAGGTTGGCAACATTGTTTATGGGAGGGCAAGGACAAGTGTCTTGCAGAACTCTTATGTAGAGAGCTAATCAAAGGAAATGAAACTGTCATCCATCAGTGTAGGTGAGTCTAACATGCTCACCCTAGTATTTCCTCGCATTAGAGGGGAAGAGGTAAGATCAAAGATGGATGCTTCAATGGAAGGGGTGTGTACTAGAATAGTCATGGTATACTTACTATGGGTGGACCCAAGATGTAAATTCAATATTGACAAAAGGAATGAGGGGGCGTATGCACATTCCAATCCCCCCTATTATATGAGCGGACATCAACATCATCATAAAGGGATAAGTATCTGTCCTACAAATCCCTACCCTCATTGAAAGGTCCTAGCTTTTTATATATATAGAATTAATGTCCTTAGAAGGGATTTCAATAATGCATACCCATTTAGTCGTGAAGAATATGTAAGGAATGCCATCTAAATTTAAGTGACATTGTGACACCGCAAACACGTCCCATGCCTAACTAAAGACTTTACTCCAAGAGTAAAGATCTGGTCCCCATGGATACATTGAGGTCTTGCCCCCACAATATTCATCGTGCTAGGTATGTGGATTGTCGAACTGGCCATGGAGCCCACATGCATTGTAAATGCATGAAAATGGGAAGGCGTGTCTGGAATTGTTGGGGCTGGTACAAGGTTAGTACGCAAAATGCCAACCATGATCTGCTTAGTTACCTACAACGTGGCTGTTCGAGGTCCGATTGTTACTCCTTCAATGCGACCATCGGATTAAATAGCACAAACTCCACCATCACTCTCAAAACCAATGTTGATGTTGAAGTATTATAGTATAACCAGACACAAATAACAATAATGAAAATCCATAAAAATAGTTAATGGGCTCAAATAAAAATAAAGTGGCCTCCCACCATGCTTGTGGGTCGTCCAGGCGGGCTAGGCAGCCGCCTAGCCACCCACTTGGTCCAGGCAGGCACCCAAAACTTTCTTGTTAAGCAGGTGGTTGGGCGACCTTTCCTCTGACGACTGACCGGCCTAAATCACGCGTCCTAAAATTGGAGGTGGGTTTGAGGTAGTTGAGCTTTTACATTTATAAACCCGAATCCTTCTAGGCCCCCGCAACTTTGTTTACAGGGTCAAAGTAGACATACGGGGTCGAACACAGGGACAAGGGGGCAGTGTTGAGAACACGGAATCGACACGCTACACTCCGGCAGGTATATAAAGAGATAAACTCACAAGAAAGGAAGCAGTAAGATGTCACGAAATAAACAAAGAAAATTATCTCCAAGTGGAGTTACAAGAAAGATTTAAGATTTTAGTCATTTAGCAGTTTTTAGGGGTTTTCATGCAACAGAGACAGAAAGATACTGCTTGAGCTAAAGCGAGGTACGAAGGATAAAACTGCGATAAAACAAGCGGCGGTAGAACCAGTCCTGTACCCCTCCTCTCGAAGCGGGTACCTCTAACAAGGCATCAGCGCCCCTCTCAATGTCACTGGACTAAAATTAGAGTGGAAAGGTCACTAAAGCAACTCCGTTCCAGGCACTCTCGTACTCCAGAATCGGACCAAACACTAGAGCCACAACACAACTCTTGAAGTTGTTGCGACGGGAAAACACGATTCGTTAGCTAAGCAAAACGTGATCCAAACATGCAAGCTAGAGTTCGGATATCATACATAGCAGTCATCCAACATTGTGCACCAAGCATAGAGCAGCAAGTAATTAAGCATCTTCTATTTCCATAAACAAATAAAGGGTCTTAATTACAATGCGTAAGTAAGAAATTAAATGACAGAAAGTAAAGATAGGTATCGCCTCCTTGATGTAGAAGGACGATAGGATGCAGTAGCTCTCCTGCCCGATATCGGTCAGAGGCCTAGCCCGATACAGAGGTGTCGGGCGGCACACCCTCTTGGGCGGCACGCACCGGCTGTCGACTGTATCACTCAAGGACCCTGTCGATATGCTCATGTCGGGCGGCACACCCTCTCGGGAGGCACGCTCGACAAGCTAAGCATATCGGTTTGATATCGTGTCGGGCTGAGAGCTACGCATTGTTGTTGTCGGGCACTTGCGTCGCTCATCTACGTCGGTTGATATCGGCCCGCAGTGTCGCCCGGGACGGTCCTAAGTGAACTGTCCCCTCCCTCTCGGGATGAGGAGAAGCTCACCTAGTGTCGCCCGAGACAAGCACTGGGGCATGACACGTATGCTCTCGTAGTCTCCTCGGAAGATGGCTCAACTCCCAACTGTCCGATTTCTAGAACTCCGAATTTCGAACTATGGACTGTCTTTTCGGCTCTCTGTAGCTGCTATTTATAGTCAGCTGGTTGGGGAGAAGACATGGTGCTCGAAGCGCCATGTGGCTCCCTTATGCGCCAGTCGTTGGACGGGCCGATACAGAGGTGTCGCTCGACGTAGATGGTGTCGGCTATTGGTCGTGATGGGCAGCCTGCCGGTGGGTGGCTATGTCGCCCGAAAAGCTGGGTTGTTGGGGCGGGCCGAGCTCCCTATCGGGTAGGAGGAGTGTCGTCCGTCAGCTTCTTCTCACGCGGCCCCTTTCTTTGTCGAGTGTCTTTGTGTCGCCCAGCCCTGTCAGGCAGGGGTTGTATCGGTCGTCAGGGAGGCCGAGACAGACTTGGACTTATTCGTGGGCCGGAGCAGCCTTATTGCCAAAAAATGAGGAAAACTCTACAAAAGATAGGAAAATTTGGATTAAGAGCATTGCTTGGACAATTATTGCGAAAGTGCATATAAAAGAGAGGAAAATAGCAGAAAAGGGCAGTTTTGATAACAGAAAAACAGTCTAAAATATCACAAAATTTGGTGTTATCAACTCTCCCAAACTTAGCATTTTGATTGTCCTCAATCAATATTTAAACTATATTTTGTGATGCTTCTTCTTGTTTGGGAAAGCTTCTTGTTCAAAAAGTTAAACAAAGATCGTAATGCCTTAAAGATAATGTTGTCTCAATACGAACAAAAGACTTAGTTTTCCCTACCTTATTGTTAAGTAAGATTTTTCTCTACAGCTTCGGCGAGACTTAGTTGTATGATTCCGAAGTTAGCTTACACACCAAACAACTTTATTTTTGGGGCAGAAAGTTGTGTACAGGGCAAGCTAAGGCTTTTTGGGTTTTTCATTCTTGTCTCCCATCAGTCCATCCAGGTAAGGGTCTGTTAACGGGCAAGTGGTCCCTGCAGTCCAAGCCAGTTGGCTTTAGAGCAGTGATTTCACATCCTACTTACCACTGCCCCAGATCTACCATGCCTAAAGATGGGTACTTTTGGAAAAACAAGTGGTGTATATATATATATTTTTCTTTTTCTTTTATTGGGCACAACTCTCATGCTTTTATTCACGCTCATGAGGCTTTTCTCTCTTTTTGGGATTTTTGTTGGGTAAGGGGGAACAAAAGAGATTCCTGTTGTTTGGGCAGCTTTTTCCTTCTCCATACTTGTCTCTTAGTTGTTTGCGAGATTATATATTTTGTTGAAAATTTTTGACATGGCAAAACATATTCTTTTGTTCGTTTGAAGCAGCATTATCAAAAAGATATAACATAACTTGTAACTCGTTCAGTACAAAGAAAATAAACTTTGCAAGAAGTCGCATCAGGTTTTTATTATTATTACAACAACTTTGTACATATGCATGGGGACAGAAATAAGCAAAATTTTCAAAATTTTCAAAAAACGTTTTGGTATAAACATATATATGTACACGTGATATAGGAAAGAACAAAAGGATAAAGAACAAAAGCATAAGGAATTTAAGTCAGAGAGATCAGAAGATTTTTGTACCTCCCTCACTGGTACATGGTACCCCCCCCCAAACTTACTCCACACTCTGTCCCCAGAGTTGTGAAGTAGATAAGGTGAGGTAATGTTTAATCTAGTGAGGTTGCGCCTACATTAGATAGGAGTTCCCACACGTATTCTCCTCGTTTGCTGTGATATCCTGTGTGGTGGAGCTGGTCAGGCGTCGCTTCACTTGCCATCCATTCCAGGACGAAGATGTCGCAGTCGTTGGATAAAGGAATTTGCTGTGGACTGCGGTAGCAGAACTGGAGGTCGTGCCATTTGCCTCCCTGTATATCCAGGAATGGTTCAATCATCTTTGACACTTCGTCATAATATTTTCGAACTAAGCATTCGACGGGTGTCAGAGGTTCTGATGTACACGGCACGGGATGGTTCTTGTTGTTGTCTGAGCTGTTGTATAAAAATGCATGCTCGTTGCCGAGTATACATCGCTAGGAGCGTCTAATGATTGTTATGCATAATAGGCAGGAAGATAGTGCTTGTGATGCCGTCCTTCAATTCTTGCAGGAACATCTTCTTTGCTCCTGTTTCGTCGGCGAGGCAGATATCGTTCAAAAGCAAAGGATGGGCTATATATGCATATTCTAGCTGTGGCTGTATAAATTGTATGTAAGCGGATGAAACTGTTACAGTCAAGCACCCTCCTTCCTTCACCATGTCCCTTAGCTCATCTGCCAGGACTATGATATCTCCTGTCTGAAAAGCAACATCTGATGGGGTTGAGTCAGCAAGCTTCTTCTGGATGATGTTGACCTGCTCCTGTGTGAGGGTTGAACATGAAAAGCGGTCGAAATTTTTGATCTGCCCTTCAGAAGCTTCGGGCAAAGCAGTGTCTTCCTCCCCATGCACTTTCTTCAGAATAGCTAGCTGCTTGCCCGCCCCATGAATTTCGGTTGCTATCTCTTCTTCTTTTTCTTCTGGGCTGCTGGATTGAGAAGAATCTTCCTCTATATCACTGTCCAGTAGCTGCTCTGGCATACCTGCGTCCCGGAAATAGCGCTTGTCCTTGATTAGGAGCATGGCGTAGACGCCCCTGCGCTGATAGAAAGACATGCCTCTGAGGAATCCTAAGTTTCTGATTGAATTGAGCGCTTTAATGGCACCCAACACGGCGATAGCGTTGTTTCCGCTCCCCTCTTCTGCCTGTTCGGGGAGGTCTTTGATAGCAAAGAAGTTCCAAGGTCCTTGAAGACGTTGGATTCCTTGCTTTAAACCTCGTAGCAGGCGTATTGGCGGGCGTTTCAACTGTCCGTCCTCCGGGCGGCAGAAAATACCCCCGGAGCATGGTACTTCATCCTTGTTGCAACACAGCAGTTGGACTTTGCGGTTTCTGATGTCCACCACACAGAGGAACCACACGTTGCGATGC
This sequence comes from Alisma plantago-aquatica, assembly GCA_963693085.1. Taxonomy (NCBI): domain Eukaryota; kingdom Viridiplantae; phylum Streptophyta; class Magnoliopsida; order Alismatales; family Alismataceae; genus Alisma; species Alisma plantago-aquatica. The sequence continues at coordinate 596,728,304 of OY856415.1, forward strand.
TTGTATGGGGCCAACACCAGATTTGGTCTATGCTCTTCAATGTATTGTAGCATGTCGACCACCGCACGGGAGTTTAGATCTCCCTTCATCAGCCTTCTTGCCAAGGTCGGGGTGGCTGTGTATATTTGTCTCTGACCTGTCCTGCTGTCAATCTTCTCTATTATAGCATTCTCCAGGACCCTGAACACTCGTTTTCCGACGACAGCCGGCGTGCGGAACATCTTCCGAAGATCTCCTTGTCGTAGGGAGAGGTAGCAGTCACTCCAGACGACGTCTTCTTCATTGGCCTGCGACCTGAAGACCTTATTCAGCAGCTTCTGGTCTCTGATCGTCAGGTTTCCGACGGCTCTTCTATCGAAGTCGGCCATCTCGAAGGAGGGTATCTCGGACGGCTCGTGGAATTTATCCGCAAACGAGCACTTTCCTCGGGGTGGATGTCTGTTATTCACTGTGTAGACATCCCCTAACTCTCTCTCAAACTCATCAGATGAGTCTCCCCCGATGTTGATGTCTACGTCATCATCTTCAACTTCATTCAGGGGGATGAAGATGTTGGCATCTCCCAAACCCAAAGAGCTCTCATGTCTGCTGAGAGACCCTTCGGCAGATCCTTGTTGTGTCCCGTCCTCGGGCGTTGATGATCGCCCACTAGAGGAGGAGGATGGGGACGCCGTTCCCGAGGGGGAACCTGAAGGAGAGGGACTAGGGCTCCGGCTGGGAGGTGACGGTGACCGTCTCGGCTTCCTTCGGCGCAGATGGTCATCACTTCTGTCCATCCTCTCCTCGAGCCTGTCAAGCCGTTGGAGAACTTGCTGCATTGTTGCATTTAAGGCCTCTAGTCCGCCGGGTATGCTTGCTAGAGCCAGCAGCTCACTCTCTTGGTTGTTCAGCCTGACCTCGTGGTTGTCCTGCTTGTCTTGAAAAGATGCAAGTTTGCGGGTCAGGGAAGTATAAGTAGCAGAGTTGATGGTTGTTACCTCCCGTAGATCATCGAGTTCGTTTCTGAGCATCTTTCCAAGTGACGGAGGGGGTTCGGTGGATCTCCCTTTCGTCCTCGCGATATCTAGCCCACGTGAAAGTCCACCCGGAGAGGTAGAATCTATGAAAATCATTCGCGAACCAGATGTCGCCAGTCGGGGAGTCGGCGCCTTTTCAGGTGTTGCCGCCTTACCTTCTCTTCTGATTGGGGATGGTCGTGGTGAGGGCAGACCTTGCGCCACCTATGCACTGTCGGCGATCTCCTCCACTACTGCAGGCGGGGACTTTGGCGGCAGGGATGATGTTCTTTTGAGTTCCCTCATGATCTCTTCGAACACCACGTTGTCGTTGCCCCTCTGAAGCTCCTCTCCCGCCTCTGTAGTTTTAGAAACACGGATGGGAACTGCGGCCGTCTCTTCCGTGACATTTCCCAAAGTTTCCGTCCCGGTGACCTCAACAATCACCGGCTCTTTCTCAGCCACCACTGTCGTTGTTGGTGTGGTGGCTGGTATGGTCAGAGCGACGACAGCTTGATCAGCAGTTATCGCCGGCATTTCTGGGGTTGGCCTTTCTGTGGCCCTGATTGTGGTGGCGGTAGTCGTATTATTAGCTATAGCTTCGATCTCGGCGGTGGTGAAGACCAACTTCTCCTTGTCGTAGTTGGCGCAGCGAGGAAGGGGAAGGAGTATGTCCGTCCTTGAAAACTTGTAGAAGAAACTTCCCCTCTCCTTCCTGATGATGTTGGTCCTCATCAGATATTTGGTGTCAAACACCTCATCGTCTTGCGTTCTAGTATGGTTGCACGGCTCGAACGGGTACCTGAGTCCTGCTGCAATGAGGTTGATAATGCTGCCCATGCAGTACTCCTTAGTGGCCTCCTTTATTGGATGCAACCTGTTCAGCAAGAACCGACCGAGATTGATCACTCGGCCCTCCATAATATGCCACATGACGTGGAGCTCCTCCGTGTAGATGCTGCTAGATTCGTTCTTGCTGAACAGCAAGCATGCCACCAGCTTGTGCACGATCCTCCAGAAGCAGGAGTGCACTGCCACAACCTTTGCTCCCAGCTTGAACGAAGACTCGCCGGTAAGCCTCCCCCAAAACTCCACAAGATTGAACCCGTGTTCCTCAGTGATCCTTTCACCGTTGTACATCCGATTCTTTTCTTCCTCGTTGGAAGAGAAGATCTCGTTTAAGAGCTTCTCGGAGATGGCGTGCTCTGAATTGTATAGCTCGGCCTGTAGTCTGTCTGGCCCGCTGGATTTTTCTTTCTCCATTGCCGAATTCCTCACCTGGAGGAGAGAGGACATGAACTCCATGGTCAGCTTGGTGTACGAAGAAGTCCGGCTGAAGCAGATCTTCTTTAGTCCTGCCGCCGCAAGGACGCTCTTCAGCCTTTTCACGATCCCAAGCTCATCAAATGAGGCTCTATGGCAGAACCTGCTTGGCTTGTACATCTTGGGTACCAACTCAGCATAGCGGCGAGCATGCCCGTCGTCTCTTGGCTCGAAACTCCCCGAAAAGGATTCCGGGAGTTCTGCTGCTGGTGTTGGTGCTGCTGCAAGTGGTGTTGGTGCTGGTACTGGAGTCGCAGCTCCTCCAACCCTTGCCTTCTTCCTTGTCCCCGATGTCCCAGTCTGTCCTGGGTTCGGGCGCTTGGGTCTGGCAGCCTGCCTTTCAGCATTAGTCTTAGGATAGACCCTCCTACCTTGCTCGTCGACTGGGACATCGGTCATCTTAATGTGGGCCATCTCTGTAAGTCAACAAAAGAGATATCTTGATTAATTATGTTGGCCCTTAGAAGAAATATAATAAAGAATAAATGTGTGACTCTATATTATCCTGTACAAAAACTGCCTGACACTCCTGTATCGGGCGACACACTGGTTTTAGCAGCGAAGCCCTGTGCCCGATACAAGAGATTGGTATCGTTCGATACATCGAAAGATTCAATCGCGTGATAAAGATAGGCGTGACGGGCGATACGAGGGCGATAAGACGAGGTGCCCGATACATTTTTTTTAAAAGAAAAACCGTGTGTCGTCCGATAACAAAAACAGGTGATGTGATGCAACATTGGGCGACACAGCTATCGCCCGACATTGGGCGACGTGAATCAAAGATACTCCGCACGACACCCATATCGGGCGACACCACTGCCCAACGAAGGAAACTTGAGACTGATACCTACTTGTAACAAGAAAAGAAGTGTGTCGGCCGACACGATCTGTCGGGCTATACCTCGTTGTGATCTGGGCTATCAGGCGACACAAGAGAAGTGCAGTCTCGTGCGACACGGGAGCAGAAGCACAAGTTCTCTCGCTCGACACGGGAGAGTAAAAACAACAAGGTAAGGAACCCGACACGGTAAAACTTGCTTTCCTTATATAGCGGCTAAACAGTAAAACCCGGGCGCCCGTCGACCGTCAGTCCAATGCGTAAGCCGGTAAGCCCAACCGTCGGCACGACTGTTGCGCTCCACGAAGCCCCACCGCCTGATAAGGATGCACTCAAGCGCTGGTTGGAGTCCCCCCCCCCGTGAATCGTGAAAACAAAACGGGTTAAGCTGCGGATGATGAGTAAAACATCATTGGCCTAGGACTAAGCTCTTGGCCTCAGATAGTATTACCCATCCCAATTTAATAAAACTAAGGCGGTGGCCCACAAAACATAAGAGTCAGTGCATGTGGCGCATGCACTGCCTCAGGCCTTATTACATACAAAATGTTTGTAATGTTTGTTCTGTAGGAAAGTAAATTGAAATCCTATTCTAAGAAATAAAATAAAGCTCGGGTTGCCTCCCGAGAAGCGCTACAGTTATCGTCTCCAGCTTGACGGCTCCAGTTCTTTATCTGCCAGCTTCGTCCTTTCCTGGCAACTCGATCTCAGCCCTCTATCTGTCACAGTCCCTGTCTCTTTGCAGGTTCGGTGTTTGACGGTATCTTTCCTGAGGGGTTCTTCATCAGTTCGGCCATTTGAGCTAATTGTTGGTCAATCTGGCGTTGATGCGTCTGCATATCCGCCAGCTGGACCTGCAGTGAGTTCAACACCCCCGAATTTGACAGCGCACTCTGTGCCAACTGGTTGTTGATAGTGTCCTGCTTTTTCGCAAAATCAAACAACTATCCCACCACATCTGCTCGGTTCAAAGCCTGGTTCTATCCTTGTTCTTTAGTTGATCCCTGGTACTTGCCTTGACCTTGGGAATTACCTTTGTTCTGCTGGAAGGGGGCATTTCTAGCATACTGACCGGTTCCTCCCCTCTTTTCGAAAGCTTGGGGTGACTTGGTGGAGTTGTGCAGCTGATGAGAATTTTTAGCTGCATCCTTGTTCCCATAGTTGAAGCCAGGGTGGTCCGGTCTTCTGAAGTTTACAAAAGAGACATTTTCAGTCTCTTTTGCCTCGGACTCGGTATCGCTTGATGCTTCTGGCCGGGTGTAGATGCAGTTATCTACCCCATTGCCACCTTCTCCGCATGTTACACATTTCATTACTTTTTCTACCTACTTCTTCCCCTTACCACCAGCTTCTCGCAACTGTTTTACATCCGTAGCAATCCTCTAGATCTGCGAGGTGATTGCCTCCAGTGCCTTAGACTCAAGGGTGGACCCTTCTCCTACCTTCTTTATCTGTCCTCTATCAGACCGGTCGAACTCAGCACCTGCCATCAATTCGGCCATATTCTTGATAATCTTTTCGGACTTCTTCGCCTTCTTCCCCAGGAAGTCACTGCCCGCGGCCGCGTTCAGCGACACCCTATCTTCAGGAGTCAAGCCATTATAGAAGGTGGTGATGAGGAAGCCCTTCTTATAATTGTGATGGGGGCAATCCCTCAGATACTCCTGGAACCGCTCCCAGGCGTCGTGGAGGCTTTCATTCGGCTTTTGCATGAAGGATGTTATCTTCTGCCGATTCCTGACTGTTCTTTCGGTGGGGTAGAACTTGTTTACAAATGCATCGGCCAAAGCTCCCCATCCATTCAAAGACGGTGGGGTAACCCAAGATACCAAGACAGGGCCTTATCTTCTAGGGAGAAGATGAAGCCCTTATAGTATATCACCTCCAGGGGAACACCTCTCATCTTAATCGTGTCACAGATATTCTTAAGAGCATCCAGGTGATGATAGGGATTGTCATTCTTGGAGCTCCCTCTAAAACTCTTATTTTGGATCATAGAAATGACAGAAGGCTTAAGCTCGAAGTTGGCCGCATTGAACCGCGGAGTGACGACAGGACACCTGGAGTTGTTGGCTTTTGAGGATGCCAACTCCCTAAGCGTCTTTTCCTCCTCTTTCGAGTCGTCACTGTCACTCTCTCCCCGGCGTTGTTCCTGATCGTTCTGGTTTCTTCTTTGCCTCTGACGGTGACGGCGTCTGTGTCGGTGATGGCCCTCTTCATACTCCCCTGAGTCTGGATCTTCTTGTTGATGGTCACCGTTATACCTATCGTTTTCTTCAGGCGGGGGCGAATCAGGCCTCCTCCCTTGGCGTTCGCCTTCAGAATGGGGTGGCTCAATGCGAGGTGGCATGACGGTTGGAGTTGGTGCTCAGTGGAACAGATCACCGTTCTTTCGAGTACCTATTAGTGGCACGAGGAATCAAGTTTAGAAGAAAGATCTATTAACTTCAAATAGAGAATAATAGTAAAGAAAGAAAGAGAAAAAGAAAAGGAAAAAGAAAAAGAAAAAGAGTGTTGTCAAACTCATTGCTAAGCTTGAGGCACAAGAGTGTAGTTAGTGGATTCGGGTTCGTCTACAGTACCGCTTTTTCCTTGTCCCCGGCAACGGTGCCAAAAAGTTAACCGGCCTAAATCATGCGTCCTAAAATTGGAGGCGGATTTGAGGTATTCGAGCTTTTACATTTATAAACCCAAATCCTTCTAGGCCCCCGCAACTTTGTTTACGGGGTCGAAGTAGACATATGGGGTCAAACACAGGGACAAGGGGGTAATGTTGAGAACACGGAATCGACACGCTACACTCCGGCATGTATATAAAGAGATAAACTCCCAAGAAAGGAAGCAGTAAGATGTCACAAAATAAACAAAGAAAACTATCTCCAAGTGGAGTTACAAGAAAGATTTAAGATTTTAGTCATTTAGCAGTTTTTAGGGGTTTTCATGCAACAGAGATAGAAAGATACTGCTTGAGCTAAAGCGAGGTACGAAGGATAAAACTGCGGTAAAACAAGCGGCGGTAGAACCAGTCTTGTATCCCTCCTCTCGAAGCGGGTACCTCTAATAAGGCATCAGCGCCCCTCTCGAGGTCACTGGACTAAAATTAGAGTGGAAAGGTCACTAAAGCAACTCTGTTCCAGACACTCTCATACTCTAGAATCGGACCAAACACTAGAGCCACAACACAACTCTCGAAGTTGTTGCGACGGGAAAACACGATTCGTTAGCTAAGCGAAACACGATCCAAACATGCAAGCTAGAGTTCGGATATCATACATAGCAGTCATCCAACATTGTGCACCAAGCATAGAGCAGCAAGTAATTAAGCATCTTCTATTTCCATAAACAAATAAAGGGTCTTAATTACAATGTGTAAGTAAGAAACTAAATGACAGAAAGTAAAGATAGGTATCGCCTCCTTGATGTAGAAGGATGACAGGATGCAGTAGCTCTCCTACCCGATATCGGTCAGAGGCCTATCCCGATATAAAGGTGTCGGGCGGCACGCACCGGCTGTCAACCGTATCGCTCAAGGACCCTGCTGATACGCTCATGTCGGGCGGCACACCCTCTCAGGCGGCACGCTCGACAAGCTAAGCGTATCGGGTTGATATCGTGTCGGGTTGAGAGCTATGCATTGTTGTTGTCGGGCACTTGCGTCGCTCATCTACGTCGGCCGATATCGGCCCGTAGTGTCACCCCGGACGGTCCTAAGTGAACTGTCCCCTCCCTCTCGGGATGAGGAGAAGCTCACCTAGTGTCGCCTGAGACAAGTACTGGGGCACGACACGTATGCTCTCACAGTCTCCTCAGAATATGGCTCAACTCCCAACTGTCCGATTTCTAGAACTCCAAATTCCGAACTGTGGACTGTCTTTTCGGCTCCCTGTAGCTGCTATTTATAGTCAGCTGGTTGGGGAGAAGACATGGTGCTCGAAGCGCCACGTGGCTCCCTTATGCGCCAGTCGTTGGACGGGCCGATACAGAGGTGTCGCTCGACGTAGATGGTTTCAGCTATTGGTCGTGACGGGCGGCACGCCTGTCGGTGGGTGGCTGTGTCGCCCGACAAGCTGGGTTTTCGGGGCGGGCCGAGCTCCCTGTCGGGTAGGAGGAGTGTCGTCCGTCAGCTTCTTCTCGCGCGACCCCTTTCTTTGTCGAGCGTCTTTGTGTCGCCCAGCCCTGTCGGGCAGGGGTTGTATCGATCGTCAGGGAGGCCGAGACAGACTTGGACTTATTCATGGGCCGGAGCGGCCTTATTGCCCAAAAATGAGGAAAACTCTGTAAAAGATAGGAAAAATTGGATTAAGAGCATTGCTTGGCCAATTATTGCAAAAGTGCATATAAAAGAGAGGAAAATAGCATAAAAAGGCAGTTTTGATAACAGAAAAATAGTCTAAAATATCACAAAATTTGGTGTTATCACGGCCCCCAAGAGACTGCCTCAATAACCATAAACTTTGCATGAGAACAAGCATGCCTTCAAAGAACCAAGGAACGACATTAATGATTCTATTGCAATCTCTTTCCAAGGAAAGATGTAAAAAGTAACCCTTTGGCTTTTTGAGTTAACCTTGTATAGCACTTCATATATTCAAGCATGTTGCACCCAAGATTTCTTATTAGGTAGGAGATGTAGGGCAACATTGAGTACATGGAACACGAGGTGTTCTGCCATTTTTCTTGCACCTCATGTAGGTGGGCCTAAGGAACAAGTTCCACCAATTGATAACCTTTCTTTGGGACCAAGGGAACCATGGAAAGTTCCAACTGCTGGTCTCCTCGCAACATCTCCTTCATCAACGCAGGTCTCCTTCCAACCCGCTGTACCGCCCTTGATGGACCAAAGCTTGATCGGGCTGACTGAAGGTTTTGGTATGGTCCCTTTCATGAGTTGGGGTTACACCTTTTAGCCTTTCTCTTCTGCCGCGAGTGACTTTTGTTCACCTTGTTGCATCTTTCTCCCCTCAAGTGTGCCATCAATAGCACCCTTGGTCCCTGAGCTGCTCGCCTTGACTCCACGCTCTCCAATCTTCTTGTACGCATTGCATCCTCATTTGCCTTGAATATTGTCACTCATGTTGCTTGCAAAAAAACTCGACTTTTGTGGCCACTGTGTATCAGCGGCTACGACCCTCTCTCTCGGCTTCTTGTTTGCTCTCAAACTCCAGGGTGAGTCTCTCACCCTGTGACCCCTTGTTCTTCTTGCCTCTCCTCATCATGTATGGTAGACACCAACATGTGGTTGGCATACAGCTGCCAGAGATGCGTGCTCCTGCACTTTCAACTCACTAGAGACCATGGTTTATGATTCATGGATCATACTCAAATCTTAAGTGAAGATTCAAGTATGATCTGTGTTTCTAGAAGATCTTCATATTGTCCTGCAGCAATGATAAATTACAATGCAGTTGGTATTCCAGTTTGTAAAAGAATATTGTGGCATCACAAGATCATCACTTTGGAGTCCTTAATCTCTTTTTGCTTCAAAATAGTTTCATCATGACTACATCAATTTAATATATGGGAGCTCATCTATTGGGGGACTGCCCTCTTTGTCAAATACATATGTACTAGGGTCATACATGCTTTTGTGTATGGGGAAAGAACTCCCTTTCATTTTCTATGTTGCTTTTTCTCTTCATATAGGAGTGAGTAATTAGAGTTCTAACATCAATTACTGTGTTTTATCTCAATTTTATTTTACTTATCATATCCAAAATTTAGTGTTGCACCTTATGCAAATAGTATTCAACTACTTTGGACTAAAATAAAGACTTAGAGTGCATGGATTTGTCTATCTATTGTAAGATTTTTTAAGGTGGAGGTTCTTATTATATGTACTCTTATATTTACATTACACAATTATTTTGCAACAAAAATTGTCTTTATATTTGAATAATGTTTTCATTGTGGAAATTGTCTGTACTTGTTTAATTACTGTAGCGCAATAAAAAATGTTTCAAAATTTGCAAATTTGGATTCTTATTGCTGGTAGAACTAATTTCTATTTCCTTTTCACCAGGAAATGATGCATGGATTATCTTTTGCATAAACAGTGCATGCTCTTATTTGAAAAATGCAAATAGGTGTCAGAGTGGCTGTGAATGACATGCATTTTGTGCAAAGAAAATGGCCTTTGAGTGACTATGGTACTGGCAGGGGGAGGATGAACAATTTGGTGAGTCAATTAGACCTCCTGATATTTTATATGATTTCAGTTTGCTATGTGGTTTAGGCTTTAGCTGTGATGAAAAGTTTGTCACGTAGATCTAAATGACAAAACTAGCATTGTTGGATATTTATGGCGCACCCTCAGCAGCAGAACTCCAGTCCAAGCAGTAACAATATCAGTGTGATTCTAGTAATACAAAGTATACATCAACTTTATATGTAACTCTCTTGCGCATCAACATCTTTACTTTCTAGATGTTTATATAAGCCCCCTCCTCTAGTTTCAACATGTTTTTTCGTGGTTGAATTCATACCCCTTTGTCTTCAACCTTCAATTAAAATCCTACAATTATGCTCAACTCATTACATCAAGAAATTTTTCTATTTCAGGAAGGTTTAAGTAGCCTTAGCCGCACCAACCAGTACATTGCAGCAGCTGCATTTGACAGACCACATCCAAAGATGAGTAGAAGGCATGCTTCCGTTTTCCTGAAGAAGGTCGTCTCTGTCTTGTTGACATTGTTGAGGGCCAACTCAACGGCTACCAAGCACAGGGCTACTATGGCCGTAAAAGCCTACCTGCCACTACTGCTTGGCCTCGTCAAGGAGAAGTACCTACTAAGCAACATTTCTCAGAAGATCCACACACTTGTCATCACCAACCACAATGAGGATTATGACCTGGATGCAACCTACGCTAGCAAAGCATTGTTCTCTACTCTGTTGGTGACTTAACAGAAGCGCTCCCAACACATGTGCTAGCAACTATAATTACCATGTTGAAGAGGGAACATGTGCTAGCAGCTATAATTACCATGTTGAAGAGGGGAGTGACTGCCCTGAGCTCAGGCGCTCACTGTTTGATTTAGGGGACTGGTTCCTGATGATGTTGCTGGTGATTAGGAGTGTCTTGAGGCAATTGGGACTCAAGAGAAGTTGGAAGCTATTTACTTAGAAAGTAGTTTTCTATTTTGAGTTTGTATAATTTTGTAAGGGGCAAGGCAAAAAGTCCTCCCCATGTAAATCATGTTTGTATCAATACACGTATCAATTTTGGATTCAAAGGTGTTCAATTTTGTGCACATACACATGATTTTGCTTGATCAATGGACAAGTTGGTCTAACTATGGTCTTTCATTTTGATTGGTGGGTGATGTCATGTGTGACATACGTACATGTGATTTTATATTGATTACGTGACATCATTTCTTGTAATCTTTTAGTTGGAATGACATTTAATGATGTCACCCATTGTGACTTCTCAATAGCTAGAAACCAGGTATAGGTGACGTGCATCACTTAAGCTTACATAGTGTATAGATTACACTTGAAAGATGACAGACATTTAACAAACCACTGTGAAGTATGCAATCTTTCAAGTAAAAGGTGACATACTTAGTTGTCACCGATGTACTACTTTTTAGTAGTGCATCCTCCTCCCTCGATGCTACCAGACCACATCTCCATCTTTCGAGCTTCTGCCATGGAACCATCCTAGTGCACTAGGTCGACGCACAGTAGGAAAATCTGGACCCATCCTTGGGATCTTTCTCTTCTGCATATTGGCCAACAATACACTCAGATCGAAGATCTTCAACCCCTTGAACATGCCTCCTTCCCAATGAAGCCAGCCATCGTGACACTGTGGTCGTCCACCTTCATGACCCTTCTATCACCGGTCTCACGACAGGCAAAGAGCACGCTGGCACTAAGAGTAGATAAAGGTCGCTGCTATTCCTAACATGTCATCCACCACCACCACTTCCATCACCGACCCTCTCCTTCTTCCCCCTCACCTTTCTCCCAGTTCCTTGGTGGCAGTGCAATACTACCAACCATGGATGTGTTGACACCAGGACACTAGACAACCATAGCCAATTTCGGCTCCTCTATTGTTGGTCACCACCAATCAATACCACGTCGTCCCTCTCCCATGCTACCATGTCTACCACCAACTATCAAATCTGTTGCCACCTCCTTTTCAGCCTCCACTTTGCCCAAACACCACAGCAGACAGGCTTGCTACTGCTTACTACAAAAGGTCGGTAGTAGGTACGATGGACACCTTTACCACGAAATCACCACCCTTCAGATATCATCATTAATACCGCCCTCAATATCCTTCTTCTTCATTCTATTCGACCAATGCCTCCTCTTCCTTTCTCCTTCGCCCACACATCTCATGTCCTGTTGAAGATATGAGAGAACCACCACCTAGGACTGCAATGGATGGAGAAAACCCAGCAGTGACCACCTGCGGTGACCACAACTACCACCGCACATGCTACCTCTAAATGTCACCACTACTTGCTCAGTCGTCATATAACTCCTATGTGTTGCAATCTTCTAGATCGAGCACCATCATGTACAATTGCATCACCACTGGTATAAGGTTGCATCCCTTACTCCACAAAGGTCTAAGCCATCAAGGATGAACACAAGTCAAGTGGGTCTACATGTCAGTAGAAGTATGTTACTTTTGTAACTTCGTTTCCTATATGACTTAACCTAAGAATTTGATTCAGAGAATGATATTTCTAGATAATACATCAATAGGAAATACATTTATAAGTAGGCTAGAATTATGTCAATATGTATGCAATGATGACTTAATACAATACACATGAAGTCTGGAATCTCGTGGGGCTTATACACTTAATAATGATATGGCAATGAGTAATGTTTGTAAACTAGCCTATAACCTATGTAACATTGACTATTGTAGGCGATTCATATATATACCTAATCACCCCTAAGTATTCATATAATTGATGATAATAAGTACATATGGATCTAGGTAGTGTATCTAATTATGTTGGTCAATGTATAAAATAAATGGTAAGAAAATATACAAAACACATAAAAGAGTATATATATGGATGAATGTATACTTCGATGGAATTGACATTAAATAACATGCCAATTTAGACCATATGTGGATCTACTTCAGTTTCATCTAACTATAGGGTAAGTACTTGTAGCTCATCAGAATGTGAGTCTATGTATGTGTATATGACTAGTGTATATATATATATATATATATATATATATATATATATATATATATATATATATATATATATATATATGTGTGTGTGTGTGTGTGTGTGTGTGTGTGTGTGTGAGTTGGGTTAAACCCTTGATAGTCCTACTAAGGATATTTTGATAATATTAATAGTTGATTCCATCCCTCACCGTATATATGGACAATTCTAATAGTTAAAAACTCAAACTCCACATTAGGTAACCAATAATGAGTTTAGATATACTCTCATTATGGATTGGCATATATGGACTAACGGATGTATACAACACTTTTAGGCTGAGAAGGATGAATGGTGAATGTCAGACCTAGAAATAGGGTCAATCATGAAGTTCAGGTATGTACTTCCTATATTATATTTTGGGCATTATTTGACTGAAACCTACATCCAATTTTAATGAGGAATCTCTTGAGCTATTGATTCTTTTAGAAATCCAGTTGTTTGGACGTTCATATTCCTGATCCTAATTCATTTTGTTGATTTGGATGTTTAACTACTATGTTTATATGGGTTCTTGGACCCCACATGCTATGAATGCCTTTTATGAGAAGTTTATTAAAATGATAGTCTTGCCAACCCTATTTATGCATGCTACGTGTTTGACTAGAATACCTACAATAGTGGTACTTATATACAACCATACTTATTATAGGGCATACATATTCCACCCGGGGTGTGTTTCCACCCTTATTTGTTTTAGGTCATGATCCTATGGTGTTATGGCCCTATTTTAGGCATATTTAGTCTACGTTGTTATGCATGCAAAATTTTAATATTTTAAATTAGAATTGTGGTTACTTGATAAGGCAAGACATTTTATTCTCATACTTGTAATCTAAATTTTAATATACCTCATTTCTCTTGTTATATTTCTCTTGAACTTACCTATTTCACAAATAGCCCCCTTCTTGTGGGAAAATCACTTTTTGCAATTTTAACCCAATATAATGCCCAAAGTGTGTATTATATGTACATACTCAGCCTTTGACATATACCTTGTTTTCTATTTTCTGGGTGTTGTTCCCTTCCACCCAGGTATAGGTACATTACAAGACAAGGATGCACAAAGATTCTATACATAGCATTGGACCTAAATATAGCTTGGAATGGCGAGGTTGCCCTCTACAACTGGTCTTGTATGCTATTAGATTTACTAGATATGGACCTTTTACTTTTCTATACCACCTTTATGATGACGAACAATTGTAATTGAATCATGATGTAAATTTGTAATAGTTTTATTTCTACTGCTTTATTATTACATGGCTCTTGTATTGTACCATGTAAGTGGATCCCCTATTAGGTCCCACTCTTTACAGTGAGATGGATCCAAAGTGGAACCAAACACTAGTTTATCTCCCTTTGAAAAGAAATAAGCTAGGTTCCTGACTTTGTTAGATGATGAGGATGATGGGAGATAGATTTTAAGCTTCATTTCTAGTATATGCACATGCTAGTCTATAAGATGATATCAGAGAGTTAGTGCACACAAAATATGTGAAACTCTAAGGTGGGTAGATCATTCAAAGACGAAATTTCTATATGGTGGGTAGAATTCTAACATCCCAAAATTCATAGATAATCTAAAACCTTTGATGTGGTTTTTCCTAATAAGATTATTCCAGGAGACCTGATGAACCTAACCATGGCTAGGTATGAAATTGAGTTCATAAAATATGTAATATATGTCACCTAGACCACCAATACACACATAGTGGCTTAAATATGTATGTTTTGTAATCAGGTCTAAAGGAATATAAATAAATGGTTCATATAGACAAATAATGTGATTAGTATAAATGTTTTGATGAAATTGGAATGTTTACTATGAGTCAATATAACTAATGTGTTTTATATAATTCATAGTGAATAAATGTAGATAATAAATTTTATGATTAAAATGTCACAATTCATGTAAGATAATGTCTTATAACTTTGGTAGAAGTAAGATTTTGATAACTAGATTCTAAATCCTTGATACTTATAATTGATGTGAAGTGTAGGGATTAATATCAAGATATGTGAGTTAAACCCTTTTTGTGGTAAAACTCATACAAGAACATCTGATTAGTTAACTTTAAATCCAAAATCATGATCCACACGGTCCAATTAGCATGGGTACCGAGTTTCAACCTATTTGGATAAGGTTTCCTATCTTAATTTAGCTAAAGAATATATTATTGATATTTCATATCCTAACATCAGTGGACTATAGTTCAATATTACCTTTACCCATTTTCTCTTGGTTTGCCTACGTTGGCCTTTGGTACTGATGAGCTCAGCCTTTCATAAGGATTTAGTGTGGGTTAATCTATGCGGACCCATGCCAGACCTATTAGGTGAGGATCTGAGGGCCACACCCTCCTCTTCTTCATCGTGAGGGTCAGAGTCTAGGGGGAAACAAAACTCTGGCATTTGAGACTCTTATCCCTTCCCCTTTTCTCATGATCGGTCTAGAATTGGGAGGATCTGAGATGCCCAATGACATTTTGATTCCATCTTAGCTATTTAAACCTAGGTCGTGAGCCCTAGTTTTTCCTCTACAAAAAATGTTCAAAACTACCATTGTGTCACTTACCAGTACCATTATTCTCAGTGCTTATGACATATCTGATTGATTCACAGTCATTTAACCTTCTACTGATCACCTTGAACATAAACTTGGTCTCAACCTTGGGCCCAGCTTGCTACTTTGATCTTCTGACAAACCAGTGGGGCTGGTGTGTGAAGCTTGTCTCCAAGCATCATCTAGATGTGTGTGGATCTGGGTTGAGGGAAGAAGAAGGATAGAGGAGGGGAACCTCAGGGGTATCTGATCATGATTCATGGTGTAATATATCATAGTATATGATTGACCACTTGATTAGGAGTAGTAACCCTAATCTAAGTTGAGAAAAGGACATGGTGATAAGTTAATGTCCTGCATCACCATATGATTAGTCGAGCAAATGAAACATGAATCCTAATCTGACCAAGAAGGCATAGGTTTTGGGCTTAAAGGATATTCATGCCCAACTCCAGAGGGCACGTTGTGCCAACAGAGGGTGTGTTACACCAAAGAGGACACTTTAGTATCAACAAAGGACATGTTGTGTCAACATAGAGTGTGTTGCGCCATAGAGGACACTTCGGTGTCAAAAGAGGGTGTGTTGTGTCATAGAGGACACTTCGGTGTCAACAGAGGGTGTGTTGCACCATAGAGGACATTTTCATGTTACAGAGGAGGACTTATCATATAATGGTAGACACAATAAGATAAAAGTCATAAAAAATATTATCTTAATTCAGAGCATGTACATAATCTCATATATAAGTATAAGAAAGAAACTAAGATAAGAGAGACATGACTTAGGCCCTTTGTGTAAGTCATGTGGCCCACGCACCAAAGTGTAGGCAAAATCAGATACATAACCCATGCCCAAAGTGTAGGTTATGTGACCCTGACACCTATGTTCATGTCATGAGACCTAGGTACTAGAGTACAGGTCTCTTGAGACAGATAAAGTAAAACATAAGAACTAAGTTAAAGAAAGAAGTGATAATTTTGTTTCAAATTTTATACAAAGTTTAATGTTAGTTTCATACTCATAATGATGGAGAATATTTTTGTAGCACATTATTTCTCTAGTATTGTATATACTAGAATACTCATTCTACTTATGCTAACAATCATTTTTCCAAAGTTGGTTGGGGACGAGATATCCGCAGGTGAGGAGCTGAAGCAGAAGTAGCATTCAGAGGGTTGGAGCCCAAGGATAGAGCATGCTAAGATCTTATGGGGTGCCAACTGTAAGATGATCCTTATATTCATATATTTAGCTTAATGTTTTCATATTTAGAACTCTAGACAAGAGACTTTGTCTCAAGATGTTAAATTACTTATCCATTTGGCGGACTTTAAGCTTCCTTCTATAAGAAAAATGATGAGAATGTTTATGTTTCAAGTTTGTATGATTGTTTATATTGTTGTTATGAATGCCAGTTTTATGTAATGCCCCCTTGAGTGTGTAATAAATTGTGGGGGATATGACATGGCTCCTCCATAATGGCATTGAAAAGCATCACAAAATTTCATAAATGTAATCTTATAATTGCTCCCAAGTAACCAAGAAGTGATAATGCCAAACGGTTCATATGGCCTTCTTAGGTCATCTTTCACATGCAGAGTGGTAAAAAAATCATATATAGAATTGGATAAGTAGGTCTTATAGTGCAATGTGTGTATTTGAGCCCTAGCTCTTTAAGAAATCCCAGGACTTTACTTTTGAAACCCAACGCTTCTAATGTCTCCTCGTAAGAAAAGTGCATAGGTAGGACTCTATGAGTGATCAAATTCTGGTATGTGGCATCTTCTTCCTCAGTGACATTGAATTGTGTGGATGAGATTTAGGATAGTGTGGAAGAAGAGCTCTCTCCCCTTTGGTGCTTGGCTGCTTGCTTGATTGAGGACACGATGTTTGAAGTGTTATTGTTGAATGCATGTATATGACATGTTCGAGATAAGATACAGTGCGTTTGCTTCGATTTGGGCGAGCTACATGTTGAGGATGATGTTGAGGAGCACATCGTGTTTGGATTTGCACACAACATATCTTCTGTCGTTGAAGCCAAGTTGCAGGTTGACGATAAAGAAGGGAAACATAGAGTGAAATAGAAGTTCATGGTGTGTTATGGTGGTTGCTTGGGTGAATGGTGTTACTTTGGACGAAGAGCACTGTAGTGATGGAACAAGGCTGCTTGCTCAGATGCTATGAATCTAGTGAAGGAGTTCTCAACTAGCATTGTTAGCTCGGTGCTCTGCTCGATGACAATACGACAGCTAGGCAAAGAAGATGACATAGAACATGGTCAGTGTTGGAGCTTGGAGATGTGGAATCAAGCACACGACAATGAAGGAGGGTCGAGGGATATTTGGATCTAGACATTGCGGCTCAGGTGGAAAACACGGCTTATGTGGGTTGCTTGAACACGATATGAGCTAGAGCTTGGTGTGAAGAATGAGTTTGTAATCAGGGATATTCACCCTATTTCTATTTGTCGAACATGTTATGTCCACATGTATACAAATTGCCTTCCTCCTTTTTTATTTTGCTCTGCTCAATGACTACACATCATGTCTTAATTAGGACATTCCATGTGTTCTCCCAGAAAATCTTTGAAGATAAACCTCCTTGGTGACATGTGTGTAATAAACACACATCATGTGAGTTTCCAGTGAAAGTACTTGCAATCTTCTCTTGAGCCTCACACGGCGTGTGTTAGGACACACATCATGTCTATCTGTGCAAAACTCCATGCATATACACATGCTTCCAACTAAATGTGTTGGTGTTTCCACACACTGTCTATTCTTCTAGAAAAATATCAACAACAAATCACCTTGCTAACACATCGTGTGAGTAATAATAAAAAATTGTATGTGTTTCCTGTGGAACTTCATGCATGTAAGATCTTCTTCTGACATGTCGTGTCTTTCTTGTGACATACTGTGTGTTTTGGAGTATTTTCTTGGAGGCTGATTTTCTAAAGAGCGATACAGTGTGTCATTTGGTAAACACATCCTGTCTGTCCTAAATTTATGTAGAATTTTACTTTCTTCTTTGTTGTCCTTCTTCACCTACAATGGTAGTGATATATATAACATGAGGGTCTAAATTATTACATTCATCCGCAACGAGTTTTGTTTGGGAAGGGAAATGTTCTTGAAGTAAAAAGTAAAATGAAGTCTATCCTAAATGTGGGGTCAAATCCCACAAGGTCCTCTATTTACAGTCCATAGTGAGACTTGAATCTTTTATCATCATATGTCTAAGAGGGGGCAGGAGACTCCCTTTTCTATCTTCTCTCCTTCAATGTAGAGTTTGCAATGCTGTTTTTTTACTGTGAATGTTGATTGTTTTCCTTGGAGCTCCATAGTTCCATATGGGTAGACTTTCAGCACTAAGAACGGTCCAAACCACTTTGAACATAGATTTCTTAGGAAGATTTTCAATCTAGAGTTGAATAGCAACACTTGATCTCCTTCGGTGAAATCATTTCATCTTATGTTCTTGTCATGCTATGATTTGGTTCTCTCTTTGTAGATTTTTGCATTTCATATGCATCCAACATGAGCTCCTCAAGTTCTTAAAGTTGCAACAATCATTTTTCACCTGCTTTCTTCATGTCAAAGTTGAGAAATTTGATTGCCAATCGGGCTCTGTGCTCCAGCTCTATAGGGGGTGACAAGACTTGTCATATATGATCATGAATGGTGTGGTACCTATGGTTGTCTTCTATGATGTTCGGAATACCCAAAGGGCATCGTCCAGTTTGAGAACCCAATCTTTCCTTGAACTTGAAAAAGTCTTTTCCAAAATTCGTTTAAGTTGCTTATTAGATACTTCAAATTGCCCAGCTGTTTGTTGATAGTATGGAGTAGAAATCTTATACTTCAGTCCCTACTTGGTGAGAAGATTATTGAAATGTTTCTCATTGAAATGTGTACCTTCATATGAAAAGATAGCTCTTGGAACTCCAAAGCAAGTAAAAAATGATCTTGTAAAATAGTTTGATGACTGACTTTACATCCAAAACTTGGGTAGGAATATCCTCTACCCATTTTGAAATGTAATAATGAGGAACTAAAATATATTTGTAGCCACATGAGGATGGGAAAGGGTCCATGAAGTCTACAGCCCACACATCCAAAACTTCAATCTCTAAAATAGAATTTAGTGGAATCTCATCTTTATTCAAAACTCCTCCTAATCTTTGGCAACTATCACAATGTTTAACAAATGGGTGCACATCTTGAAATAATGGTATCCAGTAGAAACCTACATGTTGAATCCTAGTTGATGTTTTGCCTCCTCTGAAATGTCCACCATAGGGAGAGGAGTGACATCCTGAAATCACACTCTAGATCTCTTCAACTGGAATGCATCTTTGGATCAACCCATTGGTGCATTGCTTAAACAAAAGTGGGTCGTCCCAATAGTAAAAACTGACATCATGAAGGAACATATTTTCTATTGGTAAGTAAGATTTGGAGGAAGGTGTCATGTGGCTAGACAATTTGGAAAATCAGCAAACCAGGGTGTCACAAGTGAGTTCATTGCATAGAGCTTCTCAATCATTAATGCATCATCAATAAGGATATTGTCCTCTGTGTAGGTACTGAGACGGGAAACAATGGTCAGTTGCATTATTTTTTGTTCTCTTCTTGTCTTTAATCTCCAAACCAAACTCATGTAGCAGAGATATCCAATAGATTAGGTAAGGTTTGGCATAATTCTGGTTCATCAGATATCTAATTGCAGCATGATCTATATAGACAATGACTGTAGACCCCGTAAGATACTATCAAAATTAATCAAAAGCATAGACTATTGTAAGCATCTCTTTCTCAGTGATTGCATAATTGATTTGTGCATCATCTAAGGTCTTTCTTTCATAATAATTGGCATGAATCTTCTTGTATAGTAATTTTTCTAGCACTTCCCCTATGGCATAATCACTAGCATCACACATGATTTCAAATGGAGAACTTCATACTGGTGGTTGAATGATAGGGGCTGAAATGAGAGCATCTTTTAGTTTCTAGAAAGCAGCTTGGCATTCTTCATTGAATATGAATTCAACATCCTTTGATAATAGGGAATATAGTGGTTTATCAATCTTTGAAAAATCCTTTATGAATCTTCTATAAAACCATGCATTTCCCAAGAAACTTTGAACTTCTTTCACTATGGTTGGTGTTGACATTTTCTTAATGACTTCTACTTTTTATTTGTCTACCTCAATTCCTTTGTTTGATATGACATGACTGAGTACAACTCCTGATTTTACCATAAAATGTCACGTTTCCCACTTCAGAACAAATTTTACATATTTAAAATGTTGTAAAACTTTTATTAGATTTAACAAACAATCATAAAAGGAATTACCATATACATTGAAAGCATCCATAAATATTTCCATGATCTTTTCTTTGAAATCATAAAATATGGCCATCATGCATCTTTGGAATGTAGTGGGTGCACTACACAATCTAAAAGGCATTTTCCTATAGGCATACATCCCATAAGTGCATGTAAAGGTGGTTTTCTCTTAGTCCAGTGGGTAGACATGAATCTGGAAAATTTTACAATATCCATCTGAATAACAAAAGTATGAATGGTTTGCAAGTCTTTCCAACATTAGGTCAATGAAGGGTAGGGTAAAATTCTCTTTTCTAGTGTCCTTGTTTAACCTTCTATAGTCAATGCACATGCGCTACCTGGTGATACTGCAAGGTTAATTCATTATCATCCCCTTTCACTATGGTGGTTCCCCCTTTCTTAGGTACAACGTGTATGGCACTTGCCCAAGGGCTATCACTCATAGGGTAAGTTATTCCAACATCTTTTAACTTAAAGATTTCTTTCTTTATCACTTCCATCATGTTTTGATTTAATATTCTTGGTGATTCTATGCATGGTTTAGCATCTTCTTCTAAAACTATGCGACGCATGCAAATAGAAGGATTAATTCATTTCAAATCATCAATTGGATAGCCTATCACATATTTGTATAGCCTAAGTTCTTTCAGCAATAACTTCAAGTAATGGAAGATCCATAAACTTGTTAAATTTAATGCCATCCTTTCTATTAGCATACTTGTGGGTAAAGGGGTATTCGGCTTGCTAGATAAGTCTCCTTTTTGAGAATTTCCAATATATTTCTTCCTTTGGCTTTCAATTGTCCCTTTTAAGTTTGTATCAACGACCTCATCAAATTTCCTCTTTGAAGGGGTTGAGGATTCTCCAATTACGGATCCACTCCTCAGTGTCATGGATTTGCATGTTTCCCTTGGGTTCATCTGCGGTTGGATAGGCAAGGAACTACAAGATGTTTTTCGATTAGCAGGGGCTTATTGTGAAATTTGGTTCTCTAACATCCTTGTGTGAGTAGTGATACTATCTACCTTGGATGAAAGTTGTTGAATGGCATCTTTCATGATTTTTTCATGTTGGTGGAACTCCTCATTTTTATTCATTTGAGATGAGACACAAAACCTTCTAAGAGAGACTCCAAGTTGGACTTTGGTTGTTGTTGTTGATTGAAATTTCTACTAGCATTGTTGTTGAAGCCTAGTGGATTATTTGCCATTAGTGGTTTGCTCCCCATGTGTAATGGTTGTTATCTTTGAGGTTGTTGAGGATTTTGAGAATTGTTGTTGTGGTACGGGAAATTGGGATGATCACACCAACCTAGATTGTAGGTGTTGGAGTATGGATTGTAAGGTTGCTTGTTTCCATATTTTACTATCGTATTGCATTGATCCATAGTCTCCTTAGATGGAATGAAAGGAGGGTATCTTAAAGAATCTACCCGCCGTAAGGCTTCATTTGCATCACAAAAAATATTTACCTATTGATCCAATTGAGTATTAAACCTCTTAAACTTCTGTATAAGAGCACTTAACTTGGCAGAAATCAAACCAACAATGTATGTCGACTTGCTTCCCATAAGCAATAGAAGATGGGATGGCTGGTTGTTCCTCTTGGTACTTCATTGGTAATGGTTAATTGTCATATCTTCAATGATTTCATATTCTTCCATATAGGACTTATTCATGAAAGATCCATTGGTGGCGGCATCTATAGACATCTTGGTATTGTAATACAATCCATTGTAGAAAATTTGAAGAAGTAGCCAATTGTTGAGACCATGGTGAGGGAAAATATGTTGGAGGTCTTTGAACCTATTCCATGTATCATAGAGGTTTTCTCCATCCCTTTGAGAGAAATTAGTGAGTGGACTTCTTAGTTGTCTGGTCTTTCTTGGCAGGAAATATTTGGCTTAGAAAGTCTTCAACAACTCCTCCCACTATTTATAGAATTTCTTGGCGATGATGAGAGACATGCATTGGCTCTATCCCTCAAAGAGAATGGGAATAGAAGTAGGAAAATACCATCAGGAGTAATGCCATTAATCTTGAAGGTGTTCAAGTACTAAAAAAATTAGCTACATAAAGATTAGGATCCTCCATGGGAATCCCTCCCAAGTGATTTTGTTGAAACAATTGCATGATCGTTGGGCTGATTGAAAATGTGTTCACCTCAATTTGTGGGCTATTGAGAGCCCCATTGATGTTTATAGAAGCAGGAATGGTGAAGTCCTTAAGAGGACAATCGTATTCCATGGTTGGTTCTTAGCAATCTGGTGAAGATAGTGGTGAAGATGAAGGTTAACACTCCAAGTTTGAAGAGCTTTCACTCCTCTTTGCTCACCTACAGCTATGGAATTTGCACTCAATCTCTGGGTTTAGAAATATGGATGGTTGAAGACCCAATTTTGAATGTTGCATACAGTCCTCCATATTCACAAGTGGGTGATAAACACTTAGTAAACAATGGAAAATATGGTATATGATAACAATGATGAAGGAATGATGGGATGTGGGTGTGATCTAGTCTTGATTACTAATAAACACATATTACTCTAACAAAAATATTGATGCTCCCCAACAACGGCACAAAAATTTTGTTAGTCATGCACATAAGTCCTAATTTTATAAGCTCAAGTTGTACCCCACAAGTATATAGGTGTGTTTAGTATATTCAAGATTGTCCAAGGAGCACGGTTGTTAAACACAAGTGTTTTGATGTTCAACAATCTAATTTTCAAAAGGGTGATTTGGTTGAGATTGAACTGATTAACAAGTTAAGAAAAAATAGTAAATGTTATTCACTTGGAGAGAGATAAAGATCATATCAAAAGAATCTTGGATAATGGATTTCACTTCCACATCACAATTTACATTACAACCACGAAATTCAAATATACTAGTCAATCATACAAAGGAGGTTTGCCATCATTGCACACCTTCTGGTAATGTGAGACCGTTCTAGATCCACATAGCATTCCCATGCTTATGCTCAATTTTGAACTAAAAACCTTGGATCCTCAAAACAATCTCAGCTACTCCTTTAGTCAAGAATTTGTTTCTTAGATAGCTACTCCTTAATTCTTAATATATCTTCCTAGATTATAATAGAAGCATACAACATGCAAACAAGATGGCCAACCCTTCAAACAAAAAAATAAGCATTGAAACATATCTTGGAACAATAAAACAACTAGCATTAAGTATGAAATTCGAGTTCACATAAGTTATGACATGGGAGCTACTCTCCCATGCCCAAGAAACGAAGCTATACTCCCACATAGTGGGGAACCACAAGTACAAGTGACAGATTACGAAGCTAAACATGATTAGAGAAGGACAGTGCAAAGAAATACGGGGTAAGAAGAATAAAAAGTAAGAACTCTGGGTTGAAGACGAAATTCCATCCTTGTTGGTACTTTTACTCTAGCAACCTTCTCTCCAGATGGGTTGGAGTGGAGAAATGATGCCCTTGTTGCAATCTACAGGGAGAAATGGAGTAGGGAAAGGGTTCTCTCCTGAGTAACCACCTCTTCTTCTAAAAAATCACCCCCTTTATTTTCTTCTCTGGTCCCTAGTTGAAAAGTCCTTCAAATGACGATATGATAATTGTCCCATGATTATCCTTTCATATTAAAAAATGAGGGATAGTTTTTCTCAGAAACTATAGAAATTTATGGTGACACGTCATGTCACCCTCAATAACTGACGATGGAACTAACCCGCTCAAAGGATTCACAATGTGTCAAATGGCCGACATGCCCTATTTCTGAGAATTGGTGAGGGAAGATTTGGACAAAATGAACATGTCATGTGCTAATTAAACATGTTGTGTTCCTTTTAGAAACTTTGAGAAATTCCTGAAACATGTACAATCTCTTGGGATATCCAACTAAGTTCAGATTTTGATCGAATTAACCCATTTCCTCATAATTATCATGTACTAGTAATCACAAACATGAAGCGAGAAATGCAACTAAAAAGTGGGAAATCTAGTATGATTGAGAGTAGAATTATGGTCAAAATGAGTAAATTGTGCACCCAAAAAGGGTTCAAAAAGTGATATGAATTCTGTACATGTAACGTCGGGGATCACTGCCCAAGGCTCTAATAGAGCTTTAGGAATGATGACTGGCCCCACATACCACCACTAGCCTTGACTGTGTGCTTTTATCCTCACTCACGCGCAAGCTAGGATAAACTTCCCAACTGGTCACCCATCCTAGTACTACTCCAACATGAGCACACCTTAACTATGGAGTTCTTTAGAGATGGGCTCTTGAAAAAGGAAGTGTACCTTGGTGATATGGGTAGTCCAATCATTCCTTTATAAGATCATTCTATCTGAGGCCTCAAATCCTGGGATGTTACAATCTCCCCCACTTAGACTCTTGACATCCTCCTCAAGACTCAACTATATGTCCTCATAATATTGCCCCATTTCAGTGCAGACCCAGAATGGCTCATGGACACCCAGCTCCCGACCATGGAATACCAGCGCAAGGGTGGCTACATCACCATGGATAGCCCTTTTCAACTTGCCTGGTCCGCACAGCTCAAGACTGGCATGCCACATGCCCATGTGGGCCCCACCTACTATAGGGGTTATGGCTTTGATACCATTTGTAATGCATGGGCTCACTGCCCAAGGCTCTAATAGAGTTTTAAGAATGACGACTGGGCCCATAGACCACCACTAGCCTTAACTGTACACTTGTATCCTCACTCACATGCAAGTCAGGATAAACTTCCTAACTGGTCACCCATCCTAGTACTACTCCAAGCTGAGCATGCTTAACTATGGAGTTCTTTAGAGATGGGATCTCAAAAAAGGAGGTGCACCTTGGTGATATGGGTAGTCCATCCTTTATAAGATCATTCTATCTTAGGCATCAAATCTTGGGATGTTACAGTACATCACATAAGGTAGATCAAGCCAGGATTTAGTGCTACAAGTATCACAAGGTTACTATTATGATGTTTTTGAGTAACATGTGTAACATTATATCATGATTATTTTAATATTAGACTCCAAGAACAACATGTACATTAGATCATGTTAGGTGTCACATGTATGTCACATGTAGTGAACTAGAGCATATGAGTGAGTTACATTACATTTCAAGTCACAAGTTATCATAAGGATTGGTTTGAATGAATACATAGAGGTTTGAAGATTATGGATCAACAATTCCATAAGGAATAAAGATCCAATCATATAAGTACTTAAACATCACATTTTAGGGCACATTTCATATCATTAAGGTACTAAAATGGCATAAAGTGACCAAGTTTGACTTCATAGTTCAAAATGTAGCAAAATTTACTGATCTAGAGTGCTCATGAGGATTTGGGGGTCATTAGATCATAGTGGTGCATAAAGTTCATGATGGTAACACAAAAACTAATATCATATTTACATTATATTTGGTATCATGAATTCATAAATGGTGCAAAGCTTATCCTTGGGTCATAATGTATTTAAACTATTGATCTAGGCATCATAAAGGTTTGAGGCATAAGAGTGAATGGGTGAGCATTGAAGTAGACATTATTATATAAACAAGATCATAAGAGCATGCATTTTAAGATATCTGAAGAACTACAAGTGGAATTGTGTCCTTAAACTAGTTCCAATGGATATATCTCGTTTTTATATCAAAAATCATATACTATATTCAAAATTTGGCCAAAGGAATAATTTATATACATTTTACAAGGTTGGAGCATTATCACGAAAAATGAGAGAGAGAGGGATTAAATACCATGTAAGTGGGCCATGCAAGTAGGTTTGGTCCTTGGGGCTAGCCCACACTACAAAAGGGAGAGAAATTTGTGTGAGGGGGTAGTAGGATGTTGTTGTGGGATGTTCGGTCACCTTGGTCCACTTAAGCCACGATGGGGTGGTATGTGCCAGGCCTTGCTTCCATTGCGTTGACCCACACCATGGATACCTCTGCGATTGAAGAAGCTCACTGATGCAAGCTGGACTAGGAGAAATGTAACACCCCTGACCTAGGTTTTGGGATAATCCTAGAAGCTTTGCCTAAGTAAGTTGTTTAGAACCTTGTCTTAATCTTTTGAAAAGTAATTAAGGCTTGAGGAGAGTTTATTTCTTATTTGCATATTTGTTGTGCTTTATATGATAACTTTAGTAAAGATTGCATTTTACCGAAATGAGGAGTTTATGTGCAAATTATCACCTCTAGAGTGTCCCTTCTCTCTCTTAGCATCATCTAGAGGAGAGAGAAAAAGGGGCACTTTGTTTGAGTCTTGGTTGAATGATAACACTCTTTGTGGTGAAAGAACCAAAGAAATGATGAGTACCTTGAACCCTAAATGGGGTTGTGTCTGGTTATGAAATGTATATGGGAGTGTCTACCAGCTTGGAAGCCATAGATGAGGTCCCATATTGGTTTGGTAACCTTTAAAAGTGTTCATGATGGGCTAAGCACCTCAAGTAGGTGAAGCCTATTAGTTTGCATATTCTTTGCAAAAGTTGAATCAGTTTGCTCATAAAGTAAGATTGGGTTGTGATATCTTGTCAAGCAAGATACCCAAATTGTTGATATCTTATCTATGAATTATCCTCATGAGTTTTGCATGGTAAGATAATTATGGATGCATGAATTCACCATGCATGGACATGTGTCACTTTAGTGCACATGGTGATGACACCTTATACACACTCTCTTTCATAAACCTCAACTATATATACCTCTCTTTTCACCTCCTACTAAACCTTTCGACTCCTTTACCATATCTTGCTTGGAGAATGACCCTAGGAGCTCAAGGAGAAAGGGAAATTTTGAGAAACTTGTCCAAGGTAAAGCCATGATCATCTTCAACCTTGGAAAGATCTTATTTCTTGGATTATGAAACTTTCCTTCTCTTCTTTCTTCACCAAGTTCCTAACTATGGTATCTTCTTTCATAAAGAAGTGTTATAGTCAAATCTTGGACTTTTGAAAAGTCATATTCAACCTTGGGAACATGGATCATTGGAGCTTTATGCTCTTATGTTGATTTTGAGGTGGGTTATATAACATGAACTCAACTTTATTATTATTCACCCTCTATCATGCAATACTTGGTGATTCCTTTTCTACATCGACTTTTATTGTTTGATTGATGGTTCTATGAGCTCTAATGAATATATGGGTCTGTTGCCCATGAACTAGAGTAGTAATAGACAAAAAGTTGGAGCTTGAAGATGGTAAAATAGATATGCACAAACTGATATTGGTTTGAGGAAAACCCTAACCCGATACAAGGGTGTAGGTATGGAAACTGATACACATGAACTTATATCCTTTTGGTTTGTAACATGAGTACGACTACTATCCTCTCAATTGTTTAACCTTTCACCTAATGCTAAGAATAAGGCAGACCGAAATCTAAAAGATAGCCAAGTTGATATACATACTTGCACCATAACATGGATGCCCAATATGACTTGTGATGCTTTAAAACAATATGTTGTTGTTAGGCCAATATGTTATATGTTCTAAAAATGATATGCCTCAAAGGCATTAGCTTTTCATGACCAATAGATGTCTAGTAAAGATGGAATATCAAACTATGATGCCTTAGTTAAGTGTGGAAGCTGACATGGCCAATCCTAACCCTAATCTGATACACTCACAAATCTGATATCCCTATAGCCCATTCCATGTGTGATGTGCAATATCCTTAGCCCGACATACTTTGTGAATTTGTGGGCAAAATTCTTAGAAGTGTTTCCCGATACACCAAGTAGTGGTGGGGACAATAGGTGAAAGAATTATGGTATTGCATAAGGGTTCATCTGATACAACCCAAAACCCTAGAGATCAATACACTAGTTGGTTGAGTGGATGATACCCTCATTGATGGTGAGGTCGATATACTAGTTGATGGAATGGCCAATACCCTAGTTGATGGTGTGGCCGACACACTAGTTGAGTGAGTGGCCGATATACAATATGATGGCATGGCTAACACGTACAAGAATACTCTATGGCTGATATACCTTAAGCACCATACAAATGATACTACTCTAAGCACCTCTAAACTGATACCATTTGATATGCCTTGGCCGACACAAGTAGATGCATCTAGGCTGACACAAGTGGATGTTTCTAGGCCAATACAAGGATTAAAGTGGAGGACGATACACCTTGTTGAATATAGGTTGATACGCCTTGATGAGTGTAGGCTGATACACTTGGAATATAATCAATGGATACATCTTGAATGTAATGAGATGGATACACTTTGATAAGTGTAGGTTGATAACCCTAAAGAAGGTTAAATCAATGTAATAAGTATGTTGAAGTCAATATCCTAGTAAGGATGAGAGAGAAACTTATACTATTCACATGAGAAAAGTTATGCTTCATGTTGATAATCAATGGATGATATTTGATGAAGTATGCTTGAACTCTTATGGCAATAATATAGCTCTTATGATGTGAATTAGAGTTTGGTTGATAAATATGAACTTACAAACCCTAAATTAGTTACAAGGGAAAACCCTAACCCTAATTATGAGAGGGTTGCAATTTGAATGATTCTCTTTGTTGCATGGACATGATATTTACTTGATATTACATTTTCTATGAAATCCAAACCATGCAGGTGTTATGAAATGATTAGCATAGCCAGGTATGAGCTATGATGATTTAGCATGATACAAATTATATAAGGCCTTCTGAGTCGTTTGATATACTTGAACAACATGTATGATGTTTATATGGGTCTTATAATCTAGAGTTGGTTGTTTCCTAATGAGAGGTGACAATGTTCAATAATGAACTGAGGGTTTGATACCCAAACATATGATCATCATAATGATAATGTTGAAGGGATGAGATTCCCAGTATAGTGCTCAGGGGACTGAGATCCTAGTATTAGTGAAATAAGATATGTTCCAATTGATAACAAGATTTCTTGAAAGATATGTTACACCTTTCTATGTAGCATTTATCTACAATTCATTCTTGTAAATTGATTGATGCTAAAAGATGTTTTGATGCATTTAATCTATCACAAAAACTAAAAATGTAGTTGCCCTATCCATAGATCCATTCAGTGTCAGGATTTGTTGAATGGTGAAATGAGTTCTACTCAGAATGCATATTATTGAATATGCAGGGTGCAAGTTGAAATATCTCCTTGTATCCTTAACTAACATGATTGGCTATGGGCCATACCCTAAAGATTAGGATTGATTACATGTCATACCCTTACAAGAGTGTGGTTGTACCGTGACTCAATAAATAATTAGGATTGGTTACGGACCATGCCATGATATAATGAAGATTGATTATGGGTCATACCCTGATAAGAGAACATGCTACATGTTGTATCTCTATAGTGAAGAGCCTCTATACACTAAGATATCTATAATGTAGTTTGACTCATAATGTCACTGCCAATAATCTCGTACGGACCAAGAAATGAGAGGTTGTGGATTCCATCTCTTCCACAGACCTATATGGCACTGATGCTTTACTTCGCAATGGTCAGTTGGAGATGGAAGGTATATTCCCATCTCTTCAGGGCATAAGATTGATTGTTTAAAGATGTAATCAGTTGTGTGGTGTATTTTTTTAAGGATCAAATACAAAAACATTGGTTGAAGCCTTGCTTTGACTTTATATTATTTAGCTTATAATAGTTATACATGTTCTTCATATTCCTTTTAAAGGTGATTAAATGATCTAATGCTCAGTTGTAGAGAATTGTACTAATGAGATGTTGAGACTACTCAATCATGTACATAATTAGTAGTTATACATGCTTAATTCAATATAGTTTTCTTTTGCTCTGATTCATAAAGGTTTAACTGTGATAATAATATTCTTGGTGGAGAATTATATATCTCGGTGAAACTTGTTGTCTCACCCCGTGGGTTCCACAACTTTTTAGGTAGATGTGCACGAAGAGGTAGAGATCGTGTAGTATAGAGCGGGCAGCAGCAGCAAGAACAACAGTAACAACCCAAGTTGAATGTGTTGTTATGTTTCTTGTAGACATCGAGTCCTATGTGTCATCCCTATTCTCTCAGGTCCTTTGGGAGATAGTGTGTAAATAGTTTTATGATCGATATAAGATTTTGACTAGTATGCCTCGATGCATTGTGTTTCTCTTGTATATGTTTTGGTGAAGCAATTGTTATCTCATATCCATACAAGATGATGGAACAATGTGTATATAAACTGAACCATGATGTATATATGGTTTGGTTCTTTCTAAAAAGAATTTCCTGGTAGTGTATCCCTTGGAAAAAAGGTTTTAATTTTTAATGATTTTGGTAATCCTTTGTTAATGATTATTTCTTCATAGTTTTGTACGATTATGTTGTCGGTTTGATAGCGGTATCCACAATTTTTGGTATCAGATCCTTAGGTTCACTTAGTCTACATGGTCATAGGATTAAGGTCATTGAGTCTATTCTAGTGTCCTCCACTTTATCTTATAGTGAATTCTGTTTATATAGAAAAAGAAGTAAAGCTCAAAATGTCTATAGAACATGAAGAAAGTGTTGTTGAGAGCAACATTGCTGCACTAGGAAGAGGTGAAAGGGAACAAGTGAGGGAATAATAAGTGCATGAGAAACCCCAGGTGGATCAGACTATGCTGGAGAACCCTTCTTTCCATGCTCTATTTGGGCATGATGACATTAACACATATGGCGGACTGGATACCAGCACCACCCCCTAGGGCACCAGTTCCCAATGTAGAATCTTTGAGTTCTAGTAAGACTTTTGAATGGCCATGCTGTGTGGGAGCTATAGAATATGTTGGAGAAGCTGACCCAACAGATGCAAATATGTGTCTCATTGAGTTAGAAAAAGCTTTTAAGATCCTTAGCATCCTAGACTTCTCTTGAACATCTTGGTGTCCCAAAGATTTATCGGAAGATCACCAATGTGGAGCTAGATAGGAGCATTCCTCAATTCCAATTTCTTGAATGACAAACCAAGACATCACTTCATGATGATAAGTAGGTGCTACTTCACATACCAAGGACCATTGTCAAGAGTAAATCCAAATCAAATGACTCTGAAAACCTAATAATAAAGATACCATGATCCTTGTTAATCAATTTCAAACCACCTACAGGGTTCTAGACTTTCATAAGGTGTTAGTGAAGTAGTTGCAAATATAGAACGAAGTCAAAAACATAGCAATCTAAACAATGTTCCCATTTATATGTTTTGCATCACCTCAACACTGGGATAAACATGTCGTCTGTCCGCCACATTGATTTCCATTTTATGGATACGAGCTAGTACACAACACCCACATTAAAGATTTTAGCCCAGTATTTAAGAGAATCAGGATCATAATCAACAGAGAGCATTTTCTTCCTCCAGATTTGGCGTCCCTCTCTCTCATGGTAGCACTACAAGATCACATGGTCTCTCTCTCTATGGAATAGACATATCTCCTACACGTATGATATATATCGCCCCATGGCTTAACAACAAATTCATTTTACTATCCTTGTAAGAGTATTGTAGTATATCTTATCAAACTAGTCATCCATGAACTTTACGCATAGTTTGACTGCATATGTGTCTAGGGTAGTGTTGTGATTCTATCTTTTCACTTTGTTTTATTATATCACAGGGGGGAAAAGTACATTATCTATGTTTAACATCCCTAACATATTTAGCTTAGTTCTTAAGTTGGAATTATTGATACCATTACATTTATAACAAGTCAAGGCATGGGAGGCATGAGTTCAAACCTTAGCTCATTTTGTACTCCTAAATTATATGTTATTAAGAACAATAGAATCCACCCCTTAAGAGGATTAATTGATAACATAACTACTCATCTAGATAGACAATGGGGTCAGTGAACTAAGTTATATATATGAAAAATAATTCTAACTCATTGATCTACTCCTAGGTCTAGGTTTCAGGGTTGGCCATTTTAGTCAAGGGTTTCTTCCCTAAGGGTTTCTCTACTATTCAAGCTTCCATATTGTGGTGAATTGATTCCAAAACCATTGATAAAATCTTAAAGCTTTTCTATTTCTGTACATATAGTTTATTATTGAAAAAAGTTTAATGATGATTTGCGATAGGAATCCAAAAATGGCACAAAAATTGATCCCAGAACTAAGTCGGACACATTCCTAAACTGCACAATACTATTATTATATCATCACCACATATCTAGAAATATGGGTGTCTCTTTTCTAGGCACCCCTCTTCATGCAGATAAGGTTACTATTGCATTCAACTCGAGTATGCTAGGATTCAAGTTTTTATGGACTCAATTTCTCTATTTCGTGAATTTTTAGAACTACAGTGATATTGGAATTATTCAAAAAGTCTCACTAGACTATGAGTGGTTCCCAAGTAAATGCCAATTATATAGTCTCTTTGGTCATGAACCAGTCTCCTGTCAAGACAATACTAAATAGAGATGGTGGTGTGAAGGATACGATTGCTGGTAATGATTATATTATTTTGGATGAACCTACTCATGAAGGGAGGTCCATTCCTTCAACTCCAATACATGTATTTGATGATTTTCCAAATACACGTGGGATTGGTTCCTTCCTATCTGGTGAATGAAGAAAATTCAATCCTCTTATCTTTGTTATGAAGGTCAGTAGGGGAATTCTTCATAGAGTTTGAGACTCTCCCTTTTCTCCTATAAGCAACAACCTGGGTTAGGAAATCATCAATCAAGAAGCTACAACTACCAGCTCAATGTCTCGGGTTATCAAATGAATACAAATTTCAAGATATCCTCTTGCAATGTGCATGGGATTAAAAATAAAATTAAAAGTGTCTGAGAGGAGATAAGAAAGTTGAGAAGTGATATTGTCATTCTCAAAGAGACTAAACTTATAAAGAGAAAGATTAATAGTTTTATGGCTAAATATTTTCCTGGCCATATTTATATTTCTATCTTGATTCTCATCCTCTTAGGAGAATTGCTGTCATTTGGAATCCATATGATTGTGATATTGTTAAGGTTGGATCAACATATTCTCTATGAGGTATCAACATATTCTCTACGATGTAACCTCAGGTAACTCTAACTTTTCTCTCTTAGGTGTTTATTTGCATAATGATGATATTGGTAGATCCTTGTTGTGGGAATCAATTGAAAAGTCTCACAACAATACTAGACTTCCTTGGATCATCTTTGGAGAATTTAATTTTGTTAGGAAAGATTATGAGAAATTGGGTAACTGCCTCCTACTTGCAAATCTAGGACAAACTTAATTCTTGTATTTTGAATTTTGGGCTCTTTGAGCTTGACCTTAAAGTTACTTCTTTTCTTGGGATAATGATCAAGATGGTGGCGATCTTATTACTTTAAAAATCAATAGAGTATTCTATATTTCTAAGTTTATGGACCTCTTTGATGAATTTTCTAGTGAAATCATTTCTAACTCTATTAGTGATCATAGTTCCATTCTTTTTACTATTGGTCACTCAAGGATAGTTAAATCTTCTTTCTACTTTATAAAGTCTTGGGCTTCCAAAGCTGACTTCCTTGATGTTGTCAAGAAAGCTTGGGATCTTGATATTGAAGGTACTACCATATTTAAAGTCTACAAAAGGTTCCATATCCTAATAATGCTCCTTAAGGAATGGAACCAAAAGGATGTCGGTGACTTTTCTATAATGTTAAAATATGAGCTACAAAGCAACATGTACCTAAGCTGAAGTAGACATTGACCCTTCTAATGAGAGTCTATAGATGACTGCCAGAGAATTTAGAAAATCTCTTCATGAAGCTAAAAATGTTGAAGAAAGTTTATTGAGGCATAAATTCAAGATTCGGTTGTTAAAAGAGGGGGATAACAATTCCAAATTCTTCTACTCTTCCCTGAAAAATAGATGACAAAGGAACTAGTTTAAGCGTTTGAATATTTTTTATTCTGCAAGTTACAACTTAAATGATATTAGATACAAAATTTTAGAATTATATTCTGGCTTGTTCAATAATGGTAATAAATGTATTGGTCTTAAAGAGTTCACTTGGTCTAGTTCCAAGCTAACTATGGAGCAGAGACATAATATCAGTAGCGTTCTAACTCAGAAGGAAATAGATGACATTGTGACATGCCTTAGTTGTGATGAGACTCCAGATTTTATGGTTATAGTGTCTTCTTTATTAGAAAATCTTATCATGTTATTGGTGGTTGATCTCTCTCATGCTACTATAGATTCCTTTACAAATGCAAAACTTTTGAAAGAGTCAAACAATACCATTCTTACTCTTATCCCTAAGGGATTGAACACTTATTAAATCAAGAACTAGAGGTCAATCGCTTTGTGTAATGTGGTCTAAAAATTGACATATGAAATTATGGCTAATAGACGTCAATCCGTACCACCTCATTTGCTTTGTGTAATGTGGTCTACAAATTGACATATGAAATTATGGCTAACATACGTCAATCTGTACCACCTCATTTTATTAGCCCCAAACATTGATCCTTTATTGAAGATAGGAATATTAAGGATTCTATCTTGTTGTCTCCACAAACATTGAGCCTTTATTGAAGACATGAATATTAAGGATGCTATCTTGTTGTCTAATAAAATTTTACATGATTTTAACAGAGTTGTTTTAGGTAAAGACATGTGTCTTAAGATAGATATCTACAAAGCTTATGATAATTTTAATTGGGATTTCCTTTATGTTGTGTATAAAAGATGAGTTTCCCATCGATTTGCATCAGTTAGATTGCAAGTGTCTTCCATTCTGCGTCTTATCAAATTATTTTTAATGAAGAGCCTACATCTAGGTTCAAACCTTATAATGGAATTCTCTATGGTGACCCTATGTCTACCTATCTATTCATTATTTTTATGCAAGCTTTCAATGTGTTGATGAATAAGGCAACTGAAGACAAACAACACAAAGCCTATTAGTGCCTCAAACAGTACCTCTATTTCCCATCTAATTTTTCCAAATGATCCAATGGTTTTACTTGAAGCTAATATTCAAAACGCTATTGATATTCTTGATATATTGGATAACTTTAGCAACTTATCATGGTTTAGGGTTAACTCTTCTAAAAGTGAGATCATCTTTAGCAAATGCAGTGTGAAGAAGAAATTTTTGACATCCTATATTTTAAGGAATGCAAGCTCCCTTCTAGCTATGTGGGTATTCCCTTGGTTACTGTTAGGATTTCTAAATTGGCATGTGTTATTTTGGTGGACAAAGTTAAAATCAAGCTTGAAGGGTGGAAGTTAAAGGTTCTCTCTATGGTAGAAGGGCTAGAACTCATCCAGTCTACCCTGAGTGCTAGGTAACTCCTTTGGTTTTATTTGTTTACTATTCCTAAATGAACTATGAATGATATTGAAAAGTTGTGTCGAGACTTCCTTTGGAAAAAGAAAGATGATAAATACCAACTCCATCTTGTCAAATGGGAGTAAGTAACTACTCCTAATAAGGAGGATGGATTAGGGATTAGAAAAATTGTAGATATTTCTCGTGCTTGTTTATTACTTAATTGTTGGGATGTCGCCCACAAAAAAGATACCTTGAGGGTAAAATGGATTAGTGAAAATTACTTAACTGAATACTCCTCCTTTTGTTCTATCGAAGTCAATTCTTCCATGTCATGGTTTTTCTCTAAAATCTTGGGATGTATATCTGATCTCCTAGCATTCATAAAGTTCCATATTGGATATGGGCATAATACTTTTCTCTAGCTTGACCCTTGGCTTCCTGATAAGAAGTTCATTTATGAGCATGTTGACAACGATGTAATTCGTAAGCTTGAGACTCATGCTAATTTCCATGTGAGTGAAGTGTTGCCTAATGGCAGGTGGTCTGCATAATAGAAATAACAAGTACAATAGAAATAATAAGAAACTCGTGTGTTTTCTCTTATCTCGCACTCCTTACGAAAAGTATAAAGAAGGTCAGATTACACTTTCAATGACATCAAATATCCTAGTTTGTAAATTGTTTGCTCTTCTATTAGGGATTCAAATCTTGAGTTGAATGCTTTCATCTAGCTATGGAAAGGTAAATATCCTAGAAGACACCAGCTCAACTTTTGGAAAATTGCATACAATTGGTTACCTACTTCAGATTACACTAGAAGGAGAGGAATTCCTATCCCTTTTAGGTGTTTACTATGCATAAAATGACTATGAAAATACTCACCACGTCCTTCTCTCCTATACTTTTACGAAGGATATCTGGTCTTATGCCAAAAAAGATCTGAATTTTGCATTTAGCTTTGAATCGTGGATGGATATCATCAACATCACAAAAAGGCAGGAAAAGATTTTTGTTTCTATGTTGTCTTTATCATATTTGGTGGAAGAGAAACACTACAATGCATGAGAATAGTGAAAAACATGTCCCTAAAGTATGTAGGCTTATTTTGTTGGACTATTATATGTTCTTTTCTGCTTGAATGGTATATTTAATGTAATTTTTCCATTGTCTCTATTGGTTGTTGTGAGTTGTTGAAGCTCTACATTTGTTTAAGTTTTGGAGTTATTCTTGATGATCAAGTGTTCTATATTGGTTATTCATTCTTTACAAAGCCTTTGTGATGTATATGTTGTATGCTTAGACATCCTACTTCTATTTTTATGTTCCTAAGTTGTATATCTTTGAGCCTGCGTGCCTATTTTACTGTCTTACTCTCTTTTCCCCTAACATGCTATCATTCTAGTATC
This sequence comes from Alisma plantago-aquatica, assembly GCA_963693085.1. Classification (NCBI taxonomy): domain Eukaryota; kingdom Viridiplantae; phylum Streptophyta; class Magnoliopsida; order Alismatales; family Alismataceae; genus Alisma; species Alisma plantago-aquatica. The sequence continues at coordinate 596,765,262 of OY856415.1, forward strand.
CCCTCTCTATCTACACTTGTATAGACATTATTTTCAAAAATGAAAAAAAATGGGAAAAGAGTTATGATTACCAAAAACATGAATTTATTAACCTCATTAAAAGATTTAGGACCCTAAGATTGTCAAGAGCCCTAACTATGTACACTAGGATATGAGTGGGTGGATTTTGGGGGTAAAATTATTTTTAAGGAGTGAAGTGTTTTAACATACCCAAGTCTAGACTCATAGCTCAAAATCCCCTTTACCTAGACTCTTATTTGACTAGAGTAATATTAAGTCTCTTTTCCCTAATTTAGAATTAATAGGAATACTTGTAGTAAAATAATCTTATGAATGGTAATTATTCTTTTATATGATATTTTTAAATGAATTAACTATTTAATTTCACAAGTGGGATTACTCTTATAAAACACTAATTATGTAGTTTTGGCTCTGAATAACACTCTAGAAATACCCTGAGTCTAATTGATGAAAGGAATAATATAAATTCATAAAAGAGGAGAATAAATGCATTAAGTGGGTATATATAATCAAATAAATAAGTAAAATAGTTAATGCTATCAAATGGTGAAATTAATGTTAAAACTAAATTCCTTGTTCCTTGATCAGACATATCAAATTTTGAGTCAATCAGACATCATTCTCCCTCTCATTTAGTTAATTCAATTCACAAGCATTAGTGCATATCAATGCCATTAATATTTCAAATTTATGACCTAAGTTTGAACTTATTTAAAATGGTAGAATCTTTAACCTTATAGCCCCTTCCCTCACTAGTGTAACCCTTGCACCTGGCATGACGGATGCAGTGGCTAGAATGGTTGATGACCACCCCCTCTTTCTAATCCTCTCTACCTATCCTCCTATATCTCCTATGTGTCCTTCCCTCTACCCTCATCATTCACACCCAACTCTAGTCGCTAGTGGCCGAAAGTAATATGATTGGCATAGCTCTTTTCTTCCTCCTCTTTATCTTGTCATTCTCTTCCTCATCTCTATGGCACCGTTCTCTTCCTCTCCTTCTCCTCTTTACTTCTTTATTCTCTCTTTGTTTCTGCAACCACCCAAAACCATAGCCACTAGATCCCCTCTGTAATCTGTCACTAAAGTAGGAAGAGTCACTTACCACAATGGCACCCTCAACACCTCGTGACTTGTTGCCACTGACCTCTTCCCCTCCTCTTCTTCCACTCCCTCTATATGTTGCCTCTAGTTTCCTTGATTCTCCTTACCATCTTTCTCTTCTCCTTCCATGGTCTCTAGTCTGCGTGTCAGTGCCTAAAATCTGGCTAAATTCACCAAGGCCTGACAATGTGCCAACTAGCATCAAGATGTTGCCATGACCCTACAAACTTCCTTCTAGTAACAAGATCATCACCCCTTTTGATCATGACAATGTTTCAACCCTCTACGTCTTCACTTTCTACCACATGCACCTCCTCAAATTCATCTTCTTCTTCCACCTAGCTACATGCACTTCCTCGACCTAGCCACAAACACAACATATCTACAACCAGCTTCATTCTTGGACTCGCATTACAACATGTTGTCATTGTCGAGTTCCTAAAGTGTGAAACTCCTCCTCCAACCTCCTCTTATCTCATCAAAGCCAACAAAACTAACCCCAACATCCTCTCATTCACATTACATGAAGATCTCATCTTTGTTGGTTGTTGAAAACCTAAACCTCTCAGGTCCATGGTCTTCATGCCTTGAAACAAACCACCCAAGTGATTTCAAACTTTGATGCCTATTCACGATGAACCCTAATCATGGAGATGGATCATGACGTGGAACACAAAAGATCAGTTCTATGCCATATGACTTGTGGATGAGTTCCTACTTCATGTTTTTTAGGGTTTCAATCTATATCTTAGGACCAATATGTGTAAATATGATTGGGGTGATAACCAATTATAATCCTAATAATTAGTAATGACAGTTAGTCAATTTTATCCATCCTATTCGCACATACAAATAAACATGTATATAACCATGTCTATGTATTATCACTAGTTTATGAGATCTATAATTATGCATATAATACCAATATAATGGATCTAGTTTAGATGGAAATTAAGGTTCATGATTTAAAACTCAATTATGATTATCATATAGACCTCTTGGTCAACTACCCTAATACTCATCATATTATTGTACATAAAAGCATGCTAGCACTAATAATCGATAACTATATAATTCATCATTCAAGAAAATTAGACACATGCATATGTATTTATGTAAATATCTATATATATTTATGCATGTGTATAAATACATGCAAACCTATATATACACATCTATAAGGATTATGACATAAAAAGTATATTAACATATTAGCTCTATAAATATTGGCCTATTTTGCATGACATGTCAAAATGAATTATATTCATTTTTATTTACCCATATAGTACATACTTGCATTTAAAGAAAGTTGAGGAATCAAATAATACAATTTCTATGCATACAAATTTTCATGCTAAATATGATATTAGGAACAATATATGCTCACATAGTATTGAAAGAGAATAACACTGCCATAACTAAAGTGGAAGAATGCATGTTGTCACCCACACATGTATGTAACACAGACATGCTTAGACCTATGTGACCGAAGATGAATGTTATAATAGATATCTAATGAATCATATGGTATCTGGCACTAGAATAAGAAAATTATGAAAATATAATATAGGGATGCACACACATGTTGCTTTGGTTTGACTATCATACATAATATGCTCCTAGGATGAATAATCGACCTTGGGGACCAAGTAAAACTATTGAGTTAACAAATAGCCTTGAATACTATGTATATGCGGTCTCTATTTATTATTTAGGCATTTATTCAATTTTGATTTACATTTTCTCATACTAGGGAACCTCTCGTTATCTTTACTCCTTATTTTAAATTTCATGCTCTTATAGTGGCAATTGTTTTAAATTATTATGATACTCTATTTATTCATATTATATGGGTTTGTAACCCCTACTTCCATATTATTTACTCTTGTTAATGCAATTCATCGACATAAGTCTTGCCTTCTATTATTGCATGTGATATTAGACTAAAATAACTAATGTACATGCTCATGCATAACCATTAGGGCACATATTTTTCCTTGGGTACATCTTTCCACTTCTTATATATATAGGGGTACATCTTTCCGCCCACAGTGCATCTTTCCACCCATTTTACTTAAGCCAATGACTCAATGGTGTATTTGCCCTACCTTAGATAGCATTAGTCTAATTTATCTACATGCAACTATTTATGTTGTGAAATGGCAAGACTCTTATATTCTTGATGTCTCTAATGTTCATATGCCTCATTCTTTTGATGTTGATCCTATTGGTTAATTCTTTTGGACTTACCTACTTTATAACATCCCTCTCATGAACGGGAACCCCCTTGTAATATTTCTTTTCTCCTAAAATGTCTAAATAAGTTTATTGTACACATATCAGTGTTCACTAGTGCATACCCTTTTGTTTACTCTTTTGGGTGTTGTTTCCAAACCATCCAGGTGTAGGTGTGTAGAGGACTAGGACTGAGGAATATTGTGTGAACATTTATGAACATGAGATAGCTTGGAGTGGTTGGGTAACCCTCTATTACTGGCCTTATTTGTAGATAGTTCAAGTTTTCTATATTGTAAATACCACCTCCTTTGGTGAGGAACAATTGTATAATAATACACTTTGTAACTTTGTCAAAGTTTTTTTCTTCTTCTGATGTTTTATCGCTACATGGATCTTTGTATTTGTACCATTTGATTGGATTCCCTCTCAGTTCCCAATCTTTACACTTTCCTGCAAATATAAGAGAGTCTTCTATCATCTCATCATTTTTTAAGGACTACCCAAGCCACCTAATTAAATGATGATTAGTTAGATTCCAAATGTGAGCTTACACTAATGACAAATTGCTCACATGATATCTTGATTTGAGTAGCCTATGTATGGGAAAAATAAAAAAGTTCGAAGGAATTTTTAAAACTTAATTTTTCAGGATAATGATGCCATGATCTAATCTTATTTTGTAAACCATATTATGATTAATGGAAGTACTCTTGGATTTAGGTATTTGTGTATAATACCTTATATCATGTAAACTCAACTTCGACAAAGCTAATTACATGTGCTTCCTACGAGATAAATGATAATAATATCGATATGTGATGTTGACTAAATCACGCGTTTGAAAAGTGGCAAACTTGGAAGGATCTAACTTTAAATTTATAACCTAAAACCTTTAAGACACTCGCAAGTCAATATGAGGTTGAAGTAGATATATGGGATCGAGCATAGGGTCACAAAGAATTTTAGACATTGAAGATTATGTCCTTAGTAAAGAAAAATCAAAAGGTAGAAAGATGTTTAGAACTAAATTGAGTCTAGCAAAATAGAACAAATCAAAACAAACAAAAATAAAGAAAATAGATTTTATCAAGTCCTACTAATCAGGATAATAGAGTTTCTATCTTTGTAACCATAAGTTGGGAAGTCTATACACTCATTCTCAAGCATAGATAGCCCTCAAACTCACTATCAAGTAACTTAATATGAACATAATGTGAATCATGATATATTCTCATGTGGGGGTCATCTCACTCACTCTCACAAAGCATGACTAAAACTCCATTAATGAAGTGAAACCTCTCTCAAGGATATTGGACCCTCCTAGGTCTAGAATAACCCAAGACGTTAGGATCAGTAAAAAAATATGCATGAAACACATGTAGTGCGGGCAAATTTGATTGAATGTGGTTGAATTCCCAACTCTAGGTCAGATCTCTCTGACTTTGTGTTCTAGATAGATCCTCCCAAATGTAACATACTGTTGATCCAGACTGCCTCATGTACCTATTTCTACAACAAATGTAACATACTGAATTCTAAATGTAATCTCCACGTAACCCTTTTCCGTGTGTTTTCTTCTCATTTCTGTCCTTTATGTCCTTGTTGCTGAATTAGTGGCATTTATAGTGGTTTGGTGAACATTTATTGAATAATTATACCAATGGAATGGTTTATGCACAAATACCTTAGTGAAAGCTTATTTGAGGATCTAAAATGCAAAATCACCACTTAAGTGGAACAATGGTAAGTAAATTTGTGCTAGAAGTATAAGGCCCCAAACCTTGCTTAATGTGTTGAACAATCTTAATTACCATAATGAAGTTCTCAAATCCTTAATATAACCTTGTAATGTGTTTTTAAATCATGATATGAGCTTAAGCTTCAAATTTGATCCAATTTAGACGTTGTTTGTGCAAGTTATGCAATTTTTATGCACATTTTGGACTTTTTTGCAATTTACCCAATTGATATGTTTTCTTTGCAAATTGTCACATGCCTTATGATCCTTATATGTTTCCTTATCACTATTGAGCTTTTTGGTCCATGGGGTGCCTATTTGTACCTTGGTTTGGAGGTGTTTCTCTTCAAGGGCATTTTAAGGATTTCCCCCTTTATGAATGAGTTTATCTTTAGGAGTTATTAACCAATGGGGTGGTTTCTTTGTTTGGAGGTCGGTGGTGGTACTGGAGAATTAAAAACTAATGGCTAAGAAGCCTCTAGGAGATGTGGAACAATTTTTTGTATGGCCATAGAAGCTCTAGGCTATGGACACATGAAAAGCTCCATGGACACCTCATGATTCACTCCTTCCTTATCCATAAAGGCTTGCATGTCCATGAGCATCCTTAGATATGGACACATGGAAAGTAAGTTGACACCTCATGCTTTTATTCTTCCTTATCTATAAAATCTTGCATGACCATGGGCACCCTTATACATGGACACATGGAAAGTAGGTTGGACACCTCATGCCTTGCTTCTTCCTTTACCATAAAGCTTTATATACTCCTTCGTTACCTCCCAACCAAAATATTTGATCTATATCACCTCCCTCCTACTTAAAAACTTCGCCCTCTCTCTATTTGGCCATGAAGGAGCTATCCCAAGGTAGAATAAGACACCATCTTGGTGAAGAAGCTCTTCTAGGGTTTCATCTAAGCTCATCTAGGGTTTCTAAAGTCATCTTTTGGCATTTCCAACCTAGGCAAGTAGGTTTCTTCCCCTTCCCTCTATTTTTTACCATTTTTATTCTTAATTCCACCTTCCTCCAGGTTAGAACCCTGGTCTTTCATGGCAGAACTCCATCTAAACTCAAAAACTCTTCTTTCCATGCTCCTCTTGCTTAGGGCTTGTATCCTTAAGAAGAAGGTGATTCTTGCTCGAGTTTGGAGCTTGTGCTTGGAGCTACCAACCCATATTGCTCAAGATTCCTACTAATTGGGATCTGATATTCTTCCAAGAGGCAAGTTATATAACTTGCTCCACATTTATTACTTATTATAAGCTTGTTAGTTCACATTCTTATGCTTAAATGATGATCTCCACCTTTAGATGATGTTCTTATTTAGGGTTTCATTTTTTTGTTATTCTGTACTTTGTTACTATCTCTAGATGAGCCTAAAATGATTGGTACATCCCTCCTAGGGTAAAGTATGACCTAGGATAGATTTTGGGGGACCAAGTCACAAGCCAACCACTCTCCCTCTCTCTTCCTCACTTGCAACTAAATTGCTGACATGTCATTTTCTAGTTGGCCAAAATTGGAAAATCATATCTTTTAAAGCGCTCATCCAAAGTTAATAAAAAATGTTTTGAAATCGGAAAATTAAGCTCTATATAATAAAAATTCTTTTGAGGTCTTATTTCAAGGTTTTTCGAAAGGTGATTTTTGGAATATGATTTTAATACATAAAATCCATAAAATTACAACTTAATCACCATAACTCCAAAATTGACATAAAGATATGGTTTCTTGATCAGGAGAACCTAATTAGTCCAATTGTGAGATTTTCAAAGTCTAAATGCAGGTTTTGTGGGAAAGGTCAAATCTTAGGGTTTCTATAAGAATCAGGTAAATATATTCTGACTTCCCTCTAAAATTATAGAGGGTCAAGAGTTACATATAGCCCAACGCCATACATCAAAAAAAGCTAAAAACTCACACTCCTAACTAATGTGCAACTTGCATTTGACACATTTACACATTTTTACAACAATTGTGGTTGGATTTGTGGCTGAACCTCTGTGTCTTCGTGCATTTCTTTCCTCCCATATGTGGTAGCATTGAGCAGCAAACAAGATCCTCTTTCTATCACTTTTCCCACAACTAGACAACATTCTTTGGGGCTCTTCCTTTGACTGCATTTTTAGGCTGAAATTTCCACATATAATCTCCCATACCTTCCTTGTAAATGTGCAATAACTAAACATGTTCATATGGGATTCATCCTCCTCTTTACAAAGTAGACAAACAACAGTGACGTCTTGATACCATTTATGTATTTTATCTAGCGTAGCCAAAGTGTTGTGCGGAATTTTATAGACACACATGCTCCACTTTAGCACCTGAATACAGCCCATACCTGCTCCATGTGCCTGTCCTTTGCTACTTTGGATTGTGTTATTTCCAACAAATTGATCTTTGTATCTTTGAGTTTCCATCCTCCCACCTCATGTGGATCAAACAAATGTCTAACTTGTTACCACATTTCCATCATAACATTGATGGTGCGTGAATATCCTTCTTTAGTTTTCAGTATGAAGTCCAGTCCTCTAGGATATCTTTCTCTCATCCATTTTCCCCAAGTAGACGTGCCCTCTTAATATATAATAATTCTTCTCATTGTTCCCCACTTTGCTATATCTGTTGGTGCTTTTAAGTCCAACCCGCCTTCATCTTTCGGGAGTGCCAAGCGTGCATATTTCATTGGATGGTGTGTACTAGCCCAAAGGAAGTTTGCCATCTTCATTTCCATTCTATCCAACACTGACCCAGGAATCTCTCCTTGTTGTACCTAGAAGATCAGAAGTCCCTCAACTGCCGCCTTCAAAAGAGTGGCTCTTCTGGCCATTGACATTTTCCACATTGGCCATTTGTTGGTCATTTCCTCCATTCTGTCCATGCAATCAACAAAGTCTTTGACATGTCAGCAAAGTCTTTGACATGTAGATTGCCTCCCGCTAGAGAAAATCCCAAATATTTTGTAGGAAACACCCCCATCTCTAATCCCATGGCTTCCTTCAATCGGTCTTCCATTAGGTAGCAATTCTTAGACAGAAAAAGATGAGTCTTGTGAGCATTAACATGCAGCCCCATTTGTTCCTCGAACCTCTAAAGAAGATCCTACAAATTCCCTAGAGTATTTTGCTTGGCTTCCACAAAGACAAGGACGTCGTCTGCAAAGATCAGGTGTGTCATCACTTATAGTGCCAATCACTGTATAAGGTCTAATCACCTTACTTCTTTCTGCTTCTTGCATCTTCCAGGTAAAATACTCCATGACAATCACAAAGAGCAAAGGAGAGAGTGGATCCCCATGAGGGATCTATGAAATAATGTGCAATATGTACACTTAATGAATGTTAATCAATTGAAATAGACCAAAGTTGAACTTGGAACATCTACAATTAATGGAACTTGGTATTTGAACATAGTAAAGAGGTATGTGCATTCTTACACCCTAAGTTGGGATATTTGCAAACCAAACCCTATATTTCCCAATGAGGCACTATATGCATCATATTTTCTCTATTCATGACTCTTTTGCTAAATTGCCTTAAAAATTAGTATTGATATTTTATTTCTTGGGTCTTGTGCCCCAATATCATGTTTCAATATATGATTCTTATAATTTCCATAGTTTCTCTTAGCATGTTGATTTTATTAGACTATATAGCTAATGTAGTGGTACTTATGTACAACCACTCATAGATAGGGCATGTGTAATTTTGGCCTTGGGAGATGTGTTATTCTCCCTCATATATAATTTGTGTAGGTGACTAGGAATGTGTTATTTCTCCCCTCACCTATAGGTTGGGGTCTGGTAGGTGCCTCAACCCTACTTAGTTAATGTAGTCAATATTAATCACGCATGCAATTCCTTTACTATTTTAATGTTATGGCAAGTATCTATTTTGATTATGCCTCATACTCTTGATCTCTTCATATATTGATGAACGTATATCCTTTACTTCCATGTTATTTTCTTTCTTTTGTTCTTGTTCATATTGTTCACACATACCTTGTTTTCTTTCCCTCTTGCTGGGTGATTTCCCAATCACCCAGATTTTGGACAAGGTGTTGAACAAGATTATGGAAAATAGGACCCAGAGTAGATTCAAGACTTGCTTGAAGGATGTCTAGGTTTCGAAAGCTTGATCATTTATTTTCTCATCTTTTTCTTCTAAAAAACTTATGTAGTGAACAATGATGAAATCCATGTAATAGCTTTAGTTTCTTTTCCTTTCTGCTGTTATTGACATTTTATATGTATCTGGTGCATGTGTATTTACTTGGAATATTATACATGCATCCCTCAATATCTATTATCTTTGTGAAAAGATGGATGTTTTGTATTTCCTTCAAATTTTAGTAAGGAGGTGATCTCACCTCTTTACAACAAATCTATCGATCTTGGTAGAAATGGAGGTTTAAGTGAAAAAGAGATCAACCAAATCAACAATCATAACCAAAGAAAAGATAGAATCCAAAACATGGTAGATGTAGAACAAAACTACTTGCTTAGAGTAAAAGTACATAAATCATGCTTGAAACGGGCTACATAGCCAAGAAGGAGATCAACTAGCCATGGATAAGAATAGTTGGTACCGAACAAAGATGGAAATACATCATTTGTATAAAATTAAAGAGAACAATTGAAGAAAGAGGAAGAAGATATTTCATCCATCAGAAGAGGTGGCTCTCGCTCCTTAGTCTCTAGGAAGGCTGGGTCTCTTTCTCATGGTCATCCTCCTTGCTCTTTTGGACTTCATGAACTCCTTTCTCCTTGATTCCACCCCAACAATATATTGAATGGGTGAATGGAGGTGGAAAGTGGTATGGAAACAAATGGAAGATGAAAGATGATGGAAACCGAAGGTAGATGGCAACAAACCAATGGAGAGGGTGTAGGGGTGATCTCTTTAGCCCTCTTAGAACTTGGAGCTCTAGGATGGAGCTCTGGGAACCAAAGGGTGGAACTACAGAAGAATGCAAAATAGAAGTTTGAAACCCTTAGCCTGGAGGTCAAGGGGGGTATTTATAGTGGAATGTGGAAAGTTTCTAAAGTGAGGTCCGAATTCAACTTGAATTGGGGGAAATCAATTCGAATTCAACCCTATGATTTGCGGATTTAGGTGTCCATCGGTTTTGATTCCATCAAAACCAGCCTTCAAGAGACGCCATCGGAAGAGGGGTCTTCGTAAGGCATCAAAATAAGAGGGGGTTTTCGGAGAACATCATCAGAAGTGGGGGCCTTCAGAGGACATCGTTGGAAGAGAAAATCTTAGAACGACCAGGTGGTGCCATATGTAGGCAACATCAGCAGACAGACTATCAGAAGGTGAACATGTAGTAGATGGTCCTTCGTTTATCTTCTAAAGGAAAAAGAGCAGAGGTGGGTGGAAATGAATGTGACTTAGATTTAGCAAATTTGACCCCAATTCGATTCTTCAAGAAGGCAGTTGTAGAAGCCCTTCAGATGGTTTGTTGGCCTTTGGTTGTGATCTTCAAAATAGACCATCGAATGATGCTCCATTAGAAGCAGCCATCAAAAGGCACCATAGAAAGAAGGACCTCTGGAACCATCCTTCAGTTGGTTCCATCAGAAGAAATCATCAGAAGATGGTCCAATATATGTCTTCTAAAGAAAAAGAGTTGTTGGAAATCCAATGGTACTACTGCAAAAAGGGGATGAATTGGAATCGAATTTAGGGAATTCTAGTCAATTTTGTCTGGCTGGATGGGGATGATTGATGCTTTCTTCTATTTGGCGCATGCAAGTCCCAGAATTGTCTGTTTGAGCTATTATATCTTCAAAAGGGGATAAATTACAAAAAGCTAAGTATCTAGAGTTATTTTGGGCATATTAAGGCTATAATGACACAAAACTACAGATAAATACTAGCACAAATGCCTAAATTTTGGTGTTATCAATGTGACAAAATAAGGAAGATTCATACTTTGTGCATCATGGTTGATGAGGTCCCTATTTTTTTTTTCCGGGGACTTATTCATCCTGCTCCCGGACCAGGCCAACGGTAGGGTTCTCCCCATTTACAACAACCCCAGTTTCATTACCCCAAACAACAGAGGCAAAGTCTGGGCATGAATCCCAACTATATTGTGGCCTACTCTCAAGCGAAGCCCATCTAGCTAGCTTATCCGCAAGCTTGTTGGCCGTTCTTGGTATGAATGATAGCACCATGTTCTGCTTTTTTCTCAGCTCCTTTCTGATTACCGATTCCAGCTGTCTGAACCTGGGAATAGCACCATGCTCGGAGTTCACTGCTTGACAGGCTACCTTGCTATCCGATTCGATGATCACAGGTTCCATAACGTCGTGCATGACTTTAACAACTTCATAGATGGCCATTAGCTCCACTTCTAGAACATCCAACGATTCTTTACAGACAGTACTTCCCTTAATCCAGCTCTCGCTATGATCTTGGATGACATAGCTTATAGCTGCTCTCTTCCTCTTCATCCTTACTGATCCATCGACATTAATCTTGATCATGTGAGCTGGTGGTCTTGTCCACTGAACCTCCGCTGATTCCCTGACTCCTTGTGACACATTTGATGCACCAAAGGCTCCTTGAGCAAGACGGACCTGTGACTCAATCAACCGGGCTGCCTGCTGTGGATTTATCCTGCTGTTCTCAAAAATAAATTGGTTCCTCCATATCCATAGGAAATGCACCGTAATAGCAAACCAGACCGACCGGTTTCCCTCCTGTGTATCTCCCTTCAAGTTACTAGTTATCCAGGACTTGAGGTCGCCATGGTGGCTCAAGGTAGTGACCCTGTTGGCAATAACATTCCAGACCTGATTAGCAAAAAAGCAGTCCTTCAGTACATGGACCAAGGACTCCTCGTGTTGATTACATCTCGGGCACAATATACTATATGTGAGCCCTCTCTTATGACGGTTCTCATTCGTCATTAACCCATCACGTAGGATTTTCCATAGACTGACCTTGATCGCCTGTGATGTTTTAAGCACCCATACTCGCCTCCATGGTCCCTGTATCGGTTTCCTCTTTCTTAATAAGCGTTGCTTATAGATAGACTTCGTTGAGAAGCTGCCTCGATTATCATCTAGGTAGACGAACCCATCCTCTCCAGCTTCCGTATCCGGTGGTATCATCCCCATGATCTGCTCAACAGTGTTCGGCTCAAACCAGTATCTGATAAATTCTTCATCCCAGCCCGTATCTGTTGCCATCGATGCTACTCTGAGGTCCTGTATGTCCTCCAGTATGCTACGATTTTGTTGTATTGCAGGTCTTGCTTTCGCTTGGATCCAGTTCTCATTCCATGCTCCTGTCGACTCCCCCTTCAGAATGGACCTTCCAACCCTGTTCTCCATGTCTGGTAAATTCAACCGGATGAACTTCCATAGACGAGATCCCACCACGCGCCCATTATCTTTAAGATGCTCGTACTTAGCTGTCATGGCACTCCTCCAGTGAATCTGCCGCTTTATACAGTAATCCCAGACATTCCTCGATAGCAAGGCCTCATTTTGTATCTTAGTCGATCTGACCCCCAGTCCGCCTTCATGTTTGGGTGCTATAAGCTTCCTCCACCCTATAGTGCTCATTCTTCTGTAATCCGAGGTTCCTCCCCAGATGAAATTCCGCACCAGGGAATCAATCCGATCACAAATCCCTGTGGGCAGGACAGTTGTTTGCATTATATAAGTTGGTATTGCCGTGAGAACCGACTTTAGCTAAGGTTACTCTCCCCACGAAGGACAAGCACCTATTTTCCCAGGCTGATATACGAGCTTCAATGTTGTTGATAGTGTTTAGATACAGGGCTGCATTGGCTCTTCCATGAATCACAGGAACCCCCAGGTGTTTCCCAAGGTTGTTTGTGATAGGCATCCCCATCCGTCTAGTGATCCTTCTTCTTATAGTCACCGGTGTGTTAGCAGAGAAAAAGATTGACGATTTGTCCTTCGCGACCATCTGCCCAGATGCCTCACTGAACTTTTTTAGACTTCTTAGCACTATGGTAGCTTGCTGAAGAGAGGCCTCACCACACAGAAGGATGTCATCAGCAAAACAGATATGTGAAATCAAGGGTCCCCTTCTAGTAATCTGCAGAGGTTTCCACCTTCCTTCCCGTTCCTGTTGAGTAATGTCCTGGCATAGCCTATCTAGGCATAACACGAAGATATAGGGCGAGAGAGGGTCTCCCTGCCTTACCCCTCTCATCGCCCGGAAGGGTTGCAGGTTCTCACCTTGCCAAGCAATAGAGATCTCTCCTGAGGCAATGATATTCATAATCACTTGAACAATGTTCTCAGGTATGGCCGTGCGCTGTAGTGTGTCCTTGACGAAAATCCAGCTGAGCTTGTCATATGCTTTTGCTAGATCCAGCTTGATAACCATACTTTGTTGTCCTGTCTTCTTGGCTCCCATAGTATGTATCATCTCTTGCGTGAGGTTGATATTATCCGATATCCTCCTCCCCGGAATGAAGCTCGATTGAAAGGGTGACACCCAACCATCCAGATACGGTTTTATGCGCTCTGCGATAATCTTCGACATCAACTTCAAGCAAACGTTGTTAAGAGATATTGGTCTCAGATGTTCACAATTCTCAGGCGTATTATTCTTGGGAATCAGGACCATTGTAGCTTTTCCCATCTCCTGTGGTATCGGTCTTCCCTCAAAGCATGATTTCACTTATTTCTTTATAGACTCCTTGATATTGCCCCATTGCTTCTGCATGAACTCCGCGTCTATACCATCAGGCCCTGGCACCTTTATAGGATTGAACATCCTGATGGTTTTATAAACCTCATCTTCAGTCGGCATCATCGCACATTGGTCATGTTGTTGCTCTGTCAACAAAGGAAACACCCCAGTATATTTGCTAGCATAAGATAGCCTTCTTGGGTCATCCTCCTCCCTAAACCGATTACAGAAATGCTCTCAAATGTTTCCCTATTGTCATTTAAACCTAAAACATGACCAAGAAAAGTTTTCCCCATTCTGATATGTACCATGACCATGATTCAATATAACAACTATTTTGGACTATCCATATCACAATGAAAGACTTTAAACAAGTGGCATTTTCCCTATTTATTTCTATGCCTCTTAGTAAGATCAATTTTGAATAAATATGATGAATATGGATCTCAATCTTTCCATATTGTTTCCTAACTATTGGAGTGTCTGATTTGACTACTCAATTTATAAATATAGACTTACCTTGATCATGAAAGGAAGGGATTGCAATAATGACCTTGATCTTGCAAAATCTTGAAACATGGTTGCCCCCATGATGATATTGATCCTTGATCTCATGACCTTATGAAATACGATCTGACCGTTGATACTCTCCCTATTTGATATTTTTTATGGTTTGTGAACAATAAGGACTTATATGCTAGATCGGGGTGGAAGTTGACTTATGGCTCCCCTAATATGGATCACATCCCTGTTATATTTACCTCTAAATTTTCACCTTATTTATTATCTATAGTTTTAAAAAGGTAAGCCTTCCACAAGATTTTGATTTCTTGGACTAAATCTCTAATTGGTCAGATCCATGATTTTGACACTCAATCTTGAATCTCGATTAAATGATGACCTTGAAATATGATGATAGCTTGTGGTTAAGCTCCTAGAAAGACATAGATCTAGATCATTCATCGACCTTGAATATCATGAAACTGGACTCACCATTGATAACTCAAAAAATTTCTCAAATGTTTCTCAATGATCGTATATGGATGAATGATCAAACCTAAGGTCTTAATAGGAATCTCAACACTAGACTCAAAATCATTGGGCATGTGATTTTGATGTCCAAATACTGACTCTCGATATTGATTTGTGAAATCTGGACTCACAATCATTGATCTTGATCCAATTCCTATGATCACCCTATTTGGATCTTGAGATCACTCACGATATATAGTTGACTTTCATGTTCCCCAATCTAAAAAAAAATGAAATGATTCTTATGTGACCTCTCAATTTTTAAGAACTGGGGATACACTCTTATGAGGAGTGGTAACTCTTATTGATTTTTATATGAAAAACATGATGTCCAAATATAATGCTTCTCTCAAATTTTAGAAATTTGAAATCTCAATCATGGATGTATAATCCCACCTAGGACAATGTAGAATCTAGAACCCTAATATCGAGATTTAAAGTCATGTTTTACTCTTGATTTAAGGATCCCTATTTGTTTGACCAAAATGATGATCTCTCCAAGTATGGTGATCTATGTGATGATCTTCACAATTTGATGATCAATGTGACTTTGCTTTGACTTTAATGCTTGATTACTTGATTTTGTAATAATATCACGATGGTGATACCTTATGTGGAGTACTATGATGATTAAGATATGGAATATGAAGTGTCAATATCCTTAAAGAATTGCTTTAATTTTGGGGACAAAGTTCCTTTTAAGGTGGGGAGGATGTAACAACCGTGATAATTCTCACTCTTTCAATTATGTCATATCAACTCATAAGATGTCCTATTTCATCCAATAACCTCTCTCACACTTAATTGGATGGTTTTGAGTCACATTATTTTCAATGATGATTTTTATGTCATTAAATGTCACATTGAGCTTATTTGACAAAAGTTGAGTGCAAAATTAGACTTTTTAAGATGAATTTCAAAATTTTAATATTCTCAACATTATCATATTGGACCCAAACTTTACAGGTAATATGTAAAGGAAATTTGTGAACCAGCCGTAAAAATTCCATGCAAATTGAAATTACCATTTTGAAGATAAGATTTTTACAATATTGATAAAGAAACATAATTTAAAATTTTTAAAAAATAATAATGTGCCATGTCATCTATCCAACTCAACTGTTCTCGACCAATCAAAATGAATCCTTCATTGGACACAGACTGCCCATCTCAGCAATCCACTTTGTTTCCCCTCAGCCTTTCATAGTCCTTGGGTCAGATGGTCATGGATCCGACCAAGATCTGATAGCCACTGAGTCATCTCCCCACCTGCTCCTGAGGAAGGAATAGGTGGTGGGAGTAGCTTTTCCACCCCTATGCATCCATTTTCATGCATATATGATGCTTTATTTCACTTCCATTCTTCCTCTTTCTTCCTCCCCTTTCATTTGCAACCCAATCATGCATTTTATACACCATAGCTCCCTTCCCAACTCCTTCTTCCTCTAGTTCTCTGATTCTACCACGATGCTTGGAATTGGGGCTTTTATCCTCATTCACCCTCAACCACCAATGAAGCCACCCTCAAGCTTGTAGAGTAGAGACGAGGGCATCTAGCATGTTTTTGAGGATCGTCTTGACATCCAACTCCTAGGCTAGCTCACATCAATGAGCTTCTTCTGCCATAGATACGTCCATGGCATGGGTCGATGTAACAGGACAAAGGGCAGGTACAGGTCACCCTATTACATGCTGGGTGGACTAGGGCGACCTGTCAACTCACAACCGTGACCCGATTCTCCCTCACACAACTTGCTACCTCTTTGTGGCATGGGCTGGTGCAGGGCCCAAATGTTCTCACACAACCGAACTACAAGGTATTTAATCCCTCTCTCTCATTTTTCATGCTAAGGACCCAACCATGTAAAATGTAGATAAAATGCATCCTTTGGCCAAATTTGGCATATAATGTCTAAAATTTTGGTGTAGAAGACCAGACCTATCAATACCCAATTCGACTTGTAGTTCTTCACGATATCTTGAAATGCATGTTCTTATGATCTTATTGATATGATAATGTTTACTTTACTGCTCAACCATGCACTTTTATGCTTCAAACATTTATGGATGCCTAAATAAGTAGTTTTAATACATAATGACCCAAGCTTTGGACTTTGCACCATTTATGGATTCATGATACAAAATTTACTTTAACTATGACAGTGATGGGATTTTATGTTAAAGTCATGATCTTTATGAAACACTGTAATCTAATGACCCCTGAATCTTCACGATCACTCTACATCAGTAGGTTTGTCTACCTTTTAAACTACAAACTCGAACTTGCTTACTTTATGACATTGTAATGCCTTCATGATATGAAATATGCCCTAGAATGTGATGTATAAGTGCTTATATGGTTGGATCTTATCCCTTATGTAGAAGTCAATCCATTATGTTCAAACCTCGATGTTGTCCTTCAAAACAATCCTTATGATGACTTGTGACACAAAATTTTAAGTTACACACTCATGTGCTCTTTTCACTATATATGGCATACATGTGACACTTAACATGATCTAAATGTACATGTTGATATTGGACTATAATCTTGCAGGAATCATGCTCTAATGCTATTCATGTTACTCCATGACTTTATAGTAGTAAACTTATCATATGTAAGGACTAAATCCCAACTTGATCTGCCTTATGCTCTTTTGTGATCATATGACTTAGGAATAGGACATTATTGCATGAATTGATCTAATATGACTAGTGTTGACTATGTTGATGCCAATGTTGCTCATCTAGCTTGAATATTATGATTTCTCCATTTAGGATCTTGTAATTACATTCGTGAAACACAACCTTAGATCTACAATCTTAGTTTTTATTGTCGCCCTAGGATCTAGATGAATTCATGTTGTATGACATAACATGATAACGAACATGCATGGCCTAGTTTGACATATTGAAATCGAAATTGAAGAAGTTGATACTTATAATTATGTGTCATGTACAACCACCATGATTATGATTAGTGTAACGACCTCCACCAAACCGACAGCCAAATCGTTACTAATTATGTGGAATAATCATGAGCAGCAGATTAACAAAAATCACTAAAAATTAAAACCATTTTGTAAAGAGATCCATTTCCAGTAAAACTTTTTAAGGAAGAACCAAAACCTGATATTCATCATTGATCATATTATACATACACTATACTATCTCTTCTCGAGGATAACATATAACAGTTGCTTTCTCAAGACATATACTTAAAGCAACATCAAAGCTCGAGGCATACAAGCCAAAATATCAGATTGTTCATAAAACCAACACGTACTGAATCCAAGAACTTGAGAGTACAGAGACGACACATATGACTTCTATTTACAAGACACGACAAATAGTACACTCAACTTGAGCTGTAATTGTTGTCCCTATTGTTGTTATTCTCCCTCTGTAGTACGGTCTCAACCCCCCTTGTGCACGTCCACCTAAAAAAAATGTGAATCCCACGGGATGAGATAATTGTCCCAGTGAGAGATATAACTCTCCACCAACAATGTTATTATCAAAATTAAATAGTATTAAACTGAGCAGAGGATCAACAGTTTAAAACATTCTCATCTTTTAAAGCATTGCAACTATCTATGATAGAGCAGTAAATCGTCTATTCACTTTATAAGGAATATGAAGATCATGTATATCATTTACCCATCATACTATATCAACATTTCAAGCTTATTTTGTGATAATATCATCATGTTCCAGCTGTATACCAATCTTGTAAGAGTACAACCAGGTATTGGATTGTACCAATCCTGTGATATTATAGCCAGGTATTGGGTTATCCCATTCCTGTGATAACAGCCAGGTATTGGGTTATCCCAATCCTGTAATAACTACTAGGTGTTGGGTTATTACCAACCCTGTGATAACAACCATGTATTGGGTTATCACCAATCTTATGATTCACAACTAGGTATTGGGTTATTGCCAATCCTGTGATAACAACCATGTATTGGATTATTACCAATCCTGTGATTAACAACCAGGTGTTGGGTTATTACCAACCCTGTGATAACAACCAGGTATTGGGTTATTACCAATCCTATGATTAACAACTAGGTGTTGGGTTATTACCAACCCTGTGATAACAACCAAGTATTGGGTTATTACCAATCTTGTGATTAACAACCAGGTATTAGGTTATTACCAATCCTGTGATTAACAGCCATGTTACAACCCCAATTTTTGGGATCATCTGGTGAGAAATGTAATTTCTCATATTAAAGATAATAAAACAAAGAATGGTATAATTTGTTTTGAATACATGGATTTCGTTTACAATAGCCTTGATGTTTGTGTTGTGGGCTTTATTGGCTTTTGGGCCCAATAACAAGAAAATAACAAAGAAAATTCAATTAGCAATTGAATAATTGAATATTTGAGAAAAGGAAGAGGTAGAAAACCTCTAGAAGGAAAAGAGATGTAATCCAAGGATGTATTTCATGCCTCTTGGGTTCCAAGGAGTCCAAAGTTGCATAAAGAGTGCAATAAGAAAAGAAAAGATTAATTAAGTATTTCTTTATTAAGAAAGAAATTGAAAATAATGGTAAAATATGGAAAATGAGTGGAAAGAGGCATAAATGAGATTCCTTGGTGAAATTTCGTATCCATGAGGTTGCTAATATTAAAAGGGATTACAATGAGGAAAATAAAAGAGAAATAAAGAGAAATACTCAAAAAGAGATATTTTAATGAGAAATAAATAAGATAATGTGAAATAATGAATAAAGATGCATCTAGAAGGATAAAAAGTATCCAATAAAAAGAATTTCGAAATAATGGAGTGTCTTGGGATACAAGGAGTCCCAATAAAGAGGAAAGAAAGAGAGAATACCAAAATTGCAAAATAAGAAAATAATGTGATACATTATTAATGTTTTTGGTGGCATTGCTAAAAAGGAGATATTTTCTATTAAATGAAAACATGATTTCGTTCTTATGGAGTTAAAATCAAGCATAAGAGAGAATAAAAGTTTTTTTTTCATATTCCTAATTGCCCAAGAAATAGGAAATATCAAGGAAGTGCTTAGGAGAGAGAATGTTTCCTCTCCTTGAAGGAACATGATTCCTTTTGATAAGAGACTTCGTTTCTTGATGAGCAAGCCACCATAGGGCTCTGTTACCCTCCCATATAAAAGGGGTAGAGCCAGGGACGATTCCAAAGGAGTTTTACGTGACCCTCTCTTCTCCTTCTCCTTCTTCTTCTTCGTTTTTACCCTTAAACCCTACCTATAAGAAACTACGTGAGCAAGAGGTTAGAAAGGGCTAACGTATGGTAACAAAGGAGCCCAGGGGTACCCCGATGCCAGGGAACAACACGGCCATCGAGGCCATGTCCAGGAACACGCGTCGCAGCAGCAACTGGGCTGCAAGGACGGCCACCAACCCTTAGCCCGACGAACGCTGTAATAGCCACCTTGGCCAAGAAGTATGGGCGCCTTGTGTGCGCCCATGGACGGAGGAGGTGGAGGAGCTAGTTCCGGCAAAGATGGCGGCCCAGGGAGAGAAGGAGCACCCACGCATGGCTGCTGAAGGCGGCCGCTAGGGTTGCTGAAGGTTGAAGACGACCTGAGTGGCTGTTGGATAGATATACCCTCCGGGGTATGAAGCGGCGTCTAACTTAAAGAAGGGCAGAATCGACTTTTCGTTATATTTTCAAATAGGTCACGCGAGTTGTTGCATGGGAATTAAGCTACGTGGTGCCTCCCCATTGGCCCAAGTGAGGTAATTCTTCCAAAAATCATAGCTCTTTAATAGTAGCTCGGATGACAAAAGTTTATACATGAATTTTGCTTAGAAAAATGAGAGGAATCCATTAAAAATATAACTAGAACCTAATTTTGCTTGTAATTCGAAAAATAATGGAAGTTGTTAGCTTTAGTGTAATAGTGATTAAGAAACCCTATTTTGAAAGGAATAAAGTGTTTAATAGGGTTTAATGGATCATTAGAGTTGATGTTAACTTGTTAAATGTAAAAAGGTACATTATGTTAAAAAAGGAAGAACTTTGCACATGATTAGTCTAATTTGGAGTTTATGTGCATAAATATGCGTGAAAGGTGGAAAATACATAAAGTTATCATTTTTAATGATTTAACTAAGGAAAAACCCTTAGATTTGATGATAGATGGATAATTCAAGTTGATATTAACCTATTGTTAATAAAAGAGAAAATAGGATTTAAAAAGATGATCTTTTTATATAATTGGCTTAATTTAGGGTTTTGTGTATTAATGAGCTTGAAAATCCTAATTTAAGTGAATATGTCTTTTAATTGTTTTAATTTTTCAAAATCCATAAATAAATAGGGATATGATGATCCTAAGTTAATGTGGGTATAACAGACTATTAAAATGAATAGTTTGAGCAATTAGGGTTTACATGAGTAGAAAAGAGTATTTTAGGGTTTGTTGATCTAAAAGGGATAAAGTTTGAGAAATTGGTCTAAGAAACCCTAATGAATATTAATGAAATCTTAATGTGGATTAGAAACCCTAGAAAGAGAATCCAAGTCAATAAAGTAGATTCTTGATAAAGTGTGTAATAAATAGAGTACATATTCTTTTCAGGAATTATGTGATGATTGAATTACTTGCTTGGATCTGTTGATTGGCTTGATTGTATATACCTCAAGTATATGTTCAATAATCTGCATGACTCATCAAATCAGGTATGTGGTTAATTATGAATAACCGCTTTAGTTTTCCGATGGATTCCCGGATGTTTAATCGCATTGAATGCAACTAAACTGTTTGGATGTTCATATTGTAAACTATAATGTGGCTATGACTATCACAAAGGATATATGCCTACAAACTCAGATCCTGGTTCTCTCTGTGGCATTATAGCTAACCTAGTACATGGCTGCCTATGGGTAGGTCCATCAGGTTAGAGAAAGACCTAGTACATGGCTACCTATTGGGTAGGTCCATCAGGTCTATGGATGACCTAGTACATGGCTACCTATTGGGTAGGTCCATCAGGTCTATGGATGACTTAGTACATGGCTATCATTGAGGTAGGACCATCAAGTCACATTGAGTTAGATATTGGGCTATCTCCGGGTAGTGCCATGCGACTCTATTACCTAAAAGAGAGGTGATATCCATGTCCACTACAGGGACAGCCCAAAGTTCGAGAATATGTATGGATTGAGTTGTATGGCTTAAAATGTAATCTTGATTGTTAAATGACTAATTGAATGCTTATAGTGTTAACATAGTTGAACATTATCTATTTTCTCCACATACCAGCTTCGGCTGACCGTCGTTTTGTTTGTCGGTGATTTAGGTACAAATCTCAAAAGTACAAACAGTAAAGCGACACATTGTGAATTCAAGAATTAAAGAACAAGGAGGAAATTAGTTAGAATAGTCCAGCTGTGGTTAGAATTTTAGTTTATTCCAAAATTTTCAAAGGTATGCAAAAAAAAATTATTGCCGTTTTTCAGTATAGTATGTTAGAATTTAATAATTATTTTTGGTTATATGTCGAACCTTTGATCCGGAATTTATGGGTGCGGCTTCAACCTCTTGGTCTCCCTTAATTGGGGGTTACCGAAAGGTGGGGTCGTAACATTTGGTATCAGAGCCTAGGTTCCTCATGTAACCATTAATAATTATTAAATTTTACAAACTCCATAGAACCCAAGGGAGTTGTTAGAGGATTATCCAAAAGACGGAGGTGTCTAGAAAAGGATCACGACCGGGAGCTGGCAATATTTTCCTCTGCACCGCTAGTTGGAATACGAGGACTCCTGGATTTGTGTGACTGCCTGGCCAAAGTCTTAGGGTATGAATCGAAATAAGATACCTTTAGGACTTTCTCATCTTATCCATCCCTTCTCATCACCAATTCTGTTAAGGACCTTAAGGATCAGGGTTTTCTTTCTTCTCCTCACCCTCCTGAGGTATGGGTAAGGTTAATAAGGTTTAAGGAATCCTCCACCAAATTAATGAAAGGCATGTAAATAAGATGTCATGGACATAAGCTTAATAGATTAAGCACAAACTAAAGAATAGATGCATGCTTAGGTCGTATGACATAAGTTGTCATGTCCTCAGAAGAGACCTGAGGCTAGACCTTCTTGTCGGGAGGATAAGTTAGTCTTAGAGATAGAGATCTCCATTGCAAGTAGATACCTGGCACATCCTCTGAGGATGATGCTAACCCTAACCCTAAGTGAAGGTTAGAGAGAGATGAGTTGGACCAGGTGTTTGAAAGGACATGCCTTTGGGATGCCATATGATCCATGGGTGACCTAGCACCTTTGGCAACCCAACCTTGGGAAGGGTCGTGCATGCTAGAGAGAAGGATATATCCTTCATGGATGAGGTTAGAAGAGAACCTATAGTTACCCTATGGGCTTTGGCAAGTAGGGTATAGCTTGGTGAGACCCTGGTTAAGAGATCATGGAATAAGCATAAAGGGCTATGAATGATAATGAGCAAACCTAAGTTCGAACATATGCTTCACCCATGTGAAGGTATGCTAGTAAAGCTTGATCCCTCATGGAGAAAGGACATATGGTAGTAAGGTTGGATGTAGAGTTAGTCCTAGAGAGGAAAGTAGGACTCAAGCAAGAAGGTTGGGAGCTTAGGTTCCAAGACTTAGGAACAGTGGATAGTAGAGGATGATGCGACCTAAGTGGATGATAGTGGTTGCCTTATGATTGATCCCTGAAGGCTGGTGATATCTTGTTTGCCTTAGAGGAACCAAACCTTAGAGGGAGGATGATGCTTCTGATACCTAGGGTATAAGTGATTACCTTCTGGATGAGATAAAAAGTGCTTTAGACCCTGAGGGGGTTTAAGTAACCGGTTGTGAGGCTTTATACCTAGTTGGTTGACCTGGAAGAGGACTCAACTCCGAAGTGTTGCTCAAATAGAAGGATCATGGAAGTACATGACATATCTTGGACATGCTTGATTCGTGGTTAAGAGATTGAGCATGTAGTTGGATACCCAAAGGTGAACATAGGGTTCTTAGGCTTAAGAGGGAAAGCAGAGTATCCAATACTCATGGTGAGTTTGAGTCTCTATAGTTTCGAGCATGGTACTCTTAATGTGTAGAGGTAAAGGAAACCCCTTAAGGTAAGGGTATGATGGGCGAACCCCTCACAACTAAGTTGGTCTAATGTTGAGAACAAGTGTGACCTAGCATGGTTTAGTAGTTACGTTTGTGCCTTAGTAGTTGTTGGTTTAAGCATGTGAAGGTAAACCCTAAGGACGCTTGTGACCTTTGTTCTCAAGGTATAGTTTCCTCCCATCCTGGGAGGGGGACCCTTTGGTGGGGAGTTTACCAGTTTGGTTGGCTTTGAGGTAACCTAAGGAGGTTTCATAGGATCTTGAGAAGCTAAGTGAAGAGTACATGGCATGAGAATGAATCTATAGACCCACAGATAACCATCTCTATGTGCATGTGGATGTGTTACCATGGAGGTAACTGGTATGGGATTGACCAAGTTAGGTAGGTTGCCATAGTCCCTATGAAAGGATGAAAGTCAGCCCACAAATGCAGGAAGAGAGATGATGAATGCTTGGGTAAGGTTCTAAGTTGGATATGTACTATAATGGAATCCTAAGTCTATCCTAGGGTCAGGTAGGGATAAGACCGATGGAAGAAGGAGTTGCCTAATTCCCTAGTTGCACATGACCATAGGGTCAGGAGGTAACAGCTATCATTGTTTGAGGGCCATGGGTTAGGAGTTTGATCACCTTCATGAACTCATGGGACCCAAAGGGCATATGAGTAGGGCACTCTTTGGATGCATGAGGGAAGAGGGATGACCCCAAAAGTGTCGGCACCCTATAGACCCAAAGGAGATGACCAAGGATTGTGTAGTAACCCAAGTAGGTTCGAGACCAGTTTCCCATGGAAGTAACTTTGATATCAAGATGATTGTAATATAGAAGCTTAAACAACACGTTTCAACTTAGATTTAAAGGTGTACTGGCAAGGTGGGATGTACCATCTCTACTCTTGGAATAGGAGGAACTCTGTATTTGGACTGCAGCCAAATTCTTATTTCCTCTTGTTATGGGAGTGAGAGATAGGACATTACGCATGCCATACACCAAGGATAAGAGATGATGTAGGTTGGAACGTTGCCACAAGGAATGGGGATAGAGAAGATAACCTACCCTGGTAAAGTGAATGATACATGGATGGTTTGCAAACACTAAGAGGAATGAGGTAGTCACCTTATAAGGATGTTTTTATCATGAACTATGTGGAACTTACAAGTTATACCAGGATGAGTTTGATCACCATGATGATGAAATCAGAGAGTGTTATTAATGAAAATAGACATAGAATTTGAGGTGAAATGATAAGTGAAATACATGGAAGTGTATGTGTTCAATGTTACCTAATACCTAAGAATGTGAAGTGGTAATGGATGCACTGGTTGAGATACATCTGACTTGAAGCTAGAAGAGGTTGTTTGGCTAACCCTAAGTTTGGAAAGGAGAGGTGTTTGGACAACACTCAGATGTAACAAGATATGTTGAAAAGTTAAGGGTTGTTTGGTTAGCCAGTCTAGTCCTGGATACGATGAAAGGATGGTGGTAGAACCTCAAGTGCACTTCTTTGGAAAAGAAAGTGATGAAACCCCGATAAAATGGTTTAGGGGTTTTTTAGGTATTGATCTTGAAGAATAATGACATACAGGAGATCATGATCACCATAAATCATGGTACTACCAAGATAATGAGTGACAGTAGTACTTTAGATGCCTAAGATGAGGTTGCATGTGGTATGTTGCCATGCATGATAAGAGGTGAAGGATGAACACCAGTAACCCAGTGCATTGATATAAAGGATAAAGAGTCCCCGAAAGGGAAGGGGAGTTCATCTCTACGGACGTTGTAAGTATCCTCAAGACCAAGGAAGGTCAAGATGCAATATGGGTTATGGTAGATCGCCTTTCCTAGATGACATGACAAAGAAAGAGTTCTGTCAAGGGACAGATCAGGTAGAGCTACATATGAGAGAGATGGTTCAACTACACCATGATGCGAGTTCAAAAGTTCATGAGTATGACTTAGAGGTTCACTTCCATAAAGTGGAAGTAGGTACATGAAGAACTCAATGTTAGTATAGTTTATCACCCCTAACTATGGTTAGTATGATCCATACTAAAGGGTCTGATGAGGGCATATGTGCTCGATTTGGGGTGATAGTTGGAGACAGTTTTGTCCTATGAAAGATGTGAAGATAACCACCATAGCCAGTATCGGGGTTTATAAGAAGCTCTGTAAGGGAGGTTGTGTCGGTCACCACTTCAGTAAGGTGAAGTTGGTGAAAGGACCACATGATGGTTAGAAAAGGTCCACAGTGCGCGTAGATGAAGTCGCTTTAATCGTGCAATGGCTGAAAGGAGCCTAGAGATGACGAAAGTCATGAGCAGATGCAAGGTAGAATGACATGCAGTTCACTGTGGGAATATGAGACATGAAAATTCGACCCCTCTAAGTTATAACTAAGAGAGCTGAGTCCTCGATGCATGGGTTCTTTTGACATGGTTTGGTGGAGAAGGTTAAGTTTGACCTTACCCCTCAGGATAAAGTAACATGTGATGAGTTCCATGTGTCCAATTTAGAGCACTATGTGAGGTACCCCAACCATGTGCTGAGCAATGAACCTAGTGAGCCCCAAGGGAGGCTGACATGGCCTGAGCCACCTGTGCAGTTTATAGATGCCGGGATGAAAGAACTCAGAGAAAAGAATATGTGATGATAAAGGTTCTGTGGAAGCGCCATGAGTATGGTAAAGCCACATAGGGGTCAATGATGGACATGGAAAAGTCTTATCCTGAACTGTTTGTTTGCTTGATAGAATTTTGAGGACAAAATTCCTATAAGAGGGGAAGGATGTTACAACCCCAATTTTTGGGATCATCTGGTGAGAAATGTAATTTCTCATATTAAAGATAATTAAACAAAGAATGGTATAATTTGTTTTGAATACATGGATTTCGTTTACAATAGCCTTGATGTTTGTGTTGTGGGCTTTATTGGCTATTTGGCCCAATAACAAGAAAATAACAAAGAAAATTCAATTAGCAATTGAATAATTGAATATTTGAGAAAAGGAAGAGGTAGAAACATCTAGAAGGCAAAGAGATGTAATCCAAGGATGGATTTCGTGCCTCTTGGGTTCCTTGGGTTCCAAGGAGTCCAAAGTTGCATAAAGAGTGCAATAAGAAAAGAAAAGATTAATTAAGTATTTCTTTATTAAGAAAGAAATTGAAAATAATGGTAAAATATGGAAAATGAGTGGAAAGAGGCATAAATGAGATTCCTTGGTGAAATTTCATATCCATGAGGTTGCTAATATTAAAATGGATGACAATGAGGAAAATAAAAGAGAAATAAAGAGAAATACTCAAAAAGAGATATTTTAATGAGAAATAAATAAGATAATGTGAAATAATGAATAAAGATGCATCTAGAAGGATAATAAGTATCCAATAAAAAGAATTTCGAAATAATGGAGTGTCTTGGGATACAAGGAGTCCCAATAAAGAGGAAAGAAAGAGAGAATGCCAAAATTGCAAAATAAGAAAATAATGTGATACATTATTAATGTTTTTGGTGGCATTGCTAAAAAGGAGATATTTTCTATTAAATGAAAACATGATTTCGTTCTTATGGAGTTAAAATTGAGCATAAGAGAGAATAAAAGTTTTTTTTTCATATTCCTATTTGCCCAAGAAATAGGAAATATCAAGGAAGTGCTTAGGAGAGAGAATGTTTCCTCTCCTTGAAGGAACATGATTCCTTTTGATAAGAGACTTTGTTTCTTGATGAGCAAGCCACCATAGGGCTCCGTTACCCTCCCCTATAAAAGGGGTAGAGCCAGGGACGATTCTAAAGGAGTTTCACGTGACCCTCTCTTCTCCTTCTCCTTCTTCTTCTTCGTTTTTACCCTTAAACCCTACCTATAAGAAACTACGTGAGCAAGAGGTTAGAAAGGGCTAACGTATGGTAACAAAGGAGCCCAGGGGTACCCCGATGCCAGGGAACAACACGGCCATCGAGGCCATGTCCAGGAACACGCGCCGCAACAGCAACTGGGCTGCAAGGACGGCCACCAACCCTTGGCCCGACAAATGCTGTGATAGCCACCTTGGCCAAGAAGTACGGGCGACCTGTGTGCGCCCAAGGACGGAGGAGGTGGAGGAGCTAGTTCCGACGATAATGGCGGCCCAGGGAGAGAAGGAGCGCCCACGCATGGCTGCTGAAGGCGGCCGCTAGGGTTGCTGAAGGTTGAAGACGACCTGAGTGGTTGTTGGACGGATATACCCTCTGGGGTATGAAGCAGCGTCTAACTTAAAGAAGGGCAGAACCGACTTTTCAGTATATTTTCAAATAGGTCACGTGAGCTGTTGCATGGGAATTAAGCTACGTGGCACCTCCCCATTGGCCCAAGTGAGGTAATTCTTCCAAAAATCATAGCTCTTTAATAGTATCTCGGATGACAAAAGTTTATGCATGAATTTTGCTTAGAAAAATGAGAGGAATCCATTATAAAAATATAATTGGAACCTAATTCTGCTTCCAATTCGAAAAATAATGGAATTTGTTAGCTTTAGTGTAATAGTGATTAAGAAACCCTATTTTGAAAGGAATAAAGTGTTTAATAGGGTTTAATGGATCATTAGAGTTGATGTTAACCTGTTAAATGTAAAAAGGTACATTATGTTAAAAAAGGAAGAACTTTGCACATGATTAGTCTAATTTGGAGTTTATGTGCATAAATATGCGTGAAATGTGGAAAATACATAAAGTTATCATTTTTAATGATTTAACTAAGGAAAAACCCTTAGATTTGATGATAGATGGATAATTCAAGCTGGTATTAACCTATTGTTAATAAAAGAGAAAATAGGATTTAAAAAGATGATCTTTTTATATAATTGGCTTAATTTAGGGTTTTGTGTATTAATGAGCTTGAAAACCCTAATTTAAGTGAATATGTCTTTTAATTGTTTTAATTTTTCAAAATCCATAAATAAATAGGGATATGATGATCCTAAGTTATTGTGGGTATAAAAGACTATTAAAATGAATAGTTTGAGCAATTAGGGTTTACATGAGTAGAAAAGAGTATTTTAGGGTTTGTTGATCTAAAAGGGATAAAGTTTGAGAAATTAGTCTAAGAAACCCTAATGAATATTAATGAAATCTTAATGCGGATTAGAAACCCTAAAAAGAGAATCCAAGTCAATAAAGTAGATTCTTGATAAAGTGTGTAATAAATAGAGTACATATTCTTTTCAGGAATTATGTGATGATTGAATTACTTGCTTGGATCTGTTGATTGGCTTGATTGTATATACCTCAAGTATATGTTCAATAATCTGCATGACTCATCAAATCAGGTATGTGGTTAATTATGAATAACCGCTTTAGTTTTCCGATGGATTCCCGGATGTTTAATCGCATTGAATACAACTAAACTGTTTGGATGTTCATATTGCAAACTATAGTGTGGCTATGACTATCACAAAGGATATATGCCTACAAACTCAGATCCTAGTTCTCTCTGTGGCATTATAGTTAACCTAGTACATGGCTGCCTATGGGTAGGTCCATCAGGTTAGAGAAAGACCTAGTACATGGCTACTTATTGGGTAGGTCCATCGGGTCTATGGATGACCTAGTACATGGCTACCTATTGGGTAGGTCCATCAGGTCTATGGATGACTTAGTACATGGCTACCATTGAGGTAGGACCATCAAGTCACATTGAGTTAGATATTGGGCTATCTCCGGGTAGTGCCATGCGACTCTATTACCTAAAAGAGAGGTGATATCCATGTCCACTGCAGGGACAGCCCAGAGTTCGAGAATATGTATGGATTGAGTTGTATGGCTTAAAATGTAATCTTGATTGTTAAATGACTAATTGAATGCTTATATTGTTAACATAGTTGAACATTATCTATTTTCTCCACATACCAACTTCGGCTGACCGTCGTTTTGTTTGTCGGCGATTTAGGTACAAATCTCAAAAGTACAAATAGTAAAGCGACACATTGTGAATTCAAGAATTAAAGAACAAGGAGGAATTTAGTTAGAACAGTCCAAATGTGGTTAGAAGTTTAGTTTATTCCAAAATTTTCAAAGATATGCAAAAAAAAATTATTACCATTTTTCAATATAGTCTGTTAGAATTTAATAATTGTTTTTGGTTATATGTCGAACCTTTGATCCGGAATTTATGGGTGCGGCTTCAACCTCTTGGTCTCCCTTAATTGGGGGTTACCGAAAGGTGGGGTCGTAACAAGCCAGGTATTGGGTTATTACCAATCATGTGATTAACGACCATGTATTGGGTTATTACCAATCATGTGATAACAGCCAGATGTTGGGTTATTACCAACCCTGTGATAACAGCCAGGTATTGGGTTATTACCAATCATGTGATTAATAGCCAGGTGTTGTGTTATTACCAACCATGTGATAACAACCAGGTATTGGGTTATTATCAATCCTATGATAACAACCAGGTGTTGGGTTATTACCAACCATGTGATAACAGCTAGGTATTGGGCTATGCTAATCCTATGCATCTATTCCAGGCATTGGACTATGCCAATCCTGTGCATCTCATCAGTGAATACCACATCAGCTTTACTAGGCATTACCTTGGCCAAGCCATCATACTTATTCACATCCTTTATATAATACAAGTATTCCTCTTATCTCCTTTAAGCATATTCAAAGTACTATATCTCTTATTTGGCTATAAGCATAAAGCATGTATGATCAAGATTTCATTATTATTATTGTATCCATTTATTATTATTATTATGTTACTAAGTTTCCATTTCCTAGTTTATTTTGAACATTATCATTTCTTACATGAGACTTTTATAAACATCTTGTTACCTCTCACTAGGCAACAACTATTCTCATGGTTCACAAGTCCCATTAAACACCTTGTCACCTCTTACTAGGCAACAACTAATCACATGACTCACAAGGCCCATTAAACAACTTGTCACCTCTCACTAGGCAACAATTAATCACATGGCTCACAAGGCTCGTTAAACATCTTGTTACCTGATGTGCACAAATCATATCACCTTTTGGATCATGTTTGGTTGCATATCCATGTTGTTTTGACTCAATTATCACTCTCATTCATGCTAGATTCTATATTTTTATCTATTCTTACTTGTCTCATGGTTTGGATTGTAGGTACTACATATTGCAATAAAATTATGAGAAATATATCATATTATCTCTTATTGGATCACTCGTCAAGTATCTACATGTTTTGGGGTTCGAAATTACGCAAATACCACTTTTTACGGCATGTAAATCGGACCTACACACTGAAAGTTATGAGCAAAATACACAACAGCCCAGAACAGTGAAGTGCACGCCGTGCACTTTAAAGTGCACGCCGTGCACCTGGAGCATCGAGCAGATTTAAAGTTCTGGAAAGTTGCACGGCGTGCATTTCCAAAGTGCACGCCGTGCACCTGGCAGTTTCAGCATTTTGTAAAATACGAGTTTTTGTTTAAAACGAAGGGGGAACTTAATGGGCGGTTACGGACGGTCATTTGCGGAAGTTCTCTCGTCCCAGAGCAAGTCTAGAGCAGAGGAGGGTGATTTTGAGGGGAAAGGAGGTGATTTCTTGCCAAAGGAGTCTATTTCTTCTTCTCTTCTTCTCCATTGTCTTCTCCAAGGTGCAGCCAATCTTCCCCAACTTCGTGCAGCTTCTCGGGAGAGGAGCCAGTCCGTTTTGGAGCAGCTTTAGGAGTGGAATTTCGTCCCCAAGACGGAATTCTACTTCTCTTGGGTTACACTTTCAATTCTCCTAGCTTTTCCTTCTCTAAACCATGTTAAACTCTGAAAATTCTGTAGCATTTCTGCAATACATGATCATGGACGAGTAGAATCTGAATCTTGGACATGGGAGAGTAACTCCCATGTCATAGCTTGTATGAACATATGAATTTCGTACTAAATGTTAGTTTCTTGCATGTTCCAAGAGTTGTTTCAGATCTGAAATTCTTGTTTGTGTGATTGGCCATCATACTTGCATGTTTTATGCTTTCTTTCATAATCTGAGAAGATGTGTTTGAGAGTATGGAGTTACTCTTTTGGCAACTTTTCCTTGACCGCGAGAGTGGCTGGGATTATGTTGAGGAGCAAGGTTTGTGATTTGAAATGAAATACATACACGAGAGTGATGTATGGAGTTAAAATCATCATCACTTCACCGGGATGTGAGTGATGACTACAAACCTCCTTTGCAAGTTAATTAACATGTTTAAATTCGTATTTTAATATAAGCTATGATGTGATAGTGAAATCCCAAGTCTAAGATCCTTCCAAATCTGAATCTTAACCTTTCTTAAGTGATAATTTACTGTTTTGTTTTAAATCTATAATTTAGTTGTTCTAATCCAACCATCTTGTGTACAACGATCTAGATTATTGAAAATCATAACTCTTGC
Source organism: Alisma plantago-aquatica (assembly GCA_963693085.1). Lineage (NCBI taxonomy): Eukaryota > Viridiplantae > Streptophyta > Magnoliopsida > Alismatales > Alismataceae > Alisma > Alisma plantago-aquatica. The sequence continues at coordinate 596,797,579 of OY856415.1, forward strand.
GCCTAACTAACCAACGCTCCTTGTGTTCGACCTCGACTACAACTACTCTCGTATACTTGCGGGATATAGCTAGTTGAGTAAAAGATCATTCTTAATGATTGAAATTCGTTAGTGTAAACTACCAACATTACCTCTCACTAGGCAACAACTAACCACATGGCTCACAAGGCCCATTAAATTGTATTATATGCAACATCATATCTCATACTTAGCTATGCTCATTATCTCATGCTACCAACATGGTTTCAATATGGTTAAGGTTTCCGCTTTATTAACCAATTATAATTTCAACTCTTATCATTACCCTTCATTAGGGTTAAGGTTTCCCTATTAAAACCATCTAGGGTTTTCAAGTACATTCATCAAGAATCAAACCCTAATTCAGTCTACACACATATTAGGAGTATCAATGTATACTCATTACATGAGTATTAAACAAGTATAAGTTTCTCTCTCATCCTCATTAGGATATTGATTACTTCATACTTTATTAAGTTGGCTCAACTTTCCTTCAAGGTACATTAGCCTACTTAATCAATATTCATTAAACTCCATACCTCTTAATGTATGACTTGATGTAAGACACTTAATGTGTTACTCCATCAAGTACATTACATCTAAGGTGCTTTCCTTCATATGGGTTATGAGGTGCTTCCCCCATATCGGGTATGAGGTGTGTGCTTGCTACCCATATCACCCTTGAGGTGTATGTGTGCTTACCATATCGGGTATGAGGTGTATGCTTGCTTCCATATCACTTTACAGGTGTATGTGTGCTTACCATATCACCCTTGAGGTGTATGTGTGCTTCAGACCATATTGGGAAAAGAGGTGCGTGTATGCTTCGTACTATATCAGGCAAAGAGGTGTGTGTATGCTTCACACCATATCGGGAAAAGAGGTGTGTGTATGCTTCACACCATATCGAGCAAATAGGTGTGTGTATGCTTCACACCATATCGGGCAAAGAGGTGTGTGTGTGCTTCACACCATATCGGGCAAAGAGGTGTGTGTGTGCTTCACACCATATCAGGCAAAGAGGTGTGTGTGTGCTTCATACCATATTGTGCCTTAGGGGTATTTTTGACCTCATATCGTGCAAGATATGTATACTACATCACCATATTGTTCAAGGAAGTATAAACTCATATCCATATCATTTTAGTGGTGTAGGTGCATCACCATATCGAGTTAGAGGTGCTTGCTTATGTGCTTGAACCTGATATCACTTTATAAGGTGATTCCATCATCTTCAAGCTCTATACCTTCGTTCTACTTATTCTAATTCATGGACATCAGTAATAGAGCTCATGGATTCATCAATTATGTAAGAAAATTCTATTTGAAAGTAAATCATTTAACTAAGGCAAGATTGATGATAAATAATAACACAATTGAGTTCAAGTTATATAACCCACCTCAAGAGCAACTTCAAAGATCCAAGCTCAAAAGATTCATGTTCCCAAGGTTTAAGGTGAGCTTATCAAAGGTCCAAGACTTGAGCTCCTCAGCCCTATGCACGATACCTCACCATTTGTGGCCGATATCCTTCACTTATGGTCGATATCCCTCACTTGGCCGATATCACTTTGCTATGGGTGATACCAAAGCTCTATGCACGATACTCCTTCACCCTTAAACGATATCTAGACTCTATTCATGATATCTAAGAGCAAGGGGGTGATATATTTCGAAAAATTCCACTTATGGGTGAAAGGAAGGGTATATATACTTGAGGTTCATGAAAAAGTGTGTATATGAGGTGTCACCATTTTAAGATACTAGGTGCCACGTGTTCATGCATGGTTTAAACATATCCTTGCATGCACTAATATTTATATTGACATGAAAAACACTTGGGGATAATCTAGAGATGATATTTCAGCCATTAGTTATCTTGTTTGATAAGATATCTCATCTTTATCTCATAAATTATGCAAACCGGTACAACTTTTGCAAGGAGCATCTAACTCGACATGGATCACCTCCTCGAGGTGCTTTTCTCATCATGGACAAGGCCAAGAGTTCAAAAACCAATATGGGATACCCTCTATGGCTCCTTGTCCGATAGGCACTCCCATATGGACTTTACAACCTGATACAAGCTCAAATTAGGGTTTCACATTCAACCCTTTCTTGGTCTTTTCATTACCAAGAATATCATACTCAAATATGATTCAAACATGGTGCCTCATTATTTCTATCTACTCTAAATGATACTAGGAGGGAGTAGGGACACTCGAAAGGTGGTAATTTGCATATCAACCCTATACTTTGGGTAAATTACAACTTGCGCCAAAATTGGTACACAAGTCACTAACATTATTCAAACAAGTTCAAACTTGGAATTTAGGCTTTCCAAAATCCACCACCTTGCATCATTATCTCTATAATGATGCTAAAACACATGAGGCATGTTCAACATATGACATATTTCTCTATAACCCCTTATCTTGGGTAAATTGCATTTTGGTCCAAGACATGAGAACATTGCTCAATCATGATTCAAATAGGAGCAAATTTGAAACAAAAGTTTGTTACCTGATAGAAAAACACTTTAGAGGATTATATTAAAGTTATAAGCAACTTACTTATCCAAAACAAATAGGGTTACCTCATAACCCAGGTTAGGGTCATTACAATTAGTGAGGCCTAATATTGTTGGTGTTAATCCAATTACACTTAATCATTGTCTCAAGATCATTTGGTTGATGTGACTGCTAAGATCTAGTCAATTTGATAAGTAATTTCTTATGAATGAAGTGGTTAATATTGTAATTTAATCAAAGTATGCTTTATCCTCCTGTTGGTCAGACTAATGGTATTGAACTTATTTGTATGCATGTATGCCTGAAATGCTTGTCTTTAGATGCTTCTTTTAGCTACTTGCTCCCAATGATTAATACTTTTATTTTTCTTGAAATATGTTGAACAAAACTTTAAACACAACTAAACTTGTCCATTATACAAACCTCGTACACCTACCTACATTATGAGGGTAAAGAAACAAGGTTGGGAGCCCTACTTGGTTTTCAATCTAGGGAGAATCATGTCAATGAAAAGGTTTAACTCTTGACTTTAGTCCCTAACATTGAAACATGTGTCATTAGTAGCTTTGGGTTTAATGACCCTCACGAACCCTTCCTTTGGGAATATGGTCAATGGCCATATGATGTTGTTTAGTATAATGAAAATGCACTTAAAACACACTTGCATGTTAAAAGATTGTCTTTACTATTGGTGCTTTCTTTCTTATCATTATGTTAAGTTTTGTCAAGAAATATGTGTTCTAAACCCATGATTTTATATGTTTGCTAGCGTACTCAACACATTTGTGTTGAAGTGTACACATTTTATGATTTTAGGTATTAGGTACACGATGAACATTGTAATGATTATTGCTTCCTCTCTTTTATGATAATTTGTTATTCTTACACTGATAAAAGCAAATGAAACACAAATGGAATTAACACAGTTTGATATATGAGACTAAGATCTCAATGCCAGATACTAGTTAAGCATTCTTTTTATATGTCATGTTGTTTCATAACTTGGTTCTTCTATGTTGTTGATTATGATTTTTTTCCATGAATATGTTATGTGATTCATTCTAGGGACACGCTCGGGTCCTCTCACCTTTGGCTATCTAGCCATTAGGAGTGAGGATCTAGGTAATAAATTGTTTTGTGACACCTTCTTATTATAAAATCTTGGCAACAATAAACAATAAAAACTATAAGAGCATCGATCATTAGGAAATATGGCAAGAAGAGTGAGAAGGTCATCAAGTGACGTGTCCATCAACTAGTACATCTTGTTGTAGGTTCTTATTCAATTGTATTTAAAATTTTAGCCATATTTTCATCTATTCATTATTAGTCCTGACTTTTGATTTATATGACCAACAATTTAATATCAACACTTCATGAACCACTAAAGGATAGCTCTATACTATGTTTTTTTTTGGAAAAATAGAGTAATTCTTCTATAACAAACACAAGAACTGATGTTACAGAAATGCCTTAAAAGAAGCACGAGAAACACATCGGACTGTCAATCCTTTCTGAATGGAAAAACATATGAATATAAGAACAAAAGTATTATACATAAATAGAGAAATCATAAGATTCCTATTTTGTACATTGTGAAGACGTTGAAGAAGGGAAATCATGTCATTGGAAAGCACATCAAAGATATTAAAGTGAAAGGCAAAAATTAATGATGATTTGCATCACATGATGTGTAATGCGTGTGGACCTTTTGTGGCACATTGTTAGAGGCTATATGGTATGCTTTAAAGTTATTTGAAAGGATGTATGTTAGAGGAGAAACTACATGAGATCCACACATGTGTGTTTGTCGTATATCCAATCAAATAATAAGACATAAACATGATGTTGAGCATGAAGACCATCAACACATATGTCGAGGAGGGCCACATGAGCTTCCTTCAATACTGTTAGTCCAACTCAAGAGTCAAGGTCAAAAAGGGCATCACGATGAATTGAACGAATGAAAAATAAATTCAACGAATTGGAGTAGATTTTTTATTTTTTACATGCACAAGACTTTCTTCTTGCTACTCCTATTAATGGTCTTGGATTACTTATGACACTGATTGGGTACCGTGCCATTTTAATTATTAATTGATGATTATTCTATGTCCACGAAATGAGTGGTGCCTTCTTTGTCATTCAACAAATCTTGATTCTCTTAGAGATCACGTGGTGAACTGTCACATATGCTCATGCTTTAAGTTCCAATACGATGTCATTCAAGATGCCCTCTTTGACATTATTTCTCATGCTGGGATAGCTTTGAAAAAGCTCCAACCACCTTTCTAAGGACACATCATGATGGTCTTCATGCTCAAAGACCAACTGATATTTTATTATTTGACTGGGCTGATAGAAAGCACCTTTGTGTTGATCTCACTGGTGTGTCTCCATTGACTGGGGATATTTCGAATAATTCTAAGACTGGTCAGATAACTTTTGATGCAGCCACACATAAAGTTCTTAAATATGGGGCGGTGTGTGAAGCAAACCATCATCATTTCCTTCCCTTTGCTTTTGATGTCTTTGGTGTTCTTATTGATGACTCAATTTTCCTCCGCTGATGCATACAACATATTATAAATAGGAATGTGATGATGCCATCATCTATTTCTTCAAATTTTATCTTTAGATCATTGGGCTTTGCCAAACAAAAAGGTTTGGCAGCCCAATTTTTAGCTCGCGCCTCTATGAAGGTATTTATTTAATTTGGCATGTACTTTGGTTATAACTGAAAAACTACACTTGATTTGACATAAGATAAGGAGTTTTTACCTCACTCAAATCATAGACAATCATGTGCAAGAAGGATTACCTTCTTGTTGGAACACAAACTGCTATTGACATATTGTATCCAACCAAAAAGATGGGAACACAATCAATGAGAACGAGATGAGATATAGAGAGTTATGTTAACATATGTCACAAAGGAGATGATGGTGGTCCATGTTGGGTCTTCTGCTACTAGAGGATAGGATATCATTGTGGCCAAGCAATAATGGGAGATTTGTTGTGAGGTTTGCATACTGGAGAAGGATGTTAAGATTAGCGAAACTGACAAACCTTCAGTGGGCATGGGAAAATATATATGGAAGATGATATCGAGGAGAGTAAGGCTGCCCAAACTCGTACATTTTATGTGACATGTCAACACATGTGGCTTATCTACAATGGGGAGACTTTTTGACAAATATTACAGAGTGAGCCATGCATGCCCACTTTGTGGTGGGGGGAAGGAAACAATAACTCATGTGTTATGGTATTGCACAAAGGTGAAAGAAGTATGGGAGGATTTCTGATAAAGTGTTTTACATATCCTTCAAGAAGATGAAAATCCCACAAGAAAATTGCCAATGTTGTTTAATCGCAATGATGTGTACAAGATGAAGAAAATAGTGGCAATCGTGTGGGCAATCTAAAATAGAAGAAATAATCTAGTTTTCCAAAAAAGGAGACAAAGATTGTATACATTCAACAAAATATACTAGTGTTGATACAAAATTATCGTAGGTACAGAAAAGTGGAGGGACTGGTCGAGGATCAGTAGGAGAGAGGGAATAGAGTTGCTAGGTGTCTACTACCAATGGAGGGTACATGGGAGATAAATTATGATGCATCCATGGAAAGGGATGGGATTGGAGCGATTAAGAGAGATCATCTAGGGGAGATTAAAATGATGATGGGTGCATATATTCATATGTTATCAAATGTTTCCAAAGTTGAGGGGTTTGTAGTTAGACTAGCAGTGGAAAAGGCAAAAATAACATATCTCCAAAACATTATCCTCAAAATAGATTCCCAGCTTCTTGTTTAAGCAGTTCATCAAAGGTGCAAAGGAGAGATCATTTGTGAACTTTAGTCACAAGGGTATTCAGTATATGAGTCACTTTCTCAGTAGTTTTTTAGTATGCTTTTCTAATAGAGTGGCTAATAGAGTGGCACATGATCTAACTCAACATGCACGACGTAATAGTAGTTCTTTCAGTTTAGTTGATAACTTTCCTACAAACTTTATCAATGTAGCTTTGGTTGATATGGTCATTTAATTAATTTAAAAGTTTTGAATTTTCAAAAAAAAAGTTGACCTCTGTTGTAAATCAATCCTTACATATCATCTTTTTTAACCCATACTGGTACCTTCTAATTAGGCAAAACTCATGCTATGTATGTTTGCTTTAATAAAAAAAAATATCAACTTGTAAATTAGAAAAATAAAGAACATAATTTATCCAACTTCTTCCATATTTTTTCAGATATATCATATATAGTCATAAAAGTGGTGAAGAACTTTATAACTTTTAAAATTAAGTACATATATTTCATACACCTCCCTTGACACTCTTGAAAATTGCATCAAACTCCATTCATATCATTTCATATAGGGAAGTGCATAGGTCGCGGTCGGCCCAATCTTTATCCAATGTGTTCATATAACCTTCTAAGAAATGACGTATATAAGAAAAATTAACCGGATTTTTGTATGAGCCGGGTCAAGGTAAACCCAAACCTACAAACTCAATTATCTAGATGCATTATTGATACATGTACATGTAACAATATGCATATATAACATGTAGCTTTGTAGGATACATAAACAACAATTTTTTTAAATTACATTTACCTAAAACATGTTTGACCAATTATGTTAATAAGGATAAAAGAAAAATTGATGAAAGTATATAAAAGTTAAATGAACCCATTTGATATTGAATATATGTATAATAATCTACAATATTATCTAACATTGTGTGTTGTATGTATACTACTTTATTAGATGTGTTTTAGAAATTATGTCAACCAAATTGTAGACCATTATTGAGGTATATAATGTCTTTTCTAATCTATGGTAGGTTGGTAAATTCCAAAAAATAGTTGGATGGTTCGTTATTTTATCTTAAAAAATGTAGGATATTATCCTGATTTTAAACTTCTTTGATCAAGTTAAAATATCATTTTTGTCGATATGGTTGGAAGTAGTTAATATGTTATAAGTTTAGTAGTTTTACAAACATTACATATAATTATATGTACAACCGGTACATTTTTACTAAACTTTATTAATAAATACATATCTAGATAAATGCTTGGAATATATTTGACTTTAGTATGTTGTCTGGGCTGATCCGAATCTAATAAAAATACAAATCTATTACACATGTTGGGTATGTGATCGATAAACATGGTTTTAGGATCTAGGATTTAGGATATAAGGATTGTAGTCTACTTACAAGATACAATTGTTATGTGCTTGTCAAAACATAGTGTGAATGCTTTAATTTTATGTATGCATATAGTTATGCATAAAAATAAAGAATGACCAATAATATCTTTTAAAATATAAATATTGCATCCAACATCCTCGACACACTTTTCTAACAACCATGTATGTCAAACGGTTCCCTTATTAGAATAACACGACTACTTACAATTTAAAAAATAAAAGAAAGTATTATATACGACATCAAACATAATTACATCTATTGCACAGACTTAAAGACATCGTGGTTGTATATATAACTTTATTAGAACACAAAAAAGATCAATTCATAATTCTAAAAATCAAATGTGAAATTGTATTTTACACAAAAAACTAATTTAGAATTAAAAATATGGAAAATTTCTATTTTGATCCGTCTATGAGTTTTGTTGTATAGTATATGATTCTAAAAGGTAAGCAAAAAGTATAGTTTACATAAATGGATCAGTTCGTACTTTAATATTTTTTAAACAAATGCATTTAGTCACCTGCGCATGGTTTCTTATAAAGTACAAGTAGCTAGATCTATTTATAATCTTAACAAGTAAATAAAGTATATTCCACACTAGAGACTAGTTTATAATTAAAAAATGATGAGAAATAAATACATTCAGATCCTTGCGTGGGTCTTCTTATACAACATACAGTTTTAAAAGTTAAGACACAAGTGTAGTGTACAAACACGTAGACCATGTTGTATTTAGAAAAAATACATTCAACCACTCTGTGGACTTTCTAATATAGTATAGATGATAGTTCTTATACAATGCATAATTTCAAACAGTTAAGAAATAAGCAAATTGTACAAACACATAGATCAATTTGTAATTCCAAAAAATAATAAAAAAATACATTCAATCCCCTCTATGGACTTTCTTATATAGTGGAATTGAGTCTTCTGATACGAGATATAACTTTAAAAAGTTAAGAGAAAAGTATATTGTATCAACACAAGAACTAGTTTGTAATTCTAAAAGTAATGAAGAAAATTGTATTTAGTCGCCACCTTAGTTTTCTTATATATTAATGAATCTTCTTGTACAATATATAGTTTTGAAGAGTTCAGACAAAAGTGGAGTACAAACATAGGGCCCAATTTCTAATTCTAAAAAGAAATAAATAAAATTACATTCAACCCCCTCTACAAATTTTCTTGTATGGTATAGATGAGTCTTCTTATACAATATACAATTTTAAAAAGTCAAAACAAAAGTTTAGAGTACAAGCACAAGGACCAATTTGTAATTCCAAAAGTAATGAATAAAATAATTGCAAAGTAATGAATAAAATTGCATTTGCCCCCTATGTGGATTTTATTATATAGTATAGATGAGTCTTTTGATGCAATGTACAATTTTAGAAAGTTAAGACAAAAATGTAGCTCACAAACACATGGACCAATTTCTAATTCCAAAAACAATAAAGAAAATTACACTCAACCCACTCCACATACTTTCTTATACAGTATAGATAAGTTTCTTATACAATATATACTTTTAAAAAGTTAATACAAAGTATAGTGTACAAATACATAATCAGTTTGTAATTCTAAAAAATAATAAAAGAAATTACATTCAGCCCCTCCTTAGACTTTCTTATATAGTATAGATGAGTCTTCTTATACAATACATAATTTAAAAAAGTTAACACAAAAGTGTAGTGTAAATATAGATATTCAGTTTAATTCCAAAAGAACAATGAAGAAATTTGCATTCACCCCGATCCATAAACATTATTACATAGTGTACACATGTTTTCTTATGCAATATATAATCTTGAAAAGTTTAAACAAAAGTGTAGTGTGCAGACACATAGACCAATTTGTAATTCTAGAAGTAATGAAAAAAATACATCCAACCCCCTATGTGGATTTTCTTATCTAGTAAAGATGAGTCTTTTTAGAGAATATATAATTTCAAAAAGTTAAATTGAAACTATAGTGCACAATACATAAATCAGTTTGTCATTCCAAAAATAATGAAGAAAATTTCATCCACCCATCGGTAAACTTTCTTATATGGTATTGATGAGTCTTCTAATATCATATATAACTTTACAAGTTAAGACAAAAGTGTGATGTAGAAATATAGAGACCAGTTTGTAATTTCTAAAAATAACAAAGAATATTACAGTCAACTTCTTATGTGGACTTTCTCATATAGAATAGATTCACCCAACTAAACTATCTTTAAAGATTATGATTTCAAAAAGCTACTATCTTATGTTTGTGTCTCAGTCATTTTAGAATCTGCCCCCCGGAAGATCGAAATACGAGATTTCTGTTATGCCTTAAAATTTCATGATTAGTTCCATTTTCCAATTGTCGTTAGCTAAATGTATAATTTATGGAAATGGATTTTGAGCATACTATCCAACACAAGAAATACTAAAAAACAAACATACACTAACAGAATCCCCTTATTTGACATGAACTTCTGTGCTTTGGATTGTTTCTATCCCTCTTGATGACGTTTTGCAATTTTTCTAAGTTTGCTCATGTATATGGACAATGTGAGTTTGTTGGATTCATCTTGGACTACATGTCTAGGTTAATCACACACTAATATGTAGTAATAGGTTCCAGTCATTATGTCCCATAATTGTTATATAAAACATGATAAGATGAATAGTTCCATGCCCATTTCTATTAATCTCACTATTCAACATTGATTCAAATAGTAAAACTAGAACTTAGTTCTTCTCCACCTAAATTTTGAGTCTATGGCCGCAATACATCTCATAAACTAAAATAACAAATGCAAAATGCATTAAATTTGGTAGTTTGATAATTTTATGATAGCATTTGTCCTCGTATTGAATGTCAATTCAATGAGACTAACCAACGACACTAGAGTACAATTATAAGATAATATAGAATACTTTTGGTACACATGGAATGATAAGAAAGGGGAAGGGAGAAGAGATTCTAAAATCGATGATGGGGAAAAGGGAAACTTTTTGATGGAAAATTGTGACAAAATCTACCCTTGTTTCCCCTTCCTAAAGCAATGGAGAATGATGAGAAAATTGTATTTTCATATGTATTTACCCTTAAGATTATCTTTCCTCATACCCACTATTAAATTGCATGCATACATGAAAATGCAGGTCTCACAACAATACACACCATTTCTCACTATCACAAACATTCACGACGTTAAAAATGATAAATTGCTCATATTTTACAAAATCTACAAACATATGTATCGTCAAACACACACTCATAATTTGTTAATTTATATATTGGTATTGTTGCTATTCTGATGAATATAGAGAAACAAAACATCCAAAACCACTAGCTCTTGCAAATTGTACACATATAGAATGATGTAGTCGTGATATTTCGTGATACATGTTTAACACATGACAGTCGGCACATGATTCACACATTTGATGTTTTAAGTTGTATGTTGATGTTTATACATTGCTAATTATCCAGGTTAGACATATTTGTTCCTTACCACATGGATAGGGTAAAAAGACACAATTTTGATGTTTTGGATTTTATGCTCATATTCTAAACTATATGCTGAAGACAATCCATCGTCGACATAATTTTCCTCACCACAAAAAGTGGGTAAAAATGACCAAATGATAATGGCAATGGGTTCTGTGTCTGGATCATGATAAATTAACAAACCATGTACAAATTTATTGTTTGTGTAATAATAATAATAATAATAATTATCTTTATCCTATAAATACGACACGATGCAGTGTTTACTTCTGAGCTATTTGCTCTTTTTTCTCTCGTCTACATGCTTATCTGATTATTTTGTTTGGTTCTACTTTTTAGAATTTTCTTTTCTAAGAGTTTCTTTTCTGTTACAATAAAGGAGCATAGAGACGTAGTTTAAGTGTCATTTTTTGGTCTATGCTCCGATCAGTCCACTTTGTGAGTGTATTTGAGTGGCTTGGATGTGCTCATTGGTCCAATGAATATGTTTGTGTGCTAATAAGTTATGTCTACACGTCCTTATAAATTGGGAAGAGTCAACTTGTAGTTAATCAGTTGCCTAATGCTTAGTGTGATACTCATAAGACTGAAAGAAAAATTCATTTTGATTTCAAAGGGGGTTCCAACATACATTTATGTGCTTATTGATCATGTATCAGTTTTAATTGGTCCAATCTATGTGTTCGTGTGTTAATTGGTACAATTTGTCTATATGTTTATATGTTTGAGAGAGTTAGTTGGATGTTAATTGAGATACTCTTTCTTAACTGGTGGCATGTAATTTTATTTAATATGGAAATGTAGTACTAATCATTAGCCCAAAGGAAAAGAAATTGAATTTAAAATTTGGTGATATTGATAATGACATGCTATAGGTTGGAAAGAATTAACTGACATCAATTGAACACCTATGCATTTGTTTTAGCAACTTGACTATGTGCCCAAGAGTCCAATTAATCTTTGTGTTCCAACAATCTATTTGCAGCTAATCAGAACTATCTGTATTGAGTTCTTACAAGATGGATGGAGTCAAATTGATGGCAACCAACACTTTTTTCTTAGTGAAGTGTATATAAATTATTGTATATGATTATGTAATACTAATCATTAGCTTGATGAAAAAAATGGTTTTAGCGAGGTTCAACTCGGGGACGTAGCTAGGGGGGCTGTCGGGGCTGAGGCCCCCCTCCCTTCCCCCAAAATAAAGTCAAATAAATACAATAATGTGTTGTTTGTAAGAGTGAGTGGTGAGTGTTCCATTCCTAATGATAATATTTTTTTTACTCGCCCCCTATGTTATAAAACAAAACTAAATTTTACATATACATTGATTTTAGCCCCCCCCCCAATACGAATTTCTGGATCCACCACTAGTTTAACTGTTTGTCTGCTAGACCAACAAGATGTATATATCTTCTTTTTATTCCAATCGTCTGTTCATTTAGTTTCGTTTGTCTACTTATTGCTCCAACTAGATGTATGTATTGTATTTTCTTATCCAGGTCGTTTATTCATGTGGTTCTTTCTTTTTCTAATATATATTTTTTATTGAGACTATTGAGTAGGTTTATTCCACTTTTTTTTTCTCTAAAAAAGGATAATTTTTATGTAGGCACTTTGCTTCAACTAATTTTTAGTTCATTTTTAAAGAAATATATGATAGAGGCTTATTGGAACAATACATGTGTAGTTACTCTTATTTACATATAAATTACAAAGTCATTGACCGACGAGCAACATTCATAGTCAAAATTCATCTTTTATGGAAGTGGCGATAGAAATTGGTGCTACACAATGTTTGAAAAGTTTGCTTCAGCTAATATGTGATTTGTTTAGCATAAGTAGTACCAAACTTAATTATCATCATCATCGTCAAACTTAATTATAATTATATAAAAACACATGTGAACAGTTAGATCCACCCCAATAGACTAATTTTTAGACAAAACATGTGATGATAAATCACCATGACACAGAGTGTGCAACTACAATTCATAGATTGAACTTTTTTATGTTTTTGATGTGTAAGTGGCGACAACAATTGTATGAACATTTGGTTTTAAGTTTATTTTATCAGCTTTATTCAGGTAGCTTGCTTTTGCTATTTTAAGCATATGTTGTACGCTGTGTGACATTTATTCAATTTATAAGAAAAAACAAATAATTTTAAAAGGAGATAGAAAAACTCTATGCATTTTCTATGCCATCATCTTTTTTGGTCGAAGAAGCACTTCCATATAAGATCACATTAGACCCACTTAAGCAGAGTAATTAGAAATTATAGGACCAACTTGTTTTTGTTTTTTATACAAAAATGGTTACAAGTACTACTACTTGGGTAGTTGAATTTTTTATTCCTTTTCATTAAAGATATGACAAAAGGCATTATAGCCAATCAAGCTCATGATTTTAAATTAAATACAACTACTTAAAGTAATATTTTCTCTATCATATGGAATGTAATTCACACGTGTTTTCTATTAGTATTGACGAAGAAGCCATGAGTTATTATGTCTTTCCTAAATTTTTTCTTTTTTCCCATTTCTTTTTCTAACATAGTACTATATCCTATTATTTTTATTTTCCCCTTCAATATTTTCTTTTTGTATTTTCTGTCGGCAAAACAAGCGCATTTTGCCATGGAGTCGGCCCTGCAAACAACTGGGCTGAACAAAATCACGCCAAAGTCGACTGTCCGTTCTTACGCTGTAGCCCCGTCGACCTCTCCTGCACCACCGTCCGCGTTCTGAACCCCCCCGCTTCCTCTCTTTTCGCGCTCGGACCCTTCCACCCCCGCCACCTTTCTTCGCCGTCGTGCGCGGGGCAGGTGCTCCGATCCGCGACGAACGAAGAGCAGCTTTGTCTTTGGTAACTACCGCTGCGTGGAGGCCGCGGCTAGGGCTCCCGTTCCAGCCGTGCACTCCGTCCTCTTTGTAACTCATTTCTAGATCTGCAACGAATATAAAGGTATTTTCCAATCCTCGTTATATTCAGCACGCTCCACTGGTAGATCGGCCTTTTTGATTGCACAATGGAGTTCAATCACGTTCCGAGCTTTCATCGGATGCAAATGGATCTTCACGCCATTTTCAGTTGTCGTGCATCCTCTCCAATCCCTTAGCTTAGCCGTCTTCATACACAGTGTATTCCCTTCTTCGGAGTTCACTGTTCTTACTCGTCGCCTCAAATCTCTTAGATCCCACGTCAATCATTTCATATTGGGCTCCAATGGGTCGATTGTTGTTTATAACCGTTTTTTGACCGTTGGCATTGTTCTTCCAGTTTGTCCGTTGCAGTATGGCTAAAGTAGATTCATTACACTCACGCGCTATCTCTATAGCCGTCCTGACTTATCGGTCTGATAGTAATTCTTATTTAATCTTCAGATGCCATTTATGATGCGTTTTCCTTTTAATAACTTGATTCGGCTAAGTCTACAGTTCCGTTTAAATATTATTTTTGTTTCTCAAATTTCTAAGAAAGTAGAAGCTAAATTAACTTTATGATACTCTAGATTATATCGATTTTAATATATTATTTCAGTTCTCTTGATTTTACTATGTACTTCTTGGTAGTTTAGTTTCACTCTGCTCTAGCTTGTGCTCACTTCTAGATACGTTTTGCATTTTGCACAAGGAAGTTTATTATTACATTTTAAACTAAACCATTTCTGCCAATTTATTATGGTTTTCACATATATGGATAATCCCTAGCTTACTTGATTCTGTGCGTCTAAAAATTGTTGCTCATGAGCTTGTAACGAACGGAAGGATTTTTCACCGGAACTGTCAAAATGATGAAGGAAAATCTGGATTTCATGGAACCTGACATAGTTTGTGCCTCTAGACACGAATTCCAACAAAACCAATTTCAATGAAGTTTCAACAACTTTTGGTCAAACTATAAGATTGTATAGTCATCGCACCTTTGATGCAATTTGTTGAATAAAAGATTCAATTCTGAATTATACTCCATTTATTGACATAAATGTAAACATTTAAACCCATTTTTGCATATAATTGCTGCAGTTTTTATAATTCATGTTGTTAATGTAGTTAATAAGCTAGCTCTTGTTAGTACTATGTAATGATTGTAGCTCCATGGGCTCTGTCCAACCTTCATTTCACATAATGAACCCTATCTTCTCACAGAAAATATTTTATATGCAATAATTGCTTCAATACATGTACA
Organism: Alisma plantago-aquatica; assembly: GCA_963693085.1. NCBI lineage: Eukaryota > Viridiplantae > Streptophyta > Magnoliopsida > Alismatales > Alismataceae > Alisma > Alisma plantago-aquatica. The sequence goes on from OY856415.1 coordinate 596,813,039, forward strand.
TGTATAAAGGCTAAACATATGTTATACTGTAGTAAATTCTTCATTTGCCATCACAGCGGCCAGGAAACAATTTATTGAAATATCTTGTGTTATATTTGTTTCCAGTTCCAGGCCTTTTAAACAACGTTAGAATCAGATGCTTTGTTCCTTGTTTGTTAGAATCAGATGCAGTGTTCCTTATTTGCGTTATCTTCTTCTTTATCACATTTATATGAAATCAATGTGCACTCACCATATTGTATGCAATTTTTTTTTTGGTACGTGTGTGCATTAAATGAAAGCACATTTGTACAATAAGATATCTTGAGGGACAATATTGCAACTCAACTAATAAGGTTATTAAACTAAGACATTGATAATTTTCAGGCTGCAATATATATAACTATATGTATATGTGTGTGTGTGCGCGTGTGTAATCTATATGTGTGTTTCTATTATATAAGTATTCACTGACTTTAAATGTATTAGTTCAATAACCTTATTAGTTGAGTTGTAATCTACCCCATTTATTGACATAAATGTATTTGTTATTATTTTTCTTCTCTTGCTAATAACACACTTTTTAATGTTATTTTGTGTAATATTGTTTGCACACTCATTTGTTCATGTACCCTTTATGTATATGCACATTTGTCTCAATACCCTTTACTTTCCAAAAATTTTGCCTCTAGACATCTTGTATTTTTAGTGAACTCCAATGAGGTAGAATAAAACTACATTTTTCTGCATATGATGCAATGTTATCTGTATGCTTACCAAAATCGTATACTTTTTTCCAAGTTTGATATTTTTTGATGACATTGTCTAAGTTTGAGAACTGAAGATAAGAGTTTATCAGTATAAACTTGGATTAGCTCGAAAACAACAATAAAAAAACAAACTGTCATGTGCGTGAGTGCATGAGAATAAAAAATACTAAGTGTCTAGCGAAAAAGGAAAAGTGCGTTTGAATTCCTTGATGCATTAAGAGTTAAAATAAAAAATGTACAAAACTTGTATTAAGAGACAGCGGACGGGAGATGCAGAAATGTTGAGGTCAATAGTGATTAAGTTTTGAGTTTAATTATTTATTATGTTCCTCCTAGTAAGGTTGAATTGCTTATGATGCAGGAGTTTCTTTTTATTTGCATTTCCTTGCAGTTATATATTGCCCTGGCTCATTACAGCTCTGTTTTCATATTTGCAGGCATAGTCTCCGTAAGGTTCAATAACTAATCTGCAGTTGCTTTAAAGCCCTCTGCTATGTCTGCCTAACACGTGAAAACTAGGAATTCTTTTTTCTATAGACATGGCAGACTCTGTGGTGTCAAGCTTTTGGGGGCCTGTCACATCTAATACAGAATGGTGTGAAAAGAATTACACTCATTCTTCGTATGTTGCAGAATTTTACAACACTATATCTAATGTTCCAGGCATTCTTTTGGCCCTTATCGGCCTTATAAATGCACTAAGACAGCGGTTTGAGAAAAGATTCAGCATTCTTCATATTTCTAATATGATACTCGCTATAGGAAGCATTTTGTTTCATGCAACATTGCAGAAAGTGTAAGTGATTCTCATGCTAGTTTGAAAAAAAAAAATTGTTTGTGTCGTCTTGAATTGTTGTCAAATATATTGGAAGTTGTCCTAAAACTATTATTGAATGTTTACTGTAATTTAATTTAGAACAGAATGTTGGATCATTTAATCATGCTGCCTCTACAGAAATGTGGTATCGTTGAGTCATTTTTTAATCTTTTACAATATGATATTCATTCTTCTATTATCCTGAGGCAGATACACTACGCCACGTTGAAAATTGACAGTCTTCCAGCCAACTTGGAAAAGGGTTTGGAAGTTCTTTTGATAGTTATACAGAATATACAAGAATAACTGCTAATACTTGAGTCATATATTCAGGGAGCAAAGACCATTATATACTGTGTAGATAAAATTAATTCCCGATAGTATTGATTCCTTTATGAGTTACTTTCATCTTAAAAATAACGACTTTAATGGAAAACCAAATAGCTCATATTGCTCTATTTTCTCTGCATAATTTATACAAAAATATTTGAATCAATATAGATTTTATACCCCCTGCATCTATCCATATCAGTTAGTGATGGTTGCAGGTTGATTTAGGTCTACATATTCCCCCTTTAATTATGTCTGACTATAGCATTACTCCAAATGATGATGATGATAGCATTACTCCAAAGCATAGTTGTCAGAATCGAACTGAATCAGCCAGTTGAACCTGTTGAACAGCGAACCAGTGTTTGGGATGGTACTGTTCTCTCACAAACCTAGAAATGACCTCAAACCGACCAAAACCAGTCAACTGACCGATTGAACTGCTTGAATTAGTAAACTGGGTCTTGGTTTTCTCCAACTGTCCGGTTGTAGCTATAAAATTTGTAGCTATAAAATGAAATATGCATGCTCCCAGAATATACTATGCCAACTGATGATCATAGGACCATCCTGTATCAGAACAACGGAACTGAGAAACAAGAAAATAATAAAAAAGGCTATCCTAAATAGACATTGTCCAGCCACAAAGGAATATGTTTCTTTTTTTAATCTCTAATGAATAGTTGCTGCCACAATTGTGTAGTGGAACATGCAATTCCTCGTCATTGATGAGTGGAAGAAACCTACTTTAATTTCCATTAAAAATATGTGATGTTGAAGATTTGGTATCTCTTTCAGTACGAAAGATAAACTCGTGTCTAGGTATCCCAAAACAAATAGCACTGGTCGGAGCCCATTGTCCATAACTGATACCGCTGAAAATGATAACCATCTAGCAACAGAACATACAGTTTTGAATAATAAAGGAAAAAGACAATATTATGATAACTACAAAACATACAATTTTCCTCCTAAAAAAGGTGCTCATCCGTGAAGATAATGTAAGGACTGTTCTACAACAAAGACGTAACCTTTATTTGGGAATAGGTTGTTCCTGTGTTTGTAATCCCTCAAATCTTCCATGTAGATGTGACTACATCAATCGAAACTGAATTGGCTGTCAAAAGTTTATTGGAAGATGATGCTTGTGCAGTCACTGCAGTAATCTATCTTCACACATATTTTTGTGTGTGCTACCTAGGTATCCATTGTCCAAGTAAACAAGATGAAGGATTAAAAAAGATAGGGATGATATTTGCAGAGGAGAGGTTGAAGAGAGACGATGAACGGGCAAATAGATGAATTTGGTAACTGATTCACCCATGTTCTTTCCCATGATCTACATAACAGACTACTGAAAAAGTGGTGGAAAATGAGCGGTTCAATCTTAAAAACTGCAATTATTTTGAAGAGGAAAGAGAATAAATCTAGGTATCTATTGTGTGAAAATTTGTGAGAGAATACAGATAAGGATAGATTTAAAATTCACGTGTTGTTTTAGGATAAAAAAAATGGATTGATACACTTTTAGTGTAAACTTATGTGAGATAATCACGCTATATATAGGCTTAGAAGCCATGTTTTGTTTCTGGAGAAGGAGAAAAGTCTCGTTTTGTTTTTTGAGAACGGAAGGCAAGGTGAATCAAGGTATATATTCTGTCAAATTTCATGAGGAATGAAAGTAAATATGGATTGAAACATATCTTAGTTTGGTAATTGAACCATGTCTCCAAGATAAAAACAAATTTACTGCTCGTCAACTGATGCCAACTACTACACTTTTAAGGAGATATCTTGGTCAAAGGAATAGATGAGAGAGAAAATTGGAAAAGGGAGTTGATTCTTGTTTGATGTGTTTATCGTGGGTATTTTGTTATGTGTAGTTAGGGGTGTGTGAACTTGAATCGTGGGTAGGAAGTTGGGGACGTGCATTACACATTTAGTTGGGTTTGTATGCTTTTAATTTTGAATAAAACTTAAAATTATCAGAAAAGAGAGAGAGTCAAGGAGACAACAATATTTAGATTATTTGTGTTTTCATTGGCTGGGGACTTTTTGGGATGTTGAAAATGGCAGTATCGTAAATTTAGAAGTATTCACTCTTTTATAGTATTATAGGTATTTATACATGTGTTCCTATAATATAAATATGTTTAATTTATATCTTATTTGCCATTGGAACATGATGTGGTTGCAGTATACCTCAATATGTATAATATACCTAGTTGAATTATACGACCCCCTATTCTCGTTAAAGTCGCTCCTCTCTTCCTCACCCTAGTGCCACTAGGGTTCGTTTACTACCGTCGACTGACTGGGGGGGAGGGGGATTTAGCCGCCGCTAAGCAGTACCCCGCTCCCCCTTGGCCTTTTCTCACTCGTCATCGACATGTTTTCTTCAGGAGGCGTGGTCCTTTCTTTTTTGGCTTCTTGGTGCCAACGGTGGAGTTGTCGTTTTAGACATGAGGGTCTAGATCTAGGCGTCATGGAAGCTGTTCGGATTTTGGGACATGTTCCGGTGGATTAAGCTTGCGTGGTGGCCTGTGCGTGTTGTCTTTGGAGACAACGACCTCCTTCCTCCCTATCGATGAGCCCAACTTTGACGAGTTCCCGACCCCCTTTTTCTTTACTTCTTTTTTTTGGACTAGTTTGCTCTCTCTTTTTGTCTCACTCATTAATCGATGCTACATTCTCTTCTCTTAGTAGATTTTCTTTCTCAGTCAATTTTGTTGTGTAATTGTATGACAACAAGTGCGGGGGTGATATCTTTTTGGAACACCAATTTGTTGCAATTACTCTACCACAAATACATGCTCAGGTTGAAGGTATTCCTCATACAAAGCTGCGTTAGCTAGCGAAGGAGAAGAGGGATCTATGCATCATTGTTCATATCAGATTCCGATATAAGTTTTTGTGGTGGTTTGTATCTACTCTGGGTCTTTGTGTGGTCTTTTTGTTTGTCTTCCTCATCCGCATGGCTTCTCCATAATGAAATTTGTCTGTTTATCTTAAAAAAAATATACCCAGTTGAATTGGAATTCAATCTCAAATACCTTTATTGCCTACTAATGCTAGTTCTTGTCCATGCATGTTCCTTAATGCACAGTTGAGGTCGATTGCCACATATGCTTATTTGCAAGTATGTTTTTGGAGACAACGACCTTCTTCCTCCCTATTGTTAAGCCCGACTGTGACGAGTTCCCGACCCCCTTTCTCTTTTACTTGTTTTTTTCAAGACTAGTTTGCTCTCTTTTTGTCTCACTCGTTAATTGGCGCTACTTTCTCTTTTCTTAGTAGATTTTTCTTTCTCGGTCAATTTTGTTGTGTAGTTGTATGACAACAAGTGCGGGGGTGATATCCTTTTGGAACATCGATTTGTTGCAGTTACTCTACCACAAATACATGCTCAGGTTTAAGTATCCTCATAGAAAGTTGCGTTAGCCAACGAAGGAGAAGAGGGATCTATGCATCATTGTTCTAATCAGATTCCGATATGAGTTTTGTGGTGGTTTGTATCTGCTCTGGGTCTTTGTGTGGTCTTTTTGTTTGTCTTCCTCTTCATGTAGATGCCGTATGGCTCCTCCATAATGAAATTTGTCTGTTTAACTTAAAAAAAAACCTAGTTGAATTGGAATTCAATCTCAAATACCTTTATTCCCTACTAATGCTAGTTCTTGTCCATGCATGTTCCTTAATGCACAATCGAGGTCGATTGTCACATATGCTTATTTTCAAGTATGTTTTCCTATAACTAGTGATGTCTTTGTATTAATGTAATGCTCAGAATGGTTTTTCTTGGCTTATGTCAAACTTGCATAAGTAAAACCTATCAGACATTCTACATGTGATTTATTTTATAAAAGATTCTTCCTTTGTTGTTTTAGTGTATAAGAAAAAATAAAAACAAATAGATAGTTAATGCACAAAGACCTCTAGGCTAGCATATTACAATGAAATTTATAGCTAATAGTGAGATATAAAATCTTTGTACTATGAGATCCAAACTTTTTAGACAAAAAAGAAACATAATATGAAATTATTAGGAATAAAAGGACCCGATATAAATTACAAATGAGTTTTAAAAACCACTAACCTAGTAAATAAAAAGGTGGCATAAAGATAATTTAGCAATTTAGATTGATCATTCCAAGTCAGAAGCAACTTTTATTTTTGTCCCAAAATAAATAAAAAGATGTCAATTTGTAGACGATAGAATGATAACATAGAATGCTTTTAATGAAAGTGTATATAATAATCTCAAATGACGAAAATTTGGTGGTTAGGCACCTAGTTATCAGGGCGTCCTCCTAGGCGTTGCCTAGGTTTAAGCCAAGCCGCCTCAAACTGGGCGCCTAGCCTCTAAGATGACCTATGGCCCAAATTAAGCCACTTGAAGGGTAGTTTCAGCATAAGTTAGGTCTAGGTTTGGTCATATTAGACCCAGTTGAGTCATTTTATGGTTGATATAGGTCTGATTTAGCCGAACTCAAGTCAAATATGGGTAGATTAGGTCTGGTTTGAATACATGCCTGATTTGGGTAAAATAGGGCAGATTGGAAAAAGTAGGTTTCATTTGGCTACATTAAGTCTCGTTTTGATTAATATAGGGAAAATTAGGGGTAGTTAGATTTGATTACCTCATATTATGCAAAATTAGGTTTGATTTAGGCCAAATAATGTCAAACGTGGGCTCTAATTTTTGGGACAGCAAACCTGATTTGTGGAAATAGGTATGATTTGGGGAAGTTAGGTCTAATTTAGCTAAATTAGGTCTTGTGTAGGTCAATTTTAAGGAAAATTTGGGAAATTTAGGTCTTATTAGGTTGTGTTATGCAATATTAGGTTTAATTTTAGCCAATTCATGTAAAATTTTGGTAGGTTAGGTCTGATTTGCGGAAAAAGTCTGATTTGGGCGAAATAGGTCTGATTTGTTGAGCAAAGGTCTGGTATGGTCATTTTAGGTCTCATTTGAGTCAATATACGGAAAATTTGGCTAAGTTAGGTCTCATTAGGTCACTTTATACATAGTAAGGTCTAATTAATACCAAATAAAGGTATACTAGGTCAAATTAGATCAAATTGCAATCAAGTTAGCTCAAACTAGGGCGAATCAGGTCTAGTTTAGGTAATGCTAGGTGTTATTTAGACTAAATACTATGTCATTCTATGTAATACTATGTAATAAAGCCATAATTATACATTTACAAATATAAAATTATAAGTGTAAATATCTGAATATCAACACTATTTAAAAAAGAAAATTTGACGAAACTGTTGTAATTTTGCTAATTATTTCCAGCGACTTTTTCTTTCTTTTGAATGTATTATGTAATACCCAGAGCATATTCTTTTTGCACAGTTTTGTGTATTTAAGTCTATATATTGTGCTTGCAAACTATAATGACTTAGTTTATTAGTTACACCATTAAACATTAACATCGAAATTCCCCAATGAAATCCCCATCGAAACAGCTCAGGGTGCTTGTTTTTGCTGTCGAAACGCCGGGAACACATCTTCGAAATGTCAGGAACGCATGTGTCAAATTTTTTGTAATTTTTGTTTCTGTGGCTGTCAAAACAACATCAAAACCAGTCATTTTCTTCCTTGTTTAGAACTGAGGCTTGGGCCCCAGCCAACCCTGAGAGCCTTAGTTCCTTGAGGCGAGCCTAAGATATTTTGAGGTGTAAGCCTCAGTACACAACACTGAGGTGTAAGCCCCAAGGCGCAAATAGGATGGCTTCACCTGAAGGTGGGTAGCCTTGAAAGCCTCAAGGTGATTTTTTTAAAACCATGGCTACTCTGGTGACGTAACACATAATTACTTGATGACCTTGGTAGTATGACTGCCGTGCACAACACAACTTCAGCAACATGTTCTTATTGCAGATTTTCAACTAACTCCCTTCTGCAGCGAGTTTTCCACCATATGCAACTTGCTGTATTTGGAGAGACATCTTGGGCTAGTCTAGAGGAGCTGATGTAGAGACGATGCACATTCAGTCCTTGTCCAGGCTTGAGATCCCCGAGAGACCCTGAGTCTCAATTTGACATCCCTAGTTGTTTTTGGATGTAATAATGGTTGTTTTCAGGAACTGAGTTGCAAACTGTGTTTTAACGTTTTACGTTAGTTATTATATATTTTGAAAATTTGCACAATTCTCATTAGGGTTTGAGTCATTTGTTATGGATACCCAGCCTTGGGTTATTCTGAGAGATAGAGTTGAATAATTTTGGTTGATGTCAATTAGGTTTGGGAAGTGAGTTGCAAACTGTGTTTTAATGTGTTACATTAGTTTTTATATAGTTTGAAAATTTGCGCAATTCTCATTAGGGTTGAGTTATTTGTTATGGATACCCAGCCTTGGGTTATTCTGAGAGGTAAAGTTGAACAATTTTGGTTGATGTGAATTAGGTTTGCAGTTCTCTAGTAACTACATTTTCCCTTTATTATCTGTACTAATGATATTTTATCTTTACCATTATTGAGTTTTATAAGGTATATTGAGTTTTATATCACCTTATTGATCCAAGCTTGATACACAATTATATATTTGCTTGAGTTGAAGTCTTGAACAATGTCATGTAATTGTGATGTTATGGAAGTCAACCGATGGCCTTCTTGGACGGGGGCATACACCAAACCGCAAAGCCAAGTTTGGGGATTGACTGATCTTTATCAAAAATATTGTGGTGCTCAACCATCCATATTGAGTGGAAACTATTGGTGTATAAAGAAGGATGTTTCAGAACATACTGGTATATAAAGAAGGATATTTCTATGAAAAGCATCATCTTCTGACATCATAAGCTTTTTTTTTACTTTCCTTCACAAAGAACAAATACTTTCATGGGTTTAAGACTTAAAAATCATAACAAAAAGGTATTTCAATTCAGAAGGCAACCACATAGCCATTCCTCCACATTAATGACGTATTGTTCATTGGTAGGGGAACAAATAATGAGCAAGAGACAAAATGTCGATAATTTTAATTGATTCTCGATGAGCTTTCTTTCCAAATTTTCAATTGCTAGCTTGTACTGATGTATTTCAATTCAGAAGGAAACCACATAGCCATTCCTCCACATTAATGACGTATTGTTCATTGGTAGGGGAACAAATAATGAGCAAGAGACAAAGTGTCGATAATTTTAATTGATTCTCGATGAGCTTTCTTTCCAGATTTTCAATTGCTAGTTTGTGCTGATGTATTTCTCTAAATGAGTAGCAATTTTCAACACTCAACTGTATGCTGTTAAACCTATTTGTTCAAGCAAAAACATGTGCCACCTATGCTGCTTGTTTTAATGCTTATATTTTTTTCCTAGAGGTATAGCCAAAAGAAGGATCAAATCTTTTCCCAGTAATGCCTAATACACTACCAAGTCTTGTAGTATATTGAATTAATACTTTGTCATTGCGATATTCTACATTGCACCAGCAGTTGACTGATTGAACCTACTTCAGTTCTCAAAAGTAGGTTAGTGCGGCCTGCTTTAACCATAGAAACATTGCTTCTTGCATGCAGAAGATTGGGCTTTGGAATTTGGTTTAAATGGTAATCTGACTATTATTTGAGAGGGTTTATTAAAAAATATGGTAAGTGGATCTGCATCTAGGAAGGTATCACAAAGTATATGCCAGTTGTAGATGCATATGCTGGAGCACGCGGGCTCGCACTTTTAGCTAAACTATTTCATTATGTAAAAATAATTAGAAAGCTGTGAGATGAAAAATACGAGTGATATTATTTCTGAACAGATAACAGTTTTCCAACCTTTGAACAACTTTCACATTAAAACGCCAATCATCTGATTCTTATCCACTCTTTAGTCTTTACAATGAAGTGCCTTCAGATATAAATAAAACTGTGACAGCGTGACTCGCCTAAAATTGCTTACTGGTACTCAAGGGAGTGCTGATGGCAGCAGTGATAACTTTTCATGAAAATTGCTCTTTGAGGAAGGTGGAATAATGTGGGGGCTTTGCACGATGAAGGCTGGCTAAGGATGTTGTTGGATCTTGGAAAGCAGAAGGAAGGTGAATGAACAGTTGGTTTGGAATTCGTACAGCCTTCTTGTAAGCTAAAATATGCTGTAGTTTTCATCTTTTTCTTCAAAGATGATCCAAAATATCTCAGGCTTCCTTGTAAACCTACTTCGATCTTACAACTATAACTATTAGAGGAGATATCTGTGTGGCTGTGCCTAAGATGGACCTATGTAAAGAGGTCATTCCTTCATAATGCTCCCAAAATGGATATAAAGGAGCGCTAACAGATAGTGAACTAGTTTGGATAGGTGAAATGTCTGATTCCCACTTGTGAATGGATGGATTCCTCACTTTGGCAATTGCTGGTATTGAGAAAAGTAGCATTGAATATGCCCCCTGTGGGCCGCCAATTACTGGAAGAAAAATAAGACAGGCAACCTGGGTGTTTCATATGGCAACAATGCATTTGGGAACTATTTTCCATGGCAACTTCCCAGTCACATTTTTATGCATAAGGAGGATCATTACTGTCTTCTTTCTGAATAAGTGACCTTAAAAGTGTCGTCTTAGGTCTTTGGAATATCCTTAAAAAGGAAATTTGATACAAGGCTTGCAGGATTGAAGAGAATATGATTATCTATAAGCGGAGGATATTAATTCTATCCAAATTAGGGGTAGTAATATCTCTAACATATTTTGAATGATAAATCTTCACTTGGCTGTGTCCAAGTACGCATGCCAACAGGGTGGATTTTCTTTCACACCGATACCGATCCGAACCCAAAGCGAACAACAGCCATCTAACCCGAACCCAAACATCACCTTTTTAGAAAGATGTCCACAGTGATCCCAATCAAGCCCCAACCTGGTTGCGTATAACTGAAAAATATAATATTATGTGTCGGTCAAATATTGAAAACAAATTTATTGCTGTTCTGAGTGAGAAAACACTTTCTGTATGCTTGAAAAAAAATTTCACCATTCAGAAAAGTTAAGTAGACTTCAAATATAAAATCCTTTCAAACCCAGCTATTTAAAGAACATTATGTAAACTTGAAAGCTTCAGCTGTTCGATTAACATTCTGTAAACTTGAAAATCATTCAACTGATCAATTATAACCGCAAACTGGGAAAAAGAGAAGTATCAAGTATGCACAATTGAAGACAGTGACATGTATTTTGTCAAGACTCCATAATTACAACGTGCATTCACTACATACTTTGCTGTAGACATGTAAATGGATTAAATACAGAACGGATACTACTATACAATGTTTTAAAAAACGTGAAGTGGGAGGCGTGCGGACGGGACCCTGTAGCCGATTAAGCGGCAGGCGAGCAATTAAGCGGGCGATTTTTGAAAAAGCGGATGCTTAAAATCTTATATATTTATATACAAAATTACATGTATGTGTATGTAAAAAATATATTTTTAAGGAAATCAGTAATACTAACCAGCAGTATCAATTAGTAATGAATGAAATCTGCAAGAAAATCAGTAAAATCAGTAAAACCATTAGAAATATAATAGAGTAATACAATATTTACTTGGATATATTACAGCAGTACCCTATTATATACAGCTTACATACAAAGTTTGCATTCTAAAGTAGGACTAGGTATATCATAGAACATTTAATGTATACAAGCTTCATATATTATACTCAATACTACTTGGATTATATATTTAATTAACATTACATGCTTACAACAGCATTTTTTTCAAAAAACAAAAAAAAGCGGGAAAAAGCGGGCACTATTCTTCAAACCGAGTAAGGGGGCGCTTAAGGGCAAAATTAAGCGGATGAGGGTCTTGGCCGATTAAGCGGCCGCCTGGGCCGTTTTTTAATACACTGCTACTTAATCTGATATCCAAATCTGAAAAAAGTTCGATGCAATATCCGATCCGATATCGTAAGGATATCATATGATAACATATGAATCTGATTCCAACGGATAAAATTCTGAATATGGATAAATATTCGAATTGAAAATTGTACATTTATGTTACTTCATATATAATATGCAATATTGATATTACATTAAATATACACGATGACATATCTATATCTTCTTATTTTTATATATAAATATACGTGTACATTTGTTAAATTTGTATTTTTTCGGAGCGTATACAATGATATCTGATATCCGATCCAAAATTTTCAGATCTTAAATTCGGTATCCAACATCCGATCAGAATTCTGCGGATGCTGGATTTTTTTTTTCTTCAAAATTTTGAACTCGAACCATGATCGAATGTGCTGATTTCGGATATCTATTTACAAGCCTACTTTGCTATGCACAATGTTTTAAAAATCACAAAGCGGGAAGCGTGCAGACGGGACCTTGTAGCTTATTAATCGCCAGGCGGGCGATTCAGCGGGTGCTTTTTAGAAAAGTGGATTTTTAATTCTTATAAACTTTTATGCAAAATTACATACTTATGTACACAAATACTATATTTTTGAAACATTTATACATATCTAAACATTGTACAAAACAACATAAAACACCCAAATAGTTTATAACACAACAGTAAACAAGAAATTTATCCTAGCTACCTAACAAAAATATTGTTACATTTGCACATCATCAATTAGTCATACATTACAACAACACAATTAATCCATGTATGCATTCTAAATTAGATAATAGCGACATATGATTTACTTGGATACACTACAAAAGTACCCTATTACAGCTTACATGCAAAGTATATATTCTATATTAGAACTTGGTATGCCATAGAACATTTAATGTATGCTAGTATTAATATATTATAGTCAATACTAATCAAGTCATATAATGTACTTAATGCTACAAGCTTACAATACTTTTTTAAAGAAAAGCGGACAAAAAGCGGGTAAGACCTGTTGGCGATTAAGGGCCGTTCATGATGATTTTTAAAACACTGGCTATGAAGGTTCTTTTTTAGACCAAACATCCATTGCATTTTTCTACATCAACACGAATACATATATACCACATCATAAAAATGGCACTTCAGTTAGTACAAATGTTCTCCATCTTGTAGTGTCAATATTTTCTTTATGATACATTGAAAACACGATAAATAATTCATAATATAGAAACTGTAAACACATGAACTCGAACAATATTCACTCAAGAGTTTATGTAGTAAAATAAATCTACTAAAAGGGACCTGCCTTTTGTAGAATACATCAATACAACTTAACAAAGCCGTCAGCTGTCAATTATGTATGCGATGCGACTTATCCCAAAATGAACTCTGAATCAGGAGGGGCACACTTCATCAAGATTAAATACAAATGATCCAAAAGTAGATAAAATGAAAAACATACTAAAAGCATGGTAATAAAAAACCCGCTTTGAGGCTTTCGAGGCTTACGCCTCTTGGCGAGGCTATACTAATGCACCTTGAGGCTTACGCCTCGATGTCCTAGACTAAGGCTTACGCCTCACAATGTCTGAGGCCCGCCTCAGTACACTGAGGCTTAGTTGAGGCGCACGTCTCAATTCTGGATGATATCGCCTTATGTTAACTACCAAATTGTCTACTTATAAGATTATTACAAAAAAATTCTTCAAAAAGATTTGGAGTCATTGTAGTTAATTTTTTTTATCAATGGCCATTTAATCATTATTCTTTGAGTGACTTTTTCATTCTTCATTGTTAAATTTATCTTTGTTTGCTACCTTCTTATTCACTATATTGATGAATTTCATATCATTGTTAACTAATTTTGGTTCCTTGTTCCTACTAATTTGAAATTCTATCTCCTATAGTTTACCTGATGATGACATCTTTTGATCTAATAGTATAAAGAATTTATATCTCGATATTTTCTCTATATTTTTTTTAGTATTGTGGTTGGTTTTTAATCTCTATTATCGTTGTTAAGATTCACTGTTAATTTCTACTTCATTTGGTTGTGCTTGTATATACTTATATCTGTTATACACACGTGTATACATAACATGTGTGTGTGTGTGTGTGTGTGTGTGTAAATACATGAATATATTTATTTTTTATGACCGCCTCATACATAGTTTGAGGCTTAGGCCTCGCCTCACTGAGACAAAGACACCTCGTTACGCCTCACACACTTTACAACCTTGACTAAAAGTAGAAGATCAGAAGAGTTTTCTTTATTTGCCAAAGAGGGATGTGCAAAAGTTTGTTGACCTTGGAATGTTGATGGGTGGGTGATTCCTATTTCCTTGTGATAGATGTTAGCCTGTAGATTAAAGGTAATGCCTTCAAAAAAATAGGTGAAGATCTTTGGGCTGTTCTATGTTTATGGGGGAAAAAGGAAGACAGCTCCTAATTTATCTATGTAACCTTTTTGTTGAATATATTAGATTGGACATGGATAGTGACCAAATGTTCAGGTTTTGAGAAGATCATCGGGCTTAAGCATTGTATTTTCTTGTGCTTTGAAATTCTTGTCACGAGTATTAACTCGAAGGCTGATATCGAAACCTAATGGATCACTGAAGAGCCTAGGCTCTGGAAATGAAGGAGTTGTGTATTCTCAAATTCAGGAGCTTGTTGTATTTTAGGCTCTGACATGGTATATATTACCTGATATGGAGCCGGGATACAAAGGGCTGCTTCCAGCCCAAACTAACAGGAAATGATTGGAATGTTTAGGTCCTGGAAATGAGGAATTTTCTCTGTAGATCTTCATAGACAAACTAGCCATTATGAATATGGACAGTTTGTCTTGGGATGGCCTTTGTAAATGTGCAATTATCATCAAGAAATGTTTCGAGTCACCTCTGTGGAGCTTGTAAGGCCATTCTTTTTTGCGTAGGCTATATTGAGTAAATATCAGATCTTAAGGCTACAGTTAAGAAGCCTGTCTTGGGATGACCTCTATAAATTGTGCAATTATTATCCGGAAATGACGAGTCACCTCCTCGGAGCTTGTGACAGACCATTCTATTTTGCGTAGGCGACATTGGGTAATATCTATTTTGCGTAGGAGACATTGGGTAATATCTAATCTTAAGGCGACATTGCGTAGGCGACATTGGGTAATACCGCATCTCTCTTCATCATCGGAAGGACTGAATTGATAATAACTCATGCGCCATTTGTGTTGCTGTTTGTCAGATATCTGAAATGGTGTTATTCTTGTTTTTGAACATGTTTCCAAGTTTATTTCCGAGGTTGTTACTACTGATAGGAAGGAGAAGTGTTGGGAAATAGGGCGTATGGTCAGACTCTCCTGAAGTTGGATTGGTGTCTTTTCTATACAAAACAGTATGAATAGATATCATTAATGTAGTTCGCTCAGTGGATTCTTTACAAGGACTTGTTTATGAACGGATCATTTGGTTTATTTTAAAGAAGGGTATTTTCAAGGTTGAACCATTCATGATGAATAACAAATTTTGTGATAAACTCCTGGTGTATAGTATAGGATGCAAAATTTGTGGAAAAGACTGAATATGTTAGTATTATTGATATTACACAATTCTTATGGGATTCAACTTGTCAGCTTCATTCATTACACAAAACAAAAAAACCTCTTGCAAATCTTTCATGCTCAAAATTCAGATACCAATGAATTGTGTAAACAGATGATGACCTATTAAATTTTTTCCAAGTCACATTTCAAAGCCTGTACGAAATATCTTTAATTTTACACTAATTGTGACCAAATCTTTCATGCTCAAAATTCAGATACCAATGAATTGTGTAAAAAGATGATGACCTATTAAATTTTTTCCAAGTCACATTTCAAAGCCTGTACGAAATATCTTTAATTTTACACTAATTGTGACCAGTAAGCTCATTGAATATGCTTCAACCCCTAAATTACCTTTGTTTAGCACCAATCAAATGTTTTTCGGTTTTGTTTGGAAAATATGCTCCCAGACAGGTCCTTTTGATCAGTGCTATCTAGATCAAGCCAACTCATTTCAGTTCAAAAGTTTCTATATTTAGGTATTGAACCCTGTATGGTCTCGGTATGAGCTGATGCCCACCAATCAAATGTTTTTCGGTTTTGATTGGAAAATATGCTCCCAGACAGGTCCTTTTGATCAGTGTTATCCAGATCAAGCCAACTCATTTCAGCTCAAAACTTTCTATATTTAGGTATTGAACCCTGTATGGTATGGGTATGAGCTGATGCTCACGTAATTGCAGTCATGGGAGGGATGCCTAACCTGTGTCATGGATACCTATTATCCAAAACCCAACATCAATGATCTAAGTGCGAACCTTTGGAGTTGATGGCTGACTTCATAAGCCACCTACATAAACATCATGACGAATGGTATTTTCTAAGCATCTTCAAGAATGTTCTTGGAGTTTCTCCAAAACACTAGATCCTTGTAGCATTTAGCATAATGAAACTCAAATGTGTTTATAGTTTGTGTATATCTTGTTATGATCAAAGTGCAATTGGATTTGTGTCAGTGGTTAAAGCTCTTGAGGAAAATGCAAAGCACAAAAGACTTAGAAGTGCAAAGATTGATGAAACCACGATATGATATAAGCTCATTGATAGAAATTTGCTATTTCGTGGGTATAAGAGATCTTCGTACTTGTCGGAGGGAAGTAAGCTTGGTCTTAATGCATGTCTTATACCCTTCGATATGGACCAAGATTAGTTGTCAGTAATCATATTTGATGGTTCCTCAGAGGTGCGATGGAGTAGGGGAGATATTTATACTTATGCAAGATTGTAGAGGTCGTAAATGATTTGATATCCTTTCCTCTGAGAAGAGAACTTTCACCTACTGATCAGACAAATTTAAAGTAGCTAAATGTGAAAGTATTATATATAACATGAAGAAATTACAACGCCCACAGTGACAATATAGACCCCCCTCCCAAACCCGACACTGACAGAGTAAGCTGCCCACTCTACTGGCTAGGTGTAAACTATCCACTCGCCACTGATGCTGGATCACCACTGCTGTCTGATCACCATTAGGGTTGTAGACTGGACTTGCTACCAGTTATAGTAGTTGTAGCGTCAGCCACACTCAACACCCATCATTTTCTTTGGGGGCATGCAACATGCTGATGTCTTGACCAGCGATCATGGGCCCACTTTTCTCATTGAACCCTAATCTTGGATAGGGTTGGTCAGCGGCCACTTTGATGCCATCAGTCTGCCAGTGCTGGAATCTGATTGGCCGTCAAGAATTCAAACTTTCTATGGCTGCGCAACACCCTAATTTCCGAGCCCACCCATAGCAAGTTGTGTTGCTTAAAGTGTGGGAAGCCACGCTGAATAAGCCATGGTGAGTCATACATATACATAAAAGTAAAATTAATGAAAAGAGTAGATCTGATGGACTTAATTGACTTTGCTCCACCAATTCAGTTTTTTAGTAATTTTCTTTTTGGTTTAGTCTGGAGTACATCAAAAATCATAGCTTTCTTTCTAATTTATCTGCAGTACATCAAAAACCGAATTGGAATATTCAGAAACTGGATTGAGTTGAATTTGAGCCCAGGACTGGATCAGACTGAATTGCCAGTCCGTTGTACCAGTCTGAACCGCCATCTTCTCAACCCTGCTTTTAACTGTTTAGGGTTTTTGATGTCTGAACCACCTTCTTCTCAACCCTGCTTTTAACTGTTTAAGGTTTTGATAATCCCGTCCTAATAGATTTTATTTTCTTTCAAGTTTCATATTCTTTTCTGCTATAATATCTGGAATCTCTTTCATTGCGGTTTAGTGTGGACTACTCTCATATAATTTCACTATCAAGCTTTACACAAATTGGTTCCATATCTCATTGCATTTTCACATTGGAAATTCATTTTTTGTCCAGTAATGTTGTCTCTACCCGGTGAACTAAACGTTCGAATGATTTTCTAACATGTCTTCAGGCAGCAGCAAAGTGATGAAACCCCTATGGTCTGGGAAATGCTTCTTTATCTTTATGTGCTGTATTCACCGGATTGGCATTACAAAAGCACGATGCCTACTTTCTTATTTCTTTACGGGGCTGTATTTGCTGTTGTTCATTCCCAAGTGCGATTTAAAATAGGATTTGTCGTGCACTATGGGATTCTTATGCTTCTTTGCATCCCTCGCATGTACAAGTACTACATTTACACAAAAGATGCAGCTGCTAAGCGGCTGGCACACGTCTTCTTAGCTACGATATTGCTGGGGAGTCTATGTTGGTTATTTGACCGTTTCTTCTGCTACAAGATATCTACCTGGGTCATCAATCCACAAGGTCATGCTTTATGGCATGTGCTGATGGGGTTTAATTCCTATTTTGCAAACACGTTCCTAATGTTTTGCCGTGCAGAACAATTAGGATGGAATCCAGAAGTGGCACGGCTGTTCGGATTTTTCCCTTATGTGAAAATTCATAAGCCCAAGCAGCAGTAGGGATATATGGTTGTGGTCATTAGACTAAATTTCCTAGTCTGAAATTGTAACTTGTTTTGAGTATGCTTGTTTTTTTGGGAGCAAAGTTTTGTATATTGACGTTATTGACACAGTATAGGACTGATTCCTTTTTTTGGGGTTTTGAGAACTTTTGGGGATGCTGTTTTGTAAAAGAAAATATTGTTATCCGTGTTGCCAAGTTTCCGTTCATCTCTGTTTATGGTTCATATATTTATGAAGTTGGTCATCAAGTTTTCAAGAACACTAGTCGTATATACATAGTTGTGATGTTTCCTTGTTAAGTTAGCCGGAGCGAATTCATTCATTAATGCTGTGGGTTAGCATTATTCTGGTAAGGTTCTACTGGAGTCGGATCTAAATGAGAACTATGCACTATTTGGGCATAGTTTATTTTGCATTGCGTTCTACTTGATGTGAAGATTTGTTGATTTGCTTTACTAGTTATTGCCACTGACAAAAGGTGTCTAGGGAGCCAACATTATTGACACTAGGAAATACACAAGAAAGTAAATATATGTTGTGGTTCAGGCAAAACAAAGAAAAAGACTTTCATGTTGCAACATGTCGAAGGTTGTATTCATAGTAGTGAGGCGGACTAAGGTTTCTCATTAACTAAATGAGCCGATGGCTAGGGTCGCAAATCAGTAATGGATTAAAAAAAGGGTCAGAAATCAGTTTTAGAGCTTTCCATCATGCCGGTGTTCCATGCTTGTAGGAGTCTTGACAATATTTGACATTATTATCTATGCTTGGAGGGGCGTGCTGAAAGCGCTTTGTCGATGACATTGGCAAAATGAAGGTGGCATTAATTCCATTTATCTTAGAAATCTGAACCGAACCGATTTTATTGATAGAAGACTTCCAGTTTTAATCACTGTGAACTAGTCCTTTAGAATTGTTAAATAAAAGCCAATTTAGCTGTTGACATTTCCAGTGTTGAATTGATTGAGGTATGACAAATTAACAAATTTAACCAATGTGAAGCACCCCCCGTCAAACTAGACTCGCTTACAATGTGCCTTTGGGTATTAGTCGTTCAATGGGTCTGAATGGGGTTTCCTATGATCCAACACATTTTGTTTTTGTCACCCCATTGAGACCCATCAAGTCCTGCTCAAATAGTGAACCGGCCACTGATTGTTCCTGCACTACACCTGATTGATAGAGAATTTGCCGCTGAGTTCCTTATAAATTGGCAGATAACAACACTCACGCTTCAACTAGTTTCTGGGCTATCTTTGTCGTCATTAAGTGTATTGCTTCCTCCCCATTGACGAAACCTTTTCATGTTAGCACCTGTGCTGCCTTGCTGGAGGAACCAGCGTTATATGTGCACCCAACCCTAAGGGTTGTTAAGTAATATGTCAAACATTTTATGGTATTTGTATCATTCATGATTGGCCCAGGGGTTTTCACCATTTTATTTAATGTTTGGCCTGAACTTTTTAGTTGTTGGTGTTTTTATGCAAATGGGTTAAGTAATATGTCAAACATTTTATGCTGCATTTGGTTCAGTATTTACCTTTATATGATGGTGAGATTCCAAATTGCGTTGTGTTTGGTACACCTGAACACAGATGTGTCCAGTCCGGCGTCCGCTCAGCACCAACATTTTTGAACGTTGGGTTGATGTCCTGCTGTGTAAGATCTCCCTGGTCATGTTAGTGATGAAGAACGCCTAGCTGTATAGAACTGTTGGAACTTCTAAAGTTGTGGGTTTACAACGAGTGATGTAGCGAGTTCGTGGCTTCACCACTGTATTAAGAGAGGCAAATCTGCTTCTCAATCACTCTTTGCGTGGGATGTCAACACGAGCTTGGCGTCCCGAAATGCTCTGTAATGAAACGGTACTGGAAGTAATAGGAACAGGGGTGACAACAAAGTTTCTGCCAGTTCTGTTTCTATGAAGTTGAATATGATTTTGTGATAGGAGGGGGTGGGGGAGGGGGACGACACCGGAGCAGAATTGGTAGAATTTCTACTGGCCAATGTTGTTCACTGCCTCGATTCTACATTTTCTCAGAAGTGTCATCGTATTTCAGAAAACACCTGCCTTTATTCTGCATTCTTTATTCATAGAAGCACCTTGGGAAAAATATCTTCCAGAAGGTGTTTTGTGTTCTTCCCGAGCTAGATTGCAAGGCAGGAGTACATTGGCCTCCGATGAGGCGTTCTTAATTAGTTTGTGTTTACATACAATTTTATTTTAATTTTTTTTCATTATAAAAGTTGTATGCCGTGTTAAATTTGCAGCTTGTTATAATGCGAATGGTGGCATAATTTATGTAGATGGTGAGAGAATCTTGATCTATTTTAGTGGTACATGTTGGCCGGTAGTGTTCTCTAGACGTTTAAGATTCACGAGTAATGCATGTGTTAAATTCATATCAGCGTTCCCTATTTGTTTTAGAATTAGATCTGTAATTTACAGACCCATTGAACATGTGGACGAATTAGGTTTGAGTTTGTTAATGCAGGTTAGCTCCCTTGTGCGGGCTAAAAAGACCCCGCTCAACCAAAGCAAAACCCAAACCCGACTTTGTGGGTGCGTCTCGAAATGCAAGTGTCCACACGATATGTGTTTTCTAAACTTTTTCTTTCTAGCTTTTAATGTTAAAAAGCAAAAACAAAACAATTCAATACTAGTTTTTGATATCAAACACGACCAACTCTTGTCTTTGACGTCAAATACAACCCAATCCTGTGCTCAACGTCAATTAAAACAATTAGTTCTTGATTTGTTTTTCATAAAATTTAATAAAAAGACAAGAGTTAGATGATGAATTTTGATATAAATTAGATAAAAAAACATAAATTTTATGTTTAAATTTATTACAAAAGCAACATATTTAGTCATTTAACATCAATTGCTAAACTTTTAATATTACTAATAAATGTAACTGCCTTTTGCGCAGGATTAAAAAAAATGTTATTGCAGAATGTAAAATATTAACTTGTATTAAAGGTGTAATACTTTTTTAGTAATCATACATGAATTGTATGTATGTGATTATATTAATTATAGTTAACTGACTCGGCAACATGTGTTTAGGTCACCCGCATTACCCGCTAACTAGACAAGTGGATCTGGGTTTGAATAATTTTAGTGGGCGACAAACTTTATCATTCAAATCTGATTTAAATGGATTGATCGTGGATGCTCGTGAATTTTGACCGAACTTCACAGATTTAATAGTTGACGGTCTAACATATTGATATGGCATTTTCTAATGCTGTGCAAGTATTTTACAAGTAGTTTTTATTTGATTTTCTATGTACATCATAATAGAAGTGTCAAAATGGTTATAATGGGTACTCGGTGCTCTATATGAACCGTTTTCCGTACCTATTTGTAAGTTTGTATGGAGTTAACGTCGGTCCTATCGGGTACTGGTGACCTATCGGGTAGGGTATGATTATATATTTATAATCTATTTTTCTTCTAATGGTGCAAGTATGTGTTTAACTAAAAAATGAATTGGGTAGAATAAATTTGATCATGGGTCACTCATATCCATCCAAACCATCATTGTTATGTATTGATTTATGACAAACAACAACAACAACAACTTAAAGTCCCATTTTTTTTTTGCATAAGCGATAATCTATAACCCTAAACAACCAAACATGATTCTAGGGGTGCGGCTCGACATGCAGTTGTCCATATGATGTGTTTTACTACAATCAATTTTTGGTTTCATCTATTAGTCTTAAAAAGCAAATATAAAACAACTGAGTACTATTTTGTGATGTTAAATATAACCAACTCTTGTGTTTGATGCCAAACAAAATTGATTGCTTTATTTGTAAAATTTTAAAAAAAGACAACAATCTAGCTAACAAATTTTGTTATGTAATACACAAAATAGATAGAAACAATATAGATTTTATAATTAAAATATCTCAAAAGTACCACGTTTAATCATTTAACATTAATAAAAACAATATTTCTAATTTTATAAACACATATAATTGTTTATTGCACACAATAAAGAAACTATTATTACAACAAATTGAATGTAATATATTTACTTGTATGAAACGTGCAATATTTTTTGACAATCATACACGAATTGTGTGTATATTATAATATTAACTTTCGTTAACTAACTAACTCGTAGGTGTCTACATGTCACATGCATACCTTGCTAATCAAATACATGAATATGTGCTTAGGTGATTTAAGTGGGTGACAAGTTTCATCACTCAAATCCAACTCAATCGGGTTAACTAATGCATGCTTGCAAATTTTGACCTAATTTGTCAAGTGTAGTAGTTGATGGTATGACATATTGATATTCTATTTCCTATTGCTATGCAGATATTTTCCATGTAGGGTTAGTTTGATTTTTAATGTACATCATAATAAAAGTGTCAAATTTATATGGGTATCGGTACCGTACACTAACCATTTTCCATCCCTAGTTGTAATCTAGTGTGGAGTTGAGTTGACATAGGCTGTATTGGGTATTCATGACCAATTCAAGCGGGTATGACTATATACTTAAGAATATTTTTCATCTAATGACACAGGTATCTGCTAAGTCACTGAACCAGGTGGAATAAATATGATCAAGGGTCGCTCATAGTACCCAATTTGCCATCCTAAATATCAATGTTATGTTTCGTTTGTTTACAAACAACAAAACTTTAAAGTCATGAAGTTTTTGTGCATAATTGATTATCTGTAATCCTAAACAACATCGTAAACTTTGTGGTCAACACACACACACACACGCACGCCACACACACACACACACACACGCACGCACACCACACACACGCACGCACGCACACCACACACACAAACACACACACACACACACACACACACACACACATATATATATATATATATATATATATATATATATATATATATATATATATATATATATATATATATATATAGAGAGAGAGAGAGAGAGAGAGAGAGAGAGAGAGAGAGAGAGAGAGAGAGAGAGAGAGTCAGGCTAGAATACACTCGAGTGTATTCGGAGTAGAATACACTCAAGTAGTTTTCCATGATGCAATATCTTTTTCAAAAATATAATCTATTGATCTTCTTAAACATCTTGTGAATAGCTCCTATACAAAATTTGAACCCATTTGAACATTTATAGGTCATGTTATGAAGACCACAAAAATTATGCATTTCAAATTAGTTTCGTGTGTTGATTTCGTTGCCCTCAGATGAGTGGCTTACACTCATCCAAATGTGCTCAAAATTCGTATGTAGCCTAATTATAGTATGACAATGAAGATCAATGGTTTATATTTTGTAAAAAATTAGTCTTGATATGCAAACACAACTTGAGTGTAGCGTGCGATCTATACACTCGAGTGTATTCCGGCCTGACTCTCTCTCTCTCTCTCTCTATATATATATATATATATATATTCATACACACACATATTAGGGAGTGTGTACCCACTTGTACACATAAGTTATGTGTACCAACCATTATAATAGAATACGTTGAATCTATTAATTAAATCCAACCATATGGATTGAATCAATATTGTTTAGATTATATGTGTTCAAAAAATCACAACCATGCCTCATATAAATGATGAGATATAGTAATATATCATCCAACCATTTTTGCGATTTCTATAATTTTCCGTTGATTAGAAAATATACATCTTCTTTCATTAGATGATCTAAGAATGTCAGCTTGAGATGATTTTTGATACGCATGTTATCTTACATGTATACATCACATATGTAAGGTTAGATTGTTCAGTAAAGTTCTACAACTATGGAAAATGGAGACGGGTACATATAAGATACATGTACTCAGGTACGTAATTCTTATATATATATATATATATAGTCAGGATTGAATAAACTTGAGTGTAACGAAGATTTAATACACTCAAGTCATTTTCCATCATTCAACATAAAAAATCTTTCTGATTTTACCATTTTTTTGCATTTTTTCCTATTTTTTAGGGTTTTGGGAATTCTATTTCAAGACCATCGACCTGTTTACAAATTCTACAATAGTTTTTTGTCTTTAAAAGAGGATAATGGGAGAGTCGAGAACCCTTCCCCTTTCTTCCTCACTCGCACAAGCAGTGGAGGCGGCAGTTAGGCCAGGGCGTTTCAGAGTGACGTGGTGGTGAGGGAAATGAGGACAAATACCGGAGGATTGCGGTGATCCACCAACTCCTTGACCAAAAATTAGGGCGTTCCATTGCTTTGAGCCTATTCTGGGAGCAACATCGCGGTAGTGGGGGATTTCAAGTGGTTCTCTCTGGCAACTTTTTAGTGCAGTTTTCGGCTACATTAGTCTCAGGGAAGGTGTATCTTTTATTTTTGCACTTTGGTTTGGCCATTTTGGCCCTTGATGGCGAGACTTGATTTTTCTCTTCCTAGCGCTCTTTGCAGTCTAGATGTTGAATATGACCTACATGCACATTTTGTTTCATAATCTGGCCACTTTTGTTGTTTTGTTGTTTCTTCGCCTGTTCTTTGTCTGATCAAGTTAATTTCAGATGCTGTGGAAAGCCTTTGCCATTTCTATTGATGTTGTATAGATGGATGTTCATGATTAGCATGAGGAAGACCCTCTTTTAGATGAGAAAGATAGCAATGATGGTGTAGGGGCTGAGTCATATCTATAATACATATTTACCATTCTGATCACATTTGTATCTGCTATGTAAATATTCTGTCTGAAGTCTTCCTTGAGAAGACATCATGGTGGTGCAAGAAGGATCAAGGGGGAACTAATCCGTCCTGAGAGATCCATCCATCTCCAGGGCATGCTGTGGATGAATATGACCATCAAGACCGTCTAGCAGGTGATGAGGTATAACATGGAAACTTTGCTCCTTGTTATCTCATTTCTGCTTTGCTGAGCTTGACTCAGGATTTCTCACCATGTAGTAGTAATTTTGACTTTTTTTCTTAATTCCTTTAGGGGTATTAGTTTCCTGAACATTTACTAGAGAACTGACTAGGGTGTTTGTATGAGAGCCTAGTGGCTGAGTAGGTGGAATTGTTGGAGAGGACCAACTTTGGTAGCATTAGTCGGTGAGGGCCATAGATAGACCCTATCTCCTTCCTTTGATTGATCACTACCATCAACAGACCAATACTTTCCATTTTTCCTTTGGTGAGCTAACCATCACCCCTAGTGAGTTCAATAGGATGATTGAATTAGGTTTTGGTGGGACTCCCATTAGTTCACTGGATGATCGACATGAGTAGGATCGTCACCACCTGACCGGGATTCTAAGAGTGAACCCCAAAGATATTGAGATGGCCTTAAAAGTATGAAGTCAAATTACATGGACAAGGTCTGCATTCTTTCATGAGGGTGAGTGGTGAGGTGCCAATGATATGTCATATACAACCTTGAGGCTCAAGGTGTTCCAATTTGTCCTGATTATCGATTGCTTGTTTAGCATCTACTCGGGGAACATAGATATGTCTGTTGGTTCTTTGTTCTACTGGATTTGGATGTGGTTCCTTCCTTTGACTGGGGTGGCGACATGTATGCCCATATGCTAACACACTTGTGGAGATGTCTTATGGGTGACTTCAAAGGAGAGACAATCTAGGCTACAAAAAGTTGTGGAGGCCTTGTAGGCTTGATCACACTAAGCTTTTACATGTATTTGTTTGAATTCTATGCTATGAAATAATTGTAGTAGCTTATTTTCTTTGATGCATCTTCTTATAGATATGGGGCTATGATAACTTCTGATTGCATAGACCTATCACTTTGAGTGGCCCAAACGGATGTTTGTATGCATCCCTCCTTACTTTTCGCCATTGGGCCGACTGTGCCAGTAGGGTGTCACATGAGTAGTGGAGAGGTAACTAGAGATGATGACCGTAGCTGAGGTATGAATAGCACTTTAAACATTGTATTATATTGTGCTTCTATACTAAAGGTGACTGCAAATTGTTGTTCTTCCTGGGTCTGATTTAGGATCTTCTCCAGGTTTTAGTGTGGTGAGGCAGCCACATCTTGTACAACCTACTTTGAGGTGTTGACTCTGGATGCTTTCTGAATTCTGTTTGAGTCTCTGTCTGGGAGTGTTCTGTTTATGGGTAAGTGTGTTGCTCGTCAACGGGATGGTGGCTGGAACATCCCTTTTGACCCTTTACCCAAGTTAGTCCATCCCAGACTTGGGATATTTTAAACTACTTGAGAGATGATGTATGGACAAATGATAAATGAAAAATACCTAAGGTGGTATTTCATGCATGGTCAACCCATTCTCATTTATAGAGAGGTGTATGATGGTTTCTGATGTCCTCTGGTGGTATCTTTGAGTGAGACACTGCCTTTTGTGCCTACTTACACGTTCTTTGACATGTATTTTCTTACAGATGATTGATTATGATTCAATTAAGTAGAAGGATGATCAAGGGTATGCGTTTCTGACGTTCTCTGGTGTATGACCATTTTTGACGTCCTCTGGTGGTTTCTCTAAGTTTAACACTACCTTTTGTGTCTACTTGCATTATCTTTGACATGTATTTTATTACATGTGATTGATTATGATTCAATTAAACAACCTAATGATCAAGGATATGAGTTTCTTCGTCCAACCATCCCAAGAAAATTCCTTCACTTAAGGGATTTTCTTTGCCTGCGGATCTACCTTCTCCGCAAGTTGACACTTGTGGCTTTGATGAATTCCCCTGGTTGCAGCCCCATTGAGATTTCGACAGTGGAGGATCATGTCACTTCCCATGTGACTTTGGCTAAACCTCATCCTTCTTGGAGATAGACCAGGCTTTAGTTGCATCAAGTGGACTATTTGGCTCAAATATCCCACCAAACACTGGGCATAATCATCACTTTGGAGGGCCTTCTGATATTAGGGACCTTTCTTTGGACGTCTCATTTATAATGCAAGCCTGCCTTCAGCTGGTGCATGGACAAGTTCTTCTCGATGTAAAGATGTTTCCTTGGTTGTTGAGGTGACTTCTAGGAGCTCCTCTTATGGTCACCGGTGGTCTATCGATACTATTCACTCTGACATGAGCAATGAACAACATTCTTTAGGGTCTTCTTCCACTAATCATCGACGTTTGGCCAAGTGCTTTACTCAGTGGCTGAAAAAGAAGCTGACAAAGTTGCCATTTACTTTTAGCATTTATATTTTGTGATGCACTTTCCTGTCCTGCAAGAAAAATTATATATTTGTCATTCTAATATTTAATAAACTCTTTTCATTTTAAATAAATCCTTGAGTTTGAGTTTAGACCAGATTAGGAAGCGGTATCCTCTAGATATGTTTCCTATTTCAGATCTTACAAACACGATGTTGGCAATGATCTTCTAGAGTACCCTAACGAAGCAAGAGGTCATCTGTGTTGCCTTTGAGGATCTTGGTCTGTGCTTCAACTCTCCTATCAATCTCTTCCAAGTTTTATGGCTGTTGAATTCTATGGTGTCTCTATCATACCTTACTGCCATGCTGGCTCTGTCTTGTTCCTCTATTTCAGTGAATATCACATTCAATAAGTCCTTTCCCTTCATATGGACTTGTAGTTTGAACTCCCCTCCCACATTCTCTTTTTCTCTGTCTTCAAGAGGCACCTTTGTCAGAGATGGCATACATTTGGTAGTGAGGTTGGTGTAGCAGCGCTGAATGTCTGTGTAAATGATATGGAGGTTCTCTCCCTTCAAGAATTCCACACCTCATGCATTGATATCCAGCTACTGGAAGTCTTATCTATACATGTACTGGGTTGGTTTGAAGGTCTTGATTTTCAAGAATAGGTCATAGTTAGTATGGTGCTCCTTGTCTCTAGGATGGAAGACATATTTCGGTTGTTTGCATCCTCCATCATTTGACATCTGTGTCTCTCTAGCTGTGGTTTCTGCTAGTGTGTTTGATGTCACTACTCCTCTAGTCTATGGTTTATCCTTTATTGATGCCCTCTTCTTCTTATACACTGGGTTCTCCAATGTTGTTCCCATTGCCTTCCACTTCCTATTGATCTTGATTTGTCCATCAGAAGGAACATACTCAAAAGTGTTCATGGCTTCAGATGGATGTGATTTCTCCTTTGACTTAGGTGATTCATGCCCTAGAAAGAGTTCATATTGTTTTTTCTTCGATTGTAGTTGCACCCTCTTATCCTCAGGCATGTCCGGAAGTGCATCTAAGACTTTAGTAATGATCTTGATCGCTTCCTCGATCTCAGCCAATGATGTGTCCTTGTTTAGATAGTCTGAAGAGGCAGGAAACATCATATAGACTAGTATGAATCTATAAATCAATAGTGGAAGATTGGTTGCTGTCAATCGATCAAAACAATTTGGTTGAAGTTAGTAATCAATACCAACAAGGGTGGGTAGGAAGAGAGTGAAATTGATGATCGATGGAAAATCTCTTTGCAATAGTTGTTGATAACTCAAATTAATTTAACAATCCTCAGTAGTCATTGAGATTTTGAGAATCTCAACGATTACTGTGAAATCTGATCTAGCTGACAAAATTAAGCGGTTGTTGGAAAACTTAAGACTTCAGAGGTTGCTGAAATGTCATCAATCGTGGTTATCGTTGAAATGTTTGGAAGCTAGACAGTCATTGAGATTTTAGAAAATATTGGTGACTGTTGAAAATCTATGATATCTCCTAGAGAACTCGAAGAGTCTCACAATGCGATCGTTCACCCCAATCATGGATGAGGGGGTTAGGCGATTAAATCTAAGGTTGGAGAAATGAGAAAGGAAGAAATCTATGGTGAAACCCTAATTGCTGGCGGTCAAATCGGTGAATGACACAGGAGAGAGTGAGAATGGAAAGATAAGAAGGAGGAATCTGGGGTACAGTCTATTGGTGATTGCTTCATCGGCTAATTGTCAACGTCGCCTATTCCCTTTGTCCATGTTCACTTACATCAGTTGTAGGTCGATGGAGTTTTGTGGTCCCAACGTCAAGTTAGTTTAGACGACAATGATCTAGAGCTTTGGTAATGAGGGGCTCTAGGCATCATTTGTGGTGGCTGGTGTTGGTATTTATGCCCAGAGAACCAATCATATGATGATTGGGATGTGGCATTAAATACCTAATTTGATAATAATAAAGGTAAACTATATATTATGTTTGTCTCAGTCCTGAGATGATGACACATACATAGTAGATGTCTAAATAATGATGTTACTCAATGACATATGTCTTCAGGTTGAGGACCCAAACAATGAGATCATATGTATGATATGAGTACATACATTCTTGTTATGTCCCTAGTCATGTATTACCATGGAAGAAAAATGGACAACAATAATACATAAGAATAGAGTGTGTGTTGACTGATGACATATTCTCATTAGTCATGATATGTGATATCAAGTCATGCACACAGATACATGTTAGAGATTAGTGTATCAGACATACCCACCATGAGAGTGATACATGGAGACCATGGAATGGTAGTCAGAATCATCTCACACAGTGATAGGGTTCTTAGACATGAAGTCACTACACTCATCACATGTCATTGGGTATAGTTTGACATCATCAAACGTAATCTTGAAATACAGATTGCCATAAAGGTGATGATTGGGTAGCTTGACACATGGGGACTGAGTGTGAGTGATGTAGATGGGATTTGTACCTCCTACATGAGTTTGATATCCGTGGCCTCTTAATAAGCGATACTGAGAAAAAATACAACCATATTCATGTGATTCAATATGAAATATGTGAGCTCACATGCATCTCAGACAATATGCTCTAGTTCAAGGAACATGGATTGATTGTTGAGAGGATGACGATTTGATGTCTCGAGTTCAACCTGGATATTAGAGACAAAGAAACTATTACGATCACTGTAACACTAATCACAAGTTATAGGTTGAAGTTGTTCTCCAACTTTCCAAACTACTTGGGTAGCAATGATGTGTGACTAGGCACTACTCTTTGCTTGTGATGTCATAATTTTTTATGGACATTCACTACCAACATAATTCAGGACCTATAGGGTCACACACATAGGATACACTTGGATTAAAGGAGTATATTCATGAATGGTGTTTGGATTGATTGCTAAAGGTGCTTATGTATTCAATTAAATAATTGATCAACTGACTGGAATCATAATTATCAAGTTCAAGTGTTGGACTGACTGTTTGGAGTGTCAGGTTGATTAGAAACTAAATTGGCTGAGTGCTACCAGAATTGGGACACAAGATGACCATCTCACATGATGGTCGTGAGACGACCATCTCGCATGAGTGAGACGACTGATTCATGGTCATGAGACGACTGACTCACATGAGTGAGAAGACCGGTTCGTGGTTGTGAGATGACTGGCTCACATGAGTAAGACGTTCGATTCATGGGGAAATTCGATTGCATCAAGAATTAGTGCCGATATCATGTTGTGCATTAATTGGATTCAAATCACCAATTTGATTCAGAACAGGAAACTGTGCAAAATGACCGTCTCACTAAGCGAGATGACCATCTTGCACATGAGACCACCATTTCGCTATGAAAGACGACCGTCTCACAGTTTGTAGGTTCTAGAACATTCATGATTCTGGACTGTTCTACTCCCACATTGATCGGGAACCCTGACCCTGACCTCTACTTTAAATAGAGGGGTACTGGGGGCATCTCAACACACACAATTGAGAATCAATTACTCTGACAATTGTTGTCCTCTCTGATTGTGGTAACCAATAGAGAGCCTGAGCAAGTCCTACCCATTAAAGAGAGGGATAGAAAGGGAGATAACAACTGAGGATCAGTTGTGGGAGAGCGTGTCGACGACTAGTAGACTGACAGAAGGGGACAACTCCTTCCTGTTGCCTCTGGTAGTGCAATGTAGAGTTCTTGGTGTAACTGACCAAATGGGGTAAAAATAGAGATGGTCTGTGTAACTGACCAAACGGGGTAAAAATAGAGATGGTCATGCGTGAAATCTCCTTGTGGACTCAAAGGTACAATTTCTAGCCTTGCACACGAACTAGAGAGAGAGAAATGCGAAAACAAACAGGAATCTACTATTCCTGGTTTCCTTTCTTGTGCGAGCTGGAAGATGATCCCTTCATCGTCGGATTCAGATCGAGCGGCTAAAATTTTGCGTGACATATGCATGGGCCGGGCTTGAGATTCCCAAACATGATTTAAATCGTTACATTTAATGTATTTCCTTATATCTTTCTCACTTTAGGGAACCTTGTTAAATTCATATATCCTTCTCCTTAATTCTGATTGGTCCCAAATTTTAAAGGAAGGTTTTTAATGATTAAATGTATGTGTGTGCAAGTTTTGGGGCAAAAATACAAGAGTTAGATATCATTTTCTTTCCCCTTAAGAAAAGGACTTATTTGATTATTTAGGACATCACTTAACTCCTTTTTTTTCATCCAAACTTGGCAAACAACCACATTTAGGTGTATTCTTTCTATAATTATAATTTTGAACCGAATATAATTCATTAGTTGTCTTTAACACCTATTTGCTAGAAAATTCCATATTATTCCCCATTAGTCATTTAACTTTAACTTTAATGCATTAATTGATTAGATATTGTGAAAAGGACTTTCCTTTGTGACCAATTGAGTAAAAAATTGAGACAATTACTGATTTCCCATGTCACACATATTCTATGCCTTTTTGAGAAACTTTCAATGAAGGAGAGAGAAAAAGAGAGTAATTGTATGTTTCCCTTATATTAGGACTATAAAAAGGAAAACAGACAACATTATGTGCAAGAAATCTATTTCAGATTTATATATTTCAGATTTCAATTCTTTCCTATTTCTTTTAAATGTTTTCAAGGATAGGGGAGAGAGAGAAAATCCACATTTTATATCTTTGAGTTAAATGTGACACATAATACACATACAAAAGAGAAAACATATTTTGGGCCTCATTTTGTTCTTTTCACTTAAATTTCATTTCATGGTCGTTTTGCATTAAGACTCTCAATTATTTTTATTTAGGGAAAACCACATTTTAATCTTCAAATTACTTTTAAAATTTGGGATGTTACATGGATCAACTATAGCATTTTCTTATTGGACCTCTTCACAAAATTGGCAATAGCTATCCATGAAGTGAATTGACTCCAAGACAGATGGTCATCTCATGGATACTTGAACATGAAAATTGATATGAATATTTCCTACCGTAATGGTATTGATCCCAGCTTTGACATCTATCAATGATCTCCCAGTGGAGAGGAATGGTCTTCCAAAAATCATTGGGCATGTCATGTCTTCTACAATATCAATAACCACTATGTCACATGGTATAAAGAATCATCCCAAACAAATTGGGACATCTTCTACTACTCATATCGATGTAGTGAAAGAATGATTAGCTAGCTAAATCCAGATCCCCATTTTTACCATGTCTATCAAACCTAGCCTCTGAGCCAACATAAGAGGCATGAGGCTAATGCTTGCTCCAAGATCTGTAGCCCTTGCCTTACCTCATTGTCTACCACATTGAATGGGATTATGAAGGCTCTAAGAACTTTCTACTTAACAAGCATCTTTGCCTAGACAAAGGGGCTGGACATCTTTGCAAGATTGAAAATTTTGACATGGTATCCTTATCTTCTCTTAGTAACTAGGCATTTGAAGAACTTTGTGTACGTGTGTATCTCTTCTATGGCATCCAGAAAGGGAATATCCATGTGTGGTTTCTTCACGACTTCCATAAATTTCTTGTATCTTTTATTTGAGTGAGCCTTCATAAGTTTGTAAAGAAAGGGAACTCTTAGAGAATACATATCCCTATTGACAAAGGCTTCTTCAACTGGATTAGATTTCCTTTCTTCTACAATCTTCTTTCCTTTGCCCTTTTCTTTTGCCTTGATCTTCTTTATAGGTATCTCCACCTCTAGTTCTTCTTCTTATATCATATAACCTCAGGTTGGGACTCAATAGTAGGGTTGCCTTCTTGGACGATCTTTCCTGTAAGATCTTCTAGTACTTTTCTAAAGAGTAGGGTTACCATATTTACTCTTTTGGTATTAGAAGGTATCTTTCCTTGTGGATTCTTTATCGGCTCTGATAATTGTGCCAGTTGTTGATCAATTTATTTCTGGTGGGTGTACATTAGCCATCTGAGCTATTACACCCCAAGCTGGGTATGCATTAGTTTAACACACTAGTATTGGTAATAGTACTCTGAGTCATTTTCTTATTCACCGATGCTTGCCTCTTTGTGAACTCAAAAAGTTTTAACATCATATCAGGTTGATTGGTGTTTTTGTTCTGACTTTTATCTTGACTTGGCCTACTTGAATTTCTATTCTGATTTTGGCCTTAGCCTTGATAGTTGTTTTTACTTTGTTGGTAATTTGTGTTGCGGGTGAACACTGTTGGTTCTCTCACTCTCTCTAAACCTGGTAGTCCTTTAGATGGGTTGTTTAACTGGTGACATTCTCAGTTGTGTCCTTGTTTCCATATGAGAAACCATGAAGATCCACTCTCTGGAAGTTAGCATAAGAGTCACTTCTGTTTCTTCTTCATCATTGTCTTTCTCGGCCTGAGTATAGACATAGTTGTGAATACCATGCCCTCCTTCTCCATAGGTTACACATTTCATGACTTTTTAGCTTTGCCTTTTCCTTTACTTCTAGTGTTCTTTAGTTGTTTCACATCTAAAAAAATCTTCTAAATTTGAGCTGTAAATGTCTCTAGAGATTTAGACTTAGTAGAGTTACCTTCAGATGAAACCTTCTTTATTGTCCCTCTATCATATTCAAGACTGACTTGCAAGGAAGCCATGTTATCAACAATCTTCATGGTCTTCTTTGAGTTCTTACCAAGGAAGTCGCTTCCTGCAACAACATTTAGCGTAGTCCTTTCAGCCGAAGTAAGTCCATTATAGAAGCTAGTGATCAAAAATCCCTTGTCATAATTATGGTGAGGAAATCCTTCTGATATCATTGAAACCTCTCCCAAGTTTCATACAAATTCACTCCCAACTTTTGCACAAATCCAATGATCTTGTGCCTATTCCTGAGGGTTTTATCAAATGGGTAAAACTTGGTGACAAAAACATCTACCAAGGGTTCCCATCCATTAATGGTCTTGTCAAGTAAACCAATGTATGATGAAAATGCCTTGTCCCTCAAAGATAAGTTAAACCCCCTACAACAGATCACCTCTTGTGGCACCTTATTCATCTTTATGGTGTCACAAATGTTTTTAAAGGCATCTAGGTGGTGGTAAGGATTTTCATCTCAAGATTTGCCTCCAAATGTTTTGTTCTGGATCATGGCGATGATCGTTGGCTTGAGTTCAAAATTTGGAGCGTTGAACCTAGGAATGACGACTAGGCACCTAGATTCGTTGGCCCGAGTAGCGGTCAATTCATAGAGGGAAGGGCCTCCATCATCATCGTCATTGTCATGGTTATCATTGTTGTTGTTTTTTTGCTATCATTGTTGTTGTTGTTTTTGGCATTTCTCCCATTTCTCCTTACTCTATTATGATGCCCTTCATCATGACGTTCTTGTTCACGTTCCTCCTCATGAGGTGGTTCTTCATATTCTAGTTCTCTAGAGTGGTATTCCTTAGAGTCAGGGTCATTTTGAGGTTTTTCAACTCTTGCATTTTGATTGCCTCCCTGGTGTCCTCCCCTATGAGGAGGCATGATGTATGCAGTTGGTAGTTGTAGTTAGTACCTGCTTCTCTTTAGGCTACCTAAAATAATCCACACAATCAAGTTAGAAATTGGACGTGTAAACTAAAGTATTTGGGATAGTTAATAGTTATTGGACAAAAAATAGTACAATCAATTCTATTGCTAGACTTGAGTCACAAGTGTATGATAAGTTAGACTCAAATTCTTAACAATACCAGTTTCCTTGTCCCCAACAATGATGCCAAAAAGTTGACCGACCTAAATCATACGTCCAAAAAGGAATAGATCTAGAGTAGTCAGACTCTTAAATTTATAACCCGACACTCAGGCCTCTACAACCATTATACATGATACATTATAGTAAATTAGGGTCGATCCACAAGAATAAGGAGTGGTATGTGTTGAGAACGTAGAATCTCGATTTAGTTACACCAATAAAAGAGCTAGGTAATGTTTGTGTTCCTTAGAAAGTTAGTACATCAACAAATGAGTAAAACAAAGCAATAAGAAAAACAAGAGAGGAAGTATAATAAAAAAGTGATATATCAAGTATAGATGGGAACTTGGATTGGGTTTCACCATATAAGGTCTCTCACCAACATGCAATACTCACACTTATTGTATACCCTTAGAAAGATTACAAACAATATGTTTATTACCTCCTCTCTCAAGTTTAGGATGGATCTAGATTATGAGGTGTCTCCCACTCGAGATGGAAAACAAACAATAACAATAAAACCATATGATAATTAGCTTAAGCATTCCAACATTCTCATGCATTTATGCAACCATAAGGTTAATACCACTCTTTCTAGGTACTAACGATCAAACATTACAAGATGGTAGCTAATCATACAAGTGAAGAATTAAGACCAAGAGTATGGAGATAATCATTTTTAAGAGCATATATTCAATGGATATAAGTATTGACATGTTGGGTGAGCCTTAGTGGCAACTCCCGACCCAAGCTATATGTTTAGGCACTCATGGTGGTGAGCAACATTATAGATTTACAAGTGTAATGAGACATGGAGATGTGACGACACAATGGATGAAGGAGATGAAGAAGGATGAATAGATCTAGATAAGAAGAAGGAGGACATACCAACTATAAACACAGATGAGAAAGGTTGATGTACGTCTTCTTTGGATCTAAATTTGGAGTGGGCATCAAAGATGGCCATTCCTTCTCTCTTGAAGAGACCAGTGGGGCTTGGTGATGACATAGGTATGCTATTTCCTTCAGACTCTCATATTCAAAGATCTCAAACTGATGGCAAGATGGCTGTGCGGTGCAACAAAACTTCATCATATCTCACACGTCATGACCCCCTTCATGAATGAAATGGTTGGCTATTTATAGGTGCGACTCCTGAGGCAGTGGTCCCATCGGTCGCTGGGATTGTAGGTTCTTAGCAGTCGTAGATGTTAGTGCTCCCGTTGGCCGCTAGTCCTCATGGTCACTAAGGGCACCAAGGCAAGTGGTCGCTGGTCCTCATGTTCAACGGTCACTGATACTCATGGAACCAACAATTATAATGCTGCTGGAGCCAACAGTCACTGCTAGTAGTGGGTCATCGATCTCTGAGGGTCAGTGTGCCATCAGTCGTTGGTCTATTGAGGCTAGCAGTTGCTGAAGATGCATTCTTAGCAATTGCTGCTAATTGCAAACGCTCGACAACCATAGATATTGGGGTCTTTTCTAGCTTTGATGGTAGCAGGTCGTCTACTGCTGAGGAATGATGTCCATGGGTCTCTAGGCCTTTTTGCCTCTATATTGTGAATTTCCTATGTAAACAATAAAATGAAAGGAAGTAAGGGTAATTATTCTCAAAGTGTTAAAATAAGAGGGTTCATTAGAATAAAGCATCATTAAGTTGCTAATGTTTGGGTAAAATAGGCATTCAAAATCCACAAAATTTAATGTTATCATAACCATGTGAGCATCCACAATGAAGGTTGTAGCTAGTTGTTTGACCGTTTCAGCATATATAACGTCTTGATTCTCCTAGCCTTGACCAACTCGTCCCTCTTCTAGTTGTCATTGTCTGTCTTCACCCCTAAATTGACCACAAAGTAGTTGGGAGGAAGAGGGCGTGGATCACTAACCCAATACATTAAGGAGAAAAACATGGAGGAATAAAAAACATGAAAATAAGGGATAAACAAACCATCACTAGAAAATAAAGCAACTGAAAAACCCCTCCATGTTGTGTTAATGTAGAAAGGAAGGTGTCAACACCAAGGTCAGGTGGACTAATGGCTTTTGCACCTACATTTGTGGTCAGTCCCACATGAAAAGTATTGGTACAAACTAAGTGACAAATGGTGGAATCAAACTCGGGAAAAAAGCAACATAAATTGGAAAAATTTGCTATTTCTTGTTGACTGAGAACAATTAGCATTTCCCAAGCTAAAAGAAAAAAGTGTGGTTAGTGGAATACCTTTTGATAAACTTTTTAAAATCTATTTTATTAATGAATTTAAGAAAATGTTAGAATAAACCATATGGTAGAATAACCCAAAGATTATTTCAAAATCAAGATACATGCTAGATTTAACTACATTATAAGAGAAAGGTGACAAGGAAATTGGAGTCCTACATGTAAGAAAAGATACAAAGGTTCGAAGCATTGATGCAAATGATAAAAAAGATGATATATATATATCATCTTCTTTTATATGGTGACATCATGCTAGTTAATAAGAATATCTTTCTTGCAAGTTTGATTATGTCTAACAAAGGAAATTTGGTAAATATACCCAAACTATGTGTCAAATTTGGATGAATTGTTGAAATAATTAATAAATGAAAGTCAAACATGTTGATATTCAATTGCCTAATTTGTTGATTTTTGAACTTGTTTAACAAAAAGCACTTTAAGAGTCTTATCATCCTATTATGTACCCTCTTACAACCATTTCACTCTAGGATACAAATTCCGCTAACACCCTACAAATTGAAATACAAATAAAAATGAGATTTGAACCGTATGTTTAATTGATATGAAATTTTCCATGATATAACAAAATGAATTTTAACAAGTGAGGGTGGCATACAAATCCATACCAAATACCACTTACTTCAAAGTGCATCTAAATATCCTAAAGTATTTTGACACATGTAAATGATTTCCAATATAATACAATACCTAAATTTGGGGAAGAAAGAACAAAAACCAAACAAGTTTTTGAAGTATAAGACAAATTTCCTTGGTACAACATTCTTATATACATTATGTGATTGTTTACATTTATTTTGTTAATTGAAGAAATTGAAAGGTAAGAAAAGACATTATTTATCTTTATAATTTAGTCAATGTATTTTTATTTGGAAGAAGCAATATGTATACTAATAAAACTCGAATGGGTGAGGACTAAGTTGACACTAAAAATTAAGAGAGTCGAACATGAAAAATATTAGGTACAAACTGACTAAGTTGGAATTGTATGCAAGAAAGTGGTATGTAGGCTGTCATCATTGCTATCGTAAGTTTCACATCCATTTCACTATTGTTGGTGTGGAATTTTTTAATACAAAAAGTGTGCCCCACTTACACCTTCATTTTAATCTGATACCATGATTTGATTATATGAGAGTAGTTATGATTATAGATTTTATATATAAATCAAGTAAAACACTACAACATGTGAGAGACTAAAGTCCTATGAAGAAGGACTTCACATGAATAAAGGACTAGGTAATAAGAAGAGAGAAATGCTAGTGAACATATGTAATTTCAAAAGCAATCATTATTATCCACTTCAACTCATCTTCAACAAAAGAAAATAGTGTAAATGTGTTATCAAATTGGAAAAAAAGAGACAAGTATATCACATGTCATACATCGAGTGATAGACAAATGAAGCATTGAAAAATGATCTAACTATTGTTGAGAACTCACCATATTAAATTGAAGCACTCGGGAATCATCGACAGAAATAGTACTACTATTATATCACAATCTCATCACAATGTTGTAATTTATCTAGGGTCGACAGTACTACTCTCTTATCACAATCACATTTTGATGTTGTAATTAATATACAATATGTGAGAGCTATACATATTGATTAGTAATGGAACAACATTGATAGTGGAATAACAAATATTTGCACATGATATTTTGTATGGTTATTATATACATATGAGCACAATTCAATTTGGAATTGGACTCCATACTATAATGTATGGACATGACTAAACATCAATGAGAAAATCTCAAAAAGAGAGGTGAAAAATATTTAGGATGAGATTCTATTTTGAATCATACTATAAGATGCTCGTCATACTATCACTAGTGTTTGGGGGGCATGACCTACGTTTCCCCATGTTTCTCTTCCACTAGCACCAATGCAGGGGCAATGACAGTTTGGGCGCCGCCAACCTAAAAGAGAAATGGTGATGTGGGAGTCATAGACCTTGGCAAGGACCTACGACTAGAGCCAGAAGAGACGAAAACTACGGTCTCTATGACGATCTAGAGCCAGTTGAGCCCAAGATAGCAGGGAACTGATGACCTAGGTTCCATTGAGTCGGAAGCCATCAAACAAGGCAATGTCATGCTGTAATCCAACAATGGCGGTCCAGAGTAGGGATACAACTACCTCTGCAATGAGGTTATGGGAGTTTTGCTCTGGAGGCTTGAGCGAAGTTGATAAACCTTCGTGAGCAATGAGCGACTCAGTTCTACGGCTGGGCAACACGTGCTAAAGTCATAAGGTCAGAATAATTTTGAAAAATAAAGCGATTGATCATGGAAGTAGAAATGTTCAGAAGGATTTTGGGAATTGGGTGATTAATATGATCCATAGAAATATAAGAAAAACATTCTGAAAAATTTATTCCTTACATATACACATGTTTTTTGTTTAGATCATACTAAATACACAAAACCACAAACTATCCATAAAATGTAAGCATAAAATTTGGGAATGAAATGTATTTATGTGGAAATGGAGTGACGAGTTTTAATGACTGAAAATTTGTATGATTTAAGTCAAAAGAATTTTTTTGTTGTTATTAGGCATACCAATAACGACAAACAAAATTCTTTTTGTGATTAGTGTATCAATTACATCAAGAAATTAAGGTCTTTATAAATTTTGACATTAATACACCAGTCTTTTATAGTGGAGAGTGTACTCATTGCACCAATTGAAAACAAACAAAGTCAACTTGGGGGGGGGGATTGTATTTTTAAATTTAATCTACAAATTTTAATTAGCACACTATATAACTAAGGAGATTTTGTATTATCTAAAGCCACACACGTGATTATACAACAGGTTGGAGTCTATTGTGTAATAAAGGTATATGACAACATGTCAGAGTCTGTTGTATGATCTTAGTATATAAAAATTATTTATAACATGTTGTATAATTGTGATTTATTACAACATGTAACTATTATAAAAGATGAACACCTTTTGTGTGATTATGGTATATTAAAATGGCTAGACTATGATGTATAATGATGGTCTATTACAATAGGTTATATTGTGTGAATACACAATGTGTTACAACATGTTGTGTTACTAAGATCTTTTATAGCAGGTTTGAGTATGTTGTGATATTACAGTCTATTACAATAGTCTAGCACCATTATAGTATCATATATACTACAACAACTTTGGTCTGTTGTATATAACTTGTGTTGTATAAAATATATAATATACAACATGAAAATAGACTTGTTGTGATAAATATGCTAACTACAACACATCCAATAAAATTGTTGTATTTTCCCAATTGTATAAAGCATTTTCTATAATAGTGATACTAAGCCCTTCATTTGAACCATGCATACAAGTCCGCTTGTACTCTATGCACCTGCATGCATGGGAAAATATGGGTATCCAAACGTGGTACCAAAATTGGGTTACCCAACCAATTTGGGTTTTTCTCTTTGCTTTACCCCTACTTTGGGTTTGGTCTGGTAGGTTTGTTATTTCACATGTAATATCCCATGATTACATTTAGGATTAGGGTAAGGGTCTACACTCTATAATTTACAATTTCTGATTCCCTTGACCCACTAAGGTTTCATACCCTAATGGGTTGCCCTACTCAAGTCCTTTATGGAGAACTAGATTTTCCAACCCAAGCTTAGGTCATTCTAGGGTTTCTCCTCACTAGAGGGACATAAACTACATTTCACATTTTCACCTTTATTTCTATAATTAGCATTATATTTTATTTGTCAAAGGATGCCCTAATCCTACTTCTTCTCAAAACCCTGACTTTAGATGATAAGGGAAGTGTATTTTAGGGTTTATTAAGCAAATAAATGAGAAGATGACTAATTTAGATATGATAAAACTTCGAGAAATATTATTCTGGGAAAATCTTAGGTTCCAACCAGACATGTATCACATTAGATAAGGGAGTCCCCCTATACCAACTTAATGGTATGGATGAAAATATTCCCAACCCTCAAAGCCATGATCCTTTCTAGACATCATTACCTTTAGAGAATGGCTTAATAAACTTCTTTTTATTTCTAGATATTATTTGAAATTATCAACTATTAATTATTATTTGATAAATTTAGGCTCTGATACTAAATGTAATAACTCCTACTTTTGAGTATCCCCCAATTAAGAGAGGGCCTTAAAGTCAAGAGTCAATACCCAAGTTTTAGGATCCAAATATAACAAATAATAATTAATTTCCATTAATTGAACAAAGTTTTGATTCAAGATGTATAACA
The DNA here is from genome assembly GCA_963693085.1 of Alisma plantago-aquatica. Classification (NCBI taxonomy): domain Eukaryota; kingdom Viridiplantae; phylum Streptophyta; class Magnoliopsida; order Alismatales; family Alismataceae; genus Alisma; species Alisma plantago-aquatica. The sequence continues at coordinate 596,854,613 of OY856415.1, forward strand.
AGGATCCTCTAAGGAGTGATATGAGTTTTTTTAGAGAAAACTAACATATACTTGAGAGACTAACATGTATGCGAAGAAGTACTAGAATATCTTACTAATCCTACAATGAACTTTAGCATGTGTTCTTTTGGTACTAGCTTCTTGATATCTATGTCTTCCAATAATAAATGCCGATTAACCAAAAATGTTTGAAAACATATATGCATATCAATATATCTTGGTGTTTTACATGTGGTACAACCAAAATGTGTGTAAGTGTTATAGAAATATATAATGTTTTCAACCAAATATTTGCACACATGAAATTTGTATTTTCGTTGCATATTCTAACCCATGCTTGGTACACCATCTCGGGTGTAATAATTGTCCATCCTTATACTTATGTATATTAACCCTTGACGGGTGTAGCCCATGATTTAAAATATTCTAAATTACTTTATGATACTCATAGTGGCATCTAATGAACTGAATTAAATAGACATCCAATAATTATTTGTCAAACCAATACTTTGGAAAAAAAAATCCAAAAAACCACAAAGAGTCAGTAATGCGGATACTGATAAGTAACCACATACCTCAATGTTGAATAATGTATTATGCTTCAAGTGTACTTTATGCAATACAAGCATCCAAGCAATCAAAATAATCAATCGATCTTATCTGCATGTAGGTGTACTATCAATGCGTCACCATCTAGTCATGTGATGCAAACAAGGTTGAATCTATGGTTAGGGTTTCCTTGGTTAAGCTTTGATATTAGGGTTAGATTTCATGACCCTAATTTCTATATACATATAATGACTTATAAACCCTAATTTACATCATCATCTTTAATCTAATCTGACTTAAGACATTGATGTCTCATCAATATTCAACAATGTAAGATTATATCTCATAATGAGAAAATAGATCATGTCTAACATTCAATTAATGAAACCTACAATTTGTATGTATAACCATTATATTGAGATACCAGTGTGTGGGCTCATGGGTCTCGCGGGTTTACCATCCCCACTATCTGGGCATTTGCCTAGGGGAATGGGTTCCTCTAGGCATAGAAAAATGTATTAACCACTCTACATTCATGTATTAACTATACTTTTATAACCAAGATAAGTACAACTCAATCATTATAATTTATTTACATTATATGCATTTTTTTGATATAAGTGATATATATTTGATATATTTTGACCTACCAATAATTTACAAGAATATTTTCAAGATTAACTAATCAAGAGCAATAACAGTATGACACGTTAGTGAGTAACTCTTATTTTATTTTGTAGTTGGGCCGGATTGGGACCATGGGAATTGACCCCACTTCCCTAGAGCTGAACTTTGAATGTAACATGCTCAGGTGTAGTTTGGTCCAAGTGTAACTAGGCTTCTTCTTCCTCATGTAGAGACTTGCTCCTACCATGGGGGAGCCAACCCGATGGTTGACCTCCTTGGTATGGGGCTTTGTAGATCACAAGGAGGGTTTCACACCTCTCCCATCATTTTGGAGCCTAGATGATATCCCTACACGCTTGATGAAGATCAAAGCTAAGGGGGATGAGGTCCTAGACGTATATATTTTGAACTAGATTGAATGGAACACAAAAGAGGGTCTAGCCTTGCCTAACTACCTCAATGCAATGTTTGAGGATGGACTACCTCTCCGAAGTTGTTAGTATTCTTCCCACTCTTTGGGACCTTGGAAGGGGATTTTGACATGTTTGGCTTGCCCTGAAGGTGACAAAGCAGTGAATCTAGGTTTTTGGGTCATCTACAGGTGTCAGATCATATATGCAAATTAATTATGCTTTGGTCTAATTCTCTCCTCTGGCCGAAGAACCTTCAATGTCTTATATAATCCCTAAGTGTGGGATTTTACGTATGCAAAACACTCTCTGATTGTGTGGAGATAACACCATGAACCGTTCATCTTCACAATAATTCCACCTTTCCACTTGGATGGGATTTGTTAGGATGTCCAGAGATGACCAGGGTCAATTTCAAGGGAGATTGGGAGAGAGGAAGATAAGGGAGAGAGAGATAGTTTAAGAAAGTTAGTACTATATTCCATATTGTGTGGGATGAAGCAGGTGAGGGAGACAATTGCGTCCCTCACACTCTTATCTAGATCCAGAGTCTAGGTCTGGAGGGGTTCTTCCCTATATTTTTTATTTCTTTTTGATAAAACTCCAAAATGGATAAATAATTATCATGGACATTACATAATTCCATTTAATCCTAAATCTTTTAATTATCTTTTTTACCATGTTATCCATTCACAGTCCAGAATTGAGGTCTAAAATAATCAGATAATTATCTCAAACTTGTCTTTCAAGTAATTACTAAATAATTACTTAATTAATTACCTAGGTTACAAGATAACTTAGTGTACTATGGAATTTCTCCCATAATCTAATATCTCGATCATCCATCTATTAAAGTTACCATGGTTATTTATTAAGAGCACAAAATACCAAATTCACCATTGTTCTCCTAGAGACCTATATGTAAACCTGAAAGTAATTTAATTGGGCTTTAGATTGGATCCTTGGGCCCATGGCTCGACCTTAGTATTCCAAAGGATCCATAGACTTATAAGTATTATTAACTATGAATTAAAGTCTTGAATGCCATATTTTCTCAGTTGCAGTCTCATATAGGCGTATTAACACAACATTACATTATTTACATAAATTGAAGACTCCATCTAAATCTAGGGTTTACATTCATTCGATGAAATCATAGTCATATTATGAATGTCATCATTCTAATATTATTTTGATTGATTGAAAGTGGATCTGAATGCATTATTGAATTCTAAATATAGAATGTAAATCTACCAACTTTGAGGATCTTACACTTCATCACTTGCTTCACTATCAAGTTATATTCTTATGACAACTTTCTTAGTCGCCCCTCTTTTAGATTTAACACCAAGTTTAGTGGAATGTGAATAGGAACCAGAATCTTAGACTGCAATGGAACTCGTAGTCACTTTATGCCCCTTCTCCTTTCATTTTTTGGCCCTTCACTCCTTTTTTGCAATTCCTCCAGCGGAAGGCATTTAAATAGCCGAGTACTTTTAAATGTTCCGGTTTACATAAATTATATCTATGTTATTCATCTTGAACTTAAGGTTTTCAACTTTGTCAATTGAAATTTATTAAGTTGAAAGTATAATAGAGCTAATTTAGAATCTAGTATTTAGACATGAAGATAAGCATGGAACTACATTGTCGAGGAACACGTTTTAATCACCTAAACCCGAATAACATCTCTAGCCTTGGTTTTTGTTTGACCGAAGATTATGCTTATATCCTACTGTTTCAGGCATATTGTTGATAACTATCCTATTGGTTTGGTGTGAGTCATGAGTTTTGTGGAACTCATTTTCTGGGAACTCTAGTTTAGTTTCTGGAACTTAAGTTCCATTCACTTCCATGTGATTGGTTTGCTGTAAGTGAAAATATGGAAATCATTAAAAATATTGTTAATTTTTATTGTATAATACAAATAAGTGAGGATGGCAAAGACATAAAAAAAAGGAATCATATCCGTAAAAAATCATAATATTCTTAAATCATAATAACCACAACAAGTAGTTGTGGTGTAGATGTTTCTCCTTTAAAATATTTTATTATGGTACAATTATAATCTTAATAAAAATATTATGATTAAAATCACATTGCAATATTTTTATTTCACTTTATGTATACAAAGTATTTTAATAATATCATGCTTTTTTGTGCTTGTAAATATAAATTTTGGTTCATCAATGTTTAATGCAATGTAGAATATTATTTTTTACACTATTTCTGTAGGAAATTTTTACTATATTAGTCATGTATGGTTACAGTTAATTATCATTTTTTGCATCATATTGTTTAAACATGAAGAATAAAAATATATTACGTAAATCACATTGTTTCTACATGGTGCAGTGTTTATTTTTTCATGATGTTTATATATTTTTTATTTTGTAGACTGTACTAATAATGGTGGTTATAGTGTTAAATATTTTACATACACTACCAAAAAACGTAGTATAGGTGACAGTCATGTAAAAGGTTACACACTTTAGGTGACATGTTTGTGCATCACTTATAATCTGTATAAACTTGTGTGAAATAGATGACATACATTTTATCATTTTGAAAAGGTTACATACTTTAGGTGACATACATGTAAATCATCTATAATCCATATAATCCTACGTAATATATATGACATACATTTTATCATACATGAAAGGGTTACACCAAATAGGTGACATACATTTGAATCACCTATGATCTAATGGGGGTTTTCCATATAGGTGACATGTGTATGAGTCACATGTGATCTATAAGGGAGTATATATTTAGGCGACACACATGCATGTCACCAAACTTTTATGTGACACATGTACTTGTCACCTAAACTTTGACATGTCAGTTATCCAATATCTCCCAACCAATAATAATCATCAACAAGTTTTATGAGGACATATCAATACATTTATTGGCAATTCATAAAGGAAGATATGTGAGAGAAATTGTTTCTGAGAGTCTTTCTAAGTAATCTAGAGGGTCAATCATAGAGGGATATTGGTATAAAGATCTTCCCCCAAACTCATATATGTCTCTTTTGTGAACATTATAAGGCTAATGGGTATTTGTCTTGCAAGGCAAATTGCTCCTTGACAGCGGCTTGCGTAGACCACACATCCCCAACAACAATTGTTGCAAAAGAGTAGAGGTTGTCAAAAGCACTCAAACGACCTTTCTCCCATCATCCCCAAACTCGTAGGCATCTCTTTTATGAATAATTAAGGGGACAATACATGTATACATGTTTCAAATCTAAGCATTTTCTAGGACTTGCTATGAGAGGACACTATCATGATATGGCTCCTCACTCCACCCAAAAGCATTTTAACATACTTTATACCGACACACATTGTCATGATATGGACCATGGCTCCTCACTAATATATTTTGGGAGATTTTCATGGGTGGACATACTCATGATATGGGCCCAGTCTCCTCACAAGTGCATTTTTAAGACCTCCCAAATGCATTTTTAAGGAGTTACCATGAGATGACATTGTGATCATATGCTCCATAGAACCTCCTAAATGTATTTTGAAGGACTTGGTGTGAGAGGACGTTGTCATGATATGGGCCCAAACTTCACCAAAATGCAATTTTAGGGAATTATTATGAGAGGACGTTGTCAGTATATGGGCCATGGCTCCTCCTTAATGCATTTGAAGGGACATGTTGTGAAAGGCCATTATCATGATCTGGGTCATGGAACCTCCCAATTGCATTTTTGGGAGTTGATGTGAGATAAAATTTGTCATGATATGAACCCTGACACCTCCCAAATGCATTTTCATGGACATGTTGTGAGATGACGTTGTCATAATATGGGACCTACTACCTCCTAAATGCATTTTTAAGGGCTTTTGTGAGATGACATTGTCATCATATGCGTCTATCACCTCCCAAATGTATTTTCAAGGACTTGGTGTTAGAGGACATTGTCATGATATGGGCGTAAACTTCATTGAAATACATTTTTAAGGACTTATTATGAGAGGACACTGCCAATATATGGGCCATATATCCTTCTTAATGTATTTGAAGGGAAATGTGAAAGAACACTATCACGATATGGGTCGTCGCACCTCCCAAATGAATTTTTAGGGACTTGATGTGAGATAACATTTGTCATGATATGGGCCCTGACACCTCTCAAATGCATTTTTATGGACTTGTTATGAGAGGACATTGTCATGATATGGGCCCTGAAACCTCCCAAATGCATTTTCATAGACTTGTTGTGGGAGGACATTGTCCTGATATGGGACCTAACACCTCCAAAATACATTTTTAAGGAGTTATTATGAGATGACATTGTGATCATATGTTCCATGGCACCTCCCAAATGTATTTTGAAGGACTTGGCATGAGAGGACGTTGTCATGATATGGGCCTAAACTTCACAGAAATGCATTTTTAGGGACTTATTATGAGAGGACGTTGTCAATATATGGGCCATGGCTCCTCCTTAATGCATTTGAAGGGAAATGTTGTGAAAGGACATTATCATGATATGGGTCATGGAACCTCCCAATTACATTTCAGGAGTTGATGTGAGATAAAATTTGTCATGATATGAACTCTGACACCTCCCAAATGCATTTTCATGGACTTCTTGTGAGATGATGTTGTCATGATATGGGACCTACCACCTCCTAAATGCATTTTTAAGGACTTACTACGAGATGACATTGTCATCATATGCGCCGCGGCACCTCCCAAATGCATTTTCAAGGACTTGGCGTTATAGGACATTGTCTTGATATCGACGTAAACTTCATCACAATGCATTTTTAAGGACTTATTATGAGAGGACACTGCCAATATATGTGCCATGTATCCTTCTTAATACATTTGAAGGGACATGTGAAAGAACACTATCACGATATGGGTCATGGCACCTCCCAAATGAATTTTTAGGGACTTGATGTGAGATAACATTTGTCATGATATGGGCCCTGACACCTCCCAAATATATTTTTATGGACTTGTTATAAGAGGACATTGTCATGATATGGGCCCAGAAACCTCCCAAATGCATTTTCATAGACTTGTTGTGAGAGGACGTTGTCTGATATGGGACCTAACACCTCCCAAATGCATTTTTAAGGAGTTACTGTGAGATGACATTGTGATCATATGCTCCATGGAACCTTTCAAATGTATTTTCAAGGACTTGACGTGAGAGGACGTTGTTATGATATGGGCCCAAACTTCACCGAAATGCATTTTTAGGGACTTATTATGAGAGGACGTTGTCAATATATGGGCCGTGGATCCTCCTTAATGCATTTGAAGGGACATGTTGTGAAAGGACATTATCATGATCTGGGTCATGACACCTCCCAATTGCATTTTTGGGAGTTTATGTGAGATAACATTTGTCATGATATGAACCCTGACACCTCCCAAATGCATTTTTATGGACTTGTTATGAGAGGATGTTGTCATGATATGGGACCTACCACCTCCCAAATGTATTTTTAAGAACTTACTGTGAGATGACATTGTCATCATATGCACCATGGTACCTCGCAAATGTATTTTCAAAGACTTGGAGTGAGAGGACATTGTCATGGTATGTGCCTAAAATTCATCGAAATGCATTTTTAAGGACTTATTATGAGAAGACACTGCTAATATATGGGCCATGTGTCCTTCTTAATGCATTTGAAGGAACATGTTGTGAAAGAACACTATCACGATATCGTCTGTGGCACCTCCCAAATGAATTTTAGGGACTTATTATGAGAGGATACTACCAATATATGGGCCATGTATCCTCCTTAATGCATGTGAAGGGACATTTTGTGAAAGGACACTATCACAATATTGGTTGTGGCACCTCCCAAATGCATTTCAGGGACTTGATATGAGATAAAATTTGTCATGATATAAGCACTGACACCTCCCAAATGCATTTTGATGGACTTGTTATGAGAGGACATTGTCATGATATAGTACCTGACACCACCTAAATGCATTTTGAAGAACTTACTGTGAGATGCCATTATCATCATATATGCCACAACACCTCCCACATGTATTTTTAAGGACTTAGGATGGTTTTGGTTGTGATAGTTGGCCTTGTTTCGACCGTGATGGTCTGTTCTACTTCTGAACTTGACACTTCATTTTGATATGGTCGTGATGCTGCATTTGTTGCGGTCGTGACGTTGTGCTGTGAGGGTGGGTCATGACATTGTATTGTGGGTTGGTCATGAAGCCTATGTGTAACACTGGTCGTGACGCCTTACTTTAACACTATTGTATCACATTCTATCATAGTCATGACATGCATCGTGGAGACAATCACGATGTTGCGTTGTGTGATATGGGTCATGGCACCTCCTAAATGTATTTTTAGGGACTTGATGTGAGATAACATTTGTCTTGAAATGGGCCCTGACACCCCCCAAATACATTTTCATGATCTTGTTGTGATAGGATGTTGTCATGATATGGGACATGTCACCTTCCATATGCATTTTTAAGGACTTACCATGAGATGATATTATCATCATATGTGCCACGACACCTCCCAAATGTATTTTGAAGGACTTGGGATGGTTTTGGTTGTGATAGTTGGCCTTGTTTCGATCGTGATAGTCCATTCTGTTTCTGGACGTGACACCTCATTTTGATCTGGTTGCGACACTGCATTTGTTACGGTCGTGACGTTGTGTTGTGAGGGTGGGTCACAATGTTGTGTTGTGGGTTGGTCATGAATCCTATGTGTAATACTAGTCGTGATGCCTTACTTTAACGCTGTTGTATCACATTCTATCACAGTCATGACATGCGTTGTGGAGACATCCGTGATGTTGTGTTGTGAGATATGTGTCATGACACCTCCCAAATGTATTTTAGGGACTTGATGTGAGATAACATTTGTCTTGAAATGGGCCCTGACACCTCCCAAATACATTGGAAGGGACATGTTGTGAAAGGACACTATGATGATATGGGTTGCTGGGTCTTGTTTTGGTCAAGACTGTCGTTTCTCTTGTGTTTTTGGTCGAGAAAGATGTGCACCATGTGCATTTGAGGTTGAGACAATTGGTGTTATTATGGTTGGCCTTATTTTAGTCATGATGGTCCGTTATGCTTCTGGACATGACACTTCATTTTGGTCTGGTCGCCACACTGCATTTGATGTGGTCATGATGTTATGCTCTGAGGGTGGGTCACGACATTGTGTTGTGGGTTGGTCACAAAGCCTATGTGTAACACTAGTCGTGATGCCTTGCTTTAACGTTGTTGTACCACATTCTATCATGGTCACGCCATGCGTCATGGAGACAATTGCGATGTTGCATTGTGAGATACGGGTCATGGCACCTCCCAAATGCATTTTTAGGGACTTGAGGTGAGATAACATTTGTCTTGAAATGGGCCCTGAAACCTCCCAAATGCATTTGAAGGGACATGTTGTGAAAGGAAACTATCATGATATGGGTCGTGGAACCTCCCAAATGTATTTTTAGGGATTTGATGTGAGATAACATTTGACATGATATGAACCCTGACACCTCCCAAATGCATTTTCATGGACTTGTTGTGAGAGGAAGGTTTCATGATATGACACCTAACACCTCCCATATTCATTTTTAAGGACTTACTGTGAGATGAAATTATCATCATATGTGTGATGGAACCTCCCAAATGTATTTTCAAGGACTTGGCATGAGAGGATATTGTCATGATATGGGTCCAAACTTCACCCAAATATATTTTTAGGGACTTATTATGAGAGGACACTGTCAATATATGGGCCCCGGATCCTCCTTAATGCAATTTAAGGGACATGTTGTGAAAGGACACTATCATGATATGGGTCGTGGTACCTCCGCAATATATTTTTAGGGACTTGATGTGAGATAACATTTGTCATAAAATGGGCCCTGACACCTCCCAAATACATTTTCATGGACTATTTGTAAGAGTACGTTGTCATGATATGGGACCTAACACCTCCCAAATGCATTTTTAAGGACTAACTGTGAGATGAAACTGTAATCATATGTGCCATGGAACCTCCCAACTATATTTTCAAGGACTTGTCATGAGAGGACATTGTCATGATATGGGCCCAAACTTCACCCAAATGTATTTTTTAGGACTTATTATGAGAGTACACTATCAATATATGGGCCATGTCTCCTCCTTAATACATTTGAAGGGACATGTTGTGAAAGGACACTATCATGATATGAGTCGTGGCACCTCCCAAATTCATTTTTAGGGACTTGATGTGAGACATCATTTGTCATGAAATGGGCCCTGGCACCTCCCAAAAACATTTGCATGGACTTGTTGTGAGAGGATGTTGTCATGATTTGGGACCTCACACCTCCCAAATGCATTTTTAAGGACTTCCTGTGAGATGATATTGTCATCATATGTGCCATGGCACCTCCCAAATGTATTTTTAAAGAATTGACGTGAGAGGACATTGTCATGATATGGGCCCAAACATCACTCAAATGCATTTTTAGGGACTTATTATGAGAGAACACTGTCAATATATGGGTCATGTCTCCTCCTTAATGTATTTGAAGGGACATTTTGTGAAAGGACACTATCATGATATGGGTGGTGGTAGCTCCCAAATACATTTTTAGGAACTTGATGTGAGATAACATCTGTCATGAAATGGACCCTTACAGCTCCCAAATGCATTTTCATGGACTTGTTGTGAGAGAATGTTTTCATAATATGGGACATGACACCTCCCAAATGAATTTTGAAGGACTTACTATGAGATGACATTGTCATCATATATGTCATGAGCATATGTATTTTCAAGGACTTGCTGTGAGAGTACATTGTCGTGATATGGGCTTAAACTTCACCAAAATGCATTTTTAGGGACTTATTATGAGAGGACAATATCAATATATGGGCCCTGGCTCCTCCTTAATGCATTTTAAGGGACATGTCGTGAAAGGACACTATCATGATATGTGTCGTGGTACCTCCACAATGCATTTTGGGAACGTGATGTGAGATAAAATTTGTTATGAAATGGGACCTGACACCTCCCAAATGCATATTCATGGACTATTTGTAAGCGGACGTTGTCATGATATGGGACCTGACACCTCCCAAATATATTTTTAAGGTTTTACTGTGAGATGACATTGTAATCATATGTTCCATTGAACCTTCCAACTGTATTTTCAGGGACTTGGCGTGAGAGGACATTGTCATGATATGGGCCCAAACTTCACCCAAATGCATTTTTAGGGACTTATCATGAGAGGAAACTGTCAATATATTGGCCATGTCTCCTCCTTAATGCATTTGAGGGACATGTTGTGAAAGGACAATGTCATGATATGAGTCGTGGCACCTCCCAAATGTATTTCTAGAGACTTGATGTGAGACAATATTTGTCATGAAATGAGCCCTGACACCTCCCAAATGCATTTTCATGGACTTGTTTCTATAGGACGTAGTCATGATATGGGACCTCACACCTCTCAAATGCATTTTTATGGACTTACTATGAGATTACATTGTCATCATATGTTCCATGGAACCTCCCTAATATATTTTCAAAGACTTGGCGTGAGAGGACATTGCCATGATATGGGCCCAAACTTCACTCAAATACATTTTCAGGGACTTATTATGAGAGGACAATATAAATATATGGGCCCTGGCATCTCCTTAATGCATTTGAAGGGACATGTTTTGAAAGGATACTATCATGATATGGGTTGTGGAACCTCCCAAATGCATTTTTAGGGACGTGCTGTGAGATAACATTTGTCATGATATGGGCCCTGATACCTCCGAAATGCATTTTCATGGACTTGTTATGAGAGGAAGTTCTTATGATATGAGACCTGATACCTCCCATATTCATTTCTAAGGACATACTATGAGATGACATTATCATCATATGCGTGATGACACCTCCCAGATATATTTTCAAGGACTTGGCATGAGGGGACATTGTCATGATATGGGCTCAAACTTCACCCAAATACATTTTCAAGGACTTATTATGAGTGGACATTGTCAATATATGGGCCCTAGATCCTCCTTAATGCATTTTAAGGGATATGTTGTTAAAGGACACTATCATGATGGGTCATGGTACCTCCACAATGATTTTTAGGGATGCGATGTGAGATAACATTTGTCATGAAATGGGCCCAGACACCTGCCAATTGCTTTTTCATGGACTATTTGTAATAGAACGTTGACATGACATGGGACCTGACACCTCCCAAATATATTTTAAAGGACTTACTGTGAGATGATAATGTAATCATATGTGCCATGGAACCTCCCAACTGTATTTTAAAGGACTTGGTGTGAGAGGACATTGTCATGATATGGGCCCAAACTTCACCCAGATGCATTTTTAGGGGCTTATTATGAGAGGAGACTGTTAATATATGGGCCATGTCTCCTCCTTAATACATTTGAAGGGACATGTTGATAACGGACACTATCATGATATGAGTCGTGGCACCTCCCAAATGCATTTCTAGGGATGACTTTTTCTGAGATGACACTATCATGATATGAGTTGTGGCTTCTCTCACATGTATTTTTTGAGACTTGTTGTAAGATGAAATTTTTTCATGATATTGACCTTGAATTCATACAAATCTCTTTTATGAATAGTTAAGAGGACAATACATATATATATATATGTCTTAAATATAAGTGTTTCTAGGGACTTTTTATGGGAGTACATTGTCATGATGTGGCCCCTAGCTCCAACCAGAAACATTTGCACAAACTTCCTAACAAAGGACAATGTCATGATATGGAACCCAACTCCTCATAGATGCATTTTAGGAGACTACCGTGAGAGGACATTCTCATGGTATGGGTCTGGTCTCCTCACACATGCATTTTCAAGAACTTGTTGTGAGAGGGCATTATCAATATATGGGGCGCAATTCAAAACTACATTTTAAGAGACTTGTTGTGAGAAAACATTTTCATGATGTGTGTCATGGGTCCTACCAAATGCATTTTGTGGGGATATATCAATACAGTTGTTTGATAACTTATAATGGAGACTTGTAAGAGAAATTTTGTTGAGAGTCACTATAAGTCAATGTGAGAGTCATTCATAAAGAGGTATTGACATGACAATTGTCCCCAAACTCAGACATGTCGCTGTTGTGATTATTTTAAGGCTAATGAGCCTTTATTTTACGAGGCAACTTCTCCTTGGAAACATCTTGCATAGACCTCCTACCCCGAGCACCAATTTCTATAAATGGGAAGTATCTACCGCAAGCACCCGACCAACCATGCTTCAATCATCCCCAAACTCATATATGTCCATTCATGCATAGTTAAGAGGAAAATACATATATAAACATCTTAGGGACTTTGTTGTGAGAGGACAATGTCATGATGTGGTCCCTAACTCCTCCTAGAAGCATTTTAATGAACTTGTTGTGAGAGCACACTATCATGATATGGGCCCTAGCTCCTTGCACATGCTTAGGGGGCTTGTTGTGAGATGTTTCACATGATATGGGCCCTGCATACTCACAAATACAGTTTCAAGGACTTGTTGTGAGAGGCGACTGTCATGATATGAGCCCAAGATCCTCATAAATGGATTTTAAGGGACTTTCTGTGAGATGATACTGTCATTCTAGAGGGTAACAACCCTAAAGGTCGCAACAATGTGTCCATGAGAGTTTCTTGACATGCATTTCAAGGACTTTCTATGATAGAAAACAGCCATGTTATGGGCCATGGCTCATCCTGAATGCATTTTTCGGAGACATGAAAATAAGTTGCTAGGCGGTCATGATATGGCACCCGGATCCTCCCAAATGTATTTTAGGGACTTGATGTAAGATGACATTTGTCATGATATAGGCCTTAGCGCCTCCCAAATGCATTTTTATAGACTTGCTGTGAGAGGTCACTATTATGATATGGGTGATGGCACCTCCTAAATGCATGTTTTAGGACGTACTATGAGAGGACACTATCATGATAAGGGCCCAAACTTCACCCAAATGCATTTGCATAGACTTATTGTGAGAGTACATTGTCAATATATGGGCCATGTATCCTACCTAATGCATTTGAAGGGACTTGTTGTGAGAATACTATCATGTTGTGGGTCGTGGATCCTCTGAAATGCATTTTTAGGGACTTGATGTGAGTTGTCATCCATGTCCTTTTCCATTGGCTTGTTGGGAACAACATGGCATCAAGATGCTGATGGAAATACTAGTTGGTTATATTTGTTGTAATTTGTGATTTTAATCTCTTGTAGTCAAGTTATGCTAAGCTCGTTGTATTCTCAAGTTGAAGAATAATGCAAAGAACGTACTTGATAGTGATTCCTTGCATGTGCCCATGGTATGTTTAGTTTCTTTCATAGGGGATTGGGGAATGGGTGGTTGTGGTAGATTTCACAGATTTTAGTCTATCGTATAAAACTAGAGACAACATAAAATGTATAGGTGAGTTGAATGAAGTAGTAAAGACAAGGACTTCTTGGTTGGGTATAGTCGAACATCTTGGTGGTGGCCTAGGAGGAAGGCGTAGATTCAGTGTCACGGTGGCGGCCTACTACTACGACAGAGCTGCCTCTGTGGTGAACCCACTAGCACACCTCATATCTCACCACCTTCCCTCCATTACCTTATAGAGATTTTCCATAACAAATTTCAGGGCTCGACTCAATGCAGCACAGGTGGCTTGGGGAAAAATGAGGCCCAAATCCAGTCGATGACTAGGCTGAGAGTTTTGGAGCAGATAACAAGTGCAGAGGTTGGAGTCACCCTCATTGTAGAGGAAGCTCTGGTTGGTGACAGAGATGAACGTGAGCAGCCTGTGAGTGCTGATGAGGGTCACCTCATCTCCGTCACGGCAGATCTCGTGGTGGTCGACGAGGGAGTGAACACGACTGTGGTTTCAATGAATGCAACTAAGAAAGAGGATTGTCCTGGGGTGGGGGCACTACTACAGAAATAGCATTCAGTGTCGCTTTTCTGGGCGTCGGTTATTAAGGAAAACCGACGCCTAACATATAAGGCGTCGGTTGTTTAATAAAACCGACGTCTATATTCGAAGACCAGCCAGACACGGGTACCGCTTTGTATTAAGCGTCGGTTTTTTATAAACAACCGACGCTTAAAGTCGCCCGCGAAATCCATTTTTCGATAAAAAAAATAGTGTCATTTTCAGCGTCAGTTATCCCTCTCTAACCGACGCTGAAGGTGGTTCCTGCCAAAAATTTCCATGAAAATATCGTCCAATTGGACGTCGGTTGTTTCAACCAACTGACGCTAAAGATGTTTAGGCGTCGGTTGTTGTAAACAACCGACGCTATTTGGGAACTTATAACCCCCCGCGATCGCCCGACTCTATCCCTTTCTTCTGTTTCATTGCTACCCTATTGCGGCGATTTTCCCTGTTGCGGTGACTTTCTGGCGCTTCTCTGCTGCTGCTGCTCTCCGGCGCTTCTCTCCGGCACCCCATCTCCGGCGTCCTTCTTCTCCGGCGCCCTTCTTCTCCGCCGCCCCTGCTACTGCTGCTGTCCGCTCGTCGCCGCCGGTCGTTGCCCACCGCCCCTGCTCTCCTGTAGTCGTCGCTGCCAGTAGAAGCAGCTACGGTGCTGTCGTCGTCACCTCCGCCCCCGCCGGTAGAAGCAGCTTTACTCGTGCTGTCCTCGTGCAAGGTAACCCACAAACCTTCACCACCTTTTTTGTCCTCTGCCTTGCTTTTCTCTGCCGCCGCCAACCTAGAACTCACGCAGGCAGCGCCTAAGTAGGTGCCAGGGCACGCCTAGGGTCCCAAGCCCAGGTGCCCTGCCTAGATAGGCCTCTGGGCAGATGCTTGGGCGGCGCCAGGGCACGTCTAGGCTGCACGTCTAGTGGATTTTTTGCTAAAAGTTATTTACTGATTGTGTTTATTTAATAATGTACTGATACATATGTGATATACCAATCTGATAGTCCATGATAGAACAAAACATAATGATGTTGACTGCAACTTTGTGTGTCATGCTATTATTAATTAAGTGTATATTTACTTCATAATTGAATGTTTAAAGACATCAATAATCACCCTAATTTGAAGAACTAGGATTTTAGGTATAAGAATGACAACACATTATTTGTTGGCCTAGAAACCCGTCCAAGATTTACTCATTAGGAGTAAATCTTGGATAGTCCCCAGTTTGGGACTGTTCTTGAACACCTAATCTCACTTAGGATGTAAGTGTATAATGTGTATTGAGTTTTCGAGAAAATTTTGGTAGCATTTCCCCGTTTGTTCTCTAAGTACATATGTACTTAGAGAACATCGGGGAAATGCTGCCGAAATTTTCTTGAAAACCCAATACACATTATACACTTACTAGTGAGATTAGGTGTTCAAGGATGGGATAGGTGGTACACATTTATTATATATAAGAATGACATCACATGTGTTTGTTGGCCTAGAATGTGAACAATCATTGTTTTTTATATTACTTGTACATTGATATAAATTAGAATGAACAATCACTAAATTATATACTGTTTGTATGGAGTCCGGCTTCATTGTAGATATCTATTATTGTGTTTGTTGGCCTAGAAACCCGTCCAAGATTTACTCATTAGGAGTAAATCTTGGATAGTCCCCGGTTTGGGACTGTTCTTGAACACCTAATCTCACTTAGGATGTAAGTGTATAATGTGTATTGAGTTTTCGAGAAAATTTTGGTAGCATTTCCCCGTTTGTTCTCTAAGTACATATGTACTTAGAGAACAGCGGGGAAATGCTGCCGAAATTTTCTTGAAAACCCAATACACATTATACACTTACTAGTGAGATTAGGTGTTCAAGGATGGGATAGGTGGTACACATTTATTATATATAAGAATGACATCACATGTGTTTGTTGGCCTAGAATGTGAACAATCATTGTTTTTTATATTACTTGTACATTGAAGGATTGCTAATTGATAAAAGATCACAATTTTAGAGACATGTATGTTTATACAAATGCTAAATGTTTTCCTTATTCTAGTTGATACAAATGCTAAATGTTTTCCTTTTTAATGAAATTTTCAGATGGCTCACCATGATGAGAATGATGTCCATGATGAGCATGAAGTCCATGATGAGCATGCTGTCCATGACGAGCATGGCGAGGATACCAACGTAAGTTCTAAAAACATATCCCGTATTTCTATAAAATTCATTATCTTCTAGTTATGTCATATATCCTGTATTTCTATATTGGCTTAATTCGGTGTGTTTATTTTTGTCAAATTTTAGGTTGATGATGCACAGCTACCCACTGAAGCAATTGAGCAACTTGATGCGCAGCAACAAAAACTTAACAAGAAAAGGGGTATCACTCTGTTGAAAAAGTTACTTGCGCTGAGTGGCAGTGGATCCAAATTGGTTGTGGAGTTTGATAATGGAGGGAATGCAATTGGAGTGAACCGCAATAATTTTATGAACTATCTTGGGGTTGTCACTCGAAGCCATTGTGGTGTTAAGTATGATAATTGGCATAAAGTTCCTCAGGCGAAGAAAGACTTGATATGGAAAGATTTATGCGTGAGTTATTATTATTTGCAATTCTATTTTGTAGATTACAAATTCTATTATTTGCAATTATATTTTTGGTACTAGTTAATAACATTTCTATTTTACAGAATCTGTTTGCATTGGATGAGATGTTGCATCGTAAAAGTGTGATGCAATGCGCTGGAAAGATGCTTAGGAATTACAGGACAAATCTGAACAGAGAATACATAAGACAGGGTGATAAGAAGAAGAAGTCAGCCCTTGAACAATGGAACTTCTTGGACAAAGAAGATTGGGACAATTTTGTTGCTTCAAGAAAATCTGAAGAATTCAAGGTATTAGGCGTCACTCCCATTTTAATTAATATACATTGTATTCACCTATTCAAGATTAACATTTAGTGCTACTAACCTAATTATAAATGTGCATACTAACTAGGCCCTCAGTGACGCACAAAAAGCAAGGCGTGCACTGAATGTACATGACCATACTATGGGTCCAAAAGGCTATGCAAGCGTTCGCCAAAGACTACAGGCGGAGTCTGCAGCTACTCAGGAGTCTGCGACTACTCAGGAGTCTGCAGCCACACCCTTCCCTCGCCATGATATCTGGATAGCTGGCAGGAAAAACAAGAAGGGTGAAATAAAGAAGCCCGAAACTGCTGAGGCGGCTGCAAAAATGGTAAAATACAACTCTTAGAGCAATCATTTGAATATTGATTATTTGTGGTGTTAACTTACCAATTTTTGTTTATGGTGATTAGCGGGAGCTGCACGAGCAGAGGAAACAAGGCACGTTCATCCCTCAGGGCACAAGGGATGAATTGACAGTTGCTCTGGGTAACCCAGAGCATCCTGGACGTGTTAGAGGTGCCGGCGCTGGTGTGGGCATCAAAGCATTCTTTGGGCCATCCCAGTGCAAACCCAGAGCGGGAATTTCTCAAGAAGAGGTAACATATTCTATTTTTATAATGTTACTGCAAAAGGAAATTCATTAATAAAAAGCTAATATTTGTTTTATCCATGTATAGGAGAATAAGAGAGTCGAGGATATAGTTGCTAAGAAGCTCAACGATGTGGTTGCTGAGAAGGTCAAGGAAGAATTGCTGCGGTGGCAGGCATCTCAGGCTTCCAATCAGCCTATGCTGACCCACTCTTCTCCTGGTGCACAGACTGCAAGTAATCCTGGAGACCCATCGCCTAACACGTCTGCTGTAAGTATTGTTTATGACATTGTAGCTAGTCTTTTCAAGATGATATGTTTTCAAGATGATATGTATATATGTATAACATTCTTTACGTAAATTTGTAGGCATTGAAGCCATGCCGCTTAAGAATGGAAAACTATGTTGTTGCAGAGGCGCAAGCTTACCAGTCCCTTCCTGGGGCAACGTTTCATGGGACTCCAATGCCGCAAGGCTACATTCGTGTGAGCCCGATACATGTATTACCCGATTGGAGGGAAGTTGAGTTGCCATATGCCCACCCAGATATTGATACACTTGGTGAGGCAGAAAGCGGGGTCATATTGTGGCCCAAAGCAGATGTCCTCTACACGACTGAAATTGTAAGATAAATTTACATTGATTTAGACTGTTAATGTGTATATATGATGTCAACTGATCTGAAATTATATATACAGGTTAAAAAGAAGACACCAGGAGCACCTAGGCCTCCACCTCCAATTCCCGCATTACCAACTTGGGTTCCAACTGACCTACAATACCCGTTAGGTCCTGCTTGTAGGGGAATGGCATGTTGGCTACGGGCACATAATATACTTTGCCCTATAATTGTTTCTTTAGATGCAGATTATGCAGGTCAATCATACGACAGCTCTTTATTTATACAAGATATTATTGAGCTGTTTATGTATGATTGGTTGAATACATCAATGATAGAGACATGGATAAGGTGAGATCTTGTTTATACATCCATATACCTTGTGTAAGATCCGGTGATCTAGTTTCTTATATATTAATGCATACGTCTATATGTTTTGCAGCTACTTAATCGAAGATCATTGCAAACAATTTGCATATGATCATGTGGGATTTTTGATTCCATCATTGATTAGTATGGTAGCTAAAGACCCTGATAGTGTTCAACAATACTGTATAGATGCTTTTACAATTTTTGGTCATCAAATGAAGACGATAATAATAGCTCCATTCAATGTCAAGTAAGTTTGCTTTATTTATAATTTGGACTTAAGAAAATTCCATTATTATTTTGCATTTTGAGTTATTAATTGTTAACTTTTTACCTCTAGTGGTAGACATTGGGAGTTACTAGTTATTGTCCCCGGGACGTTCACTGTTTATTATCTAGATCCCGCAGGAAGTACATTAAACACTAAAATTGGACACGTAATGAGAATGGCATTATTCTGGTGAGAAATATTTCATTTTTTATATCCGTTAACATCTTTTATTACATTACTATTTACTTATGCAACTTAGTGTGTTATATTAACATGTAGGGGTTTAGATGCATTCAAAAATGCTGGAGGAAAGGTCCCAAGGAAAAAGAACCAGCCATTGTCTTGGGAGAACGTAAAAGTAAGTTCCCGACTCCCCGACTCCAATGTATATATTATTGATGTGAATTGTGCTTAGTTGTATTAATTTGTATGTTTCAATTTATAGTGCGCTACACAAGACAATGGCTGGGCATGCACATACTATGTGATGCGATTTATGCAGATGATTATCAAACATGCCGCATTGGACATCGATACCATACATGAGGTATTATATATAGTCTCATTAGTTAGTATGAAATATATCAATCTTATTTTTATATTATTACTTATATATATACATCATTCTCTTTGCAGGTGTTTAAAACTGACCACACTATAGGCAAACGCTTAAAAAATGTACATGCTCCATATACGAGGGAAGCATTAAATGAAGTAAGAGAAGAATGGGCAATAGCTGTACAAACAGTGGCAACTGTAAGATATAATTGGGATGTTGATAGTGATGATGAATGATACTTTGTAAATGAATGTTTCTGAATGTTAAAACATGTATTTGAATGATTCTATATGTGTGAACGTGACAATTGAATTGATGTCTGAATGTATCTACTTGTGTGAATCTTTTTATGTTAATTTTGCAGGTTTGTGGCCTGTTTGTAGGCTGATATCAATGGATGTCGTAAACCTGCAGTTCAGAAAACTGAACTGCATGTTCTCATCCTGCTGACCAGCCACAGCAGGCCTGCAAACAGATTTATAAAAAAAAAATAGATATAGGCGTCAGTTATTTACCGATAACCGTCATCACAGACTTACAGCGTCGGTTTTTTGTTGAACACCGACGCCAAAAGTGTTCGCGCTACAGGAAATGGGAGTCATCTAGGACACTTTTCTGCGTCGGTTGTTTAGTATATAACCGACGCATAAAGCGTCCTAGACGACGCTGTTTTCTGTGGCGCGAACCCTTTTGGCGTCGGTGTTTTATAATCAACCGACGCCTTGATGTTAAATAGGCGTCGGTTTTTTAACCGACGCTGAAGTGTCCAACCTTTTAGCGGCGCCCACATAGGCGTCGTTCAGAAACCGACGCCAAAGGGGGTTAAACAACCGACACTAAAAGGCACTTCTGTAGTAGTGGGGGAGATCCTAATACTGGCAGGGATAAGGGAGTGAACACGACTATGGTTTCACTGAATGTAGCCAAGAAAGAGGATTGTCCTGGGGTGGGGGGAGATCCTAACACTGGTAGGGATCACTTGTTGGGGGTGGTGATGCTCATCAGATCTTTGAGGTTATACATGAGGGGCATGTTCTTGGTGTGGGTGCTACATATCCTCCTCAGGTTGCGTGCGGGGATCTAGGCTGTGCCGGGAACACCAACAATAATGACAGGGACTTCTTCTGGGTCGGTGATATTCATGTCTCCCCAGTGGTGGCTTCTTCCCAGATTAGGTCAAGTCCTGGACACAAGGGGGATGATGGTCTGGATGAAGGCCGATCGACGCCTTTGCAACCACGCCCACACCCCCTGTGGTTCAGTTGATCCCCTTGTGGGTCCTCATATCCCTAGGAATGCATACTTCTAATGCCTATGCCGAGGTCACTGGAAACACCAATGCTAAGCCTTGATAGCCTGTTTTCATTGTTGGGCTTCAGGGAACCTTGTGCGCAACTGTGAGGCAAGGAGGCCAGTCTGGAGGCGATCCCCTTCTTAAGGATCCATGCTATCACTACCTTCAATGTGGGCATTGGAGGTGTCATTTCTCTTCCCCAATGCTCAAGTTTTGGTGCAAATCTCCTACTCACTTAGTGTGAGATTGTCGAACGTACAATCAGGCTGAGTCAGTTGAAGGGCCTAAGGTTGATGTCCTATAGGTGACAACATCTGCCGTCTCAGGTGGGGTTCCCGATGATGCCAAGACTAGGTTCATTATGAGATGGGTGCAAGACTCAGTAGGTGCTAGCCAGTGTTTTGCGACATCCTTGCCTCAGTGATTTTTTGAGGGGGCGGTGACTACACATGCTCACAGTCACAAAGTTTTGATGGGTTCTCAAGCCACTCATTTGTGAAAGTGGTGGTTAACAACCATAAAGATGATGGATATGCAAGTGAGGTTGATGACAATGATGACTAGTTGGCACCTTAGATGGCTTCAGGTGTAATAGTTGTGGAGGATGGTCTTGATGATTGACTTTCTAGGGTCCGTTCGGTCTTGCGAGGTATGGTTAGATGGATACTAGGGCGATTGATTATGTTGTGTTTTGCTTGGGGATGTCTTGATGGTTGATGGATCTTTATTTGAGTTGCTCCATCCTATTTTGGTCAAAGATGGACCTATGTAATGTGGATGGCATCACTTTGTTTGGTTGAATGGAAAGATGAATAGGATGAACCTCATTTGAATTTTTAAAAAAAGTTGAGTTGAATGAAAATAATGTTGGTTGGATCTCTAAGGACTAGATTGTAAAAAGGTGACATGTTTGGGTCTAAGACAATGTAAGCATATAACTTTCCCCACTCAGTACTAGGTCAGGACCCGATCACACCGCTAGTCATGCAAAATATTCTTGTGGTGCCGCCCCTTCCAACTCTTCGTCCTCCCCTAGTGATTCAGACTTCACGTCTTCCGCTTCCTCGCTCCATCCCCCTCTTCCAGTTTCGTGGCCTGCTCCCTCTGAATCATCATTGCGCCCACCCCCTTATGGATTCATGTCCATGCTCCCCCTTCTAACATGACCTCATCCCTCCCTTCCAACTACCACACCCATTCTGATTCCATGCCCCCCCCTTCTCGTTGGCCTTAGCTCCACGTGCTCCAAGAGTCGCCAAGCAGCAGTGCCCCCACCCCTGTTGGTCTTCCTATGCTCGTGCTATGTGATGCCGAGCATGTGATTTTGATTAGACCGACGCCATCAGTCCTCATGTAGTCAAATCGAAGGGCCAAGATGAAGCTGTCGCAAGCAAGGTGCGTGACCTAGATCTCCAGATGCGGTCTGTTGCTTTCAAGATCCTAAAGGAGTTTCTCCAGACGTGGGAATAGAGGTTGTAGTCACTCCCCCAGATGCTATTTGCAACCTGAGTGCTCCCTGAGGTTAGGCGTTTTACTTATTTTTGGTACCTATTGAGATTTGGGTCCCGCTGTCAGTTCTCCCCTTTTTCTATTCTTAGATCATGTCAACGTTCATTTTCTTCCATTTTATTCATGTAATTGAACCTCTACTTGTAGGTGAATGCGGAACAGACATTTTTGTGGAGTCTAGAGATGGTTGGGAAGACGTTTAAACATTGGTTTCCATCACACTTTTTTGAAGAACAATGATAATAATCATGCCATTGTACACCCAAGAGTAAACATACAATGCATTTATATGCTTTTCAGTTTATATATGCTTGAATTGTTTCTTTATGCTAGCAACCTAGTATGTTGAGTGCGATTACTTGATATTTAGGTCTCTGCTGATGACAAGATCCCAATGTCAGTTTCCCCTTTTTCTATTCTCAGATTATGTCAATGTTTATTTTCTTCTATTTTATTCTTGTAAATTGAATCTCTACTTGTAGATGAATGCAGAACTGACAGTTATGTGGAGTCGCCGAGGTGGTTGGGCAGACATTCTAAACATTGGTTTGCATCACACTGTGTTGAAGAACAATGATAATAATCCCATCACTAATAACAAGTACACTCAAGAATAAACATATCGTACATTTATAACAAGTACACTCAAGAATAAGTATGGCTGGTTTGCATGAAGCAGGATATCAGATCACATGGATATTTACTAAAAAAGATGGCACAAAGTGCCTCTTAGTTCTATACCATAATTTCAATGTAGAGGAAAACAAGACCCTCAGAAGAGCTTATGTTGCCAGGTTAAAAGCTGAGACGACGCTTCATGGCTTGCAAATCTTCTTGAATGAAATACCATGGACAACAAAAAGAAATCCTGTAGTATTATGATATTCTCCCATACATCTTACAATCATCACAAGCCTTTGAAGAATTCTCCTTGATTTGATGAGTAGCAATCAACAAGGGAGCATACACCATGTATTTACTGAACTCATCCATTATATAGCGTATGGTTTTCCTGTAGAATGATAGAAATATTGCACAAAATACAAGGAGTTTTTGTATCTTTGTTACTTGTTTGGGGTAAGGTTTATGTCCTCCCCATCGTGTTTTTGTAGCTTGTCTAGGTCAAGGTTCATATCCTCTCTGTTGTAAATGTGCTATTTTCAAATCAATAAAATTATGTTTGTGACGTTAATGTTGTCTATGGGCAATTTAAATCATAATTTTCAGAATTGATACTTATATAAAAGATATACACCATGTTTTGGGGGATTAGACAAGCTGTAACGATTTCCACTCCATGTACCCATGGTTCTACTTGTCATTTAGTTTGAAATATGATTTACGATGTCATCCATACATCAGAAAAGTTATGCAATACACCATCATCTTTTACTGAAAAGATGTTGGCCATCAACGTAATCTTTTACAATTAGATTATGACTTATGATGTCACTTATTCCCGTTGTTACTCAGCAGACTTGGAATAGGTGACGTTGTTTACTAAAGTCTACATAGTGTATAGATTACACTAAAAAGATGACGGTTGTTGGATAGCTGACTACCATGTATGTATTCTTTTTGGACAAAAATGACATAGTTAAACATAATTTATAAAGTGTTTTTTAGTAGTGATAGTGCGATTATAGTGTATAATATTTTGTCATATTATGTTGTGATTTTAGCAACAAACTATATCCTCACCATTAATATTTCTAATCATAAATATTTTTACATGTATCACTTATAATGAATGAAGAATATAATTGTATAAAAAAATATTGTTAGTTGTCTCGGAACTCGTTTTCCGCTCTTTTTAAGAGGGAACTCATGATTTGTATTTTGTATGTAACTCTGTAACTTTTGAAAGTCACATAACTCAAGTTCCAACACTTACTTTAAACCAATCATGAAAAACTGCTCAATGAACTCCAGTTCATGTATTTTACGGACCAGTTATGACAAACCAATCAGAGCCTAAGGAAACAGAACCCTTTGTGGTGTCTTCTATTGTTACAAAAATAATAAAGTTATGCAGTTAGAAGAACGTAATAGAGCTTTTGGAACGATGTCCACTTCTGGAAGAGGGACATTGGAAAGAAACATAAACAGACAAGCATCTAGATGCCCTGATTAACAATACTCGACAACTAACGGCAGAGAAACAAAGCGTCCCATATACCAACTCCGTTTTGTCCACTTGTTGAAGCATTTTGCCTCGGTTTTCCCAGAGCAGATTCCCAAAGGAGGCAATATATAAGTAACCAAAGGCTTTCTATTCATCTACTATTACCGTACCAAGCACCAAGGATGCTTTTACTCGTTCCCGTCCTCCCACCTAAGTGTTACGTGTTTATACACAAAGCCGAAAGTTACAGATCGGATTAGTCCTCTTCTTTTCCTTCTGAAAACTCCCGAGCAATGGACTCCCACAGATGTTAGAGTTATCAGGACTCCTGTGACGTATCGGTGGACTCGCATAGATGCCGGTGCTCGTTGTTTCAGTAGTGTTCCAGGCAGTGTTATGAAAAGCGGTAATCGGTGTACGGGCGGACATGGTACCGAATAGAGTATATACGGTATGCGGGAGTATATGCGGTTTTGGATTTTTTTTATAAATTTATTATATATTTACATAAATTTATATATTGACCATATATAATTCGATTTATAAAGGGAACAATCATAACTGGGGATATAACAAAAAATGAAATTTCATTTGAATATTAACTAAGAAATAAGAATGATTGAAGATGAAAATAATTTAAATAACATATCCCAAAAGGTTCATACCAAGTAAACAACAAGCACCAAATAACCAAGCAACTCATGTCCAAATCACAAAGTAGTACATCAACAATCAACACAAGTTTATCAATACAAATCTAATCAATGTAGCCATCTTCGTCCTCAAACTCAGTAAAAACATGCTCATCTTCATCATCAGTAGACAACTCCTCTAGAATATCATCTTCATCAATCTGGGGCACTGGTGTAGAAGTAGAAGCTCCTACAATAGCACATGTTTGTGCACGAGTAGCCCTAGCTTGGAGAACATCAACAACTCCTGTTGTAGCCGCTACATTACCCCGTGTAAGTCCATCTCCACCAGGGACCTCATCATTTTCTATTGTATCATCTCCTATCCACTCCATGGCATGTGTTCTATCACTTGTTAGAAGAGGATCTTTGACCTTCCTTTCCCGTTGCTCTTGTAGCTTGACATTAAACTGGACATAGACCAAGTCATTAAGTCGTTTGACCTCAAGTTTATTCATCTTCTTAGTGTGAATCTGCCATTTCAAAGCATGGACTACTTAGAGGGGAATAATATAAATATTTGAAAGTAATGAATTGAGCTAATATATAAGTAGTCAAGTACCCCTTCAAAAGTACTCCAATTCCTCTCACATCCAGAGGAGGAGGAAGTTAGGCTGAGAATTTTGATGGCCATTTCTTGCAAATGTGGTGCTGCTCCACCATGTAGACGCCACCACATAGCTACATACACACACATATATATATAATAGTTAGTTTAGAAGCATTTCATCATTATCCTAATAATCAAAATAAAGTAAGGTTTATAACTTAATATACCTGGTTTGTACTCATCATCATTGACCAAACACTGTCTCAAAGCTAATGGCTTTCCAAATGAGCCTAGCTTCATCATGTAGGAACTCAACTCTGTCCTGGTAATCTTGTCCTGAACAACAACATCTGGGAAAAAGGTCTCAATGCACCTAATCAAGCTATCCATTAAATCTGGATGTTTTTCAATCTCATCTTGATGCTTGTAGAAGTAATACGGGTTCAGGTAGTAGGCAGCCTTGTGAAGGGGACCATCTGATCTGTCTTTGGTTTTGATGAGAATGGCATTGATGAATGGTCTATAGGTGACTTCAACTCCCTTAAAGAGGGCCATGATATCTTGTTTAGCAGCTTCTAATCCACCATATACAAATCCCATTGAAGGCTTCTTATCACCATCAACAACTCTCAACAAGTAGATCAAAGGTGTACACACTTTGATGGCTAATGAAACTTGATTCCAAAAAGTTGGAGCCAAGACTGTTGATGTAGCTTTGAGACCTGCTCTTGTTTTGGACCACTTGCATTGGCCCCATTCATCAGATGTGAACATAAACCTCAACTTGTCTTTCTTCTCAGCCAGACTTTGCAATGTCAAGAAAGAAGTAGCAAACCTGGTTACTCCAGGTCTTAAAATTCCCCCCTTTTCAGTGAATTTGCGCATCAAACTCAAGGTTTTTGTGTGAGAATAAATGAAGCAAATCAGTTCCCTTGCCTTCTTTATGACAGCCTTAATTCTTTTCTCTTTGCCAAATTCCTCAAGTATCAAATCAATGACATGAGCCGCACAAGAAGTCCAGAAAATGTGAGGATACTTATCCTCCAACATTCTACCCGCTGATACATTTGCAGAAGCATTATCTGTAACAATTTGAATCACATTCTCTGAGCCAACCTCTTGAATGCATCCATCAACAAAAGACATAATGTATTCCCCTGTGTGAGACTCAGCAGAGGCGTCAATTGCCTTTAGAAAGCAAGTGCCTAATTCACAATTCACAAGAAGATTCATCAAGCTCCTGCTTCTCCTATCACTCCAAGCATCTGTCATAATGGTGCACCCGTATCTCCTCCACATTTCTCTTTGAGGTTGCAAATCATTTCTTGTCTTCTCAACCTCCACTTTCAACAAAGACTCACTCACCTCATAGTAAGAAGGGGGCTTGAGGTTCTTTCCATATTGCCCAATCGCCTGGCACATTGATAAAAATGAATTGTTGCAAATTACATTAAAAGAAATTCCACACCGATAGACCCACCTAGCAATATATTGATTCACCCGCTCTCTTTGTTTTTTATCTATAGAATCCTTGATCCCTACTTGGCGCATTGAAGAATCTGAGCTAGGAACGGTGTGATGCCCATCAATATCATTCACCTTAGCCATTGCAATGTCAACTTCTTCTCGCACAACTGCAGTCCCTTTTGACTTTTCATCCTTCTTTTTGCGTATTTCCTCCATGTTCTGCCTGATCTCCTGTTTGATTTCATTTTCCACTTCAGGGCATGCGGATACATTTCCCTTTATGTGAGCTAAGTGTTGCTTCAGGCGATTCACACCCCCCTCGATCTCCTTCCTGCATAAAGAACAAACAACCCAGCTAGAATTGGCTTTATCTTTGAGGAAACCGTATTTCCATGCTGGATTAGTTGACCCAGGTGGAATTAGACGCGACTGGGGTGTGTTTGATTGGGTGTTAATACCTATTGAGGCTGACCCAAGACTCTCCATGATTGCTCTGGAGACAATAAACAAAAGAAATCAAACAAACAAACCAATGAAAAACTATATGTAGTTATGTACATAGATATTTTTCTATTCTTGTCATTCCAGATAGAGTATATAATCCTATTCTTGTCATTCTAGATAGAGTACACAACCAAAGAATGAACTGAAATAAGCTCATAGATCATAAAAATAACAACATGAGTACTCACATAAAAATAACAGCATGAATACTTGTGCGTTTTCTTCACTAATCCAACACAGATAACAAATAGAGTACTCACATGAGAGTAAGAGACACTTCCAAACTAATATGAGAGAGAAATAACCCAAATTATCTCATGATTCATAATGGCAATAGTATGGTTTCCAAACAGATATAAAAATAGAATCATAATGGCAGGAACTGTTTCAAGCACAAGTACAATGCATGATAAATAGTTGGTGTACGGATACAAATTAGCTTGTCATTAGTCTATCAAGAAATAATTTACTTTAGTTAATGACAAGAATATAGATTAAACTTCTCATGTTCCATCAACAGGGCAATGACTAATGAGTATAAATTCTGCAGAATCAGACTATTGCAGGTGAAGAATCTTGCAAATGCTAATGGCAACGAATTGGGACAGAGTCATTTTGATGTTCAACAAGGTGTCAGGGCCCGGTGCTAAATCTCCATCATTCAATTCAAAAACTTGTTATAAAACAGCATACAGAAATACTGGCAACACGTGTGATAAGGATAGGTAGCTATCAGTGGTAGTAGTACCCAGCAATAACGATGAAGGGCATAAGCTTAGAACGCAGAGCACAAAAAAATCAAAACCTTCTCCAGCAGCTTCGAACTGGAAAAATCCGCTCATGTAAGACCAACTCCAGCAACAACAAAGTTGCCCATCCAATCACCAGAGGGGAATACAGAACAGAAACGGAAAAAAGAAACCGATTTATAATGGCACAAGAAAGTGGAGCGGCAGAGGGGTGTGCGGCAAGGGGTGTGCGGCAGCTCCTTGGCCAACAGAGGGGAAAGGGGTGTGCGGCAAGGGGTGTGCTTACCTGTGAGTCGCCGTCCAAGGTTGAAGAAGGCCCGACCAAGCTTGAGAGGCACCGCAGTGCTTGAGGGAACTCAGGGAAGCCGACGTCCAAGCTATCAAAAGAGAGGCGCCGCGCTTGAGGGAGAGCTGGGAGAGCCGCCGCACTGCTTCAGGGAAGCCGACGCACCTTGACGGAAGTCGGCGCACCTTGACGGAAGTCGACACACCTTGAGGGAAGCCGGCACCACCGTCTAGAAGTCCAGACTCCAGCAGCAAGGATCGCCGCAGCTAGGGCACCGGGGAGCGTCTGCGGAAACAGCCTGCGCGAGGTATATTTGGCCCGCGAGGTTTATTTGGCCCGCCAGGGTATAAGAGCCAGAGAGTTAAAAAAAACGATCCTTATTTGAAAAGCGCCGATTATTCGGCCGCATATGCGGCGCTTTGGCTGTTTAATCGGGCCGAGCCCGCTTGGATGGGCGATTCAGGATATGCGCAGCGGCCCACTGACCGAACCGATTATTTGGCCGCATATGCGGCCGCACGGGCCGATTTCCTAAACACTGGTTCCAGGTAGAGATCACCTGATGTTTCACTTTTGTCACAACTCAGATAGCTCAAGATGGTTTTAGATGCAGGGGGTCGCCGCAAACCCTCCAATGTACTTCTCATCTCTGCAACAATGAAAGCTGTAAGGTTTGGTTCTTTGCAAATTTGTTTCTAGCTATCATCTACTCAGCCAGCCTGCCCCATCCGCCATGGTTGTTTAATATCCCGAGTACTCCGTCGTGTTTATCTGATTGATCGGAACAGCTCGCGTCAAGGCTTCCTGAAACCTCAACCTTTCGCCTTTCAGCTTACTCTCCAAAAATTATGCGGTTTAAAAAACTTTTCTAGACTAGAAATATAAAAAGCGTGCCCACTTACACCTTCATTTTAATATTATACCATAACAACGTAAGCCTAATTAACTTCACAAACACGTTCACCCATTACATCCCAACTAGAAATAACAACGTAAGCCTCCAGGAAAATTTAGCAGGAAAACAACAAGTTATGTTGAAGTCTGAGTAGCTGTTGGATCTCTTAGGAAATGAGAGAATTCAAAGATAGGGAGAATGACCGCGCGCTGTTATTGCTGTAAAGCAAGAGTTTAAATACACAGTGGTCCCGCTCTTGTTGTCGGTCATACTGACAAGTCCGGTTACAATACAACCCGTTTAAGGGTGGATAAAGCTAGAGATACGGACTCAATTGACTAAGTTACTTGTCCTTCTGAGTTGCTGTTGCTATTGATTCTTTACACCCTCCCGCAAGCTGAGCATGAGATACTCGAATGCTCAACTTGAAGTTTAGTTGCTTGAAGCTGTGTTTGGGTAAAGTCTTAGTAAAGAGATCTGCCAGCTGATCTTTGGACATAACATGGCGAGTAACAATATGGCCAAGTGCCACCTTCTCTCGGACGAAATGATAATCAAGTACAATGTGCTTAGTTCAAGCATGAAAAAGAGGGTTAATTGTCAGATGAAGAGTACTGATATTGTCGCAAAAAAGAAGAGCATGTGAGTGCTGTTGAAGATGAAATTCTCGAAGTAACTGTGCAAACCATGTTAACTCAGCTGTTGTGGAAGCTAGACATCTGTACTCAGCTTCTGTACTGAAGCGAGATACCGTGGTTTGCTTTTTAGAAGACCATGAAATACATGTTTCTCCAAAAAATATACAGAAACCACTTGTGCTTCTCCTTGTAATCGGACACACAGCCCAATCAACATCAGAGTATCCGGTAACATTAAGGTGTTTTGCTGGAAAAGATTTGTATGCCAGTATGTATAGTACCTATTCAATATCTGAGGATTCGTTTGACAAGAGATAAGTAAGCAGTTGTTGGCTTATGAAGGAATTGACAGGCGAGATTTACACCATATGTTAAATCTGGTCTGGTTAAAGTCAGATACTGAAGTGACCCCGCAATTCGTCTGTAGGCGGCATGGTCAGCTAGAGGTTCACCTTGATTCCGTCCATGTTCATGAAGAAAGGAGCAACTAACATGACTTGCAATAGGTTTATAGTCAAGCATTTCTTCTCTTTATAGAAGTTCGTAAGCATATTTAGTCTGCTTGAGTAGCATACCTCTAGAGTTAACTTCAACCTCTATTCCAAGAAAGTAGTGCACATCACTCAGATTAGAATTCCGATTTCAACTTGTTTATAAATCGATTGGCTGTGTGTGTGCAATATCCTGTTATGATTATGTCCGTGGCCGATCTAAGAGTCGCGGTGAGTCCCAGGACCACGAGAAGTCTCGTGATAGATCTAAGTCAAAGAGTAGTAGAGGGTGCTTCCATTGCGGCAAGCCATGTCATTTCAAAAGGGACTGCAAGGTCTGGAAAAGGAAACAAGAGTCTGAAGCCAAAGACAAGCAAGATGATGACAAGAACACCACAACGACAATATCAGATGACATAAACGATGAGGACGCTGTGGTCTTAACAGTCCAGGAGCAGTGCTTGCATGCTGATGAGGACGATTCAAGAGTGGGTGGTGGATAATGCAGCTTCTTACCATATTTCACCATGTGAGGAGTTCTTTACTTCATATAGGAAGGGAGACTTCAACAGAGTGAACATGGGAAATTTTAGCTTCTTTAGAATTGTCAGGATTGGAGACATTTGTGTTCAGACAAGTGTCGGTTGCATGCTCACGCTGAAGGATTTTCATCACGTTCCAGACTTGTGGCTGAGTTTGATTTCTGGTTCTTTCTTTGATAGAGAAGGTTGTCATCTTGATTTTGGTGGTGGGAAATGTAAGATCACTAAGGGGGCTTTGGTTATTGTACGGGGCAAACTGTCTCGCACATTGTACAAGACCAAGCTTAAAGTGCTCAGAGATGGCAATATACATGCAGTTGAGGATAACCACACGGATCTATGGCACAGACGGTTAGGACATATGAGTGAGAAGGGCTTGAATCTTCTATCCAAGAAGAGGTTGATTCCTTGTGGCAATGACAATGGTCTCAGTTCATGTGACACATGTCATACATGAAATCATCAACGAATTTCTTTTAAGATAAGGTCTGCGGTGAAGTCACAACTTCTACTGTTGGTTCATTTAGATGTCTGCGGTCAATTTGAGGTAGCTTCACTGGGTGGAAATAAGTATTTTGTCACGTTCATTGATGATGCATCTAGGAAGGTGATGCGATGATTTTGAGTCACATTCATAGACTGGTTTGATATGTGTTTTATGCATTTATTAGTCATTTTCATAGTTAATGTTGCATAATTCATCTGCTTTGGTCTATGCTACTTCTCTATGTCAAATTTCCTTTATTTCGGCATTTTGATTATTATTTATCAAAAGAATACATTTTGTGTAGACTTATGTGGTTTCGTGTGTTAATTTCAGGAAAAACAAGTATCTGCTACTGTCGATACCATCGACAGTGGTCGATACCATCGACTGGACCACAGGTTGCTAGCCGCAAAGACCAGAAAAAAGTCGATACTATCGACAGGGATGTTGATGGTATCGAGATACCATCAGGTTGCTAGCGAGAAGTGAGTCGATACTATCGACCCATATGTCGATACCATCGACTAGTGGAGCTTCAACAACGGAAGAAGACAAAAGCAACGCCTAAAAATATCGATACCATCGACCCTCGTCGATGGTATCGAGATGGCATCAGGCGCAAAGACAAAAGAAAAGAAGAACTGCCGATATCGCGCTAGGTCGATACCATCGACCCACATCGATGGTATCGACACCGTCAGATATGAGTTTGCTTTAGTTTGATCTTAATCCGACGACTGTGATTAATTGGCGACCTAACTCGGGAAATATACCTAATGACGGTGCCCAAGAGGGAATCATCACGTCATTAGCCGCTGCACACATCCCGAGAAGGTGTGGAGAGAAGAACGGAGCCCAGAAGCACAATCCAGCCGATCCGGACGCCGAAGAAGATGATTTCCACCACCGAAAGGCGGGAGAACGCGTATTCCACGCCAAGGATCGCTTGGATCTTCTCCGTTCAGGGGTTTTACCACTCAATCACGTTGTTCTCCATGTTTCCCTTTTTCTACTCCACGTTTTTCTCTGAGATGAACATGCGGGGCTAATCCCCTTTGTCTTTAGGACCGGGAGTAGCCCGGGAATTCATTGTATGACAATTTTATCATAGTAATTCATATCTTATCTCTTAAATCCATGGTATAATTTCGTTTTCTCAATTATATTGTTATGCTTGATCACCATAATAATAATCTAATGCCCTTAATTACTTTGAAAGAAGAATTAATGGTTGAAAAGAGATGGAATTTACATTAATTGACAAATCCCTTGAACAAGGTGGTGTAAGGTTAATGGTGGATACTGAGAGATTGTTTTTAATGCACCTAGTATAGGGTATAGGTTACTACGACGGTGGAACCGACCTAGACGTAGGTAGTGAATTGTACCACGACAGTGGGCAATTCTGATTTCAGGCCACTACCCGAATAGAGAGATAAAATTGAGTGACTGCATAGAATTTGATACAATGAAAACCCATGGTGAAACCGCAATCCTAAAGATCTCATTTTAAATTGATTAAACCAAACATTTAATTGATTACTTTGTTTTGTTTTATTTTTATTTTCTTTTAATTTTAACAACAACTCTCAACTATTTAATCGGTGTAGCTGATCGTGAGTAGTTAGTAGGAGTCTCCGACAATTTCACGTATCCCTGAGTTCGACTCGGGCCTCCAAAGGCCTATATTACATTGACACGTTCACTTGCGTTTCTATTCACGGTAAATTCATGTCAAGTTTTTGGCGCTGTTGCCGGGGATACGACAAGTTTTCGGCACTACGAGTGCTGCAAGCGGCCACTCTAGGCCAAATTTTTTTATCATTTTAAAAATTCATAGCTTAGTCTTTTTCACATCTTGTAGTTGTCTAGCACTGTACTGAATTTAAGTTACTATTTTGCAAGTACTGTGCATGGTGCAGACGCGTAGTACCGACTACACACAACAAGCACCAGAGGTTCTACTGACGGGACCTGACGACGAGGAAGGCCACAATCAAGACCATTTAGAAGAAACAGATTCGGAATCCGAACAAGAAGAAATAGAAGAGCCACAGACAATATGGGAGAAGATCAAGGCTTCTTCCTCATCTGCTTCCAAGGGGCTGATCAAGAAGCAGGCGGTTAATATTCTGACATACAAGATTGATCCGACTTTAATCAACTTGGTGAAGTCAAATGCTTTCCATGGGCTCAAGAATGAAGACCCCATCGCGCATATAAGTCAATTTGTGGAGAATTGTGATATGATACAAATAGATAGATTTCCACAAGATGTGCTCTACTTGAAGCTCTTCTTGAGTTCTCTAGCGGGAAACGCGCGAGAGTGGTTACATAACCTGGACGATGAATATGTGGAATCTTGGGACCACATGGTGGAGGTTTTCTTTGAACGGTTCTTCCCGCCCGAGAAGACCAATGACATGATCAGAAAGATCCACAATTTCACCCAAAAAGCAGGAGAGACCTACTCTGAGACCTAGGAAAGGTTTCAGATCATGCTCAGGCGGTGCCCGCATCACAGGCTTGACAAGGAGACACAGGTCAAGATCTTCTATTTTGCTCTCTCCGAGCATGATAGAAGCAACCTCGATTCAGCAGGTTCAGGGTTTTTCTTAAATAACACGGACACAAGATGCTGGGAGATTCTGAAGAATATGGCCAAAAAGCAATCTTGGGGCGATAGGGATGCACCAGAACAAGTCAAAGTTGCAGGTGAGTCCAGAGCCATCAAGGAGCTGAATGACAAACTAGATCTTCTAGCCAAGAAATTGCTTGCCAAGGAAGATGCATCATTTGATGAGGAAGCCCAAGTCAAATTCATGCAACAACAAGGTTATAGAAATAATGATTATGCTTGGAGGAGGGACAAGAAGTTCTCCTGGAAGGATCCAAACAACTTCTTACAGGATCCAGATGTGAAGCCACAACCAAGAGCAGAAGATAAAAGCACCGAGTTACTGAGTCAAATGGTGCAACAAAATCAAGAGATGATGAGCATGTTTAGTAAGCAGCTGCAGTCCCAGGGTGATATCTTGACTAAGTTTGGGCAAACACTGCAAAGTCATGGAGCATAAATGAGGGCTCTAGAGATGATCGTTACCCAAATTTCAAATGAAGTGGCGGCCATAAAGCATGCCAATCAGCAGAGACAGGCTGGGAATGCGGATGTTGTGCAAGCACATCATCAAGTTAAATATATGTCTGTGATTACTGAGGTAGAATCCCCGTTGGTAGAGGCCCAGGATAAAGGTAAAATGATGTTTGATACGGAGGCTATACCGGCAATACCGTATCCTCATAGTCATTATGGACTACCAGGCAGATACACTCTATTCAGAAAAGCCCTCCAAGAGCACGTGAAGGTCGCGTCCCCACCCAGGCAATTAGAGCAGGTGAAGGCCATTTGTCAAGGTGAAGATACATCCACTGCGAGAGAGATGCCACTGCAAGTTATACCTGTTGAAGAGGATCCACCAAAGTCTACGCCAGAGGGAGTCAATGAGACAATCTTAGGGGAGCTTGCCCCGAAATGCTCATATGTGCCACCTCATAAGCGCTTAAATGAGGCAGTTGTGTCTAGTCCGGATAGCCCGAGGCCGAAGAAAGAGCATCAACACTACAGAAAGTTCTTGGAGATGTTCAGAAAACTTCATATCAATATTCCGTTAGTGGAAATGATAGAGAAGATTCCTACTTACGGGAGGTTTATCAAAGAAATCATCAACAAGATGAGGCGGATTAAGGACACATATATTTTCCGGGTGAATGATATGGTGACTTCAATTATTCACGGGAGTTTGCCACAAAAGAGGACAAACCCATGAAGCTTCTATATTCCATGCTCTATAGGTGATCAACATTTTCCACGAGCATAGTGTGATTCGGGCGCGAGCATTAATCTTATGCCACTGTCCACATTTAAAAATCTTGGGTTGAAGGAAATGAAGAAGTCAGCGGCAACTATTGAGTTGGCGGATGGGTCCATTGTAAAACCATACGGAATGTGCGAGGATGTACTCGTCAAGGTGGACAGGTTCATCTTTCCGGTAGAATTCGTCGTCATGGACATGCCACAACTTAAAAGTTGCGAGATGCTATTGGGTAGGCCATTTCAAGCAACGACTGATGTTGTCACTGCAATTGGGAGAGGTACATTGACCTTGGGGATTGGCCAAGACCGAGTCGAGTTCAAATTGCCGCACGATCCCTTGGGCACACTCTCCAAACTTCCGGATGCATGACGAGCTTCAAGTTGTCTAGCCTAAGACGTTAAATAAGGGCGCTTGTTGGGAGGCAACCCAACCATTGGTACTGTAGTTTAGTTCCTTTACATTCGTAGTTTGATTTCTTTTAACTTAGTTTGTAGTGTAAGAAGATACCGTGATCATTTGCTACATGTGCAGGACTGAGGCAGAGTCGATACCATCGACCCTTGTGTCGATGGTATCGACCATGGTATAGGTTGACGACTACAGAAATCACACTGTGTCGATACTATCGACGGCCTCGTCGATAGTATCGACACACCAACAGGTTGATCGCAAAGTCAAAGTCGATAGTATCGACATGCAAGTTGATACCATCGAGATCTCTGGAGATATTCAGAAGAAATCTTCTCAGTAAAGTCGATACCATCAACGGGCCTATCGATGGTATCGACACATTCAGACATAGAAGGCGGCGGCCGGGCCTCGCGAGGGTTTACCCTAATCAGAGATTCGATACTATCGACTCGCGTTGATAGTATCGACGCGCCACGTCAACAATCCGCGAGGAAAGATCTACGGCGATCGCAGCAACCAGGAAGTCGATCCGGGGGACGAGTCGATACCATCGACTCACATCGATAGTATCGACGCGTCAACAATCTGGGCCCCGCAGATCCAACCATCGATGACCATCAATACTCGTGGCAGTACGGATTGTGCTACCCGTGTCAATACCATGGACTCGCGTCGATGGTATCGATGGGCATACAACAGTGCCGGCCATGGCTATATATGAGAAGGATTTGCGTCAGATGACATCACAACTCCAGAGCAATCCTCCTCCACCTATGCCGAGCGTATTCCAGAGTGATCCGAGCCCGACGACGAGCATCACCGAGCACATTCTTCATCGAGCGGAGATTCCTTTCTCCGATCTTCACCGAGCTCTCTCTCTATTCCTCTTTCCCTCGCGATCATGGTGCATGTTGCTGGTGCATCGTCGTCACATGCTGACCCGATGGAAATCCCAGAATTCGTGCCACCACCTACCGCATCGATTGCACGCCCGCGGCTGATTCATCCATCTGCGGAGGTCAGGAAGATATATGAGGAGATCTTAAAGAGAAAGATCGAGCTGACTCGTTATGTTGAATGGGAAACCATCCGCAACTTGGGGTTCAAAGCTAACCTCGACTAAGTTCTGAAGGGACAGACCCGACACACGGGAAGACGGCCTGACGAGCTGGAGTTTCATACAGATGGCCAACCATTTTTCGGTGAGTGGCCTACGTACAAGGAGCTGGTGGCTGAGTTTATGGCGTCGCTGGACGTCTGCTTCGTACCCAATGACGTCATAGCCACTGACCGCGAGTGGATCAAGGGCCGGGTGTCTTTCTGGCTGTACAACAATGACTACACCCTTACACTCTGACATTTCAACAAGATCTTCAATTGGAATCATTCGCGGTCTGACTACCGGCGTCCGGACAACCGCACCGACTACGATGCAATCTTCACCGAGCTTGTGACGGTGCCTCCAGGCAAGTCAGTGAGCTATCACAATGCTGCGGTAGCCGACTTTTAGCATCCATTTGTCCAGATACTCCACCGGATGCTGAGTTCTACGTTGTTTGCTAGGGGTGATCTGGCTCTCAGCAAGTTTAGGAGACAGATCTATTTTTCTTGTATAAACTCTTGAAGCACCAAGAATGCAACTGGGGAGTTTTCTTTTTGCAGTGGGTTTTGGCGGTGAAGAGGAGTACACAGAAAGCTCTAATTCACTTTGGCGGGCTTATCACCAGGCTGGCCTCCTACCTTGGGTTGAATTTCCAGTAGCTTACTCCTCTCTCCAACAGGATTAAGGTGAACTTGCAACATCTGCACCGCTCCAACCTCATCCTTCTTCGAGATGGCTTGGCGTATGCACACTGCCACGTCAACCATGCTTACCAAGAATGCTCGCTTCCCGATCCAGTCTTCAACATCGAAGGGGTGCAACACTTCCGATGGCCTATCATAGCCATTGCTGACTCCGATGAAGACGGCGGCAACGACGACGATGACAACAATGACGATGAGGCTGAAGAGGAAGAGGAGGCCTACACCCCTCTTCGGGCACGAGTGGCACCACAGAAGTGTCCTCGCATGCATCTGGGTGCATCTTCATCTTCACAGCCTCCGCCACCACCACCGCCCTCACAGCCAAGTGAGGATGTCTATTCTATGCAGGGCATGTATGCTATGCTGCATGACATACATCAGACGCAACAACATCATACTGCGACGTACACCGGTATTCAAGAGACTACAAACCGGCTACTGGACAATCAAAGGGCAATGTTCGAGAATGAGCGTCTTCTCCTCGACAACCAACAACAGATTCATGATCGGTTGCATAGGATGGAGATGCAATAGCAGCCCTTTTACGATCACTATTGGAGCAAAAACTACTTTGGAGGCTATCCACAACCTCCACCTAGGGCCCAGTTTGATCTGAGTTTCCAGGGGGAGTATCCATCTTGGGACCCCACGGCTCCACAGTACCCACCTTCGCCTGAAGAGTAAATCGGTATCTCTGTTCTAACCTTTAAGATTGTTTTTGACTATGAGGCCATAGTCGAATTCAAGCTTGGGGGGGGTAGTTGGAACAACTCTATCTTTTATTTTCTCTATTTTTTTTAGTTTTATTGCTTTGCAATCTTAGTTTGTTTGTAGGATCCACATTCTATCTAGTGTAATTGTGAATGTATTAAGTCTTATGTCATCTCAGTTGCATGTAGGGGAATTAAGGGAAAATTAAAAATTTTTGAGTGTTCGCAAGCTTGAGTGTTGTTCAACTTTGATCACTTAACTTAAGAAAATGATTGGTTTTGTCAACTTTAAACAGAAAATCACAACTGTACATTCCTAATGATTCATGAAAATGGACGGAATTGGTTGTTTGAGCCTAAACTGACCAAATGATAATGAGACTCTAATTTGAAGTAAGAGAGAGAAACCTCTTAACTACTACACAGGTCAGTAAGGAGGGACACATACTACTTTTCAAAGGTTCAGTCAATTAGTCTTGTGATCTGTCCACCTCATTGCTTTTCACAATCCACTATAAGATTTGGAAGTAAAGTACGGTTTTAACCTTTTTGTTTGCATGTCATGTAGATAGGACTTGCATTGAACCACTTACATATGTTTTGCATGAAAAAGAAATATAGAATAGTATACATGCACATTACCCTCAGGTGCATGTCATTTAGTTGCATTCATAACTTTTATGCATAGAGTACATCCTGTACCTCATTTTATCTTTAATGGTGAATTAAATTGTTCCATACCTTCTAAATAGTTCAACTGTTCGAGTTATGCAGAAAAAGTAAGCCCAATAAAGTATTCATTGTCAATTGTGGATATAAGGGCTTTAGAGAAAAAAAAATCTGAAAAAAATGAAATTGAAAAGAAAAAAAGAAAGTTATTTAGAAGCAAGTAGAATAAGAAGGAGAAAGGAGCATAATCTCACCTGCATTTTAAGATGAGTAAGTACATGATGTAGCTCAATTAGATATCCATCTCATTTTGAGATGGGATGTTAGTGCATGCATCATTCCACCCAATCTTAGGCATTATGGCATTTTTCATGTGCATTTGCATCATTTAGGGCATTTTTGTTTTATGCATGTTGAAACCGTATAATGCTTCCACTTCTTCCATTAGCCACCCATTCCATCCACCCGTTGCTCGGATTGGTAGGCCACCGTGATTTTCTCCTCACTTGTGAATATCAGGAGAACTGCTTCCATGTAGATGGTAGTTAGGGTGAGCAACGTAGTATAGGAGATCACAAGATGCACTAAGTCTGGACCGGTGAATTCTATTATGTTAACTGCCTTATGTGATAGTGTTCATCAATTTTGAGGTAGACATCTTTTATGGATGATTACTGTCACCTTTAGGGTAGTTATCATTCTGTGGTTAGCGAAGGTCGGTATGCGGATGTCCGGTGGGAGTCATATGGGATGTTTGTTGTGATGCTTTGTTCTTTAGTTGACTCTGGCAATTCTATTCTAAGGTTTAGTTGCTCGAGGGCGAGCAATGTTCAAGCTTAGGGGAGTTTGATGCGATGATTTTGAGTCGCATTTATAGACTGGTTTGATATGTGTTTTATGCATTTATTAGTCATTTTCATGGTTAATGTTGCATAATTCAACTGCTTTGGTCTATGCTACTTCTCTATGTCAAATTTCCTTTATTTCAGAATTTTGATTATTATTTATCAAAAGAATACGTTTTGTGTAGACTTATGTAGTTTCATGTGTTAATTTCAGGAAAAACAAGTATCTACTACTGTCGATACCATCGACAGTGGTCGATACCATCGACCGGACCACAGGTTGCTAGCCGCAAAGACTAGAAGAAAGTCGATACTATCGACAGGGATGTCGATGGTATCGAGATAACATCAGGTTGCTAGCGAGAAGTGAGTCGATACTATCGACGCATATGTCGATACCATCGACTAGTGGAGCTTCAGCGACGGAAGAAGACAAAAGCGACGCCTAAGAATGTGTTGGATCCTAGATGGGTGATTAAATGCTCTAGAGGGGGGGGTGAATAGAGCTGAAAGCACTTACACAAAATTCATTAAACCTTCAAGATATATCACAAGATAAGGTTGCTAAATAGGAAATTTGTGTGCAACTAAAACATACATAGCAAAGGAGAGAGAGATTGAACATGCACCAATTAGACAAGCTATTTAGAGTGGTTCCACACTTCAAACTAGAAGTGTGTCAGTCCACTTGCCTAGAGAGGTCAACCTCTAGGACTTCCAACGATTGCACTCTTATATTCATTCATAAGACATACAATGCATGACCAAACAAAGGACTTACCTATCCAATACAAAGAGTCTTCAAACTTACCAAGGACTTACTCACTTTACAAGAGTCTTCGACCTTCTCCAAGGACTTACCCACTCTTGCACAAGTCTTTGGCCTTGTAGGAATTACCCACTCTTCTTGGATCTTCTGCCTTTGACTTCACCTTCACTCGGAGAAGCTTCCACCAAGGTCTTACCCACTTGAGCTTGAGTCTTCTGCCTTCTCCAAGAACTTACCCACTCTAACTCCAAGTCTTCAGCCTTGATCTTCACCAAGGGACTCCTTCCCTTGTTCTTCTTCACCTCTCTTGGACAAGAGAGAGAACCTTCATCTTCATGATTGTAAATGAGAGATGGGGAGGTGGTGGAAGTGAGAGCTTCACAAGATATACATGTAGAACTAGCTCTCTTATAGATTTCCTACTCACTCTAATGGATGTAGCAAGTGATTAAGCTTAGAGAGAGAGAGGAGGCTGTAGGAAGCACTCAACTATAGAATAGGAACCTCATAAAGAGTTTGCAATGAATGCTCAACCTTGGAATGAAGCCCAAGGGGTCCTACTTATAGCTGGGGATGCCTCTAAGCCTTTGGGAACACTTGTGAACAAAAACTAGCCGTTTTGTGGCTTGCAACGGATCTATTTTCACTTGTTGCAACTCCACAACGGCTAGAAACACTTTTCTGCACTTTTTCGTACAGTGCAATCGGTCGAGTTCTAATGGGTGTAACTCGACCGATCAAGTAACAGGCAAACCGATATTCAGATGATCGGTCGAGTTTGTCCTAAGGAAACTTGACCGACCATTTCAACTGGAAATGGCCTGCTACCCGATCGGTCGAGTTCTGTGGGTGCACAACTCGACCGATGCAATCTTCAGAAAATCGACCAAGGTTGATCGGTCGAGTTTCAGGCTAGGGAAACTCGACCGACCAAGTGTCTATAATTGATTTTCAAAGATGCATCTCAAGTGCTCTAATAATCGATCTAAGTGTTCCTGATATTTTTCTAAGCTTAATTACAAGTCATGCAATCATTACAAGTGATTTACAACATGATTCTAATGGATATACAACATATTACAAAAACGTGCACTTGTATGACTTTGACTTGTCTTTTCTCCAATTTGAGATGCGCAAGTTAGGGCATTTGGAGTGTGTCTATACCTAATATGAAATTACTCAAGTAGAGACATTAGACACCAATATGTGGAATGGTTAGTCATCATCAAAACACGGGTTTAGTCAATTTAGATGTGAGTCAACATTGACCTAATTGACCTTGAGTCAACAGAATGTCATTACCATCGACCCTCGTCGATGGTATCGAGATGGCATCAGGCGCAAAGACAAAAGAAAAGAAGAACTGCCGATATTACGCTAGGTCGATACCATCGACCCGCGTCGATGGTATCGACACTGTCAGATATGAGTTTGCTTTAGATTGATCTTAATCTGACGGCTGTGATTAATTGGTGACCTAACTTGGGAAATATACCTAATGACGGCGCCCAAGAGGGAATCATCACGTCATTAGCCGCTGCACACGTCCCGAGAAGGTGTGGAGAGAAGAACGGAGCCCAGAAGCATGCCCCAGCCGATCCGTACGCCGAAGAAGACGATTTCCACCACCGAAAGGCGAGAGAACACATATTCCACGCCAAGGATCACTTAGATCTTCTTTGTTCAGGGGTTTTACCACTCAATCACATTTTTCTCCATGTTTCCCTTTTTCTACTCCATGTTTTGCTCTGAGATGAACATGCGGGGCTAATCCCCTTTGTCTTTAGGACCGGGAGTAGCCCAGGAATTCGTTGTATGACAATTTTATCATAGTAATTCATATCTTATCTCTTAAATCCGTGGTATAATTTTGTTTTCTCAATTATATTGTTATGCTTGATCACCATAATAATAATCTAATGCCCTTACTTACTTTGAAAGAAGAATTAATGGTTGAAAAGAGACATAATTTAGATTAATTGACGAATCCCTTAAACAAGGTGGTGTAAGGTTAATGGTGGATACCGAGAGATCGTTTTTAATGCACCTAGTTTAGGGTATAGGTTACTACGACGGTGGAACCGAACTAGACGTAGGTAGTGAATTGTACCACGATAGTGGGCAATTTTGATTTCAGGCCACTACCCGGATAGAGAGATAAAATTGAGTGACTGCGTAGAATTTGATACAATGAAAACCCGCGGTGAAACCGCAATCCTAAAGATCTCATTTTAAATTGATTAAACCAAACATTTAATCGATTGCTTTGTTTTGTTTTATTTTTATTTTCTTTTAATTTTAACAACAACTCCCAACTATTTAATCGGTCTAGCTGATCGTGAGTAGTTAGTAGGAGTCTCCGACA
This sequence comes from Alisma plantago-aquatica, assembly GCA_963693085.1. Classification (NCBI taxonomy): domain Eukaryota; kingdom Viridiplantae; phylum Streptophyta; class Magnoliopsida; order Alismatales; family Alismataceae; genus Alisma; species Alisma plantago-aquatica. Next base: position 596,898,167 of record OY856415.1, read on the forward strand.
ATTTCACGTATCCCTAAGTTCGACTCGGGCCTACAAAGGCCTATATTACATTGACGCGTTCACTTGCGTTTCTACGCACGGTAAATTCGTGTCAAAAGGTGTGGGCTTACTTGTTGAATACTAAGGATTAGGTTTTTAGTGCTTCCAGAAGTTCTATGTCATGGTAGAACAGGAGACCAGTGAAAAGTTAAAGTGTCTTCATATGGATAATGGAAGAGAGTACACCTCCAAGGAGTTCCATGCGTACTACACACAACGTGGCATACGGTATGAGAGGACATATCCCAAAACACCACAACACAATGGTACATATGAAAGGATGAACCGTACTATTGTGGAGAACATCATATGAATGTTGAAGACTGCACAGTTGCCAAAAACATTCTAGGGTGAGTCAATGAGTACTTAGCCTGCTATTTGATAAATCGATCTCCAACAGTTTCTTTGGGGATTGATATACCTGAGAAGGTATGGACATGCAAGGATGCCTCTTATGCTCATCTGTGAGTATTTGGGTGCAAGGCTTATGCATATGTTCTAAAGGAAAAGAGACAAAAGCTGGATGATAAAGCGATGCCATGCATCTTTCTTGGCTATGGAGATCAGCAGTTTGGCTACAAGTTATGGGATCCAGTGAAAAAGACCATGACTAGACACAGAGATGTGACTTTATATGAGAGCCAGATAGTGACAGAGCCTGAGGTTGATGATGCAGAGGCTGCAGGATTAGGTGACAGTTCTTCAGACGATGAGTATGGGGATTCTTTGACTTCTTCACAAGTGCAATCTTCCGATAACGAAGAAGAGCAACATAATCACCCTGAGCAACAGAGTGATAGCACATAAAGTGGTCCAGTTTCAGATGCACAAATGAGTGATTCAACTTCACAGGTAGAGACTTCTGGGCAGGGGGAGCAGGATCAGGACCAAGCAAAGTCCTCAGAGCAGCAGTTGAGGAGGTCTGACAGAGTTTGTCATCCTTCATCTAGATACCCGTCATCTCAGTATATTCTCCTTACTGATCAGGTGGAGCCAGAGACTTATCATGAGGTATAAACTCATTGAGATAAAACATAATGGAATCCGATGCAAGAGAAGATGTCTTCTTTGCAGAATAATGATACCTATGATCTTGTGGCGCTTCCCAAGGGCCGAAAAGAACTTAAGTACAAGTGGGTCTACAAAATGAAGAGAGATGACAACAACAATGATAAAGCTTTCAATGAGAAGCTACATGGAGATGGGCAACATCATTAGAGGATTTCCAAGCCTTGGTACAAAAGGTCAGAAATAAGGTTTTCATCTAGGATGGCTTGTCATACCAGTCAGGGGGAGCCAAAAAAGTTCTAAGTGTGGGCATTGAGAGAGAAGTGGCACTACCATGATACTTTTTCTCAATTGCTTGGGAACATAGTGAAGTCAAGATTTGACTTCAAGAAGATGGATGAAAATGACAGGATGATGACATGTTCGAGGAAAGTGGATCCATCACAGATGGTGATGAGGTCCATAAGCTACTCCAGATGATTGCTGAAGATCACGTCTCCCTCATAGGCTAGAGGGGGATATTGTTGGGATTAGGAATATAATCTAGCCCATGTCCTAGTGGGATTTGGACTTGGGAGAGGGTTGGTTTGTGCTACCAATCCTAATAAGAGTCAAATCCAAGAAGGAAATAGGATGGTTCCCTATGTGTATCATGGAGTTGGACTAGGAGTGGGTCTAGGATTTGGATAAAGGATTCCTGGTTGCAACCACATGCATAGAGTCCTATAAATAGAGGCCCTGGGGGAGGCCATTGAGATCATCCCACCATCCGCCGGTTGAGGTGTGATCCCTCCAGTTACTTGTTGGTGCCTTCTGTGGTAGAGGGTGCTATAGAACAAGAACAACTGGAGGAGCTCTCTTTGTTTAATAAGAGAGGGTCAATGACTTTTCCTTGAAGCAAAGTAGCGGCTGACAGTTGGTGACACATTGGGTGCACTGATAGAGCAACTCTCTTGGTTGATAAGAGAGGGCCATCGCCTTTTCTTGAAGCAAAGTAGCGGTTGGCGGTTACAGACACAATGTTTCCATAGTGGCAACGATCTGACCCAATAAGTAGTCATAGCGGCATCAAGTAGTCCCAGCAACAACAACGGCCTCGTGAGGAGATCAAGTAAAGAGGGAGGTTTTGTACACACTGGGTGTGATTCTCTTCTTCCTCATCTTTGTTCTTGTGTGGGGAGGGCTGCCTGAATTTAGGGGGTAATTAAATCTAGGTAGTGTGAGTTGTAATCTTAATTACATAGTGCTTGTTGGCCGATATTGCCCCATGGTTTTTCTCTCCTTGTCTTGGGGAGAGTTTTCCATGTTAAATCTATTTTTTTCTTCTTTAGGTTTATACGCTTGTCAGTAACGCTTCTGCAACAACTTTTCATCACGTCCGGGACTGTATCGGTACAACATCCCCAACATGAAGTTGTCAATTTCAACTATGGGACAAAAAAGCAACTTTACATCAATACTTTTTTTCCTGTTATTAAGTGTTAGGATATTTGGATGGCCGTTTATTTATGGATAAGTATGAGGTCAAAGGTTCTTTAGATATGTTGCTTGTTTATTTATCATATTAACACAAGAACATTCATATAGTGATTAAGGGAGAATATATATATATATATATATATATATATATATATATATATATATATATATATATATATATATATATATATATATATATATATATATATATATATATATATATATAGTCAGGCTAGAATACACTCGAGTGTATGGATCACACACTACACTAAAGTGGTGTTTGCATATCAAGATTATTTTTTCGCAAAATGTTAACCATTGATCTTCATTGTCATACTATAATTAGACAACATACAAATTTTAAGTTCATTTGGATGCATGTAAGTCACTCATCCAAGGGCAAAAATATCGATGCAAAAAACTAATTTGAAATGTATAATTTTTGTGGTCTTCATAACATGAGCTATATATATCCAAATGACCTCAAATTTTATATATGAGTTGTCATGAGATGTTTAAGAAGATCAACAGATTAGATTTAAAAGAAAATATTGCATCATGAAAAACTACTTGAGTGTATTTTGCTTCGGATACACTCGAGTGTATTCTAGCCTGAATCTCTCTCTATACACACACACACACATATATATATATATATATATAAATATATATAAGATAAAAATATATTTGATTAATATTCTTTTGTTAAGTTCTATTATTATAGGTACTCTTACACATTCATCCCATCCAAATCTATGAGAAACATAAACCTTACATGATTAGGTTTCAACTGGTTCATCTTCTTGATTTTTCATACAATTAAGCTAATGAATTTGCTTATTGAGTTTCATTTAGTAAGAGCATTCTTAGCCGCCACCCAGGTGGTATCTTGATGGAGAAGGGTCAGAGTCCTCAAACTAGAGATCCGAGTTCAAATCCTCGGTTGTGCAACCTGAGCAGTCCTTATTCAACACACATGGTGGCCACTGCATGAGTCACCCCCCATGTGTAGGTAGTTGTGGGGGAGTCGAGGGTTTACACTACCAGGGTGGGGTCAACGATTTGCCTCCTCCTTGAGGAGGTTCTAGCTTCTAAAAAAATGAACATTCTCAACCATTTATTTGACCCAATCTGAGAAGGGAAAAGACCATCTTTGCAATGGAATTAAAGTTCCTATTTTAATTCCGTATATAAAAGTTTACATAAACTTCAACCAAAATTTTAATATTTATGGTCCTAACAATTTTGGTGCTAAAATAAGTGAATTCAGTCATGAAAATTTACCAATATGTTCTAAATGCTAAGATCTACTCAAATATGCAATAATATCTCATATCAATGTGTGTGTGGTGGGGGTTCTCCCAATTTGTAAGTGAAGGAAGCTAAACAATTTTAATAGAATTGCAATGGTAAAATAAGGAACTAAGTTATGAAAATTTGAAAATACAATGTTTGGACATAAACACACTAGACTATATAATAAATTTATATGTTTAGAGGTCAAGGTGGGATCCATGTCTTAATGAGTGACTGCACAAATGACAGAGATATTAACTTTGTTAGATAGTTACAAACTTAAATTTACAACTTAGAATTTAAAATTTATAGTTACAAGTTACGAGATTACGAATTACAACATGTTTTATCAGTCTAGCATTGACATTTAACTAGGTTATATGGGGCATTTATACATAGATCCAAGAAAAAGAACTTCATTTTTTGGAGTTTTTCTCTAGATCTCTATAGAAGAGTGTAGAGCATACCTTAGAATTAAGAAAAATAGCCTCTACAAGCACAATATTAAAAAAAAAGACAAAAACCTAAGATGTAGTAGCAATCCTAGGAACAAATTTCTTAAAATAAAGTTTTATTTCTCAAAATATTGCGTTATTACGACCCAAACTTGGCTTTTTTCAATAAAATTTGTCTGTTTGGAAATTTTTTCGACCTATGGGTGAATTTTTACAAAATTACATCTCGCTCCCTACATTTTTTTGTTTTGATGTCCGATTGTATGTTTCAATGTGAGATAGGCAAAATTTTTTTTGGGTATTTTCATCAAAATTTTGTTCTGTGCATCTTTGGAAAACTTGGTGAAATGCAAGTTATTGGAAAACTTAGAGAGAACTACAAAGATAACGCTGTGGAGATCATATACTATGTTATTTCTATCACGAATTCATAGTTTTAAGAAGTGGCCTAGGTAAATGCTTATTGACTGCTTATGTTCCCAAGGCCCCTGGGCTCCTAATTTACACTACTACATAACACGCCTTTGGTGTCGGTTGTTTAACCCCTTTTAGCGATGGTTTTCAAGCGACACCTATGTGGGCGCCGCTATAGGTCAAACTCTTCAACGTCAGTTTTATAACCGACGCCTATATGATTAATAGGCATCTGTTATATATAGTCGGCCGACGTCTATAGGGTTCGCGCCACAAAAAGGGCACCACCTAGGACACTTTTTGCGTCGGTTAACAACTGAACAACTGACGCCATACTCCCAGACGACACGGCCGTGCTTCACTTCATGGCCGTGTTTATTACTATAGGCGTCAGTTTTATACGAATAAGCGACACCATTTCCACCACGACCGTGGTTTCCTGCACGATCATATTGTTTGTCACATTAGGCGGCGGTTTTATCCAATAACCGACGCTGTAGGCCTTTGATGACGGTGTTCTATAAATAACCGACGCCTATATTTTAATTTTTTTTATCAGTTTGTAGGCCTGCTGTGGCTGGTCAGCAGGATGAGAACCTGCAGTTCAGTTTTCTGAACTGCAGGTTTACGACATCCATTGATATCAACCTACAAACATGCCACAAACCTGCAAAATCAACAAATATTTTTTCACACAAGTAGATACATTCAGACATCAATTCAATTCTCACATTCACACATGTAGAAACATTCAAATACATGTAGAAACATTCAGACATGTATAAACATTCAGAAATATTCATTTACAAAATATCATTCAGCATCGCTATCAGCATCCCAATTATATCTTACAATCTCCACTGCTTGTATGGCTTTTGCCCATTCTTCTCTTACTTCATTTAATGCTTCCATCGTATATGGAGCATGTACATTTTTTAAGCGTTTACCTATAGTGTGGTCAGTTTTAAACACCTGCAAAGAGAATGATGTATATATATAAGTAATAATATAAAAATAAGATTGATATATTTCATACTAACTAATGAGACTATATATAATACCTCATGTATGGTATTAATATCCAATGCGACATGTCGGATAATCATCTTCATAAATTGCATCACATAGTATGCGCATGCCCATCCGTTGTCTTGTGTAGCACACTATAAATTGAAACATACAAAATATTAAAAAATACAACTAAGCACAGTTCACATAAATAATATATACATTGGAGTCGGGAACTTACTTTTATGTTCTCCCAAATTATTGGCTGGTTCTTTCTCCTTGGGACATTTCCTCCAGCATTTTTGAATGCATCTAAACCCCTACATGTTAATGTAACACATTAAATTGCATAATTAAATAGTAATGTAATAACATATGTTAACAGATATAAAAATGAAATATTTCTCACCAGAATAATGACATTCTCATTACGTGTCCAATTTTAGTGTTCAATGTACTTCCCACAGGATCTAGATAATAAACAGTGAACGTCCCGGGGACAATAACTAGTAACTCCCAATGTCTACCGCTAGAGGTAAAAAAGTTAAAAATTAATAACTCAAAATGCACAATAAAAATGGAATTTTCTTAAGTCCAAATTATAAATAAAGTAAACTTACTTGACATTGAATGGAGATATTATTATCGTCTTCTTTTGCTGACCAAAAATTGTAAAAGCATCTATACAGTATTGTTGAACACTATCAGGGTCTTTAGCTACCATACTAATCAATGATGGAATAAAAAATCCCACATGATAAAATGCAAATTGTTTGCATTGATCTTCGACTAGGTAGCTGCAAAACATATATTACGTATGCATTAATATATAAGAAACCAGATCACCAGATCTTACACAAGGTATATGGATGTATAAACAAGATCTCACCTTATCCATGTCTCTATCATTGATGTATTCAACCAATCATACATAAACAGCTCAATAATATCTTGTATAAATAAAGAGCTATCGTATGATTGACATGCATAATCTTCTTCTAAAGAAACAATTATAGGGCAATGTATATTATGTGCCCGTAGCCAACATGCCATTCCCCTACAAGCAGGACCTAACGGGTATTTTAGGTCAGTTGGAACCCCAACTTGGTAATGCAGGAAGTGGAGGTGGAGGCCTAGGTGCTCCAGGTGTCTTCTTTTTAACCTGTATATATAATTTCAGATCAGTTGACCTCATATATACACATTAACAATCTAAAGTAATGTAATTTTATCTTACAATTTCAGCAGTGTAGACGACATTTGCTTTGGGCCACAATATCACCCCGCCTTCTGCATCAGCAAGTGTATCAATATCCGGGTGGGGATATGGCAATGTAGCTTCCCTCCAATCGGGTAACACACATATCAGGCTCACACGAACGTAGCCCTGTGGCATTGGAGTCCTATGAAACATTGCCCTAGGAAGGGACGGGTAAGCCTGCGCCTCTGCAACAACATAGTCTTGCATTCTTAAGCGGCATGGCTTCAATGCCTACAAATTTATGTAAAGAATATTATACATATATACATATCATCTTGAAAACATATCATCTTGAAAAGACTAGCTACAATGTCATAAACAATACTTACAACAGACGTGTTAGGCGGTGGGTCTACAGGATTACTTGTAGTCTGTACATCAGGAGAAGAGTGGGTCACCATAGGCTGATTGGAAGCCTGAGATGCCTGCCACCGCAACAATTCTTCATTGACCTTCTCAGCAACTATATCATTGACCTTCTTGGAAACTATATCCTCGACTCTCTTATTCTCCTATACATGGATAAAAGAAAAATTAGCTTCTTATTATTGAATTCCCTTTTGCAGTAATATTCTAAAAAAAGAGTAGGTTACCTCTTCTTGTGAAAGTCCCGCTCTGGGTTTGCGCTGGGATGGCCCAAAGAATGCTTTGATGCCCACATCAGCGCCTGCACCCCTAACACATCCAGGATGCTCTGGGTTACCCAGAGCAACTGTCAATTAATCCCTTGTGCCCGGAGGGATGAACGTGCCTTGTTTCCTCTGCTCGTGCATCTCCCGCTAATCACCATCAACAGAAATTGGTAAGTTAACACCACAAATAATCAATATTCAAACGATTGCTCTAAGAGTTGTATTTTACCATTTTCGCAGCCGCCTTAGCAGTTACATGCTTCTTTATTTCACCCTTCTTGTTTTGCCTCCCAGCTATCCAGATATCATGGCGAGGCATGGGTGTGGCAGATTCCTGAGTAGCAGCAGACTCCTGAGTAGCAGAAGACTCTGCCTGTAGTCTTTGGCAAACACTTGCATAGCCCTTTGGACCCATAGTGTGGTCATGCACATTTAGTGCACGCCTTGCTTTTTGCGCCTCACTGAGGGCCTAGTTAGTATGCACATTAATGATTTGGTTAGTAGCACTAAATGTTAATCTTGAATAGGTGAATACAACGTATATTAATTAAATTGGGAGTGACGCCTAATACCTTGAATTCTTCAGATTTTCTTGAAGCAACAAAATTGTCCCAATCTTCTTTGTCCAAGAAGTTCCACTGTTCAAAGGCTGACTTCTTATTCTTATCACCATCTTTTATGTATTCTCTGTTGAGATTTGTCCTATAGTTCCTAAGCATATTTCCAGCACGTTGCATCATGCTTTTACGATGCAACTTCTCATCCAATGCAAACAGATTCTGTAAAATAGAATTGTTATTAACTAGTATCCAAAAATAGAATTGCAAATAATAGAATTTGTAATCTACAAAATAGAATTGCAAATAATAATAACTCATGCATAAATACTTCCATATCAAGTCTTTCTTCGCCTGAGGAACTTTATGCCAATTATCATACTTAACACCACAATGGCTTCGAGTGACAACCCCAAGATAGTTTACAAAATTATTGCGGTTCACTCCAATTGCATTTCCTCCATTATCAAACTCCACAACCAATTTGGATCCACTGCCACTTAGCGCTATTAACTTGTTCAATAGAGTGATGCCCCTTTTCTTGTTAACTTTTTGGTGATGCACATCAACTTCCTGCAGTACTTCAGTGGGTACATGTGCATCATCAACCTAAAATTTGACAAAAATAAACACACTGAATTAGCCCAATATAAAAATATGGGATATATGACATAACTAGAAGATAATGAATTTTATAGAAATACATGATATGTTTTTAGAACTTACATTGGTATCCTCGCCATGCTCATCATGGACAACATGCTCATCATGGACTTCATGCTCATCATGGACATCATGCTCATCATGGTTAGCCATCTAAAAATGTCATTAAAAAGGCAAACATTTAGCATTTGTATTAACTAGAAAAAGGCAAACATTTAACATTTGTATTAACTAGAAAAAGGCAAACATTTAGCATTTGTATTAACTAGAAAAAGGAAAACATTTAGTATTTGTATTAACTAGAAGATAATGAAAAATCAAATCTGAAAATGATATTGATATTAAAAAAGCAAACATTTAGCTTCAATAAAAAAATATAAACATACATGCCTCTAAAATTGTGATCTTTTATCAATTAACAATCCTTCATTGTGATCTCCGCGCACATATAAGTCATCATTAGCTTCAATATTTTGTAGAGTTGGCAACCCAACTGAGAATGGACTGGAGTCATCATACTTATCATAGTACTCTTCTTCATCTATATGATCTTCAATGAACTGTCTTTTACCATGAAGAACAACTGACCATTTATCATTTGCAGGATCATCGATATAGAATATTTGTTTCGCTTGTGATGCCAATATGAATGGTTCACCCTTCTCGCCAATCTTTTCAAAGTTCACCAAAGTGAAACCCAATTCATCCACTATAACTCCTTTGGTGTTATCTACAATGAAGCTGAACTCCATACAAATAGTATATAATTTAGTGATTGTTCATTCTAATTTATACCAATGTACAAGTAATATAAAGAACAATGATTGTTCACTTTCTAGGCCAACAAACACATGTGATGTCATTCTTATATATAATAAATATGTACCACCTATCCCATCCTTGAACACCTAATCTCACTAGTAAGTGTATAATGTGTATTGGGTTTTCAAAATTTTTTTGGCAGCATTTCCCCACTGTTCTCTAAGTACATATGTACTTAGAGAACAAACGAGGAAATGCTACTGAAATTTTCTCGAAAACCCAATACACATTATACACTTACATCCTAAGTGAGATTAGGTGTTCAAGAACAGTCCCAAACCGGGGACTATCCAAGATTTAATCCTAATGAGTAAATCTTGGACGAGTTTCTAGGCCAACAAACACAATAATATATATGTACATGTTAGGATTTCATCACAATTGATGTTAGGGTTTCATCAATGTTAGGGTTTAATCAAATCAAATTAGGATGCTAGAATTGACAAGTTTAAATCTTATTTCAACATGCATCAAAATTTACTGAATTAGGTCAAGCATTAGGATTAGAAGCACAAATATATGCAAGAAAAAGATTTGTTCATATCCTAGAATTTACATAAAGCATTACATATAGATTTGTTCATATCCTTACCAATAGCAAACACGGCCGTGGCTGTGTTGGCCTACCACGACCGTGCTGGACAGCATGGCCATGCTGCCCAACATAACTGTGGTAGGCCAACACAGCCACGGCCGTGTTTGCTGTAGGTAAAGAGCTAGGGAGAAGGAAGAACAGAGGCTCCGACTACTACCTGGAGGCTACGACGGGCAGCAGGCAAGAAGGCGACACGACAGGGAGGACGGCGGCGAGAACAGAGCAGGCAGCGGTGACAGCAAGGAGGACAGCGGTGACAGCAAGGAGGACGGCGGGCGGCGGAAAGGAAGAAGACGGCGGTCGAGGGCAAAGAGGACAGCGGAGGCGACGCAGAGCAGCAAGCATTGGCGTCTGGCATCGACGACGAGCAAACAGTGGCGTCCGGCGTTGGCGGCGAGCGACAGCAGTAGGTGGCGAGTAGCACCGGGCGGGCGGGTGGTGACACAGCAAGAGCAGAGGGGCGGAATAGTTGCTTCGCGATGAAACAGAAGAAAGGGGAACAGTGGCCATTCGAGGGTTTATTAAGTGGGTATTCGGCGTCGGTTATAACATAAAACTGACACCAAAATTTCTTCAGCGTCGGTTCTACTTAAACAACCGACGTCCAATTAGACAAATTTTGCCCTAAATAATTTAGCGGGAACCATTATCGGCGTCGGTTATCAAAGGATAACCGACACCTAAGCTGGAACTTTTTGTGCAAATTTTCATCTTCTATAGGCGTCAGTTTGATGCTAAAAAACCGATGCTGTATGTGACACTTTGGGGCCAAATTTTTTTGCTCGAAAATTGGATTTCACGGGTGATTTTAGGCATCGGTTTTGTGTTACCCAGCCGACGCTGAATACAAAGCGGTACCCGTGTCTTGACTATAGACGTCAGATGACCTACATCACCGACGTTGAATGTTATAGGCGTCAGATTTTCTAAATAACCGACGCCCAGAAAAGTGACATTGAATGTTGTTTCTGTACTAGTGTTATGCCTCTGGCACCTGACTAGGTGGTTGTAATTCACTGCTCACTTTTTCCCACCGCACTCGCTAAATTGATAGCCTTACAAACCTAAACTCTTAGCTTTAGAAACTTAATTGACCACTTTCTAAAAAGTTTATGATCATGGATTCAATTGTTTATATTAATAAATATATAGAACTTTGTGCGTATGCTATATCTGTATATGTAAAATACATTGAATAAAGCATTATACTTTATGTACTTAATGTAAAATAACTTTAAATATGTATGATTTCAACCATCACAAATGTTTCCTAAACATATATAATGTGTAATAATTTATTGTTATAGATCTATAAGTAATTATATATATGTAATTACATTCATTATGTACTTATATGCTAAAAATGTAACTATATGGATAAAAAGAGCAACCAATACATTTTAATCATTTAACATGTTCAAACAATTATGTCCTTATGCTACATCATTATATGCACACTACATACTTTAAAAAATAATATCAAAGATAATGTGATGATCCTAGTAGACAAAACCCTACTATTATAAATGGGAGATGGGGCACTTACAATTTGGACTCAAACCCCCATGGGACAAATACACTTAGACCCATTTATTATAAAATAAATCCCTAATAACTCTAATACGCTCCCTCAAGTTAGAGCATGGGTGAAACACATGTACATCTTGTCAGTATAGAAAAAGATAACATACATAAATTTGATCTTTTGGTAAATTTTGATATAATAAGAGCTCGTTTGGTTTGGTGTAGTCGGTAATAGTTGTGTGAGTATGTAATATAAAAATATACAACAAACTTGTACTTTTTCATCATACTACACCCTACCAAACAAGCCCTAATTGAAGTACTCAAGCACTTCCCTTGAAGAAGATAGCATGTAGCAAAATATGAATTCTTCCCTTACAGAAGAATATTAATGCATAAGCAGTAATGGCAGAGTAGACTCTCCCTGAATTGATGATCACCATACTAGTTGGAGAAATGATGAAGAAAAAACATAAACTTTAGCAAGAATCCAAAGTAGTAAATGGTAGAACATATATGTATAAGTAATTGAGATGCCATATTTGTCAAGTAGTTCAACACAAGAAGCACCAACACCAGAATCACGGTAGTTGTGATAAGAGCATTGATATTTTAATATTGAATTATTGCAGGTGGTCAACATGTTTGAGACATACTACTATGGGAAAGTTGTGCTATAGTAGGTGGGAACAAATCACATATGAGTATGTAGGATTTGAATGTATACGATTAATGCTCTATTCTCTCTACATATTCCATTCACACAAACTACTAAGAACAAGAGAGTGGTTGTGGGCGGACATTGGTAAGCGAGACTCGACATATCAGACATATACTATTAGGGGATCTGGGGGCATAGCCCCTAGTTAGGGGCTCATGTTGTTCCTTAATGGGAACACGTCTAGTAGAGGCCTCCCTCATGGGGATGGGGAGCTCCTCCCCTAAGAAAAAGATTGATAATGATTTTTGGTGGGAATTCTGACCCCTTGTTGTTTTGTTTACTAATGCACTTAAAAACTCAATAGATTAGTAAAATAGGGACAAATATAGTCACTTGAATGCCGTTGCTTTGTGGATATGCATCTCCATTGCATGATTAAGTTGAGGTCATGTAGATGTGTAATGAAGACCTATGACTACAGAAGATGTCAACCATTACCCAATCAAGAACGAGGGAACCATAGGAAGTAGGATGGAGGAAGGCCAGTCAGTGCATGAGGGTTGGGTGGCACTTTCTATAGATTATCCATCACCTAGATGTGGGTGGGTCAAAATACCCTCATACATGACACCCATTTTGTAGAATTAGAAAGGAAAAGGGTGAGCTTGTGTGCGTTGCTATCTGTAGGGCTATGGAGGAAGAGGTCGACAATCATGTATTGGCTCAGGATGTATCAGGTGATAGATGGGCCTGTGAGAAGTGTGCGTTGGTGATTTGGAGAATGTGGTTTCCTTACTTTTGCAAGGGAGGTTTGGAGGTTGGTCGGCCAAACAAATTTTTAGGCTTGGAAGTAGGTTAGAGGGGATGACAGTAGCGACAAGAGGCATGCAAGTGATGCATGAAGGAAGAAGGGGTGGTCTCCCCTTGGATATGACTCTCTCTTTTTCTCTCCCTCTTACTTCATAGTGACAATTTTGGATTCCTTCTTTGATACCATGTGGAAGTAAGATGGAGGCAACTGTTGGATAAATTGGACATTAGCATACCATTTGTTTTGATGAAGACAAACATTTCATTCTTGTGGATCTAACGTGCTACTTGAGTATTTTAGGGTTCAAGGAAAATAAGGAGATCATACTAAGTGGGTAATTGAAGATCAATACACTTAAATGTTTAATATTTTCATGATTGTACTCAATGTAAAAACTTGTACAATTATATAATGTACAAGTACTTAGATATCATGTAAATCAAGCATTAGATCTTCCATATCTACCCAAAACCCTATGTCACACTCACATGAATACTTTAGGGTTGATAGGTCTCATATGAGTCATCAATAAGACCTCACACACATTGCAAAACTTTGCAAATCTTTAGTTCTGAGCCAAAATTTGGTCGACAATATTGTGGACTGAAATATAGCCGTTGTAATAGGTTTAGTTGTCACAACCAGTCAGTCATCTGGTCGACAATATTGTGGACCGAAATTTTATCCAGTTGACAATATTTTTGACCGAGAAAAGTTCTGGAAACTTTGCATTTAACGCGAATTTAGCCATTGCAAGCCAACTACTTTATACCTAATGGCTAGTTAATCACTAAGAACACTCTAGACACTCCCCAAAACGTTCCTAAACACTTGTAAACTATTCCTATAAATATGAGAGGCCTTAGGATACTCAAATCATCACTTGCATACACAATACACAAGTTACACTTGAGCATCCATTCTTGAGAACAACAAAGCTGAGATTTACTTGTTATCTTCTTCCTTGTGCTCTAGAGTTGTGTCCTATTACTACAATCTCCTAGCTACCAATATATCCACGTCCATCTTAAGTGGATAGGAGATCTAAATGCTTGATATATGATCAAAGTGATGTACTTCATTGGTTAAGTATCTTCTTTCGTCCAATCTTGTTCTCTTTTATTGTATATTGTTCTCCTTTACTACTCCTAGGTTGGAGGCTATTGAAAGGAGGTGTTCTTGAGATTACTTCAAGGAAGGCTTCTTCAAGGGAGGTTGGAGCTACTTGCAAAGGAAGGCTATCTTAAGGTGGTGGAGCTACTTCAGGTGGTGAAGGCTGCTCCGGACTTGAAGTTACTTCAAGAAGGCTGCTTCAAGGAGGTTGAGGCTACTTCTAGGTGAAGGCTACTTCAAGGGTGTATAAAGAAGATGATTGTATTTTATGTAACATCCTTACGAGGTAATAAAATTAATCACTTTCAAAATCCCAGTTGGAAACAATCGGGTAGTGGACTGACTACCTTAGATTTCTAAGGTAGGAACCACTCTACATCCTTGTATCTTCCTTGTTTCCTCCTACTTCTTGTTCAAGTGTTTAATTGTTCAATTAACTTTAAAAACTCCAAAAATCTCTATTCACCCCACCTCTAGATCTTTGAATTGGTATCACAATAGGTCTTCAAGGAGCTTTAATAGGTCTTGAAGAGATGGGGGATGGTGTTTCCAGCAACCTCAACATGAGCTGGCCATCATCAAGTGATCAAGATTGTAGGTGGTGCTTTTAATGCAAAGTAAAAGGCCACTCGACATTCAACTGTTCAAAGAGGAAGAAAGGAGAAAAGTTCCACAAAGATAAAAGGGAAAACAAAGAATAAAAGGTAAGTTGTTTCATTGCAACAATCGATGAAGAAGAAAATGAGGTAAGCCTACTTGATTTATCTAAAGAAGAGTTAGTTTCAAGAATTGAAGAATTACACGATAAATATATTGATTGTAAAAAGAAACTAAAAAGAGTTACAAAAACTAATGAAGAATTATATGCTCAATTAAATGATCTTGCTTCTGAAAAGGAAAGTATTATTTCTGAAAATTATACCTTGAAATCATCTTTTATTGATTGCAATATGAAGTTTCTTACTCTAGAAACAAACTACAATTTTCTTTCTCAAGAAAAGGTTGAACTACTTGCAAAATTGAATGATCTTCAAATTCAACCTATCTTGTGTACTCATTTAGATTATGATGCTATTGTCAAAGAAAGAGATAGTTTGTTATCTAATCTAGATCAAGCAAAGTTAGACATTAAAAGGAGAATGGATGAAATTGCTAAGTTATAAAAGGATATTAGACTAGGTTATGTGCCCAAAGATAAATCCTATCAAAAACCTAGAACAAAAAGGACACAAGTACCCAAGACTAAAGTCATGTATGTGCCTAAAGACAATCTAGCTAAGAAGAGAAATGAAATTGATTCTATATGCTGCCATTACTATTTACGACTTGGACATTATTCATTCTCTTACTCGTACAAGAAAAAAGGATGTTGATCTAGTTTTGGTTCCAAAACCCCATCCTTAGAAATAGTGAACATGATTAGTTGAGATTTGACCTAAAACTTCACTTTAATACTCATAATGTCTTATCTCAACTCAACTCATCACTATCTTGGATAATTAAGTAATCTAAACCCTAATTGAACTAGTAAATTGCTGAAAACAAAATAGAAACCTTCTCGGTCGACAAGAAATTCGACCGAGACACTCTTCAGTCGAGAAAATTGTCGAACCAAAGAAGTTTCTGTCTCAAACCTGCATTTTCTGGAAAAACAATAATCTTATCCGTCGAGAAAGTTGTCGACCGAGAAGACGTTGGTCGAGAAAATAGTTGGCCGAATAAGTTACTGTCTTAATCCTACAAAAACTTGAAAAACATATGACTGACAAATACTTTGACCGAACCTCACTCGGTCGAGAACTTTGTCGACTGAGGAAAACTCTGTCAGAATTGTTTTATAAGAACAAGATACTTCAATTGCAATTAACTTAAGTAACTCAAATATGTAATGCACTTTACATATTACATTGCTTTAAATATTTTAATGATCCTAATCAAAGGGAAAAATATATGGGCATCAAAACTTTATACTTTGCATGATTAAATTGTCTCAAACAAGCATACAAGAGGAAAATATTGGTTTTATTCAAGAAAAGTACTAATGGCAAAGGAGATTTTGTTCAACATTAACATAATAGGAAAATATTGGTTTTATTCAAGAAAAGTACTAATGGCAAAGGAGATTTTGTTCAACATTAACATAATCAAAATTGAAAATAAAAGAAGTGATCATACAAGGAACTTGGTTAAAATATAATCATCACCATTTTGTGAGAAAATTTAAGGTTTGAGCATTCTAAGAAATTATGACAAGATAATCCTGCTCACATAAATTAAACTCTAAAAGGCAAACTTAATCTTAAGGTTTTATCTTAGAATTATTCAACATTCACAAGTTCCTATATGAGCAAAATGAAGAACTAATAATGATCATACACAACAAAATAAAATCATATTCTAGAAGAAGTGGTTCATTGGATAACTTATGAAAATGCATATATTGGATAGCTACAAAATGCCTCTCGGTCAAAAAAGAGTTCGACCGAGGGGCGCGCAGGTCGAAATCATGGCCGACCTAAAATTATCTTGACAACATGCTTACTTGTGAAATCAAATCATTCACTAAAACTTAGTATGTTTGAACATCATTCATTGTTTCAAAGCTAGTTATGACCTTAGTATACTTAAAGTAATCTTGGTTATAGGGGAGCTTACAATGTTCTTGAATACAATGCTCTTAATTGAATTCTCTACACTAATTAGGGCATAAAATCCCTTATATTTGGTTAGAGATACATTCCTTTGATTCCACTATGAGCTTAAAAGAATCTCATATCATTTTAGGGCTTAACATCCCTTGTAAATGGTTGATAAATATATTCATTGATCCTACTATGAGCCTAAAGGAATGTCATATCATTTCAGGGATTAACATCCCTTGTAAATGGTAGAGAAACTATTAAAATATATTCATGAGTCTAAAGAATTCTCATGTCATTTTAGGGCTTAACATCCCTTGCAAATGATTGAGAAATAAATCTTGATTTTTGAATTATGGCTAAATTTGACATTCTTGTTATAGTTTTCAATTAAGGGGGAGTATCTCATTTAAGGGGATCACATTTATTTTATGGCTATCTTTTTGAAATGACAAAGGGGGAGAAATAATATAAATCAAATGTATGAGTTTCATATTCTCTTGGCTTCACATAAATTGTTGCTATATTCCTTAAAGAGTTGGATTCTATGTTCCATACCTCTTTAGGATTAGCAAACACTTCAAGAAAACAAGAGAATGTCTTCATCTAAGGTAAATCTTAGGCAACTCATATTATTTGATTATTTTGATTATATTTTTAGGAATGTTTGTCATCTTCAAAAGGGGGAGATTGTTGGTTAAATTGGACATTAGCGTACCCTTTGTTTTGATGATGAAAAACATTTCATTCTTGTGGATCTAACATGCTACTTGAGGATTTCAGGGTTCAAAGAAAATAAGGAGATCATACTAATAGGATAATTGAAGATCAATACAAATTGATGATCAATACACTTAAATGTTTAATATTTTCATGATTGTACTCAATGTAAAAACTTGTACAATTATATAATGTACAAGTACATAGATATCATGTAAATCAAGTGTTAGATCTTCCATATCTACCCAAAACCCTATGTCACACTCACATGAATACTTTAGGGTTGATATGTCTCATATGAGTCATCAATAGGACCTCACACACATTGCAAAACTTTGCAAATCTTTAGTTCTGAGCCAAAATTTGGTCGACAATATTATGGACTGAAATATAGCCATTGTAACATGTTTAGTTGTCAGAACCAGTCAGTCATCCGGTTGACAATATTGTGGACCGAAATTTTATCCGGTCGACAATATTGTCGACTGAGAAAAGTTATGGAAACTTTGCATTTAACGTGAATTTAGCCGTTACAAGCCAACTACTTTAAACCTAACGGCTAGTTAAGCACTAAGAACACTTTGGACACTCCCTAAAATGTCCCTAAACACTTGTAAATTATCCCTATAAACAAGAGAGGCCTTAGGACACCCAAATCATCACTTGCATACACAATACACAAGTTACACTTGAGCATCCATTCTTGAGAGCAACAAAGATGAGATTTACTTATTATCTTCTTCCTTGTGTTCTAGAGTTGTGTCCTATTGGTACAATCTCCTGGCCACCACATATAGCCACGTCCATCTAAACGCTTGATATAGGATCAAAGCGATGTACTTCATTGGTTAAGTATCTTCTTTCTTCCAATCTTGTTCTCTTTTATTGTATATTGTTCTCCTTGAATACTCCTATGTTGGAGGCTATTGAAAGGAGGTGTGCTTGAGATTACTTCAAGGAAGGCTGCTTCAAGGGAGGTTGGAGCTACTTCTAAAGGAAGTCTATCTCAAGGTGGTGGAGCTACTTCAGGTGGTGAAGGCTTCTCCGTGGACTTGGAGTTACTTCAAGAAGGCCGCTTCAAGGAGGTTGAGGCTACTTCTAGGCGAAGGCTACTTCAAGGGTGTAGAAGTAAGGTGATTGCATTTTATGTAACATCCTTGCGAGGTAATAAAATTAATCACTTTCAAAATCCTGTTTGGAAACAATCGGGTAGTGGACTGACTACCTTAGATTTCTAAGGTAGGAACCACTCTACATCCTTATGTCTTCCTTGTTTCCTCCTACTTCTTGTTCAAGTGTTTAATTGTTTAATTAACTTAAAAAAATCCAAAAAGCTCTATTCACCCCCCTCTAGATATTTCAGCAATTTCCTATTAGAGAAAACCATACTCTTGTATATAAGAGATAGGCATACTTACAACTTGGATTCAAAACCTGATTGGACAAATACACTTCGCCAAATCTACATAATAAACTAAATCAATAATAATTGTAACACATATAATACACATTTTATTATGTGACTTTATTGTAAATGATTTGTTTGAATATCCACGAATTCATTATCATATCAAAAATGTAATCTTATCTAATATGCAACAATTTACTGTTGGAGATCTATATGTAAACATATGTATGTACATGCATACATTATGCACTTCTTTGTTAAGAATGTAATTATATGGTTGGGTAGTGTAATTAGTAGTCTAGTACATTGTTGTTTATTGGTAGTCTAGTACATTGTTATTTACTAGTAGTCTAGTACATTGTTGTTTACTAGTAGTCTAGTACATTATTAATTATTATCATTTAGCACGCCTTAACATTTTATATATATATATATATATATAGTTTCTTTAAGCTATATATTTATAATGTATGATACATACAATTACACATTATATTGGTTTAGATATACTTAGTGCAAAAGACACCTTTTCACAAGTGTGACACAACATCATATATGATATGTATTCTTATCTAATTTGTAACAATTCATTATTTTAGATATATAAATAAACACACACACACAAATATATATATATATATATATATATATATATATATATATATATATATATATATATGTGAGGATTTTAAGTCGTTTTTATAGGCTAGTTTCATATGCGTTTTATGCGTTTATTGGTCATTTTCATGGTTAATATCACATGATTCATTTTCTTCAGCCTATAATCTCGTTATGCATCAAATTTACCTTGTTTTATCTTATTTGGTATAAATGATTATATTTCACGGACTTGAGTTGCATTTATCTTTGAATTTCAGGAAATTCACATATATGTAGTCGTCGATACTATCGACGGCTGTCGATACTATCGAGATGACCACAGTGAGGCAGCCGGAAAGACCATAATGGGTCGATACCATCGACCCAGAAGTCGATGGTATCGAGCTTCCATGAAAGAGAATGCCATAAAGTTAAGGATTGCCGATACTCTACACGGGTCGATACCGTTGACCCACCATCGATGGTATGGACACCGTCAGATCAAGAAACCACCCAGATTGATCTAAATCAAATGGCTGTGATGTTTTGACGGCCGTAAGTGATCCCTATACCTAAAAATGATGGCCCAAGCCGTACTACCACATCATTAGCCGCTGCACAAGTCTCGAAAGAGGAGAGGACAAAGAACAAAGACCAGAGCTATGCCCTGGATGTTTCCAGAGCCGCAGACGGAGTTTTCTACCGCTGGAAGGCTACAGAACGCCCATCCCACGTCGAGGATCGCCCAGTTCTCCTTCATTTAGGGGTTACACCATCTCGATCCACGTTTCCCCTATGTTTTCTTCTCCTTTTATCGTGTTTCTCATTGAGATGAACATGCATGGCTAATCCCCTTTGTCTTTTGGACCGGGAGTAGCCCGGATAATCGTTGTATGACAATTTTTGTATAGTTAATCATAATTTGTCTCTCAAATCCGTGGTATGATATTGTTTTCTCAATTTTATCATTGTGCTTGATCACCATAATGGTAATTTAATACCTTTAATTGCTTTTGACGAAGAATTAATGGTTGAAAAGATGCAATAATCACATTAACTTATAAATCCTTAAAAGGCGATGCACGGTTAATGGTAGAAACCTAAATATATGTTTTTCGTGCACCTAATTTAGAGTATAGGTTACTACTGATGTGGAACTGATTTAAATTAAGGTAGTGAATTACATCACAGAAGCGAACAATTCTATTCACAAGCCACTACCCAGGATAGGAGACAAGTTGTGATAATTATGTAGGAATTAGTACAATGAGAGTCCTTGGTGAAACAACAATCCTAAAGATCTCATTTTAAGTGATTAAACCAACCATTTAATCGATTACTTTGCTTTCTTTCATTTTTATTTTCTTTTTCAAAACAACTCTCAAACTTTTATAATCGGTCTAGATGATTGCAAGTAGTTAGTAGTAGTCTACCGAAATTCCATTCCCTGAGTTCGACTCAGGCCTCACAAAGGTCTATATTACATTAACGCGTGCACTTGCGTTTTATGCACGATTTAATTGTGTCATGTTTTTGGCGCCGTTGTCGGGGAGCGACAATTTTCGGCACTACAAGTGCTGCGGGCGACCACACTAGGCCACTTTTTCATATAATTCTTAAAATTTTAAAATTTAATTTCATATCTTTTAATTACTCATTCCTCTTTATCACTGTACTGAAATAATTTCCATCTTTTCAGGTGCTAGTTGATGGTAAAGATGCGTAGCACAGACTATGCAGAATTACCAGTAATTCTGCTAGTAGGTGAAGTAGTTGAGTTGAAAAATCTACCACCTGAGGAATTTGAACAAGAACCTGAAGAAACGTCTGAAGAAAAGACAATATGGGAAAAGATCAAGGCTACGTCTTCATCAGCATCAAAGGGGCCGATCAAAAGGTAGGAAATCAACATTCCCACATATAAGATTGATTCGACACTGATAAACCTGATCAAGTCTCAAGCATTTCACGGGTTGAAGAATGAAGATCCTATTGCCCACATTAGCACTTTTGTGGAAAATTGTGATATGATTAAGATTGATAAGTTTCCACAGGTGACACTTTAATTGAATCTATTTCCCAATTCTCTCATAGGAAATGCACGAGAGTGGCTGCACAACCTTGATGATGAAATCGTTGAGACTTGGGATCAAATGATTGAGGTATTTTTTGAGCGATTTTTCCCACCTGAGAAGACCAATGACCTATTGAGGAAAATTCATAATTTCAGCCAAAAGGTGGGAGAAACCTATTCTGAGATGTGGGAACACTTCCAGATCATGCTGAGGAGGTGCCCGCATCATGGGCTGGACAAGGAAAAACAAGTAAAAATTTTCTACTTTTCTCTCAATGAGCATGACAGAAGCAATTTAGATTCAGCAGGCTCATGTTTCTTCTTGAACAACATAGACACAAGGTGTTGGGAGATCTTGAAAAATATGGCTAAGAAGCAGTCCTGGGGTGATAGAGATGCACCAGAACAAGTTAGAGCTGTAGGGGATGCAAAACCCATCAAAGAGCTGAATGATAAGATGGACTTGATTGCGAAGAGACTTCTAGAAAAAGAAGATGAAGGATCTAATGATGAGGCATAAGTGAAATTCATGCGCCAACAACAGGGGTACAAAAATAATGACTATTCTTGGAGGAAGGACAAAATTTTTTCATGGAAGGATCCAAATAATTTCCTTCAGGATCCTGATGCTAAGCCACAACCCACGACAGAGGAAAAGAGAAATGAGTTGCTCAATCAATTGATAAAGTAGAATCAAGAGCTAATGAGTATGTTTGGCCAACAAATCAAGTAACAAGGAGAATTTATGAACCCGTTTGGGCAGACTCTACAAAGTCATGGGGCTCAGATGAAGACTCTTGAGACATCTATAGCACATATGACAACTGAAATAGAAAGTCTGAAGAAGCCCACAATGCAAGGTTTTCCAGGAAATACAAATGTTCCAGGAGGAAACCACCAAGCTAAAGCCATTCTATTGAGGAGTGGAAAGAAACTTTTAAACCCTAGGGTCGATGAACCAAGCACCCCATAGCCAAAAGCTCAAGGTGAGACCGCAGAGGATACTGAAGTGGTCGAGACAGTTGAAGATGAAGGAGGGAAGGCCACCGAGGAGCCTATTGTAGAGAAGGAGAAGGATAATATGACACCATATGTGCCACCAATCAGAAGGAATAGATCATCCCCGTCCCTTACCCCAATAGTCTTAAAGCCAAGAAAGTGAATGCACCATTTAAGAAATTTTTGGACAGTTTTAGAAAACGTTCTGTTAATATCCCTTTGTTTGAGGCGATTGAGAAGATGACCTCGTATGGTAAATTCTTGAAAGACATAATTACCAAGAAGAGGAAGATACCTGATACAGAGGTGGTAGTGCTTAAGGAGTAGGTCGGCTCCTTGATTTTAGGTAAACTGCCACCAAAGAGACAAGATCCAGGCTACTTTAACATCTCCTGCTATATTGGAAAAGTAAAATTTGGTGAGGCACTATGTGATTCTGGGGCAAATATCAACTTGATGCCCCTCTCTACATTTAAAAAGCTTGGGCTAAAAGAATCTTGGCAGAGCAATATGACAATTTAATTGGCAGACAATTCTGTAGTGAGGCCGTATGGTATTTGCGAGGATGTCTTAGTAAAGGTTGACAAATTTGTATTCCCAGTTGATTTTGTTGTTTTAGAGATGCAAGATGAGCTAGGGAATGAGCTACTTTTGGGAAGACCCTTTCAAGCCACTTCTGACATGATACTAGAGATGGTAGAGGCCAATTGACAATGGGTATATCCGATGATAGATTTGAAATACTCATGCCACCAAATCCAAAGCAGTCTCAAGAAAATGAACAATGTCATAAAATAAAGCACTTTGAGCACCACATCTCTCTTTGTCTAGGGAAGCCATTTCTTGATATGGCTCACGTAATGAAAAAGGTAGATAAGGGAACAATTGCTGTGGACATTATGGAGCAGACGAAGGTAATCTCTCTTGTGAAAGCAGTGGGTTACCCTGACGATAAAGAAGAAGAAGTTTCACCATCTACCGAGGAGGAGGCTATAGTAGTCTCCATGTTTGACTCATACTCACAACTGCCCCTTGAGGCATGTCTTTTCAACTTAATGGAATATTGGATGAGAAGCACCTCATTACAAGAATGTGTAAAGATGCTTCAAGTGCTTCCTTGCTATTACGCCAAGCACTATGAAGATCTGGGACCGCTGACACCACTGATTCAATCCTCATTGGTCAGCCCACCTGAGTTGGAACTTAAGCCGCTGCCCCCCACTTAAAGTATGTCTTCTTGGCAGATAATGAGAAGCTTCTGATGATCATATCAGCATATCTGAGTGCCGATGAGGAAGCACAGTTGATGATTGTGTTGAAGAACCACCATGGTGCATTTGGGTGGTCTGTTTCTGACATCAAGGGGATCTCCCCTACTTTATGCCAGCACAAGATCCGACTTGTAGAAGGAGCCAAGATAGTGATTCAACCACATCATCAACTCAATCCTAGCATGATGGAGGTCGTAAAGAAGGAGGCGATTAAGCTTCTTTTGATGGGCATCATTTATGCTATTTCAGATTCGACATGGGTAAGCCCCACACATGTAGTCCTTAAAAAGGGGGGAATTACTATCACTCAAAATATGTTGGATGAATCAGTCACCACCCTATTGGTAACCAAGTGGCGTGTTTGTATTGATTACCGCCGTCTGAACTCCGCTACTTTGAAAGATCATTTTCCTCTCCTATTTATTGATCAAATTTTAGAGCGATTGGCTGGCCGCTCTCATTTTTGTTTTTTAGACGGCTATTCCAGCTATAATCAGATTTCCATTGATCCTAAGGACCAAGAGAAGTCAACTTTCACTTGTCCTTATAGAACTTTCACTTACTGCCACATGCCTTTTGGTTTGTGCAACGCACCAACCACTTTTCAGTGCTACATGCTTGCTATTTTCTATGATATGGTAGAGCACTGTTTAGAGGTTTTTATGGATGACTTTTCCATTTACGGTGCATCATTTGACGAATGTTTGCAAAATCTTGATAAGGTGTTGTAGAGATGTGAGGACACACATTTGATCCTCAATTGGGAAAAATGCCATATGATGGTAAATGAAGGCATAGTGCTAGGACACAAAGGACTGGAGGTGTATCTAGTAAAGATTGAGGTTATTTCCAAACTACCTCCACCGAATACGGTGAAAGGGGTGAAGAGTTTCCTTGGTCATGCTGGGTTTTATTGCCGATTTATCAAGTACTTTTCGAAAATAGCTAAGCCGCTATCGGAATTGCTTGAGAAAGATGCAATTTTTGATTTTAATGATAAATGTCTGCATGCTTTTGAGGTACTTAAGGAAAAATTGATTTCTGCACCGGTTGTTCAAATGCCGGATTGGATTAAGCCCTTCAAACTTTTGTGTGACGCGTTAGATTTTTCCGTAGGGGCTGTTCTTGGGCAGCGTCTTGAGAACAAACCTACAATGATTTTTTATGCATCTAAAACTCTAAATGATGCCCAACTAAATTACACCACTACTGAGAAAGAATTGCTTGCCGTGGTTTTCACTTTCAAAAAATTTAGGCAATATTTAGTGGGTTCTAAGGTTGTGGTGTGGACTGATCACGCCGCCATAAAATACTTAATGGAGAAGAAAGATGCTAAACCCAGATTGATTAGGTGGATCTTATTATTGCAAGAATTCGACATTGAAATTAAGGATATGGTGGGCATTGAGAATGAGGTTGCGGACCACTTATCTCAGTTAGAGCGGGTTAATGAGAGTGATACTAACATACCCATTACCGAGACATTTCCGGATGAGCAAATTCTTTCAATTCAAGTTACATATCCTTGGTTTTCGCATATAGTTAATTACCTTGCATGTAAGGAAATCCCGGATGATTGGACTTATCAAGAGAAAAAATGGTTTTTTCATTCTTTGAGATATTAATTTTGGGATGACCCTATTCTATTGAGACAATGCAGAGATGGTATCTTGCACAGGTGTGTACCGGAAAATAAATATGATAGTGTGATTAGTCACTTTCATACACTACCCATCGATGGTCATCATGCGAGTGCAAAGACAGTGGCTAAGGTGCTAGAGAATAGCCTTTACTAGCCTACACTTTTCAGAGATGCCTATGACTATGTGAGGCGGTGTGATTCTTGTCAAAGGGCAGGTAATATCTCAAAACTGCAAGAAATGCCCCTCAATGTATTTCAAGAAGTTGAGGTATTTGATTTGTGGGGTATTGATTTCATGGGACCCTTTGTATCCTCTAATTCTAATTTATATATCTTGCTTACTGTCGATTATGTATCGAAGTGGGTAGAGGCAATACCCACAAGGACTAATGACGCTGTAGTAGTGTGCAGATTCATGAAGGATCATATTTTCTGTAGGTTTGGTGTGCCAAAGATGATCATTAGCGATGGGGCACTCACTTTACAAATTGGAAATTTGCTGCATTATTGAGAAAATACGGGGTTAAACACAATATATGTACACTGTATCACCTACAAACACAAGGTCAGGTGGAAGTGTCAAACAGAGAGATTAATAAGATCCTGGAGTGCACAATGGCCTCGTCAAGGAAGAATTGGAGTGCGTTGCTACCGGATGCACTATGGGCATATAGGACCGCATTTAAAACACCTATAGGCACTACACCTTTTAAGTTGGTATACGGCCGGGCCTGCCATTTGCTGGTAGAATTGGAGCACAAAGCACACTGGGCACTAAGGAAATTGAATTTGAGCATGGACGAGGCAGGGAGAATGCGAATGTTAGAGCTCAATGAGCTAGACGAGCTAAGGATGAATGCCTACGAGAACTCAAGGATCTATAAGGAGTGGACAAAGCAAATCCATGATCGCCACATTCAACTGCGAGTGTTCAAAAAGGGTGAGAGGGTGCTTTTGTTCAATTCAAGGTTAAAGCTGCATCCTAGAAAATTGCGATCCCCCTGGAGTGGACCGTTTGTGGTAGAGGAGGTGTGACCCCATGGTGCTGTCATGGTTAAGGATGGTGATAGAACATTCTTAGTAAATGGTCAAAGATTGAAGCACTATTATGGGGAGGACTACACAAGGAAGATGCATGAGTTTAAACTCATGGCACTTAAGGAAGAATGAACAACTTGATTTCATCTAGCCTAAGATGTTAAAGTAGGGTGCTTGTTGGGAGGAAACTCAACCATTGGTAGATTTCATTTCCATTTACTTTAGTAGTTTTGTTTAATTTCATTTTTAGTGTAAAAATGATACCCTGATATGTTTGTTAAGTGTGCAGGACTCATTGGGTGTCGATACCATCGACCCTTATGTCGATGGTAGCGACAAGGGTGCAGAGTGGACACTACAGGAATTTTTCTCCTTCGATACCATCAACAGCCTCGTCGATAGTATCGACCACCCAACAAGTTGATCGACTCAAATTCTGGAGTAGGTTGATAGTATCAACCTCAAGGTCGATGCTCGCGAGATCCCTGAAGATTTTCAAAAAAATTTGTAGCAGAGATATCGATACCATCGATGGTCATGTCGATGGTATCGACCCGACTTCAGAGAGAGTATGGTTCCAGGTCTCATGAGGATAGGGGTTGGCAACATAAGTCGATGCCATCAACACCTCGTCGATGGTATCGACGTGACACATCAACGATCCTTGAGACGCCATCAACGACGCGTGCCATATTTGGATGTTGATCCGTGGGATGGGTCGATACCATCGGCCCTTGTCGATAGTATCAACACATCATCGATCTGGGCCCCCACATCCAGCAATCGATGACCGTCGATGGTAGTGAAGGACGGATTGTGCTACATGTGTCGATATCATCGACACCCCATCGATGGTATCGATGGGGTACCAGGGGCGCCGACCTCAACTATAAAAGGAAGGGTTGTATTTCATTTTTTTCTTCACACCTTTAGAGTATTCTTCCTCAAACTTGACATTGAGCATTGACGAGCAGACAGAGACCTTCACCGAGCATGTGGCAAGCTACACATTTTCCCCGAGTTCGTCATCGACTGTGGAGATCATCTTCTCCGACCTTCACTGAACTCCCTTTCTCTATCTTTTCTATGTTCATCATGGTGAGGCATGGAGCGTCATCTCCCTCACGCACTGCTCAAATGGAGATCGAGACATTCATACCACCACCGCCAGGCTCCATTCCCCATCCAAGAATTGCACATCCCTCAGTAGATGTGAAGAAGATCTTCGACGAGTTAATGAAGCGGTCAATTGAGCCCACTTGTTACGTTGATCGAACCCTGATCCGAGACCTGGGCTTTGAGGACAACCTCAATTATGTCCTCCATGGCCAAGTTGGGAGGTTGACATATGCGGGGGAACGATTCCCCTATCATGTTGAGGGCCATCCTTTCTTTGGTGAGTGGCCGACATACAAGGAGCTCGTGGTAGAGTTCATGACATCTCTCGATATTTATGTCGTACCCAATGACCTCATCGCCACTGACCATGAATGGATCAAGGGCTGAGTATCCTTCTAGCTTTTCAACCACAATTACACCATCACACTTGAACAATTCAACTCAGTCTACAACTGGTGGCATTCACTTGAGTAGTAGAGACGGCCAGACAATCAGGCTGACTATGACGAGATGTTCTCACAGTTGGTGACCGTGCCAGAAGGCAAGATGCTTAGCTACCACAATGCAACCTTCGCCGACTTCGAGCACCTATTTGTGCGTATTCTTCACCGTATGCTGTGTATTACTTTCTTTGCTCGTGGCGAACTGTCACTGAGCAAGTTCCAGGAGACAAACCTGTTTTTCCTCTACAACCTGCTAAAGAGGGAAAAGCTTAACCGGGGCGCGTTTTTCTTGACACGCATGATGGCAGTGAAGAGGAGTACCAGACGAGTCCCTATTCACTTCGGGGGACTTATCCCACCACTAGCCCTCTACCTTGGGCTAGACCTGTCCACACTCCCTCCACTAGTCAACCGGAACCCTGTCAATCTAGCCCATTTTCACCGCTCCAATCTTCTTACACTCCGTGATGGTGTGGTATATGCTCATTGCCACATTAACAAGGAGTATCAGGAGCGCGTACTGCCAGACCGCATCTTCAACCTCCAGCCAGGCCAGCACTTCCGGTGGCCTATCATTGCCATTGAGGATTATGAGGAAGAAGAGGACGCGGGAGACGACGACGATGCGGGCAATGATGATGAGGAGGAAGAGGAGGATTTCACACCTCTTCAGTCACGAGTAGCCCTAAGGAAGCGTGCACACTTCTACCCAGGAGCTTCATCTTCATCTCAGCCGCCACCACCACAACCCTCCCATGATGGAGATGACCCCTATTCTATGCAGGGGATGCATACCATGTTCCAGTCTATCCAAGAGTCCCAGCAGACCATGCAGCAGTCCCACCAGACAGCTTTTGCAGGGATCTAGGATACGCAGAATAGGCTGTATGAAAATCAGCAGACAATCTTTGAGAATGAATGCCAACTATTCGCAGGTCTACGACTAGTTGGGGAGGATACAACAGCAACATCAGCCTTTCTACGATCATTACTGGAGTCAAGGTTACTTCAGGGGATATCCACAACCACTGCCCATGCCACCTTATGATCCGAGCTTTCAGGGGCAATATCCAGATTGGAACCCCCACACCGAGCAGTACCCACCATTTCCGCCACCTGAGCAATAGAGGGTATCACTATTCCACCTTCTGAGGTTGTTTTTGACTATGAGGCCATAGTCAATTTCAAGCTTAGGGGGGAGATGGAACAATTTCTATCTTAGTTTTTATTTTTATTTTATCTTCTTTTAGCATTTTTCTTAGTTTTTTTAGTATTGCTTATTGTTTACAGCTTTCTAGAATCCACAATCTATCTAGTGTAATCCGTGGATGTCTATTATAAATGTATTTCATCTCTATGTTTGTCATATGGGGGAAATTTGAAATTTGAGCATTAATTTAAAAGCATTTTCACGAAATTGTAAGCTTGCTTTGTTTGAAATTGAGCACCTAACTTATGAAAATAATTGGGTAGGTCAACTTTAAAACATATGATCATAACTGTACATCCTTATAGTTCAATAAATGTCGATGGAATTGGATGTTGAGCCTAAACTGACCAAACAGTAACATGACTTTAATCATAAGTGAGAGAGAGAAACCTGTTGATTGATTGGTACACATGTTAGTAAGGAGGGATATATAATCTTTTCCAATGGTTTTGTCAATTAGTCTTGTGATCTATCCACCCCATTTCATTCACACTCCAAATAAGAATTGAAAGCACATTACAATTTTCATCTTTTGATTGCATGCCATTTAGATAGGATTGCATTATAGCTAGATTTTGCATAAAAAATGAAAAAATAAAAAAAATGAAAAGAGATTTGTAGATTAGTCATGCATGTACACATTCTCAAGTGCATGCCATGGTAGTTGCATAATTACTTTCATTTAGTTGCATTTTACATACTCTTGAGCATGCAGGACATTATGTGCTTTGCTTATTCTGAAAATCAGAAATGCGGGGAACTTGTTCTATACTCTATGAGAAATGAATTGTAATGCATTGATGGTAGTAGCTATGTGAAAATAAGTTTGAAAAAATGTAAAGTTTATAAATGTTTTCTTAGTCAAATTGAAAAGAGAAAAAAAAACAAGAAGGACTTGGAAAAACAGGAAGAAAAAATAATAGAGTGAAATCAGAGGGAGAAAAGAACTTGTTTCACATGTATAAAAAAAGAGAATAAGAAAATGATGTAATTTTGTAGACATTCCATCTCACCTTGAGATGGAATAGTAGAGCATGCATCATTCCACCTAAAATGTAGGCATTAGGTCATTTCCATATGCATATGCATCATTTAGGTCATTTTATTGTTTTCGCATGTTAAACTGTATTGTGCTTCCTCTTCTTCCACATCCACCCATTTCATCCACCCGTTGCTCAAAATGGTAGGCCACCCATGATTATCTCCTCATTCTTGTATATTAGGAGATCTTCTTCCATGTAGATGGTAGTTAGGATATGAGCAATGTAGATAGGAGATCACAAGATGCACCAAGCCTGAACCAGAGGAATTTATTATATCAACTACCTTATTTGATAGTGTTCGTTGATCTTGGGGTGGGCATCTCTTATGGACGATTATTGTCACCTCTAGGGTAGTTACCGTTCCATGGTTAGCGAGGGCCGGTAAGTGCATGCCAGGTGGGAATCATTCTGATATGTCTTTTATGCTAATATGTTCTTTAGTTGACCCTCGCAATTATATTCTATAGTTTTGTTGCTTAAGGACGAGCAAGGTTTAAGCTTAGGGGAGTTTGATGCGAGGATTTTTAGTCATTTTTATAGGCTAGTTTCATATGTGTTTATTAGTCATTTTCATGGTTAATATCACATGATTCATTTCCTTCAGCCTGTAATCTCGTTATGCATCAAATTTACCTTGTTTTATCTTATTTGGTATAAATGATCATATTTCTCAGAGTTGAGTTTATCTTTGAATTTCAAGAAATTCACATATATGTAGCCGTCGATACTATTGACGACTGTCGATAATATCGAGACGGCCACAGTGAGGCATCCGGAAAGAGCAGAATGGGTCGATACCATCAACCCAGAAGTCGATGGTATCGAGCTTCCATCATAGAGAATGCCAAAAAGTTAAGGATTGCCGATACTCTACACATGTCAACACCATCGACCCACCATCGATGGTATCGACACCATCAGATCAAGAAACCGCCCAGATTGATCTAAATCAAACATCCGTGATGTTTTGGTGGCCGTAAGTGATCCCTATACCTAAAAAAGATGGCCGAAGCTATATTATCACATCATTAGCCGCTGCACAAGTCTCGAAAGAGGAGAGGATGAAGAGAAAAGACCAGAGCTACGCCCCAGACGTTTCCAGAGCTGCAGATGGAGTTTTCTACCGTTGGAAGGCTGCAGAATGGCCATCCCACGTCGAGGATCACCCAATTATCCTTCATTTAGGGGTTACACCATCTCGATACACATTTCCCCTATGTTTTCTTCTCATTTTATCGTGTGTCTCATTGAGATGAACATGCGGGGCTAATCCCCTTTGTCTTTAAGACCGAGAGTAGCCCAGATAATCGTTGTATGACACTTTTTCCATAGTTAATCATAATTTGTCTCTCAAATCCATGATATGATATTGTTTTCTCAATTCTATCATTGTGCTTGATCACCATAATGGTAATTTAATACCTTTAATTGCTTTTGACGAAGAATTAACGGTTGAAAAATGCAATAATCACATTAACTTATAAATCTTTTGGAAAAGGCGATGTACGGTTAATGGTGGAAGCCTAAAGATATGTTTTTCATGCACCTAATTTAGAGTATAGGTTACTACTAACATGGAACCGATCTAAATTAAGGTAGTGAATTGCATCGTGGAAGCGAACAATTCTATTCACAGGCCACTACCCGGGATAGGAGAAAATTTATGATAATTATATAGGAATTAGTAAAACGAGAGTCCGTGGTGAAACTGCAATCCTAAAGATCCCATTTTAATTGATTAAACCAACCATTTAATCGATTGCTTTGCTTTCTTTCATTTTTATTTTATTTTTCAAAACAACTCTCAAACTTTTATAATTAGTCTAGATGATTGCAAGTAGTTAGTAGTAGTCTACCAAAATTCCATTCCCTGAGTTTGACTCGGGCCTCACAAAGGCCTATATTACATTGATGCGTGCACTTGCATTTTATGCACGGTTTAATAGTGTCATATATATATATATATATATATATATATATATATATATATATATATATATATATATATATATATATATATATATATATATATATATATATATATATATATATATATATATATATATATATATATATATATATATATATATATATATATATAGGGCAGCGATCCAGTGAGAAACATCCGACGGTGAGAGCATGAGAGGCATTCAAATAACTACAATTTCTGAACTGTTTTTTAAAATCCAACCATGTAGATGGAAAAGGTATCATTTCATTTACCTTATCAAAAAAAATCATTGCAATCGGACATTGTTTGCATGTCCATATGTACAATATACACTTTTTACATCCAACGGTCAGCCTGAAATTCAATATAGAGTGTCGAAAAGTATTCTGTTGTTGTGAATGATCTACAAATCAAATAGTGATAAAATTTTGTAGGAAGGTAAATATTAAAGTATACTTGTAATCTATACGGTTGGATTATGAAAATTGGATCTATGTGAGGAGTTATTCAAATGCCTCTCATGCTCTCACCAAGATTTGTTTCTCACTCGATCGTTCTCCTATATATATGTATATCATCTTCATACACTATGTACTTTTTTGTTAAGAATGAAAACATATAACATTGTAGATGTATAGGTAAACACTTCTATGTATCTACAAACACTATATACTAATTTATTAAAAATATAATTATATGACAGACTAGTGCAACCAGTACATTGTTATTTATTTTTGCTGTACATGTTGTTGAGAAATACATGCATAAAGTATAGCAGCAGAAACACATTTTTTATCTATCTGTATTCCCATAACAATAAGATCACGTCAACTACTATGAGATAAGATGGATGGTTTAGAGAGTTATACCTGATCTTAGATCAAGTCCAGCGACAACAACTCACTTCTATGCAACTGTCAACTAGTTGCTGTTGGAAGGTGGCTGTACAACTCCTGGTATTTACCACAAACAAGAAACAAAATGACTTCTGTAGCAACTCGTGTGGTCTCGCCATAGACTGCAAGCTGACTTTGCTCTCCTAGCAGTAGACAAAGGACTCCTACCTCTGGAGCAGACCATGTAGACCAACTATAACTCCTATCATTCAACTAGAACAAATAGGAAAGAGTTGTCCCTGCATACTAGTCACCAACTTGATCTCCCACAACAATGATCCTCAATTGTTCTTTCTTGTCTCTATCCCTCCCTATTCGGGTAGGACTTGCTTGGGATCTCTCAGTTACCACAACCAGAGAGGACAACAATTTTCAGAGGAATTGATTCTCAATTGTCTATGTTGTGTGTTGGGAAGCCCCCAACACCCCTCTATTTATAGGCGGGGTTAGGGTCAGGGTTCCCAGTCTGTATGAGATTGTGTAGGAATGGAAGGGATCAGAAGATCTTGTATTTTCACAACCTACAAAATCCAAAACAATTGTTTGGTGACCGAGAAGGTTGTTTGGTCACACGACATGGTCATCTTGTATTGCAAAATGGCTCTTGGTAGTTTCCCAATCACATACAAAATTGGCAATTCGATTCCCATTAATGTTAGATATTAATTCTTGCACTACAAGTAACATGCAATCACAACAAGTTCAGGAAACTTCTAGAACGTTTGTTTAGCTCCAACTGATCTGTTTCACCCATGTGAGACATTGGTCTCATTCGCCCAGACGGGCGTCTGGTGAACTTGAGCTGAGTCGATCCATTCATCAGAATGAACCTCTTAGTTCATGCCTCAATTTAGGAAAAACTTAGAGAATTCAATCTCTGATTACCCTAACAACCCAAATGACCATCTCAACACTTGATACGCCCGTCTGGCGTGTACAAACAGTCATATCAACACTTGAGACACCCGCCTGGAATGCACAAACGATCGTCTCAACACTTGAGATGGTGGTTTGGAAGTCCAGTCAGCCAATCTATCGATCTGTTGTGTGAATTGAATACCTAAATGCTTTAGTAATCAATCCAATCATTATTCAAGATAAACTCCTATTCTAGATGAGTTCCTATGTGTGTGACCCTATAGGTCCCATATCACATTGGTAGTGAATGTCCATAATTAGCTTATGACATCACAAGCAAGGAGCGGTACTTAGTCGCACATCAGTGCTACCCAAGTGAATGGGAAGTTGGAGAACAACTTCAACCTGCAATCTATGTAAGGTGTTGTAGTGATTGTATATTTCCATTGTCTTTGATATCCAGGATGAACTCAAGGCACGGAATGTCATCCTCTAAACATTCAATCCATGTTCCGTGAATCAAGAGCAGAATGTCTGAGACATTGTAACGTCAATATCATATATTGATTCATATGTGCATGCACATGCATTCTTTAGTCTCTCTTATCAAGTGGCCAGGATAAATGATTACATCATTCAGTGATAGCTTTGTATTTATGAGGATATAAAAAGATTAGATTAATTTATAATTATATCATGACTCATCATGGTATAATTCCTTCATTCTAACACATCATCATGCTCATATGTATTTGATTTGTGATACATTATCACAGTCCTTTCTTTGAAGGTTCTCATGGTATCGATGTAAAGTATTTTAAAATTTGGTCTCGTCAAAGTTTCTTAATACTTTCAACAAGTCATACTTCATTTATAATATCCTTGAGCATTTCAAGAGATTTATGTTTCTATTTTACTGAGTACAATGAGGTATAAGTAATTATCTATAACATTCATTCCATAAGATCTTCATGCACCATATGTATGAGATTTGATGGAAGCCTTATCCTACCACTATGTCTAGTGAAGGATGTTATGTCACATTATGTACAAGAAAGAATTGCATATTTCCTTAGGTTCTACAACCAAGGGAGTCTAGATTAACATCAATATGTAGTCTAGATATGCATTTCTTATATATACATCCAAGGTGACTATTGCTAATGATAATCTCGAGTTATCAATTATAATCCTTTGGTACTAATGTTATAAACATTCATCTTAAAGTCTTTTGTACAATGACCATTTAGATGTTTGGGCATTTCCACGCAAGGTCATATATTTTGAAATAGAAACATAAATAACCTTTTATTTATTTACCATCCTTTTCATACAAGATACATAATAGAAATGTTTCTAATGGCATAATGAAATAGTAGTTCTAATAAATATATTACATGCCCATTGGGCTAAGATAAATTTAAATGTAGACTAAAGCTTCCACAAGTATTGCTCTTCCTTTGTACATCTTTGTCCTTCATGAGGGATTTTACTTCTTGTCAGATCCTGCACATCAATATGTCAGATCTCTGTTTGGTATCACATACCAAATGAAGAAGTAATCAAATTTATTTTTATAACATTTTTACCTGAAGTGGAGGCCTCAATGCCTTCCTTCTTCTTATTTAATTCCTCTAACCAGAGTGGGCAATTTCTTTTCCAATGTCCAAGCTGGTGACAATAGTGACAATCACATCCTACTTTCTTCACTCCCCCTTTTGCCTTGAGTTCTAAAGACTTGGGTTTCTAGCTAGCTTTAGAACTCTTCTTAGCTTTGACTTTGCCTTTAGACTTCCCTTTGTCTTGGTGATCATAATCACAGATTTGGGCTTGTTTTTGTTCATCTGTCCCTCAACTATTCTCAACATGCCCAACAACTATGTCAATGACTTGTCAAAGCTGTTCATGTTGTAGTTCATGATAAATTGACTATATGATTCTGGAAGAGACTGTAGAATCATGTCAGTGGCCAACTCTTGACCCAAGGGGAATCCCGGTCTAGTAAGGTTCTCCACATACCCAATAATCTTGAGCACATCAGGACCTACTGGGTCACCTTGTACCATGTTATATTTGCACAATGCCTTGGAGACATTGTATCTGTATTGTCTTGCCTGATCTTGGAACACATTCTTGAGATGTGTGACCATATCAATCATGTGATAAAGTGTTTTTTCTCTTTCCTTTATTACCTTGGTTCTTTTACGTTAATCTAATTCAAAACCCTAATTCTCCTGAAGATAATTTGACCACTCAAAGACTGGAATATCAAGCCCAAACTTTACCAACATGTGGGGTAGGCTATGGTGAACCTATGGTCCAAATTTCATGTCATTTGGACATTCCTAGCTTCCTCTATGGTTTTTACAAGCTTTGACTATAGTTTGATCTATTAATGTCAAGATTTCATCAATTTAAGCTATGGTTTTTGATTTTATTTCTTTGTCACGCGATGCTGATGTCAGCGATCTGCAGACTCCCCTTCCTGATCGATATGGACCGTCGAATGGTGCATCCACGGATCCAGGGAGGATCAGACGGCCACCTGATCATCCCTTACCTCCGATCGGCCCGCAAGAACGTGGCTACAGCCACCCGCGCAAAGGCGACCCACTCCTCCCCACTCTGTGCCACCTCGTGCAAATCCAACCGAGGCAAACAAATCCCCTCACCTCCACGAACTGGATGAGCACTCACACAACCCTTGAAACTGCTCTCCACACCGTCGCCCATACGAGCCATCTCTAGCTGCCTCCGAGCCCATTTGGGCATTCTCTTCTCTCCCACTCTCCATTCTTTTTAAGCTCACCACATCAATCCTCGACCTCCCTTTGACGCCTTTCTACCCTCAATTTACTGGAACGGGCATCCCTCACCCCTGAGCTTAGGCTTTTCACCTCAGCACTGCCCACCGCCGTTGAGCTACTAGGCAAGATGCTCCTAGCCTCCTCGTCTACCATTGACTGCTCCCCGAGCTCCGCCACACTTCCTTCCACCCTAACAACACCTCAACACCAATCCTGATTGCCTACTACTCCCCCATAGTCTCTCCTCTGCCGTGAGCTACTGAGTCCATTCTTCCTCTCGGTGGCACATCTATCCAAGGGGAGATGAGCCCCGAATCTTAGCCATCCAACTACGGAAGGACCTCACGAAGCTAATCCGATCATCACCCGTGCACGAGGAGGAGCACATCCATCAACCGAGCTCGTCAGGGATCGGATCTGACCACCTGCTATGCAGTGCTGAGCAAGAAGACTGAAGTGCACTGAGCTAGTTGGACCAATAGAAGCCTTCCACGCAGACCAACCAAGCTTTGACAAGTAAGAATCCCGAATATCCAAATCAACAACTCTCTTCCCTTTTCTATTATGCACCCAAAATCCTGACCATTGGA
The DNA here is from genome assembly GCA_963693085.1 of Alisma plantago-aquatica. NCBI lineage: Eukaryota > Viridiplantae > Streptophyta > Magnoliopsida > Alismatales > Alismataceae > Alisma > Alisma plantago-aquatica. Next base: position 596,935,813 of record OY856415.1, read on the forward strand.
TCTGAGCATCCAACGACCCATCTTCTCTGTTTCCTTTTAAATATCTCAGATTTTCAATAATTGCCAAGTAAAAGTCCTAATTTTGGGAAATTCATTATAAATAGTAGGAATGTTAGAAAAATATATATAAGTAGTCCATCTTTCTCAGAAAAATGTGAGGATCACGAATTTGACATATGTTGACCCTAAATATGACTCAAATAAAGGATCTTGACCAAATATGTTTATATCTTGTTTAGTTATTTAGAAAATACTCGAACCTGATTAAATCACCAAAAAACATGTGATCATCATCTTTTTACATCTAGGTAATTATGGAATGATCAGATCCAATTATTGTGACTCAATTAGCAATAAAACCTAATTATCACTCTTTTCCCTATTTTTACTTATCAATATGTGCATAATTAGTCAACATGAACTAAAGACCATGGTTTTGACCTTATAACCCTACTCTGATGTGACACTACTAATCTTGAACTCAATCCATACTCTAAGACTCATACTCAACTCTCATGATTCCAACACTATAAAGGGACTTTTACACATTATTTAGAATAATGGTGATTTGAACAAAATAACTAATAAATACCAAATCTCCAATAATTTTAGGAAATCAAAGGTACTAGTGGGGAGCATCTATGGACTCCCCACTTCTGAGTAGAAGGTACTGCATTACCTCTTGTTAGCTTACTATATTTAATGCTTGAGAACTATGAGTAGTAGAACACTTGGCATAAGATATTGAATGAAATGAATGTAACCTGTATGATGCTTGAATAAATTGCTATATGTATGGTTTTGATGTTTTATCTGAATTGCTATATGTATACCTTGAACACCTGCAAACATAATATAGATGTTCCATCATAAGATAGCTCATAAACCACTTGGTGGTAGAGAGCATGCATAATCATCACAAACCACTTGGTGGTAGATCATATGATGTTTGTATAATGATCACAAACCACTTGGTGGTAGATCATAAGGCCTGAAGACATCAAAGCCTTGGTGGCAGACGCACGAGAAGTATGATGGAAAATATGCTTAAAAGATACATGTTCACGTTTGTTAATAAACTCTTGCTTAGTATTGAAATATTATTGTAATTGCACATTACTGCCAAGTTTACTTTTATCCTTATTGCCAAGTATGAAAAGAGGTAAATCAAATGACACGTAGGCATACTTAGTACAATATATTTATATAGTGTGCTAACATGTACCACTTGCATATATTTTATAGGTACCTTCTGCTTATGATGCTTATGATGAAAGGAAGATGATGTCACTACTCTATATGATGGCTCACAAAAATCAGATCTACCATGGGGATGCTAAAGCTAAATGGGACTCTTAGATTATGTTCTTTTCTTCTGTAATTAGTTTCTCATGTATTAAGTTTTCTTCTGTAGAACTCCTATGCCTTCATGCCCCTTTGTAATGAACAATTTGGTTTATGTATGGAAGCTCTTTATTCGGTGCATTTATATATTCATGTGTTTGATCCACTCAGGGACGGGCACCTTTAACTCTATTGTACACCTTATGTTGACGCCTGAGGTGTAGAGTGGAGTTAGGTTGTTAACCCGTGACAGATGGTATCAGAGTAGGCACATGAATCAATATAGGTGTACCAAATAATTAGTAAACTTACCTAGACCCGAGGTAACCCACATTTAGTAGTAAATTGCCGAGGTGACTAGAAGGGTACCTTGCGGAAGGTTCTGACATAATCACTCTCCCCATCCATTTTCACAGTGCGAGGGTTCCTGCCGCAAGCTATCTGCCTGGCTAACGCAATTATTGTTAAAGTGGGCACGCTTACCTTCAAAAACATTTCCTCTCACCTTTTCTCAATTAAGGACTACCCCCAGCCAACCTATTTAGTGAATAATACACACTAGGCTTCTCATCTACTTTCTCTCTCATGACCATGATCAATGATATACTCTCTCTATTATGTGGGTAGATTAGGAGAAATGGGAACAACTAAAAGATATATATATATATATATATATATATATATATATATATATATATATATGCCATGATTGCTAAATATTTATTGGTTGCATTATGATCTATCTCAAATAAATCTCTAAACTATCTTTTATACGAACTTGCAGATGCCTCCAAAAACTAGGTCCAAGAGAACAAGATCTAGTGATGGCTCTGGTGATGAATCTCAATCACGCCCTAGTAAGACCATGTCTGTAGGCAATTGGGAAGAACAAAAGAAGGTGATGTTGGAATGCATGCATGCACTAGCCCTAAAAGAAACCAATAATTGTGCCTCATCCTCTAGGACCAACCCAGAAACCACCATTAGTGACTTCCTTAAGCTTAAACCTAAAACCTTTCATGGAGAAGACTTAGGTGAAGTCCTAGATAAAGCTGATGCATGGATCCTATCTGTAGAAAATGCCTTTAGAGCCCTTAAGTGTCCTGAGGAAGATAAGGTCACCTTTGCTATCTACCAACTTAGGGGGTCCACAAAGTTGTGGTGGGAAAATTATTACCATACACGAGAACTTCCAGATGCCCCCATAGGTTGGGAGGAGTTTAAGGGGATCTTTACCAACCGTTTCATGCCCATATCTGCTAGGAAGGAGAAGAAGAAATAGTTCAATAACCTCACCCAAGGAAACCTATCTATTGCTGAATATGTTGGGGCCTTTAGACTCCTAGAGCGTAATGCTCGTAACCTTGATGAAGATGAAAAAATTGAACACTTCATAGATGGCCTTAACCAAGAAATCAATTTTTACCTTTGCACCTCCACCCATCCTACCTTTGAAACTGCCATCAACAATGCCCTTACCCAAGAAAGAACCTTAGGGTAGAACAAAGCACCAAGCTTGGGATACCTAGGCCTAACCACTGCATCTGTCACCAAGGGCAAGGAGACTGAGAATTATAAGAAGAAGCCTAATAGCCATGGCATGGGTAGAGGAGGAAATCACCATAGAGGTCAATCATACCGAGGATGACCAAACTGGGGAGGCTGAGGCCGAGGTGGACCACACCGAGGGCAGTCATTAGATCCTAACATGTGCAAAAACTGTGGAAGCAAACATCCAGGGAGATGTAAGTTCGAGAAACCTGTATGTTACTACTGCAAGAATGAAGGGCATATGAGGTACAATTGTCCAAATCTGGTCCAGGGGGCACCTTAGAAATGTCCTGCCCCATTACCTCATCCTAGAGCTCCACCTGTTCAACCAGTTGTCCCTATAGCTCAGGCTCTGCCAGAACATCGTTAGGGTTGCGTCTTTGCAATTGATGCAGAGGAAGCTAAGGCCAATGATAGCTGTCCGATTGAAGGTAATAATGTTAATAATTCTTTATTAAAATAAATCTTTGAAAACCATTATATCATACAAAATCATAATGTAGGTATAATATGTCTCTAAGATCATCCTGTTGTGGCCCTATTTGATTCAGGATCAACACATACCTTCATATCTAGAAATCTTGCTTCCATTATCAAGTTAGAGATTAATGATCTAGGTTATATCTTGGATGTGACAACTCCCAGTGGAAAAATTTATACTTCTCTTCAAAAAACCAAAACCTTGCCTTTTTCTTTTGGTGGTCATGATTTTCAATCTGCTTTCATTCTCCTTGATATGGAAGATTTTGACTTAATTTTGGGGATGGATTGGCTCTTTTCCAACTTTGCTATGATTGATTGCCAAGGCAAGAAAGTAGTCTTTTGTGCACCCAATTCTAAACCTTTGTTTATTTCTGGGAGAAAAGAAAGAAACTAAAATATGATTATTTCTTCTCTTAAAGCCGAAACTTTGATAGCCAAAGGGTGTAGAGCCTATCTTGCTGTTGTATCCATGCATGATTCTAAGGTGAGACTGATGTGCACAAATTATATCATCTTTTGGGTCATGTTTGGTTGCATATCCATGTTGTTTTGACTCAATTATCACTCTCATTCATGCTAGATTCTATATTTTTATCTATTCTTACTTGTCTCATGGTTTGGATTGTAGGTACTACATATTGCAATGAAATTATGAGGAATATATCATATTATCTCTTATTGGATCACTCCTCAAGTATCTACATGTTTTGGGGTTCGAAATTACGCAAATACCACTTTTTACGGCACGTAAATCAGACCTACACACTGAAAGTTATGAGCAAAATATACAACAGCCCAGAACAGTGAAGTGCACGCCGTGCACCAAAAGTGCACGCCGTGCACCTGGGAATTTCAGGCAGATAAAAGTTTCTGGAATGTTGCACAGCGTGCACCTGGGAGCCAGAAGTTTTTGGAAAGTTGCACGGCGTGCATTTCCAAAGTGCACGCCGTGCACAGTATATTCTGGAGCAAACTAAAAGTTTCTGGAAAGTTGCACGGCTTGCATTTCCAAAGTGCACGCCGTGCACCTGGCAGTTTCAGCATTTTGTAAAATACGAGTTTTTATTTAAAACGAAGGGGGAACTTAATGGGCGGTTACGGACGGTCATTTGCGGAAGTTCTCTCGTCTCAGAGCAAGTCTAGAGCAGAGGAGGGCGATTTTGAGGGGAAAGGAGGTGGTTTCTTGCCAAAGGAGTCCATTTCTTCTTCTCTTCTTCTCCATTGTCTTCTCCAAGGTGCAACCAAGCTTCCCCAACTTCGTGCAGCTTCTCGGGAGAGGAGCCAGTCCATTTTGGAGCAGCTTTATGAGTGGAATTTCATCCCCAAGACGGAATTCTACTTCTCTTGGGTTACACTTTCAAATCTCCTAGATTTTCCTTCTCTAAACCATGTTAAACTCTGAAAATTCTGTAGCATTTCTGCAATACATAATCATGGACGAGTAGAATCCAAATCTTAGACATGGGAGAGTAACTCCCATGTCATAGCTTGTATGAACATATGAATTTCGTACTAAATGTTAGTTTCTTGCATGTTCCAAGAGTTGTTTCAGATCTGAAATTCTTGTTTGTGTGATTGGCCATCATACTTGCATGTTTTATGCTTTCTTTCATAATCTGAGAAGATGTGTTTGAGAGTATGGAGTTACTCTTTTGGCAACTTTTCCTTGACCGCGAGAGTGGCTGGGATTATGTTGAGGAGCAAGGTTTGTGATTTGAAATGAAATACATACACGAGAGTGATGTATGGAGTTAAAATCGTCATCACTTCACCGGGAGGTGAGTGATGACTACAAACCTCCTTTGCAAGTTAATTAACATGTTTAAATTCATATTTTAATATAAGCTATGATGTGATAGTGAAATCCCAAGTCTAAGATCCTTCCAAATCTGAATCTTAACCTTTCTTAAGTGATAATTTACTGTTTTGTTTTAAATCTATAATTTAGTTGTTCTAATCCAACCATCTTGTGTACAACGATCTAGATTATTGAAAATCATAACTCTTGCGCCTAACTAACCAACGCTCCTTGTGTTCGACCTCGACTACAACTACTCTCGTATACTTGCGGGATATAGCTAGTTGAGTAAAAGATCATTTTTAATGATTGAAACTCGTTAGTCTAAAAGAACCAACAAGTTTTTGGCGCCGTTGCCGGGGAGCATTGGTATTCCTGTTAGAGTAAGAGTTTTTGATTAGTAAATGAGACTAGATCACAACCTTCATATCCACCATCATATCCATAAATCATAATTCATCATGATCATCATAATTTGTTGTATCTTCCATGTTTGTTTTTGTATCTCACTCACCTTGTTTATTTGCAGGAGCATATGGGGTGTTCATAAAAAGATCCTTCAACCGTGCATATCTCTACATTCATAAAATGAACACACTATTTGCAACCCTCATGGAGAAAGAAGGAGTGAAACCCAAACATGTATGGAGGAATCACAACCCACACAACCATCATCCAAACAACATTCACCCATGCCGCCTTCATCCACATCACCATCATATGCACCACCCTCATCCACACATCCTTCATCCACACCACTATCAATCACACCTAATTCACCGCCATCATATATACCACCAACATCCATACAACATACACCACCACCATCTACGCCACATCTACCTAATCCTCTGGATTCACATGAAGAACTAGTCAAGGAGGATGACCTTCCTCTTAAGGACTACTTTGGTACAGCTGCAATGCACATGAGTGGGCCTATTAATATTTCAGAATTTGAGGCAGAGGAGTTTTCTATCAGCCCATCCATCATACAATTGCTACAACTGAATGCATTTGGAGGGACACAATTGGAGGATCCGAACCTCCACATTGCTGAATTTCTGCAGTTGCTAAACACCATAAAGATATATGGCATTCCTACTGATGGGATAGGCCTAATTCTTTTTCCATTCTCTCTTAAAGATAGAGCCAAGGCATGGCTCTATACCTTACCAAAGAAGTCAATCAACACTTGGGAGGAGCTTCTAAAGGTCTTTTTGGCAAGATATTTTCCACCTAGCAAAACTTTACAGTTGAGGATTCAACTCATCAATTATTCTCAAAGGGATGGAGAGACCTTGTATGATACATGGGAGAGGTTCAAAGATCTTCAACATCTTTGTCCACATCACGGTCTAAGCAATTGGCTTCTAATGCAATCTTTCTATAATGGTTTGTGCTACAATACAAGGATGTCTATTGATGCAGCTGCAAATGGAGCTCTAATGAACAAATCTTATGGAGAAGCTTATGCTATTATTGAAGATATGGCAGCAAACCATTACCAATGGAGTCCGGATACAAGCTACCACCCATCCTTCTCACATACTACTTCTGGAATGCAAGTGGAAGATCACACGGTTGGTGCTATAGACATAATTGCAGCAAAGCTAGACACTTTATCACAAATGTTTGAGAAGTTAAGCACACAACCATTTCAAGCTGCCAATATTATTTGTGATTCATGTGGGTTTCTTGGACACTCATCTTCTACATGTTATGCTTCTTCTATTTATTCTCCAATGGGCTACACTCCACTGGGTTTCTACATCAATGCGAACCCGAATTTCATTCAGCCACAACGACCACAAGTAACTTCTAGATTAGAGTCCATGCTTGCAACATTTATTTCAGCTCAAATGCAGCAAAATGAGGAGTTCCATCAACAAAGACAATCAATGAAGGGTGCCATTTTCCAACTCTCTTCTAAGGTGGAGACTATAGTCACTCATGCACACATCTTGGAGAAACAAATTGCCCAGCAAGCTCTTCCTAACAAAGAAGCATTTCCACCTTTCTTGCCTAGTCCACCAGAGATGAATCCTACATATTTCAGGCCGGTGACATTGAAGAATGGAGTTGTTATAGAGGTATATCCTTCAAAGTGTGATGATGTTGATACCCATGACGATTATGAAGTTTCAACTAAAGGGGAGAAAGCTACAACACATGCTCTACATGTTGATTCTTCAAGCAAGCCACATGTCCTTCCTCCTCACATTCTAGATGACACATTACTTTATAATGAGAACACTCTGCCTAACTCATATTTTGATGATGCTTCAAAGGGGAATGAAAAGACAAATCATATTGATATACAAAAGACTATTCTTGCTACAACTCATAGGTGCTTTCGCTTGCCCCTAATTAAGGACATATTTGCAAGGAGGCATCAATCTTTAGCACAACAATTTCCAGCTGCAAATCAGAGCACCGGTCCTCCATGGACTTTGATGTTTCCACCATGATGAGGTACCCGGTTGCAACCTTTTTAGTTTGATTTATGCAGTGAGGACACTGCAGACTTCAAGCTTAGGGGGGAGCAACCAGATGGTAGCCTAGTTCTTTTAGCTTTTCCCTTTCATGTTATTTGCTTCTTGTCATTTGCTTTTGTTTTGTGTTCACATTTCAGTCTTTTGTTTTCAATTATGCTCTTCTTGTGGCAAATCTAATATGATATGGGGTTTATCTTTTATATGTAGATAGAACTCCTATGCTTAATTGATTGTCCTCTTTTGATGAGAAATATCATTTGGAGATATTGTAAAAGGCATGCATTAATCAAATGAAACCTTTTGGCCATCAACATGTGGTTAACTCTGGTTTATGCTTCTAGCCTAAACATTCATCTTTCACATCCTTGATTGCTTAAAACATGTAATGGTTTCAATTTTTGTGAGTAAATCAACTTCACAACATCATTTGGAATACGGGATGCCCTTGTCAAGCTCTTAGTGCATTTTCAACCACTCTTTCAATGAAAAAATTGCAAAACAAATGAATGAAATCTAGCTGATGTTGCAATTTAGTTGACTCTCCTATGTTCTGGAAAATTTTCAAAATTTCTTTTGGCTTATCTCATCTTTATACCCCTTAAAAGATGGCTAAACTGCCCACATACCATGCTAGCCTAGTGTAAGTCCGATCTGGCCACGATGGTTAGGTGGTATGTCTTAAAAGAGAGTAAAATACCCCAACCGACATTCCACGTGTGCATAAGCCTACATTAGCAGCCGAGTGTCGGAACCCATAATCCATTGTCATATCATTTTTGGGAAAGAAGGAGAGTACAGCTAAAATTGTTAATATTAACTAAGATTTCATCATTTGTATCCTTAATAGTTGAGAGTTTGAGTTGCACATCCACTAATTGTTTGGCTTGGTCATCCAAATTCTACTTAGTGTTGTTTAATTGATTGATTCATTTAATTATGACCACCCCTGCCGAACTAAAAAATCTCTTTCTTGGGTGTTTAAGTTGAATTGATGGCTATGAGTATAAACATGTTTATCATGGTTGGTTTGGTCTTATGCACATCTTTCATTTCATTTGATCTATTCATGAACTTGACAATTCCTTCATTTGTGTTTCTATGCTCTTTTTGCTTGAGGACAAGCAATACTTTAAGCTTAGGGGGATTTGATGTGCACAAATTATATCATCTTTTGGGTCATGTTTGGTTGCATATCCATGTTGTTTTGACTCAATTATCACTCTCATTCATGCTAGATTCTATATTTTTATCTATTCTTACTTGTCTCATGGTTTGGATTGTAGGTACTACATATTGCAATGAAATTATGAGGAATATATCATATTATCTCTTATTGGATCACTCCTCAAGTATCTACATGTTTTGGGGTTCGAAATTACTCAAATACCACTTTTTACGGCACGTAAATCGGACCTACACACTGAAAGTTATGAGCAAAATACACAACAGCCCAGAACAGTGAAGTGCACGCCGTGCACCAAAAGTGCACGCCGTGCACCTGGGAATTTCAGGCAGATAAAAGTTTCTGGAATGTTGCACGGCGTGCACCTGGGAGGCAGAAGTTTCTGGAAAGTTGCACGGCGTGCATTTCCAAAGTGCACGCCGTGCACAGTGTATTCTGGAGCAAACTAAAAGTTTCTGGAAAGTTGCACGGCGTGCATTTCCAAAGTGCACGCCGTGCACCTGGCAGTTTCAGCATTTTGTAAAATACGAGTTTTTATTTAAAACGAAGGGGGAACTTAATGGGCGGTTACGGACGGTCATTTGTGGAAGTTCTCTCGTCTCAGAGCAAGTCTAGAGCAGAGGAGGGCGATTTTGAGGGGAAAGGAGGTGGTTTCTTGCCAAAGGAGTCCATTTCTTCTTCTCTTCTTCTCCATTGTCTTCTCCAAGGTGCAACCAAGCTTCCCCAACTTCGTGCAGCTTCTCGGGAGAGGAGCCAGTCCGTTTTGGAGCAGCTTTATGAGTGGAATTTCGTCCCCAAGACGGAATTCTACTTCTCTTGGGTTACACTTTCAAATCTCCTAGATTTTCCTTCTCTAAACCATGTTAAACTCTGAAAATTCTGTAGCATTTCTGCAATACATAATCATGGATGAGTAGAATCCAAATCTTAGACATGGGAGAGTAACTCCCATGTCATAGCTTGTATGAACATATGAATTTCGTACTAAATGTTAGTTTCTTGCATGTTCCAAGAGTTGTTTCAGATCTGAAATTCTTGTTTGTGTGATTGGCCATCATACTTGCATGTTTTATGCTTTCTTTCATAATCTGAGAAGATGTGTTTGAGAGTATGGAGTTACTCTTTTGGCAACTTTTCCTTGACCGCGAGAGTGGCTGGGATTATGTTGAGGAGCAAGGTTTGTGATTTGAAATGAAATACATACACGAGAGTGATGTATGGAGTTAAAATCGTCATCACTTCACCGGGAGGTGAGTGATGACTACAAACCTCCTTTGCAAGTTAATTAACATGTTTAAATTCATATTTTAATATAAGCTATGATGTGATAGTGAAATCCCAAGTCTAAGATCCTTCCAAATCTGAATCTTAACCTTTCTTAAGTGATAATTTACTGTTTTGTTTTAAATCTATAATTTAGTTGTTCTAATCCAACCATCTTGTGTACAACGATCTAGATTATTGAAAATCATAACTCTTGCGCCTAACTAACCAACGCTCCTTGTGTTCGACCTCGACTACAACTACTCTCGTATACTTGCGGGATATAGCTAGTTGAGTAAAAGATCATTTTTAATGATTGAAACTCGTTAGTCTAAAAGAACCAACAGAGACCTTTAGAGAGCTTGTATGTGGTGAGAGATTACCTAGACATTTTTCCTGAGGAGCTTCTAGGGCTGCCTCCAATTCATGAGATTGAGTTCTCAATTGAGTTAGCACCAAGCACCGCAACAGTCTCTAAGGCACCTTATAGAATGACACCTGCCGAGCTTACAGAGCTCAAGAAACAACTAGAGGAACTTCTCAATAAAGGCTTCATCCATCCTAGTACTTCTCCTTGGGGTGCTCCTGTCCTTTTTGTTAAAAAGAAAGATGGGTCAATGCAAATGTGTATTGAATATCGCATGATCAACCAAGCCACCATTAAAAATAAATATCCCCTCCCAAGAATTGATGACTTGTTTGACCAGCTTCATACTGCCTTTGTGTTCTCTAAGATTGACCTTAGATCAGGATATCATCAATTACGAGTGAAGGATTGTGATATTACGAAGAAAGCTTTCAGAACTAGATACATACATTATGAATTTGTGGTGATGCTGTTTGGCTTGACTAATGCTCCTGGAGTGTTTATGAATTTGATGAATACTATCTTCCAACCATTTCTTGATAGCTTTGTTGTGGTCTTCATTGATGATATTCTTATATATACAAATTCTATTGATCAACAACATGAACATCTCCAGAAAGTCCTTGATGTTTTGAGAGCCCAGAAATCGTATGCTAAATTATCTAAATGTGAGTTTTGGATTGACCAAGTCATGTTTCTTGGCCATGTCATTTCGGGTGGGAAAATTTCTATTGACCCTGCCAAACTTTTAGTTGTCCTTGATTGGAAAGCCCCTACCAATGCTTCTAAAATTCATAGCTTCCTTGGCCTAGTAGGCTATTACCGTCGTTTCATACTTAATTTTAGCAAAATAGCCCTACCCATGACTAAAATTACCAAAAAAGATGCCAAATTCATTTGGACCCATGAGTGTGAAGCTAGTTTCCAAGAACTAAAATCTCTCTTGACTTGTACTCCTATTTTGACCTTACCTTCTGGTAATGATGGCTTTGTAATATTTTATGACGCTTCTAAGATGGGTTTGGGCTGTGTCCTCATGCAAGACGGTAAAGTTGTTGCCTATGCCTCTAGACAATTGAAACCTAATGAGGTCAATTATCCAACTCACGATTTGGAATTAGCTGCCATTGTCTATGCTCTCAAAATCTGGAGACATTATCTATATGGTGCTACTTTTGATATATTCACGGACCAAAAAAGTCTCAAATACCTCTTGACTCAGAAGGACCTCAATCTTCGACAGAGGAGATGGTTGGAGTATCTCAAAGATTATGATTTCACTATTGCATATCATCCATGCAAGGCCAATGTTGTAGCTGATGCTCTTAGTCGTAAGAAGTCGATTTGTGCATCAATGCATATGGAACCTTCATCTTCTGAGTCATCTCAAGCAGAATCTTGCTCTATTATTTTGGAAAATTTCAATATTATTCCTAGTCTTCTTTCTAAACTCTTGATGACCCAGAATAATAGCCCTAGCTTGGAGGAGATGACAACTCTTGTAGTTAAGCCTCAGACACATCTATCTGTTGGTATGGATGGTGGACTAAGGTACAAGAATAGGATGTGGGCACCTGAAGAGTCGGAGATTAATAAGCGTATTCTGCAAGAGGCACATCGGTCCAAGTATTCCATACACCCTGGATCTACTAAGATGTACAAGGATCTGTAGAGACACTTTTGGTGGAGAGGTATGAAGAATGATATAGCTGAGTTTATCTCTAAGTGTCTCACTTCCCAGCAGATTAAGGTCGAGCACCAATGCCTCGGTGGTCTATTACAACCCTTACCAATTCTTGAATGGAAATGGGAAAATATCACCATGGATTTCGTGGTGGGACTACCCAGGACCATGAAGGGTTATGATGCGGTTTGGGTCATAGTAGACCGGTTGACCAAGTCTGCACATTTCTTACCTATGTGGACTACGACCAAGGTTCCTAAGCTTGCTAAGTTATATATAAAGGAGATTGTACAGCTGCATGGAGTACCAATATTGATTGTTTCAGACCGAGATCCAAAGTTCACATCACATTTTTGGAAGAAAATATAGAACTAGTTGGGTACACAATTGAATTTTAGCACATCATATCATCCCCAAACCGAAGGACAGTCAGAACGCACTATCCAAATCTTGGAGGATCTTCTCAGAGCATGTGTTTTATATTGGGGAGGATCTTGGGATTACTACCTTCCATTAGAAGAGTTCACATACAATAATAGCTACCTATCAATCATTTATATGCCACCCTATGAAGCTCTCTATGGTAGGCCATGTAGATTCCCTCTCCATTGGGATGAAGTCAGAGAAAGGAAGATGCTAAAGTCTAAGGAGTTGCAACTTTATGCTGATAAGGTGTCCTTGATTAAGCATAGGTTGATACGGGCCCAAGATCGTCAGAAGTCATATGTAGATGCACACAGGTCTGATAGACAGTTTAATGTGGTGACTATGTATTCTTGAAGATCAGACCCATCCGTGCCATAACAAAGAACAAAGGGAAGCTTAGTCTGAGATATGTGGGTCCTTTTGAAGTTTTGGAGCGCATTGGTGAAGGTGCTTATCGGCTTGCTCTTCCTCTACAGTATAATATGATGCACAATGTCTTTCATGTGTCCAATCTGAAGTAGTATGTGAAGGATGATAGTCATGTGCTGAATCACGAGCCTCTTGAGTTGCGGGAGAATCTCTCTTATCTAGAACATCCTATGAAGATTCTCGACTCCAGGGTCAAAGAGCTCAGGAACAAGCAAATCCAGATGGTGAAGGTACAGTGGAACCACCATGGTGTAGAAGATGCAACCTGGGAATTATGAACGGATATGGAGCAACATTTTCCTCACCTCTTTCATCCAGTCTAATTTTGAGGGTAAAATTTCTTTTAAGGTTAGTAGGATGTGATAAAGTGGTTTTTCTCTTTCCTTTATTACCTTGGTTCTTTTACTTTATTCTAATTCAAAACCCTAATTCTCTTGAAGATAATTTGACCACTCAAAGACTAGAATATCAAGCCCAAACTTTACCAACATGTGGGGTATGCTATGGTTCAAATGGTCCAAATTTCATGTCATTTGGACATTCCTAACTCCCTCTATGGTTTTTACAACCTTTGACTATAGTTTGATCTATTAATGTCAAGATTTTATCAATTTAAGCTATGGTTTTTGATTTTATTTCTTTGTCACATTGCGCTGACATCAATGATTCGTAGACTCCCTTTCCCGATCGATATGGACCGTTAGATGGTGCGTCCACAGATCCAGGGAGGATCGGACAGCCACCCGATTGTCCCATACCTCCGATCGGCCCGCAAGAATGTGGCTACAACCACCAGCGCAAAGGCGACCCACTCCTCGCCACTCCGCACCACCTCGCACAAATCCGACCGAGGCAAACAACTCCCCTCATCTCCACGAACTAGACCACACTCACACGACCCCCGAAACTACTCTCCACTCCCTCGCCCATGCGAGCCATCTCCAACTGCCACCGAGCCCATTTGGGCGTTCTCTTCTCTCCCACTCTCCATTCTTTTTAACATCACCACATCGATCCTCGACCTCTCTTTGATGCCTTTCTACCCTCAATTTACCTAGAACGGGCACCCCTCGCCCCCGAGCTCAGGCTTTTCACCTCAGCACTGCCCCTCGCCGTCGAGCTACTGGGCAGGCTGCTCCCTACCTCCTCGTCTACCATTGACCGCTCCCCGAGCTCCGCAACACTCCCTTCCACCCTAACAACACCTCAACACCAAGCTCGATCGCCTACTGCTCCCCCATAGTCTCTCCTCCATCGTGAGCTGCTGAGTCCATTCTTCCTCTCGGCGGTGCATCGATCCAAGGGGAGCTGAGCCCTAAATCTTGTCCGTGTAGCTGTGGAAGGACCTCACGAAGATAATCCGATCATCACCCACGCATGAGGAGGAGCACAACCATCACCCGAGCTTGTCTGGGATCAGATTTGACCACCTACTGTGTAGGACTGAGCAAGAAGACTGAAGTCCACTGAGCCAGTTGGACCAATAGAAGCCTTCCACGTGGATCCACACAGACCAACCAAGCTTTGACAAGTAAGAATTCTGAATATCCAAATCAGCAACTCTCTTCCCTTTTCTATTATGCGCCCAAAATCTTGACCGTTGGATTTGAGCATCCAATGGCCCATCTTCTCTGTTTCCTTTTAATTATCTCAGATTTTCAATAATCGCCAAGTAAAAGTCCTAATTTTGGGAAATTCCTTATAAATAGTAGGGATGTCAGAAAAATACATATAAGTAGTCCATCTTACTCAGAAAAATGCGAGGATCACGAATCAGATATCTGTTGGCCCTAAATCTGACTCAAATAAAGGATATTGCCCAAATATGTTTATATCTTATTTAATTATTTAGAAAATACTCGAACCTGATTAAATCACCAAAAAACCTGTGATCATCATCTTTTTACATCTAGGTAATTATGGAATGATCATATCCAATTATTGTGACTCAATTAGCAATAAAACCTAATTATCACTCTTTTCCCTATTTTTACTTATCAATATGTGCATAATTAGTCAACATGATCTAAAGACCATGGTTTTGACCTTATAACCCTACTCTGATGTGACACTACTAATCTTGAACTCAATCCATACTCTAAGACTCGTACTCAACTCTCATGACTCCAACACTATAAAGGGCCTTTTACACATTCTTTAGAATAATGATGATTTGAACAAAATAACTAATAAATACCAAATCTCCAATAATTTTAGGAAATCAAAGGTACCAATGAGGAGCATCTCTAGACTCCCCACTTTTGAGTAGAAGGTACGCCATTACCTCTTTTTGGCGTACTATATTTAATGCTTGAGAACTATGAGTAGTAGAACACTTGGCATAAGATATTGAATGAAATGAATGTAACCTGTATGATGCTTGAATAAATTGCTATATGTATAGTTTTGATGTTTTATCTGAATTGCTATATGTATACCTTGAACACCTGCAAACATAATATTGATGTTCCATCATAAGATAGGTCATAAACCACTTGATGGTAGAGCGCATGCATAATGATCACAAACCACTTGGTGGTAGATCATATGATGTTTGTATAATGATCACAAACCTCTTGGTGGTAGATCATAAGGCCTGAAGACGTCAAAGCCTTGGTGGCAGACACACAAGATGTATGAAGAAAAATATGCTTAAAAGATACATGTTCACATTTGTTAATAAACTCTTGCTTAGTATTGATATATTGTTGTAATTGCACATTACTACCAAGTTTACTTTTATCCTTATCGCCAAGTATGAAAAGAGGTAAATCAAATGACACGTAGGCGTACTCAGTACAATATATTTATATATTATGTTGACGTGTACCACTTGCATATGTTTTATAGATACCTTCAGCTTATGATGCTTATGATGAAAGGAAGATTATGTCACTACTCTTTATGCTGGCTGACAAAAATCAGATCTATCATGGGGATGCTAAAGATAAATGGGACTCTTAGATTATGTTCTTTTCTTATGTAATTAGTTTCTCATGTATTAAGTTTTCTTTTGTAGAACTCCTATGCCTTCGGGCCCCCATGTAATGAACAATTTGGTTTATGTATGGAAGCTCTTTATTCGGTGCATTTATATATTCATGTGTTTGATCCACTCAGGGGCGGGCAACTTTAACTCTATTGTACACCTTATGTTGGCGCCTGAGGTGTAGAGTGGAGTTAGGTTGTTAACCCGTGACAAATCACATCCATGTTCTCATGCTGCCTCTACAACTCATAGTTCATGTAGCATAACATCAAATACTTGACGTCCATGGCGTATTTAGTTTACTTCTTATAAGCATCTTTGTCAACCCTTGGTGCATTTTGAGGTGGTTCCTCTGGTTCCGACATCTCCTAGATAGAGATCTTGTGCTCATGTGTGAGAACGATTCTCAAAGTCTTGAACCAGTCATGGAAGTTGTTCCCAATTTGTTTGTCCTTCTCAAGGACTGATCACAGAGAAAAGTGATTATTGTTTGTTTCCATTTGATTCTACAAAAGAATTTGTAATTTTGTCAAAAATCATTTTTGATTTGATTTGGTTAGAATTTGGGCGATCATAATTAGGTCTTTAATTTATTACCATTCTCATTATTTTGCTCAAATTGACAATCCTCATGTATCAATTCGAAACATTGCAGTGATAGTTTTCTAATGAGCAAGATCCAAGATAATTCCACTATGGCCCGACCATTGCCACAAGACACTACTAATTACCAAGGTAGGCAACGTTTTCCAATTGCATCATATGAAATTCTTGATAGATAATATGCACAACTCCTTGCATTGCTTTTGGGACCAGACGCTCTGAGAATCACCAGTTAATCCTGATCCAATAGACAATACGATAATAATGCACCCTACAGAGGCAAAACCTACATCAATACCATCACACTTCCACGAGGTAGATGGTAGACCACACTTTGGCATAACCTATGCTTGGTCAAACAAGTTTTTAATATTTAATTTTTTTATAAAACATCTTAGACTTAATATGTTTGATTGAGGGATTTATATATATATATATATCATATATATACATATACTTATCCAATCACCACATATATAGTACATATCATATATGTTCTATATATAACAACGTAAACATGCAATATAAACAAAAAGTGATGGTTATGGCCATATCTACTTGTAATTCCTTGGAGCCACAAGGAATTACTACCACCTAGGTCAATCATCACATCACATGTATGAACTTACTATTGGTGTAGATATGTGCTTGCCAATCTAGGTAGATCAATTCAACCCTTAAACCGGTCGTCTCGCCTCTTGACCGGTCAGATGGTCATCACAGAGGCCGTCTGGCCTCCAGTCCAACCAATGTTTGGACTCCTTCCAAATGGTTAGTTGGGTCCACCAGGCAATCATCTGGCTCCATCGTTCTATCCTCCATGATCCTCCAAACAGTGAGCTCATCTCATGAACTAGTCATCTCATATGACAATGATCATCTTCCTCATCATTATAAGAAAAGAAACTATCCTATTGCTACTTCATTAAAATGTATAAAGACAAACCTTGAGTTACATTTGAGGGGAGCGAAGGTAGGAAAGAATTAACTTTACATTGGGAAGAGAGAGGTAGAGGATCGGTACACAGACTGAGATAAATATAAATAAAACCAAACCATCCAACCACACACATATATTGGGTATTGTCATAACCACGCTACACATCCACCATCAAAACCCCTTTTAGGGAAACACATGTAAATTGCATATATATATATTAGTTTGGGATTGTATGGCCTTTGATCAGATACACATGTGAGATAGTTTAAATATTCACATCATATGCAATAAATAAATGAATATACTAAAAATATTATCATATGGATTATCCTAAAACATAGTAAATTGTCGTGGCTATGATACCATTGTTGAGAAGTATGGGCACATAGTATAGAAACAGAAAGAAATTTGTTTTTATGTATCTATATTTCCATAAACGCAAGATCGCATCAACTACTATGAAATAGGATGGATAGTTTAACAATTTATACATGATCTTGGAGTAAGTCCAATGACAACAACTCACTTCTATGCAACTATCAACTAGTTAGTCTTCGACGGTGGTTGTGCATCTCCTAGTCTTCTCCACAAACAACGAACATAACAACTTCTGCAATGACTCCTGTGGTCTCACCATAGACTGTAGGCTGACTTTGTTCTCCACAGTCTATGGTGAGACCACACAGACCAACTAGAGTTGTCCACACAGACCAACTAGATCTTCTATCATTCAACTAGAACAAACATGAAGGATTTGTCCCTCCTGATGGTGTACTAGTCACCAACTTACTTTCCCACAACAATGATCCTCAGTTTTTCTCTCCCGTCGCTATCCCTCCCTTGTCGGGTAGGACTTGCTTGGTCTCTCTCAGCTACTACAACTAGTAAGGACAACAATTGTTAGAAGAACTAATTCTCAGTTGTCTATGTTGTATTCTGGGAAGCCCCTAATACCCCTCTATTTATAGGAAGGGTTAGGGTCAGGGTTCCCAGTCTGTACGGGATTGTGTGGGAATGGAACAAATCGGAAGATGTTAAATTTTCACAACTTGTGAACTCTGAAACGGCCTTATGGTGACCTAAATGGTCGTCTGGTCATACAAGATGGTTGTCTTGTACTACTAAACATCCGTTTGGCAGTTTCCCAATCACATATGAAATTGGCAATTTGATTCTCATTAATGTTGGAGATTAATTCTTGCACCACAAGTAACATGTAATTGAAACAAGTTCAAGAAACTTTCATAACGTTCATTCGGTCCCAACTGAGCTGTATCACCCATGTGAGATGCCCGTCTCATTCAACCAGATGACCATCGTGTGAACATGAACTGAGTCGATCTGTTTCTTAGAATGAATCGGTCAGTTCATGCCTCAATTTGGGCAAAACTTAGCCAATTCAATCTCTGATTACCTTGACAACCCAATCAACCATATGAACACTTGAGACACCCATATGGTATGTCCAAACAACCATTTTAGCACTTGCGATCATCATTTAGTAGTTGAGTCAACCTATCTATCGATTTGCTATGTGAGTTGAATACCTTAATGCTTTAGTAATCAATCCAATCATTATTCAAAATAAACTCCTATTCTAGATGATTTCTTGTGTGTGTGACCCTGTAGGTGCCATATCACATTGGCAGTGAATGTCCATAACTAGCTTATGACATCACAAGTAAGGAGCGGTGCCTAGTTACACATCAGTGCTACTCAAGTGAATGGAAAGTTGGAGAATAACTTCAACCTACAATCTGTGTAAGGTGTTGTAGTGATTGTATATTTCCTTAGTCTTTGATATTTAGTATGAACTCAAGGCATGGAACATCATCCTCTCAACGTACAATCCATGTCCTTGAACCAAGAGTAGACTTTATGAGATATTGTATCCTCAATATCATATATTGATTTACATGTGCATGCTCATGCATTTCTCAATCTCTCTTATCAAGTGACCAGGTTATTATACACTAGTAGGAGGGACAAATCCCATATCTATCACTCACAATTTATTCCTATGTGTCAAAGTCACCCAATCATTACCATTATAACAATCTATGTTTCATGACTGTGTTTGATGATGTCAAAGCGTACCCAATGACATGTGATGAGTGTAGTGATTTTAGGTCTAAGAATCACAATCACCACCTTCACTATGAGAGATGACTATGACCACCAATGATGGTTTCCATATGTCACTCTCAAGGTGGGTATGTCCAATACACTTTTCCCTAACATGTATCTATGTCATTGGTTTGATATTGCCATATCATGACTAATGAAATTCTATTATCAACCAACCCACACTCTACTCTTATGTGTTACTGGTGTCTTTCTACCTTCCGTAGTAACAACCAACTAGGGACATAACAAAAATTTACACACTTTTAACATTCATATGATCTCATCCTCCATGGCTAATACTTGTAGACATACATCATTAAGTATTATAGTACCTTATACATTCATAATGTTTCCTCATTATCATATAACTGAGTAAAATAAATGAATTGGAAGTTTGCTTTTATGAGTATTAACCAAATCCTTTATGGTATAATCCATGTCAATCATCACATGATTGGCTCTTTGAGCATACCTTACCAACACATGTTACAACATGTACACATTCACTGGATCTATAACTAGAATAATAAAATAAAAAAGTTTACCCATTCACTTTTTCAAAAAGCATCCACTTGGTGTTTAAGCGGTCACAAGGTCATGTCCACCCGTCTCCTACTTCCTACTTTCTAAAACATTGAGGTGATGTTCAACCCTCACTTTTTTGAATCCTAGTATTTGTGATCTAGACGTTGTATAATTTAGTGATCAACTAAGTTACAGAGGTGAGATTCAACATTGCAAAATGGAAGATGATCAACCTGAAAAGCAAACATTGGGACCATAGCACCAGTTTCTTTAATTGCCATTCACAATGTGATTTCAATGCTCGCCAACTTACTAAGAAAAAAATACCAAATAAAATACCAAGTTGTATTCTAGAACTCATCCTAATTATCCATTTACATAGAATCACTAATATTTTAGAAGGCATGAGCCAAACGACCCTGAGTGAATTCTAGGAAGCATAGCCATGGTTTTCTGTGCATATAAAGAATATGGTTAATTTCATATTTAGGACAAAAGAGGCAAAATATAAGACTAAATCAGATTAAAATGAACCCCCCTTTCCTCCATCTACACCATTTTGTATCATGTTGGATCAATTAAACTAAAATAACAAGATATCACATTTGCAACTTCAAATAACATTGAAGAGTAAAATGTTCTTTGAAGTCCAAAAGATACAAATATATAAAAATATATTAGGAAGGATGGGCATGACCCTTGTAATAACTTTGCCAATCTAGGGTATAAATAACTCAAATTGGTATTTAGAAGGCATGTTTCTCAACCATGGTCCGAGACATAAAATTCATATCGACTTCAATAGAGAAAAAGTAAAAACTTACATAAAATTGTGCAAAGTTGCAAAAGGAAGTGTTGATGGGAATCAAGCTAAAAAACATTGACGGTATGAGGGAAATAAATATGAAGTATCATATCATTGAGAAACTTGATCTATGCATT
Organism: Alisma plantago-aquatica; assembly: GCA_963693085.1. NCBI lineage: Eukaryota > Viridiplantae > Streptophyta > Magnoliopsida > Alismatales > Alismataceae > Alisma > Alisma plantago-aquatica. The sequence continues at coordinate 596,956,962 of OY856415.1, forward strand.
TTATTGGATATGAAATGTCAAAGACTCAAATTTATTCAATTTGGATGGTGCTCTAAATATATAGAAATCATAGATGGAATAGATTTCATCATAAAATAAGAGTTTATATTAAAAAATAAAATTTGGAAAGAGGGTGAGACTTGGGAGGTATATGGTGCTATATCTATACATAATCTTGTGGAACTTAGGGTAGATTTTATAGATGAGAGAGGCAGGTCTACTGCATTATAGCTTATAATCCAAGAATAAGTTATCTCAAAGCTCAAGAATGACTTCCTACCAAGTTTCTCAAAGTCTTCACTACATGTAAAAAACTAGTAGAAGGCTCATCAACACCTATATTATCACTACAGTGGATCTTTTGAATTATTTTTTTAATCAAAACTAGTAAAATTCGTTAGTATAGATGGACAAATGAGCGACAAGGATTTTATAATTATTTACCAAATTTCAATGCCACCACCCTTGGACGTGGACAACATCCACAATTAGCCATGACATGTCAAGGATGTTTGATACTCCCCCTCAAACTGGGGCACGGTAGAATACCATGTACAACTTGGAAGGACATGTAAACATGACGTACCAACTCAAAACTAAAACATAAAGATATACCCGACCCATACAAAAGATCACTCCCCTTGAATCTTATAATTAAAAACTCAATCACTCTAGCACGCCCCTCAAGCATATAAGATCAACACTTGAGATTCAATTTTTAGTAGGTAGCAAGAGCTCATCAGACATGAACAACACCTAGAGAAGCCACAAATAGGAGCAGATAGTCACATGCTGGTAGAGTGTTTTCATCTCTATCATTAGTGTCATGGTCAAGTAGGCTCTAGGATTATAGTTAGCAAAGTCCCTATTGTGTTAGATCACAAGTAGCAAAGTCTAGAAAGTGTTGGATCACAAGTAATGATGCCCATAGAGTGTTGTACCACAACTAGAGAAGTGCAGAGAGTGTTGGATCACAGTAGTACACTATCAACACACACAATATTACACAAACAAAAGGTATTGGAGGCAATGTTAACGAATGATACACAGTTGTATAAATATGCCAACAAACACATCATAACTCCAAGATGCAAAAAGTAACATTTGTAGAAGCTCCATGAACAAAACAAGACTACCAAAAAAAGTCTATAAATATGTCATCTTCATCTCATTTCTTTGCTCTTTCCTTTTCTCCTCAATCTCTCCCTCACTCCAACAAAAAAATAGGCAAAAGTTGGGAGTGAACAAACACACACTAGAACAAAAGTATGGTGGATAACATAATAGATTAGAGTTAAGGAGATAAAAACACTAGCGGACAAAAATTCACAATAAGAGATAAAACATCCACAAATAACATTTGAATGGCTACATCAAATAAAAGAGACTGCACATCAGTATGAAATGCATGGTACAATATTAGCATAAAAATTGGCCAGACTCTCAAAGGAGAAAGCACTAAATCCAACAAGGGTAATGATGTAACTATAAAATAGTGCCAAATGATTTTCTAATCGTACAAAATGATGATAACATAGTGTATACTTTAAATATCATAGACATATTTTTTGTCTTGTATAATGAAACAACAGTTCAAAGAAAATTGCTATATAAAAATAGTTTATTCAAGACCCCACGAAAGAAAGGTCCTGGAAATAGATGATAAAAGAGTGTGAAGGACTAATGGATCAAGTGAATAAGTAATAGAAAACATTGACATTATTTTGGCATATTTTATTTATATTATTCTATGACAGCTATAGTTGTACCCTACTAAGTCTGACATGATTAAAGAGACCCATAATCTGAATAGAGGAACAAGTGTTGAGTTGAATATCCCCACAAAAAGTATAAATATAGAAGGAACAAAAGCAGGTTTAACTAATGAAAAGTAACTAGCAACAAGTAGGGACATGTTGTATGTGTAGGAAGAACATAGTGATGTGCGAGGGAGGGGGGCATGTGCGACTCTCCTTTTTTGCCAAGCATTGATGTCAATATTGAAGCCAATTTTATACTGATGAGAATATGGTGTCTTTGACACCTCTATTGAGATAGCATGAAACAAAGAAGAAGTGACTTCAGGACACACTGTCACCAGGTAGTAGCAAGCCCATTAGTAGAAAAAGGGAGAAGAGATCTATAGGGGTGACTAGATGGGAAGAATTAGAAGTTGTGTCAAATCACAACGACTAAGATCTAGCTGATAGTAAGCTACATCCAACAATTATCTTATTTATCTTCAACGCTCATCTTAAGAAGGTAGTAGGAGCATCATGGAACAACGAGTGCCAATAGAATGAGAGAGTTGGAAGGGCATGCAGGTGGAAAAACATGGAAGAAGTAGCTTCCATACATTTACTATGATCTATTTTCCCCTCCCTCTTATTTGACGGCTAGGGTTTTAGATATGTACTCCAATACCAAGTTTATAAGTAGAATAGGTAGCCATGAGACAATTCTATTAGAAAAATACTACTACTATATATAGGAGAGGGAACACTTATAAACTTGTACTCAAACCTAATGTTTCAACACATTAGTCCCATTAAAGAAACACAAAATAACTCCATAATAGATAACTCCAAAAAATACCATGATCTTGAATATTTAAAGAAAGATGTTGTAAGAAAGTAAATTAGAACAAGTGGGCCTAAAGACTCATAATTCTAAGTCAACAAGCTGTATGGAATGGATGATCACACACTATTCACTGATATCACAAAGATAAATTTACAAGGAAAGTTTAAATAGTTGAATGCATCATAGATATCTTGAATAGCATTAAGTATACATACAAAAATATGTAAAATCTGTATAGAAATACAAAAGAACAAATTATTATCTGAAAGCATATAAACAACAACGAAACATGTAAGAAAGTAATATGATGCAAATTGTAAGTGATATGTAGTGAAGCAATCCATAAGACTAGCTAGAAACTACAAGGATGCAAGATTCAGAGTAGTCAGAATCTCCAACCTATCCTACATCCACCCTACCCATGAAAGACTAAGATTTTCTTAGAAATCTTTCACTATGTTCAATGTAAGTTGTACACTCATTGTTTAATAAATGAAAAAGAGGACCCTCTTTGTTGAGGCCAATTAGAACCTCCCTTTCCAAATGAGTTGAAAGGTAAACCTTAATAAATGAAAAGGAGGACCCTCTTTGTTGATGCCAAATAGAACCTCCCTTTCCAAATGGGTTGAAAGGTAAACCTCCACATTCTCCCAGACCTAAGAAAGACCCTTATCTTAAAGCTAAGAGAATAGCATGATGAAAAATAAAAGGGATAGGAGGAAGGATATCATGTTTGATAAGGCATTTCACAACCATCAATTTACCTCTTTACAAGGTAAATATCATAGAATTAGTATATGAGCCAGCTAAAACTTAGTTTGTCTTAGATTGGGGAGTATAGGCTAGCAAGACATTCTAGTGGGGGCTTGTGTATGTATAAGTACCCTAAGGCTACAACTCACATACCTCACAAAACTTGAGTAAATGGAAAAATTCCCAATATGTCCATTAGTCATATTTGGTGCATATTCCAGTTGGATAATATTTGCAACCTTATAGGTTATTATTTTTTTCTAAGTATCTAGAAAACTATCTAACTAGGAACATTTCAAGTCATGTTTTTGAACTTCTTCTAAGAAGTGCTCAAGAAAGACAATATAAAATACTACATTTTTCAGCTGGACATTTTTGACAAGATATTTATTTACCTATGAAGCACCGATACATCAAAATAGCTGTCATACTAGTACCAGATACATATTGGATACTAATATGTGGGTACGTACCAAATACTTCTAATTTGTATCCAGCTAATAAAAAATGAAAAAAACACTAAAGGCACCAAATTCTCTCTTAGCTCTCTATACTAAGTAGCAGCTAACAACAAGGCCATTGCAGTTGCTCCCCTGAAGTCAATACAACCACCATTCTACATGCTAAATGCCATATTCCTTATCTTTAATTTTCTATATTATATTTTTTCAAAATTTATCTTTTTAAATGAATTTCCCTGCCTAATCATGGATTCTACTAGTTATTTATTACAAACAAATTCATTCACCATAACACATACTTGTGGATGTTTTCCTTTATTGAGTTATACATTCTATGGACATTGATTTCCTCCACATTCTCAGAAAGGCTTCAGTTTGGCAATATTGGCTAACACACCTCTTGTTCTGATTACCAAATCCATTGGGGTTTACTCTGGATTTCGATATTGGTAATATCCATTCCATTTCTTTTAAAGTTCTCTCCTCAGCCTTTTGTCTTTACACCATATGTTTATCTGATTCTAGCAACTTCTCTTACTCTCTCAAAGTTTGCATACACTTCTATATATTCTAAAATACTTATAGCTTTAAGCTCTTGATATAATGTGCACATTTTATTCTAAATGTACAATAGAATATGTCTCCTAAACATAATTCCAAACTATATCTAAAATTCTTGATCAATTTGAGTGTTAATATAATTATAAGATATACATATAAACTTAATATGACTTTTAATAAACTATTTGATCACTTTTGTTTATATACATGTGAATGACATTTGATTGTTTTCAGTTTTCTTTTTATGAATAAATATTTTTAATCTATAATTAATTTTAAAAAAAATGTCGTTTCACATCATACATGCATCCTATATTTTAGAGAAAAATCATATCCTTGTACTATTTACCCTACATGTATTTGTATTCATGCTTCAAAGATATGTATGAACAATACAATACTTTTGCACTCAATCATATATCCATTTACTCTACTATCGACTAAAAGACTATGCTTATACTATATTCTAACCATAGATTACATCAATGCGGTTAATGGTTACATAAATTAATGTTGGAATAACTTGGTCTCTAAGTGATGAAGGACAATCTTCTGCCCCAAAAAGTGATACTGAACTTATTGTTTATGACTATTATGAAAGACTAAGTTGACCATGAAGTGGAGCATATTGAGATTATCATGATACAAATTTGTCAAATTATTGAATTACTTTAAACATCATCCAATGGTATAAAGATCCAAGTGAGTTCATATGTTATTAGTGCTAGAGCCTTGTACCATGCTTCATCTTTGGATTTTAAGTTGTTGATTGCATCTTGAAGAGCCAAGAAATGCAATTTGAAATAAACAAGGCATAATGCCTGGTTATGGAATGTTGGGTTAGAAGGCATGCAATTGGATTGGAACCTCTAAATTCTTGTAAGTGAGCTTACTAATAGCCTTACAAAAAGTACTTACTAATATAGCTTGAAGTCGAACATTGAATTTTCTTTTTACCTATCTAAGTCATCATTTTAAAATATAGTTCATCACCACCACCACCACCACCACCACCACCACCATCATCACATAAGACTCAATCCCAACCATGTTGTAATCAGGTACATGGATCCTTCTTTTCCAATCAGCTCTGTTATGGGTCATACTCTGATCAAGATGTAAAAATTCAATATCTTTCTTTATAAACTCTTCCCATATTGATTTAGGTCTAACTCTGCTTCTTTTAATCATGCTGACTCAATAACCTTGCTTCATATAGGTGCATTTATTAGTCTACGCTCACATGTTCATAACATCTTACACAACTTTCATGTGTCTTGTCCTTTATTCTCACCATCTGCACTTTGTTCCTGATATAGTGATCCCTCAACAATTTTTTATTTTCTTCCCACACATTCTTCTCAGTATACACATTTCACTGACATTTATTTTATTGATAACTTATTTATTTATTGCCCAATATTCACTCACATATGGCATGGTTGGTCGTATATTTGTTTAATGTAATCTACTTTTTACTATTAGAGGGATCATCTGGACTTATAGTACTCCAATTTCACTCTTCCACTTCACCCATCCTGTTGTGATCATGTGACAAACATCAACTTGAAACTCACGCTCTCTTTCAGTAGTAGAACCCAAGTCATATTGCTACATCCATTACATCCAACTTGAACCTACTATTTACAATTCTAGTTTGGCTAAAATTGCAATGCATATATTTAGTTTACTTCTAGTGATCATAAGTCCATTAGATTTCAATGCATTTCTCCAAAGTTCAACTTTTATCATTCATTTTTTTATTTCTTTCATCAATAGATACAATGTCATCAACAAATAACATGTACCAAGGGATATTATCTTGAACATGCTCTGTCAACTCATCCATAACAAGAACAAATAGATATGGGTGGATTGTCGACCCTAGATGTACCCAAACAGTGATAGGAAAAATTTGTATCTCCCCTCTAGGAGTCCTAACACTTGTAGTTGAGCCATCATACATGTATACAATCTTGTCAATAAATTTAAAATACAAGTAGATGGGCTAGAAGTCACGTGCAACATTTATAGAGAAAGATAAGTTGGGTCGTGTATTTGATAGGTATATAAATAAACCAAGAGTTCTACTTTAATCTTTTGTGATCATAAGTGCCATATGGATATAAACACATAAGATGTCATCATTATTTGTAGAAAACAATCAGTGGATTTATATGCATTTTATCATTTCTTTCTTTTCATTTAGCTCCCTTGCATATTTAGTTAGACAAACTACTATCCCTTCTTTAAATAAGATAGTTTCACAAGAAAGAAAGTAATATCCTAATTTTCTCATAGATATTTCACGTTTGAGATGTACAAATCAATCAATAATAGACACCATTAAATTTAAGTACTATATCATACACTTATTACAAGAGATAGGTAAGACAATTCTCATGATTGAGTAGGACCAAAGATGAGTCTACACCTGCTTAGATAAGGAGTTTAAGTGATTATGGCCCCACCTAAGATCTCTTCCCAATTTTCCAACTCACCTTTATCATATTTAGGTTTTCAACAAGAAGAGCCTCCCCATTGTCAGAGTGGTTCTCCCCTTTTTGAGGCTCTAGGTTTGTTCCAACGGGAGTTGATAATGCCATATATGTCTATGAAAGAGAAGACAATCCTAAACCTATACTTTGGTACAAATATTTATTTTTCTTCTCACATTTGTACTAGGTTAAAGGACCCCATCATAGAAAGCTGCTTTATGAGGAAATAAATGAATGTAGGATATGAATAAGCATCAACTTTTCTTGATCTTATTTTTTTAGAGAACATATATTTGTAATGTTTTCTATATTTGAATGCATTAAAATTCTTTGCAGTCATATACTTGGTATTAGTAAATCTATATTTCCTTTCTAAAGAAAAGTAAAGTCTACCATATGACTAAATTTATTGCATTTAGGATTCTCACACGTATGATGATTTTTGTGTCTTTAAATATACATATTTCTCTATGAATGCATTTTGACGATCTCGTTTCCTAATATTTAATCTTAATATACTTCTATATCAAGAATCACCTAGACCGTTGGATCGATGTAAATATCTAGAAAATTTGTGCCTTCCTAAGATTATTCTCTTAGTTTTAAAATTATGTTTTGTGTGTACCCCGACGTTTACTAATAAGTATTACACCCTCAAATTTGTAGCCTTCCCATGGCATATAAGCTACTAATATGTTTTTTCCAAAGTGAGTTCCCCACCTTGACTTCCTGAATAAAACAATCAGAGGAATGTTGCCTTATTACTAGAATTCCAACCCCGTTTGCATCCTATTGATGGTTAGTTGGTCAAACGACAAGGTCTACATTGGATCAACAAAGGTCTTAAATTCTCTTTCTATTACTTTTCTTGATGTGCATATTTTATTGAATTAAAGATTAGCACTACTTGTGATATAGAATATTTACAACTCGGGTTTATAAGCCTAGAATTTCCACTCATGATCATACAGTGTTGATTCATTACATTAGAAATGGTTTCACATTCAGTTAACTACATTTGATCTATATGATATTGTACTACTTTAATTTGATAAATATTTTCTATTTCAGATTCAAGAGGATTGTAGCAAATTCTTATTTTAAGGTGGTGACTTTTAGAGGAAAGTCTCTTTGGCTTCACATCCATTTTAGGGTAAAATACACACTGTCATCATCATCTATTCATTTTGCATTTTGAAGTGAATCTTTGCAATATAAGAATTTATTTCCTTCATTACCTTTTGTATATATGCTTGTTCATATATCATTGTTCACTGGTGGAATATATTTCTTTTGGAATCACCTTTTGGAAGACCATTAATCTCATCAACAACACTATAGTTTCGGGGATTTTCCTTTAATGGTTGGTGTACCATGACAAACATAGACTCATTTTGAGTTAAAATGAAAGAAAGTGTATTGTTTATTTCCCTTTTGCATGATTAGAAATTCTAGAAGACACTTTCTTTATTTAGATTCATAAAATGAATTCATTAGCACTTTATTGGATTTACTTTTTCATGTAATTTACATGGTCTGGTTTATAAATCAATTAAATTAGATAGAAGGATAGAATTTGAACTCCCATCTAGAGACTGCCTGTTGAACTGGCACGTTGCTCCGACCTGTTCCCTGCTGCAAGAACTCGATACATCTAGAAAGCCGTATGCTTTGGAAGAAGCTTGTACAGTTTGGGAAGGGAGTAGAATAAGGAAGGAACGATGCCCACCTCGAATCAATTGATTCGTCATGGTAGAGGAGAAAAATGACAAACAGACCGTACTCGAGCTTTAAATCAATGCCTCCAGAAGCAAGGAGTATGCCCGCATGCATTTTTCAAAAAAGAGGAAAAAATTTCAAAAAAAAGGGGGAGAAGAGATTTTATTTGAATTGTGTTCTTACTTATCCTTTCACAAATACATGTAGGTTGTTGTCTGTGGCTTCAATGCCAAGGGTTGCATTATCCCAGGGCTAGAGCTAGGGAAAAACAAAACAGAGTGGTTCTCAAATGGGTTCCAGAATATAGAGACAAAAGAAGGTATGTTCTTCTCGCGCTTCTATGAGTGGAGGATGAATATGAAGAGTGGAAGATCAAGGAGTGGTACCTCACATGGAGACAGTCTGTAATGGAGTTCCCAATAAGCAATGTAATCAAGAGGTGACTATCTATTTGTAATTCTACAACAAAGGCCAAGTATGGAAGCTTAGCCAAATTTTACCTTGAAGAAGATGGTACATTCCGCTCCGTGGAGGTATGTAACGTTAAAATGCATAAAATAAGGAAACATAATATGTGTTGTTGTTCACATCACCACAATGTATACATGAAAATAAAGGATGATGGAATCTATATCAAGACAGAGTATCATCAACTAAGGAAGAATAAGTTCTACTCGGGGGCAACATTGGCATCAAAGTTTGGAAACCATTTTGAAGAGGATGATAGTTGGATAGTCTCTTTTGTTCATAACGAAGACACGAACACATCCTAGGTATATATGGTGTACCCTTTAATAAAATGTTCATTTACATACTGAGATGGAACGTTGTTTATCTATAGGGATTTCAAGTCATTTCAGAGTGACACGAAACCTTTTATGATATCACTCACTGACCTCATATGTACATATCTATATTTTATCTACTAGTACCAAAATAATACACTATTGATAATAAAAATAGGATTAAAAAATAATTGCAAAGTTGTCCTTATGACTAATGTCATAGTCTCATAGATGACATGCAATCAAGTTGTTAAAACGAACTTCACATTAACTAATGATTTGCGTCTTAGAAAAATTTAACCGATTCACATTCACCCTTGTAGGTTCAATTCATCGACTGTAAGAGGTTCTTAGATAGACCGATGGCAAAGATCACATTGCCAACAAGAGTACAGATTCCATGGATCCTTCTTTCCTACACCCAAATCAACCTCAGATTTTGGCTTTCCTTAGCATATAGAGGCTACCTAAATAAGATTTTAGACAAAAAAGAAATTGTCACCATGTTTGTCACCATCTTCCAGTGAAGGCCTGTTTGATTTCAAGCAAAGTATATGCAAGAATATCTACTCTTTGGAGGAACATTTTGTGAAGTTGCTACTGAGAAGAAATCCTACAGAATTCTAGCAACAAAGATATGTTTCCCCAATCCAAGTGCTCTTGTATGATTACTATTCTTCAAAGAAACGAATGGTTCAGTGGAGTGAATTTTATATTGATCTCCTTATTATTTCCATAAGAAAAATAAATCTGAGAAACTTACACCCACATTTTTTCTCCTTGTGAAAGGAAATCAACGCCTTATATAGTGGAAAAAGGTCATCAGTCGATCAATCGTTGGCCAACAAACTCCCATTGTGCCGCACATTGCCATTGGAGAGGCCCCAACTCTCCCAACCACTGGTTATGATTTTCCCCACCCGTGTATCCCTCCATTCTCCCTACCCATTTTTCCTTTTTGGATTTGGTGGTCTACATAGTTCATAGGTACATAATTCAGATGTTCATACTGTACTCGAAGGTATGAGGGCACCCTTGAGTACCTTGATTTCAAACACATTGAATAATTTTAGGAGTACAAAAAAATACTTATAATACATATAATTCCCTTTTAAAAAGTTGACACGAGCAATATTGTGCATGAAACCATTCAGAATTCCATATTCTGATAGAAAATTCTTAGAATTTATATGGTTCAATCTTTCTGCAACCATACAAAAACAAGCAAGTTGGAAGCTACAATGTTTGTCTATGGATACATTACGAATTGTATAATGTTGGATATCCAAAATTTTAGCACCAAAATACATTAGTGACACATAATCAAAGTTTTCATGGAAGGAAACAAGATATTTTTGGCAAACGTAGGATTTAGACAAAAGTTTTAGTGAAATAGAGACAATAGAAGTGATGTTATATATGTTCTTACTAAAAGCCATGCATATGATGACTCCAATTTCTATATACTTTTCATAATGACATTCAACAGATATGCTTGCACTCATATTTAAAGATGTCAAAAGGGAAAATATAAGAGATTTTGATATTCAACTAAATTATAAAAAGGAGTTAGGTAGTTGTTCACAAGCATCATTAATTAGCCACACAAAACAACATTCATGAGGATAAAAGTCATACATATTATTCAATAGAAGGAAATGAATAGTTCTAAGAAATGAAAAGCATGTAGGATATACTTCATCCTATACATCATCTAGAGGAAAAGAAAACACTATCTAATAGAATAGAGATAAGAAGAAGCCATCTGGATACCTATCCTCCATGAACAATTATTTAGTAGCTTTTGGTACTTTAAGATACATTATTTGTTCCTTGTACCTAGAAAATACGAGAAACAAAAATCATCAACACAAGGTTGGTACGTGATTAAAAATACAATACTATGATTGCATATTTCAAAATACTTAAGGAAATAAAAGAAGGAAAGAAAAACCATTGCTTAAGATGGAAAATCAGGTAAACACACCTTTTACACATATCTTTAGATGCAGTTGTACTACTATTTCTATAAGCATTTATCATACATCCAGTATGGAAAAATTACTTTATCATACATCTAATATGGGCAATTCATCATACATCCATACTAGGAAATATGTCATACATCCATACTGGGCCATTTCTTATTTGTGCTTACCTTAGTATCTACAACTCATTAGAAATTCTTTTATATTCCTTTAAGTTTTGGAGAAACATATAATACTAATAGTCATCCAACAAAGTATAAACAATTAGGTTCACTCAAGGTACATCATATCTCTATGAAACCATGGAAACTAGTCTTATACTTAGTAAAGACCACATGCCTAATTTGATTAGATCATAAATCCAAGAGTCTAGAGGAACAATAAATAGATCACCCTGAAAGGAAATCAAGGGTATACTGTTACTATTGGTCCATATGACCAATGACTAAGGTTTGTTCTTTAAGTATGATTACTTTCATCTTCTCATGATTAGATCAGGGATTATCCATGACTTTTATCTTGTTTTGGAGTCACAAGGTCAGATTTAAAAATTAAGGTCTCATATATTTTAATGATACCTCTTATTATCCAAACCATACACAAATATGGTTTATATTCTGGTTTAGATCATTAAGGGTTTCCCTTTAGGATTCACGTGATCCAAGGGATCAGAGTTGGATCTAGGGTTTCACGGTTGCTCATGATCATAATGGGTCATGAAGGAAATTAGGGTTTAGTATATAATTGCATGAAGTATACATATGTAGAGAGAGATCAGAATTTAGGGTTTTCCATAATTATTAAGTCAACTATCCCTATTTGATTAGGGTTTTTATCCAAGTGAGGATCATGGATTCTATTATGATTAGGTTTCACAATTAATCAGGTTACGTCAATTAATAACCAATATTACATAATTAAATTGCATAACTATGATCCTTAGACTTTAAGCTAGTATTTTTGGAAAAGGAGTTAGATCTAGGTCTTTTGGATATTTTATTTGAAAAGTTTACATTTTTTTGATGAAAATGGTACATGAGTTTATTACCATCCAATCATCTACCATTTTCTGTGATTTTTCTAAGGTAACCCATTTTCTTAGATAATAAAAAGAAAAAGAAAAGGCATTACCTTGATCAACGACTGGATCCAACTAGATCGGCAACCCACGTTGATCCCAAGTCTTGTGAGTTAGATCCCAGACTGCTAAGTTGGCCCTCGCTGATGGGCCCAGCAATGTGAGTGGTCCCACTCTTTCTCGCGTTAACCTGCGACCCCTTAGCTGATGTGGCGGCTCGCAAGTGGTCCACCTAGGTCCATGCTGGCACCTCATCCCTACCTCCTTATCCTCTGATTGCCTTGCTCAAGCAGCTCAGAGCAAACTCCGGCGAGATTCCTATTCACAAGGTGTTGCCTTGGCAAGGATGTGAAGGTGATGGCACCTTTGTGAGGCCACGTTGCACTCTAGCATCCAATCCCACCCCAAGGCTCCTCCTGGAGAATCTTGACACCATGAGAATGGAGTAGGTCATCGGTGAGAGGGGGGTTCAGGGATGGAATGGAGTCTGGGGCCATAAGAGCTCATCATGGAGAACCTCTGAGGTATTGTGGAGCTCATGCAGAGGTGTATTTGGTTTATAATTCTCTAGGGTAGTGGGGCTATGACGATTCTGGAGGTTGAGGGTGGTCATGGTGGTGGGGAATGCTCAGGATTGATGGCTTTGAATTGGAGTTCATGAATAACTAAAGGGGGGGGTGGGCAGAGCTAATGGTGGGTTTATATAGGTGTGGGGGAGTGAGGGTGAGGAAACTCTAAACCCACCACTGCCATCAGGTGAGAAGCGAGAGAAGTTAGGGGTTGGTTCTCCCTGATCCAAGGATGAGGGAGAAGGAGATAGGGGTTGTTAGAGTCGGCTTAATGAGAGGAGTTTATCCTTCAAATATCTTGCTTAGATATGGTCAGGGTGGTTAGATTGGGTCTAATCGAATTTGGCCAGAGTTAGCCAAAGAAAGCAGGAGATTGAAGATAACCTTTGAGGCATCTGATTCTCCCTGATCTGTGATCAAAGGGATTGGGCGGCCATGATGCATGCATGCATCAAAAAACCCACACCCTTATTAGAGGGGGGGGGGTAAGCATGGCATCAAATGTCACACATTTGATTAATTAACTCAAAACTTAGGTCCTAGGTTAGAATAAATGAAATAATATGCACAATTTAAAAAACTCATAACTCCTAATTAGTCCATCCAATTGTAATGAAATTTTAGGTGGAGCTTCATGATGTCATTACCCAACCATGGTATATAATTGAGGGTCAAACTAGAATGTTTGTTATATAAATTGATTATGTACCCTAATACATGTAACTCGTCTACTATGAAATTAGGGTTTGGATTTTTATGAAATTGATAATCACTTTTAATCATATAAGAGAGGGATATGGTTGAGTGTATTATTGGAAATAACAAAATTATAGGAGAGAGAAAAATATAAGTAAAAACTCACTCGTAGTCACTTTCACTAATGTTCCTTACCTACTCGTTCTTCATCCAACCAGATATAAGAAAGTTCCCCTCCTCTTAAAACTCTGGCTTGTTCATGCGAGATCTTCTTCTTGTCGAAGAGAGGCCTCCATCATTGATGAGATGAATCTCTGCACGTTACCAAAATCACATTCTCCCCTCCTTTTTAAGAATTTTCTCCCCAAAATTCAAGCGGCTTGAAAGAGATGTGGATATTTTTGTTCGACCTCAGGTTTGAGCTCCTAGGTGGCATCAGTCTAATTACGGTGGCTCTAGAGAACTTTCACTGTATCTATATGCTGATTATTGTGAAGCACCTTTGTCTTGAAATCAAGAATTTTGAGTGGGGATACATCATAAGACATATCATCTTTAATCTCGAGAGGCTCATGATTTAGAATGTGACTGGATCTTTAACATAGGGCTTCAGATTCAATACATGAAAGACATTATGCATGACACTATACTGAGGTGGCAAAGCAAGATGATAGGCACATTCACCAACCCTTTCTAGGATCTTAAAGGGTCCCACATAGCGAGGACTAAGCTTCCCCTTATTCTTGGCCAAAGCTCGAATATGATAGATCTTCTGAAAGACGTCATCACCTTCCTTGAACTGATGTTCCTTCCATTGAGCATCTACATAAGATTTCTGCCTATCCTGTGCCCACTTCATCCTCTACCCAATTAGTGCAACTTTGTCTGTATACAGTTGCATCTCCTTAGATTTCAACAAGGTGTGTTCCCCGATGTCATCCCAGTGTAGCAGAGATCTACACAGTCAGCCATAGAGAGATTCATAGGGAGGCATCCAAATACTCACCTGATAGCTATTATTATATGCAAACTCATCTAAAGGCAAATAGTGGTCCCACAAGCCTTCCCAATCAAGAACACAAGCTCGCAGAAGATCCTCTAGAATATGTACTATGCGCTCTGATTACCTATCTGTCTGCAGATGATAGGATGTACTAAATTTTTTTTGGTGCCCAGTTCCTCTTGAACATGTTTCCACAACTTTGAGGTGAACTTTGGGTCCCTCTCTAAGACAATGAATGGTATAACTCCATGCAGAGGTACTATCTCTTGTATATAGAGGTTGGCCAGTTTAGAAACCTTTATTGTAGTCTTCATAGGGAGAAAGTGAGCTGACTTTGTGAGATGGTCCACTATAACCCATGCAACGTCGTACCCCTTTTTGGTCCTGGGTAGCCCCACCACAAAATCCATGGTGATGTGTTCCCATTTCTATTTTGGGATTTCCAAGGGTTGTAGTATACCACCTGGTCTCTGGTGCTCGACCTTGATTCTCTGGCATGTCAGGCATCTAGACACAAATTCTACAATATCATGCTTCATGCCCCTCCACCAGAACTGGAGTTGCAGGTCTTTATATATCTTAGTTGTGCCGGGATGAACTGTGTACTTTGACCCATGTGCCTCACTGAGAATTTTCTCTTCACAACTGACTGCTCAGAAACCCACATACGATTTTTGTATCGAAGGCCACCATCAAGACCCATAGATAGATGTGTTTGAGGTTTTGACAAGAGAGATAAGAGCTCATTAAGATCAGGACTGACCTTCTGTGCCTCAAGAAGTTCGGACTGAAGATCAGATAGGATGCAAATGTTGTTGACCTAAAGATGATCAAATAAAAACTATGGCTTCCACCTGACCAACTCTTCCATATTCCTCCATTCAGGAACTGATAAAGATACACATACTACCCTCTTTCTGCTAAGAGAATCAACGACTACATTTGTTACAACCCCAATTTTTGGGTTCATGTGGTGGAAAATGCAATTTTCCCAATAACTGTATGATTAGGGGAATTATATGAATTATATGTGTATTGAATGGATTTCTTTGATAATGATCCTTTTGCATGAATGTTTTGTGGGCCTTATTGAGTAACAATGCCCAATATGGTTAAAAGAGGATAATGATGGATAGAAATCTAATAATAAAAATAAATTGAATTAATACTAAGAATAGTCTTATAGAAGACTAAGCATTTTTTTATAATAGAGTGGATTTCAAATCCACTTGGATTCTTGAGATAAAAGGGAATCCCAATGAGGAAATAATAGTTAATGCACGATAAAATATGAATGCAATATGCTTTAATCATTGTTAACTTGCATAATAAGAAAAGACCTTTATCCTTTTAAGTTTGAAAATCAAGCATGGTATATGAGTAGATAATACCAATGCAAGGATTTCCCTCTTTGTTTGATAAGGAAAGTGAGTTCTCAAAAGAGAAGGTTTTGAAGAGCCTTTTTTGGAAAAATAAGTTATCCAATATGTGTCTTTTCTTTATGTTTCTTTTGTGTGTAAAATTGAGGATATAATAACTTTCCTTAACACTCATGCGTATCCGATAGGAAGGTTTTGAGTAATAGCATTGTGAAAGAGAAATTAATATACAAGAAAAAGAGGAAATCTTTGGATTAAGCCATGTGTTGGATTTCTTAGCAAGGAACAATGGGTTTAGAAAGTGTTTAAGAGGAGGGAAGGATACAAGTCGTATACACATGACCTAGGGGGAGAGTTTGACCAGAGGAAAAGAGAACTAGGATGGAGCCACATTATTCCTCCTCCCTTCTTGATTCTTGTAGTTTTATCTAGGGCACTCTCCATGGTATATGTATATAGATCCCCTATAGCCCTCACATATAGAGTAGACACCACCATCACTGATGGTCACCTGGTCTTCATCACCACATACTCCGTTCCCTAGACGAACTTTGGTTCAAGGCACGCTCATGACAGATCGGGTTCTGTAGGTCTTCGTCCACCTGGGAACGCCGGTGGAGAATCTCACGAGTCTCCTCTTCTCGTGCTGCTGTTGACGAGACCCCACATCTTAGGAGGGTGGCGCGGAGGTGCAGGGAGTGCCCAGACCCTCCCTGACACTCACATGCCTCAGGGGTATGAGGAGGAGACCCGACAGAAGTATTGTAGGCCGTCGCTAAGGTTTCTCGCGAGGTGGAAGACGAGTGGGACATTTTTGACGAAATTTCCCCTCCTGAGTGTGAAGGAGAAGTCTGTGGCCTGGGGGGGGGGGTAAAAGAGACATTCAGTTATAACGCAAATCTAACCGCAAGGTACGTGCGTGGGAGTGAGTTGCCAACGTGGCACCTCCCTATTGGTCCATATGTGTTTATCTTACAAAATTCATAACTAATCACTGGTAGATCAGATTTAGATAAATTATATATGAATTTTGATCAAGAGAACTCAAAGAATGTAATAAAAATATGATTGAAACCTAATTCTGATTGCAATTCAAAAAGTGTGTAAAGATGCTATCTTTAAATGCAAAACCCAAATCTTTGGTGATTAATGATTTGAGAAGGGTTAAATGGATGTTTAAAGTTGATATTAACATGTTGAATATAAATAGGGCACATTAGATCTAAAAGGATGAACTTTACACATAATTGGAGTAGTTTAGAATTCCATGTGCATAAATGTGCTTTAATGGGCCTTGAAACCCTAATATTAGTAATTGTGACTCTTAATGGCTTTGATTGTTTGAATTCATGAATAAAGCTGAGATATGATGGTTCTAAACTATTTTGAGTATAAAAGTTCCTAATTGTGGATAAAAACCCTTAATATGGTAATTAGGGTTTTCTAACGGATAAAGGTGGAATTAGTGATAAATAGAGTTCATAAAAGATAAGATGCTATTTTGAAAGGAACCAAAGATGATAATGGGGCCTAATGATATTGTCACATCTTAAAAGGACAAAAATGGTAGTTTTAATGTAAAAGAGGCATAATAGACTTAATTGACATTTAATTGTGCCTTTAATATGAAATTAGGGTTATATGTTGTTAAAAGGTAACCTTAATATCTTCCGTGAAGAATAGATGAGATAATTAGGGTTTAAAATAGTAAAAATTAAGTGAAACTCTAATTGCAATGGAAACCCTAAAAGTGGACTAGAAACCCTAGGAAGTGAGCTAGGTTTAATAGATCTTGATGACATGGTCAATGATAGGAAATTATATGTATATTTCAGGATCTCTTTGTGTGCTTGCTTGCTTATTGGATTTCTTGAATTGATTGGATTAATTCTGTCTCCAAATCTATAGTTATAGGTATGTGGTTACGCTTATGAATATCTCAAATTAGTTTTTCGAGGATTTTCAGAGTTTTCATTGGTGGCTTGAATTAAATTGTTGGATGAATTTAATTCATGCAAACTATAATGTGGATATGACTATCACCTAAGATATGTGCCTACTAGCTCAAATCCTAGTCCCCTCTGTAGCTTGATACATTGACCTAGTACATGGCTACCTATGGGGTAGGTCCATCAAGTCTTTGGATGACTTAGTACATGTCTACCAAAGGGGTAGGTCCATCAAGTCACCTTGATTTAGGGATTGGGCTACCATTGGGTAGGGCAATGTGACTCCATAACCCTAAGTATTGGCTACCTGTGAGGTAGGGCCATGGGGGTAAGGATCTACCATGTGAGAAAGGTAGTATCCAAGTCTGCTGTAGGGACAACACATAAATAGGGGATAGGTAAGGATTGAGTAGTATTTCTTAAGACGTAATCTTGGTTGTTAAATGATATTTGGCTGATTACATTGTTATCATAGTTGCATGATTATTGTTTCCCCCACATACTGGCATATTCAATTATGCTGACCGACGTTTTGTTTGTCAGTGTTTTAGGTACAAGTGAAAGGGACAAACAGTAAAGTGGCATAAATGGAATTAAATAAGATTTAAAGTACAAAGGAGGATTAGTTAGAATAGACTCTAGATGTGGATAGAAGTAGATATCTAAGTTTTTGAAAAAGGTATGAAAAGTTTAATTTTATTACAACCTTTCAGTTTAGTTTGGTAGAAGTTGATAATTATTATCGATTATTTGTCAAACCTTTGATCCAAAAAATTGGGATAACGGCTCTGACCTCTTGGTCTCCCTTAATTGGGGGTTAGTGGGAGGCAGGGTCGTTACATTTGGTATCAGAGCATAGGTTCCTCATTTAATCTTTACTAATTATTAGATTTTACAAACTCTGTAGAACCCAAGGGAGTTATTATAGGATTTTCCGAAAGACATAGATGTCTAGAAAAGGACGTCTGGGGGCTGGTAAGATTTTCCTCTGCACCGCTAGTCAGAATACGAGGACTCCCGGATTGATGTGACTGCCTAGAAAATTTCTCAAGATTTGACTCGAAATAAGATACCGTTAGGATTCTCTCATCTTGTTCATCCCTTCTCAACTCAAATGTTGTTAAGGACCTTAAGGATTAGGGTTTTCTCTCTTTTCCTTACCCTCTTGAGGTATGGGTAAAGTTAATAAGGTTTAAGGAATCCTCCACCAAATTAATGAAAAGCATGTAAATAAGATGGCATGGAAATAAGCTTAATAGCTTAAGTGTAAACTAAAGAATAGATATATTCTTAGGTCGTATGACATATTGTCATGCCCTCAGGAAAGACCTAAGGCTAGACCTCCTTGTTAGGAGGGTGAGTAGAGAAAGTTAGTCTTGGAGGTAGAGACCTCCATTATAAGTAGAGACCTATCACATCCTTTGAGGATGATGTTAACCCTAACCCTATGTGGTGGTTAGAGAGAGAGATGACTTGATGAGTTAGATATCATGATAGACCAGGTGTGCGGACATGCTTTTGGATACCCATGACGATATGATCCATGTGAGGTTGGATAACCTAGTACCTTTGGCAACCCAACCCTGGAAAGGGTCGTGCATGTTAGAGTGAAGGATAGCTCCTTCAATGATGAGGTTAGTAAAGAACCTATAGAAACCCTATGGGCTTATGCGAGTAGGGAATAGCATGTACCAAGAGTACATCAGTAGTGCGGAAGTAGGTTGAAACCCTAAACATGAGAGTATGATGGATAGCTTATGAGATAAGCATAAAGGGCTATGGATAATCTTGATCGAACATAAGTTTGAACATAGGCGTCACCTATGTAGGAGTATGCTTATGAGCTTGATCCTTCATGGAGAGAGGACCTCTAGTAGTAAGGCTATTTGTAGGGTTAGCTCTAGAGAGAGAGAGAGAGCAGGACCCCAAGAAAGAAGGTTGGAAGCTTAGACTCTGAGATATGAGGAACAATGGGGAGTTGAGGATGATTCAACCTAAGTGGATGATAGCGGTTGCCTCATGCATGATCCCTGGAGGATGATGGTAGCTTGGATGCCTTTAGAGGAACCAAAACCTAGAGAGAGGATGAGGCTGTTGGTACCTATGAGCCTATGGTATAGAAGTTCACCTTCTAGAGTTAGGAAGAAGAGTTCCTTAGACCCTGAAGAGGTTTAGTAACAAGTTGTGAAGCCTTATACCTTGTTGGATGTCCTTGAGGAGGACTCAACTTTAAGGTGTTACTAGAGTATAAGGATGATAGGAAGGGCATGTCATGCCTTATACATGCTTGGTTCGTGGTTAGAATGGTTCATGGTTAGAATGTTGAGCATACAGTTGGACAACTCTTGCGGAAAAGTGAACTTAGGGTTCCTAGGCCTAAGAGGGGAAGTGGTGTACCTGATGCTTATGATGAGATTTGAGTTTCTATAGAGTTGAGCATGGCACTCCTCATGTTTAGAGGAAAGGGAAACCCCTTAAGTTTAAGGCATGTTTGATGAACCCCTCACAGCTAAGTTGATAACATGGGAAGGTATGCTCTTGATCCAATGTTGAGGAATGAGAACAAGTATGACCTAACATGGTTTAGTAGGTGGTCTTCTTGTGCCTTAGTAGTTGGCTGGGTTAAGCATGCTTATGTTGATGTAAACCCTAAACATAAGGACATTTGTGACCTTTGTTATCAAGATGTAGTTTCCTCCCATCCTGGGAGAGGGACCCTTTGGTAGGGTAAAGAGGTCTCATAGGATCTTGAGAAGCTAAGTGAAAAGTACATAGTATGAAAAGTGCATGTGGATGAGTTACCATGGAGGTAACTGGTATGGGGCCTGACCAAGGTAGGCAGGTCGCCATGACCCCTATCAAAGGGTGAAAGTCAGCCCATGTATGTAGAGAGAAATGATGAAGACTTGGGTAAGGTTCTAAGTTTGACATGTACTATATTGGAATCCTAAGTCTATCCTAGGGTCAGGTAGGGATAAGACTGACGGAAGTAGGAGTTGCCTAATTCCCTAGTTGCACATGACCATAGGTTCGGGAGGTAACAACTATCATTGTCCGAGGGCCATGGGTTAGGAGATTGATCACCTTCATGAACTCATAGGACCCAAAGGACAGATGAGGATGGCACTCTCTGGATGCATAAGGGAAGAGGGATGACCCCAAAAGTGCCGGCACCCTACAGACCTAGAGGAGATGACCAAGGATTGTGTGGTGACCAAAGTGGGTTTGAGACCAATTTTCCATGGAAGTAACTTTGATATCAAGATGATCGTGATATAGAGACATATGTTGCACGTTTCAACTTAGATTTGAAGGTGTATTGGCAAGGTGGGATGTACCATCTCTACTCTTAGAATGGGAAGGACTTTGTATTTAGACTGCAACCAAATGCTTATTTCCTCTTGTTATGGGAATAAGAGATAGGACAATACGCATGCCATACACCAAGGATAGACGATGATGTGAGTTGGAACGTTGCTATGAGGTACGAGGACAGAGATGATAACATACTCTTGTGGGGTGAACGATACATGGATGGTTTACAAACACTAAGAGAAATAAGGTAGTCATCCTAGGAGGATGTTTTTATCACGAGCTATGAGTTATACAAGGATGATTTCGAAAACCAAGGGAATGATATCAGAGTTTTCTTGATGAAGATAGACTTATAGTTTGAGATGAGATAATAAGTGGAATACATGGAGGTGTATGTCTTCAACATTAATTAACACCTAAGGATGCGAAGTGGTAATGGATGCTCTGGTTGAGATGCAACTTCCTAATTTAGCTAGAGGCTAGAAGAGGGTGTTCGGTTAACCCTAAGTTTGAAAAAGAGATAAGTTTGGCTAACAATCAGATGTAACAATATCAGTTGATCAAGTTAGTGGTTGTTTGGTTAGCCATCCTAGGCCTTAATGTAATGAAAGGATGGTGGTCGAACCTCAGATGCACTTCTCTGGAAAGGAAGGTGATGAAACCCCGACTAGAGTGGTTTAGGGTTTCCAAGGAATCAATCTTGAGGAATCATGGCATATAAGAGATCATGATTTAAGATCACCATACACCGTGGTACTACGAAGATAGTAAGTGACAATAGTGATTTGGATTCTTAAGATGAAGTTACATGTGGCTTGTCACCATGCATGTCAGGAGGTGAAGGACGAACACCAATAACCTAGTGAGTTGATATAGAGGATAAAGAGTCCCCGAGAGAGAATGGGAATTCATAACTATGGATGTTGTAGTGAGTCTCCCCTAGGATGAGGAAGGTCAAGATGCAATATGGGTTATGGTAGGTCGCCTTAACTAGATGACATAATCTAAGAAAAGAAAGAGTACTATCAAGAGACATGTCCGATTGAACTACATGTAAGAGAGATGGTACAACTACACCGTGATACGAGTTCAAAGGTTCTTGAGTATAACCTAAAGATTCACTTCCATGCGGTGGAAGTAGGTACATGAAGAACTCCATATTAGTACAAGTTATCACCCCTAACTAATGGTTAGTATAATCCAGACTAGAGGGTCTGATGAGGGCATGTGTGCTTGTTCAGGGTGATACATGGAGACAGTTCTTGTTCTATGCAAGATGTGATGATAACCACCATAGCCAGTATTGGGATGTAAAGAAGCTCTGTAAGAGAGGTTGTTTCGGTCACCACTTCATTAAGATGATGTTGGTGAAAGAATCTCGTGAAGATCAGAAAAGACCACCGTGTGTGTAGATGAAGTCGCTTTGATCATGAAATGGCTAGAAAAGAGAGCCCAGGGACGACATGAGTCGTGAGCTGATGCAAAGTAGACTAACATACAGTTCACTGTGGGAGGATATATAATATGAAAATCCGACCCCTCTGAGCTATAGCTGAGAAAGATGAGTCCCCGATACATGGGTCCTTTTGAGATGGATTGGTGGAGAAGGTTATGGTTGACCTTACCCCTCATGATAAAGTAGTGTGTGATGAGTTCGATGTGTCCAATTTAGAGCACTATGTGAGGTACCTGGGCCGTGTGCTGAGCAATGAACCTAGTAAGCCCCAAGGGAGGCTGAAATGTCCTAAGTCACCTCTCAGGATTATAGATGCCAAGGTGAAAGAACTCAGAGAAAATAATATGTGATGATAAAGGTTCTTTGGAAGCACCATGGATAGGGTAAAGCCACATAGGGGCCAATGATGGATATGGAAAAATCTTATCCTGAATTGTTTGTATATTTGATGGAATTTTGGGGGAAAAATTCCTATAAGAGGGGAAGGATGTTACAACCCCAATTTTTGGGTTCATATGGTGGAAAATGCAATTTTCCCAATAACTATATGATTAGGGGAATTATATGAATTATATGTGTATTGAATGGATTTCCTTGATAATGATCCTTTTGCATGAATGTTTTGTGGGCCTTATTGAGTAACAAAGCCCAATATGTTTAAAAGAGGATAATGATGAATATAAATCTAATAATAAAAACAAATTGAATTAATACTAAGAATAGTCTTATGGAAGACTAAGCATTTTTTAATAATAGAGTGGATTTTGAATCCACATGGATTCTTGAGATAAAAGGGAATCCCAATGAGGAAATAAAAGTTAATGCAAGATAAAATATGAATGCAATATGCTTTAATCAGTGTTAACTTGCATAAGAAGAAAAGACCTTTATCCTTTTAAATTTGGAACTCAAGCATGGTATGCGAGTAGATAATACCAATGCAAGGATTTCCCTCTTTGTTTGATAAGGAAAGTGAGTTCTCAAAAGAGAAGGTTTTGAAGAGACTTTTTGGAAAAATAAGTTATCCAATATGTGTCTTTTCTTTATGTTTCTTTTGTGTGTAAAATTGAGGATATAATAACTTTCCTTAACACTCATGCGTATCCGGTAGGCAGGTTTTGAGTAATAGCATCGTGAAAGAGAAATTAATATACAAGAAAAAGAGGAAATCTTTGGATTAAGCCATGAGTTGGTTTGCTTAGTAAGGAATTATGGGTTTGGAAAGTGTTTAAGAGGAGGGAAGGATACAAGTCATATACACATGACCTAGGGGGAGAGTTCGACCAGAGGAAAAGATAACCAGGCTGGAGCCACGTTATTCCTCCTCCCTTCTTGATTCTTCTAGTTTTATCTAGGGCACTCTCCATGTTATATATATAAATATATATATATATATATATATATATATATATATATATATATATATATATATATATATATATATATATAGATCCCCTATAGCCCTCACATTTAGAGTAGATACCACCATCACTCATGATCATCCAGTCTTCATCACCACATACTCCATACCCTAGACGAACTCTGGTTCGAGGCACATTCACGAGAGGTCGAGATCTGTAGGTCTTCGTCCACCTGGGAACGCCGGTGGAGAATCTCACGAGTCTCCTCTTCTCGTGCTGCTGTTGATGAGACCCCACATCTTAGGAGGGTGGCATAGAGGCACAGGGAGTGCCCAGACCCTCCCCGATACTCGCAGGCCTTAGGGGTCTAAGGAGGAGACCCGATGGAAGTATTGCAGGCCGTCGCTAGGGTTGCTCGCGAGGTGGAAGACGAGCGGGGGTTTTTGATGGAATTTCCCCTCCTGAGTGTGAAGGAGCGGTCCATGGCCGAGGGGGGGGGGCGTAAAAGAGACATTTAGTTATAACGCAAATCCGACCGCAAGGTACGTGCGTGGGAGTGAGTTGCCTACATGGCACCTCCCTATTGGTCCATATGTGTTTATCTTACAAAATTCATAACTAATCACTGGTAGCTCGAATTTAGATAAATTATATATGAATTTTTATCAGGAGAACTCAAAGAATGAAATAAAAATATGATTGAAGCCTAATTCTGATTTGAATTCAAAATGTGTGTAAAGATGCTATCTTGAATGGTTTAATTAATGCAAAACCCAAAGCTTTGGTGATTAATGATTTGAGAAGGGTTGAATGGATCTTTAAAGTTGATATTTACCTGTTGATTATAAAAAAGGGCACATTAGATCTAAAAGGATGAAATTTACACATAATTGGAGTAATTTAGAATTCCATGTGCATAAATGAGCTTTAATGGGCCTTGAAACCCTAATATTAGTAATTGTGACTCTTAATGGCTTTGATTGTTCGAATTCATGAATAAAGCTGAAATATGATGGTTCTAAACTATTTTGAGTATAAAAGTTCCTAATTGTGGATAAAAACCCTTTATATGGTAATTAGGATTTTCTAATGGATAAAGGTAGAATTAGTGATAAATAGAGTTCATAAAAGATAAGTTGCTAATTTGAAAGGAACCAAAGATGATAATGGGGCCTAATGATCTTGTCATATCTTAATAGGACAAAAATGGTAATTTTAATGTAAAAGAGGCATAATAGACTTAATTGACATTTAATTGTGCCTTTAATCTGAAATTAGAGTTATATGTTGTTAAAAGGTAACCTTAATATCTTCTGTGAAAAATAGATGAGATAATTAGGGTTTAAAATAGTAAAAATGAAGTGAAACCCTAATTGCAATGTAAACCCTAAAAGTGGACTAGAAACCCTAGGAAGCGAGCTAGGTTTAATAGATCTTGATGACATGATCAATGATAGGAAATTATATGTATATTTCATGATCTCTTTGTGTGCTTGCTTGCCTATTGGATTTCTTGCATTGATTGGATTAATTCTGTCTCCAAATCTACATTTACATGTATGTGGTTACAATTATGAATATCTCAAATTAGTTTTCAAGGATTTCTAGAGTTTTCATCGGTGGCTTGAATTAAGCTGTTAGATGAATTTAATTCGTGCAAAATATAATGTGGATATGACTATCACCTAAGATATATGCCTACTAGCTCAAATCCTAGTCCCCTCTGTAGCTTGATAGATTGACCTAGTACATGGATACCTATGGGGTAGGTCCATTAGGTTATTGGATGACTTAGTACATAAATACCAAAGGGGTAGGTCCATCAAGTCACCTTGAGTCAGGGATTGGGATACCTTTGGGTAGGGCCATGTGACTCCATAACCCTAAGTATTGGCTACCTATGAGGTAGGGCCATGGGGGTAAAGATCTACCATGTGAGAAAGGTAGTATCCAAGTTCACTACAGGGACAACACAGAAATAGGGGATATGTAAGGATTGAGTAGTATTTCTTACGACGTAATCTTGACTGTTAAATGAAATTTGGCTGATTACATTGTTATCATAGTTGCACAATTATTGTTTCCCCCACATACCGACATATTCAATTATGCTGACTGATGTTTTATTTGTTGGCGTTTTAGGTACAAGTGAAAGGGAGAAATAGTAAAGGGGTATATGTGGAATTAAATAAGATTTAAAGTACAAAGGAGGATTAGTTAGAATAGACTCCATATGTGGATAGAAGTAGATATCCAAGTTTTTGAAAAAGGTATGAACAATTTTATTTTATTACAACCTTTCAGTTTCATTTGGTTGAATTTGGTAATTATTATTGATTATTTGTTGAACCTTTGATCCAAAAAAATGGGATAACAACTCTGACCTCTTGGTCTCCCTTAATTGGGGGTTACTAGGAGGAAGGGTCATTACAACATTAGCTTTGTCCGGATGGTAGCCGATAGTGAAATCGTAGTCCTTTAGATACTCGATCCATCAGTGTTGACACAGGTTCAGGTCTTTATGAGTTAGGTTGTACTTTAGGCTTTTGTGGTCTGTGAAGATATCAAATGTTTCTCCGTACAGGTAGTGCCTCTAAATTTTGAGAGCATGAATGATTCCAGCTAATTCTAAACCATGTATGGGATATTTAATTTCATTGGGATTTAGATGTCTAGATGTAAAGTCCACCACCTTTCGATGCTATTGTAGGACACACCCTAACCCATTTCTTTTAGCATCAGTGAAGATCACAAACGCTTCATTTCCAGATGGTAGAACTAGAACAGGAGCTGACGTTAAGTTCTGCTTTAATTCCTAGAAACTGGATTCACAAGAAGATGACCATATGAAATGCTCATCCTTCTGAGTAAGCTTAGTCATAGGAATTGCAACTTTGGAGAAATTGGGAATGAAGTGAAAATAATATTCGGCCAAGCCAAGAAGCTTTGGATTTTAGAAGGATTTCAAGGAGGTTGCCAATCAAGAACAATAGACACCTTGCGGTATCAACATATATATTACCCCCAGAAATGACATGGCCAAGAAACATGACTTTATCAATACAAAACTCACATTTAGAGAGCTTGCCATAAAATTTCTAAGCTCAAAGGATTTCAAGGACTTCCTTCAAGTGCTCGCGATGCTTCTCCATAGAGTCAGAATAGATCAGAATATCATCAACAAAGATGACCACAAACTCATCAAGATAAGGTTGGAAGACTTTATTCATCATATTCATAAACGTGCCAGGTGCGTTGGTCAGCCCGAATGGCATCACTAGAGACTCGTAATGCCCATAACGAATTCGAAAAGTAGTTTTAGAAATATCAGAATCTTTGACTTTAAGTTGAATGTAGCTTGACCGAAGATCAATTTTTGAGAAAACTTTGGTAGTATGAAGTTGAACAAAGAGATAATTAATGCGAGGAAGGGGATACTTGTTTTTAATAGTGGCTTGGTTCAAAATGCGGTAGTCAATACACATATGCATAGAACCATCTTTCTTTTTGACAAAAAAAACATGCACACCCCAAGGGGAAACACTAGGACATATAAAACCTTTATTGAGAAGTTCTTGTAGATGTTTCTTCAACTCCATAAGCTCAACAAGATCCATCCTATATGGTTCCCTAGAAATCAGAATGGTTCCAAGAAGAAGGACTATGGAAAACTCAATGTCTCTATCTGGAGGCAGCCTAGGAAGCTCCTCCAAAAATATGTCAAGAATACCACCTTCAGTCTTTTTACATACCTGTTATTAGGACTAGTCTCTGAGACTAATGTGAGGAAGAATTCACATCCTTTAGAATTGATATTTTTAGCTTTTAGAGAGGAAATAATAATGTTATTACAAAATCTGCTTCCCCTAGGGATCTCCAAATGATAAGAATGAGGTTGAGAGAGAACTACCATCTTGTTTCTACAATCAATTTGAGCATGATACTTGTATAAGCAATCCATAACAAGTATAATATCAAAGTCTTCCATAGTTAAGAGAATGAATTCGAAGGGCATATCATGATTTTCGAATTTTAGAGGTAGGCCATCAGTTTTTTGTAATGTAGTAAGTATTTTGCCACTAGGATTCGACACATCTAGAATATATCTCAAGTCCCTTATATGGAGATGTAACATAGATGCCAAATTTTGAGAGATGAATCTATTTGTTGATCCAGAATCAAATAAAGCTTTAACATGATGATTATTCAAGAATATAATGCCTACAAAGGATAATTATATCAAAAATAATTTAGAGGCATTGAGCAATATATTAGATATATGAAAAGAATTTAGGTTACCTTCAACAAGCTGGTTGGGATTTTCCTTGGCTTCCTATGTAGTAATCATGAATACTCTGGCATTGCGGTGTCCTTGAGGGAGTGGAGAACTAGTTGGAGGCAAGCCAAGGATGGATGCAGTAGGGCACTTGGCGATGAAATGGCCCTCCTTTTTGCAATTGTAGTAGACATGCTTTGGATGATGACAAGGTCCCTCATGTCCTCGTCAACAAGTCTTACATCTGTTGCGGTAGATCATCATTTGATTCTGGTTATTCTGCTATTGTCCTTTACCTGAACCTCCTCCTTTGTTATGGCTAGGGTGGAACTTCCTAGACTTATCCTCCTCCGTGGTGGTTAACCCTAGGTATCCCATGCTTGACGGCTTCTGCAAACCTTGTTCCCTTTCCTGCTTAAGGGCCATATCTAGAAATTCATCTAGGCTTCTGGGATGGGAGGCAATGACTAAAGTTTTTAGGTGGGTGGCTAGACAATCAACATAGTGCTCTACAAGGTGGTCTTCAGTCTGAATGGGTGCGTATCGCTCCAGTAGTTTAAACTTCTAGGTGTAATTGGCCATGGAGAGATTACCTTATTTAAGCTTAGTATACATCCTCTCCTTCCTCTTTCTCTCAGCTATGGGCATGAAATGGTCAGTGAAAAGGGTTTTGAAGGCTTCACATTACATGTTGTCCACCTCTCCCTCTTATTCCTGCCATAGTTTTCCCACCATATTTTCCCCCTCCCTTAAGCAGATGGGTGGCACATTTGATCTTATTCTCATTGGGTACTTCTAGGGTACGGAAGACATTTACCATTGACAATGTCTAGGCTTCTATCTTATCCATCACTTCAGGTTGGTCTTCCCCCTAAAAGGTGTTAGGGTTTAGTTTTATGAAGTCTAGCATAATCACCTCCTTCTTCCTAGAAGAGCTGGGTTCAGGGGTTCCTTTTAGGGCAATGGTTTCTATGAAATCAAGGAGGACCTTCTTCTGTTCTTCCCACCTACCCCTGGCCATTTTATCAGAATCATGCTCTTCGTGAGGTTCAGATTCTTTCCTCTTTTTAGAGGATGACTCTTCAGAGGCCTTGGAGTTACGGGTCTTCAGAGGCATCATGAAATTAGGTGGAATATATTAGTCGGTCCTTAGGACTTCTAAGTAGAGTGACTTTTCCTAACCTTCTACCATAGAGACGAGAGGGAAAGATATGTATAAAATAAGGATGAGGGGAATTTTTTTCTTCTATAGAGGGGGTGAGAGGGAATATCTATAGATGAGAAGGGTCCTTAATTGAGGTATACCCAAGAAGTAGGGGACACTTAGGGTATCAGACTCGTAGACTTATACTGCCATATAGGTAGTCTCGTGATTGCCAAGCTAAGTGGCTCGAAGACTTTAGCCACACCCATGGTGGATGCTATCCTAGTCACCTCCACCCTTCATATCCCTAACTCAAGGAATACCCTAGACTCACAATAGGGTGAATGAAGTTCATGTGACCGTGATGTGTGAACATTAGCTCTGATACCAACTGTGACGACCCCAATTCTTGTATACTTTCCATAATGACATTCTACAGATATGCATGCACTCATATCTAAAGATATCAAAAGGGAAAATATAAGAGATTGTGATAGTTAACTAAATTATGAAAAGGAGCCAGGTCATTGTTCACAAGCATCATTAATTAGCCACACAAAACAACATTCATGAGGATAAAAGTCATACATATTATTCAATAGAAGGAAATGAATAGTTCTAAGTAATGAAAAGTACATAGGAGATACTTCATCCTATACATCATCTAGAGGAAAAGAAAACACTATCTAATAGAATAGAGAAAAGAAGCACCAATCTAGTTAGCTATCCTCCATGAACAATTATTTAGTAGCTTCTGGTACTTTGAGATGCATTATTTGTTCCTTGTACCTAGAAAATACAAGAAATAGAAATCATCAACACAAGGTTGGAACGTGATTAAAAATACAATACTATGATTGCATATTTCAAAATACTTGAAGAAACAAAAGAAAGAAAGAAAAACCATTGTTGAAGGTGGAAAATAAGGTAAACACATCTTTTAGACATATCTTTAGATGCAGTTGTACTGCTATTTCTATCAGCACTTTATCATACTTCCAGTATGGGAAAATTATGATATCATACATCTAGTATGGGCAATTTATCATACATCCATATCAGGAAATGTGTCATACATCCATATTGGGCCATTTCCCATTTGTCCTTAACTTAGTAGCTACAACTCATCAGAAGTTCTTTTATATTCCTTTAAGTTTTAGAGAAACATATAATACTAATAATCATCCAAAGAAGTATAAACAATGAGGTTCACCCAAGGTATATCATATATTTATGCAACCATGGAAACTAGTCTTATACTTAGTAAAGACCACATACCTGATTTGACCAGATCTGAAATCCAAGAGTCTAGAAGATCAGTAAACACATCACTCTGAAAGGAAATCAAGGGTATACTGTTACTATTGGTCCATATGACCCATGACTAAGGTGTGTTCTTTAAATATGATTACTTTCATCTTCTCATGATTAGATCAAGGATTATCCATGACTTTTATCTTGTTTTGGAATCACAAGGTCAGATCTCAAAATTAAGGTCTCATCTATTTTAATGATACCTCTTATTATCCAAAAAGGAACCATCTACAAATAGGGTTTTTATTATGGTTTAGATCATTAAGGGTTTCCCTTTAGGATTCACATGATCCAAGGGATCAGAGCTGGATCTAGGGTTTCATAGTTGGTCATAATCATAAGGGGTCGTGAAGGAAATTAGGGTTTAGTATATAATTACATGAAGTATACATATGTAGAGAGAGAAATTAGAGTTTAGGCTTTTCCATAATTATTAAGTCAACTATCCCTATTTGATTAGGGTTTCAAGCCCAGTGAGGATCAAGGAATCTATTAGGGTTAGGTTTCACAATTAATCAAGTTACGTCAATTAATAACTGATATTACATAATTAAATTACATAATAATGTTACATATACTTTAAGCAAGTATTTTTAGAAAAGGAGTCGGATATATCACTTGAGGATATCTTATTTAAAAAGCTTGCATTTTTCTGATGAAAATGGTATATAATTTTATTACCATCCGATCATCCTACCATTTTCTGTGATTTTTATAAGTTAACCTATTTTCTTAGATAATAAAAAGAAAACGAAAAGGTATTACCTTGATCAATGACTGAATCCGACTGGATCGACAGCTCACGTTGAACCCAAGTCTCATGAGTTAGATCCTGGACTGCTGAGTTGGTGCTCGCTAATTGGCCCAATGATGCGAGTGGTCCCACTCTTACTCACGTTGAGCTGCGACCCCCTTAACTGATGTGGCGGCTTGTGAGTGGTCCTCCTAGGTTCACACTGGCACCTCATCCCTACCTCCTTCTCCTCTAATTGCCTTGTTCTAGCAGCTTAGAGCAGACTCTGGTGAGAGTCCTTCTAGTAAGGTGTTGCCTTGGTGAGGATGTGAAGGTGTTGGCACCTTCGCAAGGTCAAGCCGCACTCGGGCATCTAGGTCCCACCCCAAGGCTCCCCCAGAGAAGCTTGCCGCCACGAGGATGGATTAGTTTGTCGGTGGGAGGGGGGTTCAAGGATGGAAGGGAGTCTGGAACCACAATAGGTCACTGTAGAGAACCTCTGAGGTACGACATAGCTGATGTAGATGTGGATTTGGTGCGGGGTTCTCCAGGGTAGTGGGGGTGATGATGGTTCTGGAGGTTGAGGTTGGTGGTGGAAGCGAGGAATGCTCAAGGTTGGTGACTTTGAATTGAAGGTCAAATAACTAAAAGGGGGTGGTCAGAGCTAATGGTGGGTTTATATAGGTGTGGGGGAGCGAGGGTGAGGAAGCCCTAAACCCACCACCGCCGTCAGGTGAGAAGCGCGAGAAGTCAAGGGTTGGTTCTCCCTAATTTGAGGATGAGGGAGAAGGAGATAGGGGTTGTTGGACTCAACTTAATGAGAGGATTTTATCCTCCAAATGACTTGCTTAGATATGGTTAGGGTGGTCAGATTGGGTCTAATTGAATCTGGCCAGAGTTAGTCGAAGAAAGCGGGAGGTTGAAGATAATCTTTGAGGCATCACATTCTCCCAATCCGTGATCAAAGGGATCGGGCGGCCAGAATGCATGCGTGCATCAAATGACCCACACCCTGATCAGAGGGGGAGGGTACCCGTGACATCAAATGTCACATATTTGATTAATTAACTCGAAAACTTAGGTCCTAGGTTAGAATAAATGAAATAATGTGCATAATTTAAAAAACTCATAACTCCTAATTGGTTCATCCAATTGTAATGAAATTTTAGGTGGAGCTTCATGATACAAATACCCAACCATGATATAAAATTGAGGGTCAAACTCGAATGTTCTTTATATAAATTGATTATGTACCCTAATACATGTAGTTCATCTACTTTGAAATTAGGGTTTGGATTTTTATGAAATTGATAATCATTTTTAGTCAACTAAGTGAGGGATATGGTTGAGGGTATTACTAGAAATAAAAAAATTATAGGAGAGAGAAAATATAACTAAAAACTCACTCTATCACAATGTATCAAACCAACCAACAAATAACTTCATAAAACAAACTTTTGGCATACCAAAAGAGTGTAAATGCTTACAAAATGACCAAAGGCTTCCAAGTATACATGATTGGTGCATATCCTCCATATTTTTGAGTGGGTGGTAAAAAATCCCTGAAAGGACTTTCTCTAGAGTGATGTCAGTTTGAAGTGTTGGATAAATTTTGGATCTCAAGTTATTTCTTTAGTAAATCTATTATTAGAAAAAGGAAGTCAATCTAAATAAAAAGTACGAATGATCACCGTCATCAAGATAAAATCTTCTACTCCTATGCACACACTTGATCAACAGTTTGTCTCCCAAATTCAATCACCCCCAGTTCATGAACTGTCTCCCAGTACTAGCAAGAGAACAATGTCAAACAGTCTATTGGTCCTCAAATGTTGTCAAATAAAGACATTGCAAGAATCACGTATGTATGCACAATAGCAGGAAGAAGTAGGTGGAGGAGAAGGGAAAAAATGAACTAAAGAATGGTGGTATGGTAGGTTATGGTAATATGGAAGAATTCAAACACAACAATAGTTAGCAACACACAACAAAAACAACTCGTAAAGAGCGATTCACAACATTAGCTCTCTGGATGTATTTAGGTACTTTCATTGTATTAGAAATGACTCAAACATGTCCATTATATATATGGATATAGCTAAAGAATATAGGCACCCAAATAGTTATTTTTCCTATAAGAATAATTGGTACGTGAGTTCCCATATGCATAATTTGTTGGATACCCAAAGAAAATGGAGGAGACTCAGACCAACCAACTAACGAGTAATGAACCTCAATGGGGAAAAAGGTGAAATATTATTAAAAAATAAATAAGGTTCGGTGGCTCAAGGCAATTACTTTTTGAAGGTGATTAAGAGATTTAAACGTTGTGCATCTTTGAGATTCCAAATGGAAAAAAGTAAACTCATTTGAATAATATAAAATATATTTTTTATAAAAAAATCAATTTGCATGCATGTAACACAAAGTACCAAACAGAGTGCACCAAGCGTGTGAGGAAAGTGTGTGCAAGTATTTGTAATTATTTGTCAAAACCCAATACATAAACAAGTTGAATCAGTTACAAATTTGATGCCTGAAAGGGGCTGACATAGGCTTTGGTATATGCTCCCATTTAAGTGGTTCCCTCTCACTTTATAAGTGAGCAATATGTGACTAAAGGTGACTTTGGCTAGGAATACATCATTCCTCACCCATTTCATAAACCTGAAAAATTGTAAAATGTAAAAAGAAAGAGAGTATATTGTATCGTTCAGTATAGATAGCTTGTGTCTTTCATTACAAAAAATTCTCTTTAACTAAAATTTTTAATAGTCCAGACTTCAAATTTTGTATCTACAAGCTTTATCTATATTTTTCCTTACACATAAAATATGAAGCTAATACTCATGTAGCTAATTATATTTACTAAATTTTTAAAATATGTAATTAGATAATCATTTGTCTACATATTCATATGTAACCCTAGATGTAACTAAAAATTGTCTTTATACATATGTAGTTGTAATTGTAGCTAAATATATGACTACAATTGTATATGTAGCTATGATATGTAAAGGCAAGTGACATTTACTATAATTGTACATGTAATTCTATCCATGTGCCACTCCGACATATGTGGAGGACACTTTGGTGTGAAACAGACTGCCACAAAAGTTCTTCGATCTGGTTTCTATTGGCCCATGTTATTCAAGGATTGTCATGAATATTGCAAAGTTTACTTGAAGTGCCAAAAAGTGGGCACTGTCTAAAGAGGGACATGATGCCTCTATCTCCTATTTTTGTAATAGAGGTGTTTGATGTTTGGGGTATTGACTTCATGGGTCCATTTCTTTATTTTTTTGGGTATGTGTACATCTTGGTGGCCATAGACTACATCTCCAAGTGGGTTGAGGCAATTTCTACAAGAACAAATGACCACAAGGTGGCATGTGACTTTGTCAATCAAACATCTTCAGCCAATTTGGTGTACCAAGAGATGTGATTAGTGATGGTGGAATTCCCTTCATCCATAGAGCCTTCAAAAGTTTGTTGAAAAGACATGGATTCAATCATCGTGTGGCTACTCCTTACCACCCTCAAACTAGTTGTAAAGTTGAGTTGGACGATCCGGAGATAAAGCTCATTCTTGAGAAGACTGTGAGACCAGACCATAAGGATTGGTCTCTATGATTCAATGAATCTTTGTAGGCATATATGACAACATTCAAAACCCCAATTGGCACTACACCATTCAAGCTTGTATATGGGAAAAGCTTCCATCTACCTATTGTGTTGCAACATAAGACATTGTGGGCTTTAAAGTCTATGGACATGGATACCGTTGGAGTAAGAAGAAAGATGCAACTCTATGAAGTCGAAAAAATGAGGCATGATGCCTATGAATTGTCAAATAGATACAAAGAAATAATCAAGTTTTTCCATGATAGGTTGGTCAAGAAGAAGTCATTTGAGCCCAGACAATGGATGTGGCTGTACAACTCAAGGATGAAATTCTTCATGAGGAATCTTACATCAAGGTGGGAAGGGCTATACTTAGTGAAACATCTGTGCCCATTCAGTGCTATTTTTATATGCAAGAAGGAAGGCGCAAAGGAGTTCATTATCAATAGACAAAGATGGAAGGTTTTTGTTGAAATCAGTCTAGATAAGGTGAACCAAAGTTTTGATATTATTATACTAGTTGAGAAACTTCCCATTGATGAAGAGATGTGCTTGAATGCACATGAGGAGACATATACTACATGGATGTTTTGAAGTTCCCAAGAGGATGAGTGAACTAAGAATCAAGAAGCCTGACTAAAGGCATAAAACTTAGCATTAGTGGGAGGCAACACTTAGGCTTGGGAAATTTTGCACCCAACCTTCATTTTTTGATACTTTTATTTAAATTTTACATGTTCCAAGAAATACAAACATACACACTCATGTCTAATAATGTTTGTTTAGATTTTGAGATGTGATAACGTGACAAGTTTGACAGAGTGAGAGAATGAGTGTAAATACTACAATGAGAGAGAAATGTGTGTCACTTCAATTGAATTGAGAAATATGATGAATCATGAAGTTCATATGAAATTGTGCACTTAGAAGACTCACCATGGCCGTGGTGCAAAAAAAGGCATTGGTGGAAGCTTGCAAGAATCCATCGGCTTTTAGAAGAAAAGACCACGGGAACCACATACATGGCAACTTCCCCAGGTGTGGCACCAAGTGCAAAGTGCCCATGGCAGCCACCACACCCGTGGCAATGATCCGCCGGTGGTGCTCCACCATGAGCGAGGCACATTTCAACTAAAATCACAGGTGTGGAAGAAGAAAAGGGGGATCACCACCACAGTCATGGAATCCTCCATGGGCATGGCAAAATCTAGCCACCACATGCGTTGCGACCACCATGGGTGTGGTGCCAGATGACAAGATGTGACCAGTTGACTCCTCCATAGGCATGGAATCCACCACGACCATGGCACAGATAGATCACCTTGCATGTGGCCACCAAATTAAGTCATAATTCATTCACTCCACCAAGACCCTCCCTCATTCTTCCCCAACCCCACATGGCCGTGGAGGAAGAATGGAAACCTACAACTCCCCTCCTCATCTCAATTAACCTCCTTGAGATCAACTCCACCACCAATCAACCTCCCTGACCTCTCCTCCACCTCCACCTCCACCACACCTCCTTCTCCCTCTTCCACCATCAAACTACCTCCAAATCAAAGCTAATCTCGATTCCCTCCCACCTATAGAAACTCGTACACCATACATCCACCACCTCCAGTCCATTTTTTACTCCAAATCCATCTCACCAATCACTCCTCTACCTCCATCACAACTCCTTCCATCACCCAACTCTAAAACATCTGCCTCTACTTCCATTTTTCCCTACTCCCTTAAAATCTAAAAAACCTAGTTCTTTCTCCCCTCTTCACCAAGCAATGAATAAGATGGGAAAAGCCATCAAGAAAGGGACTCAGAGTATCCTCCAAGCACTCATTGAGAGTAAGGCTCAAACTAAAAGAGCATCCAATGACATTTCAATTCCCTCTCACAGCCCTACACCATCACCTTCAAACTCTGTGTCTGGCCTTCAATGTTTATCATCCATGAGTGGTTCTCACCTCCACTCATTTAGGAGCCACAACACTTCTGGTGCAACATATGATGAAGAAGAGGAGTATATGTCAATGTTGATGTAATGATTGACTCCTTGGAGACAGAGGTCACCACCCATCCACAACAAGGAAAGTGAAAACTACTCCTTCATGTGGTCTTTCGCAACCTACGCCAGCCTGCCACACCACTTCTTCAACCATGGAGAGACCAGGACAGCAACCACGAGCCCAACAATAGTTGATGATTGATGAGGAATAAGATGCTCAAGAGGAGAAATCCGAGGAGATAGTGCCTTTGAACGTTGATACGAGCTTGGGATCACATATATATGAGGCAAAAGAAGAGGATGAAGACACTGATGATGAGGGGTTGAGTCCAGAGCCAGTTGACATTGTAGCTTCACTTGAGGTAGATAGAATGAAAGGTATTGGCAGGATTCCTAAAGATGTGTCCTACGGGAGAGGGAGAAAAAGAAATATTACATTGAAACCTCTTTACCTAGAGTGTTTGACCAGGAGGGTGATAGCAACCCACTTTGCATGCCTGATGAGTGTATTTATAACCATTTTTACATACCATTTTACTTTCTTTTTAGGGGTTGTTGTGTTTCTATTTCCTAGTTTTAGCTTTATTTTCACTCAATTGCAATTATATTTCCTTTTCTAAACTTTAATGCATATATATATATATATATATATATATATAATGAAGAACCAACTAAAATTATTAGATAATGCCTAGATGGATGATTGATCCCTCATGATGCTACACCTCAGGGGAAGGAAGGCCTAAGATTTTTCCATTTTATCACCTTCCGACCACCTAGTCAAGCGAGCGGCTCCACCATTTGCCTGACTCTATCCGCTCTCCACCCAGAGTCCTCCAGATTCTGACGTCTTGATGCATGCTCTAAGCATCCAATCCATTCTGATTCATGTCATGCTGGCCCGCTAGAGTACCATATGCAAGGTCCAAATTGAGTAACCCACATGAGTCGCCTATTGGATCGAGTACATACCATGCAATTAGATTCCTTCGATTACAAGCCCAACTTTAGGGTTTCAAAAGCAAGGAATGAATCTATAAAAAGGAACCCCTATCATCCATTCAAAGGGTCTCTGATCAGTGATTATAATCCACATTGCGTAGCACAAACCCTAGCAGGAAAAGAGGAGGTGGCGGTTGTAGTGGAGAGATTGGTTTTCCTGCACCAGGCATCATGGCCTACTCCATCACTCCTACTATCTCTTTATTGTTGTCCCTCACCATTAGCGAGTAGATGCCTTATGATGGGGCATGGGGACTAACCCCAATCGCTATTATTTTATCTTAGCTTGTATGTAAACTCGACAATATAGTTGCTAAATAAAGTTTCATTCTTCTTAATTCCTTGCCTTGCAACTTGATGACTTGCTTTGCATTTATGTTATAATCATGGATATGCAGGTTGCTGTGAGCATGATCAGAACACCATAATGATCTTATTGTCCCCCTGAGCTATCAATAAGGGATAATGGGATGATTGGACTTCAATCTGCTATGTGTCGAGGATGGTCAATCATATGTTAGGGAGTTCAGTTGGAATAAACATGGAACTTGGGTGTCGAGGATGGTCGGTTCCAACAGATTTTAGGCCAAGTGATGTCATGTATCCAGTGAGGGTGCAACATCTAAGCCTCAATTTAGCAACAATTATCAAAGAGTTTGATCTTGTTAGGATAATTATGCATGCCTGGGTTGCAAAACCCCATGCACTGGTGCTCTTTATTACATATGATTTACTTCTTTAATCTTTGTTTCTTTTAGAAATAATTTATTTTAATCAATCTCTCAACTACTTGGTGATAAATATTACTCTTACTACTTCTGAATATATATAACTACTTAAAAAGGTTGTCCTTTGGGTTTGATCCTAAAGTATATTGCAATAAGGTTTCCACTCATGTGAAGTGGGGAATTAGTGAACTACTTTTGGTTAAACCTAGAAGTTATACTATTAGGGTTTTTTCTTGGTGGGACATTTGGAGCCTCATCAAAAATTGGTGTCATTGTCGGGACAACAATAGTTGAATATTTTCAGAAGTATAAGCATAATTTTTTTTCTTTTGTTTATTTATTTATCATGATAATATTGAAAATCCTATATAACCAAATGTACCACTGATGACCATTTTTTTTTCTAGGTACTTCTAGCCTATGTGAAGATCCAGAAGCCTGGAGTACTAAAACCACTAGGAATCCCATGTTTAGCTTCTGTCATAAACTTCTTGAAGCCAAGACCATCTTAAGATGTGGTCGAAAGAATATGTCAATCTCAAAAATCTTATTGTTAAAGAAAGGAGGGAGATGGATGCCATTGCTACTATTTTGAGAAGGAATCCCCTTGATAGTGAACTAATAAGGGTTGAATCTATTACTTATAATAGAATGGAAATGCTTGGAAAGGGTGATCAAAAGTACTATTAGCAAAGAAGTAGACTAGAGTGGGCTTCTAACGATGACTGAAACACCAAGATATATCATTCTATTATGAGAAGGCGGGATGTTGTTAACTCCATTACTGAACTATTCAACACTCAAGGAAACTATGTTGAAGACGAAGAAGGTATTGTCAATGAAACTTTATCTTTCTTTGATAACCATTATAATCAAGTGAACTAGGAACATAATGATGATCAACCAATTACACATGATAGGATTGGGAAAGTCACTGAGGCTGAAAATACATGGCTATGCAAAACCCTCAATATTACAGAAATCAAAGATGTCATCTGGAGCATTGGTGCCAATAAAAGTCCTAGACCAGATGGATTTAAGGGCTATTTCTATAGAGAAAATTGTGATTTTATCAAGACTGATATAATGAAAGCAGTTAATTGGTCATTTGAAGGTGGTAACATAGTTCGTCAAGTGAACCATGTTTTCCTTGCTCTTATACCTAAGAAGGATATGGTTACTTCTCCTCCTGACTTTCGGCCCATTTCTTGTTGTTCCATGCTTTATAAAATTATTACCAAATTCATTACTAAGCGACTCTCATCTATCCTTCCTAAGATGATCTCACAACACCATGGCACTTTTATACAATTAAGAAATATCGAGGATTTCTCAACACTTGCAATCTAATCATACTAAAGGATTCTCTACCTACTAGAGAAAAATGGCTGTAGCTTGGCCAAGATTCAATTATCTAGATGATAAAGAATTATGGAACAACTGTCGTAAAAAAATCATGTTGAACAAGCCTATACAAATATTTGGCTTCCAAAGCACCATCCGAGATGGAGTCTTACTACCTATAGAGCTCTCAAGGACCTACTACTGATTATAGAGAAAATGAATGGGTGGAGGGCTACTACTGATGTCTATGTCTCCAAGCAGATGAATACATTGATAACATCTTTAGAAATTGCAAGGTCTGGAGATACTTGTGGGGAAGATCTCAAATGAAGTTGAACATAAAATGTTCCTATACACCTCTATCGTTGCTTGCCAACATTGGAGTATGATTCAAAAACAACAAAACAATGGAGCTTTGGTCCTTAACCAACTGTATTCATTTGATTTGGATGGAAAGAAACAAAAGACTACATGATGGTGGGAGCTACAATGTTATATCTATCTTTAGTAGACTTGAGAGGGATATCAATATCTCATTGAAGGCCAACAAACATAAATTGAATCCAACCTCTATAGTTTGTGGAAACTCAAATCTTTAGTGATATAAGGGTTTGTTCCCTTATTGGCATAGTAATCATCATGTGAACTACATGCCCATTTGTAGTTTGTAATTTTGTCCCAATTTTGGGGTTGGGAAATATATTTACCTAGATTTTACAAAAAAAAGATCCAAAAGTCTTGACTCGAGATTTCTATTCAATTCTGAAATCGAGAAAACTGTCAGGAAACTTTGCAAGGAGAGAAAGACCTATTTGCAAAGATCCAGAAGGTCATTGCAAATACCATTGTTGGGTAGTATAACAATAAGGGAAGTTATTCATAGAAAGACCTATTTGTGCTACATGGGGTGATGAAAAATACCTCAAACT
Organism: Alisma plantago-aquatica; assembly: GCA_963693085.1. Classification (NCBI taxonomy): domain Eukaryota; kingdom Viridiplantae; phylum Streptophyta; class Magnoliopsida; order Alismatales; family Alismataceae; genus Alisma; species Alisma plantago-aquatica. Next base: position 596,998,212 of record OY856415.1, read on the forward strand.
AGGGGTGCTTCTTATTGATTACATGTGGTCAATCCCGTCCAAAAGTAAAACTCCTTTGTCATGGGAGGGATTGACCTCAATTTCTCTAGTCCTAGGATGAATTGATAGGGCACACCTAAGCTGAGGGAGTGATATTTTTGATTTGAAATATCTCATCTTCTTCCAAATGATCACCATGGTTGGGAAAAATGACATATAATGTAAACCCCCTTATCTTGGATTCAATACCGAGCTTCCCTATCATGCATCCATTTTTATTAACACTACAAGTGACACTAAAGAATTAAGTGAATTGTTGAGGACGTGGGAGGAAGACAATACAAGACAAAGATATAGAGATCGAGATTTTGTCCTACCTGAAGGGGTTGGGGAGACAAATGTGATTGACCAACAAAGAGAGGCCTGATGAGTACAAAGAAGAAATGAGGTGACATCTTCGCAACAACAACCTACAACTAATGTCTATGCCATGTCCACCATACATGCACATGTGGAAAGCATCCAACAGACATGTCAAGGCATGCAACAAATTCAACAATACATGTGGCAATATTAGTAATAGATGCATTATCAGATCAACCACTTGTATCACTACCATCATGCACAAGAATAGAGGAACCCCCAATAGGGGGAGGATTTTTGAGGAGGCATCTCAAGATATCAGGAGTCATATCCACTCCCTTAGGTAGATTATTGGGGCCACGAATACCAGCATCCACCTCCTCAGGTCGGCCCTCCACCTCCTCAGGATAGCCCACCACCTCGACAAAAGAACCCAACACTATAGGGAGACTTGCCATTGGACCCATCTTGGTAGCAGTGACACATAACCTACCTTTCCTAAGCTTTAGTTTCATGCTGAGGACAACATGATTCAAAAGTTTGGGGTGGTAGGGCAGTACGTGCCCTCTCTCACTCATCTCATATTGACTACATTTGTTTCACCCTATCCCACCATTTTGATTGATTGATGACATCACCCTATCTATAGAAAATTTCTTTTGCTTGCACACATGCATACATGTAGTTCTTTTTCCTACATTTTTGAGTAATTTTTCAAAATTTTGTTTTTCATGCCATTCCATCTCATGCATTGCATATCATGTAGATTTTTGGTAGTTTTGTGTGTTTTAGTTAGGATTTTCTTGCTTTATGCTTTTAATTCCCTAAATGTAGGTTTAGATGTGATTTAGTGGAAATGGGCACCATTTTGGCCAATTTTGCCCAAATTTAGAATGTCTTATCCAAGAAGCATGTTTTGACCTAATCACTACCTTTTGAACTAAAAATCTTGACATATGAAAAATGCATGCTACATTCCTATGTTCTATTGCTAAATGGTCTTAATTGTTGACTTTCTACATGTGAATCACTTTTCTCATGTTTACAAATGGTTCAGTTGAATTGTTATTTGAGCAAGCTACAAAAGCTTACAACTTGTGGAGTCACATGATAAAAGTATAATTTCATTTTGTTCACTCATGTTGTGATAGCCCGGATTTTAGGGTTTTGACATCTAGTATAGTATTTAAGGCCAATAATGTTGTGAAATATTTTGGCATCAAACTAAGGAATTGGTTGTATATAATGGATGTTTTGATCCTAATTTGAAGGTATTTTACAAAATAATGCATTTGAGGAATATTAGTTGCATCTGTATGTTACCAATATCACTTATTAATGGTCATGTGAGTACTTGTGAAGTTAAGTGATATGTATGAGTCAAAAGTGTCTAAGGATGAATCTTCAAGTATGACTTGGTGAAATAAAGTAAGTTTCATTATTGTGCTAATGTTGGATGCTATTTGAGATGCATTTGGATTCAATATACCTATACATGAGCCTTTATGAAAAACTAGTATCATATTGATCAAGGGCATAAGTTTCAGATGAATTTTGTGGTATAAAGTAGCTTAGACGATGGTAAACCTATCATTAAATTTTAATGAATAAATGATGCTCCTACAACAAGTAGGTTTTGATATTGGAAGTAGATAACAAATCAACGCATTGAGGAATGTAGTCATCAAAATATTATTATTTGAGCCTAGATTAGGGTGTTTCTATCTTTTGGCCATTGATATGAGTTGGTTGGGTGGTCTTTCCTAGGCACCCAGTGCAACAGATCCTTTCCGTTTGGATGATAGGATATGTGGATCCTTGATAGCCATAGATCGGCTTCCAACAATACACGTATATCCTAACCCTGAAGGATGACCACATCAAGCTTGACCGCCTCCCTCGCGAGAATGGTTTCTTTTGTGAAGAGAGAGATCACAGAGCATGTGTGACTTGAACTACCCCTTGCATAAGTTCTAGGCATCCATAGAAGGATATGGAACTCCAATCTCCTTACCCCTCTCCATTCATCTTACAAAATTGGACCAAGGGAGGATCATGGAGGGTAGTCCTCAGGAAAATCCTCACCATGGAGGATCTGATCTCAGACCTAGATGTGATTCATATGTTCTCAAATTAGAGGAGGCGAACCGCACCATGGTCATCAAAGGCAGTGGCCAATAGGGATGAAGGAGGTTATACTGAGCATTTCCTTGATATTAGGACATCACTGAGGAGGCTCCAACTCGTCATATGGAAGTCAACCTCGTCATGGAGGTGGAGTCTAGTAGGGAGAAACCATGATACAGAGCCCACGGTCATAGGTCACTGAAGACGGCATTGAAGGACGTGATCGAATAGCCATTGACATTGCCTAGAAGATGAGCAGGAGATACATATCAAGGGTGATGGGAAGAGGTATGAGATTTTCAATGTCTCCCCTGAAGCTTTGCACCGCTGCACCTACGGGGCTATATCTGACCTCAGTAGTGAGGCATCCTTTTGCCTACCAACCTTCCCTCAATGCCAATGGCCGCCCAAGGCATCGATGGTGATGTGGCTTGCTATGAAGTTCTCATCTCAGACAGAGGTCTCGCCAACATCCAACACCGTCTTTGGCTTCTTCTTTCTAGAAACGATGCTCCAGGGCATGAGGGAAAGGGACAGAGAGATACTGAGCCCTCTTGACTATATGCTCTGTTGAATCGGGTCCAAACCTACTGAACTGGCCGACCCAAGTAATTTTAAGGTAATTTTCCCTTAAATATATGCAGATCTTATATATGTGGAAAAGATTTGTTCTTAGATATGACTATTATGTCAAAATATGACTTGGTAATTGAATCCTAGTATAATGTGGAAACCAAATATGAACTTAGATATGACTATTATGTCAAAATAATAGGCCATTTCTCATTAAAACCCAATTCCATGTTTGTAACCTCATTTTAATTCTAGAAAATAGGCCAGTTATCAGAAAAATATGAAAATCATACCAGACCTTTTTAATGACATATAAATTAGACTAAAAATAATATACACCATCCTAACATCACATTGACCTAGGTTTGACCAAAACCCTAATTTGGACCTAAAATATCAAGAATGTATGAACCATGTGTTAATGATGAATAATTGTTATTAATCATGTCATGAACAAATTTGTAGATGATCATGGATGTATAAGGAATCTATAAACTCAGGTATGTGGGCTTTATCTAAGTATATGACTAGTTTTCTTGTGTGCAATAGCTATGATGTATTGCTTGTCTTTATTTGAGAATATTTCTTGGATGTACTATGATTACAATATCTTTGCCATGTCAATAAGAACATCAAAGAATATAGATGGTTTATAGCTACTAAGTGGATATACACACACTTTCTCTCTCTACATCCTCTCTCTCTTTTCCTCAAAATATAAGGTCGGCACTCGGTCCCCATAGTCCAAGGGGTGGGTAAAAATGAAGTGCATCATCCCTCCCTCTTTCCTCTAAATATAAGGTCAACACTCGGTCCCCATAGCCCAAGGGGTGGGGAAAAATGAAGTGCGACATTTCTTAGTAGTACAAACACATCAAAAGACATCTAAAAATATGTGTTTACCTAATTATCGCACTAAACAATGTTTTCTTTTACCCATTTCTTTCAAAAGTTATTTCAATTATGCAAGAATATTAGTATGTATTTTTCCACCCATGTACACAACACCTTGTGTGTTGATCTGCTGTTTCACGTATGTTTTAGGTTCAGAGTTAGCATGGGAGAAAACATAGGAAGTGGGAAGTTGTCCAGGATATATGTATTGTGTTAAGATCCTGTTAGCATACATGTTCATAGACTTGTAAAATTTTCTACAAATTATATAAATGTAAGTTATAAATTTAATTCATTTTGTAATATACATGTAGAATGTTGAGAAATGTTATGGTGTATGTTATGGTTCTATGTTCACGTGTGTGCATATTTCTTCCACAATGCACTTTGATACAATTTCCTAACATTTTTAGGTTTGTCCTCTTGAGCCTTCTAAGGCTCGAGACGGCAGAATCCGGGGACATTACACATGTGGTGTGACATTACTTGATGAAGTGTTAGAATAATTTTCATGCGGGAGATCTTATGTTGAGAACCACACTAGTGACCCCTCTTTGACTTGACTTTTCTTTCATCATCTTCTTACCTCTCTACCTCATGAAAGGATACCAAAGTGCGCGTATTCAGCCTTGGTCACCTCCAAAAGTTTGGGATGACCATATCTATATCTCCCCACTTCACTCTCACCACCATGTGCCATAGCTACACCAAGGAAAAAGAGAAATAAAAAAAGAAAAAAAGAAAATAAAAATGATCCTATGTAATAGCATCGAAATAAAGAAAAAATGTGTGCTCCAATGTAATAGCACTCCAATATCTTACCACAACCCTTTCTTCTATTTTCATACCCATTGATCTAGGAAACATCAAACCTAGCTCACTTCACCCTTTTTCCATAGCCATGTGGGTCTCATAGTGTTGTTTGAAATATAAAATTGAATGCATGAAATGAAACCACACTCCTAGTCATCTTTGATTATTGTCACCATGAATTTGTCTACCTAGATCTACATGAAATCCATATGTATTGATTGTGAATTTTATGCCCTATATGTGAAGTTTGTATGCGCAGTGCTCAATACATGTTTGTTTCAGGAAAGTGGAGAGGAGAGAGGTGAAACACATGTATTTAGTCACCATTAAGCCCATATAGTCAATAATCATCTATTGAAATGCATTTATCATTATTGTTTGTTGAAAGAAAATGAAGAGAGGTTAAGTTGGAGCATACTTGAGGATGAGTATGTTTTAAGTTTGGGGTTGTGATGCAACCCTATTTTAGGACTTCATCTTGTGTATTTTTTCATTCTTATCACACCTAAACATGTTATATTGAAAGTTAATCCCCCTAGTGTGTGATTTCATATAAAATGCACTTATGGATGCTTTTTGTGTGTTTCTAAAAAATTTTCACATGAATTGGATGAAAATGAAAGAGAAGTAGAGGATCCTAGAGTTTCTACACCTCAAGATTGGACCAAGATCATCTCCAAACATCTCATGGATGACCAAAAATATATTCAAAGCAAGGAGCAGCCAATTGATGGACGTAGGACCAAAAATGTGCATTTGGGACCTCACAATGGGTTGTGGTACAATGCCACGGCCGTGGCCAAAATGCTCTATATCATAGGTTGAATTAAAAAATTCAAGTGCAACAACAAATCAGTCACCACAACCATGGCCATCGAAACGACCTTGGTGCCCCATAGCTACCACACCCCATGTCATCCACCACAACCCTGGCGAGAAGCATCCACAATGATCTCAATTGGACCAACATGATCGCGTCTAGAAAAACAGTCGTGGTGCTTCAGAGTCACCTCGCTCATGGCAACCACCACAATTGTGGAGAGAAGAATCAACAATGACCACCCTCTATAGAATGGATGTGGCCATCTACCTACCTTGGAGGGAGGTGCTTGAGCTACATAAGCTAGGAGGTGAAGAAGGAGGAGCTTCCATAGACTTTTGTGTCTATCTTCTTCCTTCTCCTTTCTCTTTTACTATTTTGTTTGATCATGTGTAGCTAAGCCCTTTGTGGTGGGCTTTTGGGGGTTAAAATGATACTTTGATACCATGTTGGGGGAATATAATTTGTAAAACTCTATATTTTCATTCTCCGATGATTGTCTTATACTTCTCTCTCATTTCCCATGGTTGTACTTGTGATTGGTGCTTGAAAATCTAATTTTCTTGTGGTTTTATGCTTGAAGCCACCTAAGTCTAGGAGAAAATGAAATTTGTGAGGCTATTTTGGGATTTGCTCCTAGGTCCAACTAGTGGATCCCTATCTAGCACCCATCTTTCCACACATATATCCTTTCTCCTACTCCTAGGTGTGAGATCTAAGTAGCTAGTGTAGGATTGTTTAGTGTAATTGCCTAGGAGTTTACTAAAAGCTAGATGGTGCATAATGTGAGGTAAAATACCCTCACCTCTAATCCCCATTCTTACCTTTGGCTCCCAATTACACTAAGCACTCTCACCCTAAAAACCTAGATTAGTCAAATACAATTGAAATCTCACCTAAACCTTTGTCCACTTGATCCTTGTAAGGCTAGATAGGATGTGCAAGGGTGTAGTTCCCCTTTACACACTCTATTATATCCATGGTCTTCCAATAATTTAGGGTGGTTTTGTTGCATTTGACCAATTTTTTGGTTTAGCAATCTAGAATGAATGGTTTGGTTTTTCCTAGTATGTTCCCCCCAACTAATATCTTAGTATAACTCCCACAAATGTCCCACCTCTCTTCAACATTGCTTAAAACCCATTTCTCTCTTAGTTTTTTCATGGTAGTTTAGTTGCTTTCCTTAATTTCTTCTTAGTCAATTGCCTTGTTCTTGGTAGTTGATCCTTGTTAGGGTATTTAGTGCATCTTTATGCTTGCTTAATCTAGATAGTGGTAGTTTAAATCTCTAATTGCTTTAGTGTCTTAATTGCCAGTCTAGTATAGTACTTTGTTCTTGCTTAATTAGTTGCCTTCTTTGTTAATTAGAATTTCTTGTTTAGGGTCAACTTAGGGTTTTGCTCGTCTTGTCTTGTTTCTTGATTTCTTGCTTGAACCATTTGTGTAATCAAGCCCAAAACCAACTTTGAGCCCTAAAATCCTAATATCCACTTTGGAACACAATTTACTCTAACTAAGATCTAGTTCCCCCTCTCTCCCTACATGTTAACCCCTCACTTACCACTCACATATACTACAATACGATCATGTACGCTTGCGGGTGATATATTGCGGTTTATGAGATTGTGTTAGTATGGGGCCCCATATAAATTTGAAAGATCCAAAGTATGCCTCTTCTCTATTGTGTGTGCCTATTGGAGGTGTGTGCATCTAGTCATAACTTGATTGACTTAGGTGTATGTGTATTCCCAAAAGTTATGCATAGGGCAGAGGAAAACAATACAAAAACATGTGTAAACCTAGAGACTAAGGGAAGGACAATCCATTAAAAAGCATACATGATAGAAATTGAATAGATGCCTTTGTAGTGATTGATGTTGTACTCTCTCTTTATATATTTTATCACCTTGTCCAAAAAAAGGTCTAGATCTGTGTCCTTGGTGATTAATTGCTTCTTTTCTTCTTTGCATTCTTTGTACAGGAGAGTTGGTGTCTATCTTTATCAGATTGGTGTAATAATGGCTTTCGAAGCTCATCTTTGTGCACACACTTCCCTGATTGATGGTCATGAGCTATAACAGCTAATCACATCCATGTATACAGTCAACATGAGTATGATGCTCATGAGAATGCCATCGTGATCATGATATGAATTATCATGATTGTGATCATCATCAAGGATTGAAAGGGATCAGAGACAAGAAATATGATACATGGTTGTAAAGCCAAAAAATCACAAATCGAGGCAATGTATTGCTAGAGGTGAAGATTCATCAACCATTTATCATAAATAGCAATACATTATAGATAGTCCCATGTACAACTGCAACTGGACAAACTGATAATCACTAAAACTTTCATAATGGCATATTCTTCTCTTGGTTGAGATCCTCTGTCAACTAAAACAAATATGCTTCTAAGGCCATCCTTATTTTAAGGACTATGAAAGCCAAGATGTAGTGACATGCATAAAGATGAAACATAAATATGAAATCAGAATATATTTGGAGGTGTTCATAACTAAAGCATAGAAATAAAAAGCATGGGGTCATATAGAGCATTCAATGTAGATAGTTGTGCACTCCTTTACTTCCTAAAGGCTAATGGTTTATGTAAATAAAGAAGTCGGTCATTGATGCATATGTTTGTAATGTATTAATGAGATCTAACAACTACGATGAAGTATAAATCCATATTATGCAAGATAATGATACCATGACACACCTAGTTGGTTGGGAAAGGCCAAACAAGATATGAGCATGGTGAATTCTATCCCCCCCACACCATGTACAACTATCATCCAGTCCGCAAAATGGACAAGTGCATTATAATAAGAAAATTGTTGTAGTGAAATATAAATGGACAAGTATGGACAAAAACAAACAGACTAACAATCCACAATGAGGAAGATTTATTGAAAACTCAACACACACAATTCAGATGTACCAGATGTTGTGTCCTAAAGCAACTGCAAAAAATTCACAATGAGAAAGAAAAATAAACTTACCTTTTGGTCTTGGTGAGGCCCTAAAATCCAATATCTTGGATTTGAGTCTTTCTGGATGACCTAAACCTTGCAATCCATGCATGATGTGTTGCCACTCCTAGAAAATAATGACCTTGAATAAGAAAAGAAGAGTAGAGAAGATAATGGCCCATCACAATTCTGTGAAAGAAAGAACGAAGAGAAAAAAAGAGGAAAACTTGAATAAATATGAAGAAAAACTTGCCTTAGAATGTTCTGTTCAAAAAGTAACAAAGAAATCTAAAGAACAACATAAGAAATGGGAAAGAAAAAATAGACTAGCAAAGCAAACCAGGAGCAATCCCTTCATTTATTTAGTTGTTTCTCCTTAGAAACGATGAACCTTGAACAACAAAAGAGGAGGATGTAGACGATTCATAATTCAATATAACAAGAATAAAAGAAAATGAGTAAAGAAAATTAATGATAATTTGAGAATGACTCAAATGGGCATGAGATGGAAGAAGCAATAGGGAACTAGGGAATACAATAGGGAATTAGAGACTTACCTCGATTAGTAGCCAATGAATGGGGATGGAGTAGCAGGGAATAACTTCCACAAGAAAGAGGAAGCATATGATTAGCATGTGATAGAGAATTGCTCAGAACCATACTAAGGTTGGGCCTTTGAAAGTTTCCAGATTTTAGAGAGGATAGCCAGAGAAGACGGAGGGTTGGATGATTGGGAAGGATATTGGAAAGATGTCACTTGTTGCTGTGACATGGAACTACTATCTTACATTGCACATTGAGGAAAAGTCGGTGGTATGGGGGCAGATGGTTAATAAGCAATCTGAAAGCAATCATGTTTTTCACTGCATAGTGGAGTTTTAACAATAAAAGTTTGTGTTACATGTTTTTCTAGAATGAATGGTGATTCCATTAGAAGGTATATGTGGAATTATCTTGATAGTATCTCTACTATCGTCACAAACCAATGGATCATAATTGTTATTTTCAAAGTGGTTCACATTTCATATAGAAGGAATGGAAGAACTAAACCCTCAAGATCAGGAATGCATGACTTTAATGATGTTGTGGACTATTGTAATCTGTATGGATTCCCTTTGAAAGGAACATGGTTCACCTGGAATAACCAACAGGATGACAAAGACAATATAAAAACTAGAATTGATAGATCCCTTCACTCCACTAACTTCCTGGAGACATTCCCTAGTGTGTGGATGTAAGTATGCTCAGATACCATTACTGGCCACTACTACTTGGTCATAAACTTCTCGTCTTCCTACAAAATTAGAAGTCTATTTCACTTTGTCAATGCATGGGTGGAAAAGGATGGCTACGTTGATATTGTTAGCTCTGCCTGGTAATTGTGATGTATTGGAAATCCTAATGTGCCTCCTTTACTCTAAACTGAAAGCAACCAAATAAGCCCTCATCAGCTGGAATAAAGACTCCGTTGGAGATTTGCATATTTGTGCTAGAAATCTACAGAAGTAACATCTAGCCACTCAACAAAAATGCACAATTTTTAGGCTTTAGTAATTGAATCAAGATAGGCAAAAAAGAACTAGAAGCAAACACAATTATGATATCTAGTCACAAAAAGAGAAGTTATGAGTGATGAGGATAGCTTATAAGATCCTTTTGTTTTCCAAAAGGAAGAACTCAATAGATTTATACAAAATGGTTTGGCATAGATATAGGAGATCATGTACAGACTAGTAAATAGTAACTTCTATATATTTTTTTGGTTAGTTTAGCCAAGTTTGGTACGGATATTGGAGACCACTATCTATTCATTGATGATAAACAAGTGACTCCAAAAGTGACTTAGGTTTGTGGAAATCACTCTACTTGTACAAACAAATAAATCATTATCTTATGTAGTATTTTTTCTCAAAACTAAAGAATTAAAGATCTAGAATTCATATGAAGCACATGTAATCCAACCAATCAATTTTGCAACAAGCATTGACCCAATGTTGTGTGATTTGTATATCATCTTTTCACATGTTATCACACACAAATTTGATTCTTTCTAGTGTAATTCAGTCTCTTTCGTATTAGTTTTGCCATCTTTTTGTTGTTCTATGTGTCCCATAACTTGTATTGCAAGTTTGCCACAAAAAGGACTAAATTCAGATGTTATTTCTACAGAAACAGAAGAATGCACAACATGCAGTTTCAGATGCACGACGTGCACCATTCCAGAAAAGCTTAATTTGCTGAAGCAGTAAAGTGCACGGCGTGCAGGCTTAGACGCACGGCGTGCAACATTCCAAAGAAATTTCATTATGTTCAGCCAAGAGAACGCACGACGTGTATGCAGGAAATGCACGGCGTGCGAGATTCCAGAAACATACGGAATGCGAAGACACAGCGTGCTCATCGAAATGACACGCTGTGCACCTGGGACGCAAACTGCTGAAAAAGTTTTGGAAAGTCACACGGCGTGCAACTCCTCAGCGCACGCCGTGCATGGTTCAACCCGATGTCAACTGCACTGCAGGTGCACGGCGTGCACCCCAAAGTGCACGACGTGCACCTGGCAGTTTCAGAATTTCGAAAATCCAGAATACAATTTTAAAAGAAAGAGGGAAGCCAAGGGACAGCTACGTTCGGCCATTTGGAGGTTTTCTCTCGTCCCAAAGATAGAGGAGAAGAGAGGAGGGCGATTTGGGAGGAAACTAAGGTGGTTTCTTGCACAAAGAGACCATTTCTTCTTCTCCACTTCTCCTTAGTCATCTTCAAGGTGCAGCCAACGTTCCCAACTCCGAGCAGCTTCTTGAGAGAGGAGTAGGCCCGACTTGGAGCAGCTAAAGGAAGGGAATTTTGTCCTAAAGCCGGAATTCTTGCTCATTGTGGTTACATCTTCAGTTCTTCTTGTCTTTTCTTCTCTAAACCATGTCTAGCATTGAGAATTCTGTAGAAATTCGGCTGTACATTGTTATGGATGAGTAGATTTCTTTTCTTGGGCATGGGAGAGTAACTCCCATGCCATAGTATGTAATGAACAAGTACTTTCGTACTAAATGCATTTGTTTCTTGTTTCTTACCTTGAAAGTGCCGATTTTCTCTTTTCCTTGCATGTATTGTTGGCCACCTTATATGCATATTTTCTACTTTCTTGCTTAGTTTGAGAAGACAAGTAAGTTTGTATGGAGGCATTTTTCTTGGCAACTCTTCTTCTTCTACGAGAGTAGAGAAGAATGAGTTGAGGATCTGTTTGTGATCATAAACGAAATCCATGCACGAGAGTGCTGTCTTAAGTTATGATCGTTACGTTTACACCGGGAGGTGAAATGTAACTCAACTTTTCCTTGAAACATGATCTTATGTATGTTTAAATTATTTGTTCTCTTGATTGCTGTGGCATGTGAGTGAAATCCTAATGTCCAAGATTTATTAACTTTCTGAAATCGAACTTTTCTTGAAATCTTTGCTTGCTAACTAAAATCTGAATTTCCTGTAGTTAAAACCTAATCTTTATGCTTTTAGAACAAATCTTTTCTACTCTTTAAAATCGGTCTAGATTGTTGAACCTTAGTACTATTGCGTTTAATTAAATTAGCCCAGCTCCTTGTGTTCGACCTTGACTATACTACCTCCGTATACTTGCGGAGTTTGGTTAAGTTGAGTAAACTATCCATTACTTGGATTGAAACTCGTTAGTGTAAAAAACCAACAAGTTTTTGGTGCCGTTTCCGGGGAGCTACGGTAATTTAATTGGAGTAATAAGTACTATTTAGTATTCGAGACTAGACCATCATTCATCATTTTTTAATTTCCATATACCTCTTAGTATGTTCTTAATTTTTCTTGTTATTTTTCAGGTTGCATGCGTCGTTCACAACGAGGTCTCCAAACATCTGCTTTGCTAGACCTTGAAATAGAGTGAACTCTTTCAAGTTTGAGGAGATCAAGAAGAGTAGAACAACTACCTTTTGGAGGTACTTCACCGTCATCACCGCCACAACCACCACCACCGTCTTCTTCATCTTCTGTAGTAGCTTCACCAACCATTTCAGCCATGGAGGACGATCGCCCTCTAAAAGATTTCGCCATGCCGGTTGCCACAAATATTTGTGGAGCCATCGACTTACCTACTGTGGAAGCAAATAACTTTTCAATTGCCCCTTCCATGATGCAAATGATCTAGCAAAATCACTTCGGGGGTACAACCAATGAAGACCCAAGTCTTCATATTGCAGAATTTCTGGAATATTTGAATACTTTTAAGATTAATGGAGTGTCCAATGACAAAATCAGGTTAATGTTATTTCCCTTCACTCTAAGAGATAGATCCAAGGAATGGCTCTTGTCTCTTCCCAAGAAGTCTATTAGAAGTTGGGACCAACTGCTTAATGCTTTCCTTGCAAAGTACTTTCCACCAAGCAAGACAACTCACTTGAGGAACCAGCTTACAAATTTCTCTCAAAGTGAAGGAGAAACCTTATATGATACATGGGAACGGTTCAAGGATCTTCAATGACTTTGCCCGCACCATGGCTTGACAAACTGGCTCTTGCTACAAACCTTCTACAATGGACTGTTCTACAATACTCAGTTGACTCTAGATGCCGCAGCTGGTGGTGCACTAATGACCAAGTCTTATAGAGTGGCCTATGATATCATTGAAGATATATCTCTCAATCACTACCAATGGGGAGGAGATAGAGGAGCTAAATCCACCTCTACAGCAAACTCTTCAGCCGGAAAGCAAGGAGGAAAGCATACTATTGATGTCGTTGATCTAATTGCTGCAAAGCTAGATGTTCTCACACATAAATTTGAGAAGATGACCACTCTACCAATTCAATCTGCTGAAGCCACATGTGAAGCTTGTGGTAATGTAGGGCATACTTCTTCCTCTTGTTTTGCCCCTAACACTATGGAAGGAAATTTTGAACAGGTTAATGCAGTTGGGATGCAAGGAAACAAACAATACAACCCTTATTCCAACCAATATAATCCAGGATGGAGAGACCACCCAAATTTCTCTTACCGGAATGCAAGCAATGCCCAAAATTTCCAGCAAGGGAAGCAACAACAACAACATGTAAACCGTCAAGGAAATCCGTCGGGTTTCAATAACAGGGGTTTTCAACAGCAACAACAACCCCAAAGTTCTTCCTTGGAAGCTAAGATGGAGAAGTTCATATCAACATAGATGCAACAAAATGAGGAACTCCGAGGAAATGATAAGCTTTTAAAAGATGCTATTGCGCAACTCTCTGCAAAAGTGGATGGAATTTCCACCCACACCAAGATGTTGGAAAATCAGATAGCACAACAAGCTTTAAATCAGCAAAGGACTCCACAATCTGGTTCTCTTCCAAGCCAACCGGAAGTGAACCCAAGGCAGCAAGCCCATGCCATCATCTTAAGAAGCGGAGTTGAAATTGAAAGACCTTCTCCATCTAAGGAGAAGAACATGAAGCAAACTATTGAAGAAGAGGACAACACTCCGAATCACAATGAGGAGAAAGGTAAAGCTGAAATACCACCTTCTTTCAAAGCAACTGTACCTTTTCCTCAAAGATTGGCCAATAAGAAGGAAGATAAAAAATTCAGGAAATTTGTGGACATAATCAACAAACTGCATGTAAACGTTCCTTTTTCTGAAGTTATTGCCGAAATGCCTTCCTATGCAAAAATTTTAAAAGATATTCTGACTAAAAGAAGAAAGATTGATCAAGTAGAAATTGTAATGCTTTCTGAACAAGTCAGTTCAATTATTCAAAACCGTCTACCTCAAAAGCTTGATGATTTGGGAGCATTCACACTGCCTTGCAAGATTAATGACACCACTTTTGACAAAGGTTTAGTAGATCTCGGTGCGAGTATCAACCTCATTCCATTTACCTTATGGCAAGAATTAGATCTTGGGGACTTGAAGCCCACAAGGATGGCTATTGAATTAGCTGATCACTCTATTAAATATGCAAAAGGTATGGTGGAAGATGTACTTGTACAAATTGGGAAATTCTATATACCTTGTGATTTTATTGTTCTTGACATGGCGGAGGTTCCTTCCAACCCTGTTCTTCTTGGAAGGCCTTTCTTGAGAACTTTCGGATGTCTTGTTGATGTTTGGGAAGGGAAGCTCACCTTACGTGTTGGGGAAGAGGCTATGGAGTTTTCTATCTATGAAGCTATGAAAGCACCCACACGTGTTGAAGAAATATGCTTGCTTGATATTGTTGATCCTATTGAAAATGATAGTGAAAATGATGTTGATTTGATGGTTGATCTCTATGATGATGATGCAACTGAATTTAGTAATTCTAAAAATTCTGGAGCACATTCTATTTCTAAAGCAACAGCTATTGATGAAGATGCCCCACTTGTTGAAGACAAAGTTGATGATAGTACGACAGGCAAAAAGGTAGAATTAAAAGCCCTTCCACCTGGGCTAAGGTATGCATTTCTTGACCCAAATTCTACATCTCCTGTCATAATAAATAGTGAACTAACCAATGATCAAGAAATTAAATTGCTTGCCGAATTGCGTTTGTACAAAGATGTCATTGGTTACTCCATAGCGGATTTAAAAGGCATTCATCCTTCCATTTGTATGCACAGAATAAATATGGAAGATGATGCTAAACCCACTGTTGAACCACCTAGACGTTTAAATCAAAATATGCTCGAGGTGGTAAAGAAAGAAATTTTCAAGTTAATTGATGCCGGAATCATATATCCAATAAGTGACAACCCTTGGGTTAGTGCCATTCACGTGGTACCTAAGAAGGGGGGTGCAACTGTCATCAAAGGAGATAATGATGAGTTAATACAAAAACACATTGTTACAGGTCGACGCATGTGTATTGACTATAGGCGTTTGAATAAAGCAACCCGCAAAGATCATTTCCCTTTGCCCTTTATTGACTTGATGCTTGAACGTCTTGCCAAACATTCATATTTCTGTTACTTGGACGGGTATTCAGGTTTTTTTTCAGATTCCCATATATCCCCCCGACCAAGAAAAGACCACTTTCACATGCACTTATGGAACATATGCTTATCGTCGTATGCCGTTCAGACTTTGTAATGCTCCCGCTACTTTTCAACGATGCATGATGGCTATTTTCTCCGATTTTATTGAAAATATAATGGAGATTTTTATGGACGATTTCAGCGTATACGGTGATTCTTTTGATCAATGCTTATTAAATCTATCTCTTGTCTTAGCCCATTGTAAAAAGGTCAACCTAGTACTAAAATGGGAGAAGTGCCATTTTATGGTACAATCCGGTGTAGTACCAGGACATGTGGTATCTAACAAGGGTATTGAAGTGGATAGGGCAAAGGTTGAAGCAATTGAAAAGATGTCTACTCCATCTTCGGTAAAAGACATTCGCAACTTTTTAGGACATGTAGGTTTTTACAAAAGATTTATTAAAGACTTTTCCAAAATTGCCAAGCCGCTATGTTCTCTTCTTACAAAAGTCATAGAATTTGTATTTGATGACAATTGCCAAGCAGCATTTTCCAAACTCAAAGAAGCTCTCATTTCAGCTCCAATCATCTAGCCTCCAGATTGGGATTCCCCCTTTGAACTTATGTGTGATGCAAGTGATTTTGCAGTGGGAGCTATTTTGGGACAATGAAGAGACAAGAAGGTTCATGCCATCTATTATGCCAGCAAAACTCTCGATGAAGCACAAATCAATTACACGACCACGGAGAAAGAAATGCTTGCGATAGTATATGCTTTTGACAAGTTCCGACAGTACTTGGTAGGATCAAAAGTGATTGTGTACACTGATTATGTTGCCATCAAGTATTTGCTGAATAAGAAGGATGCCAAACCACGTCTCATTCGCTGGATACTTCTCTTGCAAGAATTTGATCTTGAAATCTGAGACAAAAAGGGTACTGAGAATAGCGTTGCTGATCACCTCTCTATATTGACCATAGAATCTGGAGATTTATTGCCAATTGAAGATCATTTGCCGATTGAAAAACTTTACGCGTTATCATCCATCCAAGCACCATGGTTTGCAGACATTGCTAATTTCCTTGCTACTGGATAGCTACCTCCGGGTTTGACATATCAACAAAAGAAGAAATTCTTTCATGACGTCAAATTTTATTATTGGGATGACCCATTGCTATTCAAGCATGGAAGCGATGGGCTAATCCGGAGATGTGTTATTGAAGAGGAAGTCCCAAATATCATTGTTGATTGCCATGCCTCTCCTTATGGAGGCCATTTTGGAGGAGAAAAGACCGCCGCAAAATTCTTCAAGCTAGTTTCTATTGGCCTACATTATTTAAAGATGTCAATCTATTCATCAAATCTTGTGATAGGTGCCAAAGAACAGGAGGAATATCTCACCGAGATGACATGCCACTCAACTCTATTCTAGAAGTTGAGGTGTTCGATGTATGGGGAGTGGATTACATGGGACCATTCCCATCTTCATGCGGATATCAATATATTCTTGTTGCATGTGAGTACATTTCTAAATGGGTTGAAGCCATTCCAACCCAAGCACCGGACGCCAAATCTGTAGTCAAGCTTTTTCAAAAGATTATATTCCCTCAGTTTGGAGTTCCACGTGCCGTTATTTCTGATGGAGGCACACACTTTGCAGAAAAACAATTCAACAATCTTCTCTCAAAGTATGGTGTAACTCATAAAATCTCTACACCCTATCATCCCCAAACATCCGGGCAAGTAGAGATTTCAAACAGGCAACTGAAGACTATTCTTGAAAAGACTGTCTCTAGTTCAAGGAAAGACTGGGCACTAAAGATTGATGATGCATTATGGGCATATCACACAGCTTTCAAAACCAGCATTGGGACTACTCCATTTAAGCTAATCTATGGCAAATCATGTCACCTTCTGCTTGAATTGGAACACCACGCTTTATGGGCAATAAAGTTCATGAATTTCGACATGAAAAGAGCAGGAGAAAAGCGTCTTTTGCAGCTACAGGAGCTCGAAGAACTTCGACTTGATGCATATGAAAATGCAAGGTTATATAAAGAAAGAACAAAAGCTTGGCACGACAAAAGAATTCGCAGGAAGGATTTCCAAGAAGGAGACAAAGTATTGTTATTCAACTCCAGATTGAAGCTTTTTCCAGGAAAGTTGAAGTCCAAGTGGTCCGGCCCATTCTTAGTACTCAAGATTTTTCCATATGGAGTTGTAGAGCTCCAAGGCAAAGATGGAACTTTCAAAGTTAATGGACAACGCTGCAAATGCTACTCAAGTGGAGAAGATGTGGAGAAAGGAGATTCTTGCTCCCTACAAGATGCCTAAAGTTTTAGAAGAAGTTTTACTCCAGACTCTAAATGGAGGACATCGTGGGAGTTGACCCCACACTAGGATAGATTTCTTTTAAGTTCTTCAAATTAAAAACACTCTTTAATTTTGCTAATAAGCCTGTCATGGATGAATGTAATAATTTAGACTTAACTTCTATTCAATCCGTCATAGTTTACTGCTGACTGACTGCAATTTTCTGCAGAAATCGCAAAGTACACAACGTGCAAATCAAAATGCACGACGTGCACTTCAATACAAAATACAACAGAAAATGTTCTGGAAAAAGACACGGCGTGCGTTTACACCTTACACGTCGTGTACCTGATATGAAAAATCTACAGGAAACTTTCTGCAAAGATGCACGACGTGCACTGCAAGAATGCACGCTGTGCAGCTGGACTCCGGATGGTCTGAGAACTTTCTAGAAACTAACACGCCGTGCATAGTCATCGTGCACGGCGTGCATCTGGGAAGTAAATACTTCAGCAACTTTCTGGAAACGTGTACGGCGTGCATTTCACAAATGCATGGCGTGCACCTGATCTTCGAGTTTGATATTAAGTTTCTGGAAACATGCATGGCGTGCACCTCAGAAACGCACGCCGTGCACCTGGGCGATTGAAGATCTGCAAAAGTTCTGGAAACATGCACGACGTGCACTCTAAAAATGCACGCCGTGCACTTTTAAGTGAAGTCTGGACAAAAAGGGCTGGAGTGCACGGCCTAACACTCTAACCCTAGAGCTCGTGCACCCTGACCCCACAAGCTCTAACCCTAGCAGTCGCCGTGCACCGCTCTGCAACCGTGCCGTGTGCCGCTCTGCCGTCAGCTGATTCCGCAATCGTGCGACGTCCTCCAGCCGTGCACTCCACTCCGCCATCCCACAGCAGCTCCATTCTGCCGATCTGCACTGCCATCATCTTCTTTTCTTCTCCGCACCGTCAAGCAGCGCCATCCAGCAGCTGCCTTCTTCTCCTTCCGCAGCCGCGAGAGCAGCTCTACCCCAGCACCACCAAGCGCCGCCTTCTTCTTCTTCGTTTCTTCCCCGTGCCATCCAGACTCCACACCGCCGCCGAGCAGCTGTGCACAAATGCAGACGAGCCACCAACACCTTCTTCTTCCTCACAGCCGTGCACCTCCGCACCGCCAAGCCGCCGGCGCCTTTCTAGCAGCCGCTGTTCCTTCTCGGTCGATCAAGCAAAGCCAAAGCAACAGCAGCGCCGCCAATCGCCAGCTTTGCCCAAAAATCAGAGTTGTTTCTGCAGATTTCCGGTTTTCCCCAAATCCGCAGGTGCACGCCGTGCATTGCATCTACACGCCGTGCATTGCATCTACACGCCGTGCATTTATCTGCCTGAGATAGACGTCTAGTCCACTCGTGCACTCTACTGATGGCACCAATCAAGAAGAAGGCCGGCAGCCATCCAGGCTATCAAGTTACACCTGAAGCAGGCTCCTCCAACCCAAGACCGCAGCCTTTTGTACCATCCACGTAGTTCAGGGTCAGACCCGAAGAAGATGCCGACTACCAATTTCTTATTACAAGGCGTGTTCTGCCTTCACGGTACATGTGTGAAGAAGCCGTCACCAAGCTGGGTTTCAAAGATGAGGTAGTAAATCACTCAACCTTTTTGGGACTGCACTACCTCTGCACTCGGATTACTAAGACCTACCCCCGTCTTGTTTACGAGTTTCTCACTACCTTTAAATCTAAGAGTGACCCACAACGCCGTCATATACCTTATCAGAATATCAGTTTCCGTTTGCTGGACAAACCGTTTTCCATGAATCTTGAGCGGTTTTGCACTTTACTCAAATGTAACTATGGCGACTACACAGATTACCCTCCGACTTTCAACAGCGATCTGTTTTGGTCTGAAATTACTTCTGATACAGTGCATAAGGCACAGAATGCTCGAGCGTCTAGCATCCACAACCCTATTTTCCGAGTCATTCATCGCCTTCTTAGCACGGGACCATTTGCAAAGAATGAAACCCAGGGTGTTGTAGGAAAAACTGATCTTTTCTTTTTATGGTGTGTGGTGCAAAGTGAGCAACTCAGTTCTAGTTATTACATTGTACACAAGCTTCTTGATACTAAGAAATAAAAGAAAAGGGAGGCGGGCGACATCATGTGTGGCAGGATAATCAGCATTCTTGCTATGCAGTTGGGTTTGGATGTAGGTTCCTTAGAACCTGCACTGGGGAAGAATCTTGTGGATATAAGCTATCTTATCTCTTGCGGTCTGATCTCCAGACATGGCAACAGCACGTCAAAGTTCAATGTTTATATCACAAAGACAATTCATCACAATCCCCAATGCGAGCTGAAATGATATCAAGAACAAGGCCACTTGGAAAGTGGAACTTCAGCCAGAAAATGATGAGGAGACACCTACCAGGGGTGCCAACAGCTCTACACCGGGGCGTACTCCAGGAGCATCTACCCATGTGCCACCATCCACTAGTACTCAGACTGAGTACAGCTGGACAATGCCAGATGTTCAACATCTCTTCACCTATGTGGAGTGGCATTTTGATCATTTGGACACCCGCTTGGACCAGATGGGCGCGCAGTATGACACCAGGTTTGACCATTTGAGTGCACAATCCTCAACTATGTACGACATCGTCAACCGGATGGATGCATGTCACATCTCACAATGCAACTACCCAATGCCACAGTCCTTCCAGTCTCCCTCCCGCCAGGAGGCCACAGCCCCCGACGCCCCACTGAATGAGTTTCCCGAGGAACAACAACACCAGCATGACCAGCAGCACCAGCATGACCAGCAGCAGCAACTAGGTTCATCATCCGCGACACCAATGGACATTCCTGACATCGTTAGTCAGTTCTTCCCAGAGTAGGGAGGCGGCAGATCATTTTTCTGATCTTACTCATGATAGGTATCCAGTTGTGAATTCCTAAAGTTTGATTGAGACAGTGAGGACACTGCTGATTTTAGGCTTAGGGGGGAGCAACCAGACGGTATTGGTATCCTAGTTAGCTTTTACCTTCCATGTTATTTGCTTCTTGTCATTTGCTTTTGTACTTTTGTTTTGTTCTCTCTTTTTAGTTGTTGTTTTTAGTTCTTCTTTTTCTGATGGCAAGTCTAATACGATATGAGATTCATCTTTTATATGTGGAAAGAACTCCTATGCTTAACTGTTCGTCCTCCCTTGATGAGAAATATCAATTGAAGAAGTTGTAAAAATCATGGATTAATCAAATGAAACCTTTGGACCATCAACATGTGATTAACTCAAGTTTATGCTTCTAGCCTGAACATTCATCTTTCACATCCCTGATTGTTTAAAACATGTCATGGTTTCAATTTTTGTGAATAAATCAACTGTACAACATCATTTAGAATACGGGATGACTTTGCCAAGCTCTTAGTGCATTTGCAAACACTCTTTCAATGAAAATTTTTCAAAACAGACGAATGAAATCTAGTTGATGTTGCAATTTAGTTGACTCTCCCATGTTTTGGAAAAATGTAGATAACTCTTATACCCCTTTAAAGATGGCTAATCTGCCCACATATCATGCTAGCCTAGTGTAAGTCCGATTTGGCCACGATGGTTAGGTGGTATGTCTTAAAAGAGGGTAAAATACCCCAATCGACACTCCGCGTGTGCATAAGTCTACATTAGCAGCCGAGTGTCGGAACCCACAATCCTTTGTCATATCATTTCTGGGATAAGGAGAGTACAAAAAAATGGTCAATTCTTAATTAAGATTTCATCATTCGTAATCCTTAATAGTTGAGATTTTGAGTTGCACATCCACTGATTGTTTGGCTTGGTCATCCAATTTCTACCTAGTGTTGTTTAATTGATTGATTCACTAAAATTGATGCCACCCCTGCTGAACTAAAAATCTCTTTCTTGGGTGTTTGAGTTGAATTGATGGCTATGAGGATAAACATGTTGATCATGGTTGGTTTGGTCTTATACACATCTTTCATTTCATTTGATCTATTCATGTTCTTGACATTTCTTCATTTATATTTCCATGCTCTTTTTGCTTGAGGACAAGCAATGGTTTAGGCTTAGGGGGATTTGTTGTGTGATTTGTATATCATATTTTCACATGTTATCACACACAAATTTGGTTCTTTCTAGTGTAATTCAGTGTCTTTCGTATTAGTTTTGCCATCTTTTTGTTGTTCTATGTGTCCCATAACTTGTATTGCAAATTTGCCACAAAAAGGACTAAATTCAGATGTTATTTCTACAGAAACAGAAGAATGCACGGTGTGCAGTTTCAGATGCACGACGTGCACCATTCCAGAAAAGCTTAATTTTCTGAAGCAGTAAAGTGCACGGCGTGCAGGCTCAGACACACGGCGTGCAACATTCCAGAGAAATTTCGTTCTGTTCAGCCAAGAGAACGCACAGCGTGTGAGATTCCAGAAACATACGGAATGCGAAGACACGGCGTGCACATCGAAATGACACGCCGTGCACCTGGGATGCAAACTGCTGAAGAAGTTCTAGAAAGTCGCATGACGTGCAACTCCTCAGCGCACACCATGCACGGTTCAACCTGATGTCAACTGCACTGCAGGTGCACGACGTGCAGCCCAAAGTGCACGGCATGCACCTGGCAGTTTTAGAATTTTGAAAATCCAGAATATGATTTTAAAAGAAAGAGGGAATCCAAGGGACAATTACGTTCGGCCATTTGGAAGTTTTCTCTCGTCCCAAAGACAGAGGAGAAGAGAGGAGGGCGATTTGGGAGGAAACTAAGGTGGTTTCTTGCACAAAGAGACCATTTCTTCTTCTCCACTTCTCCTTAGTCATCTTCAAGGTGCAGCCAGCGTTCCCAACTCTGAGTAGCTTCTTGAGAGAGGAGTAGGCCCAACTTGGAGCAGCTAAAGGAAGGGAATTTCGTCCTAAATCCAGAATTCTTGCTCCTTGTGGTTACATCTTCAGTTCTTCTTGTCTTTTCTTCTCTAAACCATGTCTAGCACTGAGAATTCTGTAGAAATTCTACTGTACATTGTTATGGATGAGTAGATTTCTTTTCTTGGGCATGGGAGAGTAACTCCCATGCCATAGCATGTAATGAACAAGTAATTTCGTTCTAAATGCATTTGTTTCTTATTTCTTACCTTGAAAGTGTCGGTTTTCTCTTTTCCTTGCATGTATTGTTGGCCACCTTATATGCATATTTTCTGCTTTCTTGCTTAGTTTGAGAAGACAAGTAAGTTTGTATGGAGGCATTTTTCTTGGCAACTCTTCTTCTTCTACGAGAGTAGAGAAGAATGAGTTGAGGATCTATTTGTGATCATAAATGAAATCCATGCACGAGAGTGCAGTCTTAAGTTATGATCGTTACGTTTACACCGGGAGGTGAAATGTAACTCAACTTTTCCTTGAAACATGATCTTATGTATGTTTAAATTATTTGTTCTCTTGATTGCTGTGGCATGTGAGTGAAATCCTAATGTCCAAGATTTATTAACTTTCTAAAATCGAACTTTTCTTGAAATCTTTGCTTGCTAACTAAAAACTGAATTTCCTGTAGTTAAAACCTAAGCTTTATGCTTTTAGAACAAATCTTTTCTACTCTTTAAAATCGGTCTAGATTGTTGAACCTTAGTACTGTTGTGTTCAATTAAATTAGCCCAGCTCCTTGTGTTCGACCTTGACTATACTACCTCCGTATACTTGCGGAGTTTGGTTAAGTTGAGTAAACTATCCATTACTTGGATCGAAACTCGTTAGTGTAAAAAATCAACACCCAACATAACCCCAAATTTAGACCATCAAACTATTTAACAAATAAGAGAATCCTTAAGTAGAATATATTCAATCAATAGTTCAATCTATCTCAAAGTAGGTTTATAAAAGCTCAAATACAAAACTTACAAAGTTACCAACATAGTCATCAACTTATAAGTAAGCATGGAGGCAAAGCAGAGTCTAAAGTTCAAGATTTAATAACATAAGAGCCTCTAGGCACATCATCAGAAATGTAAACCATACATCATGTCGTTATTCAGCAATTCAAATAGATATTGAGCTCACACTTTGACTTGGGAAGCTCGAGTTCTTTAGGGAAATCTACAGTGCATGCCTCAAATTTAGCCTCTAAAAAAGATGAATGCTAGGATTTAGAAAATGTAGAATGAATGCAGCTTAATAGAATCAAGAATCATCACTTCTGTGAGTCATAGAAACAAACCCTTCACAATCAGAAAACTAATAGATAGGAGCATTAAAACTTGCATCATACTATAAAATAGAGCCCAAAGAAGCAACAACTTCATAGCATGTTGCAACCTTCTAGTATTAGCCTTACTCGTAAAGAAAATGGGATAAAGAAGACTTAATCATGCAGTTCAACTACATACAAAGATAATCCTTTCATAAGAGAACTAATGTGAAAGCCCAAACATTGTAAAGAATCAGACCCAGTTCCTTCAAAACATAAGCTTTCCATTTGAAATTTCTGCAATAGCTACAAAAGACTCCAAAACACTGAAAATCAAATAGTAGGAAGACAATAAGAAGTAGCACCAAGAAACACACCTTTCATAACCTCTTCTTTCAGTTCTCAATCAACCTCTTGCATTGAGAAAAACTGACCTTAGAAAATAAAAAGTAATGTTATTGATTGAAGAACAAAAATAAATCTCAAAGTTTAGAAAACCAAGAAGCAATTAAGAAACCTTATCCAAGAGACTTATGAAATATCCTGATACTAAGCCATAGATAATTAGCATAGATTTCTATAAACACGGTGATTTCATTTTACACTAACTCGTAAGGAGTACATGTAAACCCAAATCAACATTAAATGATATAATTAAGAGGACAACAATAGTGATGTCCAGACCATTAGTTTTGTCCTAGGGTGCTTAATTTATGATCTACATGAAGATTTTAGATGTGGCTCAAGAATCGCAAAATGAGAATATAGTTACATCTACCTTTCTTATACCCCTTACTTATGTACATTTTCAATTTCTGCTAGCATTGACCCACATCCCATCTATTACAATCCAAATATATTGCTATTCTTCCACCAAGGAAGCTATAATGATAGCCCAGGACAAAAAAAAATCTTTTTCTTAGCTTTTTGAACTGATCAAAGAAAAATATGAGGCCACGAACTAGTCCATATCAAGTATATGTATAGATTGTACACCTTTAACAAGAAAACACACTTCAAGTAAGCGCATAACATGAAACTTCAAAGGATTTTTCCATTATAGCTTTATCACACATTGAATATAAGAATTGTCAAATAAATAGATCATGCACCATCTAACCTCAAATGAAAATAACACAAGAAAATAGGATTCAATGGTAATATCCAAGACTGAGTGTAGCTAATACAAATACTAGTTCCAACTAGAAAACCAAAAGATCTTCTGAAATGCACAAACATTAGAGTCACTTTAAGAACTCAAATTATATTTGGACATAGACAATGTACTCAAGACAATTTTTGATGATTCAGCATCAAACATCTAATAGTTTTCTACGACCATGCATGGTTAGAATCATATGCTACCCTACTTCTAGGATAATATCTTAAAAATGAACCAAACATGTTATCTAATGTAAAAATTCTCTCATTGCGAAAGGATCCTATAAGTCTAAAATGTGTATATGCCTCTCTAAAGTGGATATTTGGTAAATTTTATTAAACAAAACACTTTTAGAAACATTATATGCCATAGATAAAATACAAAACACGAGAGAAAGAAGATTGATTCTTCATTGGGCTCAATAAAATCTAGACACATACAAAAGATCAATCATCCATAATCCCACACAGAGTTAGATTATCACACATAAATAAATTAGATCACAATTATCTTAAGTAGAGAGGATTGCGATAAAATAAATATGAGTATTTTCTATTGAGAAATATCTCCAAATACCAAGATAAACATAAATGAAATAATGGGAAGAGAAATGTGAAACCCCTTATTATAGTTTAAGATTCTAAAATAAGACGTTCATGTGTGCCTTTCAATCTCCACTATCCATAAGTGAAATTCCTTCCTTTTTCTCCTAATGTTAGAAACCTAACTACTTGGCTACTCGAAGTTTCAAGGCTCAAAATGAAATAAAATTGTTACTAATAATTGATGACTTAGAAATTTGATATATTATATTAAAAAGTAGTACGAGTTTGTGTTTAGAGATGCTTTCCTAATATTTTGTTCCCTTATATTTTTAGTCTTAAATTTAATGCTTTAGAATATGAGCCATGCTCTTTGGAGAAGGTGCATAATCAACTTGCTTCTTCACCTAATTTGGAAGGAGATCAATTTATCCCTCACTTAGTTGAAAGAGCCCAGTCAGGTTCTATACTCACAATGATTTCTGGTCTTCCACTTGACAAACCCAAATGGGCTGGTAAACAACTTCAACATCTTTGTGTTAGAGTTCTCAAAACCTCACTAAAACGAATTAATATAACAAATATCTTATTGCAACTCAAACTGTGGTGTTTTGGGTTTGAAAATGTGCTTAATCCTACAGGACTATCACAACTATTATGGAAATGGATCATTATAGTATGTTGTATTTGAGTAGAGGACCCAATTAGAAGCTTCTCTAGATATATAAAACCCCAATGATTTTCATGCATAGTTTTATAGGGTTTGGTAGAGCCCTTAAACTTGTTTGTTTTGGTGAAATGGAACTCAATCAAGTTTTTCATTGGTGATATGGATGAAGAAGTCAAATGTATGCAACTAAGTGCATAGGCCAGTACAATGTTCTAACCAACTTGCAGTAAGAACATGATAGTATGATTATAAACCTCTGCAGACCTAACATTTCAAGCCAAAAAATATAGACAACCATTTCCCAAATAAGGAAACCCTTAGAATCAAATTTAACAAGGCTTTGATATGGGAAAAAGGCCTAAAGGATGAGCTCTATAGACATAAAATAAGGGCATAAATGAGAAATTAAATAAATCTAGTCTTTCTTGATTCAAATCAATGCTAATTAGATACTTGAGATATAAATCATATAGATTGATAACTTTAAAAACATGATGACCTTGACACAAACTCAGTGTCCAATGTAGATGTGCATGGACGAGTTTGTGGTTAAAAGTAGTATTTTGGAACCTCTTCTTCTGTTCATAGATATAGTATTTTAGTATCTAAAACCTAGTTATTATGTACACATCAATATCAGATTATCCATATATTGTATGAAGTTCAGTTGCACATAAGGAATAGAGTTTAACTTGTGAATAAATAAATCATAAACAACCATTCTAAAGTTCAATATGAATTGTTCCTCACTTTCATAGAGTTGGATTATATTATATCCATGAATGTAGTTTTCATCCTAATGTTTCCTTCAAGTCTCAAATTGCTTCCAAACTTATGATTCCACATAGCAAAAACATGTGAGTTGTTTCCAAATCTATGGGTAAATATTTATTTTCCCATAATTCTTTATTATCTAGCGCCCCTTCCACTGACTCTTAAGATTTTTCACATACGCAACTATCATTTCTACCTCCTCAAAGTTTACAAACACTTTTAAGACAGTATGATGACTCCATTGTTCTCTTATTTCTATCTTCACTTCCTACAGTTTCCAAATATGATAGCCTTGCTTAGACTGCCCTATCTTTTACAATCACTCATGATAGAGTGTGAGTTAGGACTATGGATGAAGCAGAGGCAATGAAGATGACAAGCATAGAAACACTAAACATGTTATGAAAATAGAAGGAACATTCCCAACAAGATAGTAGAATGAGCAGATCATTGTGACTAAAACTTGAGAAGACACTCACAAAAATCAACATTACACATGGAATTATGTATGAGAAATAAAATCATAAACATCAAAGTATAGGATCATGAGAAAAATGAAACCTAGATGATACAACATGAGAGTCATCCCATTCCTTGAGACATAAGTTGACCATTGTTACTAAAAATTGAGAAAAGAGTCCCACAAATCACCACTACATAATTAATTGAGCATGAGAATTTAAATCATAAATATAAAAATATAGGAGCATAAGCAAATGCAACTTAGTTGATACAACATGAGAGTCATCATATTCCTAGAGACCAAATAATCAATGAAAAGAGTAGCAGGGAATGATATTGAAACAAATCCACTCAGCGTAGAAGCAGTAAAAAGAATAGGACTACATGCACGATAGAGCCAGATGAAAAAAAATGAAATAATGATGTCATGATCGTTAGGAAAACCCAATGCAACTGATAAACCAAGAGATTTATCATCTTCTATCTGACCAAATATTGAACTAAATAATAAATAAGGAAAAAGACCTGACAAGACCCCCTCATCTTAGTAGGAAAAAGAATAGGGCTTCGTTAACACCAGGAGTAGATGAGAAAGACAAAGGTCCAATTATTGATTTTTGTACAATGTATCCACCTTTGATGATTTTTGGTCTTTATTCATAAAATTTAAAAATGGAATACTACCAAAATATGGTGGTGTTCCATTTGATTTTCACCAACAAAAATTAAAGTCGTTGTAAGTGGATGGTTACCTTGTATAGGAGACATCCAACATACCCACAAAGATGTATACAAAACACTCAATACAAAACCTCAAATTTTCACTAGTCCATTTGCAAAAAGAACAGAGAGATATAAAAATCAATTCAAATTTATTTATGTAGTACATATATAAATGCAAAATATATAAAGGCAAGCCACAACCAGTGCACACATACCAAAAAAGGCACAACTAACTGTACATACACGTTACAACCTTCCACCTTTCACATCCATCTGCCAAGGAACTTGTATACAATAATGAGAATGTGAGAAATATACAGGTGTAGGTGATAGAGCCTTTACCTTTTCACTGAGTTGTAGAACCACCTAACAAATAACTCATAAATAGCTAGAGATTGTCCTAGAGCTACACAAAATGAAGAATGATAGCAATTCAAAAACATGCACAAAACATTCTATTAGTCAGACGGGAAGCCAGACCCATATCCAATGAAATGTAAACACTAACATAAAGGACCCACAAGACCAAGAAAAACAACATAAAGCCTTGAATTAAACACATCATCTTAAGAATCATATCCATAGCTAGATAACTATAGACACCTGCCAAACAGTAGGTAGATACATACCCATAACCACTATTAAGGCTTACAATACATCCTTTGACTAATCAGAGATCTTTAGAAACCCAAAGCATTAGATTTAGCAATATCTAGTAGATAAAGAATCCCATATAAACATCATGAGCTATTATTAATTTAAGTCTGAAGACTAATAAGGAACAACAACATACTATAACAATACCAAATGAGGCTTACAAAACAATAAAGTCAAAAACAATGAAAACAACTACCGCAAACTTTGTCTCCAAAAATATTATAGGTTTTGTGTGATTAAAATCTAGCTTATCATTAGATACTAGTATCCCATAAAGAAGACATTCACTTATATTTCACCATGCTTGCGGGGTGTTTTTAGATCAAACTAACATTAGCATTGGGTGGACTTACTTCAATTAGTTGAATAATTGAATTACATTATGTCTTGCAAGTAGAATCACTTGAATAGGGTTGAGTGTCGACGTAGGGGCACGAATAGAGAAAGTAGGTCATATCCCAAAACAAGGAGGTGACTTTGGCTTCTTTTGATTCTAGAGGAGTGTGAGCAGATGCATGAAATATGGCTTCATATGCTTGAAGATGGCGTCTATGGCATGTTGACGCTTCTCGTATTCCTCTATGTGTGCCTCCATTACTGGATCAATATTAGGAACGACCCAAAAATGAGGTAGGGATATAAGAGGTTTAGACTGTGATTGATTGGGTGCTTTTGGTGAAGGGGAGATAAAGACGAGAGGGCGTGATTGGACTAGTTCACGTAGAAAAGGGGAGGGGAGATGACAGAGATGGAACACGGGGGATGACTGTATAGGTGGGAAGAACAAGGTGAGGATGTGGGGGCATCACACTAAGGTTGTGCATGATTGGGAGGAGAGGGAGTACTTTTTACACCAATTGGAAATCATAGGGTGTCACCACGCCAAAAATTTGTATTTTTAGGCATACTAATTATTTGCAAGAGGAGGAAGAGAGAATGAGTTGCCATTACTCAATATTATTTATTTATAGTCTTAGTCATTTTGAAGTTAATAAAAAACTACATTTATTTTCCTTACATTATTATAATTTTGTATAGAAAAGTAGCTTTTAAGTACAAGTATAATATATGTAGTTAGGATAATAATAGCTAAATCGCTATTTTTTGTAGTGTTTGAACCTTGCCTAGAATGGTTGATATGTATCTGGAGAGAGACTGTGAACTATGTCTTGAAACATACTCTCCAATTTGAATCTCAATAAATTATGCAAACACAATGACGACAGGAGGTAATGTTAATATTATTGTGTGTATTACAACCTTCACAAGAATATGTTTCATGAGCATTCTAATGAATATGCCCAAACACATAAATCCTAAACTAGGGTTACACTTACATATTAGGGATCTCCTAAAGGGTAAATGCCCGATATTACACTGAAGCACATTATGTGTAAAGCTCTTCCTCTACCAAGACAACACCAAGGCACAAAACACCCTATGGAAGGGTCATGAATGAAATTCTAAGATTGTGCTTCCACCAAACATATGCATAACTTAGTTGTCACTATGAATTCCATGGAATGACAGTTTACCACTACGGTGTTTAACTCATAGTCAAAATCCCATCCCCCTCAACATATTGAGTACTAGCTTTATAACTAGACCTTCTGAGGGTCAACTATATTTTCTACATAGCTAACAAGCTATAGAGATATAACACCATTGGTAATGTAGCACTACTAAAAAAATGGTCTTTAACTACACAAACAAATTGTAGCGAAAACCCCATATTTTGTAGCTAAAGGCTTTAACTACGTATTTCTTTAGACATACAAATTGTAGTATATGCTCGTATAGCTAAAGCCTTTAACTATATATTTCAAATATGTAGTTAGATAATCCATTCACTACAAATTCATATGTATCCGGAAGCATAGCTATATATTGTCCTTACATATTTAAATATAAGTATAATTATAGCTAAGTATATGACTACAATTGTATATATAGTCAGTATGTAGAAAAAACATGAAGTTAATACATTTTATATGTATTTAGTGTGTAGGGAAAGGCATAAGTTACTATATACATATATATGTAGTTGATTATGCATCTAGCTACATATGTAGTGCCATTTAGTACACATACATATATGCTTAGCTGGACTATACATATATATATATATATATATATATATATATATATATATATATATATATATATATATATATATATATATATATATATATTATAATTTGTTAATACACAAGCTATTTTCGTAACAAAATTGTAGTATTTAGAACAAGTTATGCTCATTATGCAAACAATCTTACTTTCATTTATAATGAAATGTTGAATGTACATGGGGAGGATGCATACCTTGCCCCTATTACTCAATGTGTACAAAGAAAAGTATATACATATATCAATGATTCAGTGGTCTACTAACATCTTTGTGAAAGAGTTGTGTCTTTCTCGATCAGTTTTAACATCCTTATTGTCTTCTTCTTTTGTTCGATCTCTTGTTGTTCAGCCAACGTCGTCCAAAAGCACCCGAGATAAGAATATGAAAAGAACCTTCTAAGCAGGGATAGAAGGAATATCGTCCCTATGAAGTTGGTCACTATGTTTGCAGATGCTGACAGTGGTTGTTCAAATATATACATAGGTCTATGAAATGCAACCTTCTCATAGTAGCAAAGAGCCATATCAAATTGCAACATGTCATGATACATTGTTGCGTTTGTGGCTGTTGTTGCAGCTGTGACTGGGCGGGCATGGGCTTCAAATGGAGATGAATCATCATGCTTCACAGGAGAGAACCTATTGCATCGGGGCTGTCTTAGATACTTCTTATACTCTGTATCTGAATTATTGACATTGTTAAGCTCAATCTCTAATTTAGGTAATGGAAGTTGTTACGATGGTGAAGCTTGTACTTCTCTTAATCCTGAACATAAGTTTTACAAATGGGGAGGCATTAAAAATAAGGTAAAGATCATCCAAATAGTTTAGTAAATATATATAAGCATTCATACATGGCATAAATGAAGGTTACTATAAGAATAAGATGACATAATTAGTACCTTGAAGAGACGAGAAGTATCTAGGCAGTTCATCCATGTTTTGTTGTAGGCCAAGCATTGTATGGGAGAGTTGTAAGATAGTTCACTTGCACCATTGAGGCTTTCCATGTCAACAATTTTTAGTCTATAACCTACACAATAAGGTCATTTGTTTAGACCATTTGAAAGTACAACCCAATAACATTATTGTCAGTATGCACCTATAGTAAATT
This sequence comes from Alisma plantago-aquatica, assembly GCA_963693085.1. NCBI lineage: Eukaryota > Viridiplantae > Streptophyta > Magnoliopsida > Alismatales > Alismataceae > Alisma > Alisma plantago-aquatica. The sequence goes on from OY856415.1 coordinate 597,030,450, forward strand.
CAAGCTACAACAAAGTGATATGAATAGAATTCTGGTTATCATGTAGGAAATGTGAGAGAAAATGATAAGGGAAAGTCATGCCTATGATGTAAAGTATCTTGAGGAGAATATGGTATAAATACTTTTTGTTCAACCTCAACTATCTAATTGGACCAAAATGCCTGGAGTTGTTGCTGTTGTCGTTGTTGCAGGTGGTGGAACTGCTGAACCTACTGGATAGAAAGTTAGCAAAAATATCATAAATATGTCACCTTCATACATGTCGTTCACTTGAAATTTATTATGATACTTGATCTGTAAACTTGGTCCTAATGTTTACTACTATCATTATATAAAAACAATTTTTTTAGTGATTATGATCAATAGAATGATAAAAAGTCAATAAAGGCTACAATCTTAGGACTACAAGTTGGCAAAGATGCCCATATGGGATCTGAGCTACTAGAGTGAACATGTTCACTGCATGGAATTCAATTTAGTGGGTCTCAGTGAATCTAAACATTTGTATACACTACAAGGAGTGGCCTATTTGGTTTGCAATTGGATCTTGGTAGAAGTGGTAGATGAGGAACAATCATATATTTGAGAACATAAAATACACAACAAATCAAGCTACAAAACAGACCCAAAAGAATAACGGCCTCACACTGGCTCCAATAAATCTTGGGAATGCGATCTCTATAGAACTATAATTATCTCCAGAACATATCCCGACTAAGAATCTTAATCACAAGTGATGAACTATTTTAAAAACAAGAAACAAATAAAGATACCTTATCCATGAATTCAACATTAGTAAAGGTACCAACCAGTCTGTTACCATGGTTGTTGTTGCCGCAACGACTCTCTACACATTAACATTTACCATCGACACCTTGGGAGTTCCCATAGCTACAGTAACTCTGTAGTGGCAAGAACTTGGATGGCTGATGATAATGGTGCAAGTGCTGGATTTTAGCACTATGGTGTCACACTCCCAGAAATTGCAATCTGAACTGCAAAAAATGGGGCCAAAATTTAAACATCATGAAGACAATCTTAGGACTCTTAAAAATCAAGAAAATTAATTAGAAGAATCCGTACTTGATTTGCAAGTTATATTGGGAAAGCATCATTCTACATATGCTACTAAAGAAGTTGAAAATACCCAATAATGAAAATTAGAGAAGCATATTGCTGAATGTATCTTACAGCATGAGGAAACATTACCAGTCATTGTAAGCAAGGCCAGAGATAAGTATGGTTCACAGAAACAATAAGAATATATGTTCAGTGTAACAAATACCATTATCATGGAATTCTATATTTATTTTTCTTACAAAGTGTAGTTATCAATCAGTGAGAAATTATATGGAATAGGTTAAGCTCTCAAGTATAACAACATGGTCATAAAATTGAAGCATTTCAATCACATTATACAGAGTGATGTAGCTCTTTCATATGAATTATAGTCATTTTTAGATATTTAAACTGAAACATAGATAGATAGCGATAGGTTGCACATATAAACCAAAAGTATGAAAGAAAACAATGCACAATAGTGTTCCAACACATGATGTGGAAGAACTTGCATCAAGAGATGGCATAAATGGGTATATCATAGAAAGCTCCAGAGCTTCATTGTAGTTTCATAAGTTTCCTGAGAAGTGTCTCCTTCCAAAAGAGACTCAATTGACTCATCGGTGCTACCATCAAGGTAGGGAATATGAAGAAAACTCATTTATGGTTCAAAAGATAAGAGATCCTCAATGAATCACATGGCTGCAGGGTCTTTTATTGCAACATATTCACCATAGTTATTCTTGAGTTTCTTCTTGCAGCTATCCTATTCCAGAAAGCAAATCTCCTTCATTTCATAAACAAAATGCATAAGAAATGAAGTCAACTCTAGAATCTCTTGCTCGGATGTAAAAAAATATACCCCGGAGTCTGCTGCATCAAAAACAAGTAAATGTATAAAAAGGGATGAATAAGATATGGCGTTGCAGGCTACAGGCAGTAGAAAAGCCTTTCATAAAGGTGAGGGGTTGACTGCATGAAAAGAGACTCATAAATATGAATGTAACACAATCCAACTTGCCATAATGGGCAGCAATGTTCTGAGATAAAGCTGTTGAAGAAAATATCGTTGTGACCAACTCTACCTCTACAGACTTAAGTAATCACATGTAACAAAAGGTTGAGCATTCATGTAGTAGTATCAACTCAAAAAAATTGACAATCCATCAAGATATTCCCGTATTAGAGGCATCATACTTTCAATTTCTACTGCTAAAAAACCATTAAAAAGAAGCCAAAGAAAGATGGATGAAAGCCCCATTAGCAAGAAGCCACCACAACAGAAAGCTTAAGAACTTATAGATTTTTGTATTCTTTCCCATGTCATAAAAAGTAAAAATCGAATATGAGATCATTATGTGTTACCAATAACAAATGGAACAAGTTGTATTATAGTTTATAACATATTCTTTACTCCCCTTATATGACAAATTTTGAAACAACAGAAAAGCTCCAAACCCAAGAATAGGAAGTTGCAGAGGAAACAAATGTTATTTTTGGCTACCCTACTTCTACCACTGCAAGCCCTTATGATACCTTATTTTATCTAGCTTGTAAGCAATGACTCCTAGAAATTTGTGTTTTCTTCATAGAATAAAGAAGAAGAAGCCTAAGCGCTACTAGCTGTCTGAACTGGCACTGATAAGAAGGGTGTCCCCTGTCCCTTATTATTGATGTCTCTCTCCTTGTGTCCAAGCATCCCTTCTATGATTAAGGAAGAGCATCATGTTGCTCTGTTGTGGTTATGAGAGTATTAACTGTCAACCCATTGTCTCTACTGGTTGTTTGGACTTTTAACTAAATAAATAATAAAAAAGAAAACAAAAAGAGATACACAGATAACATTTTTACTTATAATCTACAGATCTATGCACATTTATGCTAGGCTGACTGCTGCTCTTACAAGTTGCATTTATCTCAGTTGGGCTTCATCCCATAAACTTCAGTCATTGCACTACTTTGTTTCCCTTTCATTCAAGTTGGTTAGTTTATAGATTTTCTTTAAGAACAAGTTACCACAACATGTACCCTCCCTACCATGACTCTACCATTATTTTCATCTTATCTGTTCACCCTCATTGAATAATTTGTAGTGGTGATAAACTCAATTTTTAATTCTACTGATGCTTGGTTCTTTTGTCTTATCAATTGATGCTATCATTTTCGCATGCTACAAACCATATTCCTCAAGTCAACTTGAGTCGTTACCATTGCAATGAACTATTAAAAATAATAGCCACAATGATTAGCTTTATAGTTCACTAATTTAGAGACGTATAAGAAAGTAAAATAGCCCTTTTTCATTACCACCTTCACCTCTTCTTGGATGCAACAATACGTGGCTTTCTCATGAACACAAGTTTGAAACCAACCATGATAGATCAATTCCACTACTTAGAATTAACATTCTTATATTAAAAAAAATCCTAGATACACAGATACCCTAAATACTCATCGTGATTCCAAGCTGCCCCTTGGCACATTGACCAAAGCGGTTGAACTACTGGGTCAATTGTTAGGTGAAGAGCTTATTATTTTTTTTTTAATTTCCTATTCTTCTAATGCAATAAAAAACATACCATAAACAACTTCACACAAACTACTAGCAAAATATAAATTATATGCCAACATCATATTCTCGTGTTTATGTGAGACATGTTTTTAATAAATGCAACTTCTTATCCATTTCCCTATCACGTTTTATTTCTAGCAATCCAACATATAATGGACTGGTGGCATGAGTGCATATACCATTTCACTCAGATCCCAATTGTTGATTAGTCTTTGATAAGCAGTTGGACTGGAACCATCTAGATCCTTGATCTCAGTGGCAGTAAATGGGATCTAGTAGTGAGAAATCTACCAACAAAACCCAACTAGAAAGCATGGGAACTTCTAGAATTAGTTATCCTGGTATTGGATATACATTTTGCAAGGATAGACAAGGATATTTGGTGAAGGAGAACACATATGAGATAGTTGTAGTTGATGTTCGTGATGATATGACTACCTTCACCTTCTGCAACACCTATCCTAAATTTTGTAATTGGCTGCTTGCAATTCAATTTTCATTGTCTCCAACAGCCAAGTGTTTTTCATATCATTTTTCCTACATGTGTATTCTAAACACAATAAACTTGTAGGTTGAATGATAAACCTTATGTTAAAAATTTTGATTTCACATCCATAAGCATCACATTTTTCATGTATTGCAGACCTAATTCCACTACCTAAATATGTAAACCAGTCCAACGTTGGTATATGGATGTAGACTTTTAAACAGTGGAAACTCAACGAAACAATACTCAAAGAAAAGTCCTCGAATCCATCCTAAACAATGATACTTTCAGTAGTTCATGAAGTCAAAGGTAAGAATTTAACATTGATAGTTATAAAATTATGGCACATTCTTGTTACCCTCACCACTCACGACAGTGAGTTGAACTCTTACACCATAGGCAACATGCAACAGCATCAACTGGGTTGATGCTCTTAAAGAGCTCCTTCCCATTGAAGAAGTCTTGCAATAATTGTTGTACCTTTGGAATACAGATGGAGTCAGAAGAAGACCTCGTCACCTAGATTCTTGGTAATAAGGATGGACTCACCAATAAGTGTGGACTAATCAATCTTCAGCAGGTCACCCTCAAGTACCTGGGCATCAATAGGGATGATGACACTAAAATTGATGGTGATGATATCACCTGGGACAAGGATTTTTGCCTCTTCCTCACTTCATCGACCATCAATGAGAACCTTGTCCTTTGGTGCAAGATTCACCATGAGAATGACATCAACATTTTTAGCATTGTTTTCTTCATATATGTTTGACTAGTACAATATAAATCATCTAGATGTATAAACATGCTATGTAACAATGAAATCACTAGTGTAAAGGAGAAACTACCTATTATAACAGTATTTAAAATGTGGGTGTGAGCCCTTGAGTGAAAAGTATTGATTGAATTGTCCCTGATGTAAACACAATGAGTTGGAAAAGTACTGACTGAATTGATGTCCCTGTAGTAAACATATCATGTTAGAAAATAACAATGCAGTTGCTAGTAGCGACCTTGAAATGTGTACATATGATTCAGGGAATCTCAAAGTAGGAGGTGATTGGATGTTTTTTGCTGTGATTGGTCATAACAAGGTATCCACATTAACAAAAATTGTAGTGGCAGAAAAAATCCAACATACCTCTAAACACTAGAAATACAATCTTAGGGCCAGTTGAGGTGATATTAAGGAAGAAAGAGACTCTATCATATGAAGCAAAAAGTGAAGAAGAATAACCATTCATGAAAACTGTAAGGACAATAAGAGAATTCAAAATTTTGCAGAATGCTGCTTCACAACGTGGCAGGTCATCTAGGATGCTAATGGGTGTGTTGTTTTGCATAATGCTCCACTTGATAGAGAATTAAGTATGCTTATACATGGAGAATCTAACATGCTTCCAATAGCTACACAATTTCTACTTAAGAGAATGTAGAGGATACCAACGTATGGCTTTGTTTGTATCAGTGCATTGTCTGAATGTACGTAGTACACTAGGTTTATAGGAAGAAGTGTGACAATCAAGATTTTCTTTCATATTTAATCATGGTTTTCAATTGTTAGAATAGGAGATTTACAAATTTCATGTTTACAGTAGTGCAGGGCAGTAGCTTGGTTGTTTAGGCAACTCATAGTATGGTGCCTTTGCTGACATGGGTCAAGACGGATACTAAGAAGGATCCAATATCCCTGCTACTCACAAATTTGTAGTAGTATCGTGCAGATCAAAGATTATGTACAGTTTTTTCTAAAAGCTCACGTACTATCATTTAACTATTGAAATCAGAAGAAACAAGGTTCAAGATGGGTACTACTCACACAATCAGTTTAGGGCAGTGTATCTTCTCCCCCTTCCTAGAAAATATCACAAACATACCTCCATCGACCATTCCTTCTTTTGCGTCTGGATACATGAGCAGTGGATAAAATAATGTCAATATCCTCATCATATTCTAATTCATGGAGAGTTAGTGCTTCTCAAGGTGGGGGTATAGAGAAATCATAGCTTGCATTTGGTGTATCTATAGAGCATGAATCATACAAATTACCCATTATTACAAATGGATATATTCCAAATTTCTGTAAGAAGGCCGACCAAAGGAAAACCTATCCAAGATTCTCACTATCTACAGTGAAGATGAACAGGTTTCATTTCATTAAGGTCCAAATCACGAATATTTAAGAGTTTGTTAACCATTCATAATCAATTTTCTCATTAACTACTACTTGATACTCTGTTCTATTGATGTTCTAATGCGGCTCATCAGGTTACTTCTACAAAGAACAATGTGCAAGATATTTATTGTTCCATGTGGCAACATTTCTTCTAATCTATGAGCTGATAGTATTAGAATGTCCACAAACACTCCACTCATGGACAAATAAATATGGGAAGAATTCAAACTTCAATACAACTGTTGTGAGAAGCATTATTCGGAATAAAAGTGGAACCTACATAAGGTAGAAAGGCAATGATGTCAAGCCACTAATATTTTAGATGCTGAGCTCAAATTAATCTTAGAATGATTTAAATAGGCTTCCACTGCACAGATAGAAAAACTGATTTTGAAAAGATTCAAAGAACCATGGACAATGGTTCTCCTTGAGGATGCATGATCTATCACAAAACACATGAACATGGAAAGACGAGGCATTTCAAACCTGACTTTCAGTTACAAAAATGAGATGGAAACAAGATCGTGGATGCATTAGTTGAGCATACCTATCAACGTTTTATCAACTATTATGTTTCATAGAGAATGGTTGTACATGTCTTGATCATAAGAGTATCACTTGATAGGTTAAAGTCTCTTGTTTAGTTCTGTGATTTCTTGGTCTTGAACCCTCCTTGGCCTTGTCCAGATAATGAATCAAAAACCATGCTTTCAATCAAAATATATAATGGATCAGGGTTGTATAGAAGGAAGAATTAAATATTGACAGGAAAAGGAATAGTTGAGAAATTCATAGGAAAAGGAACAAAATGCTTAAAAGAAAACATCGATGATCATATGGATTTAGCATATCCAAGAGAATAAATAACACACTATCTACAATGAGACACTGATACTTGACAACTTGATCATTCATATCTAGACAAACTTTGAAATTCAGCAGAACAGATGATTGAGAGCATGGTTACATTATTGAATCTAACCTGAATGAGTGGAGCACATAGTGCCGCTGATGATGTATGCAATGCAAAGTGTCAATAAAAAATGCCTCATGCCTCTGAGACTGAAAGGCTGCTCTAGTTATGTTGTGGAATGCTAATGCTCGATTCATATGCTTAGCTCCCTTTAGTGATTAGACCTTCACTAGGATCGATATGTATGCTCTATTATGGATTGGTAATGATGATTTCGTACATGACAACAGAAGATCATCATCTTGAAACACAAATATACTAAATGATTGTAGTATACAATTCAAAGTTAAAACAAGTACAGACATAATAAACATATAGTACCACACAAATCAAACCTTCATTTTCATGCATCGTCAACAACGTGGAATGAATGTGGCATGAAAAATGTTACAATATCTGTTGTATACACTCGTAGTATCGTAGTGCTAGCCTCGTGAATGGTAGAGACCTTCTTCTCTAGGTACTTTATCTCGAACTACAGTATCAATAGCATGTATCATCTTGCCTTTCCACCCTAAGTAGGTCTTATCAACATTATGTAGAACCAATTCCACAACAGCTTGGTTCAAGTGAGGATTCATGGAAACATCAACTTTGAACTTATTCCAATTGGTTGGTGACTACTACCAATTGATTGTACTACTGCAGGTCCAGAGGCATTAGGATCCCTGTAAATAGAATTACTGAAAGGAGGTATGTGTTAATGTGAAGAGGGGGAGCGGAAGGAGGAAAATCATTGGGAGGAGGACTAACCTCCAGTTCTACAGATTGCATAGATCTTGAATAGTGCAAGAAAAAAGACCCCAATCTTAATGATTACAGTGCTTACCTCTAAAGAGGAGGAGATCTTGTGAACTAAAGAAAAGGATGCTACTGCCCTTGCATCAAGCCTAGAGATAGGCTGATCCATGAACATTACAGAAGGATTCACTACAAGTTCTGACAACAAATGCAAGACATGCTCTGCTCTATTAAGACAATGTGCAATGATTTGAAAAGATGGAGTCAGAAAGATTTAAACCAATATACATCTGTTTCACTACAAAATAGAAGGCAAAATAAGAAAGAGAAGCCACCAATAAGAAAATTTGAACTTGATGAATGAGATAATTGAGCCAAATACTTACCAAGATATCCATAATATTTTAAATGTAAATAAAAACTAAGAAATTGCATATCATATGCAAATTAATTATTCAATTCAAAGAATCATACTTAGACATTCTGGCATAGAGACTACCTAGCCCAAGACACCATTTTGCAAAATAGTTGTTCTTCCTGACTAGCTGGGAGGTGAAGAAGTGAATTCCATTGTCACGATTACCAATTCATATTCAACAGTGATAATAAAGAAGGAAGGAGCTTTTTGAGAAGTTGAAGCAAAAGCTTAAAATTTGTATTAGCATAAGCAAGAGACATCCTCCAGATTACCTTATTGAAGAGCCTACCTACATTATGAATATCTAGAAGTGGTCTTCTTCCTTCTCTAGACATCCTACATGTACTTAGGGAAGCACTCCTTCCAGAAGCAAGATCAAGATTAGCAATAGTTCATTTCCATGCTTTTAGATTCATTGGTAACAATATCTCTGCACCAAGATTCAATAAGAATGTTGATTTTAATGTGTCAATCACAATTGAGATAACAAAATCTTGATTCCTACCAGATAATAAACTATCACCTTAACTCTGAACTCCTTTCCTTCAGGGAGTAATGACTCTATAACACTAGGGTGACGTATAAACATCAACCATATTTACAAGGAATAAAGAAACTATGTTTACATTACAGAATTCATTCTTGAAAGATTCAACAAATGTAAACCAAGGTTGAACAAGGTCAATAAATCTACCATGAACCAACTAAGTCTAAAATTTTTGCTTAATAGATATATAAGATAGCAACTCCATGAATACTATGCAAACAAAATTCAAGAACAACAACTTAAAGCACATAACACAACATAGGTAACATTCATTCTGCAATTATTGTATGGTTTGAACAATCAAACTTATGAATTATTGATGTATTAGAAGAGAATAATAGTAATCTATATTAACTTGCATTTACATACCATGATAACTATGTTGGTCATGTTGTTGAAGGGTAAGGCACTTTCCTCCACTAATGAGTAGCTCATGTACGACATAGCGTAGCACATACAACTGTCATTTGTAATTTTGTCCTATGTGATCATCATTTGCAATGAGTATGGATTCATACCTAGTTAGAAATTCCACATTGTTGTTAGTAAGCAAGAGAAAAAGGCTGACATTCTCTTATGACAAATATAATTAACAAAGGGGAAACAAGAGGTTATAACAACCATCAAAACATTCCCATGAACAAAAAGCCACATCATGAATAGATAAAAAGTAGAAAGGTTTACAAAATTGTCCCCCAAACAGTACAAACCAATAGGCAAGGACACACCCCAGAAAAACAAAAGGCAAAACCTATAATGAAGATATCTTTAAAGGAAGCAACAAAAATATTTTGACTTCCTGTAAGAGATATGATATCCTTAAAGGATATAGGAGTACTTCCACAATCTTTTCCAAAGCTTCTCCAAAGCTTCATGGCATAATCACATGTAAAAAATAAGCGGTTCAAAGATTCTTCATTATTCAATAATGAAAGGGAATGGGCTAGTTGGCAGCTTAGCTAAATAGGCTCAAACATTCTACAGTCTCATCCTGAATGAATCCCCTACTTCAGTCAGCTATATGAATTTGACAAAGTTGGAATTATAGACAATGAACTTGACAGTAGTAGGGAAGGCTGATCAATGACTTCAAGTCATCATATAGACAATGAAAATATAATTTACCCACTAGTAAAAGTATTGCAAGAAATCCTAGTAGGACTTGAGTGTGTAGGACAAAATTAAACCCAACAACTAGTTTAAAAGTAATAAAAAGTTGAAGTTGAGACTGATAGGGAAAACCAATCACAGAGTCTGAAGTGAACAATAATCTACTTTCATCAGAATTAAAACTATATTTAAGAAGTAGAGAGAAGCAACCAATCTTCTTTTTAGCATCTATCTATTTTCTGAGGAATTATAACTTCAGTATAGGCCCATCCAACTTATCTTTGTTATAATTTCCATTGTTACTTCACTGATGTTCTTTTGGTTTCTAACTAACTACATTGCCTTTTATAAAGATCCAACATCAGCCCATCCAAGCATAGTAATGTGTCTGCAATAGTTAAAGGGGTGTGAGTTGGATTTGAGGAGGCTTAGAGATATAAATGAAATGTGATGTCATTGTAAAGGGGTGAGAGTACACATGTTTGATATATCTAGAAAAAGGTCAGACTGACCTAAAATACACGTAATCTAATATATATATATATAAATATATATAAATAAATAAATAAATAAATATATATATATATTTCGATGTATTTCTCTTTGAAACCCTCACCAGTAGATCAGTGCATCTAATCCAATCGACCCTTCCACAACTAAAATGTGTGATTCTGAAGACTTCTTACAAACTCCAGGAATCGTGACAATGTAATAATTTTTGAAGTTTAAAAAGATATTCTTCACATTCCATGCATCCTAAAAAATAAACAACAAATATTATATGACCAGAAATCAAGAAGAACATGCTTCAAGCTACTTCTGAACATTAACAAAGTAATATCCACCCTTGATGGCATCTTCCAGAACATTGATTAGGTCTCTAATATTAGTAATATCCTTATCAGCAAGAAGCAACTTAAATTCTCATATTCAACCGACAACTTTTCATTGTCAGTAACGAAGTAAGGAGCGATGTAACCATGATCAATTTGCATTACCTCTAAAACATAAAGGTTGTCTTAGCACTTTCCCCTTCTTCAAGGGTCATAACACCCTTTCTTCTCACCTTGCTCATTACAATGCTTCGACAATCGTGTTTCCAACTTCATAGTTTTTCCAATCACTAACAACTGCAACTTCTGCAATTTCACTATCTTCAACCTCTTTAGACAATAACTTATGCAATTTCAATGAGGCTGCTATCTATAATGATAACCCCCTAATGTAGTTAGTGATAAACTTCATCGAACATAATAGTGCAAGTTTAGTAATAGTACATATTATAGTAGAGATCATCCAGTAGTGTAAACAAGTTCGAGATAAAAGATTCTGCATGCTAAAACTTCAGATCATAAGATAAATACCCGAGTCAATTCAGAATGATAGTTATTACAAACAAGGTATATGTATCATGACAAAATAGAAAAAGTGTTTGCTCTGAAGTATTTGTCATTGAATATCTAAGAGTAAGTACAAAATGAGATGACCTATATATTGTAGTTGAAGTTTAGTTTGAGTATTAAGTCACATAATGAACTCACCAAACAAATGGCACATGCAAATAGGAATCCCAAAATCATGGAGCATTCATACCAATCTGAAATCTTGAAATGGTTGTTGTAATGCTGACTGCTGTGCTTTGATCTATCTTGGGTTATATGAGTAAGAGTAAATTTCATAGAAATACTTGAGATTCAAGTTTTTTAATTCATATATCATAATGTTATAGACATTAAATAATCATGCAAGATTTCTTGCTAGAGCAAACAATTCCAAACTCAAAAAATAGTTCCTTAAGCTTCTCATCACCAATACCATCATCTTCAATACACTACTACTACACTTACAGTAATGAGTACTAACTGTAAATGAGATAACATAGTACATGAAGGGATAATGGTTTTATAATATTCACATTAAGAAATGACTTCTTTTATTTTGGCATGAATATGTTATTATTTATAGGCTTCATTTAGTTCAGGTTGATTTCTCATTTCCTGTATCTATTATGTATCATGTATCAAATAAAATGTGTACTCTCACATATCATACAAACACTAAAATCTGGGATTTTTGCAAGAAAAAGGACAGCAAACTGATATCATTAGTTACTGGAGGAACATGACAATCTTTTATCTTTTTGACACATTAATTCAATAACATGTGAAGCCAAGAAACTATCTGAGTATTATTGCAAGACAATTCTGAAACCAATAGGTTAAAATCCAATTAAGAAATTTGACTCTTTCATTTTCTTTAATTTTTTCTGAAGTATTTTATTCACTGTTGAACTGCATTTGATTGACACAACAACATTTAAAATAGATGCTATAAGGAAGAAAAAAAAATTTGAGGTACCCTTCAGATAGTCAAAGCACAAATCCCTTGAGATAGTAAAACCAATAAGTTCTTTTTTGTCATGTCTTCTTACTCTTGGGCTGTAACAATTTGGTTCTGTTTAGGTTGGTATTGGATATGTCTTTCTTGTTACTATTCATATTTGTCCTGCTTGTGGCTGTCATGATAACATGATCTTGAGGTTGTTATGAAGCTTTATATGGTGTTGTTGCATTGTATGAGTTGGTTCTTATTGCCATCTCTTCCTTTTAAAGTTCTAGCTGATGAGTTTCTTATTTCGAGGATTGTGGCTGCACATTTCTTGTTGATATCTTGTTGAAATGAACTGGCCTTTTTTGAGCTTTCATAACTTCTATGTTTGAGCTTCTGACTTTCAGTTATGTTAGGTTGGATCAGCCTAGAGTAGATTGTTTTCCTAAGAATGAACCGTGAAGAAGTAGACAAGATATCACATCTTTGATTTTGAAATTTCACTAGAACCAACATTCTCCTTTCTAGAAACCACTAGCTAGACAATGCATCTATTACTACACTAAAAAGGGAAAACACAATACTTTGGCATAAGCCATGCACATGTAGAGCCACTAAAAATTTAATAGCCTAAAATTTTGGATTGCTTTAAAAGACAGCATGTATACTTTTATCAATATTCTTGGATAAGGGTTTTCAATCAAAGATATATAATGGTAGATTCATATATGTTCATCTACTGAATGAAAGTGGAAGAAAAAATGGTGTTCAAGAAGGTTGTGTCTTCCATTGGGCGATGTGGCACAACCTATCCCAAGTTAGTAAATATAGAAAGAAAAACAAGCAAATAAGATATTCTAGAAAGTGCATTAAGGAAGTAGAAAGAAAGCATGCTTCCAGGATAAATTCCCCTACTTGTGCCTCATAAAAAGAACTAGCAGGTTGATAAATCATAACCCTGATAATATAACATCATGAAAGGTTCTTCTATCTCGTAACGTAAGAAGAAGAAAAAAGATAGAATTGAACAACCGTACAAGCATTTTTTATGCATACGGCTCTGCAATGGAATTTCCTTTTCCCTTCTTTACATTGAATAAAAAACAAACAGAAAAGAAACAAAAAAAACTCTCACTGGCACTTAAGGAAGGAAACATCTACCAAGCACTCTCACTTACTTTCTTTGTCACATCACTGACTTTAACAAGAAGAAATGATATTGCTTCTTTAAAAGTTATATAGAATTGGATCTCTCTTTAAAATGCACTTCTTGAAACAGTCTCTAGTCAAATTTCATTTCTAATTAACTAAAATAATTGGTTCTTGTAACAGACCGACCAAGTTACAGTTCTTTGTAATCTTTTACCAACAATATTGGGAAGCCATTGACATTTTTATAATACATTTTAAATTTTCGTTATATGCATTTTCATCTCTCAATTTTTGAAATGTTTCCCCTTATTTTTGACAAATTACCTACTACTTATTGTGTTTTCCAGTGCTTTTTCTTATGTTATACAAATTCATTTTATGAATAATGTAAATCTATTAGAGTTCAAGTTTCAGCATAATACAAATACGATTGTGGTTTTCATTGGTGCTATAAGTGTTAAGCCTCACTAGTGAGAAAGATAAACAATACCTTTGAGCCAAACCTTCTCTGTTGTCGTCAACACCAATGGTTATGTGAACTGGTCCACATATATATCATGCTTGCCTTCCATAACATAATCCTAGACTGTACATCAAGTTATACATAAGGTGACCTTGCTTAGCTGTACAGTTAATAGTAAAAATAAAAAAATATATATAACTAATAGAGCGATCATAAGAATGGACATGCACAACAAATATAATAACAACTCCCAGTAACTTGCATAAGTGGTCTGAACGTACTCATTATATCAACTCCTTCATCTTGGCGTGATAAATGTACAGTTAGTAGTAAATATTAATAATCACTAACATAACACTCATAAGCAAGTGGACATGACCAAAAAATTAAATAATGACCCAATAGCTTACAGAAACAATACCAATATAGCCATTATATAAGCTCCTTCACCCGAGAAGTGGCATGGTTACTATCTGAGAATTGGGCACAATGTCTAGGCCTAAACCTTAAACAACCAAACAGAAAGTCGTTCCAGTCCCTTGTCTTACTATAGATAAAGAATCTCTCAACACAAGGTTACACTATCTAATTATTGACTTCTTGATGGCTCCCGTCATCTAGACTTAGCCTAGGAGGTAATGCATACTGAAACTGCAAGCACAATCACAACATGAATATGGCATACACAACAATGGATGGAAGAAGATGATTTGATTTCAAATGAGTTGTCAATATAAACAAAGAGAAACCATCCATCTTCCTGTGCAAACAGAGCATTTAGCAAACCAAGGAAACCAATCAAGCAGCAAATTTCGTTTTCCTGAAACACATATTAGCAAGAAAACAATACTGAAGATCACATGATTACAATTTGAATGATGCATGTTATAGTTACAAATATATAAAAATAATTGAAAAAGGGTAAGAATAATGTACAATCAAGACTATTATTTTCTAGAAACTCATACATAGAATCAAGTTATCTAAAAATTCATTTCAAATTTCATATGCCTTTTTATATATTTGGAAACTAATTTAGTCCACTTATATTAAAAGCATTATAATATATAAAGGACATGTATATACTCCTACCATCCTCCCTCATCCTCAAATACTCCAAATAGAAAAGTTCAAAAAAACCCAACCAACCACATTAATTTATCTCCATCATGCCAAGTTCTGATCTGGTGATTGGAGCATTATAGATAGCTTTCCTAAAGCAGCAAAACAAAGCCTAATAGGTTAGAACTTCCAAAAATCCATTCAATGTCATCACACCTTAATAGGACCTACAACCACCAGTCCTCAATCCCAATACTACTAACAAGTCCTACAACAATAATAATATCAGCTCTAGTCACAATAAGATAAATAAGCTTACTAACCAATCTTTAGTATTGGTGGTTTTCAAGATTGGGTGGTGAAGATTCATTATTCCAATTGGTATTGGAATCCATCTTACTAATCATTGTCCGGGGTATGCACCTCAACTTCCTAACTCCCCTGCTCTGGACCATCAACATAAACCAAAAATGAAACCCCAAAGGTAGCACACCCTATGACACCTCATCTAAAACCTCCAAAGACGTCATTAGAGAAGTCTCTTCCCAACTATGCTTGTTCAGGAAACAAGGCGACCACAATCTATTTGGGTGTCTATTGTTCACTAGATAATTTTACATTTTTTAAATATAGATTCTATTTCATATATAAGGTATTTGATTTATTTTTCAAATGCCAAAAGCCTAAGAATGCATTAATAGCCTTTACACATGTAAAATAACATATACAAATGCACATGAGAGATATATGATTATAGTTTGTCCCTTCCTTTGGACACCATCATGTCCATTTTGAGTACTGTAAGTACGTATGAACCTCAAACAGAATTAGACACCATGCACCTAGGAACATGTCACATCTAAGGAAAGGTGAGGCCATCTAATGAAAGCATGGGAAATAATTCTATGAGTATCGAATAATAATCACATATATAGGCATTGTATTTACATAATAAGATTTTAGCGATATAAATCATAGAAATATAACCATGTCAATTAGTTAACAATTACCATGAGTTACAATGCATTTATCTTGACATAATCTTCTTCAAGAAACCAATGAACTAAAAACCATTGCAAGACTGTGCAACAAAAAACTTGAACCCAGAATCACTAAAACTTAACACTATACAACAAGTTGCTTTGATCAACATAGAGAAATACAAAAAATTAAGACAAGGTTCTGTTTTGTCATCCTAGAGAAAACCAACATAGAGGTATGAAGTTGAGGCGACCCAGGGGATTTTTTTATAGTGGTCATCCTAGCTCAAAGCCTTTGTAGCCAAACCAAGCTCATCCTCTACAAAAGTGAATAGCCGTCACCAAACTAAATAAAAAAATGACTCAGAGATTGTTGTTCTCCCTACTGAAAACATCAAGAAACATACCCCTACAACTCTTCTCCATATTTAGAACCCATTTAAAAGAAACAAAATAGGCCTTCAAGTGGAATGATCATTAGAGATATTGATGCCATTCTTTGGATATCTATCCACAAAATCATATGAAATAGAGTTATGACCGTGAAGTCTCATTTCTGGTGGTTGGGACCAGTGACTTCCTATTTGAGTCCGCTCTGAAGCCAACTATAAGACAAATCATTAAGCTACCACTCCCTCTAGAGTGTGGATGACAGTTGGTTGTGGATGCATTTAGATAAAGACAAGTTTTCAAGAACTCAGCATACATACTTCTTCAAGCAAATGGCCAAGCAGCAAGAATGACCCATTAGGGGCATATTTGGGAAGCCTATTTTCCCAGTAATACTAAAACATACAAATGGCTTGTTATACATGAAGCCTTACAGAACAAATTTGGATGTTGTTGAAGTTCATGAATAAGGAAAATACATATGCATGTCCTTGCTTATCCCAATGGTTGAGTGTTAATATGAAATTCATAGAGGAAAGAAGGACGTCCATGATCTGATATTAGTACATTTGGCATTGTAGGAAGACTAACTATCTTTGAGTAAAAGAGGACTCCATTAGAATAGTAAAAATTGTATATTGAGAAAATGACAAAAGATGTAGGTTTGGCTTGGTCTGTGTACAAAGGGCTGAAGATCAATGCAGGAAGTGGAACTGTCAGTAGATGGGAATGTCTATTGGTATAGTTGATGAAAATCTATGCCAACACTTTGGTCAAAAGAAGCTATGAAACTATGGTGGTGGTTTCTAGATACACTTTAGTGAAATAGAAGCGTGTTGTGAGGAAAAGGAGAGAAGTTTCCACAGAGCTAGAGGCATATCTTATTGCAATTTGGATTGTTGTGGAAAGAGCAAGGACAGTGGGATGGAAGAAAGTGTTTATAAAGTCTTACAATTAACAAGCTATATATGTAAAATCACTAAAATGAGGACCATCTGATCATGTTTTCATGGTGACATATAAGAGTGTATCCATAAATGGTTAGCAATGACCTTTGTCTATTGGTAAGAAAATTTCATATGAGATCATGAAGAAGTAGTTATCTTGTCAAACACGCTCATATCACAATAAAAGAAATACAAGATCAATGTGTTTAGGCTTATATAGACTATTGACAATGTAGAGTTATTGGGTTTAGCCATTCTACACCCTTCAGTTCTTTCACACCAATTTTCTCCTAGACCTGTGGGTACTTACCAAGTAGGCCTAATTAATGCAAAGCATCAAGAAAATCATGCCTCGTTTAGCAAAATGCCCCTGAATTACCTTCATTCTCACATGTGAACATGATGCAAAGTCAACATAATTGACCATTGCAAGGTCAGCAAAATTCCCCGGGATTGCCTCAATCATAAGGAGGTCAATAGCAGATTCCTAGCTTCTCGATCTATAAAACAAAAACATTCTTCCTTGATAGGGAGTTCTTTGAGTGTAACCTGGATGATGCAATTCCATAATCTATGGTTGGAAGTTCAATTTCAAAAAGAAAAAGCTATAAAAATTCCTAACATGCATTTCCTAGAACAATAGTCTTAGCATCATCTGAAGGTGGTAGTTACCAAGGTCAATCTACAACACTGACTTATGGCTGGTTGTGACCAATGATGTTGTGACTGGACCTGAAGTTGTCATATGATAACATCCCCTGAATCACAATATGCCAATTAAAGACTACAAAAGATGCTAGTGAGGAGGCAATGCGAAATGATGATGAGGACAAAGTATGTCATTATATACATGCTTCCATTGTTTCAAGTTCCTGTATTTTATCAGACCAATGAACTTAATATAAATTGAACAAAGGAAAAAAAGATCATCCAATTAAAAATATGTATTAAGAGAATAGGAATATCATATTGGTATCTAGAAATACAGAAATAGTTAATTTGAGCAAGCTCAAAATCTTGTTCAGTAGTGGTATCATTTAGGTAAAAGATATGCATTAAAAAGGGATAGAAACTAACCTCACTGCGGATGGGTGAAGAGGAGGCACAAAATCAGCATACTCCAACCATTATGCTAGTGGATGCACTTCAATCCAGATCCTCTTTGGTTTCATTGCAAGTCTTTATCCGTCCAGCATGTCCTCTCTGGCAATCTGCAATGTTAATTGTTTACTGAGGAAATTGGGGATGTGGGGGAGAGAAGATGATGAGAGCACAATCATATTCCGAGGTCGTGCGAGGAAGGAGAAGCGGGTGATAGAGACAATGTGACCATGGGGTGGGGGCGTTATCAATATGGACAGGGGCATAGGGGATGGGGTGGAGGAAACGAAGAACTGGGCGCCAAATGTGACTGGGGAGGGGATGGAGTATCAACCGCGAATAGGAATGAAGAGGGATTTGGCACCAAAAAGTTAATTTTTATAAGGTTTCGTTATTTGAGAGGGCGGGGAGGACCCGAAGGAGTATTAGTTTTTTTGGGGGGGGAGGAGTATTAGTTTTTAGTAGTGGATTGCAATTTGTAGTTAATTTGTAGCTATTAGCATCAACTATATTTGTTATATTTACACGTAAAAAATTTGTAAAGAAATCTAGTTTTCAACTACAAATATGATATATGTAGTTAGAATAATTGTAGTTGAATCATAACTTTTTGGTAGTGTAGTCACTCACATCTTCATACATCATTCTCACAAAAGTGCTTTCCCAGGTTACCCTTATACTGTTTAGTGTTGTCTATGGTTGGACTACTATCACAACATATTGAAATAGGAGGAAACATCTTTGAAACCAAGGGTAAATCAAGTAATAGATTTCTAAGCCAATAAAATTGACAACAAGATAAATTTAAGTATGTAAACACATCCTCCATAGTGGATCTATCTCTCATAGTTTCTTGGAATATTTCAAGGAAACAACATCACCATCTAGGAAAACACATAATAACTAGTTGAATTTGTCTCATTAGAGTCACCAATTCAATTTGCATCCATATAGCCTTGTAACACAGCCGAGTAACCAGTGTAATGAAGATCATAACTCATGATACCTTAAGATGCCTAAGAACTCTGACCAAGGCCTTTCGATGATCATCACTAGGACAACTAGTGTACCTACTTAGCCTATTGACAACATAAGAAATATCAAGTTTATAACAGTTGTCTAAGTACATTGAGCTTCCTATAGTCTGGACATATCTTCTTTGTTCCACATGATTAGTTTTATGTGCCATTTGATGTAAAGAGGGATCATATAGAGGACTAAAAGGCACACAAAGGTACATATCAAATCTATGTAAAAAAATTTATAGAAAGTGGGACTGATTTAAGGAATAACCAGAAGTAGAACAACTCAATTTAATACCAAGAATAACATCATAAATTTCTAAATACTTTAGACAACATTCATTACAAAGATTAAGATATAATCAACATACATGCAAATAATCATAAATTTATAATCACCAGACTTTGCATAATGCATCTATTAATTCATTTCCATGAAAGACATAAGATCAAATAGTTTTATCAAACATGTCATTCCATTGCTTGGGTGATGTTTTTAGATCATACAAGGATTTTACAAGTCTAGAAATTTATTATTCTTGTCCTTGTACTACGATGCCCTTGGGTTGATCCATATAGAGTACTTCCTCTAAGTCTCCATTGAGGAAGGTAGTCTTTACATCCATTTGATCAATTTCAAGATTATGGAATGTAGCCAAGGAAATAAGGACACAAACATAGGAGCATAGGCGATCTTTTTTATAGGAGCATAGGTGTAGAAACAATTGACTCCTTATTCTCTATAATCTTTGGCTACCGGCCTAGCCTTATACTCATCAATGCTACCATATATCCTTAACATATGTTTTAAGACCCATTTGCATCGAATGGTTTCCAACCTGGAGGGATATTGGTTAGAATACAAGTATGATTGTTCATCATGGATCCAATGTCACTAATAATAACTTCCTTCCAGAAACCATCATCGATGGATTTCATGGTATGTTCTTATGTATTAGGGTCTTCTTATACTATAAAGGTGTAGAAGTTAGGACCAAATGTCTTTGTTACTTTATCCCTTTTACTATGACCATTGTCACTTGGATGCTCAACTACTTCAATTTTTAAATGCTCAGGTTCAAGTTCAGGTATGAGTATGCAGATTATAGGGATTGAATATTTACTAGTTATTGAAGGTTCTGAATTTTCAACATTTAAAGGACCTTCAACAACTATATGGAAACACAAGACTTGAAAGATGTTTTCATAGTACATAAAAATTACAAGTATGATTTCTTGTATGGAGTTTGTTTTATTGTCTAGATGTCTAAGTTTGTTACTAGAAATCAATTTGTATTGCTATTTGCAGTGTAGCCTATGAAAAGGGTATCGATTATTTTGGCACTAAGATTTCTCTTCTTATTTTTAGGGATTTCAACTTTGTCCAAGCACCATACACTTTAAGGTACTTTAAACTAGATAGAGGGATTTAGTTGTTTATGGGAGACTAGAGTCCATGGATAGGAGACAAGGAGACATGGAGAAAGATTTGTTCTAGAACCTTTAAGGGGCAATTTGATGGCCAAAATGTTGTCTAGCTGCAGAAATCTTCAGAGGGGATCAACCTTACCCCTAGTTATAGGGGTTTTCTTCATTCTCTATGTTGTTTCTCTCCTATAATCCTTCCATCGATCCCATGTTGAGCACGAGGGGCTTAACCCTCTATTATTTAAGACAATAGAGTAGTCCAATGTTGACTTTGTGCATTTTTATTTTCAGTTTAATATAGATTGTTTTTGCTTTAGATTTTGATAACAACAGTTCATCATAGCCTTATTTTTAGTTGATCACCATGAATACGCGTTAGATTGCTAATTTCTATGAGAGTGGGACTAACAGTTAGAGAAGCCATTGTTAGCACAATAAATTACACACAACGAGAGCGATTTGACCATTGTGAGGTAGATTGTCTAGAGAGATATCTCATCATTTAACTTTTATATTAACACTATGAGAGTGGGTTAGTAACTAGGTTAAATGATATACCATGTTGTGAGAGTAGGCAACACAATATATGTATGCCTAACCAAAGAAGCAGATAATTTATGCTCATCGGCAAGAATGTGTGCGTGGGTGAGACTTTGGTGTCAGTCTACTAAAGAAGAAATAATTAGGTTAAAGGGTATACCACCTAGATTTTCCTATAAAATCATGTTAAAATCAATCTCGGTCTTAGTGTTACTGACTTTGATGTCGGTGCCATTGGGATTTTATTGTGAACTCCTACATCAATGGGTCAACAAACTTGAAAATATATGTTAGCATTACCGACATGAAAATCCACACCACTAAGACTGAGATGAAGAGCAATCTGTGGCCTCCAATCCAAAGGCTACAAGTGTGAAAATATAATAATCATAAATGACCAGCCCAAGGCATTTTTCATGTCGGTACCATTGACACAAGGGAATCCATGGGTTGGTACCTCAATAAATCAAGTCCTTTGATGCCAAAAAAAATATACAGATAGTACATAGATAAAGGTGGATGTTGGTCCCACTTAGTTCCATGTCAGTTCACTGATGAGGCACCTCTTCTCCTATATAAGGAGAAGGAGTCATTGGGATTTCTCAGAACTAAGGAAATCCTTCCTCGAGCACTCTCTATGATCTTCCCCGAGTGCTTCTTTACTAATCAACTAGTACATCAAGCTCCAATCTTCTTCCTCTCTCTCTCTCTCTCTCATTGACAAGAAAGAAACCCTGGCAAGAAGGTTCTTCTTCCATATAAGATTCTTCTCAGTTCATCCTCAAGCCACTTTATAATGACCCAAACTTAGGTTATTTCTAAATCATAGATTAGTCACCATGATTAGTCTAAGTCTCGTCTCATCTTATTAATTAGAGAATTATGTTCTAATGATATAAATGAGTAAATACTTAACAATAACTATAATGAATGTGTCTTAAGTATGACTTCAAAGTTGGGACCTTAATAACGGCAAACGCAAAACACACATAATGCATAAGCTTTCCATACTCATAGACTTGAGTATTTTTTATAGAAAAATTGTAGATAATTTAGTTATGAATCCAATGCAAAAAGAATGGATGAAAATGGAGTTAAAATGAGTACGTTATAGCACTTTTAGTATGTATGTAAAGAACAACCGACAATGGATATGTGAACAATAGGTAGAGAGCGGTGTTTTTGTTTGTAATAAATCACAAAAAATGGCATAACTTTTGATATACTCGTTGGATTTCAATGAAATTTAGTTCTATAGATTTGTATTTCAATCATATGTCAAATTAAACCAAAAATATAAGCTTTGAAGGTCCATATGGTGACTTACATGGAGACCAAGGAAGAACCTTGGTAAAGAAGTCTAAATATAACCATTTTCTTGTGAACTTTTAGTAGTAGACTTTAGATCTTCTTATTGGTAATGTATACCCATAGAGACAATCATATGATGATTGACATGGCATAATTGCCTAAAAGGATTTGATTATTAATAATAACATATATAAAGGCAAGATTGCAATTCATATGTTTCACTCTGTTATGGGATAATGAGGATACAAAGTGAATGCCTAGAGAATTATATTACTCAATGACATATGTTGTCAAGTTCCTACCCTTGTGATGAGATTATACGGATGTTAAGAGTACATATGCATATTCTCATTATGTCCATGATCAGTTCTTATTGTGGAAGGTTGATAGAAAACAATAACACATAAGATCAGAGTGTGAGTTGGTTGATGGATAAATTTCATTAGTCGTGATATGGCAATATCAAACCAAGCACACAGATACATGTTAGAGAATAGTGTATCGAACAAACGCACCTTAAGAGTGACACATGGTTTTGTGGTCACAATCATCTCTCATAGTGAATGTGGTGATTGTGATTCTTAGACCTGAAATCACTATACTGATCACATGTCATTGGGTATGCTTTGACATCATCAAGCACAATCATATAACATGAGTTATTATAACGGTTATGATTGGGTGACTTTGACACATGGGGATAAACTGTGAGTGATAGATATGGGATTTGTCCTTCCTACATGTGTATGATACCCCTGGCCACTTGATTAGCGAGACTGTGAAACACATGCACATTCATATGTGAGTCAATATATGATATTGAGGTCACATTATCTCAGATATTCTACTCTTGGTTCAAG
This sequence comes from Alisma plantago-aquatica, assembly GCA_963693085.1. Taxonomy (NCBI): domain Eukaryota; kingdom Viridiplantae; phylum Streptophyta; class Magnoliopsida; order Alismatales; family Alismataceae; genus Alisma; species Alisma plantago-aquatica. Next base: position 597,054,117 of record OY856415.1, read on the forward strand.
AAACATGGATTGAACATTGAGAGGATGACCAACTGTGCCTCGATTTTATCTTGGATATTAGAGACAAAGGAATTATACAATCACTACAACATCTTACATAGATTGTAGGTTGAAGTTGTTCTCCAAGTTTCCATTTCACTTGGGTAGCATTGATGTGCGACTAGGCACCACTCTTTGCTTGTGATGTCATAAGCTAGTTATGGACATTCACTACCAACATGATATGGTACCTATTGGGTCACACACATAGGACCTCGTCTAGAAGATGAGTTTGATCTTGAACGACAATTGGATTGATTACTAAAGTGTTTAGGTATTCAATTCATGCAACAATTTGCTTGATTGGTTGGCCAGGTCTGCCAAACGACCATCTCACTGGGTGAGATGACCGTTTGGGTAGCTAGACGGGCATCTCAAGTAGTTGAGATGTATGTTTGGGGGTTAGGTTGATCAAAGATTGATTTTTCTAAGTTCTACCCTTGAACCAACCGACTTGACTCAACTCACTAGATGGTCGTCTGGGTGAGTGAGACGGCCCAATTGGGTCAAATAAAGGTTTGGGATGTTTCTGAATAGTTTCGATTGTTCTTTACTTGAGGAACAAGGAAATTAATATGAGATATTAATTGAATTTTAAATAGCAAAATTCATTTCATATTGGGAATTGCTAAATGACCATTTGGCAGTGTGAGGCAACCATCTCGCGCACCAGATGACTATCCTTGTGTGCAAAATGGCCATTTTTTCTATTGCATATTGTGAAAATTCAAGATCTTCTGGTTCTTTCCACTCCCACACCTTTATCCCATACCAGATAGCAACTGGGAACCTTGAACCTGGCCTCTGTTATATATAAAGGGGGTATTGGGGGATTCTCAGAGTACAACATAACAACACATACAACTGAGAATCAATTCCTTTGTTAACTGTTGTCCTCTCTGGTTGTGGTAACCAAGAGAGCATGGGCAAGTTCTACCTAAAAAGGAGCGATAGCTAACGAGAGAGAACAATTGAGAAGTTGTCATTGTGGGAGAGCAGGTTTGTGACTAGTACACCAACCAGGAGGACAATTCCTTCCTGTCCATTCTTGGTGAATGACATGAGTTCTAGTTGGTCCGTGCGGACTACTCTAGAGGTAGGAGTCCTTTGGCTGCTGCTCCGAGAGAAACTACAACCTGCAGTATATGGCCAGATCACCAGAGTCGTTGCAGAGGTTGCACAGACAACTATTTGTTGTGACGACAAGGAGATGCACATCCACCGTCTAAGAGAAACTTAGCAGTAGTTGTAAAGAAGCAAGTTTTGTCTCTAGACTTGCTCTAGGACCAGGTATAACTTGTTAAAACCATCCTTCCTATTTCATAGAGTTGGTGTGATCATACTGTATTGGGGAATACAGATAGATAGATTTTTTATTTCCACTGTTATACTTTGTGCTCGTATTTCCCAATAGTGGTATTAGAGTCACGTCAATTCACTATGTTTTAGGATAATCAATATGATCGGATTTTGGTTTTTATTTATTTATTTATTGCATATGATGTGAATATTTAAACAGCTCTCATATGAGTATCTGATCAAAAACCACATTATCCCAAACTAGTATATATATATATAAGATATGGTATATATGTAATTTGCACATGTTGCCCTAAAAGCAGTTTTATGGTGGATGTGTAGCGTTGTTATGGCCAATACCCTTTATTTGTGTGTGGTTGGATGGTTTGGTTCCTTTTATCTCGATCTGCATACCGAGCCTAAACCTCCCTCTTCCTAATGTAAAGTTAATGCTTCCCTGTCTTTTCACCCCTCAAATGTAAATCGAGGTTTCCCTTATTCAATGTAACTAAGTAGCAATACAATAGTTTCTTTTCATGCAACGATGTTGATGATGTTCATCGCCGATTGAGACAACTAGTTTGTGAGATGAGCTAACTATCTATAGGACCATGGGGATAGAGGATGATGGAACCAGATGACCGCCTGGTGGGTCCAACTAATTGTTTGGAAGGAGTCCAAACATCGATTGGAAAATAGACCAGACGACCTTCCCATAAGGTCTGACCGACCATTTGGAAGGAGTTCAAACATCAGTTGGATAGAAGGACTAATCGACCGGCCAAGAGGTGAAATGACCGGTTCAAAGGTTGAACCGATCTACCCAGATTGGCAAGCACAGATCTACATCAACCGAAGGTTCATACATGTGATGCGATGATTGACCTAGGTGGTAGTAATTCCTTATTGCTCCAAGGAATTAAAAGTAGACACGGCCATAACCATCTCCTTTTGTTTTATATTGCATGTTTACATTGTGGGATATAGCATGTATATGATACGTACTATATATGTGGTGATTGGATACAATACATGTATTTTTTTAGAGCAAAAGGATCGATTCATTACTTGTTATCCATATGACATCTACAATTGGGAAGAAAGATACAAACAGAACATACAAACATCATGTTCAGTAACCCAAAGGCACTACAACTAATATTGGAATGAGAGAGAGACATTTCTGCATGGATTCCTCTTCCTTGAGGCTGTCTTAAGTAGCTTTTCTTGAAGAATTCCTTCAACCTGAGCATTGAGTAGGGGTAGAGGGGATGGAACAAGACGATGTTCTGCTCGTATATCAACTCAAATGAAGCCATATAACTGAGTAATAAGATCAATCCAAAGCAAAGATGAGATCTAGTCGTGGCTAGATATCTCATCGCTCTCCCGAAGGGAGGTCGCATCAAAGTGCGACAAATAAATTCCGACTAGTGGTGGCAAAAGGCAGATAAACTGCCAGACCACTGACTAAACAAGCCAACAACGACAGAAAAAAAACCGAGGCCGAAACACTGGGGAAACCCAGAGCTCGGAAGCCTTCACGACAGAAGGGCTAGAAACCTTATTCAAAAAATGCAAACTACTGAAAGGAGGAGGGAGATCTTGATACCATCGGATCTGTGAGGAAGAAAGAACCACCAATTCCACACACCTTCAATCTGACCAGAGGCCCAGTGGGGGAAATGGAGTCGAAGCTGCCCCTCCCAAACTACCACCCGATGCAACACGGGCCGAGATCATAGCCAGGAGCCCATCCCCACCATAGCAGAAGAGGAGAGGGTGGAGGAGAGAAGACGTTCGCCCGCCTGAGACAGACATGACAGAGATCGAGCCAAGTCAAGGCCCTGGGGGAGTAGGGTGGCATCCACCGGCCGCCGAAGCCCCCTCCCCCAAGCCTAAATCCGCTCTCTGCGAGCCCTAGGTCGCCCACAGAAGGGTCTATTAGTGTCTCTTAATAAGTAAATTACAATACATATATATATAAACCCCTCAATCAAATATATTAAGTCTTAGATGCTTTCTAATAGAAATACACATGAAAAACTTGTTCGACCAAGCACATATTTGCACAAAGCATGGTGCACCGTCTACCTCTTGGAAGTGTGATGGTAGATATGTAGATTTGCACAAAGCATGTTGTGTATCTATCGTATTGGCTATTGGGTTAGGTTTAACTAGTGACCTAGAGAGCCCAGTCCCAGAGGCATGCAAATGATCAAGGCAAGGTGTTGTGCATATTGTAGGTATGTATGCCCTGAGAGCCAATCATATGATGATTGGTGGGATACATTAAGATTGATTTGATAAACATAAAAGGCAAGCTTCCAATTCTTTCTGGTTCAGTCATATGAGATAGTGATAGAACAGATTGAATGTCTAGAGAATGACAATACTCAATGATGTATGCCTTCAGGTTCATGACCTGAACGATGAGATCATATGGATGCTAAGAGTTTGTACATTCTTGTTATGTCCCTAGTCGGATGTCATTGTGGAAGGTAGATAGACAGCAATGACACACAAGACTAGATTGTGGTGTTGGTTGATGACAAAATCTCATTAGTCATGATATAGAGATATCAAACCAAACACATAGGTACTTGTTAGAGAACAAGGTACCGGACATACCCACCGTGAGTTTGACACATGGAACCATGAGATGGTAGTCACAGTCAGTACTCACAGTGATGGTGGTGAGTGTGATTCTTAGACCTGAAATCACTGCACTCAACACATGTCGTTGGGCACACTTTGACATCATCAAACGCAGTCCTGAAACATGGGTTGTTATAAAGGTGATGATTGGGTGGCTTTGACACATGGGGCTTTTGAGGGGTGAGTGATAGATATGGGATTTGTCCCTCCTGAGGGAGTTTGATATCCATGGCCACTTGATGAGTAGGATTGAGAAAGGCGTGCACGCATGTGTGAATCAGTATATGATACTGATGCCATACATATCTCTTCCAGTCTACTCTGAGATCAAGGAAGTGAATGAACGTTGACAGGATGACTGTTCCATGCCTCGAGTTCATTCGGGATATCAGTGACAAAGGAATTATACATTCGCTGTAACACCATTCACGGATTGTAGGATGAAAGTTGTTCTCCAACTTTCTACTTTCACTTGGGTAGCACTGATGTGTGACTAGGCACCGCTCTTTGCTTGTGAAGTCATAAGTGTTATGGACTTTCACTGCCAACGTGAAATGGACCTACAGGGTCACACACATAGGATTTAACCTGGAAGAGGAGTTTTGTCCACAAAGCAATGTTTAGATTGATTACTAAAGGAGCTTAGTAGTTCAATTAAACACTCAATCAGTCGACAGCTCAATATCGTATGGTTCAAGGTGTTGGACGCATTGATTGGAGTATCGGATTGATTGAAATCGCAATTGAATGATTTTTGCCCAACCTGTGCTCCCAACCGATCGGCTCATGTGATGAACCGGTCGGCTGAGGTTGCTGAACCGGTCGGCTGGAGTGTCCAGGCCGATCGGCTCATGCCCAGGTTGAAACGACCGGTTCAAGAGTTGAACCGATCGGCTCAACTGGTGCAACCGACCAGTTGGGAAAGTCATGTCGGCACCTTTGATTTCAAATTGCCCAATTTGATTGGGAATAACATTGGTATTCGATACCAATTGGGAAAGAAACAAGGAAAGTCTTTTTGAGCCGGATTAGGACAATGAACCGATCGGTTCAGGGCACCAACCGATCGGTTGGAGTGCCCCAAACGATCGGCTCAGGTCCAACCGATCGGCTCAATGGCCGAACCGATCGGTTCAGTTGTGAACTGATCATTTCAAGTTGCGAACCGGTTGCTTTTTGTGGAAAATTCTCGAACCCTTCTACTCCTGCTTTAGTCCCGCATTGCCCGGGATGGAGAACCATGTCCCATGACTCTCCTATATATATAGGGGTATTGGGGGCTTCTCAAAGTACAGCTCAGTGCAACCAGTTGCTTTGCAAGTTGTCGTTCTCTCTGGTTTTGGTAACCATGAGAGAGCCCGAGCAAGTGCTTCCCACAAAAGGGAGGTGCAGCAAGGGAAGGACAACTGCAGTTGCAACAGGAGGCAGGAGAGCGTGTTGGCGACTAGTACGTCAACAGGAGGGTGCGACTCCTTCCACTTCCTTGTGAGATAAGGAGAGTGGAGTTCCAGGTGGTCCGTGTGGACTACTACAGAGGCGGGAGGACACTGCCGCTTAGGAGGACAACTGTCATCCGACAGTCCAGTTCGAGTAGGAGTTGTCAGTCCCGGTGCGACCAGGAGCTGAACAGACACCGTCGAAGTCCGGAGTTGAAGACCGCGCATTGCGCGAGGTATTGTCGCCGAGCAAGCCTCGGGACAAGGTATGATTCCGCAAACCATCCTTTCCTATTATATAGACGTTGACGCGTTTCCTCGGTATGGGTTGGGGGAGAAAATTTTTGTTTTCGCTGCCTTCTCTGTCTCCCCTAAAACCAAACAGTGGTATCAGAGCCACGTCAACTGCTCTATGTTTTAGGAATATCGATATGATCGATTTTGGTTTGTCGCCTTTATTTATTGCATACGATGCGAATAATATCGGCTTTATGCATGTCCAATCTTAAATCCACAAATCCCTAATTACATATATGATATGTATTATTAATGCACTTGATACGCGTCACCCTTAAACGAGTTTTGTGGTGGATGTGTGTAGCGTGATTATGGCCTATAAACCCCTATCTGTGTGTGGTTGTTTGTGGTTGCTTGCATCTCGGTCTGCGCACCGATCTTCCCTCTCTTTTTCCTGATGTAACTCGAAATAATTCGAGATTCTTTCCTACCTTTGCTCCCCCCGAATGTAACTCGGGGTTTCCTTTTTAAAGCAATGTAATAAATAGGATAGATTTTATTTCCTGTTATGTCAAAGACCGGCGGACATCAAGACGACTGCTCAGACGGTCGGTTCAAGGAGTGAACCGATCGGTTGACCTTCCAGACGGTCGGTTCAAGGAGTGAACCGATCGGTTGATGACCGGTTCGAGGAGCGAGACGAGCGGGTGGCGGACATGACGAGATGCACGACGACCAGGCGAACCGATCGGTTGGAGGAGCCAACCGATCGGCTGGTGGCACCCAGACGACTGGCTGGAGAGTACAGATCATTCATGTGATGAGTTGATCAACTCGGATGGCAAGGCACAGAGTTCATCTTGTGAAGGTTGCATGTGATGTAGAACTAGATGACCGTGATTCCTCTTGGCTCGAGGAATCACATTAGGATGGCCATAATCATCGCTCTTTATCGTTTGTGCATGTTTTCTGTGGGATATAGCATGTATATGATACGTACTATGTACTGTGGTGATTGGATACGTATATGTATATAAAACCAAATCCCTCATTAAATATTAAGTTTTAGATGCCTTCCAAATGCGACACACGTGAAAAGCTTGATCGACCAAGTGTGGGCACGCCCAAGCGTGGTGCACCGTCTATCTCGTGGAAGCGTGAAGGATGAATGTGTGGGTCTGCCCAAGCAGGGTGCATATTCATCGTGTTTGCTTTGGGTTGGACTTGACAAGGTGACCTAGATAGGATCTAGCGCCTTGAGGCATGGAGATGATCATTGCAAGGAGTTGTAGATGACATCATATCAAGAGTTGCATATGATGCAATTGGCAAAAGTTGCCTACCTGAGAGATCTATGTTGTGGGTGACAGCCCAAGCTGGTCCATGACTTAGAGGATTTCAGGATCTTGCCCACTAGAAGGTTGTACGCTGCAATCTTCCGAATTGATGGTGAGGGCTATCAATTTGAAGTAAAATAGTGGGAGCGATAATTAATTAAAGGCCTAATTATATCGTCAAACTTTCAAATCAATCAAATAAGTCAAAAATGAGTTTTGGACTAAAATTGCATATTTTCCTTTTGTAGTTCAAATGGCAACAAACAACAACAACTTTTCTTTGCGATCGGTCCTTGACAAGGACAAGCTAAATGGGACAAACTTCCACGACTGGTATCGGACATTGAGAATTGTTCTCACTCAAGAGCGTAAGCTCTATGTCCTGGATACTCCAATTCCAGAGGAACCCGCTCCTAATGCACCAAGGACAGAAAGGGATGCTTACAAGAAGCATTCTGATGATGCCATTGATGCAAAGTGCTTGATGCTATGTTCAATGAACCATGAGTTGCAGAGGCAACATGAGAACATGGGTGTCATAGAGATGATTCTGCATCTCAGGAACATGTATGAAGATCAGGCACGGCAAGAGAGGTATAATGTTTCTAGGGCGTTGTTCAAGTGCGTCATGACAGAAGGAGATCCAATTGGTCCTCACACACTCAAGATGATTGGGTATGTGGAGAACCTGCAGAGACTGGGATTTCCACTGAGCCAAGAGTTGGCTACTGACGTGATACTGCAATCGTTGCCAGAATCTTACAGTCAGTTTGTGATGAACTACAACATGAACAGCTTTGATAGGCCACTGTCAGAGTTGTTGGGCATGTTGAGGACAGCCGAGTTACAGATGAAGAAGGACAAGCCTAAGTCCGTGATGGTGATCACGAGCAAGAAAGGCAAGTCCAAGCGCAAGGGCAAGGGCAAAGCTAAGAACGGTTCTGAAGCTAGCCAGGAGTCCAAGCCATCTTCAGCTCTCAAGGCCAAGGGAGGCGTGACCAAGAAAGGAAATTGCCACCATTGTCAAAAGCCAGGACATTGGAAAAGGAATTGTCCTATCTACCTGGAAGAACAAAAGAAGAAGGAGGCGACTGAAGCCTCTACTTGAAGGTGTCATGTAAATAATCTTGTAACACTTTTTGAGATATATGATATCAAGATGTAAAGTGTAAAGCATTCTTACTTTGTGCAAGTGTTGCCTTTATAGATAGGAATACTTTAGTTTATTTTCAGCCAATAAGGCATGTAATACAGTTATGAACTGCTATTTCATACTTGCCAATAGATAGAAACACTTTATTTTTGCATATTGTATGACAATGATGGCAATTAATAAAAAGATGTTTCAATTTATAAAGATGTGATCTTTGTGGCAATGCCTTATTTATCTTGTGATATTTGATATGCATAAGATAAGACGATACCTAAAAGTTATATATAACTCAAACAATTTAATTAGCATTAATCATGAGAAATTCATTTCTAGTTTCCATGTGATGAATAAATCTAGACTCTTTTGGTTATAGAACCAGTAAGAGACATGAATATCTTGGACATGATTAATCAATCTTCACTAATGTAGTGGGAGAGTGATTATCCTATTAGGTATAATACATGTGATGTATTTACATACCTATTGGAATAAATGCTAATACTTCAAATGGTGTTTAGAGAAATACCAATATGAATATCTTGAAGTGTTCAAGATTATCATAAATGAAGTACAAATTTGGTAAAGTATTAATTCTTGATAAGATCAAGGAATTGAAATACTTGGACCAAATGTTTGAGATCCTTATGAGTGATTATGATAGTGTATCATAATGAACTCATGATTAAGGCATGGGGATGTCTGAATCAAAAAGGAATCATACTCTAAGGAGTTAGAGAATGATCATCAAATAACTGAATTCTTCTTAATAAAAGAATACCCCACACTAATAAAAGAAATTAAGAATCACAAGGGTTGTGAGTTCTTGTATCTTTAACAGATACACCTCAATTATCTATGTGATGAGTTGTTCATGTGATGAGTCAACTATCAAGATGAATATGAGGAACTGAATCTTGAGTTATGGTTTATGACCTTTACATCCTAAATGACATCCATGTGAACCATAAGGTATGACCTTGATGGTAGCACTCATTGGATCATATCCATAAGTGCAGATGAGTCTTAAGTGTTAAGCTACATGGATAACATTTTGACAAGGATGATGCTTGTTGATTGCAACTTAATGACTAAGACTTTTGGCATATGGATACTAAAACCGCATTCCTATGAGGAATAAAAATAGGATGTGTACGTGACACAACCTATAAGGTTTATGAATCCACTAATGCAAATGAAGTCTATAAGTTACAATGGACTAATCAATGTGATTGATTGAGTACAAGCAACTCAAAATTGGATCTTTACTTTGATGATATAGTCAAAGGGTTTGACTGATATGTCAAAGATAAAGAAGGGGTCTTTGATTTAGTGGGAGCCTATTCACATTCCACATATTGATGTGAAATGGAAATGTTCTAGATTGGAAATCCGAATGTGGAAATTATCTTTAAGGAAGATAGAGATGTTTCCTATGTGATAGGAATAGATATCTATAGAGATAGTTCTCGAAAATCTCTTGAACTGGAAAGAGAGAGCATACATTGGCAATCTATACTGAAGTATTCAGTATGCACAGATTCAGTGGGAGAAAACTTGTCCATATTACATGGAGTTAGTATCCCAAGGCCAAGTGTCCAATTCTTATGAAGAATGGGAACACTAAGAATAGATATGGATCTATCATGTATGTAATCATCCCATTATCTTGCATGTATGACATGGCAAGAATAAAAATGCATTCATCATCTTGTATGTAGGACATGGCAATATGATGTGCTCATCCTGAAAACTCATATGTGGGACATGACGAGTGGGTGTCTGTCTGATTCCAGTAAGGGTTACTGGAATACCATGAGAACTTGATAAGTACTTGGGAAGTACTAGTTCTATGGAGATAAGGAAGAGTTTGATGTAAAGAGTTACATTGATGCGAACTTCCGAAAGGACAGAAAAATTAATCGCAAAATATACATAAGATGTATAAAAGTGAAAGTTTGTTGATAATTGGAAGTGTTCCAATAAAGCCATTTAAAAAGGGAAATGTCGAGTATCTATGTGTTAGTGAACAGCAGTGGATACTATATGGATCTGAAAGTTCATGAGATGAACTTATATTCCACTCATTGATAACAAGTCTGGAATCCTTGATCATGCAATGTGGCTAAACGTTAGCAAATGGAATACAAGATCGCATATTACGGCAACTCCATCTTATACGTGTGATGTACAGCGAAGAGATGAGAGACATGCAATTTATACAGACTTTGGCAAGGTGTTGCCATTACTCACTATGTTGGCACTACAGCACAGTAACATGTGGAACATGTTTGAACATCACTATGAATATGATTCATGGGTGATTGGCTCGCAGTGCAGTGGGAGTCTGTTGGTATGTATGCCCTGAGAGCCAATCATATGATGATTGGTGGGATACATTAAGATTGATTTGATAAACATAAAAGGCGAGCTTCCAATTCTTTCTGGTTCAGTCATATGAGATAGTGATAGAACATATTGAATGTCTAGAGAATGACAATACTCAATGACGTATGCCTTCAGGTTCATGACCTGAACGATGAGATCATACGGATGCTAAGAGTTTGTACATTCTTGTTATGTCCCTAGTCGGATGTCATTGTGGAAGGTAGATAGACAGCAATGACACACAAGACTAGATTGTGGTGTTGGTTGATGACAGAATCTCATTAGTCATGATATAGAGATATCAAACCAAACACATAGGTACTTGTTAGAGAACAAGGTACCGGACAGACCCACCATGAGTTTGACACATGGAACCATGAGATGGTAGTCACAGTCAGTACTCACAGTGATGGTGGTGAGTGTGATTCATAGACCTGAAATCACTGCACTCAACACATGTCGTTGGGCACACTTTGACATCATCAAACGCAGTCCTGAAACATGGGTTGTTATAAAGGTGATGATTGGGTGGCTTTGACACATGGGGCTTTTGAGGGGTGAGTGATAGATATGGGATTTGTCCCTCCTGAGAGAGTTTGATATCCATGGCCACTTGATGAGTAGGATTGAGAAAGGTGTGCACGCATGTGTGAATCAGTATATGATACTGATGTCATACATATCTCTTCCAGTCTACTCTGAGATCAAGGAAGTGAATGAACATTGACAGGATGACTGTTCCATGCCTCGAGTTCATTCGGGATATCAGTGACAAAGGAATTATACATTCGCTGTAACACCATTCACGGATTGTAGGATGAAAGTTGTTCTCCAACTTTCTACTTTCACTTGGGTAGCACTGATGTGTGACTAGGCACCGCTCTTTGCTTGTGAAGTCATAAGTGTTATGGACTTTCACTGCCAACGTGAAATGGACCTGCAGGGTCACACACATAGGATTTAACCTGGAAGAGGAGTTTTGTCCACAAAGCAATGTTTAGATTGATTACTAAAGGAGTTTAGTAGTTCAATTAAACACTCAATCAGTCGACAACTCAATATCTTATGGTTCAAGGTGTTGGACGCATTGATTGGAGTATCGGATTGATTGAAATCGCAATTGACTGATTTTTGCCCAACCTGTGCTCCCAACCGATCGGCTCATGTGATGAACCGGTCGGCTGAGGTTGCTGAACCGGTCGGCTGGAGTGTCCAGGCCGATCGGCTCATTCCCAGGTTGAAACGACCGGTTCAAGAGTTGAACCGATCGGCTCAACTGGTGCAACCGACCAGTTGGGAAAGTCATGTCGGCAAGGATTTTCCTTTGATTTCAAATTGCCCAATTCGATTGGGAATAACATTGGTATTCGATACCAATTGGGAAAGAAACAAGGAAAGTCTTTTTGAGTCGGATTAGGACCATGAACCGATCGGTTCAGGGCACCAACCGATCGGTTGGAGTGCCCCAAACGATCGGCTCAGGTCCAACCGATCGGCTCAATGGCCGAACCGATCGGTTCAGTTGTGAACCGATCATTTCAAGTTGCGAACCAGTTGCTTTTTGTGGAAAATTCTCGAACCCTTCTACTCCTGCTTTAGTCCCGCATTGCCTGGGATGGAGAACCCTGTCCCATGACTCTCCTATATATATAGGGGTATTGGGGGCTTCTCAAAGTACAGCTCAGTGCAACCAGTTTCTCTGCAAGTTGTCGTTCTCTCTGGTTTTGGTAACCGTGAGAGAGCCCGAGCAAGTGCTTCCCACAAAAGGGAGGTGCAGCAAGGGAAGGACAACTACAGTTGCAACAGGAGGCAGGAGAGCGTGTTGGCGACTAGTACGTCAACAGGAGGGTGCGACTCCTTCCACTTCCTTGTGAGACAAGGAGAGTGGAGTTCCAGGTCGTCCGTGTGGACTACTACAGAGGCGGGAGGACACTGCCTCTTAGGAGGACAACTGTCATCCGACAGTCCGGTTCGAGTAGGAGTTGTCAGTCCCGGTGCGACCAGGAGCTGCACAGACACCGTCGAAGTCCGGAGTTGAAGACCGCGCATTGCGCGAGGTATTGTCGCCGAGCAAGCCTCGGGACAAGGTATGATTCCGCAAACCATCCTTTCCTATTATATAGACGTTGACGCGTTTCCTCGGTATGGGTTGGGGGAGAAAATTTTTGTTTCCGCTGCCTTCTCTATCTCCCCTAAAACCAAACACATATCACCTATCCAACTGTTGCATATGATGCAATTGGCAAGTTGGCCTACCTAAATAGTCAGGTTGTGGGCAATTGGCAAAAGCCAACTCATGACATAATGAAATGTGGATCTTGTCTCATTAGAAAGTTGTTCACTGCAATTTTCCAAATTGGTACTTGAGGGTTGTTAATTTGAACAAAATAATGAGAATGATAATTAATTAAAGACCTAATTATTATCACCCAAATTTTAATCAAATCAAATCAAATCAAAAATTGAGTTTTGACTAAATTGCAAATTCTTTTATGGAATCAAATGGCCACACCAAACAATCACTTTTATCTATGATCGGTCCTTGAGAAGGACAAACTTGTTGGGAACAACTTCCATAACTGGTTCAGGATGCTAAGAATTGTTCTCACGTAGGATCCCACACTCTATGTACTGGAAATGCCAGAACTAGAGGAACCTGCTTAAAATACGTGAAGGGCTGACAAGGATGCTTATAAGAAGCTTACTGAGGATGTTGTGGATGTCACATGTATGATGCTTTGTTCAATGAACTATGAGTTGCAAAGGCAACATGAGAACATGGGGGTGATTGAGATGGTCACACATCTCAAGAACATCTATGAAGATCAGGTAAGACAAGAGAGGTTTGATGTCTCCAAGGCATTATTCAAATGTCACCTGGTTGGATGAGATCTAGTAGGTCCTCATGTGCTCAAGATGATTGGGTATGTGGGGAACCTAACCAGACTGGGATTCCCCTTGGGCCAAGAGTTGGCCACTAATGTGATTATGTAGTCTCTGCTAGATTCATATAGTCATTTTGTCATGAACTACAACATGAACGACTTTGACAAGCCATTGACAGAGTTGTTGGACATGTTGAGAACATTTGAGACACAAATGAAGAAGGACAACCCCAAGTCTGTGATGATCATCAACAAGACAAAGGGGAAGTCTAAAGGTAAAGGCAAATCTAAGAAAGGTTCTAAAGCTATCCAGAAGTCCAAATCTTCAGATCTCAAGGCAAAAGGTGGAGTAAAGAAACAAAGAGATGATTGTCACCATTGTTACCATCCTGGGCACTGGAAGAGAAATTGCCCACTCTGGTTAGAGGAACTAAAGAAGAAGAAGGATGACATTGATGCCTCCACTTCAGGTATAAGCCATATAAGATACATTTGAGTATGTCTTCATTTTGGTATGTGATACCAAATAGAGATCTGACATATTAGTGTGTAGGATCTGAAAAGAAGTAAAGGCCTTCATGGAAGGACAAGGATGGACAAGGCAGAGCAAGTGTTTTGGAAGCTATAGTCTACATTTAAATTTATCTTAGCCTAATGGGTATGTAATAGAGTTATTACAATTGCTATTTCATTATGCCATAGAAACATTTTCTTTATGCATCTTGTATGGATACGGATGATTATCAATAAAGAATTTTAGTGCTTCTATTTCAAAGATATGATCTTGCATGGCATTGGCCCTAAAACATCTTGTGATATTTATGTGAAATGATAAACGATGAATGTTTATACTATTTATACAAAAAGATTATAATTGATAACTCAAGACTATCATTAGCATTATTCATCTTGTATGAATATGAGAAGTGCATGCCTAGAACACATATTGATGTTGATCTAGATTCCCTTGGTTATTAAACCTAAGGAAATATGCAAGTCTTATTCAAACACATTATGACACGAAATACTTCACTAAACGTAGTGGGAGGATAAAGATTTCATTAGACCTTATGCATATGATGCATGAAGATCTTATGGAATAAATGCTATAGAAAATTAATACTTCATTTTCATTTATTGGTAATATGATGATATGTACCAAATGAAATGAAAACATTAACCTCTTGAAACTGTTCAAGGAGATTATAAATGAAGTGTGACATTAATGAAAGTATTAAGATACTTTGATATGATGAAATGATGAAATACTTTATACCTTGAGTACCTTCAGGAATGAATTGTGATAATGTATCACAAGTCAAATCCATCTGAACATGATGACATGTCAGAATGAAGGAAGTATACCATGATGAGTTATGATATAATTATCAATTAATCTAGTCTTATTACATCCTCATAAATATACATACCTATAACTATATATGTACCATCTGAATGGTTTAAAAGGACATCATATGTGATATTATTTGGGAATGATCCTATAGGTCTAAAGGATTGAAAACCACCTTGAGAAACTAGTTTCTTGAGAAGGTCTATCCATAAACCATGATCATTGAACATTACTATTAATATCAATCCAATAACAAAATTGTTTTGTTAATAGGATAACTGAGTTCTTAAAAGATTTAGTTGGAGTAAAAGTAATACTTAAAATGTTTGAGATCAACAATATAGATACAATGAAAACAATGAGAATCAAAAGCTATTGTGGAATCTCAGGTTCATCATATAACATAGAACAAAATAGTTCTAGTAAAACACATTTGAGATTGGAGGATTGTGAATCCAACGATTCAGATAGGTTGGTCATACATGATGAGCTAACTAGTCAACTAGAAGCTATTTCTGAGTCATATGGAATCCACATAAGCTAGTAAGGTAGGACCTTGATAGCACCACCTAAAGGGGTAATACCCAAAAGGTGCAATAGTGTCTTATGATCAAGACCTTCATGGATAACATAAAAGGACACATTGGTTGAATAAATCAAGTTCAAATCATTGGACATGATAGATTTTCTTTTACCAACTGTCATGCTTGTTGTTGCAGTTAGAATGGACTATGATATTTTGCATATGAAGATGGAAACCGGATTCCTTAAGGGAATACATCATAGGATGTGTACGTGACACAACCTAAAAGGTTTCATAACAACATGAATGCAAATTAAGTCCATAAACTACAAATTTCAATTTGGGATTGAAACAAGCAACTCAGAAATGGGATCTTTTAACTTGATAAGATAGTCAAAAAGTTTGACTTGAATCAAGACAAACAAAGAAATATGTGTTTATAAAAGATTTAGTGGGAGCATATATGAATATTCAACATATGATGAGGAATAACATCTCAATATTGTGAATATTGAGAACTAACATAAAAACCCCTTCAGCAATTAAGGTACAATTGAAAACAACTTACGAGATAAGGATCAAGACCTATGAGATAGTTCTTGAATATTTTACAATGGAAGTTTGTGCACATACAATAACAATGTGTTGAAAGAGTTCAACATGAATGGATTCAATGAGAGAGAATTCAGATTAGTCTCTCATGAACCCTATATTCCTACTCTTATGAAGAATGGAAGTATCATGGATTAGATTCCATGGGCCAGCCCAATAATGGATCTATCATATAATCTATTAACAAGTTATCCCATATAATCTTGTATGTATTATACATGACAAGATGATATGGTTTCCAGTAAGGGTTATTGGAAAGTCATTAAAGATATCCATTAGTACTTGAGAAGTGATTGAGGATAGACTGCTAGTCAATGATGATAGCAATAAAAGGAAGAGTTGGATGTAAAGAGTTACTATTGGATCTAAGGGCTCTAGGGGGGTGAATAGAGCTAAAAAAATTCTCACCAAACAGATTAGACCTTCAAATTATATCAATTAGGAGCAATAGCTTAATGGAAAATTGAACTCCTATCTAACAAGAATAGCAAGGTTGAGAGAGATTGATAGCAAACACTTAACAAAGGGATGTAGAGTGGTTCCACACTTCAAACTAGAAGTGAGTCAGTCCACTACCTAGAGAGGTCAACCTCTAGGACTTTGCAAGTGATTTTCTCTATTATATCACCATAGAGATTACAACAATAGACCACCAAAGGACTTACCCATCCAATCACAAGGAGATCTCCACCTTAACAAGGAATTTACTCACTTAGCTTGAATCTTCAGCCTTCACCTAGGTCTTACTCATTCAAGCTCAAATCTTCTGCCTTAAAGGACTTTTCTTCTCCTCTTGGATCTTCCACGTTTGCCTTCTCCTTCACCTGGAGAAGATCACCACCTCTTCATCAACCTTGAAGAGGACCATCTACAACTCCTTCTTCACTTGATGGAGCTTTCTTGCTTCATCTTTTCTTCATGAAAGAAGGGGATAGGGAAGTAGTGGAAGATTGAGAGCTTTACATGCACAAAGGTGGAACTCTCTTACAATAATCCTAACTCACTCACAAATCACGAAATGAAGTGTAAAATAGAGATAGAAAGGGGCTCAAGGGGTGATAGCACACTCAACTATAGCAAGGGCCTTGTGTGTAGTGAATGAGAATCCTTGGAATGAACTCCAAGTGGTCCTATTTATAGCTGGGGGTGGTTCTTTGAGTTGGGGAACACTTAAGGTCAAATTATAGCCGTTTTTGCACAAGGCAACAGATCTATTTTCATCCAAACAAGTCACCAATGGTTAGAATCACTTTCATTTAGCAAGTCACATGATAAAGCATATAAAGAATAATAAAAGAATCACTTCAACAATAAAAACAATATGATTGAGTTTCAAGACATTGAAATTTCTCTCCCCCTTTTGACATTATCAAAAAGGAAGGGGGGTAGAAGAGCATACAAACATGTCTTCTCAAATACAACCAAGCAGATATTTAAACATGCAATCACATACACTATATAAAATAGAGACTAGAGAAACATACAAGCTAGGGCATAATCAAAATATGGTGAAATATGGCACAAACTCATAGGATATAGCAGTTCAAAGAGTAAGAGTGCACAAAAGATAGATTGCAACCCATGAAGTAGGTTCTCATAAAAGAAACTACACTCAAGAGTCGATGAAAGCTGAAGATAAAATAATACATCTCAGATAATGTGCCCAGATGTTTCTAATACAAAATAGCCTAAAAAGATATATATGATAAAAAAACTAGACTAAAAACTACGAAACAACTAGACATATAAACTATCTATGTCCACAACATCATCATCATCCTCAACATCAGGCTCGTAGTCGTCATCTCCATCTGAAGGTGCAACAGAAGTGCCTTCATCACTAAAGTCACCACCAAAGCCATCACCATCATCATCAGCATCCTCACCATTGCCAGCACCCTCATCAACATTAGCAGTCTCAACATCAGCCTAGTCAGACATCTCCTCATCCACAGAAGGACCGAATCCACGACCGGGCCAATGAGCATTCTACTCATCCCAAGTCATACCAAGAGCATAGAGCTCATTGGCTTGAGGGAAGGAGGGAGCAGAATCACCCAGACTGGCAAGCAGAGTGGCCAAGGGGCCAATAGGAAATGGTAGGAAGACAGGAGTAGGTCCACCAACAACAAAGGGTGTGGGAGCATCAATGGAAGGCTCAGAGGCGGGGTAGAAGTGATGGTATGCATAGGAATGCATAATCACTATCGAGGTATGGCTGGTAGGTGGGGTATGGGTGTGTACATGATAAGTTCATGTTTGACATGATTGAACATAAATCGTAGTGCACATGCTCCTGGACCTAGAGGTTGCATGCTTGTTGGTGCATCATGTAACCCATGAGGGCTTCATTGGATACACAGAACGAGGCACATCTTGGTCAGGGTGGCTGAGGAGGTGGAGATCAGGTAGAGGTAGAGGTAGGTGCAGCTGAGGCAGATGCATAGGGTGAAGCACCGGGTGTGGTGGAGGAAAAGATAGGCACGAATTTCTAAATTGTGGTCTCACTTATACACACTCCCTTCCTGGAAGGTCTGTAGTGGAAGTCAAAGAAGAGTGATTTCTCAGTGGTGAACTAGAAAAGACCACAAATCAGGGCACGATAAGGTGGATGGGTGCCATGGGTGTTCTTTCTAGAGTCAAAACAAGTCATATGGTGTAGGATATATCTAGACCACTTGACTCTAACATTCTCTAAGATGCAGTACATTAACACCGCATTGTTCTCTTCAATATCCGTTTTATTTTTCTTTAGATGGATATTGTAGTTGACCACTACGACTAATATACACTTCTTGAGATCTAAGGAGGAGGAGGGTAGGGTGCTCTTCTTATTATAGGGAACATTAGGTTTCTTTTGATAGCGATGGATATCAGGAAGAGTGATCTCATTCTACTTGTAGAAACCCTCAGGGTCCAAAAGGTCAAAATACTCACCATAGTCCTTATGCTAGGTGTCATTCTCATCGGCTCCTAGAAAGAAAACATTTAGGATGTCCTCAGATATATGGAATCTCTTCCCGATGATCATGGAAGTAAGGATTACTTGAGTATTCAGAGGGGGTACAAGGGAGTCGTAATTCCAACACAAATTTGCATAGAATTTGTGAACTGCTTTTGTGCTGGACATCAAATTATGAAAGCAATCATGTTCGACAGCCAGGGTAGATAGGTGATGAACGGATAGCAACCTCTCCACTTGATCGATGATGGGTTGACGGCTAGGGCTAGGCTCAAACAAGGCTCTAAAAGGAAAATGACTCCTAGGAAGAAGGTCCTTATACCTATTTATAGCCACTATTGAGACAAAGAGGGTCTCATCAAACAAAATCAAGTGAGAGGATGAAGAAGAGGATGGTGCATTTCTAGGGGTAGTTCCCTTTCTTCTATGAGAAGCCATGGAGGTGCAAAGAAGGAGAAGAAGAGAGCAAACACACAAAACAAACCACCAAAACCGTTCACACACCAAGGTTGAGCAAGGGGGAAGGTCTAGGATGGTCTATCTAGGTCAGATTAGGGCTAGGTTAGGGAAGGTAAGGTCTGGGGTTGAGAGCTTTGGGCTAGAAGAAGGGGAATCAGTTGTCTATTCTCTAGTTGAGAGGGATAATAGTCTGCCAAATCCAACTTAAGTTGACAACAGCCCACCGATCGGTCAAGTTCTATGAGTCTGAAACTCAACCGATTGGTCGTTTTTTAAAAAGCTCTCAGCTAGGGATTGGTCGAGTTTGTCCTGGGGGAAACTCGACCGATGGTCAACCTGACCTAAAACCATCAAACTTAATTTCTATCCTTTTGAATGCTAATTACATTTATTTTTCAAGTCCATTATGTATATTAATCATACTTAGGTACATATCACTCATCATTGGGTACTATTTTGTGATAAAATAGGCATTCACAAAAAATACCCAAAAACAAGAGAAAAATAAGGCAATATGAACATGAAAAGGAAATTTTAAGCATATAAGCACTCAAAGATGATCAAGATAGATGCAAAACATATAGGATATATGACTACTAATTAGAAGGCATATCAGATTCATCCAAAGCAGTTATAAGCAATTTTGATCTAATAAAATTAAATTGCTCTCTAGCTAGAGGTTTAGTGAAAATGTCTGATGTCCCCATGCGTGATATAAATATCCTTCTTGGAAATGTGATCACAAAGAAAGTGATGTCAAACCTCTATATGTTTAGCTCTATTATGCAATATAGGATTGTAAGACAAGTTAATTTCACTAGTATTATCACAAAAGAAAGGAGAAGCATCAAAATGAATGTTAAAGTCTTGGAGCATTTGCTTTATCCATAGGACCTGGGCACAACAATGCCCAACTACAATGTACTCAACCTCAGTGGTTGATAATGCCACGGTGCTCTATTTCTTGAAGAACAAAGACACCAAGCATGGTCCTAGGAGGAAACAAGTGCCACTTGTGCACTTTCTATCAATCAAGCAGCCTGCATAATCGACATCACTATAGGCGGTAAGAGTAAAGTCCCTTGACTTGGGATACCATAGTCCAAAGTTTTGAGTTTTCTCTAGGTACCTTAGAATCCTCTTAACAGCTATAAGATGAGATTTCTTATGATTTGATTGAAATCTAGCACACAAGCCAACACTAAACATTATGTAGGTCTAGAGGCAGTTAAGTAAAGTAAACTTCCAATCATACCTCTATATAGATTCTCAACTACCTTCTCACCTTCTTCATCTTTATCAAGTTTGGCGGTGTTTGACATGGGTATGTCCATCGTCTTAGTATTCTCCATCCCAAAGCACTTAAGTAGTTCATTTGTGTACTTGAGGTGGTTGATGAAGTTCCCATCTTTGGTTTTATAGATTTGAAAGCCAAGGATGAATGTGAGATCACCCATCATACTCATCTCAAAATCACTCTGCATAATATCACTAAATTCTTTGCAAAGATCAAGGTTAGTTCCTCCAAAAATGATATCATCAACATATATTTTAATGATAAGAAAATTGTTGGAAGTGTGCTTTAGAAACAAGGTAGAATCCACTTTGCCCATGATATAACCATGATCTAACAAAAAGTTCTTTAATTTCTCATACCAAGCCCTTGGTGCTTGTTTGAGTCCATAGAGAGCTTTTTGCAATAAATAAACATGCTTAGGTAGATTATCATGTTCCGGAGGTTGTGTACCATACACTTCCTCCTCAATGCACTTTTAACATCCATTTGATACAAAAGAAAGTTATTATGACTAGAAAAAGCAAGAAACATAAGAATGGACTCAAGTCTAGCTACATGTGCATATGTTTCATCAAAGTTAAACCTTCCTATTGATTGTAGCCT
Organism: Alisma plantago-aquatica; assembly: GCA_963693085.1. Taxonomy (NCBI): domain Eukaryota; kingdom Viridiplantae; phylum Streptophyta; class Magnoliopsida; order Alismatales; family Alismataceae; genus Alisma; species Alisma plantago-aquatica. Next base: position 597,075,353 of record OY856415.1, read on the forward strand.
TGAGCCACTAGCCTTGCTTTTTTTCTTACCATTTTGCCACTTTCATCTAGCTTGTTGTGGTAGACCCATTTGGTGCCAATGATATTTCTATCACTTGGTCTTGGAACAAGGGTCCAAACTTTGTTCTTCTCAAACTGTTCCAGCTCCTCTTGCATAGCTAGGATCCATTCTTCATCCCCAAGAGCTTCCTTGACATCTTTAGGCTCTAGTTGTGAGATGAAGGCACTATTGGTTTGTTCTTTGTTAAATACATCCCGCATCTTTACTCTCTCAAATGGATCACCTAAGATCAGCTCCTTAGGATTATTCTTTGCAAACTGGGGAGTTGATCATTCTTTTCATCATCTTTTTCTTCTTCTTGAGCAGCCACCTCTTTTCCCTTTTGGGTGATGTTGAGTTCTTTAAGAATAGGAATTACTTCATATGCAACATCATCATTTGATACAATATCTTTGGGAATAGAGGGGTTAGTCTCAATAAACTTTACATTAATAGATTCTTCTACTTTAGTAAGATCAACATTATAAACTCTATATGCCTTGCTAGTAGTACTATAGCCAAGAAAGAAATCCTTGTAAGATTTCAGATCAAACTTATCAAGAGAATCCTTCGTGTTCAAAACAAAACAAGGACATCCAAAAACATGGAAATACTCGATTGAAGGCTTCCTACCACGCCATAGTTCATAGGGGGTTTTCTTAAGCGATGGATGTGTGAAATCATAGTTTTCCACATAACAAGGGGTACTGACAGCTTCAGCCCAAAACTTCTTAGGAGTACCAAACTCAAGAAGCATGGTCCTAGCCATCTCCTATAGAGACATGTTCTTCCTCTCTACAACCCCATTTTGATGAGGTGTATGAGGTGAAGAAAAGTTGTGTGCATAACCCGATTCTTGACAAAAACACTCAAAAAGCTCATTTTCAAATTCTCCCCTATAGTCACTACAGTTGGAAACAATCTAACAAGAAGCTTCATTCTCAACTCATTTGCAAAAAATACAGAAAACATCAAGCGTACCACTCTTTGAAATGAGAAAGAAGGTCCAAGTATATCTAGAGAAATCATCAACAATAACAAGGCAATACTTGGAACCATGAAGCGATTGCGTTCTCATTGGTCCAAATAGATCAATATGAAGAAGCTCAAGAGCTCTCTTAGTGCTAAGGACTCCTTTGGATTTAAAGGAGGACTTGGTTTGCTTTCCTTGTGTACAAGGTTGACATTCCTCATCCTTTTCAAAATCCAATTTAGGAAGTCCCTTGACTAAGTCCTTTTTACTCAACTTCTTTAATTGATGCATATTTACATGACCAAGTCGGCGGTGCCAAAGAGAAATATCATTTGAATTGGCTACAAGGCATCTACCAACCACAGTCTTAATAGACTTAAGAACAATAACATAAAGATTACCACTTTTTTCCCTTATATATAACTTGGTAGATGAGGGAATCTAGAATTAAACATTCCAAAGAAGTGAGAAGAACAAGGTAACCATTATCACAAAGTTGACTAACACTTATTAAATTTTGATGTAGGCCATCCACAAAAAGAACATTCTTGATGCATAAGGATTCACCTACATCACCCTCACCTTTGACTTTACCTTTCTTATTGTCCCCAAAGGTGACGGATCCTCCTTTCTTCTTTGTGAAATTGTTGAAATGGCTTATATCACCCGTCATGTGCTTTGTGCAGCCACTATCAACAATCCATCTATCTTTTCCCTGCAAGAAAGGAGAATGTTAGTTCCCAACTCAAACTTTGTGATCCGGAGTTAGCTTGAGGACCCATTTCATCTTTGGGTTGGACCTTAGGCTTGTAAGGTCAATAAGTAGAATAATGGTCATCACATTTGCAATAATAACAAACCATAGGATTCTTAGTGCCTGAAGATTCTCCTACAAAGAAAGAGATCTCCTTGGTATTTTTCTTACCTTTGGCCTTACTCTTGCCCTTTGAGGCTCCCCCTTCAAATCCCAAACCACTAGTACCCCTTTGTTGGGTAGAATGATTAAGGATTTCATTTAGGGAGTTCTTCCCTTTGCGGAATTTCTGTAGGGATGCTATTAATATATGGTTATCATCATTCAAAGAAACAATAGTAGAAGATAAACTAGATATGTCATCCCTATCATGTACAAGATCAGCCTCAAAACATAAAGCTTTACCAAGATATGAATCCTTTTCAAGAGAGATAGCAACCACATTAATACTAGGCAACAAAGGTCAAGAAGATAAATCATTTACATGACTAAGCAACCTAGCATTTTTAGATTTTAGCATTTGAATCTCTTTGAGATAAACATCTCTCTCTTCTCTATGAGCATAAATAAGAAACTTAAATTCAACATTTTCATTTTTAAGAAATTCAAGTTCTTTTAGGCAATTTTGGTTCTTTTCCTTAAGATTTTCAATGTTCTTAAGGTAGACACCATTCTCAACTTCAACCCCATTGTATTGGAGCTCAAGATCAAGGTATTGCCCTTGCAAGTTATCAATACTCTCAAGATGGGTTTTCTCATTCAATTCCAAAATTTCAAGCTTAGCATAAAGATCGTCAATGATTTTTCCTAACCATTTTCTTTTAGATTTACATTTAGTAAAAGAAGAATGGGTAGTAACAATCATGCCAATAATATATTATTTAGGCAGTTCATGCAAGCTTACCTCACTTACCTCACCAATGTCTTCACTTGTAGAGGCCATGCGAGCAAGGTGGCATTCTCCATCTTCTTCGGAGTTAGAGTTGCTTGAATATGAAGCTTCCCAAGCTGCATTGGCTGCATTCTTGTGTCTATTTTTCTTCTTGTCCTTCCTTTTCTACTTTCTCTCCATCTTGTGATCCTCATCTTTCCTTGGGCTGCTATTGTGGTGAGACTTTCTTGGCTTTGGGAATTCACTCTTGTAGTGCCCCTTTTTACCACACTTGTAGCATCTCAGAGTAGAGGAGGAGGAGACTTGCTTTCCCTTAAAGTGATTGCCCTTGATGTAGTTGGATTCATGCTCACTAGGGCCTTCATCTTCACTAGAGGAGGGAGAAAAGGTCTGGAAATCAAGTTGTTGAAGGATAACAACCTCCACTTGTGATTTGAAAGCACTATCTTTGATCTTCTTGGCTTCCTTCTCTTCATGCTTAGCATCTTCTTCTTACTTGTCAAGTCTAGGCTCATGGGCTTGAAGATTACCAATGAGTTCTTCAGTTGGTATGTCACCAAGACTCCTCACTTCTTCAATGGAGGTAACCTTTGACTCCCATCTCTTTGGAAGAGTTCTCAAGATCTTTTAGTTGATGACACCTCTTTCTAAAGGAGTGCCCAAAGCAGCCAACCCATTGATGATGACATTTAGCCTTGATTACATCTTCGCAATGCCTTCTTTCTTTCCCATCTTGAAGTTCTCTAGGAGGCTGCCCAAAATGTAAATCTTTGCCTCATTGAATTGCTTTGTGCCTTCATATATGATGCACAGCTTGTCCTAAATCTCATAGGCGGTGTCCCATGATGAGATCCGATTGAACTCTGTGGGAGTGAGGGTTGCATAGAGGATTCTAATGGCCTTTGCATTGAGTTGAGCTTCTTTAAGAGCAGCTTCACTCCATGTTGCAACAACTCCAATTGGCTCTTTGTAAGGTGTGACCATCACCTTCTACATGTCAAAGTTCATCCCTTGAATGTAGAACTTCATTCTTCTCTTCCAATAGAGGAAGTTGGTGCCATCAAAGACTAGAGAAAGCATGGAGAATCCTCCCTCTAGGTTGAGTGAACCAAGTAGGTTGTCGCCCATCTTCTCATCTTGTGGGATATTATTGGAGAAGATCTTTAGCTCTGATACCACTTGTTGGATCTTAGGGCTCTAGAGGGGTGGGGTGAATCGAGCTACAAAAAATCTCACCAAACATATTAGACCTTCAAATTATATCAATTTGGAGCAATAGCTTAATGGAAATTTGAAGTCCTATCTAACAAGCATAGCAAGGATGAGAGAGATTGATAGCAAGCACTTGACAAATGGATGTAGAGTGGTTCCACACTTCAAACTAGAAGTGAGTCAGTCCACTACCTAGAGAGGTCAACCTCTAGGACTTTGCAAGTGCTTTTCTCTATTATATCACCACAAATATTACAACAATAGACCACCAAAGGACTTACCCATCCAATCACAAGGTGATCTCCACCTTAACAAGGAACTTACTCACTTAGTTTGAATCTTTAGCCTTCACCTAGGAATGGATTTTCTAATTTGCACACTTGCATTGCTTTTGACTTGAACTTTGACAAGCTAGGGCTTGTGTAAATTGATTCTTTTCATGTACCTAACACCTGAGATCAATATTCAATACACATATTAGATACATATGAATGGAATGGTTGAGTCACTATCAAAATATGGACAATGTATAACATCTAGGTCAACGGTTACATCAATGCAAGCTTCCATAAATGACAAAAGTGATTGCAAAATTAAAATATGTTTGATTTAAAAGAATAAGTGATGATTAGTTGGAAAGGTTTCAAATTAGTAGCCATTAATGCTAATCTACAATATAAGCCAAATATACTTGTGTTGTGAACATAATGTGATACTATTTGGATCTAAAGGTTCATAGGATGAACTCATAGATGTTCCGACCATTGATGACTCAATTGAGATGTTGTGATAATAATGGAGCTAATTGTTAGGCAAGGAATATCAGATACCATATTATGGCGGTTTCATCTCATAGAGAAGAGATAAGAAACATGCAATATCCTAACTGTAAGCAAAGTGTTGCTAACATGCTAAATCAACACTAACGTAACATAAGCATGTTGGACATGTTTATATCACTAAGGATTAGATCCGTTGGTGATTGGCTCTAAGTGCAAGTGGGAGTCTGTTGGTAAGGGATGTATGTAGAGCCAATCATATGATGATTGACATCACATAATTACCTAAAAGAATTTGATTATTAATAATAACATATGTAAAGGCAAGCTTTCTATTCATCTATTTCACTCTCTTATGAGATAATAAGGATACAAAGTGAATGTGTAGAGAATTATATTACTCAATGACATATGTTTTCAAGTTCCTAGCCTTGTGATGAGATCATACATATTTTAAAAGTACATATGCATATTCTCATTATGTCCATAATCGGTTGTTATTGTGGAAGGTTGATAGACAATAATAACACATAAGATCAGAGTGTGAGTTGGTTGATGGATAAATCTCATTAGTCATGATATGGAAATATCAAACCAAGCACATAGATACATGTTAGAGAATAGTGTATCGGACAGACCCACCTTAAGAGAGACACATGGTTTTGTGGTCACAGTCATCTCTCATAGTGAAGGTGGCGATTGTGATTCTTAAATCTAAAATCACTATACTCATCACATGTCGTTGGGTACACTTTGACATCATCAAACGTAGTCCTAAAACATGGGTTGTTATAATGGTGATGATTGGGTGACTTTGACACATGGGGATAGACTATGAGTTATAGATATGGTTTTTTTCCCTCCTATGGGAGTACGATACCTTGGCCATTTGATTAGCTAGATTGAGAAATGCATGCTCATGCACATTTGAATCAATATATGATATTGAGGTCACATTATCTCAGATAGTCTGCTCTTGGTTCAAGAAACATGGATTGAATATTAAGAGGATGACCAACCATGCCTTGAGTTCATCCTGTATATCAAAGATAAAGGAATTATACAATCACTACAACACCTTACACATATTGTAGATTGGAGTTGTTCTCCAACTTTCCATTTCACTTGGGTAGCATTGATGCATGACTAGGCACCACTCTTTGCTTGTCATGTCATAAGCTAGTTATGGACATTCATTCTAAACGTGATATGGTACCTATAGGGTCACACACATAGGAAGGAGTTTGATTTTGAACGACAATTGGATTGATTACTAAAGTGTTTAGGTATTCAATTCACGCAACTAATTACTTGATTGGCTGACCAGGTCTACCAAACAACCATCTCACTAGGTGAGATGGCTGTTTGGACAATGAAATAGATGTCTCAAGTAGTTGAGATGGCTGTTTGGGGGTTAGGTTGATCAGATATCAATTTGGCTAAGTTCTGCCCATGAACCGACCAGTTCAATGTGATTGAACCGACCAACTCGACTCAACTAACCAGGCAGCCATCTGGGTGAGTGAGACAGGTGTATCGCTTGCGTGAGATGACCTAGTTGGGTTGAATAAAGGTTCGGGATTTTTCTCGAATAGTTTCAGTTATTCTTTACTTGAGGAATAAGGATATTAATATGAGATATTATTTGAATTCGAAATAGCCAAATTCATTTCAAATTAGGAACTACCAAACAGCTGTTTGGCAGTGTGAGATAGTCGTCTGGGTGTGCAAAATGGCCATTTCAGCTCTTATAGGTTTCGAAAATTTAAGATCTTCCGGTTCTTTCCACTCCCGCACCTTTATCTTGTATTAGATAGCAACTGGGAACCTTGACCCTGGCCTTTGCTATATATAGATGGGTATTGGGGGCTTCCCAAAGTACAAAATAGCAACACAAACATCTAAGAATAAGTTCCTCTAACAACTATTGTCCTCTCTAGTTGTTGTAACCAAGAGAGCCCGGACAAGTCCTACCTGAAAAGGAGGGATAGGCAACAGGAGGGAACAACTGAAAAGTTGTCATTGTGGGTGAGCAGGTTGGTGACTAGTACACCAACGGGGAGGGAAACTCCTCCCTATTTGTTCTTGATGAACGACAAGAGTTCTAGTTGGTCCACTAATCTAGAGGCAGGAGTCCTTTGGCTACTACTTGGAGAGCAATTGCAACCTACAGTATGTGGCCAGACCACTGGAGTCGTTGCAGAGGTTGCGTAGACAACTGTTCGTGGTAAAGACCAAGAGCTGCACAACCACCGTCCAAAATCAACTCATCAGTTTATGCAAAGAATCAAGTTTTGTCACTGGACTTGCTCCAGGTCCACGTATAACTCATTAAAACCATCCTTCCTATTTCATAATAGTGGACGTGATCTTGCTGTATTGGGGAATACTGATAGATAAAAATTTTATTTTTGTTGCTATACTCTATGCCCATATTTCTCAACACTTCTTCTCTTTTCTTAGATTTGGAGTTGGTTCCACCAAGATCCTTAAATAACTACTTATTTCACTTCACCTTCCCTCTATTCATCTTGTTTTCAAGAAAAATATTGATGTGATTCTTCCCTTGTTTCTTCTTCTCTACATTGTCATTTTTTGAATAAAAATGACTAATTTGATAATAGAACTTGCTGGAAGAAAGTTTGATTGTAATTTTCTTGATAGATTCAAATTGGCCTTTTCTAAATCAAGGTGAGTAGATACATATTTGTACTAGTTATGTGGCACATTTCTTCTTCCTAATTTTCTCAAAACAACTTATTGTTCAAAGATATGTAAAAAGGATCATAAGAAAAGTATGAATCAGACCTGCCATGGCCTGTATATTTTTGTTTGTGCTTAATACAAGTTCTACAATTATGAAATATGAATAAAATTAGAGATATTAAAAACTTGATACACATCTTTTGGCATGCCAATTCACTAGGGGTTGATTCCTAGAGTTTCACCTCTTGTTATAGAAAAAAACCAACTAAGGTTAATTTATTAGTATAGAGAGGGTCGATCCCATAGGACAACATGATTAAGATTTGAATTTGAACGGGCTTTGTTTGAACAAATGTTATTGGATGCAGAAAGGAAATTACAACAGTTAAAGGGTTTATTACACTAGAACAATAAAGGAAGATTATGGTAGAACAAGATTTAAAAGTTACACTAGAACAATTAAAGAAATTATGCCAAGAACAAATGGAAAGATAATTATGATTAGAACAACAAAGAAAAGATTAACTATGATCAAAACAAAATTGTAGGGAAGAAAGAGAGAGATTGGAAGCAAGCTACTAAAAATGGGGATTGAATCAATGATAAAGGATATTAGGGTTAAGGATTTGACCACCATAGTCTGCATAAAACTAGATCGATGGAATCTATGGAGATAAAACAAGTTAGATGAATGCATTCACAGAAGGTGAACTCCCCACAATTCCATCGATGGTGTTTATAGATCCTTGCCTGAACACCCCAACAAAAGATCCTTTTGAGATCTCATACGAATATTTGTGTATTTGTTTGGTTGTTCCAAGCCTTGGGCTCTGAGATCTCATCAACCAAGACTAACATTTGACAAAAATAAGAGATCAAGTCGTTCAAGTCGGAAAAATCCAAACAAAAACCATCTAACAAATATTATCATATAGAGATATATCTAGTCATACTATGGATATGGGGATACTCCCCATGGCCTAATATTGAAAATTACTCATGATCCATTGAAGTTAAAGAATGAACAAAGGAATAAAGAAAGGAAGCCATAGACTAGAAAGAAGAAGAGTCCCAAACAATCTTGGTATAGTTACAATGAAATGGATTCCCTTCTTAATTCCTTTCTCCCAATCCAGAAGACCAAGAACAAATGGAAATGAGAACTAGAAATATTTATTGAAGAAATAAGAGTACAAGATGCAAGAATAAAATTAACAAATGCTAAAATCTAGAGTGAAAGTACAAATATTCGGATCCTATTTCTCGTGGAGTTTTCCTCCTTTTATAAGGGAAGGAGGGGGTGTAAATCCTAAAGGGGCGAGAGAAAAGCAATGTCTGGTGACCACTGAAGAAGTGAGATCGCGGGTTGTGACTCGACAGGTTCACAATCCAAACCAATCAGTTTAGATTTGGAGAGGCGTGGGCCAAGGGAAGTGGATCAAAACCCTTGGAATGGGTTGGGTGTGTTGTTTGACTAAGACTTGGTCACTAAGCAATTTGAGTTGGCCGTTTGGAAACCTTAAACCTTTGGGCTCAACTTTTGAGCTAGCGGTTGGGATGTATGAGACACCCATTTCATCCAACATAGAAAGGTTGATTTGAGGAGTAAAACGTTCATGCAGGACTCTAAGGTGTAACCTTCTAAAATGAAGAAAGGACTGGTTCACTGCATGAACCGATAGGTTGAAGTACTAAGGTGGTCAAAATTTTGTAATTTGAAGCCTTTGGTCTTTGATTTCCAATAGTTTAATCATGTTCTTGTTTCCCAAATGTGGGTGAAGGTAAATATGAAAATAATAATGAAAAATGATAAGAATTTGCTTTAATGGTCAAGGAGTGAGAAAATTGCAATTATTTCTAGAAAATAGGAAAAAGTGAAATAAATTGCTAAGGAAAGAGTATAAAATTGCAGTTCAAAGTGGATGAATATACATTCATCAACTATACATACATTTGATTGTTACTGAATTTAATTTAGAAGATCATATCATAAATTTATCTTCCATCTACCTTCTAAACTAGACTTTTATAAGAATATACACCTCATGAAATGCATAAGAATATGACAAGGATGATTATTTGTTTGTTGTTATAAGTGAAACATTGATATTTCTAGCATTAATAGTACTTGAGAAATTATGACTGAAAGAAACCATATAGAAAGCTTGAAATTAATATATAGTTTTTTTAATTTTGTCTTATATTTATAAGATATTTGTGGCAACAATAGTCCATGAAAGCCCCATGAAATAAGGACTAAATTAGTATTGGATGCTTCATAAGAATATTATTATTATGGTATATTTAAGTCTTGTTAAGGCTTGAATACAACTGAAAATTACTAAAATAATTCTTTTTGAATTGTTATTTATTTACTATAGTGTTATGCTTTGTGTTTGATTCTTTGAAGAAGGGCTTGCGTCTGAGCTAAAGGTGGAGGCAGTACGTGTGATGAAGGAATGAAGTAGTTTTATGTCCAGAGAGGGGAAGTATACTAGACTTTTTTTTATATGTCCAGAGGGTGGGGCTTGGACTTGTCTTTATATGTCAAGAGGGGGGGTGATCCTGGACTTGTGTCTATTTTTCCATATGGGTCTGAGGATCCTAGACTAAGTATGTTTGTCTACATGGGGGAAGGGTCCTGGACTTGTTCATAAACTATAGTGTTTCTGTGCATTTCTGTTATACTATTTACTATGTCTAAGTGATGTATTGCTCAAATTGCTCACTTATTACTGGTTAAACTATTTATAGAGACTAAAAAAGTTGCAACAATATATTTTATCTATGTAACTGCTCACTTAGACATTGGGTAATCACCAATAAAAACATTTTAGGTCATGAAGGAAAGGTATCAACTAGGAAAAACTCTTCTCCAGCTGAGTAGTTACTTAGATAGATGAAGTCCTTATCTGATGTATGAAGTCTAGATTGTTCATGTACTGGGGTCATGGGTAAAATCTATAGTTTTCCTTGTATTTTGTAAACTAGTATGACATTTTGTTTGCACAACTTTGTATATAAGTCAAACAATTAATCATTCTACATATGATGTAGAAATAGCTATGAAGAGTTGAGTGTAGTCGAATTAGACATACCTTGTTGATCAATGAGAATCATATATAACAATTTGATGTTAATAAATTTTTATCCTATAGAAAAAAATTATATCATTTCATTTTCCTTTTGGTGTTCCATGTGTCATAAAACTCGGGGTCCATATCCAATAATGTGTGTTTGGTTGGTTATTTAGATTGGGACCTGACAAAATGGTATCAGAATGTAGGGTTATAAGTCAGTATAGGAACATAGTACTTGTTGAGTCTTTTCTTCTTTCATTAGTTGTAATATGAGTGTCGTTTATAGTTATGGATGCAAGAAGAGGAGATGAAGCCTAAGACTCAATGCTTGGTGTGACTAGAGCCCAAGTAGATCCAGAAGGACATGCAGAAAATGAATGTCATTCATCAACTCCTATGTCATTTAGGGTTGACTCAATTCATGGTGTCGAGCATGTGCACGATGCGGAAGAAGTGAGACCTCAACAACATTCTCATGATCATGTTCTTGTTGCATAGTTTTCACATGAAATCCTAGCAATGGCACAATGTTTTATAGATGCAGTTACTTAGGTAGTAGGGGGTTCTAGAGCACCTGCACCACAACCATAACCCTATTAGAGAATTAAGTAGATCATATGAAAAGATAAGAAAGATTGTGGCTTATGATTTCACATGTAGTTTAAATCCTAATGAAGTTGATGCATGGTTATTTGAGATATAAAAAATCTTTCTGTTAGAATATGTACCAAAGAATTAGAAAGTGGAACATGTTGTGTACCTATTAGAAGGTAGTTCTAGACACTAGTAGGGGCTAGAACAAATGCAAGGATTTGTAAGCAATATGACATGGACTGAATTTATGAGACGTATTGAGTCATGATATTATCCTAAGACATATTTGCATGACAAGATCATGCAATTTGAGACACTAAAGAAATAGAATACGTCTATGACAGAATATGAGTTCTTGTTCTTAGACCTATTAAGGTTTTGTCCTCATATTTATGTGACAAATGAGGGCAAGATTAGATGGTTTGAAAGTGGTTTGAATCCATGGATGCAATAAAGGGTGGATATCAAGGAAAGTCCCTAAGATTTTCATGCCTTAGTAGATGCATCAAGAAGAGTTGAAAGAGCTAGTCAAATCAGAAGGGGAAATAAGGGAAGAAAGAGAGTAGGCATTAGAATGTTCAAATCAAGTTCTAGTTGTCAGTCAAGGACTGGTAGACCACCATCATATAGAAGGTCACTAGATTCATTTAATGCACCACCTAGGCAATAACAAGGCATAGGTAGGGGCAATAGAGGACATGGTAGAGGAGACCAACCTCAGAGAGATAAAAGTGCAGAATCTTTTATAGTATTGAGTCCTCAAGACTCTAAAACACATAGTTATGCTTTAGACTGCAATAGTTTACAACTTGTGGATGTGCGCATATGAGTTAGTGTTGGTATTCCAATCCACCCACGTGTTACGAGTATAAGGACTGGGACCCGAGAGGGGATGCCCTCCTTACTTAATTTGAGGAATAAGCCCATCTAATCCAAACACGGTAAAAATGTATGATGGAATATGTGTAAATTTTTCATTTCACAAAAAAAATGGTATTCAAAAGAACAAAGTATAGCAACATAATAATATTTTATGATAATATTCAATTTATCTAGGTTACAAAAGAATCTCCCATAAAGGGGCTTACATGAAAGAACAACTTCAAGATCTAAGTAGAGGGAAACCAAGCTATTCCTAGTCTATCTCCTAGAGTCATTTTTATCATACATGTCCACGTCTTCATGTCAAGTCTTCTATGTCTTTCACCTAGGGCTTGGAATCATACCCCATAGGTGAAGACAAAGATGGAAATAATCAACATGAAATCCGGTATGAGCATATTAATCGAGGATATGAGAAACATTAGGAAAAAGTACATCAAATATAACAAGGCTTCCCATAGAAGAGGAAATTATTATCCAACCAGATATTAAGAGAAAATGAATTGCAATGAGATGATAATCATGAAAAACACTTGCCATTAATAAAATATAAGAGGTGCCACAAAAGCACATATAAAGAATTTAGTGCACAAAACCCATCAAAATAATAACAAACCTGCATGCATGTGAGATAGGCATAAAACTAGTGAAATATAAATAAAAATGGTGGCTAAGGCTCATAACCTCAAAAACTGACAGAGTAAGGCACATAATTAAACTCTCAATATATAACATGGGCACAAAACTATGGTATGGGGCACATAACCTCCATCCTAAAATATAAATGACACATAACCCCATAAACCCTAATTCCATCTCAGTCCATAAGCAACCTATTAAAGACATATATTAGATTAGGTTATGTTTACATTAATTGGATAAACCCTAAAGGTTGCCTTTTTATTATTATTGAATTACTTTATCAAAACCATACTATCATGTAAATAATATCTTATTGATTTCATATCATATTTTTACTTCCTTTTTTACTTATAGAATATTAGATATTAATTTTTAGAAGTTGTATCCAATTGAAAAAATTATTGAAAATTGCATGTCTATTATATTTGATGTATGTGATAGAATGATACCATTGGACAGGGAATGACCTCATGATTCCAAAATATATTTTCTTTTATTATTAATATGTATGAATTAATTACTATGAATTTCAGAAAAATTGACCAAACAAAAAATTTGGTAAAGCCACATATTTGCTAATATCCATTTTTGAAAACATATATGAGATAGCCCAATGAGGGTTTGCCACTTGGCCCAAGCCTACAACCAGCCTGGCACTCAACATAGCACAATAAAACCAAAAGAGGATGGAAAAATGACATAATTGTCCTTATAGACGTGACAAAAATAAAAATCAAAGAAGGGATAGAAATGCAAGCCTGACTTTCAACTTCCTCGCGTCATTCTTTCACACAAGAAGTCAGAGATCACAGGGCTTCATGAGATCCAAGACTTCACCAACCTAGACAAAAAGTAAGAGACAATATACTCATAGACAACCATCATCATCCTTAATCCCTATGACCCTAGGGAGCTACGATAAGAATCCTAAGGTGACTAGGACATTAGAAACTTCATCTATCATGATTGCATGCATCATGCTAGAATTATAGAATACATCAGACATAAAAGAAAGAAAGAAGAATGAGGATCATGAATTGATGATCACTCGCAACTTCAAAAAGGGATCGTTAGCAGAAATGTGAGAGAAACCAAATATAGGATATCCAAACATGGATTAAAATGAACATAGACATTTGGCGCACCAAAAAGTAAGAGGTTGAGAGTTACCATAAACTGGAGCCTATAAAGGTGTCTGGAGCTTTCACGGAACCATGTGGGAGATGATGTCGAGTTTTGGAGATGATGGTACGTGGACCTTGATGCATTGTCAAGCATGACTTGGGTCACAAAGTCAAGAGGGCTGAAGATGGTGGTGAGAACCTATTAGACCTGGGTCCTACAAGATCGACTATGAGAGAGAGATAGAGATTTATGATAGGGTAGGGTTTCTGGGTACTCGAAACCCCTCGTCAATACCTGCCTATATACCTATATATATAAAGGTTTGTGATGGACAGAGGATTCAAGAAGAAGCCGCAAGGGTAAGCGAGAGGAAAGCAGATAAAGAAGGAAAGTAGGGGAGAAAGAAGAGGAGAAGAAATCAGGGTCAGTGTGAGCAACTTTGTCGAAGATAGAATGTCGAAGAAAGCTAGATTGCCACTGGATTGGAATCGACAATCCATAAAGGGCCCGCATAAAAGAAACTCAAAAAGGACACATGTGATAGTTATATATTGCATAACTTTAGGAAAAGTTGTGATATAAAAAAATTTCAATAATGTTAATGTGTTATCCCTCCTTTGTCAAATTGATTGAGAATAAGGACACACTAACTTGAAATTTTTCATGTAATCTAAACTGGATATGTAAAATCCAAAAGTTCAACTAATTTTCAATTTTGGATCCATACAATATTTTACTTAATATTTTTAGAATTATTTTATTCTTTCTTTCCTCAATGGAACTAGGACAATTAGAATCATCCAATTAATGTGAATTCACACATGGACTAATTTTGGTATGTATAATTTGCACATTTGGATTATTTTCCACATTTGAAGGCATTAAATAATTTATTTAATATTTTTTGCCTTATCTAAAATTTCCTTTTTCTAAGCTATTATTGTACAAATAAAGTGAAACTTGGAATCCATATTAACTGGGACCCAAATATCACGATTTTTCCATTATATTTCACTTTTGAGATTTCCTTTAATGAGTTTTAATACCATTAAGGTTTTAGACTCTTCCCCATTATAGTTATTATAATATTGCATCATTACCATCAATATTTATTATTTAGAGTCCCATTATCTTCTCATTGTTACCATAAGATTTTCCTTATATGGTTATTCACAAACTTCCATATTTTACTTATTTAATCTATTATGTTCATTAATTCAATATTTATTTATATAATGGTACATTATTCATATTTACGGACATGTAAATTCATATTTTATTCCTATTCATGTGTTAAGCACGTTGTTCCACTTATTAAGCATGTATTAGCCATTATGTAAATATTAGTTAGCAAAGAAAGTATATGATGAACTCCATACATGTTAGCACACATATAGGTCATTATTTTAATATGAGTGTATTATGATATGTGATGTTGATTATAAAATTTCATGTCACGTATTGTGTTATTTTATTTTCAAGCATATTCATGTTGTGGGTTACCATTGAGTTATTCATGCTATAAAAAACAACTATGTACATGGTATACCTCCATCCTTGTTTTATCAAATCTTAGCAACCAAGCATAATAATCTCCTAATAGCATAATTAGAGTTTCCAGTGTTAGAAAGCTTGGTTTTGGTCTATTACAACACTCCACCCCTTAAAAGGATTTCATCCTAAAAATCTCATCATCCATATCTCATTCACCAATACAATCCAACCCTTTAAAGGTTAAACATAGTAAGCCAAGATAAATAATATCAAGGTATTAGGGTTATGTATGGGTCTTTTAGTTGTGAATAGTTTAGGTGTTTATGTTATTCATAGATCATACATCCAACTAACAGGTCATAACCATGTAGGGATGATTTTTAGTTCCTTGTGGTTCTAACCTAACAACCCTAAAGTTTCATATCAACAACCAAAGATTTGTATGGTACAAAAGGGTAAGTAAACTAAACCTTTAACACAAGCCTTACTTTCCTAGTCATCACTGTCAGTCAAAACTAAGATTTATGATTTCAATTCCAAGTAATTCTAGGAATTCTCTATCACAATATGACACATTCTTTTATTGTGACTTGGTTCAAGTAAGAATCAATAAAGTCATAGAGAGTTTATGTACATATAGTATCTTAATAGAAAATAGGTTATTCTATGAAAAAGTATACTACACAAAACAAAACGAGTTGAAAATCAATAAGAGAAACTAGGTCACAATTTTCAATATTAGGATCTCCTTATCATGATACACTAACATCCTCATTACCCAATTCAATCCTAAGACAAAAATTATAACTTCCAAAGAGATTGGTCACAACTAACCAAGATTATAGGGCATGATCAACTAGGGTCTCATTACATTAGGGTTTACTCATCATGATTCTTATATGTACTTCCTATCATTGTAAATCAACCTTCCATAATCTCATGAATAACATAGGTCAATTCTTGGGTACACATATCACTTAGAGGGTAACTATGAAAGGTAAGGGTTCTAATTAGGGAGACAACATTTAAATAGTCATAATTTGACTATGCTGTTGATACCATCTTTTAGGGAATCAAACCTAATAGGGGATCAAATCCCTACTTAATTTGAAGAATAAACCCATCTAATCCAAACACACTAAAAATTTATGTTGGAATAGGTGTAAATTTTTTATTTCTCAAATAATGGTATACATAAGACCAAAGTATAGAAGAGGAATAATATTTCATGACTACATTCAATTTATCCAAGTAACAAAAGAATCTCCCATAAAGGGGCTTACATGAAAGAACAACTTTAGAATCAAAGTAGAGGGAAACCAAGTTATTCTAAGTCTATCTACTAGAGTCATCTTCATCATATAGGTCCACATCATCATGGCAAGTCTTTTATGTCTTTCACCTAGGGGTTGGAAGCATACCCCACAAGAGAAGACAAATATGGAAATAATTAACATGAAAGCTGACATGAGCATATTAATCGGGGATGTGAGAAACATCAGAAAGAAGGACATCAAATATAACAAGGCTTCTCATAGAAGAGGAAAGTATTATCCAAGTGGATATCAAGAGAAAATGAATTGCAATAAGATGATAATTAAGAATAACACTTGCCATCAATAAAACATAAGAGGTGCCAAAAAAGCACACACAAAGAATTTACATAACAAACCCTATCACAATATAATAAGCACACATGCATGTAGGAGGGGCATATAAATGGTAAAATGCAAAAAGTAACGGTGTCTAAGGCTCATAACCTTACAACCTGATAGAGTAAGGCACACAACCAAACTTTTAATATATAAAGCGGGAATGAAACTATGGTATGGGGACCATAATCTCCATCCCAAAATATAAATGGCACATAACTTGATAAAACTAATACACTTACACATCTCTAGGGCTACTGAATCACAAAGCATGCAAAATGTGGAGGCAAGTTAATGTTTAGTCTTATAAACATAATAAATGAGGTTGTCATCACATAAATGGAAAATATAAAACATCCACCACAAAAGTAGGTAAATCAGGTTTCCATCTCAACAAAGGAACAACTTGGTTCAAATTTCACAAATAGGGTTTCATCAAGAAGTAAACTATAATTTAGAAGTCCAACATAGATGAGAAGTTAAAGTCATTCAGATTAAACTCAAATAGGACATCAAGTCAAGAAAGAGAACATTTATCACCAAAATACATTAAAGAGGCTCAAGAGAGAGGGATATTAAAGAAAGTAATTGCTCAATATGACTTATAGATGAATGCAACATACCTCACATGAAGTCTACATATGTCCAAGATCAAATACCTAATCTGTCTCAGTCCACAAGCAACCTGTTAAAGGCATATATGTGATTAGGGTTAGGTTTACATTAAATGTATAAACCCTAAAGGTCACCTTTTTATTATTATAAAATTAGGTTTTCAAAACCATAGTATCATGTAGATTATAATATTTTGGTATAATATAATATTTTTTTTGATGACCCAGGAGCGTTGTTGGGCTGCGCCCGACGCCTAGCTGGGGGCCCCAAATAGCATGCAAACCCGGGAACCCGATTAAACCAGATCAGAGGTCGGCTGACCTGACACGCTCAATTCATTTCTGAGAGTGTTGCAGTTGGGTTTCGAACCCGTGACCCTTTATTAGGGGCCCCCGAGCCTCAACCAGTGTGCCAACTCTTGCCGATACTTTATTCTTTTACTTACAGATTGTTAGATAGTAATTTTTAGAAGTTATATCCAATTGATAAAGTTCTTGAAATTGCATATTTATTATACCTAATTTAGGTGATAAAACCAATGTGATTGGACAAGGAATGACCTCACAATTCCAAGACATATTTTTTCTTCAGATCAATAAATTAATTACTATGAATTTAAGAAAAAGCGACCAATCAAGAAAATTTGATTAGCTACAAATTCACTATTATTCATTTTTTAAAACCTATCTGAGATGGACCAATAAGGGTATGCCAGGCCTGGGCCTACAGCCGACATGGCACTTAGCACAGTGTAATCAAACCAAAAGAAGGTGACAAAATGATGAAATTGCCCTTATAGATGTGACAAAAATAAAAATCAAAGAAGGGTTAGAAATGTAAGCTTGGATTTCATCTTCCTAGCATCATTCTTTCACGTGAGAAGTGAGAAATCATGGCTCTCCAGGAGCATTAAAACCCAACCAATATGGGAAAAAAGTAAGAGACAATATACATGTATCTGACCATCATCATCCTTAATCCCTTTCAGCCTAGGGAGCTAAGAAAAGAATACTAAGGGGACCAGGACAGAAGAAACTTCACATGTCACATATGCATGCATCAGGACGGAATGACAGAAGAAAGAGGACATGAAAGCAAGAAGGTAGAATGATGAACATGAACCAATGATCACCCACAACTTTGTGATGGAGTCATCAATAGAATAGCAAGAGAAACCTAGATAGGGTTTAAAATGAACATAGACAACCAACACACCAAAAAGGAAGAGGTCAAGAGTTACCACAAAGTGGATCCTATGATGGTGTCTAGAGCTTTCATATAACCATGGGGGAGACAATGTCGAGGGTTGGATATGATGTTACAAGGACCTTGATGTGTTGTCAAGCATGGCTTGGGTCAAAAAGTCAGGAGGGCCGAAGAAGGTGGTGAGAACCTATCGAATATGGGATATCTAAGATCAATAATGAGAGAGAGAGAGAATAACGAAGGGGTAGGGTTTTTTGGTACTCGACACCCCTTGTCGGTACCTGCCTATATACCTATATATATAAAGGCATGTGCTAGGTAAAGTATTTGAGAACAAGCATTGAGGGTATGGAAGAGGAAAGCAGAGAAAGAAGGAAAGTGGCCAATAAAGAAGAGGAGAAGAAATTGGGGTCAGTGAGAGGAAACTCTACTGAAGATGGAAGGTTGAAGAAAGCTAGATTGCCACTTGATTGGAATCGACAGTCCAGAAAGAGTCTGCATAAAAGCAACCCAGAAAGTAAATGTGTGGGTTGATATATTATGTAATTTTAGGAAAAGTTGTGATACAAAACAAAATCTGATTAATATTAATGTGTTATCCCACCTTTGTCAAATTGATTGAGTAGTTAAGGGAAAATTAACTTGAAGTTTTCCATCTAAGCTAAATTCAATATGTAGACTCCAAATTTGGCATTAATTTTCACTTTTTGAGCCATCCAATATTTCTACTTCATATATTTAGCCTTATCTTATTCTTTCTTTCCTCGATGGAATTTGGATAACTAGGATCATCTAATTAAAGTGAAAATTCACAGATAGACTAATTTTGGTATGTAGAATTCGAATTTTGGATTAGCTTCATCCTTCAAAGGCATTCAATAATTTATTTCATATTTTTGGCCTTATCTCATAGTTTCTTTCTAAATAAATTGTGATAGTTATTATTATCAAATAAAGTGAAACTTGGCTTCCATGCTAATTGGGACCCAAAGATCATGATTTTTCCATTATATTTCACTTTTGAGATTGTCATTTATGAGTTGTAATACCATTACGGTGTTCTACTCTTCCCCATTATAATTATTATAATATAACATCATTACCATCAATATTTATTATTTAGAGTCTCGTTATCTTCTCATTGTTACCAAAAGAGCTTCCTTATATTGTTATGCATGAACTTACATACTTTACTGATTTAATCTATTATGTCCACTAATTCAATATTTATTCAGATAACTATACATTATTCATATTTACAGACATGGAAATTCATATCGTTCTTCCTATTCATGTATTAAGCACAATGTGACACTTATTAATCATATCTTAGCCATTATGTAAATATTAGTCAACAAAGGAAGTATACAATGAACTCCATAAATGTTAGCACATATATAGGCCATTATATTAATATGAGTGTATTATTATATGTGGTGTTGATTATAAAACTTCATTTCACTCATTTTGTTATATTTTTTAAGCCTATTCATATTGTGGGTTACCATTAGGTTATTCATGTTATAAGCATCAACTATGTACACTATGCTATAACTTCATACTTATTTAGTAAAATCTAAGGAACCAAGCATACCAACCTCATAATAGTGGAACTAGAGTTTCTAGAGTAAAAAACTTAGGTTTTAGGTTTTGGTCTGTTACAACAAATGTGGTAGGCATGGATGTCTTTCCAGATGGTGCCTATAAGGAGGAAAACAACCACAGTCAGGATATGGATTGAGGGGTCAATATCAACAACCCAAAAAACACAACAAAGTGGAATTTGAGGTACAATTTGTCAAGAAAGATCTAGAAGATATATCACATAATGGTGTTGGTAGAGGAAAAGGAAAGGCAACCACGACCAGATGGGCTTATGATATGAATCAAGAAGATGGAGTGGTGTCTCCTTGAGAAGTGACATGTTAGAAGCCATTATTTATTTATGTCATTACTCACATATATGTTCTAATTGATTCGTGTGCCACTCATTCTTTTCTGACTAGAGTTGTGATAGCCAAACGTAATATGTTAGCAATCCCTTTATGTTATGATTTTTTTTCTTGAAATCCCTACAGTTGAACCTATGTATATTGTTCATATATCCAAGGTGTGTTTTGTCTAATTACTGGGATTGTGAAATCAATCAACTTTATAGTTGTTACATGCCTAATTTACCTCCATTTACCTTAGCTTTTTAGGTTTTATCATTATAAAAGTCCCCTTATTCTAGAATCTAATAATAATCATTTCTTTACTTACATTATATGTCTTATATAGGAAGAATACTTGACTCAATACCACCATTGCCCTGGTTGCTCGACGGACCTTGTATAATAAGGAAACATGTTGGGGATCCTACAAAAAAATCCATCATTCTCTAATCAAAGGAACTAGAGCTCAACCTGATTATCGATCAATGACCGATGGAAAGCAAACTGCTACCCTGAAAAAGACCTACACTCAAGGCTCGAGTTGGTCGCTAGCCTCTCATTGATGGGAAAACAACCTGGCAACCCAGAAATCCTGACGACCTTGTTGCCCTATAATCAATTGCCTGACAAGTTGGCTACCTGATAGCCCAACAAGCCCGATGACCTATCTACCTGAGAGCCTAGTAACCCATCAATCTACCTACATGCATGTTGTTAACCGATGATAGTTTAGGAATTTGGCTATCAACTGGCAATGCTACTAAACAATGAAACCACATGTCCGTTGGATGACAAGACCCTTGCAAAAAAGATGCCACCTCTACAAATTTAGTTAATGTTTGTGCCCCAAGGCATGTACTTCAATATTCATGGTGCAAGAAAGTACCCTACACTCATGTTCTTCTAGTAGAACCAAAATGCCTATAAATAGAAGACCTAAGGCTATGTTATCGACATCTTCATCTTCCACTGAAAAGTGTTGCCAAATTCAATCCATAGTTATTGACTGACAATGTCGAGGATGAGAGTCATGGCTTTGTCAATCTTTTGCACCTTCCCTAAGTGTTTAAGTACTTCCTTTGAGAGACTAGACCTCACCATCACCTCACCATCACCTGATCCAAAAAATAATGAGTCCTTCACAAACTTGTAGTTCCATTCTGGTCCTTGTTTTATTATATCTCATCCTTCTCCTTAGATCTATCCTCCCCCCTTTGTCTTCCATTCTCCATGTCATTGTATACTTGTAAATCCATTATGTCAGTCACCACTATGCATGCCAAGTTCATTGTCACATGTTGGGAGTAGCCACTAAGGCTCTACCAACTTGTAAATACTTATAACTATTTAGGTATATACTCTTAGCAATTGTTGTCTCCATACTCTTTCTCTTAATGATTCACTTGCATGATTATCAACCATCTTGTATTATTTGATTTCTAATACCTCAAGAGACTAGTATTTGCTTTTATCTAAGAGCTATGGAATAGTGTTAATGCGAGAATGTTGGAATGCTAAAGCTAATTTAATATGGTTTTATATTGATTGTTTATTTGCTAACTAGAGAGAGAGACAATCTTATGATCTAGATCTATCCTAAACTCAAGAGAAGAGGGAATATACACTTATGAGGATTTCTTATAGACTAGATAAGGGCATACAATGGGTGTAATTGTTGCATGTTGGTGAGAGATTGTAGATGGTGAAACCCAATCCAAGTTTCCATCCATCTTTATATCCAAAAACACTTTTAACGATTCTTGCTCCACTTTTATCTTATTCATATAGATTTACATTTTTTCTATGTGTTACATCATAGTTTAGTTACCTTCATTATGTAAGGAACATATATCATGCTTTTGGTTAGGCGTAAATAAGCCAAGGTCAAAGACTCTTTAGACCTTCCCTGCTATTGACCACTCTTAGTACACAAGGCCCCATTATTATTTTTGCGGGCACCTAAGTATCAGATTATAAATATAAAGTCCAATTACTCTAGGTCCATACCTTTTTGGACGTGAGATTGAAGACGATCAACTTTTGGCATTGTTGTCGGGGATAAGGCAAACTGGCACAGTTAAGAACCCAAAGTCTACTTACCACATACATGTGCCTTAAGTCAAGCAATAGGCTTAACTACACACTTTAGATCTGATAATTCTTTTCATCTTGAAGGCCCATGTCATGTATCTAGTTGCTAAGCTTGATTGTATGATTTATTTCAAGAAGTTTAGAGTGACTCATATCCCTTTTCCTTTCTTGCAAAATCATGCCTCCTAGTCTGAGCATTGCTCAGAATGTGGATGATAAACTAAAGATCACCATAAAGATCAAGTGTACAATGAAGAAGAAGAAGAAGAAGATGATTTTCATAAAGCAGAAGGACCTCACCCTCATGTTCCTCCAAGAAGCCAAAATGAGGATGATGATGATGATGAAGAATACAGAGGCCCATCTCTTAGATCCTTGTCGGCTACCCATGCCAATGAGTATAGTATCCCCATTATGCTACCGAGGTTTAATGTTGCCAACTTTGAGTTAAATCTTGTCCTCATTTCTATGATACAACAAAGAACTTTTGGTGGAAACTCTCTAGACAAGACTCCCTATCACCATCCTGATGCTTACAAGAACGTGTGTGACACCCTAAATATGAACATGGTATTGTAGGATGTGATCTATTGCAAAGAGTTCAACTTCTCTATGAGGGATGGGGACCTATTTTTTATGCCTTTTAACCAAGTTCTACCTTGTAGAAAAGACCTTGCACATCAGATACAAGATCACTAGTTCTGGAAGAAACTCAGTGAAAATATGTATGAAGCATGGGAACAACATCAATAGTATTAGAGGGATTGTTCTTATCACAATTCCAATAAAGGATTTCTTAGAATCACCTTCTACAATGGACTTACAACATCGGAAAGGACTACACTCAACACCGCTACTAGAAGTAATATTTTAGGTGAGAACCCAAAGGATTGTATGATGATACTCGATAATATGACTATTCTACAAGCTAGACTAGACTACAAAATAGGACCATCCGGTAATGTCCCCATTGTGGGGATGATTGTCAAATGCAAGGCCTTTGAATCTCTCACTGCCAAGATTGAGAAAATAGCTAATGATATTTTCTAGATGAAGGATTTTGGAACAAGGGGAAGAACAAAGTTAAAACTTTTATTAAGTGCATAATAGGCGGAGGAGGCCATGGTATTGACCATTACATCTACACCCATAAAGAGGAGGATAACCAAGTGATGATACTGAGAACATATCCTATGTGAGTTTTAAGAAATTGGACCATCTTGGATTGTCTTGTGGAAACAAAGATGTTACTGAGAACTCCCACCAACTGAATGTTGTATAATTAGGAAAGAAACAGATTAGATTATGTTGGAAAAAGCATCATCATGATGCCGCTCACATTATCCCTAAGGTTGGGTCTGAATGACAAGGTAAAGATGGAATGCAAATTCAATTTTCATATCACACCTTCATGAAGCATGTTGGAGTAGTGGAGGATGCTCCTATCTACATAGGAATATTCTTTATTCCTAGCAATATATTTCTCATTGACACTGTTGAAGATCAAACCTACCCTATGATCTTTGGGTGTTCTTTCCTTTCCATTAGATGGGCCCTAATTGATGTAGAATCTAGAATCATAACTATAAGAGTTGGTAATCACCGTATTGATTTTAAAGTCCAAGACTCAATGAGGATAGCATCTCTCTATAAATCAATCCTTTCCATGGATAGATGTAACCAATTCTTCAAGGAAATACATAAGAAAAATGCCATTGGGGATCCTCTAGGGAGGGTATTAACTGACCCAAGTCCAAGTAAAATGTCTCGACTATCTGGATGCAGAAGAAAGTGACTATTATGCCAAAGACGAGTAGGTAACTGAGACAACTAAGTATGATTCTCTAGAATAGACACCTAAAGAAGAAACATAGAAACCTAATCCAGAGTTGGATCAACTTCTTGAAGGATTTATGTATGAATTTCTAAAAAATGAACAATTAAATACGATAATTATAAGTTTTTCTCTATCTAAAGAGCATTAAGAGAAACTTCTAGCTGAGACAAGTTGATAATAAAGGCTATTGGTTATTCTATTGATAATATTAAAGGATGGAATCCTGCTAACGGCATGCATAGGATCCATCTAGAATTTGATGTAAGGCCTCTAAATCCAAGCCAAAGGAGGTTAAACTAAGATTTGAGACAGTAGTTAAGAAATGGCCTTTGAAATTCAGAGATCTGTGATAGCCCCAGATTTTCTAAAACTTAATCTGATGTGTGACATCCAAATTGAAACCCTCACCTGAGCGAGAATTCCAATTCAAACACCCCACACTAGGCTAAGAAGAAGAAAATCAAGGGAGACAGAAGGAAACAATCAATAGCACATGCACATGAACAATAAACAAACCACAACACATGATCATCATTCAACATATAATTATAACATGAATTATTACAACATTTGGTATTACATATTGAACAACAAACTTTAACATATACATGTACTACATCTAAACAATAGGATGTTCCATGATAGCTTCAATTTGAGCCTTCATTTTAGCCTTCTTCATTCTCTTTAGCTCTTTCTTGTCTTGTCTTTCTACTTCCTCCCTCTTGTCAAGTGTAGCTTCATGTGCTTTTAGATTTCCAATGAGCTCTTCAATAGGAATATCCCTAAGAGACCTTTCTTCTTCAATGGAAGTCACCTTGGGTTCCCACCTCTTGGGAAGAGTTCTAAGGATCTTTGAGTTGATCTCTCCACTAGTCATAGGATGTCCTAGAATAGCAAGACCATTCAAAATGGTGTTGAGCCTTGAGTACATGTTGGCTATGCTCTCCTCCTTTCCCATCTTGAAGTTCTCAAGCAGCCCTTTGAGCATGTAGACTTTGCTTTCCTTCACTTGATATGTCCCTTCATAAGTGATGCAAAGCTTTCTCCATACCTCATAGGCTGTTTCACATGAAGAAATCCGATTGAACTCGGTGGGGGTCATGGAGGCATAGAGGATGTGCATGACTCTAGCATTCAAGGTTGCTTTCTTCAAGGTAGCTTCATCCCATTCTTCAATCTTTGTCTTTGGTAGCATGTATGGGCTGTTCACCATTTGCCACATCTCAAGACTTGATCCTTGGATGTAGAATTGAAGCCTTCTTCTCCAATAGAGGAAATTTCTCCCATCAAAGATTGGAAGGTTGGTCGAGAATCTCCCTCCTAGGTAGTCACCCATCTTCTCCTATTTGTTGAAGTATGCTTGGAGAAGACCCACTCTGATACCAATTGTTGGATCCTAGATGGGAGATTAGGTGCTCTAGAGGAGGGGTGAATAGAGCTGAAAGCACTTAAACAAAACTCATTAAACCTTCAAGATATATGACAAGATAAGGTTGCTAAATAGTTAATTTGAGTGCAAATAAAACATTCATAGCAAGAGAGAGAGAGAGATTAAACATGCACCAATTATACAAGATATTTATAGTGGTTCCACACTTCAAACTAGAAGTGTGTCAGTCCACTTGCCTAGAGAGGTCAACCTCTAGGACTTCCAAACTATTGCACTCTTATATTCATTCATAAGACAAACAATGCATGATCAAACAAAAGACTTACCTATCCAATACAAAGTGTCTTCAACCTTACCAAGGACTTACCCACTTTGCAAGAGTCTTCAGCCTTCTCCAAGGACTTACCCACTCTAGCACAAGTCTTCAGCCTTACAGGAATTGCCCACTCTTCTTGGATCTTCAGCTTTTGACTTCACCTTCACTCGGAGAAGCTTCCACCAAGGACTTACCCACTTGACCTCGAGTCTTATGCCTTCTCCAAGGGCTTAGCCACTCTAGCTCCAAGTCTTCAGCCTTGATCTTCACCAAGGGACTCCTTCCCTTGTTCTTCTTCACCTCTCTTGGACAAGAGAGAGAACCTTCATCTTCATGATTGAAAAGATAGAAAGGGAGGTGGTGGAAGTGAGAGCCTCACAAGATATACATGTAGGACTAGCTCTCTTACATATTTCCTACCCACTCTAATGTATGTAGCAAGTGATTAAGCTTAGAGAGAGATAGGAGGTTGTAGGAAGCACTCAACTATAGAATAGGAACCTCACATAGAGTTTGCAATGAATGCTCAACCTTGGAATGAAGCCCAAAGGGTCCTATTAATAGCTGGGGATGCCTCTTAGCCTTTGGGAACACTTGTGAATGAAAACTAGTCATTTTGTGGCTTGCAACGGATCTATTTTTACTTGTTGCAACTCCACAACAGCTAGAAACACTTTTCTGCACTTTTTTGTACAGTGCAATTGATCGAGTTTCTATAAGGGTAACTCGACCGATAGAGTAAAAGACAAAGCCGATATTCAGACCATCGATCGAGTTTGTCTTGAGGAAACTCGACCGACCAATGAAAATCGATTTGGTCATTTACTCCATCAGTCGAGTTCTGTGTAAACACAACTCAACCGATGCAATCTTCAGAAAATTGATCAAGGATGATCGGTCGAGTTTTCAGGCTGGGAAACTCGACCGACAAAGTGCCTGTAATCAATTTTCAAAGTTGCATCTAAAGTGCTCTAATATTCGATCTAAGTGCTCCTGATATTTTTCTAAGCTTAATTACAAGTCATACAATCATTACAAGTGATTTACAACATGATTCTAATGGATATACATCATATTACAAAAACATGCACTTGTATGACTTTGACTTGTCTTTTCTCCAATTTGATATGCGCAAGTTAGGGAAATTGGAGTGTGTCTATACCTAATCTGAAATCACTCAAGTAGAGACATTCGACACCAATATGTGGAATGGTTAGTAATCAACAAAACACGGGTTTAGTCAATTTAGACGTGAGTCAACATTAACCTAATTGACCTTGAGTCAACAATCTCCCCCTTTTTGAAGATGACAAACCATTCCATAAATGTATTGAAAGCTTTCAAGTAAAATCATACCTTCGAAGAAACTTAGGGGTTTCAATAGAATGGAGTTCATATGCTCCCCCACAATTGATGCACATGGAGTTTTCATACTCCCCCTCAATTGATGTTATTTCTCCTGCATGGTTAGCTTTCATAACATTTATAGAATACTATGTCTTCTACTCATATATGTTCTACACATATATGTATTCTCCCCTTTACCTTCTCCCTTTACATGAACATGCTTCTCCTCTTCATGTAAGACATGCCTTCTTCCTCTTTTAAAAGAAGACATACCTTTCTCCCCCTTTATCATTTCAAAAAGAGGGGTTATGAAGAAATAAGAAACATCACTTGTTAAAGAGAAAGGAGGTAACACAAATAAATATAAGGAAGGTAGTAGAGCACAGATAGGGGCTTGTCCAAGCATAGAAAGAAAAGTAAGTTAAAGCATATTCTTGAACAACCCAAAAAGCAAGATAAAGTGCTGCAAAAAAACAATAAAACATAATTTTGACCCTCAAGATGACGGAATTTGACCAAAAACCATCAGAGCTCATTGCATATCAATGAGTCTTGCTCAGAAGGTTGTTTCTGCATGAAAAACCCTAGTCTCGCACCAAAAACTAAAACTGGAGCAAATATGCATAAAATCCAAAAATACTCCAATTTCTACATATAATGTAGATCTATGTACCCTGCATCACAATGTTATGCAAGCAACTCAAGATAGTAGATATGCAATTCAAGGAACAAACTTGAGCATGTATGAGACAAGATACAAGCATAGCATATAGATGAGCAAAGATGGCAATCATAAACAAGGTTAGAACTACATGTATATGAACTACTAGTAGATGTTATCACAAGTTAGGACTACTAGTAGGATCTAGATCATAGAAAGAGATACCAGAAGATACACAAGATAAAGCAAGCTATGAATAGATGTAGAGATGTATCCAAACAAAGAGATATGCAATTTTAGAAGCATGAAAGGATATAACTCACTAGATATGCATCCTTACCATAAGATGATTACCCCTAAGAACCTCAAAGGTGTATCAAAATAAGATATACACCTATATAGATGTAGCAAGTTAGAGCACAACGGAAACAAATCTAGACACAACCAAGAGATCCAAGGTGATCATCATCAAAACCTACAAGACAACTCAAAGCAAGTAATTGCAAGATATTGGTATACCAATTTAGAGCAATTAGAGAGATAGAGTTGTAAGCAAGATAGGTAATTTAGAACATGGCAATATGCATATATAAAGGTATCAAATGAGAGTGCCAAAGAATAAGGCTATTGGTTGAGAAAATCTAGTTGAAAGGGAAATTTTCACTCAATAAGCCAAATATATATTATGTGCACAGTGTTATCGGTTGAGTTTTGTGCATTGACAACTCGACCGATGACAACTACTGGCAACACCCATTGGTGCCTATCGGTCGAGTTTCTATCAGGACAAACTCGACCGACAGACCAATTGTCAAAAAGCACATATATTTCAGGAAAACATATTTAAGGCATGCTAAAAATACAAACCATATCCAAACATATCTAAGCAAGTTAGTAATGCACTATAGAAGCATTAGAAACCGTTTTTGAGTAAGAGTGTGAAGAGATCACAAAATTCTACTTTTGACTCAAAAACCATATGTATAGTGCACACTATCTTGACAAAAGCAAGTTAGAAATGGTTATAAGCAATAAAACCTTAACTTTGTGCTTACCATTGCTTTTTCCACTTGTTGTCACCCTTTACACATCTCACCTTTCTTCTTTTATGTGGATTGACAAGTCAATTTGCAATTCAATAGCTCAAGTCAATCCATTTGCAAGTACCTACAAGAAGAAAGATGAAATGGTCCCCAATCATGTTTTTGGGTCCGGAGGGGTTAGTTTAGCAACCCAAGTCCTATTGCTCTTGGGTGATTTCCTAAAAGGACAACAAGTAGAATAATGACCAATTTCATTGCAATAGTTGCATGTGCCCATAGTCTTGGAACTAGAGCATTCTCCATGGAATATTAGAGGTCCTTTATCTTTGTTGTTCCCTTGACTACTATCATACCCTACCATGTCTACCAATTTGTTTAGTAGTATGGTGTAGGATATCATTAAGACTCTTTTTACCAACTAAGAATCTTTGCAAAGAGGATCTCAAACTATCATTATCATGCTTAAGAGAAGCAATAGTAGAATATAAATTATTGATATTATCTCTAGCATGAAAAAGATCCTTTTCTAAGCAAAGAGATTTAGTTAAATAAGAATCTCTATCAATATGAAGAGCAGCAACATCATTCTCTCTATTTGTAGAACTAGAACAAGATTCATGCACATTGATTTTAGCAAGCAAGGAGGCATTTTTTGTTTCTAATTCTTGCAAAACAAAATCTTTGTCCTTGTTTTCATATTTAAGAACGTCAATGTCATGCATGAGTGAATCAACAATTAAAGTATGCTCGTCATTCGAACTAGGCATGACAGGTTGAGCTTCTAGAAATCTAATCTTATCAAGCAAACTAGCATTTTCAAGTTTAAGAGAGTCTACTTGAGTAAGACAATCATTTTTATCATCAAGCAAGCAAGAATTAGCATATTCAAGATCATCTAGTTCTATATGCAAATTATCAACAATTCTAGCGAGCTTTTTCTTTTTCTTTTTAGAAGACTTAAGAGAGGCACAAATATCATGAATAATAGCAATCAAAGATTCTTTATCTAAAGAGTTTAGATTTACCTCACTTGAGTCTTCACTTGTTGATGATATAAGAGCAAAATGGCATTCTCTTTCATCACTAGAGCTTGAGCTTGATCCTTCACTTGAATCTTCACTTGAGCTTGAGTTGGAGGAGCCACTTTATCTTGATTGCCATTTCTTCTTGTGAAGATGGGTATTTTTTCCTTGTGGGCAATCTTCCTTGTGGTGACCCTTCTTTCCACATGTGAAGCACCGGATGGAGGAGGACTTGCCTTTGTAGAGTTTACCCTTGGAGTACATGGCATCTTCTTTAGCTTGAGAGGATGGAGAGACTTGTTCCATGATAGCTTCAATTTGAGCCTTCATTTCAGCCTTCTTCATTATCTTTAGCTCTTTCTTCTCTTGTCTTTCTACTTTGTGCTTGTAGATTTCCAATGAGCTCTTCAATAGGAATATCCCTAAGAGACCTTTCTTCTTCAATGGAAGTCACCTTGGGTTCCCACTGCTTGGGAAGAGTTCTAAGGATCTTTGAGTTGATCTCTCCACTAGTCATAGGATGTCCTAGAATAGCAAGACCATTCAAAATGGTGTTGAGCCGTGAGTACATGTTGGCTATGCTCTCCTCCTTTCCCATCTTGAAGTTCTCAAGCAGCCCTTTGAGCGTGTAGACTTTGTTTTCCTTCACTTGATCTGTCCCTTCATAAGTGATGCAAAGCTTTCTCCATACCTCATAGGATGTTTCACATGAAGAAATCCAGTTGAACTCGGTGGGGGTCATGGAGGCATAGAGGATGTGCATTGCTCTAGCATTCAAGGTTTCTTCCTTCAAGGTAGCTTCATCCCATTCTTCAATCTTTGTCTTTGGTAGAATGTATGGGATGTTCACCATTTGCCACATCTCAAGACTTGATCCTTGGATGTAGAATTGAACCCTTCTTCTCCAATAGAGGAAATTGCTCCCATCAAAGATTGGAAGGTTGGTCGAGAATCTCCCTCCTAGGTAGTCACCCATCTTCTCCTACTTGTTGAAGTATGCCTGGAGAAGACCCTCTCCGATACCAATTGCTGGATCCTAGATGGGTGATTAGATGCTCTAGAGGGGGGGTGAATAGAGATGAAAGCACTTAAACAAAACTCATTAAACCTTCAAGATATATGACAAGATAAGGTTTCTAATTAGCTAATTTGAGTGCAACGAAAACATACATAGCAAGGGAGAGATGAATTGAACATGCACCAATTAGACAAGCTATTTATAGTGGTTCCACACTTCAAACTAGAAGTGTGTCAGTCCACTTGCCTAGAGAGGTCAACCTCTAGGACTTCCAAACTATTGCATTCTTATATTCATTCATAAGACATACAATGCATGACCAAATAAAAGACTTACCTATCCAATACAAAGAGTCTTCAACCTTACCAAGGACTTACCCACTTTGCAAGAGTCTTCGGCCTTCTCCAAGGACTTACCCACTCTAGCACAAGTCTTCAGCCTTGTAGGAATTACCCACTCTTCTTGGATCTTCAGCTTTTGACTTCACCTTCACTCGGAGAAGCTTCCACCAAGGACTTACCCACTTGAGCTTGAATCTTCTGCCTTCTCCAAGGGCTTACCCACTCTATCTCCAAGTCTTCAGCCTTGATCTTCACCAAGGGACTCCTTCCCTTGTTCTTCTTCACCTCTCTTAGACAAGAGAGAGAACCTTCATCTTCATGATTGAAAAGATATAAAGGGAGGTGGTGGAAGTGAGAGCCTCACAAGATATACATGTAGGACTAGCTCTCTTACATATTTCCTACTCACTCTAATGGATGTAGCAAGTGATTAAGCTTAGAGAGAGAGAGGAGGCTGTAGGAAGCACTCAACTATAGAATAGGAACCTCACATAGAGTTTGCAATGAATGCTCAACCTTGGAATGAAGCCCAAAGGGTCCTATTTATAGCTGGGGATGCCTCTTAGCCTTTGGGAACACTTGTGAATGAATACTAGCCATTTTGTGGCTTGCAACAGATCTATTTTCACTTGTTGCAACTCCACAATGGCTAGAAACACTTTTCTGCACTTTTCTGTACAGTGAAATCGGTCGAGTTTCTATAAGGGTAACTCGATCGATAGAGTAAAAGACAAAGCCGATATTCAGACCATCGGTCGAGTTTGTCCTGAGGAAACTCGACCGACCAATGAAAATTGATTTGGTCAGTTACTCCATCGATCGAGTTCTGTGTAAACACAACTCAACCGATGCAATCTTCAGAAAATTGATCAAGGAGGATCGGTCGAGTTTTCAGGCTGGGAAACTCAACTGACAAAGTGCATGTAATCAATTTTCAAAGTTGCATCTAAAGTGCTCTAATATTCGATCTAAGTGCTCCTGATATTTTTCTAAGCTTAATTACAAGTCATATAATCATTACAAGTGATTTACAACATGATTCTAATGGATATACATCATATTACTAAAATGTGCACTTATATGACTTTGACTTGTCTTTTCTCCAATTTGATATGCGCAAGTTAGGGAAATTGGAGTGTGTCTATACCTAATCTGAAATCACTCAAGTAGAGACATTAGACACCAATATGTGGAATGGTTAGTCATCATCAAAACACGGGTTTAGTCAATTTATACGTGAGTCAACATTGACCTAATTGACCTTGAGTCAACAATCTCCCCCTTTTTGAAGATGACAAACCATTCCATAAATGTATTGAAAGCTTTCAAGTAAAATCATACCTTCGGAGAAACTTAGGGGTTTCAATAGAATGGAGTTCATATGCTCCCCCTCAATTGATGCACATGGAGTTTTCATACTCCCCCTCAATTGATGTTATTTCTCCTGCATGGTTAGCTTTCATAACATTTATAGAATACTATGTCTTCTACTCATATATGTTCTACACATATATGTATTCTTCCCTTTACCTTCTCCCTTGACATGAACATGCTTCTACTCTTCATGTAAGACATGCCTTCTTCCTCTTTTAAAATAAGACATACCTTTCTCCCCCTTTATCATTTCAAAAAGTGGGGTTATGAAGAAATAAGAAACATCACTTGTTAAAGAGAAAGGAGGTAACACAAATATATATAAGGAGAGTAGAAGAGCACAGATAGGGGCTTGTCCAAGCACAGAAAGAAAAGTAAGTTAAAGAATATTCTTGAACAACCCAAAAAGCAAGATAAAGTGTTGCAGAAAAACAATAAAACATAATTTTGACCCTCAAGATGACGAAATTTGACCAAAAACCATTAGAGCTCATTGCACAGCAATGATTCTTTCTCAGAAGGTTGTTACTGCATGAAAAACACTAGTCTTGCACCAAAAACTGAAACTGGAGCAAATATGCATAAAATCCAAAAATACTCCAATTTCTACATATAATGTAGATCTATGTACCCTGCATCACAATATTATGCAAGCAACTCAAGATAGTAGATATGCAATTCAAGGAACAAACTTGAGCATGTATGAGACAAGATACAAGCATAGCATATAGATGAGAAAAGATGGAAATCATAAACAAGGTTAGAAATACATGTATATGAACTACTAGTAGATGTTATCACAAGTTAGGACTACTAGTAGGATCTAGATCATAGAAAGAGATACAAGAATATACACAAGATAAAGCAAGCTATGAGTACATGTAGACATGTATCCAAACAAAGAGATATGCAATTTTAGAAGCATGAAAGGATATAACTCACTAGATATGCATCCTTACCATAAGATGATTACCCCTAAGAACCTCAAAGTTGTATCAAAACAAGATATACACCTAGATAGATATAGCAAGTTAGATAACAACAGAAGCAATCCTAGACACAAACAAGAGATCCAAGGTGATCATCATCAAAACCTGCAAGACAACTCAAAGCAAGTAATTACAAGATATAGGTATACCAATTTAGAGCAATTAGAGAGATAGAGTTGTAAGTAAGATAGGCAATTTAGAACATGGCAATATGCATATATAAAGGTACCAAATAAGAGTGCCAAAGAATAAGGTTATTGGTTGAGAAAATCTAGTTGAAAGGGAAATTCTCACTCAATAAGCCAAATATATATTCTGTACACAGTGTTATCGGTCAAGTTCTGTGCATTGACAACTCGACTGATGACAACTGCTGGCAACACCCATTGGTGCCTATCGGTCGAGTTTCTATCCGGACAAACTCGACCGAAAGACCAGCTGTCAAAAAGCACATATATTTCATGAAAACATATTTAAGGCATGCTAAAAATACAAACCATATCCAAACATATCTAAGCAAGTTAGTAATGCACTATAGAAGCATTAGAAACAGTTTTTGAGCAAGAGTGTGAAGAGAATCACAAAATGCTACTTTTGACTCAAAAACCATACATATAGTGCACACTATCTTGAAAAAAACAAGTTAGAAATGGTTATAAGAAATAAAACCTTTACCTTTGTGCTTACCATTACTTTTTCCACTTGTTGTCACCCTCTACACATCTCACCTTTCTTCTTTTATGTGGATTGACAAGTCAATTTGCAATTCAATAGCTCAAGTCAATCCATTTGCAAGTACCTACAAGAAGAAAGATGAAATGGTCCCCAATCATGTTTTTGGGTCCAGAGGGGTTAGTTTAGCAACCCAAGTCCTATTGCTCTTGGGTGTTTTCCTAAAAGTACAACAAGTAGAATAATGGCCAATTTCATTGCAATAGTTGCATGTGCCCATAGTCTTGGAACTAGAGGATTCTCCATGGAATATTAGAGGTCCTTTATCTTTGTTGTTCCCTTGACTACTATCATACCCTAAACCATGTCTACCAATTTGTTTAGTAGTATGGTGTAGGATATCATTAAGACTCTTTTTACCAACTAAGAATCTTTGCAAAGAGGATCTCAAACTATCATTATCATGCTTAAGAGAAGAAATAGTAGAAGATAAATTATTGATATTATCTCTAGCATGAAAAAGATCATTTTCTAAGCAAAGAGCTTTAGTTAAATAAGAATCTCTATCAATATGAAGAGAAGCAACATCATTCTCTCTATTTGTAGAACTAGAACAAAATTCATGCACATTGATTTTAGCAAACAAGGAGGCATTTTCTGTTTCTAATTCTTGCAAAACAAAATCTGTGTCCTTGTTTTCAGATTTAAGAACGTCAATGTCATGCATGAGTGAATCAACAATTAAAGTATGCTCTTCATTATAACTAGGCATGATAGGTTGAGCTTCTAGAAATCTAATCTTATCAAGCAAACTAGCATTTTCAAGTTAAAGAGCGTCTACTTGACTTAGACAATCATTTTTATCATCAAGCAAACAAGAATTAGCATATTCAAGATCATCTAGTTCTATATGCAAATTATCAACAATTCTAGCAAGCTCTTTCTTTTTCTCTTTAGAAGACTTAAGAGAGGCACAAATATCATGAATAATAGCAATCAAAGATTCTTTATCTAAAGAGTTTAGATTTACCTCACTTGAGTCTTCACTTGTTGATGATATAAGAGTAAAATGGCATTCTCTTTCATCACTAGAGCTTGAGCTTGATCCTTCACTTGAATCTTCACTTGAGCTTGAGTTGGAGGAGCTACTTTATCTTGATTGCCATTTCTTCTTGTGAAGATGGGTCTTTTTGCCTTGTGGGCAATCTTCCTTGTAGTGACCCTTCTTTCCACATGTGAAGCACCGGATGGAGTAGGACTTGCCTTTATAGAGTTTACCCTTGGAGTACATGGCATCTTCTTTAGCTTGAGAGGATGGAGAGACTTGTTCCATGATAGCTTCAATTTGAGCCTTCATTTCAGCCTTCTTCATTCTCTTTAGCTCTTTGTTCTCTTGTCTTTCTACTTCCTCCCTCTTGTCAAGTGTAGCTTCATGTGCTTGTAGATTTCCAATGAGCTCTTCAATAGGAATATCCCTAAGAGACCTTGCTTCTTCAATGGAAGTCACCTTGGGTTCCCACCGCTTGGGAAGAGTTCTAAGGATCTTTGAGTTGATCTCTCCACTAGTCATAGGATGTTCTAGAATAGCAAGACCATTCAAAATGGTGTTGAGCCTTAAGTACATGTTGGCTATGCTCTCCTCCTTTCCCATCTTGAAGTTCTCAAGCAGCCCTTTGAGCATGTAGACTT
Source organism: Alisma plantago-aquatica (assembly GCA_963693085.1). NCBI lineage: Eukaryota > Viridiplantae > Streptophyta > Magnoliopsida > Alismatales > Alismataceae > Alisma > Alisma plantago-aquatica. The sequence continues at coordinate 597,111,722 of OY856415.1, forward strand.
TGTTTTCCTTCACTTGATCTGTCCCTTCATAAGTGATGCAAATCTTTCTCCATACCTCATAGGTTGTTTTACATGAAGAAATCCGTTGGACTCGGTGGGGGTCATGGAGGCATAGAGGATGTGCATGGCTCTAGCAATGAAGGTTTCTTTCTTCAATGTAGCTTCATCCCATTCTTCAATCTTTGTCTTTGGTAGCATGTATGGGCTGTTCACCATTTGCCACATCTCAAGACTTGATCCTTGGATGTAGAATTGAAGCCTTCTTCTCCAATAGAGGAAATTGCTCCCATCAAAGATTGGAAGGCTGGTCAAGAATCTCCCTCCTAGGTAGTCACCCATCTTCTCCTAATTGTTGAAGTATGTTTGGAGAAGACCCGCTCTGATACCAATTGCTGGATCCTAGATAGGTGATTAGATGCTCTAGAGGGGGGGTGAATAGAGCTGAAAGCACTTAAACAAAACTCATTAAACCTTCAAGATATATGACAAGATAAGGCTGCTAAATAGGTAATTTGAGTGCAACTAAAACATTCATAGCAAGGGGGAGAGAGATTGAACATGCACCAATTAGACAAGCTATTTAGAGTGGTTCCACACTTCAAACTAGAAGTGTTTCAGTCCACTTGCCTAGAGAGGTCAACCTCTAGGACTTCCAAAATATTGCACTCTTATATTCATTCATAAGACATACAATGCATGACCAAACAAAAGACTTACCTATCCAATACAAAGAGTCTTCAACCTTACCAAGGACTTACCCACTTTGCAAGAGTCTTCGGCCTTCTCCAAGGACTTACCCACTCTAGCACAAGTCTTCATCCTTGCAGGAATTACCCACTCTTCTTGGATCTTCAGCTTTTGACTTCACCTTCAATCGGAGAAGCTTCCACCAAGGACTTACCCACTTGAGCTTGAGTCTTCTGCCTTCTCCAAGGGCTTACCCACTCTATCTCCAAGTCTTCAGCCTTGATCTTCACCAAGGGACTCCTTCCCTTGTTCTTCTTCACATCTTTTGGACAAGAGAGAGAACCTTCATCTTCATGATTGAAAAGATAGAAAGGGAGGTGGTGGAAGTGAGAGCCTCACAAGATATACATGTAGGACTAGCTCTCTTACATATTTCCTACTCACTCTAATGGATGTAGCAAATGATTAAGCTTAGAGAGAGAGGAGGTTGTAGGAAGCACTCAACTATAGAATAGGAACCTCACATAGAGTTTGTAATGAATGCTCAACCTTGGAATGAAGCCCAAAGGGTCCTATTTATAGCTGGGGATGCCTCTTAGCCTTTGGGAACACTTGTGAATGAAAACTAGCCGTTTTGTGGCTTGCAATGGATCTATTTTCACTTGTTGCAACTCCACAACAGCTAGAAACACTTTTCTGCACTTTTTCGTACAGTGCAATCGGTCGAGTTTCTATAAGGGTAACTCGACCGATAGAGTAAAAGACAAAGCCGATATTCAGACCATCGGTCGAGTTTGTCCTGAGGAAACTCGACCGACCAATGAAAATCGATTTGGTCAGTTACTCCATCGGTCGAGTTTTGTGTAAACACAACTCGACCGATGCAATCTTCAGAAAATTGATCAAGGATGATCGGTCGAGTTTTCAGGCTGGGAAACTCGACCGACAAAGTGCCTGTAATCAATTTTCAAAGTTGCATCTAAAGTTCTCTAATATTCGATCTAAGTGCTCCTGATATTTTTCTAAGCTTAATTACCAGTCATACAATCATTAAAAGTGATTTACAACATGATTCTAATGGATATACATCATATTACAAAAATGTGCACTTGTATGACTTTGACTTGTCTTTTCTCCAATTTGATATGTGCAAGTTAGGGAAATTGGAGTGTGTCTATACCTAATCTGAAATCACTCAAGTAGAGACATTAGACACCAATATGTGGAATGGTTAGTCATCATCAAAACATGGGTTTAGTCAATTTAGACGTGAGTCAACATTGATCTAATTGACCTTGAGTCAACAATCTCTCCCTTTGTGAAGATGACAAACAATTCCATAAATGTATTGAAAGCTTTCAAGTAAAATCATACCTTCGGAGAAACTTAGGGGTTTCAATAGAATGGAGTTCATATGCTCCCCCTCAATTGATGCACATGGAGTTTTCATACTCCCCCTCAATTGATGTTATTTCTCCTGCATGGTTAGCTTTCATATCATTTATAGAATACTATGTCTTCTACTCATATATGTTCTACACATATATGTATTCTCCCCTTTACCTTCTCCCTTTGCATGAACATGCTTCTCCTCTTCATGTAAGACATGCCTTCTTCCTCTTTTAAAAGAAGACATACCTTTCTCCCCCTTTGTCATTTCAAAAAGTGGGGTTATGAAGAAATAAGAAACATCACTTGTTAAAGAGAAAGGAGGTAACATAAATATATATAAGGAGAGTATAAGATCACAGATAGGGGCTTGTCCAAGCATAGAAAGAAAAGCAAGTTAAAGCATATTCTTAAACAACCAAAAAAGCAAGATAAAGTGTTGCAGAAAAACAATAAAACATAATTTTGACCCTCAAGATGACGGAATTTGACCAAAAACCATCAGAGCTCATTGCAAAGCATGAATCTTGCTCAGAAGGTTGTTTCTGCATGAAAAACACTAGTCTTGCACCAAAATCTAAAACTGGCGCAAATATGCATAAAATCCAAAAATACTCCAATTTCTACATATAATGTAGATCTATGTACCATGCATCACAATGTTATGCAAGCAACTCAAGATAGTAGATATGCAATTCAAGGAACAAACTTGAGCATGTATGAGACAAGATACAAGCATAGCATATAGATGAGCAAAGATGGCAATCATAAACAAGGTTAGAACTACATGTATATGAACTACTAGTAGATGTTATCACAAGTTAGGACTACTAGTAGGATCTAGATCATAGAAAGAGATACCAGAAGATACACAAGATAAAGCAAGCTATGAGTAGATGTAGAGATGTATCCAAACAAAGAGATATGCAATTTTAGAAGCATGAAAGGATATAACTCACTAGATATGCATCCTTACCATAAGATGATTACCCCTAAGAACCTCAAAGTTGTATCAAAACAAGATATACACCTAGATAGATGTAGCAAGTTAGAGCACAACGGAAGCAATTCTAGACACAACCAAGAGATCCAAGGTGATCATCATCAAAACCTACAAGACAACTCAAAGCAAGTAATTGCAAGATATAGGTATACCAATTTAGAGAAATTAGAGAGATAGAGTTGTAAGAAAGACAGGCAATTTAGAACATGGCAATATGCATATATAAAGGTACCAAATGAGAGTTCCAAAGAATAAGGCTATTGGTTGAGAAAATCTAGTTGAAAGGGAAATTCTCACTCAATAAGCCAAATATATATTCTGTGCACAGTGTTAACGGTCTAGTTATATGCATTGACAACTCGACCGATGACAACTTATGGCAACACCCATTGGTGCCTATCGGTCGAGTTTCTATCAGGACAAACTCGACCGACAGACGAGCTGTCAAAAAGCACATATATTTCATGAAAACATATTTAAGGCATGCTAAAAATACAAACCATATCCAAACATATCTAAGCAAGTTAGTAATGCACTATAGAAGCATTAGAAATAGTTTTTGAGCAAGAGTGTGAAGAGAATCACAAAATGCTACTTTTGACTCAAAAACCATATGTATAGTGCAACTATCTTGACAAAAACAAGTTAGAAATGGTTATAAGCAATAAAACATTTACCTTTGTGCTTACCATTGCTTTTTCCACTTGTTGTCACCCTCTACACATCTCACCTTACTTCTTTTATGTGCATTGACAAGTCAATTTGCAATTCAATAGCTCAAGTCAATCCATTTGCAAGTACCTACAAGAAGAAAGATGAAATGGTCCCCAATCATGTTTTTGGGTCCGGAGGGGTTAGTTTAGAAACCCAAGTCCTATTGCTCTTGGGTGCTTTCCTAAAATGACAACAAGTAGAATAATGACCAATTTCATTGCAATAGTTGCATGTGCCCATAGTCTTGGAACTAGAGGATTCTCCATGGAATATTAGAGGTCCTTTATCTTTGTTGTTCCCTTGACTACTATCATAACCTAAACCATGTCTACCAATTTGTTTCGTAGTATGGTGTAGGATATCATTAAGACTCTTTTTACCAACTAAGAATCTTTGCAAAGAGGATCTCAAACTATCATTATCATGCTTAAGAGAAGCAATAGTTGAAGATAAATTATTGATATTATCTCTAGCATGAAAAAGATCATTTTCTAAGCAAAGAGCTTTAGTTAAATAAGAATCTCTATCAATATGAAGATCAGCAACATCATTCTCTCTATTTGTAGAACTAGAACAAGATTCATGCACATTGATTTTAGCAAGCAAGGAGGCATTTTTTGTTTCTAATTCTTGCAAAACAAAATCTTTGTCCTTGTTTTCATATTTAAGAACATCAATGTCATGCATGAATGAATCAACAATTAAAGTATGCTCTTCATTAGAACTACGCATGATAGGTTGAGCTTCTAGAAATCTAATCTTATCAAGCAAACTAGCATTTTCAAGTTTAAGAGAGTCTACTTGACTAAGACAATCATTTTTATCATCAAGCAAGCAAGAATTAGCATATTCAAGATCATCTAGTTCTATATGCAAATTATCAACAATTCTAGCAAGCTTTTTCTTTTTCTTTTTATAAGACTTAAGAGAGGCACAAATATCATGAATAATAGCAATCAAAGATTCTTTATCTAAAGAGTTTAGATTTACCTCACTTGAGTCTTCACTTGTTGATGATATAAGAGAAAAATGGCATTCTCTTTCATTACTAGAGCTTGAGCTTTATCCTTCACTTCAATCTTCACTTGAGCTTGAGTTGGAGGAGCCACTTTATCTTGATTGCCATTTCTTCTTGTGAAGATGGGTCTTTTTGCCTTGTGGGCAATCTTCCTTGTAGTGACCCTTCTTTCCACATGTGAAGCACCAGATGGAGGAGGACTTGCCTTTGTAGAGTTTACCCTTGGAGTACATGGCATCTTCTTTAGCTTGAGAGGATGGAGAGACTTGTTCCATGATAGCTTCATTTTGAGCCTTCATTTCAGCCTTCTTCATTCTCTTTAGCTCTTTCTTCTCTTGTCTTTCTACTTCCTCCCTCTTGTCAAGTGTAGCTTCTTATCCTTGTAGATTTCCAATGAGCTTTTCAATAGGAATATCCCAAAGAGACCTTGTTTCTCCAATGGAAGTCACCTTGGGTTCCCACCGCTTGGGAAGAGTTCTAAGGATCTTTGAGTTGATCTCTCCACTAGTCATAGGTTTTCCTCTCCTCCACCTTCTCCGGAAGCACCACCAGTTTCTCTTCAAAACTGGCGACAGCCGTGGTGTCCTATGATGAGTTTGAGTCCTACTATGGTGCTATCCTTGCACCTCTTGTCCTTCACGGTCTCAGAGTCTGGCACCTGCCAGTGCGCCGCGCGTCTCCTCCTCGACATCGATACCTTCTGCAACCAACAACTTCTCACATGTCTGCTCACACTGTAGGCCTCCACGCTACTACTATGGTGGATTTTGGGATTCACTTCTCTACTCACCTCTTCTTGACGTAAAGGACCATGAGATCCTCAGAAACTCCCTGTATGGTTCCCCGTTAACAGGGCCACCACCGTGTGGATGAATTACGGTGAGGAAACTACCTCCGCCGGTTCATTTTCACCTCCTTTGGACTCTATTTTTCTATGCAATGAAACCTACGATGATTCAACAAGGCACCGACTAGGAGCCTCTACTAGAACTCTTGATTACTCAAAGGGCCTCTGGCTTTGGTGGGAAGAGGATGAGAGGACGAAAATTGTAGCTACAGCAGGCTCCTCGATATATGTATAGGTCTTGATCCATGAACCATGGGAAATGACTATTGTTTAAACACTGTAACTACTAAGTCTAGCACCAAGTCCACTAATTCAATCGTGTGTAGCAAAAGCAACGATAGTGGGCGTGAGGTTCATTTCCATGAATTGTTTAAGTATATCACAAAGTGTAAGCATCGTCCAATGCTGAGAGAATAAAAACGAGCATGTATGAAGTACATGGGATTTGTGGTTTATCGTTTACAAATCAGAAGCACACTATTTATGCATTCCAAATCCTATTGTTCTCACCAAGAACCTCTAAAATTCACCATATTTTATTCATGGGTTCCTCTTAAATCAATACTCAAAATTCACCAAAATATTTGAGAGTAACTCAACATATGGATTTCAATATGTCACTAAGCCTCCAAAAGGTTCCAAAAGTCCACTCCATCACATCCTACACAACTTAAAAGATATTTCTTCCTCGAAATTAAGCTAGAATCCATTCTTTCACATCATAAACATCTTAAAAGAAAATTGCGTCCTCAAAATTAACCGTCCTCTTACTTCAAGGAGAAACCAAAAGGTCTACATTCACTTGTAGGGTACTAACATAGGTGCAACATATATGCAAACAAAAGCTCCAAAATTCTATCCAAACCACTACAAGGAGGTTTTAAAGCATATATGGTGAACGGGCCCTTCATATAAGATTGCAACAAGCGTCTAGAAAGTCGTGTTATGTCATGACATATCTCATACATTAGGGTTGCATCCACGTCTTTACCCGTGCATTAGGGTTCCAATGTCATATTACCATGTTCTCAAGGAGTTAACAAAAATTAACTTGTTATATCAATGTGTCATCAACACTTTATTGAGTTAATTGTTAGAACATGTTCGACATTAATGTATGCCTTTTAGGAAGGACCTAACTAAAATTAACCCACTTTATCCATCTAGATCATATCAAAGTGTCATAATCATTATTTTGTGCTAGCTGTCAAACTATATTTTCATCTTTGTTAAGCACTAAGATTAACACCTAGTGTAACATGTTTCATTCACATGATCTTATTTCATTTCTCATAAAAATTGCAACATTTACTAATGATTTCATCACAAGATTAACCAACACTATCACATTATCATCATTATTCATGATTATGATTAACCATTTATACATTGATATTTATTAAACCATCTCTAAGTTTCCATCATATCATGTCTATATATCGTGTATTGAGGTTAGATCACATCCTTACATATATTATATCATGGTTGTGCTAAACAACTAATATGAGTGGCACATCAGACATATATCAAAACTTCATCTAGTCCAACTGAGGTTCTCTTGACCCATGTCATGAGGGTAGTAACATGCCTAGTCTCTCTGAGCTCGCTCAACTTTATGAGTATCTCATATGTACAAACTATATATTCCCTCTCAGTCTAGGGTTCTTAGGTATACCTCATTGGTACTAGAGATAGCCTTACAAACTCTAGCCATGTAAGCACAAACCAAAACATACTATGACATCCTCTTCATAGGTCTCTAACCATGAAACATCTTACCCAAAGCTCTCTTATATACACCACTAGATTCCTATGTGGGAAACCACCAACTCGAGCATGAGGCTTCACAGAAACTAACATAGCTACCTCCTCTAGGGTCTTGGGCTCTCTCCCTCACCCAGATGGTAGGCACTCATCTTCATGTTCTCATATGCACATATAACCAGCCTCTCTCTATCTCTAGGGTTTGGTCCTCCCAAGGAAATCTAGGGTTCAAAAAGACTATAGGAATCACACATAAAGTGACTCAACTCAATCACTCAGGAGTATTCTAGTTTAGGACATATCATATCACATATTTCTCATAATTCTCATATCTTAGAGTTTAGGTTCTATAACCTTCTCCCAATGGGTCTCACTCTCTCTGGAGTTAACCCTAGAATTGGTCCTAACACCAGAGGTCCTCCTTTTTAAAAGAGATTGAGGCTCATGCTGACTCACAACTTGTCTTAATGTAACATATCTTATATCATAAAAGCCTATTTACTTACATCATCAGAACTTATCTCAAATCTTCAAAGTTGAACTTTAATCCTTAAAGACAAACATAGATCATCATGACCATCTTATATCATCTCTATCAACTTACATCATATCATCAAAACTTATTTCATCTATTCCATCTATCATATATATCTCAAAAAGGCTCTAGACATCTAATCTAGAACTACTCTCTTTTCTAGACTGATGTCATTCACTTTCACTTAGGTTACATGACCACCTCCTACTCGTACTTGTATAGGGACACATTTTTATAATACATATATATAATAAAATATTATATAGTTTTTCTCCGATAAAACAAGCGTCAGAGAAAACTACCAAGGTTCGATTTGATTGGAATCAAAAACCAAATCCAGAAAACGAGTATCCCACACATAGTAGAGAGTCCAGTGTCATGAAAACTAATGGAAAGGGTGAGAACATGGTGTAGACTAGTGTAGCTACTCTAGACAACGAGTGCCATGTGTCTAGGGTTTCTCTTCCCTTGATGCACGTCATTTCCAAATAGTGTAACATCCCATACCGTTGCACTACAAGGAAAGAACGACATCTAAGGACTTGCTACTCAACAAGCACCAGTCTAGACCTAGTTCTCAGACATCTAGGTGCTAACCTAGAGGCTAGGTCAGATCTAGTCTCTAAAAGATGACTAATCTAACCCTAAAGATTATAAAGTTCAAGGTTCTTTAGTTTTGAGTTGCATAATGAGAAAATGTCAGACTTTGCTATTGTTCATGCTCTGATACCATCTGTGACGTCCCCAAATTTTCTAAAACTTAATCTGATGTGTGACATCCAAATTGAAACCCTCACCTGAGCGAGAATTCCAATTTAAACACCCCACACTAGTCTAAGAAGAATAAAATCAAGGGAGTCAGAAGGAAACAATCAGTAGCACATGCACATGAACAATAAACAAACCACAACACATGTTCACCATTCAACATATAATTACAACATGAATTATTACAACATTTGGTATTACATATTGAACAAAAAAATTTAACATATACATGTACTACATCTAAACAACATGATCTTAAGACAATAGGTCCACCTGTACATCAGCTCACCACACAACTCTCACTATCTTGGATCTTCAAGATCATATGTCCACAACCTAAACAAAAGATTACATGCAGTACACGTCAGCACAATATTCAAGAATATTGTACTGAGTACGCCTACGTGTTTTTTATATAACTCTCATCATATCTTGGCAATAAGATAAAACTAGTACTTGGCAGTTATAAAGAAATATAAGAAAACGCATATACTTGCACAAATATATTCATTAACAAAAGAGAACACATATTTTAAGCACATTTCCATTGTATTGTCCATGCATTGACCGCATAAGGTTGAATGCAATACGGCCTTTATGATCACTACCAAAGAGTTGGATCATATGTACAATGTGACCACTACCAAACAGTTGGGTCCAAGCACACTACCAAAGAGTTGGTGCATCCATATATAAAACGTGACCACTACCAAAGAGTTCGGTCACTTCCAAGCACACTGCCATAGAGTTGGTGCTTTCATATAATAGAACAAATATATTATGTTTGATGTGTTCATAGCAATATGTATGGAAATTCAAGAAACATATCATACAAGACAAACATTTCAATCAATACCATATGCCAAGTCTTTACTACCATATAAAACAAGCCTAATGTATAATAAGACAAGTAAGAGGTATTGGCATACCTTCCAAAAGAGATATCCTAATCACATATTCCTGATGTCAACTATATCTTTGTTAAACCTGATCAAGACAAGATCATATACTATTGTCATGTTCTCATCTCCTTACATCTCATCTTAACCCTAATTATGTCCATTAGGGTATAGCTTTGTCATTAGGATATGTGCATCATTACTTATATTCTTGCCTTATATTTATCATACTGATGTCTTATTCCAGATTATGGTTCATTATCTGAACACTAGGTTCCATATCCTTTTTATGCACATATTAACCTTAGGTTACATCATTAATCTAAATTAGGATTTCATAACATGTATTAAGGGTCATCTTCATATAACATGGATTTTATGCATAATCATGATCTCATAATTAAAACTGAGGTTCCATATACTGATATCAGCTACTCAGTAAACTTTCATCAATTATTGAGCATGTATGTATTTATTGCATATTAATTAGGGTTATTAGCCTTAATTAACCATATTAACCAAATTATATAATTTCGTGCATCAACATGACCATAACTGACATCATATGCATTATAAACATAATTATGAATCTACTAACATTTTTCCATAATTTTATATCATCAATTAATATTTATTACTTATGAACTAAGCATTACATATCTTACATGATATTGCTACTATCAAAGCATCAAAATCCTGATATCATAGTTTCATGTTGTTCTACTTATTTTTCTAAACATTTTAGTATATTATTTATATTTTTCTGATCATCGAGCTATTTTTTGTGAATTATACAAGATTGATGTATTTACTGTAATTACTGGGCAATTTACCTTCTTAGGCCAATGCCCTGCCGAAACGTGGCTCATGTGGGAGCACGCGGCTACTGTGCAGGGCAAGGACCCACCTGGGATTGACTCTGCTGATTCAAGGTTGTCGACCTAGTTTAGGGTTTGCTCCAGAACTGGACCGCCCGCTCGCCTCCTCCTTTTCTCCCTCTACGCGACTTGGGCTTCTCCCAATTCTACGTGAGACTCCGACGGTGCTCTGTTCTCTGCTCGATGCCTGCACTTTCTGTGAACACTTCCAGTAGGTCGGAATGGTGGTGAGAGACTGGTCGTGGTGCGCCGCCGCCCACCGGTTCTCTTCTCACGGAGTTAGATTGGTGGTCAGGTTTTCCTCTCCTCCACCTTCTCCGGAAGTGCCACCAGTTTCTCCTCAAAACTGGAGACACCTGTGGTGTCCTCCGATAAGTTCGAGTCCTACTGTGGTGCCATCTTTGCACCTCTCTTCCTTCACGGTCTCAGAGTCTGGCGCTTGCCGGTGCGCCGTGCGTCTCCTCCTTGACATCGACACCTTCCGCAACCAACAACTTCTCACATGTCTGGTCACACTGCAGGCCTCCACACTACTACTATGGTGGAGTTTGGGATTCACTTGTCTACTCACCTCTTCTTGACGTAAAGGACCATGAGGTCCTCAGAAACTCCCTGTATGGTTCCCCGTTAATAGGGCCGCTGCCGTGTGGCTGAATCACGGTGAGGAAACTACCTCCGCCGGTTCATCTTCACCTCCTTTGGACTCGATTTTTCATTGCAATGAAACGAGTGATGATTCAGCAAGGCACCGACCAGGAGCCTCTACTAGAACTCTTGATTACTCAAAGGGCCTCTGGCTTTGGTGGGAAGATGATGAGAGGACGGAAACTGTAGCTACAACAGGTACCTCGATATATGTATAGGTCTTGATCCATGAACCATCGAAAGTGACTATTGTTTAAACACTATAACTTCTAAGTCTAGCACCAAGTCCACTAATTCAATTGTGTGCAGCAAAAGCAACAATAGTGGGCGTGAGGTTCGTTGCCATGAATTGTTAAGTATCTCACAAAGTGTAAGCATCGTCCAATGCCGAGAGAATAAAATTGGGCATGCACGAAGTATGTGGGGTTTGTGGTTTATTGTTTACAAATCAGAAGCACACTATTTATGCGCTCTAAATCCTATTGTTCTCACCAAGAACCTCTAAAATTCACCATATTTTGTTCATGGGTTCCTCTTAAATCAATACTCAAAATTCACCAAAATATTTGAGAGTAACTCAACATATGAATTTCAATATGTCACTAAGCCTCCAAAAGGTTCCAAAAGTCCACTCCATCACATCCATGTATTGTATATCCAATGAGAGATAAAAAGTGGAATATTCCCATACATGTTGTACCAAATAAGAGGGGATATTGTTGTTAAAGGTGAAAATGGACATGAAATAGCTATTAAGATAGTGATTGTATGGATATTTTGTAGTGATTATAGAAAAATGGACATTGCTACTAAGAAGGATCACATCACTTTACCTTTCACCGACCACATTCTTGAGCATCTAGCTTATCAATCCTATTTTGCTACCTTGATGGATTGTGCATTCTATCAAGTTTTTATTCATTCATACGATCAAGAGAAAACAACATTTACATATTTCTACAATACATATACCTTCAGGCCTATGTCATTTGGAATTTGTAGTGCAACAACCACCTTTAAATGGTTCATGATATCAATCTTCTCTAATTTCTTAGAAGACATTATGGAAGTCTTCATGGATGAAATTTTGGTTTATAAAACTTTGTTCAATAACTTCTAAAGAAACCTCTCCCTTGTTCTCAAGTGTTGTGAAGAAACACACAGTCTAGAAATGGAAGAAGTGTCACTTTATGGTCCAAGAGAGAATTTTCCTATAACGAAAGGTTTTAGAGAAAGGCAAGTCAATTTTGAGTAAAATTTAGGCCATACTAAACTGCCACCTCCCAAATATGTTACTAGAGTGAGGATTTTCTTGGGCATGCACACTATTATAGGTGATTCATCAAATTTTATTCACAATTTCTATACCTCTGACTAGTCTATTGGTCAAGGATGTTGCTTTTTTACTTTAATGATGACTATGTGAAAGCTTTTAAAACTTCAAAAAGTACTCTCATGGCTGCACTGATCATCCAAGATCTATATTGGGATCTCCCATATGAGATTATTTGTGATGCAAGTGATTAAGTTTTGGGCGTCGTCCTATGAAAAAAAGGATAAAATGTACCATGTTATATATTATGCAAGAAAGACACTTGATGAAGCATATCTCAATTACACAACCACCGAGAAAGACGACAAGCTATCATCTATGCTTTCAATAATTTTAGATCATATTTGATAGGATAAAGGTTATTATGTACATTGACCATGACCTAATCACATATTGAATGACCAAGAAGGACACTAAAACTAGGATTCTAAGATGGGCACTTCTATTACAAGAGTTTGACCACAAATTTTTTGATAAGAAGGGAACTGGTAATGTAGTTGTGTACCACTTTTTGAGAATCACCTTCGGAGAAAACAACTCCCTCCCCATCAACAATAACTATCCTGATTAAGCTTTGACGGTGAAAAAGGACATGTAATTATTCATATTATGGTATGATGATATATGAAACTAAAAATATCTAGAGGGGGGTGAATAGAGCTTTTGGTACTTTTAAAATTTAATTAATAACTTAAGGAAAAAGAAGGAGGAGGAAACAAGGAAGACACTTCAATTTAGAGTGGTTCCAACCTTTGAATCAAAGGTTGTCAATCCATTAGAATGTGATTTATTTTATTTACCTCACAAGGATGTTACAAAAAAATACAATCACCTTCCACTAGAAGTAGCCTTCACCTTGAAGTAGCCTCAACCTCCTTGAAGTAGCCTTCTTAAAGTAACCTCAAGCAACCTTGGAGCAGCCTTCACCTCCTTGAAGCAGCTCCACCCATCCTTGAGATAGACTTCACCTACAAGTAGCTCCAATCTCCTTTGAAGCAGCCAACCTCAAGCAGATCTTGGAGAAGCCTTCACCTCCTTGAAGTATCTCCAAGCAACCTCCTTCCAACATCCTCCAACCTTGGGAGTAGTTAAGGAGAACAAAGTATAATACAAAAGAAATAGATTGGAAGAAAGAAATACTTAACCAATGAAGTATATCACTTAGATTCCTATATCAAGCGTTTAGACCTCCTATCCACCTAAGATGGACGTTGTTATGTGGTGTATAGGATATAGTAGCTATAGGACACAATCTTTGGACCACAAGGAAGAAGATAGCAATTGATTCTTAGCTTTTTTGCTCTCTAGAATGGATGCTCAAGTGTAGCTTGTATTCTTTAGGTGTCCTAAGGCCTCTCCTACTTATAGGAATGGTTTGGAAGTGTTTAGGGACTTTTTAAGGGAGTCTCTAGTGTGTTCTTAGTGCTTAACTAACCGTTAGGTAGAAATTAGTTGGGTTGCAATGGCTAAATTGTTCGTTAAATGAGAAATTTTCAAAACTTTTCTTATTCGACAATATTGTCGACCGGATGACTCTCAGTCCACAATATTGTCAAACGGATGACTGTCTGGGTTCAGTTGACTCTAATGGCTATATGACTGTTTCTCTATTATTTAACCTATTACAACAACTATATCTCAGTTGACAATATTATCGACCCAAATAGACTCAGAACTAAATATTTGCAAAGCTATTTCTTATTTGTTTGAGTCTTCGACCGAGTGATCCTTGGTCGACAAGAGGGACTTTTTGCATGAATTTGTAATATATGTGAGGTCCTATTGTTGACTCATATGAAACCTATCAACCCTAAAGTCTTTGTTTGAGTGTAAGATAGAGTTTTGGGTGGATAGGGAAAATCTAATGCTTGATTTACATGATATCTAAGTACTTGTAGTTTATATACTTGTATAAGTTTTTTACATTGAGTACAATCATGAAAATATTCATCATTTAAGTGCATTGATCTTCATCTATCCACTTAGTTTGATCTCCTCATTTTTTTGAACCCTGAAATACTCAAATAGCATGTTAGATCCACAAGAATGAAATGTTTGTCATCATAAAAACAATAGGTATGCTAATGTCTAATTTAGCTAACAATATCCCCCTTTTGAAGATGACAAGCATTCCTAAAATATAAGAAAATGTACTGAAATGAAATGAGTTTTATACATGGGATGTACCTTAAATGAATATCTTTTTATCTTCTAAAGTGTATGCTAATATACCTAAAGAGATATGAAACATAATATCCATCTCTTAAGTCAATTTAACACCAATTAATGTCAAGCCAAGAGATCATGAAACTCATGTTCATATTAAATGTTTTTACTTTTTTTATTTCTCCCCCTTTTTAAGTTCAAAAAGATAATCATATGTGTAAAGCAATAAGACTCCCCCTTAATTGATTACCCCCCTAATTGTTTACTTCAAAAAGAATATCAAATTTAGTCAAAATTCAAAAACCAATATTAATTTATCAACCATTTACAAGGGATGTTAAGCCCTGAAATGACATGATATTCCTATAGGATCATATTGGGATCAACAAATGTTTCTCTACCCAAATATAAGGGATGTTAAGCCCATATTTGTATAGAGATTCCTTTAGGCTCATAGTAGGATCAATAAATGTATCTCTACCCAAATATAAGTGATGTTAAGCCCATATTAGTGTAGAGAATATAATTAAGAGCAAGATTAAAAAAATATATGCATATTATATCCAAGAATTTTGTGAGCTCCCCCTTAATCTCAGTGAGCTCAAAAATGTTAAATCATTTCAAATCACTACCATCTTTAAAACCAATTGATCAAGTAAGATAATGATTTGGTTTTTATGATCTATAAGCAATCTTGTTTCTTGCACTATTTTGATTTAGAAATTTCTCTCATTCTAAGTATTTAACATGCTAAGAAAATTACATATTTAACATACCAATGTTGGGTGCAAGTGAATGATCTAGTTTACAAATAAGCATTTCTATCAGGCTTATTTTCGGTCGACCATGACTTCGACCGGGGTTGTTACACCCTGATCTCACAATTTCCACTAATCATGAGATTAGGGCATAAATTGAGGATTTAACGTAATACAAAGATCACCCTTAACTTTTTCTTCTCTTTCAAAACTCTTTGTTTTCTCGCATTGAACCACATAAACCAGCTTTACAAGGGAATCTAAACATTGATTTCTCTAATCTGATTTCAACATTAAAAATGCATGTATGAACATTCCTTATGTTCCTCATACTTTTAAGCACATAAGACTTGTTGATTCACACATATTGCTAAAAGAGGAATAATGTTATACATCATCATTTACAACTCTCTCTTATTTCTTTACAAGGACCTAGAGTGACAAGGATGGACTGAACTTAACTATACTCACACCTAACTCTTGTGGTAGATCTACTCTGATGCAATGATATCTTCTTCAAATCCATGTGATTTCCCTAAAAATTGTGAGTAGAGGGTTGAGCCTACTCACTTAGTGAATGAGTACTTCAAAGAAACAATCTAAAACACTGATATAATTATAGATATACTTTTGAGCAATTGATATCAATTATAACAACATTAAGCTTTAAAGAGTCTAATAATTGACAATCATAAATATTGTAGGATACTCTAAATATCTATAAAAGTGAATCAATATATGAAATGCTTGATTGATCATAAAGAGTACTAATAATTTAGAAACATAAAAAGAATAATTGAATAACTATACACACTTGTTTGAACTCTCATTCATTTTATTATGTCATGATCATATGCAGTGTACTCTACATATGAAGACTCGTAGCTAACTACGATCTCACCGTACAAGACCTAGCTTAAAACCCTGAAAGCTAAGCCTAGAACTGAATTTGGGTCTGCTTGACTCAAAATGTGACATCTGACTAAGGTGGCTAAACAACTGGCCTTTAACTGGACCTCTCCTTCTAGGCTGAGTACACAAGTGGAGGGTCTGAGATGCTCTGTGGGCCTCATCTTAGTATGCTCTATGGGTACCTCTAGTTTACCACTGGGATCTCCGATTCATGTTGGGTAACCTATCTTTTCTTAGGAGACTTCCTCAAGGGCTTCGTCTCACGCTCTGTGGGTGTAATCTGATCCCCATATACTGGTCACTTCCAGGGTGGATCATTTCCTCCCTAAAGTGCAGACATCCATAGGGAATCTACGGTGTTCAGGGCACCTATGTCTATTATTTTATTATTCTGGAAAAGCACTTTCTACATTGTACCTTTCTCTTACTTATACTTGACTCTGATATCTCTATGGTACCGCGTCTATTTAATTGAAGTTTATAATACAACATGTACATCATTCTAAACTTGGCAGAGCAGTATATTTAAAACATTGTAATTTACTGAGAAATCAACATATTTTAAATGCAGGCAGACTAAAGTTCTTAAATAAACATAATACATGTCAACTTGGCACTATATACACTAGAATCATGCAATTGAACTGTTAATCATCACCACATCTCATACTGAGAACATTGATATCACAATACTTGATTCATTGAACACCCTATCCTAAGGGTTTCATTTACCTGATTCACTTATCACTTGGCTCTCATAAGGATTTCATACGACATAAACATTCACTGAATAAAGACTGCTTTCAACAAATCATATACAATCAATATATGTATGAAACCTTAGAACTGAGCTGAATTTAGGTTTCCATGCCATTCACTGAGATATCATGCATCAAGAATAAAATTGAATAAATAAAGTCTATCATGTCAAGAAAACCCCTTCAAATGGATTTCACGATGTCTATTCATAAATATCCAACTTTTCTCGCATCTAGGGTTTCACCCTCTTTACTAAGATATCAAACAAACACTACTCACTTTAAATGAAATCCAAGATAGTATCTGACATATACGTATTACGCATTCAGATAAACAATCATTCATAACCAAGGGGATCCAGATAAACAAATTTCTCTATTTTATTATACAACAATTTCAGTCATAGACAAGTTCCCTATATTTCAATTTACTCTTATAACCTTTGTAAATACTTAGGGAATTTTCATTAGGATGTATTGTATACATTTCTAATATGATTTTATCATCTTAAATTCATCCAAATAGAGGAAGAATCCATTTCATATCATTTTGCAACAACTTAGATCAAACACACAATTCAGGGTTTGTAGTCGCATACTAAGCAATGAAAGATTATGGATGATTTAACCAATTTTCGTGCAATATACTGTTTAAAGGAAGTTCCCACTCACCATAAGGTGTGAAAACACCTTAAAAATGTATCCCATATCTGAAAATCTCAAATCCATATCAAATTCCTAGCAATTCACCCAATTCTTCTTCCTTTCAACTTAGAAACCCCAAAAATGAGGGATTATGAAGAAAGAATGAGAAAAGGGGAAGTTTTGATACCATTTTGGATCAAATAAGAGGAGGGACGGAATTTTGACTTGTGACAGAAGATTCACCATGAAACTATATCCAAAGAAGCTAAACTTACATGATTTCATCATTCCTCAGACCGCAAAACCCTAGGTCAGCATCTCCATCAATTTCTCCTCTCAAACCCTAACTCTCCCTCTCTCTCTAGGATTTCATTTCTATGGAATGAATCACAAATTATGAGATCTGCTAGTGTGTTAGGTTGTCCATATTGAGCGATTGAGTTGCTTGGGTCAATTGCACATTGACCCCTCACTATACTTTTTCTTATTTCAACAGATTTTTCTATCATAAAAAAGTTTCTATAATTCGTGTATTTCAGATATCAAACCTTCTCCAAAAATTATGATAATTTAGCATGTTGTTTATAATTTATTTTAAAATCTTTAGTAAAAATTTTAGATCATTAGAAAGTTCCATTAATTAATTAAAAATCAAATAGTGAACTGCTATCTAGAATTCTATAGAAATGTCAGTTACTGTAATTCGTCTACTGATAAGGTCTAAACGCATCCAAAAATTATGAAAATTTACATGTTGTTTATGATTGAGTTTCAGATCTCTAGTTAAAATTTATGATCATTTGGAGTTACCAATAAATAACTAAAAATAAAACACTACATTGCTAAAAAGCACTTTGTTAGCATTTTGGTCGAAGTATAGTTCGATCGAGAACCACATTCATAGAACACTCAAATATTCTGAAATTTTTCTAAAATATGCATTATTGAGTTATGCATTTCATATCCAAAATTAAACTAAATACAAAATTTTTAGAAAATATGAAAAATCATTTACCACACTGTTATCCTGATCAAATTCCATACTCATGTACCATCAAAACCCTAATTTCAGCCAACTAGGGTTTATATTTCTCAAACCCTAACTTCTCAAACAATAGAATACTTAACGTTATTATTAGGTTTAAAACATCATAATTTAATTATCATCATTAATTAGATTTAAGAAATGATCAATCCAATTAAGCATATAATCATCCAAGTAAACCCTAGTTTACCAATTAGGCTCAGATGCGGTCATAAAAATTCTCTCCCCCTTAAAAAGGTTTCGTCCCCAAAACATAAATATGCAAGTAAAGTACATTCAAAGTTTATTTTAAGCTTTTGAAATCTTACATGTCATTATATTCTTGTATTTCATACTTGAATGCAATTTCCAACATTAAGTCATTTATTCCTTTACTAAATCGCAACATGTTTGAAATAGTTCTCAATGATAACAAACAAATTCTCTATGCCACAATCAATCATAGGATAGAGAGAGAAACAACCATTTCAATATTTTCATACTCTTGAGGTGTTACCTCAACATTGATAATCTGATCCAACAATCTCAATTCATACTGCTAAATATGTACTATTGTTATGTATTACCTCTAAATCACGAAAGAGAGTTCACCATGTTCTTTTGAATTTTACTATTGTGCTAGTCAAATAGCAAAATAGTCTTGAGTTAAAAGACTAGATTCAACAACAATTGTACATTACTACTCACGGCATCCCCATTGGATCATGGATGCATAAGATGAAGCATTACCATCACATTCCATACTATTCTCAAGTATGAACCCACACATAATTCCAGGTGTAACCATTGGGTTATAGCATACTAGGGTTTCAACAATAGTAACAAAGTACTCCATAATTGTATTAGTCATTCAAGGACTAGTCATACCCAATTACCATCACTTAGTTATATTAAAGCTAGGTATTACAAGCTATACCTTATTAGGGTTACATATCAATACAATATGGTTATCATCCCTTCTATTCATATGAGTGAATAGGTAAGACTACTTATTCAGGGTAACCCTCCATTTGTTTTATCATCATTTGAACCATATCACCATAGAACAATTGTACAATAATAAGATGGATTACTGGTATGAATGACTACAACTGTCATACACCTGAAATTAACATATTGCTTGTACATGTACACTGAAATCATACGTAGAAACAATCTACATCCCTTAATATACCTTCAACAAATTATACATCTAAAAACAAATTCACATATTACTAAAAGCCATTGTTTTCTCTCATCTCTCTCCTCATTCACTACTACTTACTTTTTTCTACTTATCCTTCTCATTTTAATAATATAGATTAAACATTCCTAAAATTGAAACATACAAGGTGCAAGTAGATTATTCATCATTCTTGGTATCACTGCAAGAATTTATTTCATATCACACTTCACTCATATTGTAGTTCTCCTTTTGTTCAAAACACACTTGTTACATTTCAAATGTATATCTTACTCTTTGCTCTGAATCATTTCCATATTGTTTATCTACCTATCAGATTAGCTATCTTTAAACCCTGGGTTACTATCAGTGCTAGTTTACTTCTCATAGTGAAAATCTCATGATCTTGTTTTATAGAGATGCTAGTATTCAAGGTCAAATCACTAGTGACATCCCTTGAACTACTACAACTCTAAACATTCTAGGGTTTGGTCCTTACCAGTAGCATGACGTTATTGTGATGTGACTTTACTCTCTTAATTTGAAATTGAAACTTTGGATCTCACAAGTTTTACTAAAGTCTTCTTTATATTATCGATTGAATTTCCTTTCTCTTACTTGGCCATTCAGATAAATTACATTCTCAATTACCCTTCTAGGGTTTCATCATCATATTGTGTGTCATTATTACATTCACTAGATGTCTCTACCACAGTGGTTATGCATCATATATGACTCATTTTCTTATCACTTCATTCCCACTTTGCTCTCATTAAGTAATATATGGAAGAGAAGACGGTTCTAAGACTTAGAATTCTTATCTTCAAACATCCCATTAATACATTTGTCATATGTAGGTTTAATTAGGTATCAACAAGGATACTTGACTAACTAGCACTTGATTGAATCTTCTAACCTCTTTCTTTTATAATCTGTATTACTCCACCATGTTTCAAACCCTTCCTTACTGTCCATAATCCTCTTACCATATACTACTATTGCACATGTCATCTTTAACTTCTAGTTTTCTCTTATGACCATGTTGCTTCTTTTATGTGTATGATCATGTATACCATGTTGCATATATTTCCTTTTATCCTTCTACTAATGTGAAGTTGAAATTCTAAATCAATAATCTCTCTACTAGTTTCAACTCATGTTTAATACATTACATATCCTTCATTTTAAATCAAACGGCTCATGCATGGGTGAAACATAGTTTCTATTATATCAAGTTTTTCCTTCATGAGTATAGTTTACCTTTGTATAACTTATTCATTGGTTAAGCTACACTTTTGTTCTTTTTTTTTCAGAAACTAGTTTGTTGTTCTATAGAGACTTGGAATCCAAAGGTAGTAAGGGTGAATGTATTAAACTTATTAATAAAGGTATACATTCCATGCTATCAATTATATCATAACCCTCATTCCTTAATCAAGTTCATTATTTCCAACATTTCTCTTTGTTTCAACTAAGTTTCTTATCCTAGATTTATGATTTACATGCTCATCTAGTTCTCTTCACTTTAACTCTTATGAATACTCTTCACTTCTATGTGCTTATCGTATACTTAACTCTTTTCTTCTATTTTCCCTTTGCTTTGGAGTACATAAAAACATTGTACTTAGTTATATAATCCATTCGTCATGATTGATTCTTACTATTTTGGCCCACATACTTTTCTCATATCTTTTCCATATTTCATATTTAGAGTACATATAATACTAATGATTAAACTGAATCAGAACCTTATGTCGTGTTCCTTTATTCCCAATTAAGGGTTTCTCATATGAGGCCTCAAAGTTGGGTCTCATATATCAGTTCCAACTGATTCTTAGCCATTCTAATCTTTCCCATATGTTTCAACATATTAGTGTATGTACATTCTCACTATGATGTGGGTCTAATTTATCCAGAGTCTACTCTTATTATATTTTTAATAGGAGTCATTAGATCCTAGTAACGCATCCTACCAGCCGGACCAGGCCGAACCTGCAGTCCTGAAGCCAAGAGCTACTTAAGATTAACCAACTCCTATTAATCTCAAACATGTGGAAAAAATATCCACTTAGAAAAGTTCATTCAAAGTTCATTTCTAGTCTACTTGATACAAATAATGTAATCAACAAATGCTACAACTGCATAGAGTACCACAAATCTTAATTCATGTTACTTATCTTGTTTCTAACCCTAATATTTCTATGGTTCCTCTCTAGACCATCCTTCCATTGTATACCTGGCCAGGGTATACATGAAAGAATAGACAGAGTAGCTTGATAATGGTTGATCCAAGTACTCAGATACCGGGCCAGGATATCCAAATACTCAAATCCCTAGAGATAACATCATAACATCTCCTATCTGCCATACTTATGACTCTAACTTACTAACCTAATGGTCCCTGACAACTCAGCCTAAGCTCTGATACCAAGTTGTTACACCCCGATCTCACAATTTTCTAATCATGAGATTAGGGCATAAATTGAGGATTTAACATAATACAAAGATCACCCTTAACTTTTTCTTCCCGTTCAAAACTCTTTGTTTTCTCGCATTGAACCACATAAACCAACTTTACAAGGGAATCTAAACATTGATTTCTCTAATCTGATTTCAATAGTAAAAATGCATGTATGAACATTCATTATGTTCCTCATACTTTTAAGCACATAAGACTTGTTGATTCGCACATATTGCTAAAAGAGGAATAATGATATACATCATCATTTACAACTCTCTCTTATTTCTTTACAAGGACCTAGAGTGACAAGGACCTACTGAACTTAACTATACTCAGACTTAACTCTTGTGGCAGATCTACTCTGATGCAATGATATCTTCTTCAAGTCCATGTGATTTCACTAAAAAATTGTGAGTAGAGGGGTGAGCCTACTTGCTCAGTGAATGAGTACTTCAAAGAAACAGTCTAAAGCACTCATATAATTACACATATACTTTTGAGAAATTGATATCAATTATAACAGTAGTAAGTTTTAAAGAGTCTAATAATTGGCAATCATAAATATGGCAGGATACTCTAAATATCTATAAAAGTGAATCAATATATGAAATGATTGATTGATCATAAAGAGAACTAATAATTCTGAAACATAAAAAGAATAATTGAATAATTGTACACACTTGTTTGACCTCTCGTTCATTTTATTATGCCATGATCATATGTAGTGTACTCTACATATGAAGACTCATAGCAAACTACGATCTCATCGTATAAGACATAGCTTAAAACTAGGGAAGCTAAGCCTAGAACTGAATCTGGGTCTCCTTGACTCAAACCGTCACGTCTGACTAAGGTGGCTAAATAGTTGACCTTTAACTGGACCTCTCCTTCTACACGGAATACACAAGAGGAGGGTCTGATACGCTCTGTGGGCCTCATCTTGGTACGCTCTGTGGGTACCTCTGGGTTACCACTGGAATCTCTAGTTCATGTTGGGTAACCTATCTTTTCTTAGATGACTTCCTCAAGGGCTTCGTCTCCCCACATGCTCTATGGGTGCGATCTGATCCCCGTATATTGGTCGTTGCCAGGGTGGATCATTTCCTCCCTACAGTGCAGACATCTGTAAGGAATCTATGGTGTTCAGGGCACCTATGTCTATTATTTTATTATTCTTGAAAAACTCTTTCTACATTGTACCTTTCTCTTACTTATACGTGACTCTAATATCTCTATGGTACCACAGATATTTAATTGAAGTTTATAATACAACATGTACATCATTCTAAACTTGGCAGAGTAGTATATTTAAAACATCGTAATTTACTAAGAAATCAACATACTTTAAATGCAGGCAGACTAAAGTTCTTAAATAAATAGAATACATGTCAACTTGGCACTTTATACACTAGAATAATGCAATTGAACTGTTAAGCATTACCACATCTCATACTGAGAACATTGATATCACAATAATTGATTCATTGAACACCCTATCCTTAGGGTTTCATTTACCTCATTCACTTATCACTTGGCTCTCATAAGGATTTCATACGACATAAACATTCATAGAATAAAGACTGCTTTCAACAAATCATATACAATCAATATATGTATGAGACCTTGGAACTGAGCTGAATTTAGGTTTCCATTCCATTCACTGAGATATCATGCATCAAAAATAAAATTGAATAAATAAAGTCTATCGTGTCAATAAAATCCCTTCAAATGGATTTCACGATGTCTATTCATAAATATCCAACTTTCCTCGCATTTAGGGTTTCACCCTCTTTACTGAGATATCAAATAAACACTACTTACTTTAACTGAAATCCAAGATAGTATCTGACATATATGTATTATGTATTCAGATAAACAATCATTCATAACCAAGGGGATCTAGATAAACAAATTTTTCTATTTAATTATACAGTAATTTCAATCATAGACAAGTTCCCTATATTTCAGTTTACTCTTCTAACCTCTATGAATACTTAGGGAATTCTCATTAGGATGTATTGTATACATTTCTAATATGATTTTATCATCTTAAATTCATCCAAACAGAGGAAGAATCCATTTCATATCATTTTGCAACAGCTTAGATCAAACACACAATTCAGGGTTTGTAGTCACATACTAAGCAATTAAAGATTATGGATGATTTAACCAATTTTCATGCAATATAATGTTTAAAGGAAGTTACCACTCACCCTAAGGTGTAAAAACACCTTACAAACGTATCACATATCTGAAATCTCGAATCCATATCAAATCCCTAGCAATTCACCCAATTCTTCTTCCTTTCAACTCGGAAACCCTAAAAATGAGGGATTACGAAGAAAGAATGAGAAAAGGGAAAGTTTTGATACCATTTTGGATCAAATCAGAGGAGTGACGGAATTTTGACATGTGATAGAAGATTCACCATGAAACTATATCCAAAGAAGCTAAACTTACTTGATTTCATCATTCCTCAGACCACAAAACCCTAGGTCAGCATCTCCATCAATTTCTCCTCTCAAACCCTAACTCTCCCTCTCTCTATAGGAATTCATGTCTCTGGAATGAATCATGAATTATGAGATCTGATAGTGTGTTAGGTTGACCATACCGAGCAATTGACCTTTTTGGGTCAATTGCACATTGACCCCTCACTATACTTTTTCTTATTTCAACATATTTTTCTGTCATAAAAAGTTTCTATAATTCGTGTATTTTAGAGACTAAACCATCTCCAAAAATTATGATTATTTATAATGTTGTATATAATTGAGTTACAAAGCTTTAGTTAAAATTTGAGATCATTCCAAGCTTTTATTAAATAAATAAAAATCTAAGAGTGCACTATTATCCAGAATTCTGTAGAAATGTCAGTTATTGTAATTCGTCTACTGATAAGGTCTAAATGCATCCAAAAATTATGAAAAGTTTACATGTTGTTTATGATTTAGTTTTATATCTCCAGTTAAAATTTTATATTATTTGAAGTTACCAATAAGTAATTAAAAATAAAACACTACACTACTGAAAAGCACTCTGTCAGCATTTTGGTCGAAGTATAGTTCGACTGAGAACCACATTCAAAGAACAGTCAAATATTTTGAAATTTTTCTCCAATATACATGATTGATTTATCCATATCATATACAAAATTTAATTAAATAAAAATTTGTAGAAAATATGAAAAATTATTTACCACACTGCTATCCTGATCAAATTCCATACTCATGTACCATCAAAACCCTAATTTCAGCCAACTAGGGTTTATATTTCTCAAACCCTAATTTCTCAAACAATAGAACACTTAACATTATTATTAGGATTAAAACATCATAATTGAATTATCATCATTAATTATATTTAAACAATGATCAATCCAATTAAGCATATAATCATCCAGGTAAACCCTAGTTTACCAATTAGGCTCAGATGTGATCATAACAGGGGTGCCCTTCAGTCGAACTCCTTGTCGACCGAGAGGCAATTCTATACATTTTCAGAACTTGCATCTTATCATGATATAACATTTTCTTCTATATTTGCATAATTGTCATAATCTTTCTTTATTGTGTTTCAATTCATGGGTTTAAGTTATATAGATATTTTCTTTTATAATTTTATCAAGAAAACAATTTTTTACATTTCATTTGATGAGTTTGATGTCCTTATGAGTAGCTAGAGTTAAATAGCATATGACCTCAAGTCATAGATATTAATATCAAAGTCGAATTCTTATGATTACATCCTAGCTTTATTTAGTTTATTAATCATGCTCATTTAGTTCCAATAATCAACTATTTTAGGATATAACTAAGTTGTATAGTGTAGTATCATGAATGGCAAGTGAATAGTACCATGTGATGATAAGATGAGAAATTATGTTTCACACATTTTATATCTTTTGAAGTTATGATATTTATATTCTTGCTAGAAGTGAATTAGGGTTTGTATGTCCACTTGTTTGATGAAGCCTTATTCTTGAAGTAACCTTGAGCAACCTTGGAGCAACCTTCACCTTCTTGAAGTAGCTTCACCACCTTGAAATAGCATTCACCTAGAAGTAGCTCCAATCTCCTTTGAAGCATCTAGCCTGAAGTAACCTCAAGCACACCTTGGAGAAGCCTTCACCTCCTTGAAGTAGCTCCAAGCAAACTCCTTTCAACATCCTCTAACCCTAGTAGTTAAGGAGAACAAAGTACAATACAAAAGAAATAGATTGGAAGAAAAAAATACTTAACCAATGAAGTATAATGCCTTGATTCCTATATCAAGTGTTTAGACCTCCTATCCACATAAGATGGGAGTTTTTATGTGGTGGCTAGGAGATAGTAGCTATAGGACGCTATCTTTGGAGCACAGGGAAGAAAATAGCAAGTGATTCTTAACTTTTTTGCTCTCTAGGATGGATGCTCAAGTGTAGCTTGTGTGCTTTAGGTGTCCTAAAGCCTCTCATATTTATAATAATGATTTGAAATTGGTTAGGGACGTTATAGGGAGTCTCTAGAGTGTTCTTAGAGATTAACTAGTTATTAGGTAGAAAGTAGTTGGGTTGCAACGGATAAAATGTTTATTAAATGTGAAGTTTCCAGAATTTTTCTCGGTTGACAATATTATCGACCGGATGACTCTCGGTCCACAATATTATCAATCAGATGACTGTCTGAGTTCAGCTGACTCAAATGTCTATATGAGTGTTTCTCTCTTGCTTAAACCTATGACAACGGTTATATCTCGGTAGACAATATTATCGACCAAAATGGACTCAGAGCTAAAAAATTTCAAAGTTATTTCTCGGTTGTTTGAGTCTTTGATCGAGTGATTCTTGGCCGACAAATTTTTTGAATGAGAGGGACGTTTTGCAAGGATTTTCTACATATGTGAGGTCCTATTTATGATTCATATGAAACCTAACAACCCTAAAGTCTTCACGTAAGTGTAAGAAAGGGTTTTGGGTGGATAGGGAAAATCCAATGCTGGATTTACATGATATCTAAGTACTTGTACATTATATACTTGTACAAGTTTTTACATTGAGTACAATCATGAAAATGTTAAACATTTAAGTGCATTTATCTTCATCTATCCACTTAGTATGATCTCCTCATTTTCTTGAACCCTGAAATACTCAAATAGCACGTTTGACCCACAAGAATGAAATGTTTGTCATCATCAAAACAAAGGGTATGCTAATGTACAATTTAGCTAACAAAAACTATTTGGTATGCCAAAAACTACCACATGATATCACTTACAATGAAAATTAGAAGCCATTTTCTAATTTGAAAAAAATACTACTAGGATGACCCTCTATTGTTCAAAAAGTGTGCAGACAACTTATAGTGGAGATGTATACTAGAGAAAGAAGTACTAACAATTATGTACAAATGTCATTCCTTTCCATATGCAAGACACCTAAGTGGTGACATAACTACAACCAAGATTCTACAATTTAGATTTTAATTGAACCACTCTATTCAAAGATATCAATGTGTATGGCAACTCTAGCAATGAGTACTAACACACGAAAAAATATTTCAAAAAGAAATGAGATGTCTATTCTAGACTGGATAGAGGTGGAAATATTTGACATCTGGAGAAAAGATTATATGGGACCATTCGCCTCATCATGCGGCAATCAATATATTCCTGTTGTGGTAGGCTACATATCCAAATGGGTGGAAGCTATGGAAATCCCCATTTATGATTCAAAAGTCGTGGTGAGACTTCTTGAGAATTTATCTTCCCAATATATGGGCTACCACTCACCATCATTAGTGAGGTAGATCCCACATTGGGGGAGAGGCAATTCGAGGCCCTCCTACAAAAATACGGGGTGAATCACAAGGTTTTTCCCCTACCACCTCTAGACATCAAGGCAAGTGGCAGTTTAAAATAGACAGATTAAACTAATTCATCATAAGATAGTGAGAAAGAATAGGGAAGACTGAGATTTAAATCTAGATAATGCCCTTTGGGCATATTGCACCACCTACAAGAAATCTATATGGATCACTCCTTATAGATTAACTTATGAAAAAGCCTACCATCTCCCTATAGAGATGGACTAGTTGGCAAGAAAAGGTATGTATAGCTATGAGAGCTTGAGGAAATGAGGCTCCATGCATATAAGAATAATCAAATCTACAAAAGAGGACATAAGTGTGGCACAGTGCCCTCTTAAAAAGGAAAGATGTCAGTGTGGGGGACAAAGTCTTACTATTCAACTCAACTATAAGGTTATTTCCAAGAAAACTTTGATCAAGGTGGTTTGTCCCTTCACATTTACCAATATTTACACATCTGTAATAATGGAGTTATATAATGAGAAGTATGGAACTTTTAATGTGAATGGACATAGGATGAAAAGATTTATGAAGATGAGGCATTCACATGAAGAGTTGAGATTCATCTAGAAGAACCATCTCTAGCGTACCAGAACATTATTAGAGAAGATCACAAATAAACTCAATATAAAGACTATAAATTAGTACTTCTTGAGAGGCAATCCAAGTTTCTATGAACCTTTTGCTGCAATTTAAATTTATCATCTTTAGAATTTCCTCTGTGTTTCTAATCTATTCAGGTTTTATTTTTCTATGCTTCCTTTCTTTTCTTTGTTCGTTTGCTTGAAGCAAATTTTGTTTTGGTAAAATTTAGTGTACATATAATAAAATTAGTTGCTAATGTTTCTACCATTGTATTACATGGTGACGACCAATTAAATATGAAGTAAATCTCAAAGAGCTACATCTATAATCTAAAATATAGTCTAGAATTTTCATCGAGTAGAGGTCATCCAGGAACTCACTAACAAACAAGGGATTTAGATATCTAATTTAGCAAGGAAATCATTCATATATTTAACAAATAGAAGACCCATCACGCATTAGAACTATCACTCCTTTAGTCTCCAAGTCAAAAGTTTTGTTGGGACGCATATCTAGGAAACCTGTGGGGTACATTATCTGACGCCTCATCAATCATCACAACAGAAATACCATCAGGGGACGACTTAGTATAAAACCCATCAAAGCACTAGCAAATGAAACAAGACCATCATCTATTTATGGATATCTGATCATTCATCAAGGAACAATGCAATAGCCCCTTTAGACTCCAAGAGTAGCCTCTTCATCGAGAAATTAACTGAGTCGTCCATTGGGTTGACAACAATTGGGAAACCCATTAGGGAAACCATTGGTGCGTAAGATTCAAAGGGGTACTAGATAGTCAAGGATATATATAAACCCGCTTGAGTAGGACCAACAAACTCACTATCCTAATCTCTAGCAATCACACAAATGGATGTATCCCTAATTATTATGGTGTTTGAGCTACCACAACCATTCATGTCAAAATATAGTAGATTTTTGTCGATCCTCGACCATCTCATTAGTCCACCTTCACTATTGGCATTGGGCAAGGCTTTCACTTTATCAGCTGATACCACTGCGTTCGTGTCATCACAACTACAAACCACCACATTCAAAGAAGATGACTAAGAGATGTTGAGCTTCTTGACAAGCTATTAGTAGAATCAAGGCATGTGGTGTGTCACACAATTGAGACTGAAAGGTCGTCATCAACAAGACACCGACTAAAGAAAGTGCATTGAAAGAAACCCCTTGTCAATCTAAGACCAGGGGAGTATGTTCCTAATTCCCTTTCTAATCACATCTTCAGTATATGTATTATGTTTCTTGACATTTTTCTCGTTGATGACTTCTCTCTAGCCTTCCTTTGATCATTTACATCACAAACTTACTTTCATCAACCCTCTTTGCTGACCTCTTGGACCATCAAACCACTATTGTTCTCTTCATGTCAACCCTTTGACCACTATTATCTCATCAGACCAATGGAAATCTCATGGACCTAACCCTAGCAAAACCCCAGAAAATCTCTCTTCGTGTTGTTGTTTGACTGAAGACCCTCTCCTTCTCCTAAACGATGGTATTATGTTCCTCATTGCTTTCATAAGATCAACAGAAATCCCATTGATCAAACCCGAATAGAATCCACATCAACCTTATTGTTAGAACTCATCGATCTATGATTGACAAAACTTCTATGAGACACCAAATAAGTTGAGTGCAACCGATATTTATGTACTAATTCAATTACCTATTGGATTAGCAGACAGAATGTCTGCCTCAAATTTTGACTCAAGAGAACTGAAAGCTACATCAACAATAGAACTCAGGGAGCTTTTTCTAAAAATCAACAAGTACATTGACTCCAACAAGTGGATGACCCCTGCATAGCATACAAA
Organism: Alisma plantago-aquatica; assembly: GCA_963693085.1. Lineage (NCBI taxonomy): Eukaryota > Viridiplantae > Streptophyta > Magnoliopsida > Alismatales > Alismataceae > Alisma > Alisma plantago-aquatica. The sequence goes on from OY856415.1 coordinate 597,142,384, forward strand.
GTTGTAGTTGGAGAGAGAACACATTATTACCCTCTTGGAACACATCCCTACTGAATAGGGAGTCAACATATGTCTCTTTTGAGTACTTTCCATCAGAAGAAGAGAACAATCAGAAGAAGACGAAGAATGCAAAAGGAACATCCTCTACTAGCACAGTGAATAAAAGGACAGGGAAGGAAAAGAAAGTAGAATCCAAGGCAAGGGCCAAAGAAGGTGATTTGCCACCAACTACAAAAGATGCCACAATTGTATTTGTTGATCCTACTGTGCCAACTAAAGAACCAACAACCATATCGAGACTCCCGCTCAACCTACCACTTTTGCAATGTTAGATAGGCCAACCTGGAAACCAAAAGATGTATTTCAGCTCAGGGATAAGGAACATTAGGCAAAATATGACCAATTCATCAAGAGGAAGATTTATGGGGCAACCTGATATGCTTGTACAATAACTCTAAAGACATTAGGAATAAAAGATAGGATCAAGTAAATGTTGAAGGGAGACCACCTGTTTTATGCCTACTTCTTCCACTAATTGGTCTTACACAAATTTCCCAATCAAATTTATATCTTTGCTAAAGAAGCTATTAATGTAAGAGAGTGAAAAAGAATATGATGGAGGAGCCTATAAATTGTTTGTTTGTATGTTTGGAAAAGAAGTCATCCTGTCTGATTGTACATTAAATGTGATATTCAATGAGACTGGTGAGAAGGCATCCACTTCCACTAAAGTAGGATAAGATAGGAATGTCAGGATATTTAATAGTAATAAGATGTGGGAGAGGTTAACCATAGAGCCAAAGCATAAGCCTGAGTATTCAAAAGGCATTCAAGTACACTCTAGCATCAGGAGAGTTATTCAGAAAATAGTCACTTGTGCCATATTTGCTAGATCTGACATGGGAAATATGACCAAGGGAGATTTGTTCATCATCTGAAGCATATTGAAAAATAAACATGTGAACATAGGGAAACTATTCTTGTGTCCTTGATGGAATGAATGAATTTGTATGCAAGGCCTAATTACATTGATTGGATTCCACCTTAATTACCCATGTTTCCTAAAAAAATCAAGGAGAGAAAGGGAAGAAGATTCGTCAAATTAAAATACCTTCTCACTTTTGGGGTGATAAAGGAGAGAAGTACTTCTATAGAATTTCAAAGACTAATGATATATTTCCTCTCTCAGATATCAACAATTATGATATTAAAAAGCTCTACTTCTTCCAAGAAGACATCTTGAATCCAACTTCAATTCACAAATAGTTGAGACAAGTGAAACTAGGACAAGGAAAGAACTTGAGGCAGGGGAGATAGAAGAATCACTAGCAAAGAAGAAGTTATCATTTTAAGTTTGCAAGGTTGTTCAGAAAGGACCAAAGGCTATAACTATAGTGGTTACAAATCAATAGAAGGATGTAGTGACATCATATGTGGAAATGAAATATCCTCTAGTTGATGACAATAGTGCATAAGAGGCACTCGAGGAGAGAGACCCCAAATCCAACAAGGTCCAAGCTATAACTATAAACAATGACCAAAATGGAGATGAAGAGCTCCACACAGTATATGTTGAACCTCATGTGACTGAAAATCATATGAAAACCCTGTATGAAAATCAAGGAAGCCACTAGAGACCTACCCATGCAAGCTAGCCATAGGAGATTCTAAGAAACAGAACATGTCAAAAGGCAGATTTGAGCAAACCAGAAGCGGTCAATTCAAGTAATGCAGGAGGTATTCTTTTGGGGAACCTGAGGAAGCTGCCTCACATTTGCCTCAGGACAAAACCAAGTCCATGCATCAAATAGTGGATGCATCAGAGAAGAAGTTAGGATGTCAATTTGACATCATGGGTGAGAAAATACTTAACTCCTCTTCCAATTACTCTTACACATCATTTAGCCAATAGACACTAATTATGCATGTAGATAGACTAGAGGAATGAACTATGCCTCTGTTGTAGTTAATGAAGGACATGATGGACTGTCAGCATCAAATGATGCAAAATATGGTAGCTATGATAGTTGAATTGGTATATATGCAAAGAGAAAGGGATGATATGAAAAGGGAGAGACAACAATTTCTAAAAGAACTAGAGGATGATAGGCTAAGGCAAGTATCCAAACATGCCAATAAGATATTAAAGCATTGGAGGAGCCCATAAAAATCACATGACTCCTCTATCCCATTCAACCCATCGTCCCTAAGGAAATAGAGCAAGAAGCTTCAGCTCCAAGATAAGGAAACAACCCTCAACTTTCTAAGAGCAAACTAGAAGTCTCTACCAAAAAATATAGAAGTCCAGCCACAAGGATTGACTTAAATCTATCACTAGTGGATGAAGAACCTATAGGAGAAGTAAGTTGGGAAGAGGATGCCCATGTCCAACAAATGAAGGAAGATTATCCACAATAACATGAAAGCACAACACCACCTCAAGAAACAATAGCATCAGACGTAGCACAAGCAGATCAAACCATGCCTAAACGATTGAAATCCAAAGTCAAGGCATGTGTACATGTTGTGAATGATTTTTTTGATGATAATAAAACTAACTACTAAACAGATGTTTGAAGAAGAGACAAGTCTTATGGGTTTAGATGTTAATATTTGTGATATATATCTATAGTTCAACAAAGAAGGTAACAACACCATGATTGACAACATAATACTCGATGGGTAATAGCTGACCAAGTGACTGAAATGGGAGCTACAATAGTAGAACTCGCAACAATAGAGACCCCATTACATAAGATACTAACTCCATCCTATGAAGCAGTAACAATAGAATGGACCTCTAAACAATACGAGGATGGACTGAGTTATTTCTTCAAGGAAGCACCTGGTAAAGACCCACATTTGTTTGTCCATGATGATGAGCCATAGAACCCCATACCCCCACTCGTCCCTTGCAAAATGCCAAAAATGGACATGATGCCTGTATTGAGGATTTCCTGTCAGGGCATCCATGTCTTTTCAGATGTCCTACACGATGGTATACATGGGACATATATACTATACAAGAACCAAGTGAGGATATTGATGCGAGAGCATTTCAGGGGGGTCTTCAAGAAGAAGGCTAAAATACACACATATATTCAAGGTGTTGTGTGCAACTGCACTTGAAGAATTTCTACACCCGAAAAAGATATAGTCGGTCTTTAATGGTAGTCCAACCTTGTCAAAGTGGCTTTTCAAAAATAAATTTGATTACCCTCCTATTAGGAACTCAACTAGTAGTAAACAAGCGAGAAACAAGGTTTATTACATTTTCATACAGAACAACAAACAACTAGGTGTTGACAATAGTAGACCTATAAAAGACACATGGCTATCTACAAATACTATGCTACAAATTTTAAATGTAGCACAATGTATTCCATAAGGTAGAGGCGTGTGAAGTCTAAATATTGTGATAAGATTTCAACATGAAATACAGATGGTAGCTTACAAGCATCGTAGCAATTGGAAACTTTTTGTGATAAGCACAAAAGTCCCCCAAGAATAGGTTCTGGGGACTGTGCATTATCATGCTACAAATGGAGGCGGTGGATAAAGTGATTCCTTTTGAAGATATGTTCATAGAAGATCTGCATGGACTATGTGGCATATATGTAATAGAAGTCACATACAATCGAATTTTTTTTATCAATCTAATGATGCCTTCGTATGTAGTACCATGTAGACTTTACACGGGTGTACCTCTCCATGAAATACAAATGGTAGGTTACAAGCATTACAGTAATTAGAAACTTTTTGTGATAAGCACAAAAGTCCCCCTAGAACATGTATAATTTGGGGATTGTGTGTTATTGTGCTACAACTAATGGAGGATGTGAATAAAGTGATTCCTTTAAAAGATATATTCATAGAAGATCTGCATGGACTATGTGGCGTATATGCAATAGAAATCATCTCCAATCGATGCTTTTTTAGAAATCTAGCGATTCCTTTAGATGTAGTAATCTTCAAACCCTACCTAGATCAGTTTATAGTGGTGTTCATACATGATATTCTTATATATTGTAGAGATTCAAAACAACACGAGAAACATATGAGGATTGCCCTAAAGTTGTTGAGGAAACATCAACTTTATTCTAAGTTTAGCAAATGTTAGTTTTGATTGGCAAAAGTTTCTTTTCTTGGACATGTCATATTAGGAGATGGAGTTAATGTAAACCCTAAAAAGGTGGAATTTGTTCTTCAGTAGAAGAAACCTACAATCCCTACTTAGATCAGAAGTTTTCTAGGGTTATCTGGATATTATAGAAGGTACATAAGAAACGTTGGTGCATTAGAGGCACCTCTTACACATTTAATAAGAATGTGACTTTCTATTGTCCTGAATCATGTGATAAGAGTTGTCAAACATTAAAGAAGAAGTTAACCACATCACGAGTTTTGATTTTACCAAAAGCATATAAAGGCTATGTGCTTTTTGTGATGCATCCAAGAGAGGTTTGGGATGTGTTCTTATGTAGGAAGGGAAGGTGGTGGTCTATGATTCTAAACAACTTAAGAATAATCAAGAGAACTATCCCACACATGATCTTGGGTTGGCAACAATAGTACATGGCTTTTTAGTCTCTATGGTGAGTCAAGTCAGGTCTTTATCGACCATAAGAGTCTAAAGTACATTTTCACACAAAAGGATCTCTACCTAAGATAATGTTGGTGGTTACAGCTTATAAAGGATTATAATGTTGTTATTGATTATCATCTTGGGAAGGGAAATTTACTAGCATATGCTTTGAGTATGAAGTCAACATCATTTATAGAAATGTTTTCTATGGAATGTGTAAGAAGAGGTTTATTGGTCAAGACGAGAGAAATAAATTTGGATCTGAGTGTGTCTGACCAAGGTAGGCTGATTGTAGAAATGCATGTTAAAGCTACATTCTGTGATCAGATCAAAGAGCTTCAACAAAGTGTGACTACCTCTATCAAACTGATAACGACATCACACAAAATCATGCAGAAACAACCATTAACAATAGATTATTGAAAATCTCTAAAAATTAAAACTATTTTTCATAAAGATCCATAGCCAGTAAATTTATTACATAAAGGCCCAAATTTTGTCATAGACAACATGATACATCACACATGTACTATCTCAGCAGTGTCCCTATTTCATCTGATATTAGTTTTCTTTTACCAAAAACATGTACATGAGCAAACTATTATCAATGACAACATTTAAGCCAAAAACTCAGATCAATTGTAAAGTTGGATATGAAACTATCCCCCAAGGACCTGAGAGTACATGGATGACACATAGGACTTCTATCTACAACAAGAAATGGCTGAGAACACACCACCTCAAAATTATAGGTCTTCTTCCTATTGTTGTCATGTGTCAACTACACGATCTCTACTACCTCATGCACGCCCACCTAAAAAAGTTGTGTAAACTCACAAGGTGAGATCCATCTCTCAACGGGAGATATAACTCCCCAACAACACTATTATTATCATAGATATAATTTTTTATTCAATGATAATGATAAGTAGCAACTATGCTAAGCAGTTCCAATTATAATATGAACATTAGCAAGGTATCCCCATAAATGAGAAGATCAGATATCTATGATTGACCAATAGGTTATTCAATCTTTTTAGAAGGAATATGAAGAACATGTATATCATTTATCAATCAGGCTATACCAGCATCTCAAGCTTATCATGTGATCATATTGCCATGGTATGATATCAACGAATCAAGTGAATATACTAGCAGGTATTAACCTTTGTCGATCCTGTGATTATACTTCTAGGTATTGACATTTGTCAATCATGTGATTATACTTCTAGGTATTGACCTTTATCAATCTTGTGATTATACTGCCATGTATTGATCTTTATCAATCCTATGATTATACTTCCAGGTATTGACCTCTATCAATCCTATGATCATACTACCAGGTATTGACCTTTATCAATCATGTGATTATACCGCCATGTATTGACCTTTATCAATCTTGTGATTATACTACCAGGTATTGACCTTTATCAATATTGTGATTACACTATCAGGTATTGACATTTATCAATCTTGTGATTATGCTGTCAGGTAATGGGTTAAATGTATTACAACATCATATAGAATCAAGCAAGTTACAAGTATGAAAGGTATATCATATTGCCAAGGATTCTTTAATAGTTGGGACACCTTTGTGTTACCCTATTACTTTCATCATGGGATATAAATCCCTTAAACTCATCATTGAGTACCACATCACCTTAGGCAATATGCCTCTGCCAGGTCATTAGACCTATTCACATCCTTCTTGTGATACAATTATTCCATAGGCCTCATAAGGCATAATCTAGATATACTAGATTATAATCACTATACCCCTCATTTGTCTATATCCATAATTCCTTCATGGTTAAGATTTCATTATTGTAACCATTGATTATTATTATCATGCCAGTTCAAGTTACACTCCCTCTTGTGATTAGAGTTAGGGCTTCTCTTTTCAACCAATTAGGGTTTCTAAGGTTATATTCAATAACCAACCCTGAACCATAACTCCTCTCTAGGAGCTTATATTATTTTCTTTACATTCAATTGTATCACAGATAATCACTCAATCAAGTTACAACCCTCTCATAATTAGGGTTAGGGTTTCTATTGGAGCCGATTAGGGTTTAACCCAAATTCGTAACTCCTCTCATCTAGGAGATTATTCCCTTGCCATAAAATATTCAAAGATACTTGATTATTCTCATCAATTATCATTTATTGATTATCAACATGAGTAATACTAATTCCTCTCTCATCCTTACTAGAATACTAGTTTAAACTTAACTTGTTGTATTGACTTGAATCTCTTTAGAGTGTATTGGCCTACACTTATCAAAGTGTATCCATCTCGTTACATCATCAAGTATCAACTTGATAATACTCCTCATGTGTCAGTCTACACTCATCAAAATGTATCGGCCTACACACTAACTCTTGTGTCGGCCTAGACACATTCACTTGAGTCGGCTTAAGCTCCTCACTTTGTGTCGGGTTAAACACATGTATCAGCCATGACGCTTTCACTTATGTCAACCTAATAATCTTTCTTTGTGTTGCCCTAAGGCATCCTACTTGTATCACCATATGTATATACATTTGTGTTGCCTTATGTATCATATTTCGTCCTAAGCATCTCAACTTGTGCGTCAGTTAAGACATCAAAGGATGTGTCGCCCTAGACATCATCAGTTGATATCGGGTTAGGGGTGTAATGACTTAGAAACCACTATCACTTTGTGTCACCCATGACACTATCACTTGTGTCACCCATGGCACATCAAAATGATATCAGTATAGAGGTTCTTAGAGAGATATCGGTTTTTAGGTGCTTAATGTGATATTTTTCTTGAGGTGCTTCAAGCGATATCAACCATGAATCATATCTTGGTGTATCACCTTCACCATACCTTGGTGCATCACCTTCTTCACACTTTAGCATATTATTTTCACCTCACTTAAGCATAACATCTTGACCTCACTTTAGGGCATCAGTCACCCTGTCACTTTGTGTGTCGGCCATAGTATACTTTGGGGTATTGGCCACACACTCACCTAGTGTATTGGCCATAGAATCATCTATCATATCGCCCTATCTATCCCTAAGTGATATCAACCTCTAGGTTTTTGATACATATCAGTTATAGTTTTTTGATAGTAATGGGTTAGTCATCATCAACCCCCTTATATACTTTCACCTATCAAGGTATCGGCCTCACCACTACTTGATGTGTCGTCCATGAATTCAAGGAGTGTGTCACCCACACCTTCACATGGTGTGTCGTCCTTTGACTCAAAGAAGTGCATCGCCCTTCACATTGGTGTCGAGTTAGAGGGGTGTCGTGTTGCTAGGGTTAAGGCATATCGGGTTAGCCCTATTAACTTCATATCTTCACTCAACTTTCAAGATATCAGCCTGCCCCCAATCCTCAGCCTTAGGTGATAGGCTAGAAAACTGTAAGAAAGATGGTTCTTCACATGTAGTGAACCGGTAATAGGTTAGGACCTCATGTGTATCAGTTTCCCCTAACATAACCTAATATCGAGTTAGGGTTTCCTAAACCAATTTCAGTTTGTACATGGGAGATTCCACCATCTTCAAGCTTCAACCCTTTGTCCACTAACACTCTAGTTCATGGACAACAACCCCATATATCCATTAGATCTCCTAGAATCATCATTCAACCAACGAAAGTAGAAATTGAAAAGGAATTATCAAGTATTGCATGATTGAAGGTGAATAATAATAGAGTTGAGTTCAACTTATATAACCCACCTTAAGATCACCAATAGAGCTTCAATATTCAAAGATCCACGTTCCCAAGGTTGAAGATAACCTATTAAAAGGTCCAATATTCATCTATAGCTTCACCTCCATCAAGAAGAAGGTATCATAGTAAGAAACTTGGTGAAGAAGAAAAGAAAGAAAGAATTATGATCTGAGATACATAATTCTCCAAGGTTGAAGACGGTCATAGAATCACCTTAGACAAGATGTTAGACCTTCCACTTGATCCTTGAGATCCTAGGGTCATCCACCAAGGGATGGATGATATGAGAGTCAAAATGTTCACTAGTAGGTGAAAAGAGAGGCTTATATAGTTGAGGTTCATGCGAGAGGCTACATGAGAGGTTTCGTCACCATATGTAACTAGGTGACACATGTCCATGTATGGTGGCACCATGCAACCATAATTATCTCGACATGAAAAACTCTTGTGGATAATTCAAGGATGAGATATGGTCCATTGGGTATCTTGCTTGATAAGATATCACAATCCAATATCACATTTCATGTAAACTGATGCAACTTTTCCAAGGAATTCCTAAACTGATATGCTTCACCTACTTGAGTTGCTTATCCAGATATGAATACTTCCAAAAAAGTTTCTAGACCAATATGGGACCTCCTCTATGATTTCTAAACCGATAGGGACTCTCATATACTCTTCATAACTCAATACAATCTTATCTCGAGTTCAAGATACTCACCATTCTTTGGTTCTTTCACCACCAAGAGTGCTATCACTCAACCAAGACTCAAACAAGGTGCCCCCTCCTTACTCTTTCCTCTAAATGATGATAAGAGAGAAGGGACACTCTAGAGGTGGTAAATTACACATCAACCCCATATTTTGGGTAAATTGCAATTTGCACCAAAGCTATCATATATAACACAAATAGCCTTCAAATAGGCTCAAACTTGAAACTTGAGCTCTCCTTAAGTCTTAATTACTTTTTAAAAGATTAAGACAAGGCTCTAATCATTGTACTTAGGCAAAACATTCACGGTTACCTCATAACCCTAGTCTGGGGTGTTACAAGTTATCAACCCCTAATAAGGATTTTGTCCCCGAAATCTTGCTTAAAGGATTTAATCAATCACTACATACCTATACATATTCTCAGGAAGTAGATCATTAGATTTCATATTTCTTCATTGTATAAGGATCTCTTCCCTTAACTCATTTTTCTTATCAAGAAAGATTATTATACTAAACATCTTCTTTTCCTTATAGGTTGGTCTGAGATTAACTCAGGTTATACCTCATTACAATTAGAATGTGGTAGGAATATCTATGACACATCTCTCATTTCATTATGCTCATTAGATTGTCTCAAAATGACTACTTGATCAGAGTAATCATCAATATAGCAATTTAAGAGTTCCATACTTCCATTTTTCTTTAGTAATTCAATACTTGGATGGGGTATTCAAGCACTAAGATTAGGTAGTATGCACTTTGTTTTATTTCATGTTTCTTACCTTAAACATCTCCTTTAAGTTCTAAGAGTTAGTATCTCTAGTTCTCTCTAGGTGTCTCTTTTACACCGAACAAAAGAAATCACAAAACATTTTAGAGAATACTGGATAGAATATAAATTCTAGGCCTCTTCATCTCTTCCTCATGTCCCCAAAGGACTAACCAAAGGAAACTTAACAACAACTATCCTTCTTATGATTAACAGGTAGAATAAAGATAGATAAGTCAGAATGGAAAAGTTCTATCTAACATGTTGCCTATTATGGGTTATCTGGTATCTCAAGTTGACTCAATGCATAGAGTCTAGCCAACGCCTGTTGTCACCCTCGTCCTCTACTACATGAAGTAGATGGACCATCATGTGACGCTTGTCCTCATTCTCGCCCTTGTACTCCACTAAACTATGGTCCATGTGAGCTCTACGGATTCTGCCTTGACTGTTGGGTTACTTCATTATTTCTTCTTGGACAACACCACCTCAGATATCCTATCTATCCACACTTGTGGAAAGCTCGGGCCCCATGTTGTGATCTAGTCAAGCTCCTCATTGACACTAAAGGTACACTTGGAACTCCTGATGGAGGTGAGATCTAACTTGTTCCCTTACTTGGTGACCAATGCAATGGTGTACTAAATGTGTGTTGTTTTGGTGGCACTAAAAACTTTGGCTCTTTAGAACCACCAAACAACTATTCATGTGACTGTATAGACCTCTTTTTGAGGTTTTCCTCATGTCTCTCTGTCACAGACCTTTTAATTCTCCGTATAGATTCCACAAATGTGGAAAATCTCCCTCTACTTTCCAAATCAGTTGATGAGGTAGATATCTCAACATTCAATCCTTTCTCAAAATGATGGATCCTCTCCTGCTCAGTAGTAGCCATTTGAGGACAAAATTACAAAAGTTCCATAAACCTAGCCTCATACTCATCAATTATTAGAGTTCCTTACCGAATCCCCTCAAACTGTGAGATCTTTTTGTCTAATTATGTCTGTGGAAAGTACTTACTTATGAATTCTTGACAAAATTCCTCCCAACCAACCTCTTCATCATTCCTTTTTACCTCTTCTATGGCCCACCATTGGCCAGCACTACCCTTCAAAAGTTACACAGCATGATTGACTTTGTCAGCATCTGGGATACTAAGGATCATGTAAGCCTTTTAAAACTTAGTGAGCCACAGATTAGCATCTACAGCGTCAGCTATTCCAGCATATTCTATAGCTCCTACATGGTGTAATCGTTCAAAGGTCTTACTAGAACCCAAAAATTCTACATTGGGACTAGTTCCCTAGGTTGTATTCCTATCATCTGGTCCACTATATGCATCATTGTTGTCATAACCTGCCCAATGAGAGCATGAAAAGAAGGGTTCTCTATCATGACTGGATCAGGTTGGGGATTCTCAGGCACTCGTTCTTCTCTTGCCCGATTCCTTACATCTTCTCCTGGTGCAACAATATTTCTTTCAGAAATATGTTCATCATGTTCTCCAGACATCTTTAAGCTTTATCCTTTCTTGTGCATGAGCAGAAGTCAGTATTAGACATACTGGAGGACACTAGAATAGACTCAACAACCTTAGTCCTATGTCCTTGTAGACTCAATGAACCTATAGCTCTAATACCAAAACTTGTGACAACTGCTATCAAAATGATGATGACATCGCACAAAATCACACAGAAACAACAATTAACAATTGATTACCGAAAATCACTAAAAAATAAAAACATTTTTAATAAAGACCCATTGCTAGGAAATTTATTACAGAAAGGCCCAAAGTTTGTCATATACAACATGATACATCACACGTGCTATCTCAACAACATCCATGTTTCATCTAATATTAGTTTGCTTTTACCAAAAACATGTACATGAGAAAACTATTATAAATAACAACCTTTTAGCCAAAACTCAGATCGATTGTAAAATCGGATATGAAACTATCCCCTAAGGACCTGAGAGTACATGGACAACACATAGGACTTATATCTACAACAAGACATAGCTGACAGCACACTACCTAAAAATTACAGGTCTTCTTCCTACGGTTGTACTATCTCAGCTACGCGATCTCTTCTATCTTGTGCACGTCCACCTAAAAAGTTGTGGAAACACACGAGGTGATATCCATGTCTCAGTGGGATATATAACTCCCTAACAACACTATTATTATCATAGATATAATTATTTATTCAAAGATAATGATAAAGTAGCAACTATGCTAAGCAGTTCCAATTATAATATGAACATTAGCAAGGTATACCCATAAATGAGCAGATCAGATATCTATGATTGACCAATAGGATATTCAGTCTTTTTATAAGGAATATCAAGAACATGTATATCATTTATCAATCATGCTATACCAGCATCTCAAGCTTATCATGTGATCATATTGCCATGGTATGATATCAATGAATCGTGTGAATATACAGCCATGTATTGACCTTTGTCAATCATGTGATTATATTGCCAGGTATTGACCTTTGTCAATCCCGTGATTATACTGCCAGGTATTGACCTTTATCAATCATGTGATTATACTTCTAGTTATTGACCTTTATCAATCATGTGATTATACTTCCAGGTAGTGACCTTTATCAGTCTTGTGATTATACTTCCAAGTATTGACCTTTAACAATCATGTGATTATACTGCCAGGTATTGACTTTTATCAATCTTGTGATTATACTGCCTAGTAATGGCCTTTATCAATCATGTGATTATACTATCAGGTATTGACCTTTATCAATCTTGTGATTTACTACCAAGTATTGACCTTTATCAATCCTATGATTATACTACAAGGTATTGAACTTTATCAATCATGTGAGTATCCTGCCAGGTAATGGGTTAAATGCATTACGACATCTTATAGCATCAATCAAGTTACAAGTATGAAAGGTATATCATATTGCCAAGGATTCTTTCATAGTTGGGACACCTTTATGTTACCCTATTACTTTCATCATGGAATATCAATCCCTTAAACTCATGATTGAGTACCACATCACCTTACTTAGGCAATATGCCTCTGCCATGTCATCAGACATATTCACACCCTTCTTGTTATACAATCATTCCATAGGCCTCATAAGCCATAATCAAGATATACTAGATTATAACCACTATAGCCCTCATTTGTCTATATCCATAATACCTTCATGGTTAAGATTTTATTATTGTAACCATTGATTATTATTATTATCATTTCATTTCAAGTTACACTCCCTCTTGTGATTAGGGTTAGGATTTCTCTTTTCAACCGATTAGGGTCTCCAGGGTTATATTCAATAACCAACCCTAAACCATAACTCCTCCTCTCTAAGATCTTATATTATTATCTTTACATTCAATTTTATCATAGATAATCACTCAATCAAGTTACAACCCTCTCATGATTAGGGTTAGGGTTTCTTTTGTAGCCGATTAGGGTTTCTAGGGTTATATTCAACCACCAAACCCTAATTCATAACTCCTCTCATCTAGGATCTTATTCCCTTGCCATAAGTATTAAAACATACTTGATTATTCTCATCAATTATCATTAATTGAATATCAGCATGAGTGATACAAATTCCTTCTCATCCTTACTAGAATATTGGTTTCAACTTAACTTCTTGTATTGACTTGACCCCCTTTAGAGTGTATTGGCCTACACTTATCAAAGTGCATCCATCTTGTTACATCATCAAGTATCATCCTTATTATACTCCTCATGTGTCAGCCTACACTCATAAAAGTGTATCGTCCTACACACTAACTATTGTGTTGGCCTAGACACATTCACTTGTGTCAGCTTAAGCTCCTCACTTTGTGTCGGGTTAGACACATGTATCATCCATGACACTTTCACTTGTATCGACCTAAGCATCTTTTTTTGTGTCACCCTAAGGCATCCTACTTGTATCACCATATGTATATGCACTTGTGTCACCTTATGTATCATATGTCATCATATGCATATCGTCCTATGCATCTCAACTTGTGTGTCGATCAAGGCATCAAAGGATGTGTCACCCTAGACACCATCAGTTGATATTGGGTTACGGGTGTATCAACTTAGCCACCATTATCACTTTTTCACACATGAAACTATCACTTGTGCCACCCATGGCACATCAAACTGATATCGGTTTAAAGGTGCTTAGGGTGATATCAGTTTTGAGGTGCTTAAGGTGATATTATCCTTGAGGTTCTTCAAGTGATATCATCCATGAATCATATCTTGGTGTATCACCTTCACCATACCTTGGTGCATCACCTTCTTTACACTTTAGCATATTATTTTCACCTCACTTGAGCATAACATCTTGACATCACTTTAGGGTATCAACCACCCTATCACTTTGTGTGTCAGCCATAGTATACTCTAGGGTATTGGCCACATTGTCACCTAGTATATCGGTCATATAATCATCTATTGTGTCACCCTATCTATCCCCAAGTGATATCGGCCTCTAGGGTTTTGATACATATAGGGTTCTAGGGTTTTGGTAGTATCAGGTTAGTCATCATCAACACCCTTATATACTTTCACATATCAAGGTACTGGCCTCACCACTACTTGGTGTGTCAGCCATGACTTCAAGGAGTTTTTTGCCCACACATTCACATGGTGTGTCAGCCTTAGACTCAAAGAAGTGTATCGCCCTTCACATTGGTGTCAGGTTAGAGGGGTGTCGTGTTTCTAGGGTTAAGGCATATCGAGTTTGCCCTATTGACTTCATATCTTCACTCAACTTTCAAAATATAGGCCTCCCCCATCCTTAGCCTTAGGTGCATGCTAGACAACTATATGAACGATGTTCCTTCACATGTAGCAAACTGGTAACAGGTTCGTACCTCATGTGTATCGGTTTCCTTTCACATAACCTAATATCGGCTTAGGGTTTCCTAAACCAATATTCGTTTGTGCATGGGAGATTCCATCAGCTTCAAGCTTCAAACCTTCATCCACTAACATTCTAGTTCAAGGAAAACAGCCCCATATATCCATTAGATCTCATATAATCATCATTCAACCAATGAAAGTCAAAATTGAAAAGGAATCATCAAATATTGCATGATTGAAGTTGAATAATAATAGAGTTGAGTTCAAGTTATATAACCCACCTTAAGATCACCACTAGAGCTTCAATATTCAAAGATCCATGTTACCAAGGTTGAAGATGACCTATTCAAAGGTCCAAGATTTGTCTATAGATTCACCTCCACTAAGAAGAAGGTATCATAGTTAGAAACTTGGTGAAGAAAAAAAGAAAGAAATAATTGTGATCTGTGATACATAATTTCTCCAAGGTTGAAGACTGTTAAGGCATCACCTTAGACAAGATGCTTGACCTTCCTATTGATCCTTGAGATCATATGGTCTTACACCAAGGGAGGGATGATATGAGAGTCAAAATGTTCACTAGTAGGTGAAAAGAGAGGCGTATATAGTTGAGGCTCATGAGAGAGGCTACATGAGAGGTGTCATCACCATATATAACTAGGTGACACGTGTCCATGCATGGTGGCACCATGCAACCTTAATTATCTCGACATTCAAAACTCTTGTGGGTGATTCAAAGATGAAATATTGGCCATTGGGTACTTTCTTGACAAGATATCACAATCCAATATCACATTTCATGTAAACCAATACAACTTTTCCAAGGAAGTCCTAAACAGATATGCTTCACCTACTTGAGGTGCTTAGCCTGATATGAATACTTAAAAAAAGTTTCTAAATTTATATGTGACCTCCTCTATGGTTTCTAAACTAATAGGCACTCCCATATACTCCTTATAACTTGAAACAACCTTATCTAGGGTTCAAGATACTCAACATTCTTTGGTTCTTTCACCACCAAGAGTGTTATCACTCAACCAAGAATCAAACAAGGCGCCCCCTCATTTATCCTTCCTATGAATGATTCTAAGAGAGAGAAGGGACACTCTAGAGGTGGTAAATTGCACATCAACCCCAAATTTTGGGTAAATTGCAATTTGCACCAAAACTATCATATATAACACAAACAACCTTTAAACAGTCTCAAACTTGAAACTTGAGCTCTCCTTAAGTCTTAATTACTTTTCAAAAGATTAAGATAAGGTTGTAATTATCTTACTTAGGAAAAACATCTAGGGTTACCTCATAACCCTGGTCAGGGGTGTTACAAGTTATCAACCCCTGACAAGGATTTTGTCCCAAAAATCTTACTTAAAGGATTGGGGACTTCTTAGTCATCTTTTAATCAATCACTATGTACCTCTACCTATTCTCAGGAGTTAGATGATTAGATTTCATGTTTCTTCATTGTCTAAGGATCTCTTCCCTTAACTCTCTTTTCTTATCAAGCAAGATTATTATACTAAAACATCTTCTTTTCCTTATAGGTTGGTCTGAGATTAACTCAAGTTACACATCATTACAGTTAGAATGTGGTAGGAATATCTATTACACATATCCCATTTCATTATGCTAATTATATTGCCTCAAAATGACTATTTGATTAGAGTAATAATAAAGATAGCAATTTAAGAGTTCCTTACTTCCCTTTTTCTTCAGTAATTGAATACCTGGCCAGGGTATTCAAGCACTGAGATTAAGTAGTTTGCACTTTGTTTTATATCGTGTTTCTTACCTTAAACTAAGTGCAGTGTATGCAACAAAGTTAAAAGTGTCCAGGATGACCTAAGAAGGGTGGGGGGTAATATCCATATATTGTTGGAAGCTAAACTTTGTAAGAGAAATATCGATTTTTTTTGTCGAAGTATTTCCTAGTTTTGACTTCATATCTAACATTGAGTCCCATGCTTTGGGTAGAGTTGTGATTTTATAGAACTTTGATGAGTGCTCTGTTATTAAAACTTCTGATTCTGACCAATGTGTTCTTTGCAAAGTTACTGTTGATGATCATGTTTTTCTGTTATCTGATGTATATGGTCATAACGATGACTGTGACCGCACATCTCTTTGGTATGCCTTGGAAGATGCTAGCAGTAAATTTGACTTGCATTGGCTTGTTTTGGAAGATTTTAATGTTGTACACAAGGATAGTGAGAGAATCAGTAAGAATCCCCCTACTGTTAGATCTATGAAAAAGTTTAATGATTGGGTTCTTAATAGTGGGGTCTTTGAGCTTGGTTTAAAAGGTCCACTATTCTCATGGGATAATAGGTAAGAGGATAAAGGCTTCATTACTTCCAAGATTGATAGGGTTTTCCACAATAACTCTTTTATGAATTTATTTGATGATTTTTCTAGAGAATTGGTGTAAAACACTACCAGCGATCACAAGATTATCCTTTTTTCTGTGGGTCAGCAAAGAAAGGTCAAAACTCCTTTCCCTTTTATTAATTCTTGGGCTATGAAAGCTGACTTCCTTAATGTGGTCAATTCTACTTGGTCAAAATAGATTGAGGGTTCCAATATGTTTAGGGTCTATAAGAAATATCATATACTCAGAGGTCTCTTGAAGGAATGGAACCTGAGGGTTGTTGGTAATCTTTTTGATAATGTGAAAATTGCTAAGTATAATGCTCTACAGGCTCAGTTGAAGGCTGATATGGATCCTTTAAATGTTTATTTACAAGCTGAAGCTAAAAATACAAGAGATATGTTGTTAGTAGCTGAAAAGGCCGAAGAAAGTTTCGTTCGACAGAAGTCCAGGGTCTAGTGGCTTGCAGAGGGAGATAGTAACACAAAATTTTTTACGCATCTCTGAAAACTAGACGACAAAGAAACTTCCTGAAATGTTTAAATATAAATGGTCATTTGAGGTATGAGCCTGAAGTGATCAAGGATTACGTTTTCAACTATTACAAAGAACTCTTCAACAATAAACATGTTTGTGAAGGGCTTAAGGATTTCCATTGGCATGGGCCAGTTATTTCTGATAGTCAAAAAATTAACCTCATTGCAAGTGTATCACAATCTGAAATCGATGTGGTTGTTGCTTCTTTGAATTGTGATAAGGCCCCGGGACCTGACGGTTTTAATGCCTTTTTTCTTAAGAAGGCTTGGCCTATTGTGGGAGGGGATATCTCTAATTCCATTAAGGATTTTTTCTATAATAGGAAAATGTTGAAGGAATCAAACAACACTTTTATTACCTTGATTCCCAAGAATATGGACAACTCTGAGCTGAAAAATTGGTGCCCCATATCCCTTTGTAATGTTGTTTTCAAAATTATCTCAAAATTTATGGCGAACAGACTTCAATGGATTCTCCCAGACATTATTAGTAGGAATCAGTCTTCTTTTATTAAGGGGAGGAATATCAAAGACTCAATCCTTCTGTCAAATGAAATCCTTCATGACTTCAATAGATCTACTGGGGGTAACAAAATGTGCCTAAAGGTTGATATTTCGAAGGCATATGACAATGTTAATTGGAAGTTTTTATTTGTTGTTCTTTTCAGAATGGGTTTCCCCTCGATTTGGATCAATTGGATTTCTAGTATTTTTACTCGACGTCTTATCAAATTTTGGTCAATGGAGAGGCTACAGAAAGAATTTTCCCATCTAATGGCATAAGGCAAGGGGATCCTCTTGACCCATATTTGTTTGTTATTGTTATGCAAGCTTTTACGGTTCTTATGTACCAAGCTGTGAATAAAAAAAATTCTTAAGCCTATTAGAGCTTCTAGCAATCTGTCTATCTCTCATTTAGTATTTGCAGATGATCTTATGATGTTTCTTGAAGCTGATTTCGATAATGCTCATGCTATCCTGGGTTTCTTGAATAACTTTGCTAAACTTTCTGGTTTGAATATCAATCCCTATAAAAGTGAAGTTATTTTTAGCAAAAGTTCTCCCAAAGTGGATATTATAAAAGTTCTGAATTTTAAAGTGTGTAACTTGCCTTCGAATTATTTGGGGGTCCCTCTTGTGACTGGTAGAATTCCCAGTTCCATATGTGCAGCTCTCATTGATAAAGTGAAAATCAAGCTTGAAGGTTGGAAATCTAAAACTTTGTCCATGGTTGGTAGGATGGAGTTGATTCTCTCTACTCTTAGTGTGTTGCACCTGCACTAGTGTTATTCATTTCCTATTCCCAGAGCAACGATGGATTCTATAGAAAAGCTCTACTGTGATTTTTTATGGGGTACTAAAGATGGTAAGTCTAGCCTACAACTTGTGAAATGGGAAAAAGTGATCAAGCCCAAGAAAGAAGGGGTTTGGGCATTAGAAAAGTCTCTGAGGTTTCCAAGGAATGTCTTATTCTTAATGCTTGGGATGTAGCTAACAAAAAAGACTCACTTTGGGTAAAGTGGGTTAATGAAAAGTACTTATCTAAGGCTTCTTTCTAGATAGTGGAAAGTAGTTCTTCAATGTTGTGGTTATTCAAGAAGGTGCTGGATTGCAGGTCGGATCTCCTGTCTCACATGGATTTCTATGTAGGAAATGGCGATGATACTCTGTTGTGGCTTGACCCTTGGATGAAAGATAGAAGATTCCTTTAGGATGTTGTTGGGAAGGATGCTTACCTGAAACTTGGTCTTCCTGTTAATTACAAAGTCAGTTATGTCTTGGTGAACGGGTGTTGGTCTATTCCTAACAATAGAGATAATAGAAAGCTTTGTGAAGCTCTTAGCATCTATTCCTTTGATTCCAAAGTGTCTGGTTATCGTCTGTTGGGTGGTAGCAAATATCCAAATCTGAAATCTGTTTGGAATACTGTTAGGGTTTCTAATCTAGAGTCCAATCTGTTCACTTGGATCTGGAAAGATAACTGTCCTCGTAGGTACAAGATTAATATGTGGAAGTTTGCTCATGGCAGGATACCCACGTTTGAATATGTTAGAAGATTGGGTATTCATGGACCTTCGAGATGCTTCTTATGTAAGGTTGATTGTGAAACTTATGAGCACATCCTTTTCTATTGCCCCTTTTCTTTGGCAGTTAATGAGTTCATTTCTAAAGACTTGAAGTGGAAGATTCCTATGTTTAATTGGGATTCTATTGTGTCTACTGTGAAGCCAGAGAAAAAAAGATTCTGATGTGTATCGTTCATCATTTGTGGAGGGAAAGGAATCTCAGAGCTCATGATGAAGGTGAATTGTGTGTAGCTTCTATTTATAAGAAGATCATGGTAGATGTGCACTGTATTTAGCTCTTTATGTTTCAGGTGTTTATAATCTATTACGTCTGTTTGTCTGGGAGAGCTCTGCCTAATACAAGTTTCCCTTTCCCTATGCTGCCCCATTGGAGTTATGGTTAATCTGGAGGTGTTCGCCTATTTCAAAGCTTTCCCCTGGCGGTTTTCTTTCATAGGAGTTTGGTCCTGGAGGTGATGGTCCATGAGGGGTCTGATCTTGGCTGCTCTGTTTCAAAGGTGTGTTGTTCAGTAGCCTTGCTCAAGTTGGCTTTCTATCCCCTAGCTGTGATGTCTCTGAGCTATTTGGTGGATGCTAGCCTGCTTGCTTTGTCTTGTCTTCTGTGCTTTTTTCTTGATGGTTTTGAGAGTGAGCTGACGCAAAGAATTTTGTTGCCTTTTTCTATACATGTATAGTTAATTTGAATGCTTCCCCTACGGCCTATGAGTCATGCCTTTATACTCTCTTTTCTCTTTATCTTTTGTTTTGTATAGAAACTTTTGAAAAAAAAGGGAAAGGAGTTTTCAGGAACAAAAAAAAGTCTAGTGTATGCAAGCAAGTCAAGGCTGAGCACTAGAAGCTGGTAGGTACTCTCCAATCACTTCCTATTTATTAATATAAGTGGGAGCATATTACTATGGACTTTGTGGTTTGATTATGTAGGACACCACTTGGATTTTACTATGTATGGGTAAGAGTAGATAAACTAACTAAGTCTTCTCACTTTCTACCAGTTAAGATGACATGGGATATGCCAAAGTTAGACAAAGTCTATGTAGATGGGATAGTTAGATTGCATGAGATACTCATTTCTATAATATCTGATAGAGATCCCAGATTCTCATCTAGATTTTGAAATAAGTTGCATTGTTCTTGGGAACAAGATTAAAGTTTAGTACATCATTCCACCCTTAAATAGATAGATAGTCAGAACAGACCATTCAAACCCTAAAAGACATGTTGAGAGCATGTGTTTTTCAGTTTAGTGGCAGTTAGGATGAACCCCTTAGTCTTATGGAGTTTTCTTATAATAACAGTTATTATTCCAATTCAGGCATGGCCCCTTATGAAGCTATGTCTGGGAGAAAGTGTAGGTTTCCTATTTGTTGTTATGAAGTTGGAGAAAAATAAATTCAAGGTCCCAAGTTAGCGGAGGGAGAAAGAGAAAACATATATGTAATCAGATAATAGTTGAAGGTTGCGTAGGACAGACATGAAAATTATGCAAAGAAAAGTCATAGACTGCTTCTTTTTGAGGTTGGAGATGAGTTTACTTGAAAGTCTCACCAAGAAAAGGTGTGATGAGGTTTAATAAGTGAGGCAAACTAACTCCTAGATACATGTGTCCCTATCCAATCATTTAAAGAATTGTACCACTAGAATATACACTTGAGATACCTCCATATCTAGCCAATCTACATGATGTGTTTCATGTATCTATGTTGAAGAAGTGTCATCCTGGTATGGAGAAGATCATAGACCCAGAACCAGTACAAATAAGGGAAGATGTCTCCTATGTTTAAGGTCCTATAAAAATTCCAGACTATTGAATTTGGATTCTTAAAAAAAGGAAGATGCCATTAGTGAAGGTCCTTTGCAAGAACCATGGTGTAGAAGAAGCCACATGGGAGTTAGAATCTAAGATGTGTAGTATCCCTTCCTCTTCTAGGAATTTCTAGACAATTTTTTTATTAGAGGGGGAGATTGTTACAACCCATATTGTGTTTTACTAGTAGTTTGGGGTTTCAGATAATTCTGGTGTTAATTACACATTTATTTTACCTTATTAACACTTTAGGGTCAAATTCGAGTTTCATTAGGGTTTTGACTTCCCAAACCCTAATTAACATATTTATTGCCTTTTTAACTTGCAAACCCTAAATTTGATGTTTTATGCATTCTTAATCTCAAATTAAGTCAAAGATGTCCCTTTTATCCAAAAAGACCAAACTTTATCCATTAAAGTCATTTAAGCAAGTTATGACCATTATGCCCAAGAAATTATGGTTTCTATGATTTTAATATATTAAAGTTAGCAGATTTAGGTACTTTCATAATTCAAAGCAGGTCTATGTCTTAAAACAACTTTCATTGGAATTCTTCCATTTTTCTAATCAACTTTCATATATTATTTGATATCATTGGATAGTCCAATAATTTTCTATGATTTTTACAATATTAAATAGTCCTAGCCAATCACAAGACACCACCTAGGCAGTGAACCCGGCTCTCGACCTTGCCAATTTGGTTGGGTCGAGCCAATGGTCTCACACCAATGTGGTGGTTCATGCTTGGGTGGACAATCGTTTAGTCAGGGAGAAAAGAAAGGAAAAGGACCAAAGAGTCCTTGTGGGAAAAGGTGTTAGGGACAAACTAGACTTTTCATCGGGGTTTATCTTCAACCTTGGTCCATCCCTTCTCACACCAATAGGTGGTCAACATAGAAGTTGACCTCAAGATCCCAATCCAAAGAGCGACTAGCGAGGGTAGCAAGGCCACCCTTAGGCACCTACAAACTCGGTGATGACTCCAATTTCTCAGATCTTGGTAGGAGTTGATGGGGCAACAAGGGAGTAACTCTAGCAAGATCACAAAGAGTGGTAGAGGTGAAGGATGAGACTGGTAGAGAAATTGGATATTGGGTTGCATTCAGGGAGTCAAGAATAACTTCATCAATATGTTTGTGGTCTTACAAGGGAATCATACCCCTTTATATATTCTCGAATTATGGAGGCAGGGTCCTCCTCAAGTCCATAATTGGCAATTATTCAAGTGTTCTCCAAGTTAGACAAAACCTAGGGTTGGTAGGTTTGCATTGATCTCATGAATATAATGGACTTGTTTAGAAATCTGCTCGTACATTAAAAATAGAGAGAGGGGTGAACATGTTCATTGTTGTTATTGTTCTTGTTTTCGAAACTAGTTGAAGGTAGATGATGATCATTCGATCATCGAATCTTAATCTAAGGGACAGAGATGCATGAACATCATATATTTCCATGGATTTCCTTTTCCAAGTAGGAATATATGTGTGACAGTAATGCATATTTCCTTTAATCCATTCACTTTAGGTTTTCTAGTAAAATTCATATCTCTCTCTACTTTTATCCTTTTAACCCAAGTTTTAAGGGAAAGTCTTAAATACTGTTATCTGGATGTGGGCAAGATTGGAGACCAAAATACTCAACTAAAAGATGTTTTTCTTAGTCATTAGGTCTTCCTCTTTATCACATTATTTAAGGCATAAAATCAATTCTTTTCCCTTTCCTACTTTCTCATATTTCTTATTTTTATTACTTATCTTATTAAAAACAATGTGGAAGTGAAACCAACCCATTTGTTTCCTTCAACACCTCTTTTGTATATGATTTCGCACAATTCCATATTAATTACCCATTAACTTAAGTAATTCATTTACTTTGGTATTTTCTCTCTTTCTTTTCCCCATGTCCATTATTGGATTATTGGAAACAGTAAAATCCATGAAAACCATAGCAAAAGAGAATCTACAAGTTAAATACATACTTCTAAAATAGGGCACATAAAGTTTCTAATGTATCCTTATTATACAAATATTTGCATTTCAAATATGTAAATACATGTGAAAAAACATGTTATAATAGCTTAACTAATTAAATTCCCAAATTGTGAATATTACTAAGTTACCTAGTATTGGTTACCTGTTGGTTTTCTATGCACTGAGCCTATACCTCATCAACCTATTGAAACATTTTTTAAGTAAAGGGCCAGCTCCACCAGAAGAGGCAAAAGCTAGTTTTTTTCAAGACTAGAGAAGAGGTCTTATCATGAAGCTAGTCGGTCTCTTATCCTTCCTATCAAAACTGGGAAGGAGTGAGTGAGAAAAGAGAGAAGTTTGTAATGATTTGTACTTGATGTATATTAAATTAGAATTCTTTCTTCTATGTAAAAGTTGAACTTTATTATAATAGTCAACTTAATGATATATGATGTTGCTATTTCAAATAAATTCATTCTTCTGCAAGTTTCTTAATGACTAATGAAAGGAAAAAGTTAAGATGGTTTATATCATATGATAAAATGGTTGGTTAGTTGTAAACCCTCCTTGGAGGTCCCTAACTCTGGTTAGTGGCTTCGGATCATGTCATTTATAACTAATTTATGCATTGATTATGGGAACAATTTTCTCCTCGATCTTGATATATTTTTGATGTTATAGAGAGGTTGCATAAAGATTTTGTTGGGAAAATCAGAAGGGAAACATAATCTTCTTTTGATGAAGTAAGAAAGAGTTTCCCTCCCTAAAACTAAAGGTGGTTTTAGAATCAGAAAAATTAGAGACTTTACTCAAACTAGTGTTCTTCTTAATGCTTGTATTGTACAATAAAAAAGATACATTGTAGGTGCAATGGGTTCATGTGAAATACCTTTAAGTTCATTTTGATAGTTGATTCTAATACTTTTATATCTTAGATTCTAATTCAAATTTGAAGCACATGGATTTGTATTGAAGCTTACTGCGTATTGCATTGGGTATGATGATATTATACTCAATCCAAAATAATAAGATTTCTTACTGAATATTGGGCAATGAAGATATTGTTAAAAGGGGAAAATCCAGAGATACCAAAATAAGATAAATCATTGAAGAATCAAAATAGAGTATATATGGTAGAAGGAATGGACATATCTTAATTTATGTCTCATCCATTATCAAATCTATAGAATGCATGAACTTGTCCTTTTCTTGTGATAAAAATGATCCTTGTTACAAGGATCTTTGGTTTGTGATTAGTATCGCAATAATAGAGCTTCAATGTCTTAGATATTCAACATAAGGTTCTCATTATATTTTAGGTATATATGTGAAAAATCATCCATAATAAGGATTATGATGTTATTATTGATTATCATCTTGGGAGGCAAATGTAGTATCATATGCTTTGAGTAGGAAGTACACATCATTTGTTGAAATGTTCTCTATGGACTATGTAAAAAGAGATTTATTGGTCAAGATGAGAGACATAAATTTGGATCTGAATGTATTTGACCAAGGTAGGATGATTACAGAAATGCAGGTCAGACCTACATTCTATGATTGGATCAAAGAGCTTCAACAGAGTAACTGTGAACTGCAAAAGATCATGCATGGTATGGCAAGAGGTAAGAGCACAGAATTAAGATATTCATATGATGGGATATTGTATCAGTAGAATAGATTATGTGCATCAAGTGATCCAGAAGTAAGACAATAGAATCTTGAGGAAGCACACTCTTCTATTTATGCAATGCATCCTAGTAACATAAAGATGTACAGAAACATTAAAGAATTATATTGGTGGTTAGGTATAAAGAAGTATGTGGTTGAGTATGTAAGCTAATTGATGTGTATGTCATCAAGTTAAGGTTGAGAACTAGAAGTAGGTAGGTACTCTCCAGTCACTTCTTATTCCTTAATAGAAGTGGGAGCACTTTACTATGGAATTTGTGGTTGGATTATGTAGGACACCACTTGGATTTAACTATGTATGGGTAACAGTAGATAGACTAAGTCTTCTCACTTTCTATTAGTTAAGACAACATGGTAAATACCAAAGTTAGCCAAAGTCTATGTAGATGAGATAGTCAGATTGCATGGGATACCCGTTTCTATAATATCTGGCACGAATCCCAAATTCACATCAAGATTCTAGAATTAATTGCATCGTTCTTGGGAACAAGATTAAAGATTAGTATAGCTTTCCACCCTTAAACAGATGGACAGTCATAATGGATCATTCAAACCCTAGAGGACATGTTGAGAGTATGTGTTTTACAGTTTAGTGGTAGTTGGGATGAACACCTTCACCTTATGGAGTTTTCTTATAATAACTATTATGATTCCAGTTTAGGAATTCCCCCTTATGAAGCTCTATATGGGAGAAAGTGGTAGATCTTTTGTTGGTATGAAGTTGGAGAAAGACAAATTCTAAGTCCTGAGTTAGTGGAGGAAACAACATAAAAGATATATGTAATCAGACAACAGGTTAAGGTTGTGCAGTATAGATAGTAAAGCGATGTAGAGAAAAGGCATAGACCGCTTCAGTTTGAGGTTGGAGATTGTAACATCACAGGATTTAAGGCCTCACATAAAATGATCTTAAAAGGATTCTTGATTGGACAACCCATATCACCCAAGTGAACCTCCTTTTCAGGGATCTCATCAGTAAAGAACTATGTGGTTAAGCATGCTCAACCCAGAGTAGTACTAGGATGGATGACCAGTCGAGAAGCTATCATGGCTTGTGTGTGAGTGAGGACAAAGTGTGTAGTTATGGCTAGTGGTGGTCTGTGACACCAGTCGTCATTCCTAAAACTCTATTAGAGCCTTGGGCAGTGGGCTCAATTGTATGAAATGATATCAGAGCCATAACCCCTCTAGTAAGTGGGGCTCACATGGGCCTGTGGCATGCTAGTTTTTAAGTTGTGCGGTCCGAACATGTTGGAAAAGGCTATCCAAGTTGATGGATCCATCCTTGTGCTAGTATAGTCCAGGCATGTTAGAAAGGGCTATCCCAGTTTATGAAGCCATTCTTGTGCTGGTAGCCATGGTTAGGAGTTGGGTGTACATGGGCCATTTGGGTCTGCACTGAAATGGGGAATGATTATGAGGCCATATAGTTGAGCCTTGACGAGGACGTCAAGTGTCTAATTGGGGGAGATTGTAAAATCCTAGGATTTGAGGCCTCAGATAAAATGATCTTGAAAGGATTAATTGGACTACCCATATCACCCAGGTGCACCTCCTTTTCAGGTAGTTCATCACTAAAGAACAATGTGGTTAAGCATGCTCAACCCAAAGTAGTACTAGGATGGATGACCAGTCAGGAAGTTATCTTGGCTTGCGCGTGAGTGAGGACAAAGTGTGCAGATAAGCCTAGTGGTGGTTTGTGGGGCCAGTCATCATTCCTCAAACTCTACTAAAGCCTAGTGCAGTGGGCCTGGGTGTTACATAGATAAGGTTTACTTGAAAATCTCACCAAAAAAAGGTGTGTTAAGGTTTGGGAAGCGAGACAAACTAACTCCTAGATACTTGTTTCCCTATCCAATCATTCAAAGAATTAGACCACTAGAATATAAAGTTAAGCTACCTCCAGAAGTAGCCAATCTACATGATGTTTTTCATGTATCTATGTTGAAGAAGTGTCATCCTGGTATGGAGAAGATCATAGACCCACAACCAGTACAACTACGGGAAGATGTCTCCTATGTTGAAGGTCCTATACAAATTCTAGACTATAGAATTTGAAATCTTAAGAAAAGGAAGATGCCCTTAGTGAAGGTCCTTTGCTACACGGAAGTTAGAATCCAAGATGTGTAACAAGTATCCCTTCCTCTTCTAGGAATTTAAAGATGAAATTTTTTTTGGGGGGGATGGTTACAACTCATATCATTCTTTACTGGTAGTTTGGGATTTAAGATAATTATGGTGTTAATTACACCTTTATTTTACCTTATCAACACTTTACATTATTAACTGTTTGATTTATATTTTGGTTTAACTTAAATTTGTTCTTTGATAACTTAAATAAAATATGCGTTGTGAATACATTAAGGTTTGAACGATAGTTGATATCATAATATCCCACACATGTATGTGGAGGAACATCATAGATGTTTAAGGAATTAATAAATAAACAATTATCAAACAAAATATTTGCAAAAATTTTCTTTAGAATTGTATAAAATTCAATTACAGATCTAATAAGGAAAGAATGAACCAAATCGAAGCTAAAATGAGGAAGTTATGCCACTTCAGGTTTCACCCAATTTTATCATCAGTTGACAAATTGATGGTGGGCCTTCTGATACTGAGCTTCTGAAGGCGGGTCTTCAGAAGGGTAGGCTTCAGAGGTGCAAACTGATGGGTTGATTGATAGTTGACCAATGCAGCCGCCCAAAACAGTTAATCACAAAGTCAGCTATAACGTTTGCTATACTTATTGGAACTCAATGAAATAAGTTTTTTTGGGTTTATTTTTGAATCCTCTACACAACTTAAGTCTTAAACAATAGAAAGGACGACATGTAATATGACTCTAGGGCAATTTTTGAGGAAGAATATGAAGATCAGTTGGAAATCAAAGGTTTCATTATAGATTTGACTTGGTAAGTTGTTCTTGATCGTTGATTCTTCCTTCTCTTCATATCCCTTGCTTAGAATTCCCTGATTCACCAAGTAAAGGTTTCAATTAACCTATGTTCACCATCTTATACCTCTAATAGGTCATCTTCTTGGTAGTTGAACCTATTGAAAGGTTGTTTGGATGAGATTCTTGAGGTTTGAAGCTTAAATCAAACTAGGAGGATGTAGATTTTGAGTCTAAATAGGTTAAGGACAAGACCAACAAGCTAGAACCTATACAAGTGAGTGGAGAATTACCTTCTAACCCTGATTTACAACACACAGATTCAAATAATAGTTTTTCAATATTGAATGTTACTTTGTGGTAACTGTGAATATTTTATAATTTTCATGGTGATTTACAATACTAAAAAGCTTTATTATTTATGTTTTGTGACGTGATACCATATCAAAATATTCCTATGTGAGATTTTAGGCATAATAGGTGATGAATTGGTGGAATTTGAGGTATCAGAGAAGTCGGGTTTGCCCTAATCCAAATCTAAAGGATTGGTTTATGGTTTATGAGAATGAAGAAAGTTGCAAATTAGTCAATAGTTAGTTAGTGATTTACTCTGATCAGTTGTTTATACATATCTCTAATTGGATAAAATTGTCGATATTTTGATTGACTTGCTTATATAATGATCTCCTCCCCTTGTTACCTCCAATTAAGATGCACCAAGAGGGTAAGGGCCATTATCATATTTACATGGTCAAGGTCTAGCAATTAACTGTGAATAATATTTAAAGTTCACTAAATGGGAAAAAGAGTTTAATACAATAAGAAAGGTAAACTCTCCCATAAGGAGTTACAAGATATAGAAAACTATTTCTTAGAACTTGCAATAAAACTATCTAACTAAATCCTCCATTATAACTTTAAGTATATTCCCTTTAGTGACTTCTTCTTTAGTTGACGATTTTGTAGAATAATAGGAATTTAACCTAAAGCATCGTGAAACAAAAATATGCCCACTATAACAAGTTATGCAGGTATCTGAGGGAAACAAAATACTGACATGTAGGTGTAGCAACCTAATCAGCCATAGCAACAATTATGATTACAAAATTGAACATGCATTTTCTTTATAACTTCTCAACTCAATCTTTGTGGTACACTCCCTCTCTAGAGTACTCATTGTGGGATTCCCTCTCTCTAGGGTTTAGTCCCTACATTGGACTTCTCATAACCTCCCATTCCTGGGCTCTATTTGTTATGGCCTTCATGTAACAACCCAAAGCCACACTAAATAAGATTACTCCAAAAAACACGCCATCGACAACTAAACAACCACATTACCAAAAAAACATGTAAATTAAAGCCAATCTCATATTACCATCATGTGTAGAAACATATTACAGTAGGGTCCATCAACTTGTAATATATCACATACCATGTCAGGTATTTACATCTTTATTCAGCATCAAACCACAACCTATTACAAAAGATTATGTTCACACATATATACCACATATGTAGGGAAATACAGATACAGAGTAGGCAGCAGAAACAAAAGAATTTATCTACCATATTCCCATAAATCAGCAGATTGAATCAATAACTATAAGATGGGAAGGATAGTTTTGAGGATATACTTGGTCTTGGAGCAAGTCCAGCAACATCTCCTCATCGTCGTTGATATGCAATTTTTGACTAGTTGCTCTTGGACGGTGTCTGTGTAGCTCCTGGTCTTCACCACAGACAGCATATTGGATAATGTATGTAACGGTTCCTACGGTCTCACCACAGACTATAGGTTGACATTGTCCTTCTAGAAGCATCCAAAGGACTCTTATCTCTAGAGAAGTTCACACGGACCACCTAGAACTCCTGTCATCCTACTGGAACAAGTAGGAAGGAGTTGTCCCTCCCATTGGCATACTAGTCACCAACTTGGTCTCCCACAACAAAGATCCTTAGTTGTTCTCTCCCTCGTTATCCCTTCCTAGTTGGGTAGGACTTGCTTGATATCTCTTGATTACCACAACCAGATAGGACAACAATTGTCAGAGTAACTGATTCTCAATTGTCTGTATAGTGTTTTGGGAAGTCCCCAGTACCCCTCTATTTATAGGTAGGGTTTGGGTTAAGGTTCCCAGTGGATGCGGGAGCGGAAGGGACTGGAAGATCTTGAATCGCAACATGTAACCACCAAAACTATGATGACCACTATCAAACCAACAATAACATTGCACAAAACTATGTGAATATAACCATTAGCAGCAGATTACCAAAAATCACTAAAAATTAAAACCTTTTTACCAAGAGATCCACTAGTAGGAAACTGTTTACAAAAAGAATCAAAGCCATATAGACATCATGGTTCACTTCATATATACATCGTTCCATCATGTTGCAAGGATATGAGATATCAGTTGCTTTATCAAAACATATACAAAAGCAGCATTATACATCGAGGCATTCTAGCTAAAATCTTAGATCGATTATAAAATTGTTTATGCACTATCTCCCAGGGACTTGAGAGTACAGGGATGACACATAGGATTCTATTTCTATAAGACACATAATAACAAACTCAACCTGAGCTATTAATGTTATCCTTGTTGTTATTGCTTGCTCTCTACTTTATGATATCTACCTCCTCATGCACGTCCACCTAAAAAGTGTGGAAACCCACAGAGTGAGATCCATATCTTAGTAGGAGATATATCTCACCGCCAACAATATTTTTATCAGAGAGAAATCTTCATGGAAGAGAGTAGAAGAAACTTTTATTGAATAAAATAGGTATAACCACTAGTTATATGCAGAGTAGATCAATCACATCATTTAAGTAGTTCAGATATCTATGACTGAGCAATAGATCATATAATCACTTTTAGAAGGAATATGAAGAACATGTATAACATTTGTCAACTATGACATATAGAAGAAATGACAGTCTCGCTCAATGTTTTTGTATTCACTCCTTAAGCAAATATGCTAATGGTTGATTACATCTTTCAACAATCAATCTTATGCCCTGAGGAGATGAGGTATACCGCTCATGCTCCAACCAACCTAAATTAGGTAGCATCATTTCCATACAAGGTCCATGGAAGAGCCAGACTCCACGAACTCTCCTTTCATGGTCAGTATTAGATTACTGGCAGTGACATTATGAGTCAAACTGCAATTTATCTAGATTGGGTATATAGGCTCATCGCTAGAGAGATAAAGCTTGTAGATGTTGCCTTATCAGGGTATGACCCAGATCCAATCCTGATTGTCTTATTGAGTCATGGCCTATAGCCACACTCTTAGTAGGGTATGGTCCATAACCAATCTTGATTGCATTCTTGTTAGGGTATGGCCTGAACCCAATCCTAATATTTAAAGATAGTAAGGAGATACTCAACTTACACTCTCGCATATTCAAAAATATGCACTCCGAGTAAAACTCATTTCACCACCCAGCAAGTTCTGACACTGAATGGATCTATGGCCAAGGAAAACTACATTTTTAGTTTCACTTGATAAGTTAAGTGCATTACAACATCTTTTAGCATCAATCAAGTTATAAGCATGAATTATAGATAAACGCTATAAAGAAAGGTGTAATACATTTTTCAAGGATTCTTGTATTAATTGGAACACATCTTGTTACACCCATCATGGGATCTTAATCCCTTGAACACATTGTTGGGAATCTCATCCCTTCAACATTTTCATTATCATGATCACATGTTTTGGGTATCAAACGCTCAGTTCATCATTAAGTAGTGTCACCTCTTACCAGGAAACAATCATCTCTAGGTCATTATACCCATATATATCATACTTATTGTACAAGTATTTCACATGGATCACAAGGTATATTTAATCTATATCATGCTAAATCATTATAGCTCATACCTGGCTATGCTCATCATCTCATAATGCCTGCATGGTTAGGATTTCATGTTAAAAGAAATATCAAGTAAATATCATCACCATGTCGTAAAGAGAATCATTCAAATTGCAATGCTCTCATAACTAGGGTTAGGGTTTCCCCTAATAGCTGATTAGGGTTTTCAAGTTCATATTTAACAACCAAACCCTAATTCACATCACAAAAGCTTATATGATTTCCCTAAGTATTCAAGCATACTTAATTACTCTCATCAATTATCATTAATTGGTTATCAAAATGAAGTATTACCTTTCTCATATGAGTAGAATAAGTTTCTCTCTCATCCTTACTAGGATATTGATTTCAACATACTTATTACACTTATCAAAGTCTATCCATCTCATTACTTCATAGTGTATCGGTTTTGAGGTGCTTAAGGTGATATTGATTTTGAGGTGCTTAAGGTGATATCGGTTTTGAGGTGCTTCAAATGTTATCGGCCATGAATCATATCTTGGTGTATCACCTTCACCAAACCTTTGTGTATCACCTTCTTCATACGTTAGCATGATATTTTCACCTCACTTAATCATAACATCTTGTCAACACTTTAGGGTATCAGCCACCATATCACTTTGTGTGTCAGCCATAGTATACTCTAGGGTATTGGCCACATTATCATGTAGTGTATCGGCCATAGCACCATCTATTGTGTCGTCCTAGCTGTCACCAAGTGATTTCGGCCTCTAGGGTTTTGACACAAATTGGGTTCTAGGGTTTTGATAGCATCGGGTTAGCCATCATCAACACCCATATATACTTTCCCCTATCAAGGTACCAGACTCACCACTAATTGGTGTGTCGTCCATGACTTCAAGGAGTGTGTCACCCACACCTTCACAATGTGTGTCGGCCTTAGACTCAAAGAAGTGTGTCTCCCTTCACATTGGTCTCGGGTTAGAGAGGTGTCGAGCTTCTAGGGTTAAGGCATATTGGGTTATCCCTATTGACTTCATATATTCACTCAACTTTTAATATATCGGTCTACCCCCATCCTTAGTCTTAGGTAACAGGCTAGAAAATTGTAAGGATGATTGTCCTTCACCTATAACAAATTGGTAATGGGTTAGGACCTCATGTGTATCAGGTTCCCCTCACATAAACCCATATCGGGTTAGGGTTTCCTAAACCAATATCAGTTTGTGCATGGGATATTCCATCATCTTCATGCTCCAACCCTTCATCCACTAACACTCTAGTTCAACATCACCATGTATCCATTAGATCTCATAGAATCATCATTCAATCAAGGAAAGTCAAAATTGAAAAGGAATCACCAAGTAATGCATAATGGAGGGTAAATAATAATAGAGTTGATTTCAAGCTATATAACCCACCTCAAGATCACCAAAAGAGCTTCAATATCTAAAGATTCATGTTCCCAAGGTTGAAAACGACTTATCAAAAGTCCAAGACTCGATCAGAACACTTCTATATGAAAGAAGATACCATATTTAGGAACTTGATGAAGGATAAAAGAAAGAAAAGAACCATGACCCGAGAAGCATAATGTTCCTCAAGCTTCTATGGTCATTCACTAAGAAAGGGATAATATGAGACTCAAAAAGTTTCACTAGTAGGTGAAAAGAGAGGCTTATATAGTTGAGTTTTAAGAGAGAGAGTGTTTGTGAAGTGTCACCACCATATGCACTTAGGTGACACATGTCCATGCATGGTGACTCCATGTATCTATAATTATCTTTACATGCAAAACTCATGTGGATAATCCAAAGATAAGATATCAACCATTGGGTATCTTGCTTGACAAGATATCACAACCCAATATCACTTTATATGCAAACTTATGCAACTTTTTCAAGGAACGTCTAAATCGATATGATTCACTTACTTGAGGTTCTTATCCTGATATGAATAAAAGTTACTAAACCGATATGGCACCTCCTCTATGGCTTCCAAGCCGATAGGAACTCTCATATACACTTCAAATTTAGATGTATATCCCAACTACCTACAAACTGAAGAACACATGCCCTAGGCAAGTCCTCCAAAGTTTGTATGGTCCTTTCAGATTGTCCATCTGTCTGTGGTTGGAAGGCAGTACTAAATTTTAACTGCATACCCAAAGTTGTGTGTAATCGCTCCCAAAAGCAACTTGTAAACTGAGGACCTTTGTCAGACACAATTATTGTTGGGACTCTGTGTAACCACACTATCTCATCTACATAAATTTGTGCAAGTTTCTCAGCAGTGTATGTTGTCTTAATAGAAATAAAATGTGCTGACTTATTCAACCTATCAACAATCACCCAAATGGAATCATGACCTTTGACTGTTCTAGGAAAACCAACCACAAAATCCATTGTCACATGATCCCACTTCCACTATGGTATAGGTAATGGTAGTAATGCTCCTATAGGCTTTTGGTTCTTAAATTTAGCTTGCTGACACACCGGAGATTGCATAACGAACTCAGCTACATCTTTCTTCAAACCAGGCCAAAAATACATATCTTTTAGATTGTGATACATCTTGGTATTTTTTAGTTAACCTAGTTAGGGGTAATGCTATAGAACTGAAGACTTTGATGAACCTCCAATAAGAACCTGCCAAACTTAGGAAATTGTGGATCTCTATTGGTGTCTTGGGTTGTTCCCATTTTAGAACAAACTCCTCCTTTTTAGGATCGACACAAATACCTTTAGCGGATATGATATGTCCTAGAAAAGACACTTCTGATAACCAAAACTCACACTTGCTAAACTTAGCATATAGCTTGTGTTGTCTTAACAAAGTCAATGCTTGATGAAGATGTTGTTCATGTTGTTGGTTATCTCGACTGTATATTAGAATGGAATCTATACAGACCACTACAAACTGATCAAGGAATGGATGAAACACTCTATTCATCAAATCTATGAATGTTGTTGGTGCATTAGTTAGTCCAAATGACATAACTATGAACTCATAATGACCATACCTTGTCCTAAAAGCTGATTTGGGTATGTCATCCTCCTTAATCCGTAACTGATGATATCCTGGCCTCAGATCTATGTTAGAGAATATTGTTGTGCCACCCAATTGGTCAAATAAATCATCTATCCTTGGTAGAGGATACTTGTTCTTATTGTCACCTTGTCCAACTATCTATAGTCTATACATAACCTCATATACCCATCCTTATTCTTTATAAAAAGTATCGAAGCACCCCACGATGATGTACTTGGTTGGATAAATCCTTTATCAAGTAACACTTCTAATTATTTCTTGAATTATGACATCTCATCTGGAACCATACTAGGTGTTTAGCCTATTGGTTGCATACTGGGAACTAGATTGATCTCGAAATCAATCTCTCGATATGGAGGAACTTTAGGAAATTCCTCAGGAAACACATCCTTAAAAAATTCTCTGACAACTGGCACTTCTGGAATACTAGGACTTTCTACCTTAGTATCCACCACATGTACCAAGAATGCCTCACACCCATGTTGCAACAGTCTCTCGGCTACCATTGTCAATATTAGACATGTTGGAAGAATATTCCTATCTCCCTGAAAGATCCATGTCTCATCACCATATGTGTACATAGCTTGCTTGGAACCACAATCTAAGACTACCTTATACTTTTCCAAGATGTCCATCCCAAGGATTACATCAAATCCATGCATCACAAGTGGTATAAGATCCACTTGAATGTTGTGTTCCGAGAAAGAAAGAACACAGGGGGAACATACCTCTTGCAATACTGCAGAACCAACTAATGGAGTTTCTAACAGCAAATTATCCATTCTATGACTAATAGGAAAAAGACAGTTATA
The DNA here is from genome assembly GCA_963693085.1 of Alisma plantago-aquatica. Classification (NCBI taxonomy): domain Eukaryota; kingdom Viridiplantae; phylum Streptophyta; class Magnoliopsida; order Alismatales; family Alismataceae; genus Alisma; species Alisma plantago-aquatica. The sequence goes on from OY856415.1 coordinate 597,178,087, forward strand.
AATCACTTCACAAGTGGTAAAGGAGTGTGTAGCACCTGGGTAAATCAAAACAGATATGAAGCAAGATGAAGACATATCAAAATGAAATAACTCCATCTGACTTGTCATGACTCGTGGATTGACTACTGCCTTTGGCTGACTCATAGCATAGAATCTCGTCATTGCCTATTGTTGACCTCGTCCTATGTTTCCTTGTGCAGATGAACCTACTTGAAACCCCGATCCATGTCCTCGTCCTCCTGCACCACTACTAAACTATTGTCTATGAGAGCCTTACTTACTTTGTCGCATCTGGGATACTAAGGATCTTAAAAGCTTTTTCTAACTCAGTGATCTATAGATCTGCATTTGTTGGGTTAGTTTTTCCAACATATTCTATAGCTCCTATACGGTGTAGCCATTCAAAAGTCTTACCAGAACCCAGAGATTCTCCATTGGGGATTGTTGCCCTAGGTGGTGGTGTTGGTATCATGTCTGTTATATGTGTTACTGTCGTCATGAAGTGACCAAAAAGAGCATGAAAATTAGGGTTCTCCAGAGTCTTATCCAACTAGGAATTCTCAGACGCATATTCTTCTCTCACTCATTCCTTTGCACATCCTACTAGTGCAGCAATATTGATCTCAACAGCATGTTCCTCGTGTTCTCCATCCATCTTTAAGCTTTACTCCTTCTTCTGTATATACAAAAGTCACTATAAGATAAACTGAAGGACACTCAAACAAACTCAATGACCTTAATCTTATGTCCATGTAGACTTAGTAAAACTAAGGCCCTGATACCAAAAATTGTGACAACCACTATCAAACTGACAGTGACACCGCAAAAACTATGTGGAAATAACCATTAGCAATGGATTACCAAAAATCACTAAAAATTAAAACTTCTTTACCAAGAGATCCAATACCAGGAAACTCTTTACAGAAAGAACCGAATCCATATACAAGGATATGAGATATCATTTGCTTTACCAAAACTGCAAAAGCAACATTATGCACTGAGGTGTTCTAGACAAAATCTCTAATTGATTATAAAACTATTTACACACTATCTCCCAAGGACCTGAGAGTATAGGGACGACACATAAGACTATATTTATACAAGACACATAACAACACACTCAACCTGAGCTATTGTGAGTACCCATTACACTAAATGAGATTACTCAAAATATAAAACACAATTGATCACTAATTAATCACATACCCAAAAATATGGGTAAATTAAAACTGATTTCAACATCGACACCTACTTTAAAATGTTTGAATAAGAGCCCAACATCTTTCTTGTATCCATACTATGCCAAGAATTTGATACAAATTGTTCTATCACCTTAGACACAACATATATACACAGGATAACAATATTTGAATATGCCACAAAAACAAGAATTAACATGCTAACAAAATTCTGAGTCATTTGAAACACCATATACAAACTTTTCCTTCTTGGAACTAAGAGTATAGGGACGACTCTAGGACACACTAGACATTTAATCAACTTTCTCAAAGAATCATTATTGTAGTTCCTCTTTACATCCACAATTCTATCATTGTCACTGCCGATTACCTAAAAAAATGTGGTGAACCACAAGGGTGAGACCCATGTCCCCGCAAGAGATATAAGCTCCAACAACATTTGTTGATTCCAACATTTTTAGGTATTGAGACAGTTTAAGCAGTTTAATCATATATAACAAATAAGTTCAGCAACACCGATGATTAACAAAATACATAAAGGAGCAGATAATAACTATCATCATTAGCCAGACTATTCTCATATCCCTATTGATAGTATAAGGAGTCTAGCAGCATGAGCATCTCTAACATCATGAATAAGTCTAGTATCATAAGCATAGCTAATAACATCAGCATGTCTATCAAGTTGAACATATCAACATCATAAGTAGAGCTAACAATATAAGCATAACTATCTGCATAAGCATGATTAGCAGTATAGGCATCTCTAGTTACAAAGGCATAGATAGCAATATAAGCATAGCTAACAACATGTGATAATGAATGTCGCAATCATAGCCAACAGTAATTAAATCTCTATCAACTTAAACATGAGTATTGTATATACACATTTATAACATGAGCATATCCACAACATAAGAATATCTACTATCTTTTAATGCATTAAACATCATCTCTATGTACAATGAACAACAAGGTTTATCATCCAATATGAAGCGTTGTGTATAACCCTAAATAGATTTTCTAGACAGTTGTATTACATCTTTTATTATGCCATGAGAGTTTGAGTCGTACCACCCAAAGTACAACCGGCCCCTATGAAGGGATATTCAGTTACGTACAAGATCTAGGAGTGTCGGTATCCTAAAATCTCTTCCCCTCGGTTAGTATGAGTAAAAAGGTAGTGACATATCAGTCAAAGCTGCCACTACAGTGACATATAGTCAAGTTGCTAACCACTAGTCTGCCCTTGGTACAGGTCACGATACTAGAAACCAGGGTATATAAAACCCTCTAATCCAAGGTACAGCTGTCCTCAATCACATCAAATGTCTGAGGCATGAGCATAGCCATCCTCCATAACCTGCATTGTGGATGAAAAGGATATATCCTCAACTTTCCACCCCCACATACTCAACAGTATGCACTCTAAGTTTCCCTTAGGAATACTCATTTCACCATCCAACAAGTTCTGACACTGAAGATGGCTCTACGGCACAGGGCACTACATGATTAGAGTTGTACTTGATAGGTACACCAATTGGGTAAATTAAGGTTGCATCAAACAAGTGGACATACAAACCCTAATTCACTTCTAGCAAGCATATAAATATCACAACTTCAAAATATATAAAATGTGTGAAACATAACTTCCCATCTCATCATCACATGGTACTATTCACTCACCATTCGTGAGATTACACTAGTCATCATACTATCACAAGATATAAATCCTTTTTCACAATATCACACGGTATAAACCCTTATCAACACAAGAGGATTACACCTCATTGAGGGCTCAACCATGCCCAAAGGTCATTAAGACCATCATACTATTCCCTACAAGATCATCATTATCTTTGCATGCCTTATAAGATTCTTTGATCCTTGCCTCCAAAGTACAAGCCAAAGGTTATGGCCATTGAAGAAGCAAATGGTCTCACCACATTGAGAATGGAGCAATTCATCAACAATCTAGAAACTCATGAAGTTACTCTTGAAGAAGAACAAAGATTGGAGATGGAGATTCAAAAGGGAAGAAAGAAGGACATAACATTTAAAGTGTCAAACCAAAGCACAAGTCATCACTCAAGAAAGTGATGAGACAAGTGGAGAGGAAAATGAAGAGGATACACTCATTGTAAATGGTAAGCAATATAGAAGATTTAAATCTAACAAAAATTATTGTGTTTCTTCCTCCTCTTTCCTTAGGTTCTTTGAATGTGGAAAGAAGGAACATTTAAAAATTGAGTATCCTAAACTCAAGAGGGGGAAAATCCTCTCTCAAGAAGAAAGAAAGAGCCTATAAAGCAGCTAGGGATGAGTCCAGAGACGACAACGAGAGTGGAAAAGAAGAAGTAGAATGTCTCATGACTAGAGAAGACAAGGTGATTTGTTTCATTGCAACAACCAATGAACAAGAAAATGAGGTAAGTCTTCTTGATTTATCTAAAGAAGAGCTAGTCACTAGTATTGAATAACTACATGATAAATATGTTGATTGTAAAACAAAATTGAAGAAGCTTATGAAAATTAATGATGGTTTGTATGCTAAAGTGAATGATCTTAATATTGAAAATGAAAGCCTTATGTCTAAAAAATACCTTGAAATCATCTATTATTGATTACAATATCAAGTTTCTTTCTCTAGAAACCAACAATAATATTCTTTCTCAAGAAAAGGTTGAATTGCTTGCTAAGATAAATAATTATCAAACTCAACATGTTCTATGTTCTCATTCAAATTATGATATCATTGTTAAAGAAAGAGATTCCTTTATTTCAAGTTTAGATCAAGCAAAATTAGATATTGCAAAGAAAATTGATGAAATTACCAAGCTGCAAAAACATGTTGATGGTCTAAAGAGTAATAATATTCTTGATAAAGACTTGAAAAACTCTGTTGGACAAGTTGGAAGAAGAGGTCTAGTGTAAAGAGCTGAGATCAACTCTCTACTATAAATGGAAAACAAAGAATCAATGGGAAGTAGCGGAATTTAAAACTTGACTTTAATCAAAATGTATAAAGAGTACATTATAAAATTTTCATAAAGGAAGTACAACTTTATACAAAACATAGGATCTAGGTAGGGGAAGACTAAAACTACTTCAACATGTCTCCAAACTACAACACATACATAAAGTTATAGCTAAGTCCATGCTAGTTGTTCTCTCTCCTTAGCCTTAGGCAAGCTCACCAAGCTTCCATTGCATACTCTGATCCTAGTCTGGATGGTTGGGGTCATCCAGCAAGTGAGAGGAAAGTATGTGTTATTCAAGAGAAATAGGACAATTAAATAATATAAAGCATTGCAATATAAAACATTCTCTATACGAAGAGATTTTAAAAGAAATGAGGCAAGTATATGAATAAGAGAGAGAAGATTGCCATGATCAATCAACTAAATTAATCACTTAGCATGAATATATTAAGACACAAACTCATCTCAATGTAGGGTGAGGCACATACCGGACCTCACCAAGTGGCAGGGGTACTAAAACCCCAGTGCCTATATAAAGTGGAAGGGGGACTTAAACCCCAGTGCCTAATATAAAATGGAAGGGGGACTAAAACCCTAGTGCCCGGCAGGAGGACTAAAACCTCAGTGCCCTATGGGTGGTTTGTACACATGTTCACTACATTGTCATTTGGCCTAAAATACATCATGCGTAATAGTTCACTTGGCAGTAGTGAAAATATAAAAATAACATTTGCATCATAGAATTTGGGAATAAATCCCACAAATAAACCACATAAAGGACCCAACATAGACTATAGCAAGATTTAAGCATTTCTAAGTAAATGAACCAACATATGTAGTAGAAAGATTCACATTATTCAAATGAATGAGCCACAATGGCATTAAAAGCATCAAATAAGTAAAGAGCCAAATAAAGGCATTTAAGAGGATATCAAGGCTAGCACAAAATGTTTGTAGGGTTGGAAAAGACCCAACTGAAGGATTAGGGTTGTTTGCACATAGATTTCACATTCATACATTCCACACATATAATAGGAATCACATAAACAAATAGGTATCACATACCTTATTTTTATTCATTACCATTACTTTCACAAATCATATTGTTTTCACTTCCATTTTTCCCTAGTTGCAAACATTACACATGAATTAGTATTTATAAGGCTTAAGGTATAGGGAAAACCTACTTTGGAAATTATTTGGAAACCATCACTTTAGGACTCAAAACTAGGATCACAAGACTACTTAGGTTTCACTTGATAAAGAAAATGTTGGATCCTAGATGGGCGGTTAGATGCTTTAGAGGGGGGGTGAATAGAGCTGAATGCACTTAAACAAAATTCATTAAACCTTCAAGATATATCACAAGATAAGGTTGCTAAATAGGAAATTTGTGTGCAACTAAAACATGCATAGCAAGGATGAGAGAGATTGAGCAAACACAAGCAGACAAGCTATTTAGAGTGGTTCCACACTTCAAACTAGAAGTATGTCAGTCCACTTACCTAGAGAGGTCAACATCTAGGATTTCCTAACCATTGCATTCTTATATTAATTCATAAGACTTACAATACATGACCAAACAAAGGACTTACCTATCCAATACAAAGAGTCTTCAACCTTACCAAGGACTTACCCACTTTGCAAGAGTCTTCTGCCTTGTTCCAAGCACTTACCTACTCTTGCACAAGTCTTCAGCCTTCAAGTAATTACCCACTCTTCTTGGATCTTCCGCCTTTGACTTCACCTTCACTCGGAGAAACTTCCACCAAGGACTTACCCACTTGAGCAAGGAGTCTTCTTCCTTCACCAAGGGCTTACCCACTCTAGCTCTGAGTCTTCAGCCTTGATCTTCACCAAGGGACTCCTTCCCTTGTTCTTCTTCACCTCTCTTTGCTAAGAGAGAAAACCTTCATCTTCATGATTGAAATGAGAGATGGGGAGGTGGTGGAAGTGAGATCCTCACAAGATATACATGTAGGATTAGCTCTCTTACATATTTCCTACTCACTCTAATGGTTGTAGCAAGTGATTAAGCTTAGAGAGAGAGAGGAGGCTGTAGGAAGCACTCAACTATAGAAGAGGAACCTCACATAGAGTTTGCAATGAATGCTCAACCTTGGAATGAAGCCCAAGGGGTCCTATTTATAGTTGGGGATGCCTCTTAGCCGTTGGGAACACTTGAGAATAAAAACTAGCCATTTTGTGGCTTGCAACGGATATATTTTCACTTGTTGCAACTCCACAATGGCTATAAGCACTAGTCTGCACTTTTCCGTACAATGCAATCGGTCGAGTTTCTATAAGGGTAACTCGACCGATAGAGTAAAAGACAAAGTCGATATTCAGACCATCAGTCGAGTTTATCCTGGGGAAACTCGACCAACCAATGAAAATTGAATTGGTCTGGTTACTCCATCGGTCGAGTTCTGTGTAAACACAACTCGACCGATCAAAAGTCATTTTCAAAATCCAATCAGGATCGGTTGAGTTTGCAAGTCACAGAACTCAACCGATGAACAGCCTGATGTGAATTTTGAAAAATGGCTTTTGAGTGCTTAAACATTCGATCTAAGTGCTCCTGATTTTTTCTAAGCTTAATTACAAGTCTTACAATCATTACAAGTGATTTACAACATTATTCTAATGGATTTACATCATATTACAAAAGTGTGCACTTGTATTGACTTTGACTTGTCTTTTCTCCAATTTGAGATGTGCAAGTTAGGGCATTTGGAGTGTGTCTATACCTAAACTGAAATCACTCAAGTAGAGACATTAGACACCAATATGTGGAATGGTTAGTCATCATCAAAACATGGATTTAGTCAATTTAGACATGAGTCAACATTGACCTAATTGATCTTGAGTCAACATTCTCCCCCTTTTTGAAGATGACAACCCATTCCATAAATGTATTGAAAGCTTTTAAGTAAAATCATACCTTTGGAGAAACCTAGGGGTTTCAATAGGACTGAGCTCATATGCCCCCCCTCAATTGATGCACATGGAGTTCTCATACTCCCCCTCAATTTATGTTATTTCTCCTGCATGGTTAGCTTTCATAACATTTATAGAATACTATGTCTTCTACTCATATATGTTCTACACATATATGTCTTCTCCCATTTACCTTCTCCCCTTTACATGGGCATACTTCTCCTCTTCATGTAAGACATGCCTTCTTCCTCTTTTAAAAGAAGACATACCTTTCTCCCCCTTTGTCATTTCAAAAAGTGGGGTTATGAAGAAATAAGAAACATCACTTGTTAAAGAGAAAGGATATAACACAAATATATATAAGGAGAGTAGAAGAGCACAAATAGGGGCTTGTCCAAGCATAGAAAGAAAAGCAAGTTAAATCATATACTTGAACAACCCAAAAAGCAAGATAAAGTGCTGTAGAAAAATAATAAAACATAATTTTGACCCTCAAGATGATAGAATTTGCCCAAAAAGTATCAGGTCTCATGGAAAAGCGATGAGCCTTGCTCAGAAGGTCATTTCTACATAAAAAACACTACTTTTGCAGCAAAAACTGGAACTGGAGCAAATCTGCATAAAATCCAAAAAATACTCCAATTTCAAAATATAATGTAGATCTATGTACCCTGCATCACAATGTTATGCAAGAAACTCAATATAGTAGATATGCAATTCAAGGAACAATCTTGAGCATGTATAAGACAAGATACAATCATAGCATATAGATGAGCAAAAATGCCAATCATAAACAAGGATAGAACTACATGTATGTGAACTACTAGTAGAAGATATCACAAGTTAGGACTACTAGCAGGATATAGATCATAGTAAGAGATACCAAAAGATACACAAGATAAAGCAAGCTATGAGTAGATGAAGAGATATATCCAAACAAAGAGATAAGCAATTTTAGAAGCATGAAAGGATATAACTCACATACAAATATGCATCATTACCAAAAGATGATCACCACTAAGAACCTCAAGGTTGTATTAAAACAAGATATACACCTAGATAGATGTAGGAAGCTAGAGCACAATAGAAGTAATTTTTAGACACATCCAAGAGATCCAAAGAGATCATCATCAAAACCTGCAAAACAACTCAAAGCAAGTAATTGCAAGATATAGATATACCAATTTAGAGTAATTAGAGAGATAGAGTTGTAAGCAAGATAGTCAATTTAGAACATGGAAATATGCATATATAAAGGTACCAAAAGAGTGCCAAAGAATAAGGCTATTTGGTTGAGAAAATCTAGTTGAGAGGGAAATTCTCATCCAATAAGCCAACTGTATATTCTGTGCACAGTGTTATCGGTCGAGTTATGTGCATTAACAAATCGACCGATGACAACTGCTGGCAACACCCATTGGTGCCTATCAGTCGAGTTTTTATCAGGACAAACTCGACCGACAGAGCAGCTGTCAAAAAGTACATATATTTCATAAAAACATATTTAGAGGCTTGCTAAAAATACAAACCATATCCAAACATGTCTAAGCAAGTTAGTAATGCACTATAGAAGCATTAGAAATAGTTTTTGAGCAAGAGTGTGAAGAGAAACACAAAATATCACTTTTGACTCAAAAAATCATATGTATAGAGCCCACTAACTTGGAAAAAACAAGTTAGAAATGGTTATAAGCAATAAAACATTTACCTTTGTTCTTACCATTCCTTTTCCACTTGTTGTCATCCTCTACACATCTCACCTTTTTTCTTTCATGTGGATTGACAAGTCAATTTGCAATTCAATAGCTCAAGTCAATCTATTAGCAAGTACCTACAAGAAGAAAGATGAAATGGTCCCCAATCATGTTTTTAGGTCCAGAGGGGTTAGCTTAGCAACCCAAGTCCTATTTCTCTTCGGTGATTTCCTAAAAGTACAACAAGTAGAATAATGACCAATTTCATTGCAATAGTTGCATGTGCTCATAGTCTTGGAACTAGAGGATTCTCCATGGAATATTGGAGGTCCTTTACCTTTGTTGTTCCTTTGACTACCATCATACCCCCAAACCATGTCTACTAATTTGTTTAGTAGTATGGTGTAGGATATCATTAAGGCTCTTCTTACCAACTAAGAATCTTTGCAAAGAAGATCTCAAACTATCATTATCATGCATAAGAGAAGTAACAGTAGAAGACAAATGATTGATATTATCTCTAGCATGCAGAAGATCATTGTCTAAGCAAAGAGCTTTAGTTAAATAAGAATATCTATCAATATGAAGTGTATCAACATTATTTTCTCTACTAGTATAACTATAACAAGATTCATGCACATTGATTTTAGCAAGCAATGATCCATTTTCTATTTCTAATTCTTGTAAAACAAAATCTTTGTCCTTGCTTTTAGATTTAAGAACATAAATATCATGCATGAGAGAATCAATAATTAAAGTATGCTCTTCATTAGAACTACGCATGAGAGGTTGAGCTTCTAAAAATCTAATCTTATCAAGCAAACTAGCATTTTCAAGTTTAAGAGAGTCTACTTGGCTAAGACAAGCATTTTTATCACCAAGCAAGCAAGAATTAGTATGTTCAAGATCATTTAATTCTACATGCAAATTATCAACAATTCTAGCAAGCTTTTTCCTTTTCCTTTTAGAAGACTTAAGAGAGGCACAAGTATCATGAATAATAGCAATCAAAGATTCTTTATCTAAAGAGTTTAGATTTACCTCACTTGAGTCCTTACTTGTTGATGACATAAGAGCAAAATGGCATTCTCCTTCATCACTAGATCTTGAGCTTGATCCTTCACTTGAATCTTCACTTGAGGTTGAGTTGGAGGAGCCACTTGAGCTTGAGTGCCATTTCTCCTTCTTTTTGTAAAGATGGGTCTTTTTTCCTTGTGGGAAAATCTTCCTTGTAGTGGCCCTTCTTTCCACATGTGAAGCACCAGATGGAGGAGGACTTGCCTTTGTAGAGTTTACCCTTAGAGTACATGGCATCTTCTTTAGCTTGAGAGGATGGAGAGACTTGTTCCATGATAGCTTCAATTTGAGCCTTCGTTTCAGCCTTCTTCATTCTCTTTAGCTCTTTCTTCTCTTGTCTTTCTACTTCCTCCCTCTTGTCAAGTGTGGCTTCATGTGCTTGTAGATTTCCAATGAGCTCTTCAATAGGGATATCCTTAAGAGACCTTGCTTCTTCAATGGAAGTCACCTTGGGTTCCCATCTCTTGGGGAGAGTTCTAAGAATCTTTGAGTTGATCTCTCCACTAGACATAGGATGTCCAAGAACAGCAAGACCATTCACAATGGTGTTGAGCCATGAGTACATGTTTGTTATCCTCTCCTCCTTTCCCATCTTGAAGTTCTCAAGCAGCCCTTTGAGCATGTAGACTTTGCTTTCCTTCACTTGATTTGTCCCCTCATAGGTGATGCATAGCTTTCTCCATACCTCATAGGCTATTTCACATGAAGAAATCTGGTTGAACTCAGTGGGGGTCATGGAGGCATAGAGTATGCGCATGGCTCTAGCATTCAAGGTTGCTTTCTTCAAGGTAGCTTCATCCCATTCTTCAATCTTTGTCTTTGGTAGCATGTATGGGTTGTTCACCATTTTCCACATCTCAATACTTGATCCTCGGATGTAGAATTGAAGCCTTCTTCTCCAATAGAGGAAATTGTTCCCATCAAAGATTGGTAGGCTGATCAAGTATCTCCCTCCTTGGTAGTCACCCATCTTCTCCTACTTGTTGAAGTATGCATGGAGAAGCCCACTCTGATACCAATTGTTGGATCCTAGATGGGTGATTAGATGCTCTAGAGGGGGGGTGAATAGAGTTGAATGCACTTAAACAAAATTCATTAAACCTTCAAGATATATCACAAGATAAGGTTTCTAAATAGGAAATTTTTGTGCAACTAAAGCATACATAACAAGGATGATAGAGATTGAGCAAACACAAGTAGACAAGCTGTTTAGAGTGGTTCCACACTTCAAACTAGAAGTATGTCAGTCCACTTACCTAGAGAGGTCAACATCTAGGATTTCCTAACCATTGCATTCTTATATTCATTCATAAGATTTATAATACATGACCAAACAAAGGACTTACCTATCCAATACAAAGAGTCTTCAACCTTACCAAGTACTTACCCACTTTGCAAGAGTCTTCCGCCTTGCTCCAAGGACTTACCTACTCTTGCACAAGTCTTCAGCCTTTAAGTAATTACCAACTCTGCTTGGATCTTCCGCCTTTGACTTCACCTTCACTCGGAGAAGCTTCCACCAAGGACTTACCCACTTGAGCAAGGAGTCTTCTTCCTTCACCAAGGGCTTACCCACTCTAGCTCCAAGTCTTCAGCCTTGATCTTCACCAAGGGACTCCTTCCCTTGTTCTTCTTCACCTCTCTTAGCTAAGAGAGAGAACCTTCATCTTTATGATTGAAATGAGAGATGGGGAGGTGATGGAAGTGAGAGCCTCACAAGATATACATGTAGGACTAGCTCTCTTACAGATAGAGTTGTAAGCAAGATAGTCAATTTATAACATGGCAATATGCATATATAAAGGTACCAAAAGAGTGCCAAAGAATAAGGATTTTTGGTTGAGAAAATCTAGTTGAGAGGGAAATTCTCATCCAATAAGCCAACTGTATATTCTATGCACAGTGTTATCGGTCAAGTTATGTGCATTGACAACTCAACCGATGACAACTGCTGGAAACACCCATTGGTGCCTATCGGTCGAGTTTTTATCAGGACAAACTCGACCGACAGAGCAGCTGTCAAAAAGTACATATATTTCATAAAAACATATTTAGAGGCATGCTAAAAATACAAACCATATCCAAACATATCTAATCAAGTTAGTAATGCACTATAGAAGCATTAGAAATAGTTTTTGAGCAAGAGTGTGAAGAGAAACACAAAATACCACTTTTGACTCAAAAACTATATGTATAGTGCACACTAACTTGACAAAAACCAGTTAGAAATGGTTATAAGCAATAAAACATTTAACTTTGTTCTTACCATTCCTTTTCCACTTGTTGTCATCCTCTACACATCTCACCTTTCCTCTTTCATGTGGATTGACAAGTCAATTTGCAATTCAATAGCTCAAGTCAATCCATTTGCAAGTACCTACAAGAAGAAAGATGAAATGGTCCCCAATCATGTTTTTGGGTCTAGAGTGGTTAGCTTAGCAACTGAAGTCCTATTGCTCTTTGGTGCTTTCCTAAAAGTACAATAAGTAGAATAATGACCAATTTCATTGCAATAGTTGCATGTGCTCATAGTCTTGGAACTAGAGGATTCTCCATGGAATATTGGAGGTCCTTTAGCTTTGTTATTCCTTTGACTACCATCATACCCCAAACCATGTCTACCAATTTTTTTAGTAGTATGGTGTAGGATATCATTAAGGCTCTTCTTACCAACTAAGAATCTTTGTAAAGAAGATCTCAAACTATCATTATCATGCATAAGAGAAGTAACAGTAGAAGACAAATGATTGATATTATCTCTAGCATGCAGAAGATCATTTTCTAAGCAAAGAGCTTTAGTTAAATAAGAATCTCTATCAATATGAAGAGTAGCAACATCATTTTATCTACTAGTATAACTATAACAAGATTCATGCACATTGATTTTAGCAAGCAATGATCCATTTTCTATTTCTAATTCTTGTAAAACAAAATCTTTGTCCTTGCTTTTAGATTTAAGAACATAAATATCATGCATGAGAGAATCAATAATTAAAGTATGCTCTTCATTAGAACTACGCATGAGAGGTTGAGCTTCTAAAAATCTAATCTTATCAAGCAAACTAGCATTTTCAAGTTTAAGAGAGTCTACTTGGCTAAGACAAGCATTTTTATCACCAAGCAAGCAAGAATTAGTATGTTCAAGATCATTTAATTCTACATGCAAATTATCAACAATTCTAGCAAGCTTTTTCCTTTTCCTTTTAGAAGACTTAAGAGAGGCACAAGTATCATGAATAATAGCAATCAAAGATTCTTTATCTAAAGAGTTTAGATTTACCTCACTTGAGTCCTTACTTGTTGATGACATAAGAGCAAAATGGCATTCTCCTTCATCACTAGAGCTTGAGCTTGATCCTTCACTTGAATCTTCACTTGAGGTTGAGTTGGAGGAGCCACTTGAGCTTGAGTGCCATTTCTCCTTCTTTTTGTAAAGATGGGTCTTTTTTCCTTGTGGGAAAATCTTCCTTGTAGTGGCCCTTCTTTCCACATGTGAAGCACCAGATGGAGGAGGACTTGCCTTTGTAGAGTTTACCCTTAGAGTACATGGCATCTTCTTTAGCTTGAGAGGATGGAGAGACTTGTTCCATGATAGCTTCAATTTGAGCCTTCATTTCAGCCTTCTTCATTCTCTTTAGCTCTTTCTTCTCTTGTCTTTCTACTTCCTCCCTCTTGTCAAGTGTGGCTTCATGTGCTTGTAGATTTCCAATGAGCTCTTCAATAGGGATATCCTTAAGAGACCTTGCTTCTTCAATGGAAGTCACCTTGGGTTCCCATCTCTTGGGGAGAGTTCTAAGAATCTTTGAGTTGATCTCTCCACTAGACATAGGATGTCCAAGAACAGCAAGACCATTCACAATGGTGTTGAGCCATGAGTACATGTTTGTTATCCTCTCCTCCTTTCCCATCTTGAAGTTCTCAAGCAGCCCTTTGAGCATGTAGACTTTGCTTTCCTTCACTTGATTTGTCCCCTCATAGGTGATGCATAGCTTTCTCCATACCTCATAGGCTATTTCACATGAAGAAATCTGGTTGAACTCAGTGGGGGTCATGGAGGCATAGAGTATGCGCATGGCTCTAGCATTCAAGGTTGCTTTCTTCAAGGTAGCTTCATCCCATTCTTCAATCTTTGTCTTTGGTAGCATGTATGGGTTGTTCACCATTTTCCACATCTCAATACTTGATCCTCGGATGTAGAATTGAAGCCTTCTTCTCCAATAGAGGAAATTGTTCCCATCAAAGATTGGTAGGCTGATCAAGTATCTCCCTCCTTGGTAGTCACCCATCTTCTCCTACTTGTTGAAGTATGCATGGAGAAGCCCACTCTGATACCAATTGTTGGATCCTAGATGGGTGATTAGATGCTCTAGAGGGGGGGTGAATAGAGTTGAATGCACTTAAACAAAATTCATTAAACCTTCAAGATATATCACAAGATAAGGTTTCTAAATAGGAAATTTTTGTGCAACTAAAGCATACATAACAAGGATGATAGAGATTGAGCAAACACAAGTAGACAAGCTGTTTAGAGTGGTTCCACACTTCAAACTAGAAGTATGTCAGTCCACTTACCTAGAGAGGTCAACCTCTAGGATTTCCTAACCATTGCATTCTTATATTCATTCATAAGACTTACAATACATGACCAAACAAAGGATTTACCTATCCAATACAAAGAGTCTTCAACCTTACCAAGGACTTACCCACTTTGCAAGAGTCTTCCACCTTCTTCCAAGGACTTACCTACTCTTGCACAAGTCTTTAGCCTGCAAGGAATTACCCACTCTTCTTGGATCTTCCGCCTTTGACTTCACCTTCACTCGGAGAAGCTTCCACCAAGGGCTTACCCACTTGAACAAGGAGTCTTCTTCCTTCACCAAGGGCTTACCCACTGTAACACCCAGATTTTATATCACATGAGTGGATGCAATTTTTATTTTATTTTTCTACGAGTGTCACAAACATGATAACCATTGCAATGAAAGTAAATGAAACACTTTGCAAAACTGTAAAACTAATTCATACATAGCTTTTTGTCAACATAAAACTACATCATGTTTATGCATAAGTTCATAATAAAAAGATGTCAATACTCAGGATCATCTAGGTAGATGGCACCCCACTAGGCAAGCTTGAAAGTCTCTTAGGCCTTTGCTGGTCCCTTTTTTCTTCAATCGCTCCAAAAACCTGCGGACATCGCGTCCCCATCCATGCATTGGGAAAAATAGTCGTTAGAGTAAGTGGCATGAGTATTCTAAATTAATCATTGCTAAAGAACTGAAATTAGATTTTATAAACATGAAACTAACATCAAACTCTGAGTAAAGTCTGTAACCTATTTTCTCTTATTACTTTATCTGAATTCTTATCTTTCTACCTTTTCTCTCTCTAGAGACATGTACCCTAGTACATGGATCTCAAGACTTGCACCACCGTGCATGGGTCATACTTATCTTATCTGATTCCCTCTCATCACACTCATGGATGAGGTTATGAGCATCTCTAATCTAAGGTATCTTTTACTTACGACTTTTATCTTATTGTGGCCACCATTATACAATAAGTCCTCCTGAATTGGCATATCTATGCCCTGAATTGGTACTGAAGTACCCTGAAATGGCATTACATGCCCTGAATTACACCGAGTTGTCTCTGAATTGGCTTGGCCACGCCCTAAATTGGTGCCGCAACACCTCTGAATTGGAGTAAACATTCCTCTAAATTGGCAACAAATGCCTCTGAATCATCTCGGGACTACTGAATGAGGACTTATCATATAATGTCTTATGTGAAAATTTCAACTTAATTATCTTAAGTCTAAACTTACTTAATTCTTAATCTGAACTGAAGTTGAATACTGATAGCTTTACTAAATACTGAATCTGAACTTATCTTATATTAAACTGATAACTGAACTTATCTAAGATTGGTTACTAAGTACTGAGCATGTACTGAATTCTAAATCTGAATCTGAATCTTTTATTCTTAAGTGATAAACTTAATCTAGAACTGAATGTGAATATGGATCTCAATTACTTCATAATTGAGATTGGGTCTAAAACCCTTATCATGTATCTTTATTCAAAATCCGGCTACTCACACAGTGAGTAGTCTAAGCCTAAATCTAAATCTCTTATTCTTGAGTTCGAAACTGAATCAATTATTGGATTTGAACATGTATTTCATTATCTAGGTAAACTTTATTCTAAAACTCTGATTTGGTAAGATTACTTCATTATACCAATTATATCATAAATGAGTCTAAGGTTTTATGAGAAAGGATCTGAAATAAATATAGAAATACTAAGTATACAAAATATCTTAAGTCAAGCTTATGAAAGTATCATAAGTACAACATTTCTAAAAATATCAATTCTGACAAGATGGTTCAATCCTTCTTATAAAATATTATGTTACCTTGAACCTTTGCATATGAACTTACATATAAAACCTTAAATATCAAAATTGAAATCTTATAAAATATCATAATCTTATAATATCACCCTCAATTCAAGTTACACTATTTTCCGATCCCAATAGTACCTTCATCTTGAAAACATGGACCATGTCCTAATATGTTCAAAACTCATATCCTCACGTTGTGACTAGATTTTTAGATATTAATCATTCCAAGGAGTCCAATTAACTTCCTAGTTATTAGATCCCTACATCTATAGAAATCTTGATAACATGTTCCTACTTGAATTCTTAGCACACAACTATATATATAAACATACCATCTGATAGGATGATTCGATCTCTACCAAAAGAACTCATTATAATAGACCTTGCCTTCAACCTTAATGTCTTCATATGACTTATATATAAAATCCTAGGTCTTACAAGAGGAATCCTATAACATCATACTTTGAATTTAATCATAACTTGAAGCATCATAATCTTATACCTATTACTATAAACTCAAATTATGATACACTCCAATCGAGCCCTTCTATTGAAAATAGATTATGTCTAAATACATTCAACTGTCACTTTATATTTTGCTTCTAAATGTTGCTCATTCTAGTTTTAGATATCTACATATGTATTAAATCTGAATGGCATGTTTCTACTTGAAATATTACTAAATTCTTATCCCATATTATCAATCTTGGTTGCATATCTTATCTTGTAGTCTTATTCATCAATAAGAATCATTACTGAGAGTTCTTATGGGAACATGATCCTTTAGTTTTCTCATGAACTTGGTTCATGAGTCCATGTCATTCGTATAAATCTTGATAACATATCTCTTCTCGAGATATTAGACACATGCAGGGATGCACCCATGAATGTATCAATTTTTACTCTATATCTTAACAAAAAATCTTAGAACATTGTATCACATAAAGTATGAAGTCTTACAAAAATATGCTAAGTTTGATAGATATAAATACTCATGGGCATGAACCACTTACCTTTATATTGAATATGTTCTTGATGTAGCCTTGTTTCCTTGATTCACAACATATATACCTAGTCATCAACAAAATTGTATAAGTCCATGTGTAATCTCCTCTCTTCATTTCTAAATCTCAAACACCATCATCCTAATCTCCTAGACTGAATTAAGAATCATATTTAACTAAGACTAACTCTAATTTAAAGCATGATTCAAGTTTAAACATTGAATAAAACTTGGTTCACACATTATACGGCATACACATACTAATATATTCATTATACCAAAAATAGCATATACACCAATATATAAGTACATACCTCATAGACCAAGAGTAAACTCCATACATACTCACATATACTACTCTTACTGACTCATTTATAAAAATCAGATGAAAATATAATTGTAATAATTTTCCATACTAAATAGGCACATAAAATACATTTTGCCTCAAAATACTCATGAATCATCTTTCATAATGGCCACTTAGGCCAAAAACTAAATACGAATTCAATTATATATGAAACTCCATCAAAACTTTCATAAAAATAATCATATAATGTAGTAAGATCATGTGTTAAAATAACATGTCATTTAAAAATCAAATCATGGGTGAAATACCCAAAATACCCTTATTAGGGTTTACATTAAAAATCTCATTAAGACTTCATATATGAAAGATCAGGCTCTGAAGTAATGTTAAACATATCAAAATACACATTCACTAAAATTTGTATGAATTTCTAAAGGCGTTTACTATTTTTAATTGACCAAACATCAAAATCATATAGTTTTGAATACAATATTTTTAATAAATATTAGATATCAAAATTGTAATCTGGAAATATTTTTATATGATATTACTCATCATGAGCAATCTATAGGTATCTTGTTTGTCCCAAAATGAGCTCTACATCTCAAGATATGAATTTTGGAAGAACTACTTTACCAAAGTGATGCTAACCGTTCAAACTTGATCTAACTACTGAGAAGGATCAGCGATCCCATCCTCATCCCAGACGGATCGGGCGGGATCTGCATCTTCTTCACTTGTTGAGAAAGGGGGTTCTTCTCCCCTGTTTCTTCGTAAGAACAGAGCAACGACCTGGAGACTTCGGCGGCCGGTGAGTAGGCCATCCTCACGCAAAGTGAGCCATCCTTGACCACGGATTGGCTTGCCTGGATCGGCGGCGCCGCAGATGCCTGCAAAGGGGCCGCGATCAAAGCTACAAGAAGAACTCATGGCCGCCGCCATCGTGCTCCCCTTAAACCTTCTTTGTTCTTCTGTCTTGCTCTCTACCCCTCTCGATTTGCGTCGAAGCCCTAGCATAGGGTCTGGCCGCCACCAAGCATCCAAGATCTAGGGGTTTTATACCCCCACTCTGACCCTATCTTGGGATATGACTGCCTATCATGGGCGTTGTTTGGATCCAGAAAACAAGGGTCGCGGACGGGGGTTCGCCCCTTTTTATTTTATTTTTATTTTTCTATTTGCGAAAAGTCCATATATTAGAAATATTTATATAGCCCATTCTATAGTTCAGTTTGACCTCAAATTTTGGGAGAAACACTCCATGTTTTTCACTTATATATGAACAAGATATCAAGTCAAAACTTACTGGATAAATTCTTCAAACTTGTCTTTTAAATAAAAATATTCTAATTATTAATTTAATTACCTAGGTCACCATATACATCAAAAACATCTAAATTTTCTCCCTTGATCTTGTATATCAAATATCCATCTATCAAAATTACATTGAGTATTTATTATGAACACAAAATGCTAAATCCCCAAATTTAAATTCCAAGGACCCATATGTGAAACTTAATTGGTCCAATAGGGTTGGAATTGGGATCTAGGGGACATGGCCCATCCCTTAGTATTTCAAAGGATCCGTGAGCTTAATTGTATTCTAAATTATGAAAATATGTCTTCAATCAATATAATTTCTCAATTGAATCTCATGTATGACATATGTGATTAATATTTCTTTAGTTACATAACATGAAGACCTAAGCTAGGTCTAAGTCTCAAGCCATGAACTGGACTCATCATATTATATATTTGTCACATTATTGTTCATAGGAATAATTCATTTATATTCATATACAACTGACCACAACATACACATTTTGTGAACTTAATTACGTACCTAGCCATGGTTATGTTCATTATGTCCATTGGCATGCCTTTACTACAAAACCCCACATAAAAGGCTTACTTTAGCTATGAAATTGAGGATGTTACAATTCTACCCACCTTAAAATAAATTTCATCCTTGAAATTTCTCTAGGTTACTACCCACCTTAGGGTTCTGCTTACCTCTTGATTTATTGTAAGGAACACTTATGTTCAAACGTTTGCATGAAAAGAGATATGTAATGCATTTTCATAAAGATTTATGTGAGTATTATCTATTACCTTGGTCTACTTCTCAACTCATACTTAGGTTTATGAAACTAAACTTCTCTCTATACTTAGGGCATCTACCTCAACCTTTTCATGACTTCCTAACATTAGTTGCACACGGTATTCTAATCTTGGGTTCTTTAGGTAACTCCTACATTCCTAGATATGTGGTGATCAGGCACATACCTAGAGATGCGAGATCTTGACATGCTATCCCTCACTAACCCACTAACACATGTATCCCATACCACATGGACTAGTAAGAAAGGAGAGATGCATAAAAGTCTAGTACTGATGACATTCCTTTTCAATTCTCAATTGGCTGGCCATAACCACTGAGAATGGAGAAGCAACCTCATTAGCTAAGGTTAGGTTGAAACTTGAGACGTAGAATATGTAAACATCTATCTATGATATCCCTATTTCTTCTAAGGTGAAAACTCTTAGTCATTCTAGGTCATTGTATCTTTCTTTGGGAATCTATCCCTAAACCCTAATCTCTTATCTTCATCCTAGGGTGGCTATGAGAATCAACTTTGCCTAGTGGCCATTTACCAAATTACTCTGATACCATATTGTAACACCCAGATTTTATATCACATGAGCGGAAGCAAAAAAAAATTTCTTTTTCTAGGAGTGTCACAAACATGATAACCATTGCAATGAAAGTAAATGAAACACTTTGCAAAACTATAAAACTAATTCATACATAGCTTTTTGTCAACATAAAACTACATCATGTTTATGCATAAGTTCATAATAAAAAGATGTCAATACTCATGATCATCTAGGTACATGGCACCCCACTAGGCAAGCTTGAAAGTCTCTTAGGCCTTTGCTGGTCCCTTTGTTCTTCAATCGCTCCAAAAACCTACGGACATCGTGTCCCCAGCCATGCATTGGGAAAAATAGTCGTTAGAGTAAGTGGCATGAGTATTCTAAATTAATCATTGCTAAAGAACTGAAATTAGATTTTATAAACATGAAACTAGCATCAAACTCTGAGTAAAGTTTGTAACCTATTCTCTCTTATTACTTTATCTAAATTCTTATCTTTCTACCTTTTCTCTCTCTAGAGACATGTACCCTAGTACATGGATCTCAAGACTTACACCACCATGCATGGGTCATACTTATCTTATCTGATTCTCTCTCATCATACTCATGGATGAGGTTATGAGCATCTCTAATCTAAGGTATATTTTACTTACGACTTTTATCTGACTGTGGCCACCATTATACAATAACTCCTCCTAAATTGGCGTATCTACACCCTGAATTGGTACTGAAGTACCATGAAATGACATTACATGCCCTGAATGACACTGAGGTGTCTCTGAATTGGCATGGCTACGCCCTGAATTGGTGCTGCAACACCTCTGAATTGGAGTAAACACTCCTCTGAATTTGCAACAGATGACTCTGAATCATCCCGGGACTACTGAATGAGGACTTATCATATAATGTCTTATGTGAAAGTTTCAACTTAATTATCTTAAGTCTAAACTTACTTAATTCTTAATCTGAAATGAAGTTGAATACTGATAGCTTTACTGAATACTGAATCTAAACTTATCTTATATTAAACTGATAACTGAACTTATCTGAGATTGGTTACTGAATACTGAGCATGTACTTAATTCTAAATCTGAATCTGAATCTGAATCTGAATCTTTTATTCTTAAGTGATAAACTTAATCTAGAACTGAATGTGAATATGGATCTCAATTACTTCATAATTGAGATTGGGTCTAAAACCCTTATCATGTATCTTTATTCAAAATCCGGCTACTCACACAGTGAGTAGTCTAAGTCTAAATCTAAATCTCTTATTCTTGAGTTCTAAACTGAATTAATTATTGGATTTGAACATGTATTTCATTATCTAGGTAAACTTTATTCTAAAACTCTGATTTGGTAAGATTACTTCATTATACCAATTATATCATAAATGAGTCTAATGTTTTATGAGAAAGGATCTGAAATAAATATAGAAATACTAAGTATACAAAATATCTTAAGTCAAGCTTATGAAAGTATCATAAGTACAACATTTCTAAAAATATCAATTCTGACAAGATGGTTCAATCCTTCTTATAAAATATGATGTTACCTTGAACCTTTGCATATGAACATACATATAAAACCTTAAATATCAAAATTGAAATCTTATAAAATATCATAATCTTATAATATCACCCTCAATTCAAGTTACACTATTTTCCGGTCCCAATAGTACCTTCATCTTGAAAATTGAACCATGTCCTAATATGTTCAAAACTCATATCCTCACATTGTGACTAGATTTTTAGATATTAATCATCCCAAGGAGTCCAATTAACTTCCTAGTTATTAGATCCCTACATCTATAGAAATCTTGATAACATGTTCCTACTTGAATTCTTAGCACACAACTATATATATAAACATACCATCTGATAGGATGATTCGATCTCTACCAAAAGAACTCATTATAATAGACCTTGCCTTGAACCATAATGTCTTCATATGACTTATATATAAAATCCTAGGTCTTACAAGAGGAACCCTATAACATCATACTTTGAACTTAATCATAACTTGAAGCATCATAATCTTATGCCTATTACTATAAACTCAAATTATGATACACTCCAATCGAGCCCTTCTATTGAAAATAGATTATGTCTAAATACATTCAACTGACGCTTTATATTTTGCTTCTAAATGTTGCTCATTCTAGTCTTAGATATCTACATATGTATGAAATCTTAATGGCATGTTTCTACTTGAAATATTACTAAATTCTTATCCCACATTATCAATCTTGGTTGCATATCTTATCTTGTAGTCTTATTCATCAATAAGAATCATTACTGAGAGTTCTTATGGGAACATGATCCTTTCGTTTTCTCATGAACTTGGTTCATGAGTCCATGTCATTCGTATAAATCTTGATAACATATCTCTTCTCGAGATATTAGACACATGCAGGGTTGCACCCATGAATGTATCAAATCTTACTATATATCTTAACAACAAATCTTAGAACATTGTATCACATAAAGTATGAAGTCTTACAAAAATATGCTAAGTTTGATAGATATAAATACTCATGGGAATGAACCACTTACCTTTATATTGAATATGCTCTTGATGTAGCCTTGTTTCCTTGATTCACAACATATATACCTAGTCATCAACAAAATTGTATAAGTCCATGTGTAATCTCCTCTCTTCATTTCTAAATCTCAAACCCCATCATCCTAATCTCCTAGACTGAATTAGGAATCATATTTAACTAAGACTAACTCTAATTTAAAGCATGATTCATGTTTAAACATTGAATAAAACTTGGTTTACACATTATACGGCATACACATACTAATATATTCATTATACCAAAAATAGCGTATACACCAATATATAAGTACATACCCCATAGACCAAGAGTAAACTCCATACATACTCACATATACTACTCTTACTGACTCATTTATAAAAATCAGATGAAAATATAATTGTAATAATTGTCCATACTAAATAGGCACATAAAATACATTTTGCCTCAAAATACTCATGAATCAACTTTCATAATGACCACTTAGGCCAAAAACTAAATACAAATTCGATTATATATGAAACTCCATCAAAACTTTCAGAAAAGTAATCATATAATGTTGTAAGATCATGTGTTAAAATAACATGTCATTTAAAAATCAAATCGTGGGTGAAATACCCAAAATACCCTTATTAGGGTTTACATTAAAAATCTCATTAAGACTTCATATATAAAAGATCACGCTCTGAAGTAATGTTAAACATATCAAAATACACATTCAGTAAAATTTGTATGAATTTATAAAGGCGTTTACTATTTTTAATGGACCAAACATCAAAATCATATAGTTTTGAATACACTATTTTTAATAAATATTAGATATTAAAATTGTAATCTGGAATATTTTTATATGATATTACTCATCATGATCAATCTATAGGTATCTTGTTTGTCCCAAAATGAGCTCTACATATCAAGATATGAATTTTGGAAGAACTACTTTACCAAAGTGATGCTAACCGTTCAAACTTGATCTAACTACTGAGAAGGATCAGCGATCCCATCCTCATCCCAGACGGATCGAGAGGGATCCGCGTCTTCTTCACCCGCTGAGAAAGGGGGTTCTTCTCCCCTATTTCTCTGTAAGAACAGAGCAACGACCTGGAGACTTCGGCGGCCGGTGAGTAGGCCATCCTCGCGCGAGGTGATCCGTCCTTGACCACGGATTGGCTTGCCTGGATGGGCGGCGCCGCAGATGCCGGTAAAGGGGCCGCGATCAAAGCTACAAGAAGAACTCATGGTCGCCGCTATCGTGCTCCCCTTCAACCTTCTTTGTTCTTCTGTCTTGCTCTCTACCCCTCTCGATTCGCGTCGAAGCTCTAGCATAGGGTCTGGCCAGCACCAAGCATCCAAGATCCAGGGGTTTTATACCCCCCACTCTGACCCTATCTTGGGATACGACTGCCTATCGCGGGCACTGTTTGGACCCAGAAAATAGGGGTCGCAGATGGGGGTTCGCCCCCTTTTTTATTTTATTTTTATTTTTTTATTTTCTAAATGTTCATATATTAGAAATATTTATATATCCCATCCTATAGCTCAGTTTGACCTCAAATTTTGGGAGAAACACTCCATGTTTGTCATTATATATGAACAAGATATCAAATCAAAAGTTACTGGATAAACGCTTCAAACTTGTCTTTTAAATAAAAATATTATAATTATTAATTTAATTACCTAGGTCACCATATACATCAAAAACATCTAAATTTTCTCCCTTGATCTTGTATATCAAATATCCATCTATCAAAATTACATTGAGTATTTATTATGAACACAAAATGCTAAATCCCCAAATTTGAATTCCAAGGACCCATATGTGAAACTTAATTGGTCCAATAGGGTTGGAATTGGTATCTAGGGGACATGGCCCATCCCTTAGTATTTCAAAGGGTCCATGAGCTTAATTGTATTCTAAATTATGAAAATATGTCTTCAATCAATATAATTTCTCAATTGAAGCTCATGTATGACATATGTGATTAATATTTCTTTAGTTACATAACATGAAGACCTAAGCTAGGTCTAAGTCTCAAGCCATGAACTGGACTCATCATATTATATATTTGTCACATTATTGTTCATAGGAATAATTCATTTATATTCATATACAACTGACCACAACATACACATTTTGTGAACTTAATTACGTACCCATGGTTATGTTCATTATGTCCATTGGCATGCCTTTACTAGAAAACCCCACATAAAAGGCTTACTTTAGCTATGAAATTGAGGATGTTACAATTCTACCCACCTTAAAATAAATTTCATATTCGAAATTTCTCTAGGTTACTACCCACCTTAGGGTTCTGCTTACCTCTTGATTTATTGTAAGGCACACTTATGTTCAAACTTTTGCATGAAAAGAGATATGTAATGCATTTTCATAAAGATTTATGTGAGTATTATCTATTACCTTGGTCTACTTCTCAACTCATACTTAGATTTATGAAACTAAACTTGTATCTATACTTAGGGCATCTACCTCAACCTTGTCATGACTTCCTAACATTAGTTGCACATGGTTGTCTAAGCTTGGGTTCTTTAGGTAACTCCTACATTCCTAGATATGTGGTGATCAGGCACATACCTAGAGATGCGAGATCTTGACATGCTATCCCTCACTAACCCACTAACACATGTATCCCTTACCACATGGACTAGTAAGAAAGGAGAGATGCATAAAAGTCTAGTACCGATGACATTCCTTTTCTTCTCAATTGGCTAGCCATAACCACTGAGAATGGAGAAACAACCTCATTAGCTAAGGTTAGGTTGAAACTTGAGATGTAGAATATGTAAACATCAATCTATGATATCTCTATTTCTTCTAAGGTGAAAACTCTTAGTCATTCTAGGTCATTGTATCTTTCTTTGGGAATCTATCCCTAAACCCATCTCTTATCTTCATCCTAGGGTGGCTATGAGAATCAACTTTGCCTAGTGGCCATTTACCAAATTGCTCTGATACCATATTGTAACACCCAGATTTTATATCACATGAGCAGAAGCAATTTTTTTTCTTTTTCTAGGAGTGTCACAAACATGATAACCATTGCAATGAAAGTAAATGAAACACTTTGCAAAACTATAAAACTAATTCATACATAGCTTTTTGTCAACATAAAACTACATCATGTTTATGCATAAGTTCATAATAAAAAGATGTCCATACTCAGGATCATCTAGGTAGATGGCACCCCACTAGGCAAGCTTGAAAGTCTCTTAGGCCTTTGCTGGTCCCTTTGTTCTTCAATCGCTCCAAAACCCTGCGAACATCGCGTCCCCATCCATGCATTGGGAAAAATAGTCATTAGAGTAAGTGGCATGAGTATTCTAAATTAATCATTGCTAAAGAACTGAAATTAGATTTTATAAACATGAAACTAACATCTAACTCTGAGTAAAGTCTGTAACCTATTCTCTCTTATTACTTTATCTGAATTCTTATCTTTCTACCTTTTCTCTCTCTAGAGACATGTACCCTAGTACATGGATCTCAAGACTTGCACCACTGTGCATGGGTCATACTTATCTTATCTGATTCCCTCTCATCACACTCATGGATGAGTTTATGAGCATCTCTAATCTAAGGTATCTTTTACTTACGACTTTTATCTGACTATGGCCACCATTATACAATAAGTCCTCCTGAATTGGCGTATCTACGCCCTGAATTGGTACCGAAGTACCCTGAAATGGCATTACATGCCCTGAATGACACTGAGGTGTCTCTGAATTGGCGTGGCTACGCCCTGAATTAGTGCCGCAACACCTCTGAATTGGAGTAAACACTCCTATGAATTGGCAACAAATGCCTCTGAATTGTCCCGGGACTACTGAATGAGGACTTATCATATAATGTCTTATGTGAAAGTTTCAACTTAATTATCTTAAGTCTAAACTTACTTAATTCTTAATCTGAACTGAAGCTGAATACTGATAGCTTTACTGAATACTGAATCTGAACTTATCTTATATTAAACTGATAACTGAACTTATCTGAGATTGGTTACTGAGTACTGAGCATGTACTGAATTCTAAATTTGAATCTGAATCTGAATCTGAATCTGAATCTTTTATTCTTAAGTGATAAACTTAATCTAGAACTGAATGTGAATATGGATCTCAATTACTTCATAATTGAGATTGGGTCTAAAACCCTTATCATGTATCTTTATTCAAAATCCGGCTACTCACACAGTGAGTAGTCTAAGTCTAAATCTAAATCTCTTATTCTTGAGTTCTAAACTGAATCAATTATTGGATTTGAACATGTATTTCATTATCTAGGTAAACTTTATTCTAAAACTCTGATTTGGTAAGATTACTTCATTATACCAATTATATCATAAATGAGTCTAATGTTTTATGAGAAAGGATCTGAAATAAATATAGAAATACTAAGTATACAAAATATCTTAAGTCAAGCTTATGAAAGTATCATAAGTACAACATTTCTAAAAATATCAATTTTGACAAGATGGTTCAATCCTTCTTATAAAATATGATGTTACCTTGAACCTTTGCATATGAACTTACATATAAAACCTTAAATATCAAAATTGAAATCTTATAAAATATCATAATCTTATAATAATACCCTCAATTCAAGTTACACTATTTTTTGGTCCCAATAGTGCCTTCATCTTGAAAATTGGACCATGTCCTAATATGTTCAAAACTCATATCCTCACATTGTGACTAGATTTTTAGATATTAATCATCCCAAGGAGTCCAATTAACTTCCTAGTTATTAGATCCCTACATCTATAGAAATCTTGATAACATGTTCCTACTTGAATTCTTAGCACACAACTATATATATAAACATACCATCTGATAGGATGATTCGATCTCTACCAAAAGAACTCATTATAATATACCTTGACTTGAACCTTAATGTCTTCATATGACTTATATATAAAATCCTATGTCTTACAAGAGGAATCCTATAACATCATACTTTGAACTTAATCATAACTTGAAGCATCATAATCTTATACCTATTACTATAAACTCAAATTATGATACACTCCAATCGAGCCCTTCTATTGAAAATAGATTATGTCTAAATACATTCAACTGTCGCTTTATATTTTGCTTATAAATGTTGCTCATTCTAGTCTTAGATATCTACATATGTATGAAATCTTAATGGCATGTTTCTACTTCAAATATTACTAAATTCTTATCCCACATTATCAATCTTGGTTGCATATCTTATCTTGTAGTCTTATTCATCAATAAGAATCATTACTGAGAGTTCTTATGGGAACATGATCCTTTAGTTTTCTCATGAACTTGGTTCATGAGTCCATGTCATTCGTATAAATCTTGATAACATATCTCTTCTCGAGATATTAGACACGTGAAGGGATGCACCCATGAATGTATCAATTCTTACTCTATATCTTAACAACAAATCTTAGAACATTGTATCACATAAAGTATGAAGTCTTACAAAAATATGCTAAGTTTGATAGATATAAATACTCATGGGCATGAACCACTTACCTTTATATTGAATATGTTCTTGATGTAGCCTTGTTTCCTTGATTCACAACATATATACCTAGTCATCAACAAAATTGTATAAGTCCATGTGTAATCTCCTCTCTTCATTTCTAAATCTCAAACCCCATCATCCCAATCTCCTAGACTGAATTAGGAATCATATTTAACTAAGACTAACTCTAATTTAAAGCATGATTCATGTTTAAACATTGAATAAAACTTGGTTCACACATTATACGGCATACACATACTAATATATTCATTATACTAAAAATAGCATATACACCAATATATAAGTACATACCTCATAGACCAAGAGTAAACTCCATACATACTCACATATACTACTCTTACTGACTCATTTATAAAAATTAGATGAAAATATAATTGTAATAATTTTCCATACTAAATAGGCACATAAAATACATTTTTCCTCAAAATACTCATGAATCATCTTTCATAATGGCCACTTAGGCCAAAAACTAAATACGAATTCAATTATATATGAAACTCCATCGAAACGTTCAGAAAAGTAATCATATAATGTAGTAAGATCATGTGTTAAAATAACATGTCATTTAAAAATCAAATCATGGGTGAAATACCCAAAATACCCTTATTAGGGTTTATATTAAAAATCTCATTAAGACTTCATATATGAAAGATCAGGCTCTGAAGTAATGTTAAACATATCAAAATACACATTCAGTAAAATTGTATGAATTTCTAAAGGCGTTTACTATTTTTAATTGACCAAACATCAAAATCGTATAGTTTTGAATACACTATTTTTAATAAATATTAGATATCAAAATTGTAATCTGGAAGTATTTTTATATGATATTACTCATCATGAGAAATTTTTAGGTATCTTGTTTGTCCCAAATGAGCTCTACATCTCAAGATATGAATTTTGGAAGAACTACTTTACCAAAGTGATGCTAACCATTCAAACTTGATCTAACTGCTGAGAAGGATCAGTGATCCCATCCTCATCCCAGACGGATTGGGCGGGATCCGCGTCTTCTTCACCCATTGAGAAAGGGGGTTCTTCTCCCCTATTTCTCCGTAAGAACAGAGCAACGACCTGGAGACTTCGGCGGCCGGTGAGTAGGCCACCCTCACGCGAGGTGAGCCGTCCTTGACCACGGATTGGCTCGCCTGGATGGGCGGCGCCGCAGATGCCAGCAAAGGGGCCGTGATCAAAGCTGTAAGAAGAACTCATGGCCTCCGCCATCATGCTCCCCTTCAACCTTCTTTGTTCTTCTATCTTGCTCTCTACCCTTCTCGATTTGCGTCGAAGCCCTAGCATAGGATCTGGCCGCCATCAAGCATCCAAGATCTAGGGGTTTTATACCCCCACTCTGACCCTATCTTGGGATATGACTACCTATCGCAGGCGCTGTTTGGACCTAGAAAATAGGGGTCGCGGATGGGGGTTCGCCCCCTTTTTATTTTATTTTTATTTTTCTATTTGCTAAAAGTCCATATATCAGAAATATTTATATAGCCCATCCTATAGCTCAGTTTGACCTCAAATTTTGGGAGAAACACTCCATATTTTTCACTTATATATGAACAAGATATCAATTCAAAACTTATTGGATAAACGCTTCAAACTTGTCTTTTAAATAAAAATATTATAATTATTAATTTAATTACCTAGGTCACCATATACATCAAAAACATCTAAATTTTCTCCCTTTATCTTGTATATCAAATATCCATCTATCAAAATTACATTGAGTATTTATTATGAACACAAAATGCTAAATCCTCAAATTTGAATTCCAAGGACCCATATGTGAAACTTAATTGGTCCAATAGGGTTGGAATTAGGATCTAGGGGACATGGCCCATCCCTTAGTATTTCAAAGGGTCCATGAGCTTAATTGTATTCTAAATTATGAAAATATGTCTTCAATCAATATAATTTCTCAATTGAAGCTCATGTATGAAATATGTGATTAATATTTCTTTAGTTACATAACATGAAGACCTAAGCTAGGTCTAAGTCTCAAGCCATGAACTGGACTCATCATATTATATATTTGTCACATTATTGTTCATAGGAATAATTCATTTATATTCATATACAATCGATCACAACATACACATATTGTGAACTTAATTACGTACCTAGCCATGGTTATGTTCATTATGTCCATTGGCAGGCCTTTACTAGAAAACCCCACATAAAAGGCTTACTTTAGATATGAAATTGAGGATGTTACACCCACTCTAGCTCCAAGTCTTCAGCCTTGAATGGATGGGGAGGTGGTGGAAGTGAGAGCCTCACAAGATATACATGTAGGACTAGCTCTCTTACAGATTTCCTACTCACCCTAATGGATGTAGCAAGTGATTAAGCTTAGAGAGAGAGAGGAGGTTGTAGGAAGCACTCAACTACAGAATAGGTACCTCACATAGAGTTTGCAATGAATGCTCAACCTTGGAATGAAGCCCAAGGGGTCCTATTTATAGCTGGGGATGCCTCTTAGCCTTTGGGAACACTTGAGAATGAAAACAAGCCATTTTGTGGCTTGCAACGGATATATTTTCACTTGTTGCAACTCCACAATGGCTAGAAGTACTTTTCTACACTTTTCCGTATAGTGCAATCAGTCGAGTTTCTATAAGGGTAACTCGACCGATAGAGTAAAAGACAAAGCCGATATTCAGACCATCGGTCGAGTTTGTCCTGGGGAAACTCGACCGACCAATGAAAATCGAATTGGTCTGGTTACTCCATCGGTCGAGTTTTGTGTAAACATAACTCGACCGATCAAACGTCATTTTCATGATCCAATCTGGATCGATCGAGTTTGCAAGTCACAGAACTTGACCCATGAACAGCCTGATGTGAATTTTGGAAAATGGCTTTTGAGTGCTTAAACATTCGATCTAAGTGCTCCTGGTTTTTTCTAAGTTTAATTACAAGTCATACAATCATTAGAAGTGATTTACAACATGATTCTAATGGATTTACATCATATTACAAAAACGTGCACTTGTATTGACTTTGACTTGTCTTTTCTCCAATTTGAGATGTGCAAGTTAGGGCATTTGGAGTGTGTCTATACCTAATCTGCAATCACTCAAGTAGAGACATTAGACACCAATATGTGGAATGGTTAGTCATCATAAAAACACGGGTTTAGTTGATTTAGACGTGAGTCAACATTGACCTAATTGACCTCAACATTCTCCCCCTTTTTGAATATGAAAAACCATTCCATAAATGTATTGAAAGCTTTTAAGAAAAATCATACCTTTGGAGAAACCTAGGGGTTTCAATAGGACTGAGCTCATATGCTCCCCCTTAATTGATGCACATGGAGTTCTCATACTCCCCCTCAATTGATGCTATTTCTCCTGCATGGTTAGCTTTCATAACATTTATAGAATACTATGTCTTCTACTCATATATGTTCTACACATATATGTCTTCTCCCATTTACCTTCTCCCCTTTACATGGGCATACTTCTCCTCTTCATGTAAGACATGCCTTCTGCCTCTTTTAAAAGAAGACATACCTTTCTCCCCCTTTGTCATTTCAAAAAGTGGGGTTATGAAGAAATAAGAAACATCACTTGTTAAAGAGAAAGGAGATAACACAAATATATATAAGCAGAGCAGAAGAGCACAGATAGGGGCTTGTCCAAGCATAAAAAGAAAAACAAGTTAAATCATATGCTTGAATAACCCAAAAAGCAAGATAAAGTGCTGCAGAAAAATAATTAAACATAATTTTGACCCTCAAGATGACAGAATTTTCCCAAAAAGTATCAGGGCTCATGGCAAAGTGATGAGCCTTGCCCAGAAGGTCATTTCTGCATAAAAAAACACTACTTTTGCACCAAAAATTGAAACTGGAGAAAATCTGCATAAAATCCAAATAATACTCCAACTTCTACATATAATGTAGATCTATGTACCCTGCATCACAATGTTATGCAAGCAACTCAAGATAGTAGATATGCAATTAAAGGAATAATCTTGAGCATGTATAAGACAAGATACAAGCATAGCATATAGATGAGCAAAAATGCCAATCATAAACAAGGATAGAACTACATGTATGTGAACTACTAGTACAAGATATCACAGGTTAGGACTACTAGTAGGATCTAAATCATAACAAGAGATACCAAAAGAAACACAAGATAAAGCAAGCTATAAGTAGATGAAGAGATATATCCAAACAAAGAGATAAGCAATTTTAGAAGCATGAAAGGATATAACTCACATACAAATATGCATCATTACCAAAAGATGATCGCCACTAAGAACCTCAAGGTTGTATCAAAACAAGATATACACCTAGATAGATGTAGCAAGTTAGAGCACAATGGAAGTAATTTTTAGACCCAACCAAGAGATCCAAAGAGATCATCATCAAAACCTACAAAACAACTCAAAGCAAGTAATTGCAAGATATAGATATACCAATTTAGAGAAATTAGAGAGATAGAGTTGTAAGCAAGATAGTCAATTTAGAACATGGCAATATGCATATATAAAGTTACCAAAAGAGTGCCAAAGAATAAGGCTATTTGGTTGAGAAAATCCAGTTGAGAGGGAAATTCTCATCCAATAAGCCAATTGTATATTCTGTGCACACTGTTATCGGTCAAGTTTTGTGCATTGACAACTTGACCGATGACAACTGCTGGAAACACTCATTGGTGCCTATCGGTCTAGTTTTTATTAGGACAAACTCGACCGACAGAGCAGTTGTCAAAAATTACATATATTTCATAAAAACATATTTAGAGGCATGCTAAAAATACAAACCATATCCAAACATGTCTAAGCAAGTTAGTCATGCACTATAGAAGCATTAGAAATAGTTTTTGAGCAAGAGTGTGAAGAGAAACACAAAATACCACTTTTGACTCAAAAACCATATGTATAGTGCACACTAACTTGACAAAAACAAGTTAGAAATGGTTATAAGCAATAAAACATTTTCCTTTGTTCTTACCATTCCTTTTCCACTTGTTGTCATCCTCTACACATCTCACCTTTCTTCTTTCATGTAGATTGACAAGTCAATTTGAAATTCAATAGCTCAAGTCAATCAATTTGCAAGTACCTACAAGAAGAAAGATGAAATGGTCTCAATCATGTTTTTGGGTCCGGAGGGGTTAGCTTAGCAACCCAAGTCCTATTGCTCTTTGGTGATTTCCTAAAAGGACAACAAGTAGAATAATGACCAATTTCATTGCAATAGTTGCATGTGCCCATACTCTTGGAACTAGAGGATTCTCCACGGAATATTGGAGG
Organism: Alisma plantago-aquatica; assembly: GCA_963693085.1. Classification (NCBI taxonomy): domain Eukaryota; kingdom Viridiplantae; phylum Streptophyta; class Magnoliopsida; order Alismatales; family Alismataceae; genus Alisma; species Alisma plantago-aquatica. The sequence goes on from OY856415.1 coordinate 597,211,703, forward strand.
TCCTTTACCTTTGTTGTTCCTTTGACTACCATCATACCCCAAACCATGTCTACCAATTTGTTTAGTAGTATGGTGTAGGATATCATTAAGGCTCTTTTACCAAATAAGAATCTTTGCAAAGAAGATCTCAAACTATCATTATCATGCATACGAGAAGTAACAGTAGAAGACAAATGATTGATATTATCTCTAGCATGTAGAAGATCATTTTCTAAACAAAGAGCTTTAGTTAAATAAGAATCTCTATCAATATGAAGAGTAGCAACATCATTTTCTCTACTAGTAGAACTAGAACAAGATTCATGCACATTGATTTTAGCAAGTAAGGAGGTATTTTCTGTTTCTAATTCTTACAAAACAAAATCTTTGTCCTTGTTTTCAGATTTAAGAACATCAATATCATGCATGAGAGAATCAAAAATTAAAGTATGCTCTCCATTAGAACTAGGAATGAGAGGTTGAGCTTCTAGAAATATAATCTTATCAAGCAAACTAGCATTTTCAAGTTTAAGAGAGTCTACTTGGCTAAGACAAGCATTTTTATCAACAAGCAAACAAGAATTAGCATGTTCAAGATCATTTAATTCTACATGCAAATTATCAACAATTCTAGCAAGCTTTTTCCTTTTCCTTTTAAAAGACTTAAGTGAGGCACAAGTATCATGAATAATAGCAATCAAAGATTCTTTATCTAAAGAGTTTATATTTACCTCATTTGAGTCCTTACTTGTTGATGTCATAAGAGAAAAATGGCATTCTCCTTCATCACTAGAGCTTGAGCTTGATACTTCACTTGAATCTTCACTTGAGGTTGAGTTGGAGGAGCCACTTGAGCTTGAGTGCCATTTCTCCTTCTTTTTGTAAAGATGTGTCTTTTTATCTTGTGGGCAATCTTCCTTGTAGTGACCCTTCTTTCCACATGTGAAGCACCGGATGGAGGAGGACTTGCCTTTGTAGAGTTTACCCTTGGAGTACATGGCATCTTCTTTAGCTTGAGGGGATGGAGAGACTTGTTCCATGATAGCATCAATTTGAGCCTTCATTTCAGCCTTCTTCATTCTCTTTAGCTCTTTCTTCTCTTGTCTTTCTACTGTCTCCCTCTTGTCAAGTGTGGCTTCATGTGCTTGTAGATTTCCAATGAGCTCTTCAATAGGGATATCCTTAAGAAACCTTGCTTCTTCAATGGAAGTCACCTTGGTTCCCATCTCTTGGGGAGAGTTATAAGGATCTTTGATTTGATATCTCCACTAGACATAGGATGTCCTAGAACAGCAAGACCATTCACAATGGTGTTGAGCCTTGAGTACATGTTTGCTATCCTCTCCTCCTTTCCCATCTTGAAGTTCTTAAGCAGCCCTTTAAGCATGTAGACTTTGCTTTCCTTCACTTGATCTGTCCCCTCATAGGTAATGCATAGCTTTCTCCATACCTCATAGGTTGTTTCACATGAAGAAATCCAGTTGAACTTGGTGGGGGTCATGGAGGCATAGAGTATGTGCATGGCTCTAGCATTCAAGGTTGCTTTCTTCAAGGTAGCTTCATCCCATTCTTCAATCTTTGTCTTTGGTGGCATGTATGGGTTGTTCACCATTTGCCACATCTCAATACTTGATCCTTGGATGTAGAATTGAAGCCTTTTCTCCAATAGAGGAAATTGCTCCCATCAAAGATTGGTAGGCTGATCAAGTATCTCCCTCCTTTGTAGTCACCCATCTTCTTCTACTTGTTGAAGTATGCTTGGAGAAGCCCGCTATGATACCAATTGTTGGATCCTAGATGGGAGATTAGATGCTCTAGAGCGGGGGTGAATAAAGCTGAAAGAAACTTAAACAAAATTTATTAAACCTTCAAGATATATCACAAGAGAAGGTTGCTAAATAGGAAATTTGTGTGCAACTAAAACATGCATAGCAAGGATGAGAGAGATTGCGCAAACACAAGTAGACAATCTATTTAGAGTGGTTCCACACTTCAAACTAGAAGTATGTTAGTCCACTTACCTAGAGAGGTCAACCTCTAGGATTTCCTAACCATTGCATTCTTATATTCATTCATAAGACTTACAATACATGACTAAACAAAGGACTTACCTATCCAATACAAAGAGTCTTTAACCTTACCAAGGACTTACCCACTTTGCAAGAGTCTTCCGCCTTTTTCCAAGGACTTACCTACTGTTGCACAAGTCTTCAGCCTTCCCATTTTTTATGCTTAAGCCTATAATAGATTGTCCATTTTTAATCAATTAATGTATATGACCTTGTTTCTTTCAAAGATATAGATGACCATCTTCTATGCTTAAGCTATGTTATTATTTATGGAGAGAAATAAATACGAGGATTTATAATAGCTTTTGTATTGAGAATACCAAGCAGTGAAGGCTGATTTGGAGGGGGTACCTTGGCCTTATAGAGCTTATTCTGATTTTTCTAACTGTCTTACCTAAGTCATATGTAGGGCTGCAATTTTTTTGTCATATCTTGTTTCTTAAAAACTTTTCTTGGGAGCCTTGAGGTTTTTTAAGATAGTATGAAGGCAGATTGTTTTGTAATTTTTCGATTAGCTCCCGGTCGGTTCACACTTCTCTTGCAGGGGGATCTGTGGGTTTCTTTGGGATATATGTGGTAGAATCTGGCCTACTTTAAAGTTGTTATTTCCTTCTAAAAAGTATTCAATGCCACTCCAATTTGGTGGTCGTGCTCTGTATCTTTATTAAGCTAGCCCTGAGGTTTCTTATTGCTTGGCTAAGGTACAAGTATTAAGTATCTATGACAGAAGTCCTCTAGAAAGTTGTCCCAAGTTGTGCTAAACTTATAGCACTATGTAATAATACGAAAATATTTGAGATCGTCTATTATGCCCACAAAATGCAATCAGGTTTTGGACGTATACCAACAAACAAGCATATAGACAAATAAATAAATAAATCTAAAATTAAATTTAGATAACAAAAAAAAAAGATCGTCTAGTTTTTTCTCTGCCAACTGCCAAAGCACGTTCCTTCCTACTCTTCTCTTCAGTCCACTTCCGCGATGTTGCTGTCACCAGCACGAGCAGCACGCACCAGGGACATAAACCGCGCCCATCCATGCGTGTGGATGCGCCGTTCGACTAATGGAGATGCTATGCTACCCGGCGTGGTGGGCCGTACGGAACTGCGCCCCAACCGCCCGACAAAGCCCATCACACCACATCCATGCATTAAATGCCTCCGGTGTGACTCGCCAGTCGCTTCCCCACCCCCAGGCGCATTAATAACTCAACCAAGCCCGGCCCACGGGCAACGACGCAGCAAAGCACTAAACCACCACCACCACCACCAGCTCAAGGCCAGCTGATCTGAGTGAGTTGTGTGAGAAAAACAACTTGTCACGTACCTCCGGCCCGCCCTAACCCCTGCCCACTACCGCTCCACCCTTCTGGCGCCTTCTCCCGCTCCCCGGCGACGACAGCAACGGGCGGGGCGGAGCGGGGGAGGAAGACCGCCGGGCGGCCGGTCCCCCCAGTAGACTGGAAACCTGGTGGCATCCGTGCACACTGCACACACCCGTGCACGCGATCGTGGGTTATTCAGATCAGCCGTCCTGTAGGATGGGATCATCATTCATCAACCTGGCTGCACTGCCGGGATCCACTGGTGTGGAGTTGAGGAGCTGGCGCCGTCCCACCGCCGATGGTGATGGTTGGGGCGGGTCTCAGGCCGTGGTCATCTGATCGGTATGGTTTCCCCTCGGCGGCACTGGCTGGAGTGGGGTGCGAGGGAGGGTCTCTTTCGGCTTCTCGGCGCCTTCCTGGGATGGGGTCTTCCCTTTCGTTGTCCGAGGGGGCACTCACTGGGGCAGACAGAAGGAGCTATCAATAAACCCATCGGAACATGGGCGCGCTTGCCTTGTGGGGATACACCTTGTCGGGCTACATGCTCCACTGAATTTGTCGGGAGGATCAGGAGAAACGAGCGTAAACTAATGTAGTCCGTTTATTAGTTGCTTCTGTACTTTTTATCCTTTTCCATGCATTTATTTAAGATATCATCATGTTAATCAGTCGTTAGCAACTCAAATCAATCAGGGAAAGTGTGACGGCACAGATCAACCAAGATATAATTGCCGGTCAAAACCCTAAACCAGTCATCAACGGACCACTTTTTTTTGTGGTTTTTGCAATAGGTCCAATGGACCAATTGATTAGATGTACAATAATAAAATTCATGTATTTTTTTTATTTCACAAGCATCGCCTTTTGGTTTAATAGTTTTTTCTCCAACCCTCCGGTCCATGCAACGCTAATGAAACCGTCCCATGTAATTTTGAATTTATCGACGCTCTCAATCCAATGAGTTCACATAGTCTTAGGGCTGTCAAAGAAAATCCAGTCCATATTGTTTGACTATCAAATCTACATCCAAACATGGACTTAAATTCCATTCATTCCTCTCAACTCGGAACGATCCCGGATTGAGATTTCTAAATCCAGAAACAAACTTGAACCCTGATATGAATTCAAAATATAGCCTACATCCCATAAAGATATGTATATAATTAAGTACTACGAACCCTATCTTGTCGGGTTTTTAAACTCGGACCTACTCGATTTTGATTTGGACACGTAATATTAAACTCGAAACGGACACAAAATGTCACAACTAAAACCTAGACCTAAATTTTTTTTGAGTCGACACAATCTAGTTCACGGATTCAAACAAATTTTGACAGTCCTGTACACTCTCATTACATCCTAAAAGTTACATTGTCTTCAACTTGGCGCCTAGTTTGAACAATTATGATTTAGTGACTCCGACTACCGGATGAATTGGCTCTAGCACATTTTTGACCTCTTTGTGTCACATTTCTTAACTTCAATTCTCACAGAAAACTAACAATATAAGCCTATATCGTCGGTTGGTAAAGCACAAATATCACTATTAGTTAAGTCTTGCCGATTAAGAGAAAATATTGATACCTTTGTTATTATTGAGTCACTAGTAGCTCGGAATCCCGAGTTATCGTCCCTAACACTTTTTATAAGTGTTTGGATCAAACACAAACTAAACCTTTTGTTGTTCTAATACGAACTTTATTACTTTGCTCAAGTTCTTTATCGTTTAATGACTAATATTTACACATCAAACTCAACATGTCTTACCATCTTTTTCAACCAAGGAAAAACACCTTGTAAATTTGTAGCATATTTATCTTAAGGCATAAACAAGGTATCATATAAGGCATTAACAAGACATTATGTTACAAAAGAAGTAAAAGAAAACAAAACGAAATTCTTTATTCTCAAGAAGACAGGTCAAGGACAAGCAGGGTCATTACAATTCCCATAGCAAAATCAATCGCTGTATAAAGGAACGTGTGCCTTCCTGTTTGTTACTACCCCTAAACCTCATGTAAGAACACGTAGACACTTAAACATCTAAACATACACGTATCACTACTTAAATTTTAAAAGAAATATACCTGATATTTTATTTACAATAAAAATATGTAAGAGGCACATAGCACGTCAAAGTAACAACATTTTCCTTACTGTGTACGACATAGTGGTCAAACGCCGATACAGGATCAGGAAAAATGGGTCCGGAAAGCAAAATGCGTCATTCCACTCCAAAAGTAGAATATGCCGGTGTCAATAACCCTTCACACTAAACTCTAACTTCCAATTCCGCCAGTTACAAACAAATACTTTAAACCACATCTACAAAATTACATAGCACATAATGATCTTTTGATTATAAATCACATTATCTGATTATGACAAAAAAAAATAAAAGAGAAGCAAAAATGAATGCGTTTTTTGGGTGAGAAAGATGACTAGCTCAGTGGTGTGCTGGCCTGACCTATCTCAGGAATCCTAGGCACCGAGAGTCACTGACCAAAGAACTGCAGATATCGGATGGACATTCTACTACCGTAGAAGAGGAAAAAGCCTGCCTCTGGCCGTGTCTAGCAGCAGGGTCCTACGGACCTACAAAGTAGGTAATGCAACAGCTGGCTACTTCCAGCTAAACTCTGCCATACATGTAGCTACAGTTCCAGTCTCTGACCTACGAACAGCAAGTAATAGATGAAGGGAATCGAGACTACTACCGCTCTGCGCCAAGAAATGAAGACCATGGGAAAACTAACCCACAAGTAAAAAGAAAAATCGAAGATTTCGGAAAAAAAAAAACCCAGTGATGCGAGTTGTAGCAGTTAACCCAACAAACTTAAAGCGGCACACAGCAAGCAATACATACAGTTCTCATTCTGGGATTGGAATAAGGTTAAGCAGAGCCAAAGTTTTACAGGCTCAAGACGTTATCCTAACGACAATCAGACTCACAACATCAACGAAATTTTACAGTAAATCATGTCCATTTTAGAGAGGTCTCAATCAACACATGACATCACATTTAGCAGCACATCACATAACATAGATAATACAGCAGCTTCCATCCAGTTCTTGGGCGTTCCATGCCGCAGTATCTGTAACTCTTCGGCTTGATTCCACTGCCCAAGAAACCAGCAACGGTAGTGCTAGTTCTTGTTCTTGCACTTCTCCATTGCTCGAGGTGCTGCAAAAAGGTTTTGCAGTGAGATATAATGGATATGATTGGCAGTGCTGGCATTACAGCACAAAACTTGTAAATTGAGTATAGTTTAACAGATAGAAATATAAGGATAGAAAGGAGGATAAAAATATGAGCATTTATGATTATGATATTTTATCATCTTCCAGCACTGTTAGAATAGAAGCCATCAATGCCTAATATAGAGACTAGACATACAAGATCTCAATGAAAGAACACGCATTTAATGAGGATCACACAGATATCACAATTTAAATAATTAAGACAGATACGAATGCCAAGCCCAGAGATCTAAATAGCAAGACTTATGTAGGACAAGTTGCACACATACCCAATCCAATGGCATCTGATCCTTTCATGATCCTCAGCCTCCTACACGAATCAGTAAACATGCTGCATATATGGAGTAAATGCATCAGTACGAAGCCCACAAAGAATTCATAGAGAAAATAATAATTAGTGGCGTAGACAAGGAGAATCAGATCTGGGTACCACTATAAAGATCAGTATTATCATAATCCATATCAATTAAAGTAACATCGTAAAGATAGAGGTGAACCCTTCATTAGTCACACTTACTCCCATGGGACATCACCAACGAGCATCCAATCACCATCTTTGTCTTCGTAAGTCACGACCAAGTCTGATCCACGAAGATCACTCAGTCGGCTATCCTTATGCCCATCTTTGCCTGGAGCTCCATGAGAGCCACATTGACCTGATAAGACAATTGAAGAGAGCAAAGTAACCTTTCTTTTATGCCAACACAGCCATTATCACCAAATTAGCAAAGAAACGCAGTATTGGCAGGATATAAACATGTCTACCTTTTATACCAAGAATTTGTACGTAAGTACATAAATAAATACTCCAGACGAGGATAAAAGTGACCCAGTAGAAGCACAACTACAATTTACCCAAACTACAATAATCTTAACATGAAAGTATGAGGATTTTTCCACTGCCACAAAGAAGTTCATAAGGCTGCAGTGATTCCTACTCACAAAACTAGTGACAAGAAAAACCCACCAATGAGATTTTAAAACCAGGTGATTAGAAAAAACAATCGATGATCCTAATCGGATTCCCAAATGGAGACCAAAACCACTTACCCACAAGCTTTTCCCAAAATAATAATGCTGATAGTAACAACAATGATGACTTGTCAAAGACCGAGGAGAAAGAACAAAGTTGATTCCTCTGCCAGAGGTTCAATAGTTTATAGGTCTTGAGTATCAAATAATAATTTATTGGGCAGCCGCAGAGGTCACCCACTGCTGCGCCAAACAGCAGTGCACTAACCCTTGACGAAATAACAGGACTTGTAGTATCTACCAGATAAATTCCGAAGTCATCAATTTTTTAGGTAAGTAATCAAGTGTCCCAGCTGTTTAAGAACGGATATCAGACAAGAAAAGCGAGAGAGATGTTGTACAAGATATCAACTAGCAGTGGACCTAGATTTTAGACAAAGTAACGATCGTAGAGCCATCCCAGTAACCTATCCTACCGTTCAGAATATTGTATGTTATCTCATTTCCTTCTGTGTGCTGTTGTCGGAGGGGGGAAGGGTATTTTTCTCATTCCAAACACACAAAATTACCATGCAACATCCACATGATGCGCAGGACAATCTTTTGTCACAGTAAGCATACGTGATATAATATATCAAAGACAAGTAAGAACCCAACGACTAATAGCATAGCACCATATAATTACCAAAGCGATTTCCCAAAAGAAATAGAATAATAATCTGACCATCATGAGATGACCAACTTAAATTGTTCTTCACAACCCAAAAAAAAGGAATTATTCCGGCAGAATATTCAACTGCACCAAAAAATATCAAGTGCATTACCAGCCCAAAACAACAGACTGCATTGTCAGTTGTTTGGTCCCCGCCTAGAAAGCCTTCCACGTATTATTATGACAGAGGTACCAAAACAAGATGCATGCAAGCTGACACACACACAAACACAAACAAGGGAAGGGAAAGGAAGAAAAAAAAAGAGGCATCTTGTGCCATGTGAGTTGAGGCAGTCATTACTCACCAGCAGTGAAGCAGCTAAACATTTTGTCAAGTGCAGTGGAGAGTTCTTTGTAGTTAGTGTACATCTTTAGGTCCACCTTGCGGAGGTAGGGCGCACCATCCATGCTAACTTTGACATAGAGGCAGCTAGAGTCCTGCTTCTCCTCGTCGTCATCATCATTGTTCTTGGATGGGTTTGCGGCCATGGTGTTCTTCCTATAGCTTCTAATTGGGGGCCAACCAACCACCTGCGCCCTGTGATGAAAATACCGAAATAATTTCTTTTCACTCAGCAATTTCAGAATAAAGAAAACAATTAGCTGTGTCTTTTTTTTTTTTGCATGAAATTTTAATAAGCTTCCTTCAGAAGAAGCTTTTTTTGGGTTAAATCTATTCATATAAATAAAGCCAACTATGTTCGCATCATCATTATTTTAGGCATCTATAAAAGCAACAGCAAAAGGTGCAAACAAGAGGAATATATATAAGTAAGGTATGCGAACATATGGAATATGAGCACAGACTATTGCACAATAACTAGGGAGATATGCAACCGAATCATATAATGATTTGGTTAACAAGACAGCAAAAAAGCATAAAAACATGTGCAAAGATGATGTCGAGGTGCATAATAATATTAAATAAAAAGATCTGCATAAAAACAGAGGTCTAGGATGAAGACATGAGAGCACCATGTGTCGACTATACAAGAAATAAATCGATTAAAATTTGTGTATAGAAAAAAGAAAAGTATATATGTATGAATAGAAGGAGAAGATATGTAGGCATCTAAACAGTGGACAAGGGAATAAAAGCAACCCCAACAAATTCAGGTTTGATTCAAGCCTATATTAATGGAAAGAATAAAGGGGTGAAAGAAAAAAGGAGATGCTTGGGATGGGATATTATTGATTAACTGTTTTAAGTCAATACTCTGGGCTCACCCTAAGCCCGTATTCCACTACCAGGACAAATCGCAAAGTACCAAACTGGAGCTGGGAAAAAATCAGACAGTGCATGCTGGGATAGAGATTCTCTGCAACCCCACCCCCCCCCCAACAAAAAAAAATGAAGATAAGATAAGATATCCCTGTTGGGTTTTATATTACAGGTTTTCCGCTTCAGATTGTATAACGAAACCAAGAATACACTGCACTGTAGTTTCGCCAGAACAGGAGAGATTCATTTATCGGTAAAACCGTTGAAGTTATCTTGGGCAAAATTTGAGGGGGCGGTGGTGAAATGAAAATAAACCCAGCTCGGCCAGTACGCACACAGATTCAGTGTAGGAAATACACTCAAGAAGAAAATTCAGTAGAGCGACATTTGACAATTTCCCCTATGAAAAGGTAAGCTCAAGCTAAACCACGAGTAACAAGAAGCTGAAGCGCCCCCCCCCCCCGCCCCAACAACAATTTAGCCGCGAATCAAAGATGGAAACTTTGGAATCGGCAAGGGCGGGAATCATGATGCTGGAAGAAAAGAGTGGTGGGCAGGGGGAGATCAAATTGTTAGTCCCTGTTACATGTAAACGAATCACAGAGTGTAGAATTCGCAACCACGGCAAACCAAGGGGAAAGATTCGAATTTGCAACGACGTTAACAAGACAGCTGCCAATCGTAGTACTAAGCCAAAAGTAGTAGCAAGGTAAAAGCAAAATAAAGCATGGAAAGGCAAAGCGAGGAGAGTAGTAAACAAGGAAGCAGCTGACTAACTTTGCAGCAGGTGCGATCCCACGGTCGGTCCCTCCAGCGGCAGCATCAGCAGCAGTATCAGCAGCCTGCCCTTTGTTGTCCATGTTTGCGGCGGCGGCGACAGAGCCCGGCGCCGGGCCATCCTTGGCTACCCCATTTCCGACTCCGTTAAGCATGTTGTCAGATCCCGCGATGGTGTCCGAGAACCCCCTCTTTGCTCCCAACGCCCCTTTGGGTGGAGCGAGACTAAGCACTGGGACAGACGAGATGTTGTCCTTCCTCTGTGGCAGCAGCTGGAGAAGGAGCTTGCTCTCAGAGCCCGGGAGGCCGAGCCTGAGCTCCGTCCCGGTAAGCAGCCCTCCTAAGTCACCGTCGTCGCCGTTGCCATCATCGGGCGGAGGAGGTGGAGGCTGCTGCGTCCCGGAGAGGCCTATGTAGTCGTGCTCGAGTAAGGTTGGTGCCATGGTGGTGGTGTCAAGCCGGCGGTTGGTGTTGACTCCAGCGCGGAGGCCCAACGGACATGTAGTAGGGCGGTAGCGTGCGCGGGGGAGAAGGGGAGTGAAAGAAGGAGGAGCAGGTGTGGGAGAAGTGATAGGGGGAGGGGGGAGGGAAGAATGCTAGAAAGAGAAAGGAAAGGCGTGCGGTTTGGGGTTCGGGTCGTGAGGGGGTTTTGATGCAGGAGAAGCTTCCTATAGCCTTTCTGCTCAGGTTTAGAGAGAGAGAGAGAGAGAGAGGGTGAGGGAGGGGGTTGTGAGGGGAAGGAGAGAGAGAGTGTGTGTGTAGAGAGAGATAGACAGGGAGCTAGAGGCAATAACAAGTTGAGAGAGAGAGAGGAGAAGGGGTGCGGCACTAGCGGTAAAAGGGAGACATGGTTGGGTATTAGTGAAGAAGCGTTGGAGTGAACTAAAGTAATACGTGAAATCCGAGCCTATCATGACCTGTCTCCCCTCCCCTCACTAACCTCTCTTGACTGTACTTTTTTCCAATTCGCAATGATCCCGCCGCGAGGTCCTGCCGCCGGAAAGCGCAGCATGGGCTGGGAACACAAAATAAACAAATGCGAGGTAGTTGCTATAAAAAAAAATGCGGGAAAAGCTGTGTGTGTGGTTAGAGAGAGAGAGAGGCAGACAGGTTTGAGTGCAGAGAGAGAGAGAGAGAGGGAAGACAGACTTGAGTGGAGAGATAGAGACGCAGAGAGAGAGAGAGAGGCAGACAGTGTTGAGTGCGTGTTTGCCGACTTGTGGTGGGAAGTAGTGAAGGGAAAGGTGTGGGTTGAACTTTTGTTAGACTGAGGAAGAAGAAGAATGGAGTGGAGAGTGGAGTGGTGTGGAGTGGAGTGGAAAGCAGTAGTGTCTGATACCTGCTGGGTGGTGGTGTGCTGGTAGGGCGTCTGTTTTGCCCGTGATATTTCCTCTTGTCGCCCGCTAAGTGGTCTAGGTGGTTTGTGTGAATGAAATTGTTCGTTTCTTAATTCGCATGTAGCAGGGTGCTGCTCACCTCGTGTAGTGTCCCAACCTATTAGATTGTTCTCAAGAAAATTTTGACGAAAACCTTCATCTACACAGGCATTTTTCATCATAGTCAGTTTACATCCCTCATTGATTTCCGACTGGTAAAGTAAATTTCAGAACTAATTCGGGTCTTATTAAGGAGATGTCGTAATATAAGCATGTGCACTTTGTAATTTCTAAATTCTTTATAAGAGAACGTGGCAAAGATGTTATGGAATACCAATATTTGATAATAGTTCAATATAAAAATTTCGCCGAGAAGGCATTTTGGGTCATTTAAGGTTTCTCTCGGGTGGAGTTGGTCATGTCTGGGTATTTACAAACTAAAATATTTACACGCATTGTTGAATTTTAATACAAAAAATGAAGGAGAACTTCCGGGTTTAAGTCTGGTCACAATTTTAGACATGAAAGGAGCAAGTAAAAAATAGACAAAAAATCGGGTCTGAGGGTCAATGTGTGTATAAGCACGACCAAGAATTGGTCTTTTGGAGGATATTGAATCTGGTTCAGTGGGTAAGTTGATAGGTTCTTTCGACCAGTTTGAAGTCAAATATAGGGTTGTGAGAGAGTCGAAACCGTCCCAACCACTGATTCCTGATCAGCTGATTCTTCGATGTGATTTGGTTCTCACAACCATATGCATCAACTTATATATATATATATATATATATATATATATATATATATATATATATATATATATATATATAGAGAGAGAGAGAGAGAGAGAGAGAGTCAGGCTAGAATACACTCGAGTGTATCCGGAGCGGAATACACTCAAGTAGTTTTTCATGATGCAATATTTTTTTTGGAAATCCAATCCGTTGATCTTATTAAACATCTCTTGAACAACTCATACGCAAAATTTGAGCACATTTGGATATGTATAGCTCATGTTATGAAGACCGCAAAAATTATGCATTTCAAATTAGTTTCGCGCGTCGATTTTGTTGCCCTTGGATGAGTGACTTACACTCATCCAAATGGGCTCAAAATTTGTATGTAGCCTAGTTATAGTATGACGGTGAAGATCAACGGTTTACATTTTGCAAAATATAGTCTTGATATGCAAACACACTTGAATGTATTCGTGTGATCCGTACACTCAACTGTATTCTAGCCCGACTCTCTCTCTCTCTCTATATATATATATATATATATATATATATATATGCATCAACTTATATATATATATATATATATATATATTATATATATATATATATATATATGCATCAACTTATATATATATATATATATATATAGTTACATATATAAATAATGCATAAAATAATAGATAATAACAAATGCAGTAATTGATAGAAATATGATATGTGTGTGTGTGTGTATATATATATATATATATATATATATATATATATATATATATATATATATATATATATATATATATATATATATATATATATATATATATATAATTGTGTGTAAAATTAATACGTACAATACTAAAATTAGTAAATAAAGTATAACTATTAAATCAATACACGCCATCATATATTACATTTTAGCTATTTTTGGCATTGTTCTTGAATGTTCTATTTTGTATGTTATGTTTGTTATATATGATGTCTTTAATAAAGTATTGTACATTATATATATATATATATATACATATATGTATATATATTGTTGATTTAGTATTTGTTCTCAATTTATATTTCAATATTGTATATATTAAAATCATATATTACTATTTACGCTTACAATTATTATGTATTAGTGAACTATTTGTAGTTTAGCCATTTATAATTATAATAATATAATTATATTTTAATTATAGGATTAGTTTAAAAACTAAATAGATACAAATGCATTGCAATTCAATTATGTAATAAACTTCACAATATATTTTTATTTCATACTTGTATTATGATGTTCTTACTATTCATTTAAATATTATATATTTTTATATATAAGTGTTGTATATTTTTATATGTTAAGTTAATATAGACTACATTTTTTTCTAGCATTGTCACAACGTATTATATATATGATTATTTATACTTTGTATATTATTCATTAATAACTATTGTATCCTATTACTGTTATTTATCTAAGATTATTATAATAAGTCAATATATTTTATAACTAATGTAGCTGTTTAAAAATAAATCATTAAATTTGATACAAAAATAGTACCATGGCATCATAATAAAAAATTGAAATATTTATATTTTGTAACCATTTGTAGGCAGGGTTGATTTCATTCTGAACCTTCTTTGGTTTATATATAGTTGTGCCATATCAAGGAAGTGGTGGTTTCGAAGGACCGAAGTAAGCAAAAATAGGGGTTCTGATCAAATAAGTAAGCTCGAGCGGATGTGTGCAACTGGAAGAAGGTGGTCATGGTGGTCGTGTCATGGTGAAGTGGAGGGAGAAAGAGGGTGAAATCTGTCAAAGTATACTCTAACATATGATTTACCGTAGAGCCAACCCTCAAATCATGTAGTCACAATTCTCAAACTTTACCCACTAACTTGCTGACCCTCCAACCCAACTTCAACAACCATACAGTCTAGATGGTTGAGCTAAGTTCTTAATCTGTCATGAAATGATAGTCCAAATCCTACGTTGACGGAGAGATAGGCGCGTAAATAGTAGATTTCCATTAACTAATTTTCCAATTTATATTTTTTTTCCTTTTAGGTATGAATCGTTTACTTGCTGTTGTTGTTTTTTTTTTTAACAAATTCAACACACATATTTCTGAGTTGTAACTCCACTTTCCCAAATCTCCGATAGCACTAGTAAGTAAGAATCAAATGAATGAAACGTTTAGTTCGACCACAGTACTAACAACAAAAAGAGGAGGTATTATTCAATTTCTAAATACTTAGAAAAAGATAGTATCATTGTCTTACTTCCTAATAGAACATAGTAACAAAGCAGCTCTCTCTCTCTCTCTCTCTCTCTCTCTATATATATATATATATATATATATATATTTGTGCGTGTCTATCCCTCTAGTCTGGTTGCTTATATATGAAAAAGCCACTCCATCACCATTGACGTTCATTGTGATACTCCCAATGATGTTTCCCAATCTCCTCTGGCTTAATATAGGAGATGATTTCTCAGATCTTCTAGTTGTGTATTATTCCCGGTTCTATCCATTTTCTAGGGAGTATGTTTTGCTTTAGCATTGTCTAAATAAATTTTGTATATTATTATCCATACATTCAAATTTCATCCAGTGACAACTGTTATATCTTGTTATTTCTGTTTACCTAAAATTATGATAATCCATATGTATATTTAATAAATATTATAGTTGTTTAAAAAATAAATAAATGCAACAAAAATAATAGCATGGTATCAGAATTTAAACTAAAAACTATATATATATATATATATATATATATATTGTTGCAAACATTTGTAGAAACAATTGATGCTATTTTGAACCTCCTTTTTTTTTAGTTAGGAGAGACATTAGTCTCCCCCCTCCCTCAAAGAGCATGTCAGAGCTCGGATGACTGCAATGGTGGTAAATATTGTGCGCAACATGAGGTTTGAACTCGGGTCTTCCAGGGAGGACCTACCGTGCTCAACCATCCGCGCTACACAGGCCAGATTATTTTGGCGTAGGTTCATACCTAGTAACTATAGGAATATTTTGAACCTCCTTTATTCCTATAGTTACTAGGTATGAACCTAACGCCATGCACGAGTCTTTTGGCGGCTTATAAATTGTTAGACACAGATCAAACATTCAATTCATTTACCATATCAAATCATTTGCCCGTTTTGTTTGTCGACGGTGCAATATTCATTACGTGTCCAAGTTTTAAGAAGTAATAAAATAGAAGAAAATAACAACAGAGTAATATCCGTTTGTTTGCAATATAGATGCAAAGAGCATTGGGCGAATGCAATTGGCTAGGTGAACCATTTTTTATTAAATGCCCGTTGTGCACACAACATGCATTGAGACTAGGTGGAACTGCGTATAATCATTGGGCAATCGAAGATCATAGAAGAAGAACGAAGATGCTTAGAAGACCGCAGAAGCAAAATACAGGTACTTGTATTTCATATATATATATATATATATATATATAGAGAGAGAGACTCTATAATATTCAATAACCCTGTATCACTAATGCAAGGCGGATATCAGGATAAATTTAGAACTTCCGTTCAGCTTTCCATAAGCATACTCCGCAGATATATGATCAGACATCCACAATATGCAACTACTTAATAAGAAAATATCCCATATAACCAAGGACCACCACGTGATTTAAGAAAATGGATGCAAAAATTGCAGTACAAACCTTGAATTAATGGGATTCTTATATACTGTAGATGATAATGATGTATGCCTCAGTGAACTATTAAAAGAGTATGTGTATAAATAAAATATCACATAGACGGTATTTCATATTAAAACGCTAACTATGAAAAATTTTGTGTGCAATGGGCAGAATATAGATGTCAAAAGCATTGTCAAGAAGGGGAAAAAATATAACAAATGCAGAGAGATTTTAAGAAATACAATAATTGATCGCTATAATGAATGGAAGTTGGGGTATATATATATTCTGATACAGTGATCGAAGTGCTATTTACTACTTGTCTGTTTAGTAATTTGGTAGCGTGAATGATTACATAGATGTGTTGCGAAGGATGGCAGTATACTTGTGTTCTTCTATATAACTACTGTTTTGTGCTCGCTATGTTTTTTTTTTATTTTTATGGGATATTATTTTACAAGTTCATGGACAGTTGAGAGGGTGGAGGTTAGGAGTGTGGGTTTTTGTGTGTAAGGTCATGAGTGAGTGAAGTGATAGTGGGTGGTGGCATCCAAAGACCAAGACTTTGTAACAACCTATGCATGTATCACGATAATCAACACCCGTCTCACACTTTCTCGCCAAAAAGGCAAGCGAGGGTGATTATGAGTGATGGTTAATCAAAAGTGTGTGCGGTGGGAGCCCGCGTGAGATGGAGAAAGTGGTGGTGAGAGAGAGTAGGACGTGCGGTTGTGGTCGTTGTTGTTTGGAGGAGCGAGGTGGTGGGGTACGGATTGGGCTAGGATGGCTTTCACTAGAGAGGGAGAGAGGCAGTGCGTGTGGGATAATAATGATGGTTTCCGCTATAGTGTTCTTAAACCTTAGCTTTCCAGATTGGTGTCTAAACAAAACTTTTTGCACAACTTTGCGTGAGGGGTCTTTCCCTCTTCCACTCTTCCCTGCTTCTCTCCCGTCTAGCGGGTCGGTCGGCCAACCGACAAGGCAGCGGCAGGATTCCTGATAACGCCCCAGCCCTGTCCCCCGCCAAGCCGATCAAAATTCCATCGATCGCTTCTTCCCTCCCACGCGGCTCCCATGGCCCCACGGTACACCCAGACTTAATTATTGGTGGTGGTGGGTGCTTGCTACTGATACCACCGGGTAATAATGTCATAAACAGTGATAATGACGATATTCTCTCCACCATCGGCCCGTCAGTATACCCACTTATCCTCGAATCCATACCTTCTAAACACCTCATGGGTATAAATTTTTATAATCATACAACCACTTACCTTTATACCCATGTACCCACCTCTCACTGGGTAATGTTATGGTTATGCATATACCCATATCTTGTATACCCATATTCCTATTTAATTATATGATTTTATAAATAATTCATATTAGAATGTAATAATGCATATTGTAGGACTCACAACTAGATGGTATAAGGACCTTATCATAGTAAACATTTATATTAGAATGTATGTTCCATATCATAGTACTCACATATAAATACCTTGCAATAATAAAATAAATAAACCCACCAACACACCCTCATAGCGACACAAGTACATTTCATTAACTTGAGAATGTCATAAAGTTATTCTCTCATTCTTCTCTTCTCTCCTATATTCCTTGAATGATATTTTTTCATAACCTACCCATTTAAGTGTGGTAGTTTGGTATATCCCAAAATTTGTAGTGTATTATTATAGCATGTTTATCAATAACTGTATCAGTAGTTATGTGGATATGGGTATGATGCGAGTATAGATTTTGACAAAACGGGTATGTACCCATACCCATACCCGCTTAACTAGACGGTTATAATTAGATATGACCATAACCACACCATACCCTACCCATCCTCCTCCAAAAGCCATCAACCCCACCCTTTAGAAGAACCGGGTAATCATCATGTTTTCACTAATAATACCCACGACCGATGAGTTCTATAAAATATAATAATATATAACAACTATCTTACCCCCGTTCCGAAGCCTTCTTCCCTCTCTACTCCTCCTGCCTTAATTCCATCTCCCTGGAGGGAATGAATGGACGAGAATGCGACGGCGCCGCTCAAGTGGTACACCGGTTCCAGCCTATATACTGATTGCCATCACTTGCTAGTTGCTACTCGTGCGGGTGGCGGGGGTAAAGCCAAGTGAGTGAGTCTGTCCAATATTAAAAGAAAATTCGCGTCACATCGGACGGGAAGCAGCGAGTGCGGTGCCAAAAGCAAGTAAACAAGAAAGAAATAGGGTTGGAAATTTTAGAAAACAATAAAAATCCAGTCGTGGTCCATCTACTCATATAATTGGATAAAGATATATCAGTACCACACACATACATGGGTCCTCATAAACACGAACATGTTACATGAGCACCTCCTTGTTCATTATATTAAAAAAAAAAATCACCGACTTGATCTTTGTTCGTATTACGGTTCTTTACGTACACTATGTTCTTCTTTTCAAAAATATAAGATTGTAAACTATTTGTTGTTCTCAAGGGCAACGAATTATATTTTTCTTTTGCTTTCAAAAATCCTACTATAAATTTGTGTTAAGATGCTCTTTTTTGGTTGGGCGTGAAGCTATCACCCGGAACCAAGCTGAAAAATCTAACTTGGTGAATTGCAACTGGAACTCATATGTTTGAATTTACGTAGATTTAGTTTATATTACGGGAAGTAGTTGGCGGGTTTCTGTTCAGATTGCAGGGCAAGATAACGACCGGGGAGGATGAAAAGGCTGTCTGCAGTGCCCCTTCCTGGAGCTTGGAAACGGAACCGCTCCTCAATATTGACGTGGTCGGTTCTATGGCTTTTCAAGTGTAACTGAAACTGCAAGGTGAACTTGATTCATTCCCACAGTGGGTTGAAACCAAACTCCAACCAAATAAGTGGAGATCATCAAAACCATGCGCAGTTGCAACTGTATATATATGTTTTGATTTACAGAGCAAGTATATCATTCATATGTATTTTTTTTATACATTCTAAAAGGTCTCTATTTCAAGTATATCATTCATATGTATTTTTTTTATCCTACTTAGCATGTACGATAAATCTTATCCTGACATATTATAATTTCATTTTATACACTTATCAGATCATCCACCCTCCTCGCAATCTCTTCTTTCATATCACAACAAGTTGTCATTTGCGTAAGTTCTACTTATTAAATAATATAACCGATAACAATCTGGGTATTTTAGAACCTTGGAGATATTCATTTTAAAATATATAGTAAGTCAGACTAGTACAATTAATCATAACGTGTTAATACAGATATACATATAGGTTAGTTAGTATATTACTGTTCCTCTTTGTTCATGACAACAAGAAAAGGTTGTCTGCAGTGCTCCTTCCTGGTGCTAGGAAACCGAGTCCCCCCCCCCAAAAAAAAAATATTGAGGAACAAAGCCTCAAACATGAATGTTGACATATCAAGCAGTAATAATGAAGTATTGAAGAATAAATTCTAAGTCAAGTGACATTTCATAACACAAATGCCTTATTTATCCCTAGATTATCAGAACGTAAAATCATTAAACTTTGTGTGTACATTTTAGAAACTCTTGTTGGAACAAGATACCATTTCCTCAATTTTATTATTGTTTGTATTATTTTCCCTCTTGAGATTGCATGCATAGATTTTAGTATGGTGATGAATCCAAATTACTTTTAGCCTTACATTCCTCTTAGAAGCTCACCACTCCTATTTTGATAAATGGTGAATATTGTTAAATATCAAGATGACACTAGAGTTTTCACTCCCTTTAGTCTCTTGCCCCTTTTTGGACTTTGATACCTTGGGATTTGGCCCCTAGAGCTTCCAATCACTTGAGGTTGGGTAACATCCCACCACCCTACGTATTGGTCTATGATGGATTAATCGTCCCCCACTATACTTGTTAATATAAAATTTATACTAAATGAATGTTCTTCAATAGAATGTGAGGAAACCAAGGCACCTCACCATGGAAAAATATATGATATTACATTGCTTAATATAAATATTTGAAGTTAATATTACAACTATAAATAATATCAGATATTTTTATATGTTGAATATAGATCTATCTTGCATAGTTAATAATTATACAATCTTATGAAATTGCCATCTTGATACCTGACATTTGAAACTCTTGCTTTATTATCATAAGTAACCAAATAGTTGTTACGTAGATCTGGATTTTTTTTCATACTCTGTTTGTCAATATGGTATAATAGATCAACAATGAGGGTTTAGTACTAAAATTGGATGACTTTTCCTCTCTGATCCATGTCGTGGATGATTTATCTCTTTGGAATATACATGGACATGCGATCGAAGGATGAATTAGAAGAGACATGTAGGAGATACCCACTGTTAAAGAGTACATATGACTCATATATGTTTTAAATTGTAGTCCACATGTATAGGCTTCCGTGAACTCTGATGTAAAGCATGAATGTAAAAAATTATTTATATATTTTAATATTAATTTATTACAATTTTGATTGTAATGATCAAGTATTCTAGGTAGAGGCTTTGGTCTAGTGGTCATCATTATTGACTCGGACAAAAGATATTTTGTTATTATTTTGAGTGGTAGATATTAGTTGCGCTGTGAAATTTGGTTGGGGGATGTTTGTGGAAGGTTATGTGACATGGGAGATGAGCTTTTTGTTTATGTTTTCTAGAAGATATCAAAAGGTTTTTATTACATAAAGGTAGGTCAAGATCATGTGGGAGGTTTGTTTAGTGGTGGGGTTTTGGAGGCAGCTAGAGGTTCAACTTTTAGGGTTATAGATGGAGGGTGAAATATGATATCAAAACTAAAGTTAGTGTCATCATATGTATCATATATGTCTGAGATTGTAAGAGGGTAGAATCTATCACCTACATTGATGTTGAAAGAAATTGGGCACACAAAATCTTTCAAAGCATGAATCATTGGTTTAACATGTATCTAGACAGATAGAAATGCAATGCATTTGGGGGCGTCCATGAGGAAGCCACTCAAGCATGAACTATTTCTTAGAAGGCCTCATAAATTAGATATTTGTAGGAATACAAGACATGATAATTGTAACATATCTAAATATAGAAATGTTACTTAACCCTCCCTTATTCTAAGCCCCATAAAGTTTACTTGCTTGAATGTAACTTAACCCTCCATTATGAAGCTTAGTGTCTCCATTTCCAGTGAACCTGAGTTCTGCGCTTTGACTTAATGGGCTTCTGTCCCAAGAACGTGTTGGGGGTACTAACCCACATGTGAGGACAATTAGAGGCGGGAGGGTTTAATCTCTGAAAAGCAAGCTTTAGTGAAGAAACTTCTATAATGGAAAAAGATAGAGGGGAAAATCATCCCTATAAATTACCTCCATGTGCTCGATTCTCTCTAGCTTTATTGTTGACCATCTAGGGCATTAAAGTCAATATGTTCTTCTAAATTATCTAACTATGTGTGATTTCAAATTTTGAACAATGATTAACATGCCATGTCAATGTGTTAGTCAATAATGGAATACAAGGTCATATCAGTCATTTTTATAAGCTCTCCTTGATTAAATATAAGAAAAGGATACGACTATAAACATGATAACAACATATTGTTTATCAAAAAGAATGAATATGTATGTTTTTGAAATCAAATATATGTCAATGGTTTATGGGATGGTTTTCTTTATCTGATTTTGAGGTTACAAAAAAGGTAGTGTTCATGGTTAACAAGTTTAAAAAAATAGATAATAACTCTATGCATGCAAATTTGTATTAGGTATTGGAAAGTATTCAACTTGATCTAGGAGTTACTTGTGGATACTTACGTCCGAACTCAAGGTATGTGCAAGTCCCATTTGAATTTGGAAATTTATGTGATTATAGGGCACATTTCTTAAAAGGAGGTAATTATCTTTATTGACTATCCTTATTATCTCGTTTGGAAATTCCTAAATTCCCAAATTATTCATATGATTTTTTTGAACATAGGGTTTATGGTATCACTTGCCTTACCACATGGGAATTACAATATGACTAAACTGTTTGTCTTGCTTCTAAATTGTGCATGATTGGTGTTAGACAAATTATCTAGAGTAGTGGTGCTTTGACACAACCATTCATATTTTAGGATGTGCATATTCTTCTTGAGGTGTGTGCTTGCACCCTTACTTTAGGCCATGATCTAATGGTTTTATAGTCCTATTATATATATATTGGTTTATTTCATATATGCATGCAATTATTTTATTAGTGACATTATGTATCGATTAATGAGAAGACACTTTCTGATGTTTTATTACTCTTTAATGCCTCATTCTCTATTTCTATTTTCATTGTACTTATGTACATGTTGATAAACCCTCTTTTGGTTGGAAACCCCTCTCTTGTAAATACCTATTAGTAATGACAAAAATTGTTTATTATGCACATACTTAGTGAGTATCAATCCATAATTTTGCTTACCTCTTTGATGGGTTTTTTACCAAACCACCCAAACATAGGTATTGTAGAGACTGATGCTTTAGGAGGACCTTGAAGGATATCTTAGGATGTACATGTTGAAATCTGCAACTGATTTGTTATACTAATTATATTTACCACTATGTATTTATAATTACACCTTTTGGTGAGGAACAAAATGCCAATTATAATGAGAATGGTCTAGTTATAGTTCAATCTCTACTTCTACTTTAAGGTTCCGATTGATATACCATACCAGAGAAACTAAAAATTCATCTTTTCCATCATACATATCAACTTGTTTAAATTTTATGGATTATTATTCAATTAAGTAATGAGTGGATTCCTTCTAGGTTCTGCTCTTTAGAATGATCCATATATGACAACCTAAAGATCAAGTAAAGCACCAACTATTTTGTCAAAATTGAAGATTACCACTTCTATTTTCTGGGTTGAAGCCTCAATAAGAAGCAGTGATGGACTTCTACATTCTTTACATTAATGGAGGAGTTGATAATGTAGAGAATTCCTTAGTTTCACGTGGCTTTGGGATGAGTAATGGTTGTATTAGGAAGGAGTGGTTGTGTTATGAGTGTGTCTGAGCTTAATTGGTAAAGTAGGGTTTACTTGGAGGATTACATGCTTAATCATATTGACCATTGCTTAAACCTAACTAATGATGGAAGCTCAGTTGCGATGTCTTAAACATAAGAAGGAACTCTAATCATGATTTTACTTTGAAGGATTAGTGTTTGAGAAGTGAAAACCCTAATCGCCAAAATTAGGGTTTTAATAGTATATAAATACAAAATGTGATAGGTACCCCGAGATGCCCGCGGCTGCGTGTGATACGGCGATTGGGAAGGTGTCGACACCCCGCCGCCCTCCCCCTCCCCAGCCTATTCTCAGACGTAGGGGCATGTACCCTGAAGCTCATCAGTTACCGGCGGGCGAACCAGATTTAGATCTACAAAGTAAACCGATCAGGTGGGAGCATCTTAGACCGAGATCTGCAGTCAGAGCCACGGATCTAAGGAAGACTACTGTGTCATTGGAGAACGGCAAGCTTATCTACCCCAGTGCGGAGGCGGTGGAGAATGCATATAGGTGGAGTAGATGTCTTCTGGGGTACATTGTGGATTTCCAACCTTATATCCCGCTTCTGGTAGAGCATTTTGTTAACATTTGGAATGTCCGAGGTATCTTCAAGATATTCGACAGGGGGAATGGCTTCTTTCTAATTCACTTTGAAGAACGGATAGATATGGAAACTGTTCTCGAAGGTGATTGGTATGTGTGTGGGAGACCTGTCATTCTTAAGCAATGGTGTCTTGGTGAGAAGAAATCCAAACTAATACTGTCTGAAGTTCCGGTTTGGGTGCGCCTGAAGAACCTCCCGATGGAGCTTTGGGATCATCGAACTTTCAATAGGATTGGATCCTTCCTGGGTGACCCGGTGAGGATGGATGAAGCTACTCTCAATCTCAGTCGTATGGATATAGCTAGAATCCAGGTGCTTGTGAACAAGGATGCGAGATATCCAAGAATGATCACTCTCAGAAGTTATGAAGGGGTTGAGCATTCTATTGAAATAGAATTTGAATGGATCCCGTACAAGTGTAAACATTGTGGATACCTTGGTCATGATGAGTGTCTGGTTAAACCTGCAGTTGTTAATCGTATACTGAAACCTCAGAAATAGAAGTCTATCTGGGAAGTGAAGAAGAACCATTTTACTAATTGTACTGAGACTAGCTCTCAAGTCAGTCCGGAAGTAAGAATTGACTGCATTATTGAAGAAGTTCTGGATGAAGATGAAATCAGACGTGGGACAGCCTGTCGGCCTCCTAAAGAATTAATTGTAGAGGATGTCTTTCTTTCTGAAAAAGTTAATGAAGGTTTTATTTCTAAATCTAAGCTAATCTCTCCTGGTGGTGTAGATACTATTGTGGTTAATCCTATAAATGTTCAGGACGATCAGAACTTGTTAAAAGGTAAAGGGATGGCAGATGTACCGAATGATTCTCTTGCTCTTGTGGCTATTAATCCAGGGCTTCTAACTCCTAGACCTGGTATAGTAGTCCATAAGATCTCTCCATTCAGTGAGGGGAGTTCTCTTTCTTCTTCTTGCTCTGTGAACTACCTGCCTAGGAATATGGTTTTAAGTGAACCTCCGAGATGCCTAGGGAAGCTAAACACTGTTGTTAGACTGGAAAATCTTGAATCTGTTCTTACCCCCCGAGAATTGGAGTTACTTTCTAATAATACTGAGGCTATCAGTTCAACAACCGAGGTGTCAAAATGAGTCTTCCTATCAATATCTCTTCTTGGAATGTTAGGGGATTAGGCAACAAAATTGGTCCCGTCCAAGAAGAGCTTAGAAGGTTACAATGTGACATAGTTATTCTCATTGAAACTAAAATTAGGGAAGCTACTGTGAATAAGATCATGAATAGATACTTTTCTGAATACAATTATATTACTAATCTCTCTTCTCATTTCTTGGGTCGTATTATTGTTCTGTATAGAAATTGCACTATTGACAAGATGTCTGAAACTGATCAGCTTATTCATCTAAAGGTCTCTGTGGATAGCTGTTCTATCTTTCTCATGACTGTGTATGGGCACAATGGTGATGTTGAACGCTCTGAACTTTAGAGAGTTATTGAAAGCTTAAGTATATCCATTAACTCCCCTTGGGTGATTCTTGGGGATTTTAATGTTGTCAGGACAGAAGAGGAAAGAATCAGTATTCAACCACCTACAAAAAAATCCATGGAGGAGTTCAATAGATATATTATCAACACTTGCCTTTTTGAAATGCGCCTTGGTGGTCCATTTTTCTCTTGGGATAACAAGCAAAGTGGTGATAGGTTTATATCTTCAAATATTGACCGGGTTTTTCATAATGCTCAATTCATTACTGATATTGAGAAATTCAGTGGTGAGATTGTTTCTAATTCTATTAGTGATCATAGACGCATTTCCTTGAAAATTGGTAATGTAAGGAAAATTAATGCTCCCTTTAGATTCATTAATGCTTGGTCTCTTAGGAATGATTTTCTGAATGTGGTGGAATCTTCCTGGTCTATTAATGTGGAAGGCTATGAGATGTATCGTTTGTATAAAAAATTCAACAATGTGAGGAAGGCCCTTCTCAAGTGGAACAAGGACTTTGTTGGAAATCTTCATGACAATGCCAAGAAATCAAAGATTTCTGGCGGATAAGGCTCTAAGTGAATCAGATCTCAACCCGACTGATGAAAGTAAGAGAGACTTTGCTAATAAATGCAGAAAAGAAGTGAAAATAGCTGAGTTGGCTGAGGAATCTCTTCTCAAGCAGAAATCTCGTGTTCTCTGGCTTAAAGAAGGCAACTCTAATTCCAAGTTTTTCGATGCTTCTCTGAAGACCAGAAGACATAATAATAGATTAAAAGGCTTATCTATAAATGGTGTTGTTTCCCATAATTTGGAGGAGGTTAATACTGCTGTTATGAATTTCTATTATGATCTTTTCAACAATCCTGCTTCTGAAGGTAAGGTTTGGCAAGGGGAATGGCCTGGTAAAGTTCTTTGTCCTGATCATAGATCCTTTCTCACTGATCCTGTTTCTAGAAAAGAGGTCGATGATATTATTTCTGAACTCAATGAAGAGAAAGCCCCAGGCCCTGATGGTCTTAACGGGTGCTTCTTTAAGAGAGCTTGGAATATTATAGGGGATGATGTTTTTGCTGCTATCAAGGAATTCTTTCAAAATGGGGTCATGCTCAAGGAAGCTAACAAAACTTAACTAACTCTCATTCCTAAAGGCAAGGATTCTTCTATCATTTCTAACTGGAGGTCGATTGCTCTATGTAACAATTTCTATAAAGTTATCACTAAAATTCTAGCCAACAGATTGAAGAAGGTGCTCCCTTCTATTATTGACTTCAATCAATGCGCCTTTGTGCAAGGTAGAAGTCTAAAAGATGCTGTCCTGTTATCTAATGAACTTCTTAGTGATTTCAGTAATGATACTAACAACATGTGTATTCAAGCGGACATTTCCAAAGCCTATGATTCTGTTTCTTGGAAATTCCTCTTTTCAATCATGTACAAGATGGGTTTTCCTGTTAGCTGGATAAAATGGATTGATGCTTTGTTTGCTACTACTTCCTATCATATTTTGGTTAATGGAGAACCCACTGACCCCATTTATCCTTCTAATGGCATAAGGCAGGGTGACCCTATTGCTCCCTATCTCTTTGTTATTGTGATGCAGGGTTTAACTACTTGTATGAATCAAGGTCTTCATAAAGAGTTTTGTCCTATTAAGAGGTCTTTATTGCCTGATGTGTCCCATCTCATCTTTGCAAATGACTTGATGTTTTTCCTCAAAGCTACTGCTGATAATGCTACTTATGTCAGAAAGCTTCTTGATGAGTTTGGGTCTTGCTCGGGTCTCTTGTTAAATTTGAATAAAAGTTCAGTCATCTTTAGCAAGAATGCTAATAAGGAACCTATTTTGGAGGTTTTGGATATGCCTGAAGGGAATCTTGAAGATATGAATTATTTGGGTATCCCTCTTTTCTATGGTATGCTGACGAGGAAGCATTGTCATAGATTGATAGACAAAATTAGTAAGAGGCTGGATGCTTGGAAAGCTAATACCCTTAGTCTTGCAGGTCGCGTTGAGCTCATTAAATCTACTTTATCTACTCTCCATTTGCATTGGATGATTACTTTCCCTCTACCTTCTTCGGTGTTGGACTTTATTGATAAGTTGGCTAGGGATTTTCTTTGGGGAAAATCTGAAGGTAAATCCCTTTTGCATTTGGCTCCTTGGGAAAAAGTTACTCTACCTACAAATGAAGGTGGTTTGGGTATTAGAAGAAGAAGGGATGTACCTCGTGCTTGTCTTATCATAAATGCTTGGGATATTTGTAGAAAGAAAGATACTCTCTGGGTGAAATGGATTTCCTATAAATACCTCAAGAATGAGAATTTCTGGCTATTAGAGGAATCTACGAATTATTCTTGGATGTTTAATAAGATTCTCTCTGTCAGGAGCTCCCTTCTTCCTCTTATTGAATTTCATATTGGTCCCAATTCTCAGTTCAAAATTTGGAAAGACCCATGGTGTAGATCCAAATTTCTTTCTGACTTAACTGGTTTGAATTCTATTAACTCTGGGATGGCGACTAATGCTAATCTTGGGTCTATCATGAAAGGAAATGACTGGAACCCTCCCAAATCTAGAGTTGCACATATTTTTCTGAAGTGTATGGAAGATAACAATATCATCATTAAAGATAATAGTCGTTTGACCATTTTGGGGGAGGAAAACACTAATCTCAGGATCATCTGGAATGTGGTTAGAGCCAAAGGAGAGATCAATAATACATATTCTTGATTCTGGTCTAGCAAGGCTCCCAAAAATTATATTATTCATGCCTGGAAAGTGTGTTTAAACAAGCTTCCCACCTCCGATTATAGCAGAAGGAGAGGTATTACAGTGGTTTCTGTTTGTTATTTGTGTATGCATGATTACAAGGATACTAATCATGTGATGTTCACCTGCAGTTATGCTAAATCTATTTGGTTAGCTTGTGGACATAAGTATGCCATATATTCTCCTCCTACTAACTTTAGTGATCTTATTAGTATTAACAGTTCTGAAGGGAAGATTGCTACCCAATGCATCATGTACCATATTTTGATGGAAAGGAACAATAGAGTTCATGATAACTGTTCTAGATCGGAAAATGTGTTGTCTAAAACCATCATTGATGATATGAAACTCATTGCATAGAGCTTGGACCCCTTTTGTTTTTTTTTGCTGCTCTAGTGAAGGCTTGGTTCCTTTTCTATGTGTGGTGAGACTCCTCTCCCTGGTCTTTTTGCTCTGCTGTTTCTGGCTGGTTTATTATCTCTGCCCAGAGGTTTTCTGTTTTGTGGCATTGGTCAAGCTTCCACTCTATTGATGTTGTTCTGTTTGGAGTTCTTTGGTTGTGGGGTTTTTGGTATCCTGCCATCCGGTTGTTGATCCAGGTTGCTGTTTGTTTCTAGCTGCAGAGTCGGATTGGCTTTGGCTGCCTTCCCTTATCTCTGGTTTGCTATGTCTTTATGGCTGGAAGCTGTTTATGCTATGGGGTTCCGAGATTGGGCTCTTTTGGAGTAGTTATCTCTTTGTTAGTCCTCTGGATAAGTGGCTGTTTTTTCTCCCAAGGAGGCATCTGGCAATGGTTTTGATGATGATATGGCTTTAATCTTCTCTGGCTGCTTGGGCTTTATGGTCTTTGTTGTTTTAGTCTGACCTGTTAGCTGCATCTGTAATGGGGTGTGTCTTCCTGTCCCTTCTCTGAAGATCTTGCGGATGGAAGCAATTTTCTGATGAGGCATCGAGCTTGGTTCAGCTTTAGCTTGGAGTGGCCTTGATGTCCTTTGGAAGAGTGGTGGTTCTCCTGTCTATTTTGATTGATCTGGGGTCCCTGTAGTTTCTTTGTTCTGTGTCCTGTGGTTATTGATTGATATCCCTCATCTGTTAAGTTTTCTTGTTCTTCTTTTACCTTTTCCTGTATAGTTTGTTTTTGTTTTTGTACAGACACTATAGATGAAAATAAAAAAAAAGCAACATGAGTTTTCCGCTGACCAAATTTTTTTTGATAGGTATAGCAGTATGGTAAATTAGTTTTCATATTTTCTATTTAACTTGGTTTTACTTGAAATTTGGATATGATATGGATAGAGAAAAATCATGCGTGTTAGTTTAAATTTCAAAATATTTTGATGTTCTTTGAATGTGATTCTCAGTCAAACTACACTTCAAATAACCATGTTGTAGACTGTTTTTCAACTGGTGTAGTGTTTGATTTTTAGTTATTTATTTTTATATCATAATGATCTGGAATTTTTTATTAGAGCTCTTAAACTATGTGCTAGACACCATGCTAATTTTTTATAATTTTTGTAGCATCTGTAACCTATTCAGTAAACAATTTACAATGACATTTTCATGATAGAGAATTCAACCAAAATAAAAGAAAGTATAAGTAGGGTCAATTTGCAATTGACCCAAGCACCTTAATTGCTTTGTATGATTAACATAACACATTCAGAGCTCCCATAATTTGTAATTCATTCCAGAGAAATAAAATCCTAGAGAGAGGGGGAGAGTTAGGGTTTAGATGGAGAAAGTGGTGAAGATGGAGATCTAGGTTTTCTCTTCCTAGACTTGATAAAATAAAGTAAGTTTGTCATCTCGATATAGCTTTACTTGGTTATTCATGTTTCACATGTCAAGATTCCATCCCTACTCTGACTCATTCAAAATTATATCAAATCTCACTCTTTTCTCACTCTTTCTATGTAATTCTCTATCCCTAGGGTTTCTAAGTTGAAAGAAAGAAGAAAGTGATGGATTGCTAGGGGTTTGATATGGATTCTAGAATTTCAGATCTTGAGCTACATTTTTAAGGTGTTTTCACACCTTACGTGAGTGGGTAATTCCTTTCCATGCTAGATTTCAAAATGAGATTAAATCTGTAGCAATCTTCAATTCCTTTGTCCTTTGTATGTGACTACAAAGTCTAAATCTGCCTTTCAATTTAAGCTTATGAAATATGATACAAAAATGGATTATTTTCCTATTATGATTAATTTAATATGATATAATCATATTAGTAATGGATATAAATCATATAAAAAGAATTCCTAAAATTATTATAGTAGTTGTAAGAATATACCAAAATCTAGGATTTAGAAATGGATTATTTTCCCGATTTAATGAATTTTAGATGATATAATCATATTATAAATGGATTCAAATCATCTATAATAGAATTTGTAATGTTATTGTAGAAGTTATAAGAATATACCAAAATCTATGATTTTTTTTCCAGTTATGTCTGAAATTGTTTTATAATTGAATGAAGAACTTTTCCTATTTGAACCTCCTTACTCCCAATTAATTGTTTTATACAAATGCTTAGAATAGATATTTCATTCAATATCTTGGAATTAATTTGATGTTATCAATGGTTGCTTGATATATCAATAAAGAGTGTGAAACCCTATATGTGTGGAATGTTGAAAGTTTGCAAATAGACATCATGAAATCCAACAAAAGGGATTCTTTTAATGGGATAGATATTTTTATTCAAGGTACGAAAATCATAGTTCAATTCATACCAGGGTTTCATATATATGTTTGGTTGTATGTGACTGTTGAAAATTGGCACGACCATCGACAAAACCGACAAAAAAATCGTTACAATTAATGCGGAAGAAAACATTAGCAACGGATTAATAAAAATCATTAAAAATTAAAACCATTTACAAAGAGATCCATTTCCAGGAAACTCTTGTAACAAGAACCAAAATATTATATACACATTCTGGTTCACAAAGTACATACAATGTACCTTCTCTTCTCGAGGATTACATACAACAGCTGCGCTATTAAATCTACATAGAAGCAACATAAAACCTCAAGGCATTCAATGCCAAAATCTCAGATCTATCATAAAAGAACTAACTACTGACTCCAAGGACCTGAGAGTGCAGAGACGACACATATGACTCTTATCTACAAGACACGACAGTCAGTATCTCCACCAGAGATATCACTGTTGTCCTTGATGCTGCTGTCCTTCCCTTGCTGTATGGTTCCTGCCTCCTCGTCTGCGTCCACCTAAAAATGTTGGATCCCACGGGGGTCAGACAATTGAAATTGACCCAACGAGAGATATAACTCTCTGCCAAAAACATTATTATTGTAGATAAATAGTGATAAACTGAGCAGAGGATTCTTTATTATTAATAAATAGGATAAATATTTGTTTAAGCATAATAGAGCAATATCATTAATTTAATAAGGAATATGAAGAACATGCATAACATTGATCCATTTTAGGACACACTAAGCAATGTAACATCAACCAATGTTTTCCGTATTTTATCCTTAAACAAATATGCTACACGGCTGATTACATTTTACAATCACACTTATGCCCTGAGGAGATGAGGTATCCTGCTCATACTCCAACCGACCACGACGGCGTAAAGTATTGGTTCCATACCTAGGTCAATGGAAGAGCCAGACTCCATGACCTCATCTGTCTCGGTCAGTGCGAGACCACATGCAAGACATCTTGTGTCTCTTGCTAAAATAGCTTTCCAGGATATACTGGCAACTTCACTATAGAGTTATAGACCGTAGCATATACTCTCTTCAGGATATGGCCCGTAACCAATGCCTGGTATTGTGGAGTCATGGCCCATAGCCATACTCTTATTTGGATATGGTCCATAACCATTCTTGTGCATAGGATATGGCCCGTAGTCATTCCTATGAGGCGTAAGGATATATTCGCCCATTACCTCGACATATTCAAAAATATGCATTCCAGGAGTTCCCATAGGAAAACTTGTTTCACCATCACCAACTACTGACGATGATGGATCTATGGCCAGGGCTCTACATGATAAGATTCCACTTAATTATTTAAGTACATTACCATATTCTTTTAGCATCAGTCAAGTTTTCAAACAAGAATTATTATGACAAATTCTACAAAGAATCATGTAATACTTCTGTCAAGTGCTTTTCAAGACTTTATAAAACATTGGGATCTCAATCCCTTATCTCATTACTGGGAATTCACATCCCTCAACATTACCATCATCATGTTTACTGGATCTAGTTGTTCAAACCCTTAGTTCATCATTGAACATGGTTACCACTATCAGGTAACTATTACCTCCAGGTCATCTGACTAAGGTATTCATGATACTTGTTACACAAGCATCTCACATAGCTCACCATGCATATTCAACTTCTTGTCACCTCTCACTAGGAAACAAATAAAATAATGGCACATAAGGCCCATTAACATCATAGCTCATACATGGTTATGCACATCATCTCATGATACCTGCATGGTTAGTATGCTTGATAACAACCATATCAATTACATATCAAAATTATGCAATACAAAGATAACATCACTATTCCCTCATTAGGGTTAGGGTTTCCCATCTTTATCATTTAGGGTTTCACATAACATCACCATACATTAGGGTTTCACATAACATCACCCTATATTAGGGTTTCACATACCATCACCCTATATTAGGGTTTCACATAACATCACCCTATATTAGGGTTTCACATAGCATCACCCTATATTAGGGTTTCACATAACATCACCCTATATTAGGGTTTCATATAACATCACCCTACATTAGGGTTTCTCAACCCATTTCCCAAAATTAGGGTTAGGGTTTCTCATTCCCCATTGATTAGGGTTTTATGATTACCTCATTAATCCAAACCCTAAGTCAGTGCTTCCACATATCTTGGAGCACATATCATTATTTAAGTATTAAATCATACTTGTCATTATTCCATGTACTAGGAACACACATCGCCATCATTCCTTATTCAGTTGACTTAACCTTTCACTAAGTACATGCACCTATGCTTATCATAGTGTATTGAATTTATTACTTTCATAGGCATCAAGTGATAATCACTCTAACTGTACTAATCACCTAAGTACTTTAGAGGTACTTCCATTGAAATCAACCTTGAGATACTCTTCAACCACTTATGTGATTATTAGTACTTACATGGTTTGAATCAATTGGACTTTCAAACGGTTTGGAACAATTGAACCTTCAAACGGTTTGGCCCTAAACCTTCAAACGGTTTGGGACCATTTAGACCTTCAAATGGTCTTGAGGTCACTTGACCTTCAAACGGTCTTGAAGACCGTTAGACCTTAAATGGTCTGGTCCTAAACCTTCAAACGGTTTGAGACCGTTTAGACCTTCAAACGGTCTTGGTCTATATATCCTTAAACGATCTGAAGACCGTTAGACCTTAAACGGTCTTGGTCTCTAAAACTCCAAACGGTTTGAGACCGTTTAGACCTTCAAACGGTCTTAGTCTAAAACTTCAAACAATTTGAGACCGTTTAGACCTTCAAACGGTCTTGGTCTAAAACTCCAAATGGTTTGAGACCATTTAGACCTTCAAACGGTTTGAGACCGTTTGGTCAAATCAGAGTTGAAATCAATTGAACCTAAATTAGGGTTTTGACATCAATTGAGCTAGGGTTCTGAAATCAATTGAGTTTGATTCTAGGGTTTTGAAAACAATTGAATTTGATTGCTTGAAGTTATTAGGTCATGAGACCAATTGATCCTTGAATCCATTGAAACCATTTGGTCTCTAACGGTTTGAAACCGTTTGACCTCTAACGGTTTTGAAACCATTTGACCTCTAACGACACCAAACAGTTTGAAACTGCTTGGTCTCTAACGGTTTGAAACTGTTTGACCAACAAAATGAAACTGTTTGTTCTTGATATTCTTGAGGTGTGTGCTAAGATGATTTCATCATCATAAAACTTCATACCTCCGAATTCTACTATCATATATATGATGAATTCATCAATAATTCAAGGAGAAATAAAAGATCAATATATGATAAGGGATTGAAATCAATAATAGCATTGATGGGTTCAAGTTATATAACCCGCCTTCAAAGTAGCTTCAAAGCTTCAATCTTCTCATCTCTAATGGTGAAAGAAGATCCTTCAACTATCCAAGGTTCATTTCCAACTCTTTGGATGCAAAAGATAGTCAAGGTTGAGTATTGGATGGAAGAGAGAAGAAAATCAATGTTGAAATCCGATTTCAACCATCAATTCAAGGTTGAAGATGATCATGGAGCTCACTTTCAGCTTGGGGAACGTTTTCCTCCTGCTCCTAAGCTCCTTGGTCATCAGTCAAAGCAAGGGAAGAAAGTGGTTTGCAAGAATAGCCTTTCAAATAAGGAGAAAATCGAGTGTATATAATTGATTTTCTAGGAGAGAGAAAGTAGGAGAAAATTCATCCACTTTCTTGCCACATGCCCCCTCCCTTCCTTGCCTTCGAAGCCATCTTCCTTTTCCCTCAAATACCTTTTGTTTATCCTTGAATTAAAAGCAACTACTTAAGCACCTTAATCATTATAATATTATTATCCATTTTTAGTGGACATTACTTTTTAATTAACAAATGTGAGTGGATTTCTTCACCTACTTAGGATATTTCGGTGCCACTCAAGGAATTTGGACGTACTTGCACTATAGGATTTCAACCACAACCTTTTTAGTTGATGGACACTTCAATTAATGTATTTATTTTTGCTACAAAATAAATTAGGGCTTCATTTATGCTTATTTCTTGATTATTTTATTATCAACATTATCTCTCCTCAAATGTGGTTCAAACAAGACGCCACTTTCTTTTTATTTTCTCTAAATGATACCAAGAAACAATAGGGACATAATAGAGATGGTATTTTATATATTCAACCCTAGATTTTGGGTAATTTGCAAATTACACCAAAACTAGCATTCAATACAAAAGCATTACTCAAACACGCTCTTTCTTGGAACTTAGGTTTGTGGAAGCCATACCTTAGCATAATTCTCATTCTTATGATGATATAACACTTTAGGAACATTTATCATGTAACATTTGCAAGGTAACCCCTTAAATTGGGTAAATTTCACTTTAGTCCAAAACAAGTAAAATATTGTTTCAACATTATTTAAATAGGACCAAATTGAAACATAAGCTCTCCTTTAGTTGTAATTACTTTTCAAAAGATAAAGACAAGAATATAAATGACTTACTTAAGCAAAACTCCTAAGGTTAAGGCATAACCCAAGTTAGGGATGTTACAATTATCCACCCCTAATAGGGATTTCGTCCCCGAAATCATCAAGAGAATAGAGAAGGGTACTTCCTCCTCATCTCTTCCTCCAACTCCCACGTAGTCTCTTCAATGCCACGATGATGCCAGATAACTTTCACAAATATTATGTCTTTCTTTTTCAAATTTTTGATTCTTCTGTCAAGAATCATCACTGGTCCTTCTACATAGGATATATCTTCATTTAACTCTACCTCTACATGTTGTAATACTAAATATGTATCAGGGTGACACTTTCTCAGCATGGATATATGGAATACTGAATGTAATCTGTGTAGTTCAGGTGGCAACTCCAACTTATAGGCTACCTTTCCAATCCGTTCAATGATTGGATAAGGCCCCATAAATCTAGGAGCTAACTTACCCTTTTTCCCAAATCTAAGAAAACCTTTCCAAGGTGAGACTTTGAGATATACTCTGTCTCCAACTTGGAATTCTAAAGGTCTTTGTCGTTTATCAGCGTATGACTTCTGTCTATCCTGTGCATCCTTTAACTGTTGTTGTATTATTTTAATCTTCTCAGTTGTCTGTTGCACTAACTCAGGACCCAAAAGTTGATATTCTCCTGTTTCATACCAGCATAATGGAGATCTACAACGTCTACCATATAATGCTTCATATGGTTCCATATCAATATTGTGTTGATAACTATTGTTGTAAGTTAATTCTATTAAGCTCAAGTGTATATCCCAACTTCTTACAAACTGAAGGACACATGCCCTAAGCAAATCCTCCAAAGTTTGTATAGTCCTCTCAGATTGTCCATCTGTCTGTGGGTGAAAGGCGGTATTAAACCTTAACTGTGTACCCAAAGCTTTATGTAGACGTTCCCAAAAATGACTCATGAACTGGGGACCTCTATCAAAAACAATTGTAGCTGGAACCCCGTGTAGATGCACTATCTCATCTATATAGATTTGTGCAAGTTTCTCAGCAGTATTGGTTATTTTGATAGGAAGAAAATGTGCTGACTTAGTCAACCTATCAACTATCACCCAAATGGAATCATGACTTTTGGTTGTTCTTGGCAAACCAACCACAAAGTCCATGGTCATGTGATCCCATTTCCACTGTGGTATAGGTAAAGGTTGCATTGTTCCTACGGGCTTCTGATGTTCAGCTTTAACCTGCTAACACACTGGACACCGCATAACAAACTTAGCTACATCTTTCTTCAATCCGGACCACCAATACATATCTTTCAGGTTATGATACATTTTGGTGCTCCATGGATGCATTGCATACATAGACAAATGAGCTTCCTCCAAGACTAACTTCCTTAGGTCGTTGGCATCAGGTACTACCATCCTACCATGGTGACAGACTACCTCATCATCTGACTCATGAAACCCATCCCGTTTCTCACTACCATACTCTGATCTAATCTGCTGAATCACAGTATCAGCCTGTTGTGCCTCTTTGATTTGTTGTTTCAGAGTAGGTTTTATGTGCATCTCAGCTAACAGTCCAGCTAACAAGGATACTTTAAGTTGTACATTATTTTGCCTCAAAGAGACAAACATGTCTCGTTTAAAGCACACTAAAGAGTTCAACTGTGCTTTGTCCATGTTTGGTGATGATGATTTTCTACTTAGTGCATCAGCCACTACATTAGCCTTTCATGGATGATAATCGATTGTACAATCATAGTCCTTGATTAACTCCATCCAGTGACATTGTCTCATGTTCAACTCATGCTATGAAAAGATGTATTTTAGGTTCTTATGGTCTGTGAAAATTTGGAATGTCTCTCCATAGAGATAATGTCTCCAGATCTTCAACGCATGAACCACAATAACTAATTCTAGATCATGTGTCGGATAATTTTCCTCGTGTTTCTTAAGCTGTTGAGAGGCAAAAGAAATCACTTGATTACCCTGCATCAACACACATCCTAGACCATTCTTAGAAGCATCACAAAAAACAATATACCCCTTCCCTTGCTCAGGTAACACTAACACAGGTGCACTTGTTAACCTTTCTTTCAACAACTGGAAAGAATGTTGACACTTGTCATTCCAGACAAAAGGAACCTCCTTCATGGTCAACCTGGTTAGGGGTAATGCTATAGAACTGAAGTTCTTAATGAACCTCCTATAGTAGCATGCCAGTCCTAGAAAACTACATATCTCCATTGGTGTCTTTAGATGTTCCCACTCCAAGACAGATTCTACCTTTTTAGGATCAATACGGATACCTGAGGCAGATTACATGTCCTAGGAAAGACACTTTTGATAACCATAACTCACACTTACTGAATTTGGCATATAGCTTGTGCTCTCTCAGTAAATTCAGAGCCTGACGAAGGTGTTTCTCATGTTGTTGAGCATCTCTACTGTAAATCAGGATGTCATCTATAAAGACTACTATGAATTGATCAATAAATGGTCGAAAGATTTTGTTCATGAGTTCCATGAATGCAGCTGGTGCATTAGTTAGTCCAAACGACATAACTATGAACTCATAGTGACCATACCTTGTCCTGAAATCTGATTTAGGTATGTCACTCTCCTTGATGCGTAACTGATGGTATCCTGACCTCAGATCTATTTTAGAGAATATAGTTGCACCACGCAACTGGTCAAACTAGTCATCTGTCCTTGGCAGAGGGTATTTGTTCTTTATAGTTACTTTGTTTAGATGTATATAGTCGATGCATAATCGCATAGATCCATCCTTCTTTTTCACAAAGAGAACCGGAACACCCCATGGTGAAGTACTTGGTCAAATATAACCCTTTTCAAGCAACTCCTGCAACTGTTTCTTGAGTTTTGTCATCTCAGCAGGTGCCATTCTATAAGGTGTTTGAGCTATTGTTTGTGTACCTGAGATTATATTAAGCTCGAAATCAATCTCTCGGGGTGGAGGAACACCTAGAAGTTCCTCAGGAAACACATCCTCAAACTCCCTAACAATCAATTCTTCATAAAGACTAGGACTCTCTGCTCTGGTATCTACCACATGTGCCAAGAATGTGAAGCATCCTTGTCTCATCAACTTCTCAGCTACCATAGTCGACACTAGACAGGTTGGAAGAATCTTTCTATCCCCTTGAAAGATCCATGTAACATCATTGTCTGTGAACATAGCTTGCTTGGAACCACAGTCCAAGACAACCTTATACTTTTCTAGGGTGTCCATCCAAGGATTATGTCAAACCCATACATATCAAGTGGTATAAGATTCACCTGAATGCGGTGATCAGAAAAGGAAAGAATGTAGGGAGAACATACCTCCCGCAACACTACAGATCCAACTAACGGAGTTTCTAATAACAAGTTATCTACTCTATGAGTGACAATCATATTGCAGTCATGAATCACTTCTCGAGTGATAAAGGAATGTGTAGCACCCGGATCAATCAAAACATATACAAAGCAAGATGACGATGTAACGACCCTGACCTGGGTTATTAGGTAACCCTATTTGTTTTGGCTAATTAAGTTGATTAGAACTTTAATATAATCCTCTAAGGTGCTTTGTTATCATGTGATACACTCATGTTTCAAGTTTGGTCCCGATTGAATGTTGTTTGAGCAATTTTCCTTTGTTTTGGACCAAAGTGCAATTTACCCAAATTGAGGGGCTATAATGCAAAATTTCACATGTTGAACATGCCTCTTGTGTTTTAGCATCATTATTGAGAGAATTATGCAAGGTGGTGTCTTGTGTAAATCCTAAATTCCAAGTTTGAACTTGTTTGAACAATGCTGGTACCTTGTGCACCAATTTTGGTACAAATTGTAATTTACCCAAAATGTGGGGTTGATATGCAAATTACCACCTCTATAGTGTTCCTATTTCCTATATGTATCATTTAGAGGAGAGAGAATGAATGAGACACCATGTTTGAATCAATTATGAGTGATGATACTCTTGGTGATGAAATGACCAAGAAAAAGGGTTGAATTTGGAAGCTTAACTTGAGTTGTATCAAGTTGAAAAGCTTATATATGAGTGCCTATCGGTCATGGAGCCCAAGGAGGTGTCCCATATCGTTTTGTGAACTCTTGGAAAAGTCCATATCGTGCAAAGAACCTCAAGGAGGTGAGGTATGACGGCCAACAAGTTTCCTTAGAAAAAGTGTATCGGCTTGACATAAAATAGTGATTAAACCTAGATGACTTATCCAAATGGATAAGCAATGGATGAATTTGCATCTCAAGATGATCCTCAACCATTTTGCAAGACAAGATAAATGTTGATGCATGCATGTACACGTGTCACCCATGCATGACACGTGGCACCTACTAGCTCAAAATGTTGACACCTCATTTTTGCCTTTCTTCATGATCAACAAGTATATATACCCCTAGTTTCACCCTTAAGTGAAATTTTTCGACCCTTACCACCCTAATACCTTGTGGTATCGTGCATGGGGCTCTTGTATCGTGCAGGAAATCAAGGGTATAGTGCATAGGCCCTTGGATATTGCCCATATCAAAAGCATATCGGCCAAGTAGGTGAAATTGGCCATATAAGGTGATATCGGCCAATAGGGTGAAGCGTTGAGTGCCATATTGTGCAAGTGGGTGCCATATCGTGCAAGTGAGTGCCATATCATGCAAGAGGGTTGGAATATCGTGCAAGGGTACAAGAGTATCGTGCATAGGCCTTGGGTATCAGCCATAGCAAGTGTATCAGCCATACCATGTTGATATTGTCCATAGCAAGTTGATATCGGCCAACTGAAGTGATATTGGCCACAAGTGAGGGGGTATCGGCCACAAACAAGGTTGTGTCGGCCAAGAGGAAGTCCATATCGCCCAAGAGTGGTGGGGTGTCGGCCAAGGAGCCAAGGAACTCAAAACTTAACCCTAAGGTGAGGATAAGATCATCTTCAACATTGGGTTGAAGCATGAATTTAGGGTTTTGATCTTCTTTTCTTTTCTTCTTCACCAATTGCTTATCCATGGTGATTCCTTGTATATGAAGGAGTTGTGAACGAGCCTTGTACCTTGATAAAGTCATCTTCAACCTTAGGAACATGGATCTTTGGAGCTTGAAGCTTTGAAGTGGTTCTTAAGGCGGGTTATATAACTTGAACTCAACCATGTTATTATTCTTCACCTAAATTGCTATAATTAGTGAAATACTTTTAATTCTGAAATTTCCTGAAATGGTTGATG
This sequence comes from Alisma plantago-aquatica, assembly GCA_963693085.1. Taxonomy (NCBI): domain Eukaryota; kingdom Viridiplantae; phylum Streptophyta; class Magnoliopsida; order Alismatales; family Alismataceae; genus Alisma; species Alisma plantago-aquatica. The sequence continues at coordinate 597,252,112 of OY856415.1, forward strand.
AAATTATGAGTTCAATTAGTTTCTTAGACCTGTTGCCATGAATTATATCAGTTATAACAAAGGTCTAGAGCTTGAAGATGATGGTATCACCTTATAAAAGTGATAACGGGTGCATGCACATAAGCAAGCACCTCTAACCTGATATGATGATGCACCTATCTCACTAAAATGATATGAATAGGTTTGTAAACCTTATTGAACGATATGGGGCCTCTTGCATGATAGGAAGTCTATTATAGACTCCATGCACGATACAAGGTCAATTGTATACTTGTAAGTGACAAGAAACCCTAATTTGGGTAACCCGATATAAGTGAAGAGTAACAAGTGCTATTGCACGATATGATCATATAATACATCATTGGTACTTAGTATCATGAGGCCTACATGACCTTGCACGACATGGTTTCATGACATAGTTACACGACATGGTTGCACGATACACAACCCTAGACGATATGGTAACCCTAAACCGTCATGGCTAACCCTAGATGGTGACTAGCCCGATAGGGTGATTGAATGTACTACTAGCCCGACATGGTGAAGGATTGATACCTCATAAGTATCATGGGTAACACATACAAACACCTCTAACCCGATATGGATGATGGTCATATACCTCCAACCCGATATGGTGGTGCTTGTACACCTACAACTCGATATGGTGAACATAAGCACATCTTTAACCTTATACACCTTATAAAGGTGAGGGCAAGACACTCTTAGGAGTGATGAGTGTAACACCAAGTAATGGTGTGGCTAATACCTTGATAGGAGAAGCACCTAGAGTGGTTGATAATGGACAACCTTATATCAATAATACCTTAACCTGAGATGAGTCCATATCATTGATGATGGTTGGGTAATTCAAATGTGTGACTTATGAACAATACATTACATGATAAATGTGACGAGTTAGTGCATAAAGTATTAGGATGGGAAATACCCTAATACAAGATAAGTTGATGAACTTAAGTAAGTTAAAAGTAATGAGGGAAGTGATACATCAAGACATGATAGATATCACATCCAACATTTCAAGGATGATGTACCTTGATGCACCTTAAATCCAATATACTTGGATGAGTAACACATGAAGTGTGTTATGTCAATTGTTACATTGAAATGTAATGAGTTTAATGCACTTTGCTAAGTGTGGGCTAACATACCTTGAGAAAGGATTAAGCCAAGTTAATAAAGTATGATGTAATCATACCCTGGTAAGGATGAGAGATGAACTCATACCTTGTGTTGATGATTCATTTAATGATAAATGATGAGAATAAATAAGTATGATTGAATACTTAGGATATCAATGTTTGCTCCTAGATGTGTGGAGCAATGAATTAGGGTTTGATCATTAATAATATGATCTTAAAAACCTAAATGGTTAATAGTGGAAAACCCTAACCCTAATGAAGGGTAATGATATGTAAGAGAAATCCTAATCGATAAGAAAGGGAAAATCCTAACCCTAATGATGGGAAGGTTTTATTTCTCTTATTGCATAATCCTTGTAAGGCATGCTAAATACTTACATAACAAGTATTATGTGAATAAGTTGTTGCCTAGTAAGAGGTGACAAGATGTGAATGGCCTTGTGAGCCATGTGAATAAGTTGTTGCCTAGTAAGAGGTGATAAGATTTGAATGGCCCTGTGAGCCATGTGAATAAGTTGTTGCCTAGTGAGAGGTGACAAGATGTGAATGGCCTTGTGAGCCATGTGAATAAGTTGTTGCCTAGTGAGAGGTGACAAGATGTGAATGGCCTTGTGAGCCATGAGAATAATTGTACAACAAGTGAAATGAATACCTTGGTCTAAGGACCTAGAGGTAATGGTTACCAGTTACAAAGGTAACAATGTTATGTGATGAATTCCCAGTAATATGATAAGGGACTGAGATCCCAAGTATCATATGTTTTAAAGATTTGAAAAGTACGTGATAGATGTATTATACCTTTCTTTATAGCATTTGTCATAATAATTCTTGTGTGTAAACTTGACTGATGCTAAAAGAATATGGTAATGCACTTAATTAATCAAGTGGAAATTTATCATGTAGTGCCCTGACCATAGATCCATTTGGCACCAGGTCCCTCCCTGAATGGTGAATTGGGTTGCTCCGCGGTATAACCCAGAGACCGCATATTTTTGAATATGCGGGGGTGATGGGTGAAAATATCCGTACACCCTAATGTTGGATTGACGTGAGATAAACATGAGATCTCTCAATCCTTCATTATATGTGTCAGGATGGATGTATCACGAATCTCCCGAAGATGAAGGCCGGGATGGATGTTAGATAAACACGAGATCTTTCTCTCCCAAAGAGAGTGCAATTGACGTTGTAGCTCTACATAGCAAAGTTGCCAGTATACCCTAGAAAGCTATTTAGTAGTGACACGAGATGTCCTACTTGTGGTCTCAGACTGGTCGAGACGGGTGAGGTCTTGGCATCCGACTCTGCCATTGACCTTGTATGGTACCGATTTCGACTTTGCAATGGTCGGTTGGAGATGAGTGGTATACCTCATCTCCTCAGGGCTTAAGTGTGATTGTAAAATGTAATCAGCCACCTAGCATGTTTGCTTAAATATAGAAATCATTTGGCTGATGTTACATTTCTTTTATGCATCCTTAGTGGATAGATGTGATTTATGTTTCTTTACATTCCTTGCAAAGCAGGTAGTTAATTATTAATTCTACCATGGGTAGATGCAATGTTCTCCTTAAGAAAGGAGACTACTTCATTCTGTTCATACAGTGATTAATCATGCATGTTAATATAATAAGAACCTCTGCTCAGTTTATAAATGATTAACTATGATAATAATATGGTCGGTGGAGAGTTATATCTCTCACTGGGACAATTACAATTGTTTCACCCCCATGGGACCCAAATTTTTAGGTGGACATGTACGAGGAGGTTGAGTGTACTGTCTGTCATGTCTTGTAGATATGAGTCCTATGTGTCGTCTCCGTACTCTCAGGTCCTTGGAATTGGTTCGTACTGGTTTTATGATCAATAAGAGATTTTGGCTTACGTGCCTCGAGGTTTTATGTTGCTCATGTATAGTTTGGTAAAGAAACTATTATATGTTATTCTCGAGATGAGATGTACCAGATATGTACAATGTGAATAATGGTGTGTATAAGGTTTTGGACCTTTCAGTAAGAGTTTTCTTTGGAATGGATCTCTTTGGGAAAAATGGTTTAAATTTTAGTGATTTTTGTTAATATGTTGTTTATGTTTAATTCCGCTTAATAAGTAACGATTTGATTGTCGGTCATTACAGACAACATATCAGAATGAAATAATTCCGTCTGACCTGTCACGACTCGTGGATTGACCACTGCCTCGGGCTGATTCATAGCATAGAATCTTGCCATTGCTGGTTGTCAACCACTCGCCCTGTTGTTGGATGTAGATGAGCCATCTTGGGATGCCTATCCACGTCCTCGAGTGCCACTAGAAAACTGTTTCCTCTGATGACCTTTTTGACTCTGTCTCGGTGGTTGGGTTACCATTGTGTTTCCAACTAGACAATCCCTTGCTAAATGTCCTACCTATCTACATTGGTGATAGATTCTATTCTCTTGATATGGTCTAAAAGGTCCAATCACTGACATTGATGCTGTACTGGGGGCTCTATTTGGAAGAAAACTACGACCTCTACCCCTATTTGAAGTCCATTGCGTCTGGTTATTGAACCTTGGTGGTGCTATTGGTGCAGAAAACTTTGGTTTCTTAAAACTTTTGGACCTCTGTCCTTGGAACTGTGTATATACTTTCTTATTGTTGGTCTGACACTTCTCATTCATGGACCTTTCTATTGGCCTAACTGACTTCACAAAGGTGGAAAACATCTCTCTATTCTCTAGAGCAGATACTAGTGTGGGATCTGATCTCCAAACCACGATATAAACACGATTTAAACTTAGCGGAAGCGAATCGATTAACAGCGGAAGACAAAAATCACGGGAAATTAAAACTTTTCGAGACAAGAGCTTGAATCCATAAAGCTTCATTCATAAAAGGAGATAAATTGTTTACATCTCATGATAATTACTTCTTGAGTAATTATATACAACAAGATACAAAATCTCAAGAACTCATAACCAAAATCTTAGACCAAAAGACTCCAAGACCTGAGAGTACAGAGGACACATAGGACTGACTCTAACTACACCACATGGCAGGCTAAATCTCCACCTGATATTTCACTGCTGCCCCTGGTACTGCTGCTGCTGGGATTGGTCACCTGTAGACCTATTCCTCCGTCCTCGACGTCCACCTAAAAAGTTGAAGTCTACGGGGTGAGGCAATTTTACATAATTGCCCCAGAGAGAGTTATAACTCTCCGCCATAAGCTTTATTATAACATCAAAGAATAACTTAAGCAGTAAAAACTTACAAAGTAATCAATAACAGATATAGTTGTATACAAGAGCTCAACATTTATCAAGCATGAAGAACATATGCACTATACAGTGTAACATCAATCAATTAGCTCATAGTTACCTTTAACAGGTATACTACGCTGTAGATTATGTTTTTCAAACATTCTTATTATTATGCCCTGTGGAGATGAGGTTTACCACTCATACCCCAACCAATCACTGTTAAGTGCCTTAGTATCATACTAGGTCATCGAAAGAGCCGGATTCTCATGACCTTCACCTTCCTCAGTCAGTAAGAGGATCACTTGTAGGACATCTTGTGTCTCTACTATTATAGCTCACCAGGGTAATATGGTCCTTCGCTATTTTAGAGTTACAGTGGCGTTCTGTACTCTCTTCGTCATCAGGAGATTTCATGTTTATCTTCACTGATACGGATATCTATGTTTTCCTCATCATCAGGAGGTTTCATGTTTACCATCCACTGATACGGTATGAGTTTTGTAGTGAAGGATTGACGGATTATACATCTACATCAAATTCCTACACTGGGATGTAAGGTTCTACACATCCATATACCCCACATACTCAACAGTATGTGATCCAGGAGTTCCCGTAGGAAAACCTGTTTCACCATCATTTGATCTCTGACAATGATGGATCTATGATCAGGGCTCTATATTTCACTTGATTAGTTAGGTACATTCAGTATTCTTTTACATCATACATTGTTCTTCAAACAATAACAGTAGCATAACAGCTATGAAAGTAGAATACTAAATGTAACAAACCTAACTCACATCAATCATCATTTCTCAGTATACTCATCACAAGTCATCTCTAAAGCATGACCTTGATGGTATTCATGGCTCTTACAACCCATTAAAACATAGGATGCCACTGACAAGGCATCAAGATATTTTACTTATTCATAAAGCTAACAACATGCCTTCAATGAATATAGTATCATCATTCATACCTGGATATGATCACCTTTATATCAGAACCTGCATGGTTAATTCAACTGATAAAGGTAATTCAAAACAAGAACATACTTTCCACTCTTGTCATAAGAGCTAAGTTCTCTGATTCTCATCAATTAGAGTTTGCTACTCATATTGCATGTCATTACTCTTGAATTAGGGTTTACTATTCACATTATGGTGAATTGAACTCATAACATCATTATGTATGAGGAACATCATCATTGATGCTCTCAGATTAGTTTAAGATTCATTATTTATCATAATCAGGGTTCCATGATCTCACATAGGTGGATCATACCCTAATCATGCACATTCATGTGTATTGAAGGTACTTTACTTGAATTTCCATCATAAAAGGGTACTTTCTCTTTCTTAAGATACTTTCTCTCTCCTCATACTTGTAGATGGTGATAACACCAATCTAGATCAGGTTGGGTTAAGTCCACTTTGATAACATAGACCAAATCACCACTATTGAGTGATTAGGGTTTGATTAGAACAAGGTTTCACTCAATTGAACCTTTCAAGGATATTATGGTAAATTACACATTGATCATCATCATGGTTTAATTTACTAACCACTTGACCCTTAATGTCTTTTGGTATCATTAGGGTTTAGGTTGAACAACTATTAAACCATTTAAGCTTTCAAGGCATTAGGCAGACGTAACTTCAAAAGTCTCCAATAGGTTTCCCACCTTCAACCTTCATACAATCTTGAGGTCGTATGCCCTCATTCGATCTTGAGGTTGTATACCCTCATTTGATCTTGAGGTCGAATGCCCTCATACGGTTTGAGGTCGAATGACCTTATACGGTTTGAAGTCGAATGACCTTATACGGTTTGAAGTCGAATGACCTTATACGGTTTGAAGTCGAATGACCTTATACGGTATGAAGTCGAATGACCTTATACGGTCTGAAGTCGAATGACCTTATACGGTCTTGAGGTCGAATGACCTTATACGGTTTGAAGTCGAATGCCTTCAAAATCTCAAGATCGTATGGACCTCCAAGGTGGTTCAAAGGGTAAACTCGATTAGGGTTTCCTATGTTGAAGCCTTCAATTGGTCTCAAGCTTGCTAACCATTTATCAATTGAGACAATTAGGGTTAGCCTTAACCAATTGGTCACTCAATTGACCCTCAATTGATATCCAATTAGGGTTGGAGTTGGTTCAATTAAGGTCTATAAACGTTCAACCATCAACACTCAACAATGTGAATCAAATCGAAGTTGAACCCATAAATTGACCTCCAATTGGGCTCAAACTTGGCCCAAACGGTCTTGGGATCGTTTGGATATACAAAAAACGGTCTTGAGACCGTTTTCCCAAGAATTCATCAAAATCTAGATTGATTTGATAGGGGTTGAACCTTAATTAAGTCACAAATCAGCAATTTGATTATTTCAATAACCCATTGTAATTGGGCCCTCAATTGATCAAATTACCTTAACCCTAGACCTCAAAACGGTCTTGGGTTGTCACCAAACGGTCTTGAGACCGTTTGGATGAGTTCCAAACGGTCTTGAGACCGTTTTCCCATCCATCCTTTGGACTCTAGTGAAAATTCATTAAGGTTTGATTTATTGAGTTGATCATTACATCAATACTTAATTGCAATGAGGTTTGGTATCTTTGTACCTTCAATTGGTCAACTATACTTGACCCCAAACCTCCATACGGTCTTGGGTGATCCCCAAACGGTCTTGAGACCGTTTGGATGATTCCCCAAACGGTCTTGAGACCGTTTGGGCTAATCAACCCAAAATCTCAAATTAGCTCATTGTGATTTCAACACTGATTTCAATTAGGGTTTGCCCTAGTAATCAACCTTCAACTCTTAACTCGTTTGGAATTAGTCCATCAAATTTGGTGAGTCATTAATTAACATCATTATGAACAGTAATCTCATACGGTCAATGCTTAGTCAACCATCTTATATGGTCTTGAAACCGTTTGCCCAAAAAGGGCAAATTAAGCAGATTGAAAATCAGAACTAAATTCAATTGAATTTGCTAATTGTCTTACCTATATCTCACTATTCCTTTGGAGTTAACCTCTCAAATTTTGTGGGTGATTAACCTACATAATTTTGAACAGTATTCCCATACGGTCCACGCTTGGTCAATGCGGCCATACGGTCTTGAGACCGTATGCCCTCATACGACCTTGAAACCGTTTTCCCACCAAACGGTTTTGTAAACCGTATGGGCAATTGGTTGAGGTCGTATGGTAAAGTGGAAAACTGTGGATAAGCATAGGAAATAACGCCCTCATCTTCTAGCTCAAGAACAGCAACAGTTCCTCATGGATTTTCTTGCAAGGAAGCAAGGGAGGATAGGGAAGAAGAAGAACTAGCAACTAAAAGCATAGAAAAGATGTATATAACAAAGCATAGGTTTAGAGTTATAAAACCCGCCTAAAGCTTGCTCCTTGAGCTCCAAGCTTTCGAGCTCCAAGCCTTTAATGGCGTACTAGAAGCTTCACAGGTCGGCCAAGGTGAATCCTCCAAGAAAAGTTGAGAAGAGATGGCTAGAAAGATAGAGCTAAGTGAGCTAGCCATGAATTTGACCTTGAATTCGAGTTTCATCCAAGAATTTAAGAAAAAGGAAGGATACAAACCTACCTTGCACTCCCCTGGTCGTCCTCCTGAGCTCCAGAGCTCTCCTTAGTCGGTTTGAGCAAGGGGAACAGTGAAAGAAATGAAAGAAACATTCCTTTACTAAGTGAGGAAAAGGGCTTATATACTTGGGTGGAATTTCAATCATAAGTACATAGGTTTTCCTCATTTTCTCATCTAAGTCCTCCCTTTCTTCTTTTATCGCCCCTACCTCTTATTTCTAAGGACAACCTTCTTCTAAGGTCAAGAAATGAAGGCAAGAAGATCAACTTATTACTAAAGCACACACATAAAAGGGCTATAGTACTTACACCTTGATTATTCAATCACGAAGGTGTTTTTCATTATATGATTATTCAATTGAAGTGACTTCTTCATCATTTCTTATATAAATGATGACAAGGGTCTTACAAAATATTTTAGATGGTGTATTTTACAAGTTGCACCCCTCAAATTGGGTAAATTGCACTTTACTCCAATTTAGGGTTTCAAGCACAGGGATTGCTTCCACAGCTGCACCTTGGTGCTCAAGCTTGGGAAATCCCTCAAACTTTACCATAATCATTCTTATGATGTCTCAACATCAGAGGAACATCTCAACATGTGCAAATTTCAAGTTAACCCTTCTACCTGGGTAAATTGCACATAGGTCCCTATATTACAAAACAATCAGTTCAACATTGTTTAAAAGGGACAGAAAAGGAAAAGTATGTTCCTCAGGAACTTAATTACATGCAAAAAGAGAATCACCAGTATCTTAATTACATAATTAGGCAAAACACCTAGGGTTAACTCATAACCCAGGTCAGGGATGTTACAAATTATCCACCCCTTACAAGGATTTCGTCCCCGAAATCGATAAAACATATTAAGAGAAAAGGGCAGGATACTTCCTTCTCATCTCATCCTCTAGTTCCCAAGTGGCTTCTTCAACACCAGGGTGGTTCCAGAGGACTTTCACAAGGCTTATATCTTTCTTCTTTAACTTTTAATTCTGTTATCAAGGATTGACACCGGTCCTTCCTCATAAGATATATCATCATTCAATTCTACCTCCATAGGTTGTAGAATTGACTCAGTATCAGGGTGACATTTCTTTAGCATAGAAATGTGAAACACATGATGTAACCTCTGTAACTCTGGTGGCAGCTCTAGTTTATAGGCTACTTTTCCAATCCGTTCAATGATTGGATAAGGCCCTATAAATCTAGGAGCTAACTTCCCATTCCTTCCAAAATGAAGGACTCCTTTCCAAGGCGAGACCTTGAGATACACTCTATCTCCAACCTGGAATTCTAAGGGTCTACAACGTTTGTCAGCATAAGATTTCTACCTATCCTGTGCAGTCTTAATCTGTTGTTGTATTACTTTAATCTTCTCTGTGGTCTGCTGCACAAGCTCAGGACCCAACAACTGATGCTCACCAGTCTCATACCAGCACAAAGGTGATCTACAACGTCTACCATACAAGGCTTCATAAGGTGCCATATCAATACTATGTTGATAGCTATTGTTATAGGCAAACTCTATCAAGCTTAGGTGTAGATCCCAACTTCCGGTAAACTGGAGAACACATGCTCTCAACAGGTCTTCTAAGGTCTGTATGGTCCTTTCCGACTGTCCATCAGTCTCTAGATGAAAGGCCGTACTAAACCTTAGCTTGGTGCCTAAGGCTCGGTGTAACTGTTCCCAAAAACGACTTGTAAACTGAGGACCTCTGTCAGAAACTATTGTGACAGGAACTCCGTGCAAATGCACTATCTCTTGTACATACAACTGTGATAACCTTTCAGCAGAATAGGTTGTTTTGACAGGTAAGAAATGCGCTGTCTTTGTCAACCTATCTACAACTACCCAAATGGAATCATGTCCTTTGTTTGTCCTGGGTAGGCCAACAACGAAGTCCATGGTCACATGGTCCCACTTCCACTGTGGTATGGGTAAAGGTTGCATTGTTCCTGCATGCTTCTGGTGTTCAGCTTTAACTTGCTGACACACAGGACACCTCAGAACAAACTCTGCAACATCCTTCTTCATTCCAGTCCACCAATACAGTTCCTTTAAATTACGATACATCTTGGTGCTCCCTGGATGCATAGCATACATCGAAGAATGAGCTTCTTCCAGGACTAACTTCCTCAAGTTATCCACATCTGGCACTATCATCCTCCCATGATAACATGCTACATGATCATCTGAGTCATGGAAACCATCTTGCTTCTCATTTCCATACTCTGATCTGATCTGCTGAACTGCAGCATCATCTTGTTGTGCTTCCTTAATCTGCTCTCTTAGGGTAGGTTTAATATGCATCTCAGCCAACAACTCGGCTAACAATGACACCTTCAACTGTACATTGTCTTGCCTTAAAGAGATAAACATATCTCTCTTAGAGCACACTAAAGAGTTTAGTTGTGCTCTATCCATGGTCGATGTTGCTGATTTCCTACTCAAGGCATCTGCAACAACATTGGCCTTGCTCGGATGGTAATCAATTGTACAATCATAGTCCTTGATTAACTCCATCCAGCGACGTTGCCTCATGTTAAGCTCATGCTGAGAGAAGATATACTTAAGGTTCTTGTGGTCTGTGAAAATCTGGAATGTCTCTCCGTAGAGATAATGCCTCCAGATCTTCAAGGCATGAACCACAACAGCTAACTCCAGATCGTGTGTCGGATAATTCTCCTCGTGTTTCTTAAGCTGTCGAGAAGCAAAAGAAATCACTTGTTTATCCTGCATCAACACACATCCAAGTCCATTCTTGGAGGCATCACAGAAGACTACACATCCTTTTCCTTGTTCAGGTAGCACAAGCACAGGTGCACTTGTCAACCTCTCCTTCAACAACTGGAAAGACTGTTGACACTTATCACTCTAAGAAAAAGGAATATCTTTCCGAGTTAACTTGGTCAAGGGTAAGGCTATAAAACTAAAGTTCTTAATGAACCTTCGATAATTTCCAGCTAACCCCAAGAAACTTCGAATCTCTGTCGGTGTCTTCGGTTGTTCCCACTGTAGAACAGATTCTACCTTTGTAGGGTCAACACGAATTCCCGAGGCAGATATCACATGTCCTAGAAAAGATACCTCCGGCATCCAGAACTCACACTTGCTAAACTTAGCATACAGCTTGTGTTCTCTTAGCAAGGTCAAAGCTTGGAGAAGATGTTGCTCATGCTGCTGAGCATCCTTACTATAGATCAGAATGTCATCTATGAAGACGACAACACACTGATCAAGGAAAGGTCGGAAAACTCTATTCATGAGTTCCATAAATGTAGCTGGTGCATTGGTTAGTCCAAACGACATAACCGTGAACTCATAGTGACCATACCTTGTCCTAAAGGCAGACTTGGATATGTCACTATCCTTAATATGAAGTTGATGATATCCAGACCTCAAGTCTATCTTTGAAAAGACTGTTGCACCACGCAACTGGTCAAAGAGATCATCAATCCTCGGCAGAGGGTACTTTTTCTTTATTGTTACTTTATTGAGTTTCCTATAGTCAATGCACAACCACATTGACCCATCTTTCTTTTTAACAAACAAGACCGGAGAACCCCAAGGTGAAGTGCTCGGTCAGATAAAACCCTTCTCAAGTAACTCTTGAAGCTGTCTCTTGAGTTCTGCCATCTCGGCAGGCGCCATCCTATACGGAGTCTGGGCTATGGGTTTCGTATCTGGAATCAGATTGATTTCAAAATCAATCTCCCGAGGTGGTGGTATACCAGGAAGTTCTTCAGGAAACACATCCTCGAATTCCCTGACTATGGGAACTTCAGCAGGTTTGGAACTTTCCTTGATAACATCTACCACATGGGCCAAGAATGCATAACATCCTTGCCTCAACAGCTTATTAGAAACCATAGCTGACACAAGACAGGTGGGCAGAATCTTTCTTTCACCTTGAAAGATCCATGTGTTGTTTTCATCAGCAAACACAACCAACTTGGACTCGCAATCCAAGACAACTCTATACCTCTCTAAGGTATCCATTTCGAGGATTATATCAAATCCTTTCATATCAAGCGGTATAAGATCCACTTGAATGCGATGGTCAGAAAAGAAGAGGATGCAGGGAGAGCATACCTCCTACAAAACGGCAGACCCACTCAACGGAGTCCCCAACAACAAACTATCTGCCCTATGACTAACAGTCACGTTGCAGTTACGAATCACTCTATGAGTGAAGAAAGAGTGCGTAGCACCCGGGTCAATCAGAACAGATACAACACAGGATGTAGACATATCAGGATATAAAAGTTCCATCTGACCTGCCACTACCCGTGGATTGACCACTGCATCTGGTGGGTTCATAGCATAGAACCTCATTGTCGCCTGGTGTTGAGGTGGTGCTGATGATCCAGCTTGAGACGCTTGTCCACATCCTCAAGCTGCTCCTTGAGATTGCATTCTCTGAGATCCTTGTTGATTCTATCTCGGAGGTTGTGTCACACTGATAGGCCTAGAACGGCAATCCTTCATCAAGTGTCCCACCTTACCACAGTTGTAGCATCTCCTCTCCTGTTGTTGTGGTCGGGGTGGTCCAGTAACTGACATTGATGCAGAACTGTGAGTCCCTTGAAGCGGTTGACTCCGTCCTCTACCTCTGCTTGGTGACCATTGAGTTTGAGAACTTGATCTGGGTGGTGGAGGGTTAGGTGCAGAGAATCTAGGTTTCTTGAAATCCCCAGATGAAGAACCCTGGAACTGTGGATATCTTTTCTGGGTTTGCCTCTTCTCAACCACAGATCTCTCTATCCTTCGGACTGACTCAACGAAGGTAGAGAATCTCTCTCGGTTTTCTAAGGCTGACACAGGGGTTGACATATCAACATTCAAACCCTTCTCGAATCTCCTGATGCTTTCCTCATCTGTGGCAGCCATGTGCGGACAGAACCACAACAATTCCATGAACTTAGCTTCATACTCGCTAATGTTCATCATGCCCTACCTCAATCTCTCAAATTGAGAGATCTCTCATCTAGGAAGGTCTTTGGAAAATATCTATTGATAAATTCCCGACGAAACTCTTCCCACGAGAACTCTATTCCAGGTCTCTTCTGCTCTTCCATGTTCCACCAGTGACCAACACTGCCTTTGAGAAGATAGACAACATGTCTAACCTTCTCAGCCTCCGGGATAATAAGAATCCTGAAAGCCTTCTCCAACTCTGTTAACCATAGGTTAGCATCTGCGGGGTCGGCAGTCCCAAAGTACTCGGTAGCTCCGACACGACGAAGTCGCTCGAACGTCTTACCGATACCTTGTCCTTCAGGTTGGGAAGGTGCCCTAGGTGCAGACATGGGCATCTTGTCAGTTATGTGTGTCATGGCAGTCATAAACTGCCCAAACATCGTCTGTACTGCTGGATTACCCATGTCAGTTGGGTCAAACTGGGGTGGCTCAGGTGCAGACTGTTCTATTTCTGGAACCCTTGCACCGCCTCGAGGTGCACTAGCACTACTCTCTGCCACGTACTCATCATGTGGCTCTACCATCCTTATGTATCTTCTTCTCCTGAGGAGTAGAAGATTCTATTAGATAAGGAAGGAGTACTAAAGATAGACTCGACATCCTAAGTCCTATGCCTATGTAGACTCAACGGACCTAGAGCTCTGATACCACTAATATTGGGCTCTGATCTCCAAACCACGATATAAACACGATTTAAACTTAGCGGAAGCGAATCGATTAACAGCGGAAGACAAAAATCACGGGAAATTAAAACTTTTCGAGGCAAGAGCTTGAATCCATAAAGCTTCATTCATAAAAGGAGATAAACTGTTTACATCTCATGATAATTACTTCTTGAGTAATTATATACAACAAGATACAAAATCTCAAGAACTCATAACCAAAATCTTAGACCAAAAGACTCCAAGACCTGAGAGTACAGAGGACACATAGGACTGACTCTAACTACACCACATGGCAGGCTAAATCTCCACCTGAGATTTCACTGCTTCCCCTGGTACTGCTGCTGCTGGGATTGGTCACCTGTAGACCTGTTCCTCCGTCCTCGACGTCCACCTAAAAAGTTGAAGTCTACGGGGTGAGACAATTTTACATAATTGCCCCAGCGAGAGTTATAACTCTCCGCCAGAAGCTTTATTATAACATCAAAGAATAACTTAAGCAGTAAAAACTTACAAAGTAATCAATAACAGATACAGTTGTATATAAGAGCTCAACATTTATCAAGCATGAAGAACATATGCACTATACAGTGTAACATCAATCAATTAGCTCATAGTTACCTTTAACAGGTATACTACGCTGTAGATTATGTTTTTCAAACATTCTTATTATTATGCCCTGTGGAGATGAGGTTTACCACTCATACCCCAACCAATCACTGTTAAGTGCCTTAGTATCATACTAGGTCATCGAAAGAGCCGGATTCTCATGACCTTCACCTTCCTCAGTCAGTAAGAGGATCACTTGTAGGATATCTTGTGTCTCTACTATTATAGCTCACCAGGGTAATCTGGTCCTTCGCTATTTTAGAGTTACAGTGGCATTCTGTACTCTCTTCGTCATCAGGAGATTTCATGTTTATCTTCACTGGTACGGATATCTATGTTTTCCTCATCATCAGGAGGTTTCATGTTTACCATCCACTGATACGGTATGAGTTTTATAGTGAAGGATTGACGAATTATACATCTACATCAAATTCCTACACTAGGATGTAAGGTTCTACACATCCATATACCCCACATACTCAAAACGCTGAATCCTCTCCTCATCTGTGGCATCCATGTGCGGACAGAACCATAGAAGCTCCGTAAACTTAGCTTCATACTCACTAATGAATATTGGTCCTTGCCTTATCCGCTCAAACTAAGATATTTTCTCATCCAGGTAAGTCTTGGGAAAATATCTACTAGCGTATTCACGTCAGAATTCTTCCCATCCGAGTTCAACACCTGGCCTTTTGCCTTCTTCTATGGCCCACCAATGGCCAGTACTCCCCTTCAATAGGAACACCGCATGTCTAACCTTTTCAGTTTCTGAGATATTAAGAATTCTGAAGGCCTTTTCCAGCTCAGTCAGCCACAAGTCTGCGTCTGCTGGGTCAGCTGTACCAACATATTCAATGGCTCCTACCCGGCAAAGCCATTCAAAAGTCTATCCAGCTCCATGTCCCTCATTGTGAGATGGTGCCCTAGGTGCAGGTGGTGGCATCCTATCCGCCATATGTGTCATAGTCGCCATGAACTGCCCAAACAGAGCATGGAAAGCTGGGTTTTCTAGTGTAGCTTGGTCAATCTGGGGATGTTCAGGTACTAGTTCTTCTCTAGCCTGATCCCTTGCACCTCCTCCTGGTGCAGCAACACTGCTTTCAGCAACATGTTCTTCATGTAATCCAACCATCTTCAAGCTTTACTTCTTCTCCTGAGAGTAGAAGTCACTATCAGATAAACTGGAAGACACTAGAACAGACTCAACGACCTTAATCCTATGTCTCTGTAGACTCAGAAAACCTTAAGCTCTGATACCAAAAACTTGGCACAACCGTCGACAAAACCGACAAACAAATCATTACAATTAATGCGTAAGAAAACATTAGCAACATATTAACAAAAATCACTAAAAATTAAAACCATTTACAAAGTGATTCATTTCCAAGAAACTCTTGTAACTAGAACCAAAATATTATATATACATTCTAGTTCACAAAGTACATACCATGTACCTTCTCTTCTCGAGGATTACATACAACAGTTGCTTTATTAAATCTACATACAAGCAATATAAAACCTCGAGGCATTCAATGCCAAAATCTCATATCGATCATAAAAGCACTAACTACTATCTCCAAGGACCTGAGAGTACAGAGACGACACATATGACTCTTATCTACAAGACATGACAGTCAGTATCTCCACTTGAGATATCACTGTTATCCCTGATGCTGTTGTCCTTCCCTTACTGTATGGTTCCTGCCTCCTCGTTCGCCTCCACCTAAAAATGTTGGATCCCACAGGGGTGAGACAATTGAAATTGTCCCAGCGAGAGATATAACTCTCCTCCAGAAACATTATTATTGCAGATAAATAGTGATAAAATGAGAAAAGGATTCTTTATTATTAATAAGCAGGATAAATCTCTATTTAAGTAGAATAGAGCAATATCATTAATTTAATAAGGAATATGAAGAACATGCATAACATCGATCCATTTTAGGATACACTAAGCAATGTAACATCAACCAATGTTTTTCATATTTTATCCTTAAAAAAATACACTACACGGCTGATTACATTTTATAATCACATGTATGCCCTAAGGAGATGAGGTATATCGCTCATACTCCAACCGACCACGATGGCGTAAAGCATCGGTTCCATACCTAGGTCAATGGAAAAGCCAGACTCCATGACCTCATCTGTCTCAGTCAGTGCGAGACCACATGCAGGAAATCTTGTGTCTCTTACTAAAATAGCTTTCTAGGGTATACTGACAACTTTGCTATAGAGTTATAGCCTGTAGCATATACTCTCTTCAGGATATGGCCTATAGCCAATGCCTGGTATTTTGGAGTCATGTCCCATAGCCATACTCTTATTGGGATATGGTCCATAACCATTCTTGTGCATAGGATATGGCCCGCAATCATATTTATGAGGCGTAAGGATATATTCACCTATTACCCCCACATATTCAAAAATATGCATTCCAGGAGTTCCCATAGGAAAACCTGTTTCGCCATCACCAACTACTGACGATGATGGATCTATGGCCAGGGCTCTACATGATAAGATTCCACTTGATTATTTAAGTACATTACCATAATCTTTTAGCATCAGTCAAGTTTTCAAACAAGAATTATTATGACAAATGCTACAAAGAATCATGTAATACTTCTGTCAAGTGCTTTTCAAAACTTTATAAAACATTGGGATCTCAATCCCTTATCTCATTACTAGGCATTCACATCCCTCAACATTACCATCATCATGTTTACTGGATCTGGTTGTTCAAGCCCTTAGTTCATCACTGAACATGGTTACCACTATCAGGTAACTATTACCTCCAAGTCATCTGGACAAGGTATTCATGATACTTGTTACACAAGCATTTCACATAGCTCACCAGTCATATTCAACTTCTTGTCACCTCTCACTAGGCAAAAAATAAAATAATGGCTCACAAGGCCCATTAACATCATAGCTCATACTTGGTTATGCTCATCATCTCATGATACTTGCATGGCTAGTATGCTTGATAACAACCATATCAATTACATATCAACATTATGCAATACAAAGATAATATCACTATTCCCTCATTAGGGTTAGGATTTCCCATATTTTTCATTTAGAGTTTCACATAACATCACCCTACATTAGGGTTTCACATAACATCACCCTATATTAGGATTCACATAACATCACCCTATATTAGGGTTTCACATAACATCACCCTATATTACGATTTCACATAACATCACCCTATATTAGGGTTTCACATAACATCACCCTATATTAGGGTTTCACATAACATCACCCTATATTAGGGTTTCATATAACATCACCCTATATTAGGGTTTCTCAACCCATTTCCCAAAATTAGGGTTAGGGTTTCTCATTCCCCATTGATTAGGGTTGTATGATTACCTCATTAATCCAAACCATAAGTCAGTGCTTCCACATATCTTGGAGCACATAGCATTATTTAAGTATTAAATCATACTTGTCATTGTTCCATGTACTAGGAACACACATCACCATCATTCCTTATTCAGTTGACTTAACCTTTCACTAAGTACATGCACCTATGCTTATCATAGTGTATTGAATTTATTACTCTCATAGGCATCAAGTGATAATCACTCTAACTATACTAATCACCTAAGTACTTTAGAGGTACTTCCATTGAAATCAACCTTGAGATACTCTTCAACCACTTATGGGGTTATTAGTACTTACATGGTTTGAATCAATTGGACCTTCAAACGGTTTGGACCAATTGAACCTTCAAACAGTTTGGCCCTAAACCTTCAAACGGTTTGGGACCATTTAGACCTGCAAACGGTCATGAGGTCACTTGACCTTCAAATGGTCTTGAGGTCACTTGACCTTCAAACGGTCTTGAAGACTGTTAGACTTCAAACGGTCTGGTTCTAAACCTTCAAACAATTTGAGACCATTTAGACCTTCAAACAGTCTTGGTCTCTATATCCTTAAACAGACTAAAGACTGTTAGACCTTAAACGGTCTTGTTCTCTAAAAATCCAAACGGTTTGAGACCGTTTAGACCTTCAAACGGTCTTAGTCTAAAACTCCAAACAGTTTGAGACCGTTTATACCTTCAAACGGTCTTGGTCTAAAACTCCAAATGGTTTGAGACTGTTTGGTCAAATCAGAGTTGAAACCAATTGAACCTAAATCAGGGTTTTAACATCTATTGAGCTAGGGTTCTAAAATCAATTGAGTTTGATTCTAGGGTTTTGAAACCAATTGAATTTGATTGCTCGAAGTTATTAGGTCATGACACCAATTGATCCTTGAATCCATTGAAACTGTTTGGTCTCTAATGGTTTGAAACCATTTGACCTCTAACGATTTTGAAATCGTTTAGTCACCAAACGGTTTGTCTCTAACGGTTTGAAACCATTTGACCAACAAAATGAAACCGTTTGTTCTTGATATTCTTGAGGTGTGTGATAAGATGATGTCATCATCATCAAGCTTCATACCTCCGAATTCTACTATCATATATATGATGAATTCGTCAATAATTCAAGGAGAAATAAAAGATCAACATATGATAAGGAGTTGAAATCAATAATAACATTGATGGGTTCAAGTTATATAACCCGCCTTCAAAGTATCTTCAAAGATTCAAGCTTCTCATCCCTAATGGTGAAAGAAGCTCCTTGAACTATCCAAGGTTCATTTCCAACTCTTTGGATGCAAAAGATAGTCAAGGTTGAGTATTGGATGGAAGAGAGAAGAAAATCAATGTTGAAATCTGATTTCAACCATCAATTCAAGGTTGAAGATGATCATGGAGCTTACCTTAAGCTTTGGGAACGTTTTCCTCCTACTCCTAAGCTCCTTGGTCTTCGGCCAAAGCAAGGGAAGAAAGTGGTTTGCAAAAATAGCCTTTCAAGTAAGGAGAAAATTGAGTACATATAATTGATTTTTAGGAGAGAGAAAGTAGGAGAAAATTCATCCACTTCCTTGCCACATGCCCCCTACCTTCCTTGCCTTAGAAGACATATTCCTTTTCCCTCAAATACCTTTCATTTATCCTTGAATTAAAAGCAACTACTTAAGGACCTTAATCATTATAATACTATTATCCATTTTTAGTGGACATTACTTTTTAATTAACAAATGTGAGTGGATGTCTTCACCTACTTAGGATATTTTGGTGCAAATCGAGGCATTTGGACGTCCTTGCACTATAGGATTTCAACCACAACCTTTTTAGTTGATGGGCACTTCAATTAATATATTTATTTTTGCTACAAAATAAATTAGGGCTTCATTTATGCCTATTTCTTGATTATTTTATTATCAATATTATCTCTCCTCAAATGTGGTTCAAACAAGACACCCCTTTCTTTTTATTTTCTCTAAATGATACCAAGAAACAATAGGGACATAATAGAGATGGTATTTTACATATTCAACCCTAGATTTTGGGTAATTTTCAAATTACACCAAAACTAGCATTCAATACACAAGCATTACGCAAACAAGCTCCTTCTTGGAACTTAGGCTTGTGGAAGCCATACCTCAGCATAATTCTCATTCATATGATGATATAACATTTGAGGAACATTTATCATGTAACATTTGCAAGGTAACCCCTTAAATTGGGTAAATTTCACTTTAGTCCAAAACAGGTAAAATATTGTTTCAACATTATTCAAATAGGACCAAAATTGAAACATAAGCTCTCCTTTAGTCTTAATTACTTTTCAAAAGATAAATAAAAGAATCTAAATGAATTACTTAATAAAAAATCCTAGGGTTAAGGCATAACCCAAGTCAGGGATGTTACAAAAATAATTTTTTATTAGTGAAATTTATGATGCATTAAATCCTTATGCGAGTCATGTGATATGTGAATGAGGCAAATAAAATCCTAAGGATAGGGTATTAAGTTAATCAAGTATTTTCAATGTGGCATTCTTCAGTATGATAAGTGTTCCTTAGTTAATCAATTTATGATACAGATTTCTGATAGTTTATGAAAAGAACTATTTACAAAGTTAAATAAAGAAATTTTTATTTGATGATTGAACTATGAATTTAAAAGGTGAATTAGGCATTTACATGCCCTAAACACTATAGAATCCTCACATGAGGCATGTACTATGGTGAGGAAACATGCTTTCCAACTGAAGCTATTTTGTTCAGATCAAGGTAAGCCAAAGCGTACTAGTTGGGTGTGGCGGTCTAGGCTAGTGAGGGCATACTCTTTATAGTTGTGCGGTACCCAACACCAACTAGGAATTTTGGTGGTACCTACATTATGAGTTGTGTTGATCAATGGGAATCTTTGGTAGGTCCATTGATACACAACATGCCAGAGTGCATTGACCCTCCTCCTGAGTACCCAGGTTTAGAGGAGTATAAATATCCAACTGCTCCTATGAGTCGTCGAGAGCTAGACGTGGTGATGCCATCTGTAGACATGATATTGAGATTAAAGACTTAGGAACCCGAGCATGCTTCTAAGTGTTGTACAATGAGATTGCATCTTGCTAGGATGCTTTCACACGTCGTGGTACACTTCATGTGGGTTCATGGCATAATAAGATGATGCAAGATTAATCAAGTGTGTAGTTATTGATTTATTCTTTAGAATTTTTTAGACTAACTTGCTATTTCTATGATTCTAAATTTCTAGCTTCCTTTGTGATTGATCAAGAATGTTCAGTGATTGATTTTCTCTTTGTAGTCATCTAGAGTATTGTTCCATATATATGTTTGTGAATGACTAGTTCTTTAAGACTCATGACCTAGCTTTATGCTTAATATAGCTTTCTTAACATAATTAGATGCTTAAAACCTTAATCGAATCATGGGATGCACCTTAATAACATGTGACATGCTTATGTTTTAAGTTTGGTCCTATTTGGATGATGTTTGAACTAGTTATTCTATATGTTTGTTGTTTTGGGCCAAGTTACAATCTACCCATGTTGAGGGTTTAACTTGCAATTAGTCACATGTTTGATGTGCCTTTATCTTTTTGGATCACGATAGAGAGAATGATGCATAGTGGCACCTTGATGCACCTTGGTTAATGAGGTGGCACCATGTGCTGAGTTAGGGTTTTGCATATATTCTTGAGTTGATGGTGATGTTGACCATGTATGTTGATCTTTTGTCTGGTGCGCCCGATATGCTTTCCTTGGGTTGTGTTTTTAGCAACCAATGTGTTTCCTTGAGGCCTTGTTTGTTGTGGTTGAAGGTGTTTCACACATGTGCTTTGGTTGTGGTAATCGTTTGATCTTGGACCACAGTCGCTATGTTCTAGGTTGACATGGTGTAGTGGTCACTACCCTACCTTAGTTTTATCACCCTTTTTTAATGCAATGTCCTTAGTGCTTGCATGGACGAGTTTTGGAGGGACAAGTTTCACTAGTGTCTGGACACCTAACCTTCCTTCCCTCTATCTACCCTTGGGTATATATACCCTTTATTTTACATTCAACTAACCTCTTTACACCCTCTTGTTCTCTTTCAATCTTATAGATCATCCTTGTGATCTTGGTGGTGGAGAAGAGCTCAACCTTTGTGCAAGGAGGCAGAACCCTTGCATGTGTGATCTAGGGTTGGAGCATCTCTCTTTTGGTGATCCTTTGGTATTGTTTGATCTTGGTAAGATATCTATCCTTCTTAGTTTTGTTTTCTTGCAAACCCTACCCCTCTCTTTCTTCTCTTGGCTGATCCATGGTGATTATCTTGAGGAACTTCTCTCTGTGTGGTTGAATCCATGGTTTTCCCATTATAATACCTATGACAAGAGGAAAATCTCCTCTTTTCTCTTTCTTTTTGGCCTAGGTTTTGTTCTCTTCTTCTTTGAGCTTTCTTTTGACCTAGGTTTGTTCTTCTTCACTTGATGTGATCTTGCTTGGCCGTGGAGTTGATCCAAAATTTGGCTTTCCTCTATTACCTTGGAGCTTTTTAGCTTTGGTGTTGTCCTTCACCTCATGGCGAGTTATATAATTTTCCTCTCAATTATTGTTTCACCCATCTTTCATCTTAATGATCGACACTAAAATGTGATTATAAGTAGTATGATGGTGATATATCAAACTAGGGTTAATGATTATGTGGTGATGTTGTATATTCTACCCCTTTTTCTTGAACCTTGATTCTTGTACCAAGATCTTGTTGAAGGTGAAAGTGTTGTTCCCGACATGCACATCCTGAACGATTGGTTCTTCTCATAATCTAGGTTCTATTTTTTTTCTTCTCTTGGTGATTGAGGGTTTGGATGTATGTGATGATATGAAACATTTATTCTTCCCCTCTTGAATCGTGGTTTGGTACTCTTGTAATATGATGATCGGGTTTTAGGGTTTTGAGGATGATTTCCTCCATGTACCTCACTTCATGTTTAGTTTTGGTTTCATGGTGTTAATCAACTTATGGATCTTGTGTTTATGGTGTTGTCCCTCTCCTATTAGTTTATATATTGTGTCTTGTAATGACCATAATTAGGGTTTTGGTTTGCATCTTCCTCATGTGTTTTTCACCTTGATGACTCTTCAACTTCTTGATGTGTTATCATCTATTTTGATCGCTAAGACTTGAGCATGTTGTGACCGCCATGATTGATGATGTGTGTTGGTTTCTATGTTGAAGGGTTGTTGTGGTCTCTATGGTGGACCTAACCCTAGAGGTCTCTATTGCAACCTATCCTAGCAGTTGCTAGAGGTGGTTTTAGCTTGTGTTGCTACACATTCACTACACATTTTTGATTTCACGCTTGGTTAGTTATAATGGTAATGTTTGATCTTATGAATTCCAAGAATGTGGGAAGTGGTGAACATTAGGGTATGTTGTTAATTATTGTTATGAAAGCCCTAAATGGTTAGCTATGAGAAACCCTAACCCTAATTTAAAATACATGATGTTAGTGATTAGCTTACATGAGTAATTAATAGAATAACGAAGTACTATCTGTCTCCTACTTGTTGAAACCCTAATTTGTTGATTGAATGAACATCATAACTAATGCTTACTCGTGATCATGCTTATATGACACATGATGTGGTGATTATGAGCCTTGCTAAGGCATGTTGAGAAAATGATGCTTTACAGGAACAATGAGAATGGTCTTATGACCTTGGCAGGAGGCTTAGCGCCTAATTGAGATAATATCCTTTATGTGATGTGATAAGGGACTGATATCCCATGGTGATGTGATAATGGTGATGGTCTTGCGTATGACAACGAAACAATATTATGTTGTGATGTGATTAACCTTATGCTTCATACGTTATATATCCTCTGAAGTTGCAATCTACCCTTATCTTTGTAGAATATGTTTAGGGTTTGTGTCGACCTAAGTGTTACACATTGTCCATATTTTAATAATGACTTAACCATTCATTAATATTTATCTAATATGTTTGTTTACGATTCATTTCAGGCATTAAGTACATGAAAAGGATCAAATTGATCAAGCCCTAGCTTGTTTTAGTTCAAGTCAAAAGCAATGCAAATGCACAATTTAGAAAAACACTCCAAATCACCTTAGATTGTTTTTGTAATCATTTGTATTGTTGATATGACTTTTAATTGAGATGAGAAAAAAATAGGGACACTTAATTCAAACATTTGATCACTTAAATGTCACTGTGTAAAATTCATTACAGGGACTTTATCGGTCGAGTTACAAACTCAAAAAGTCCTTAATGGATTTTGAGAATAATTTTGATCGGTCGAGTTGTACATCCACAAAACTCGACCAATGACCTCTCTTCCCAAAACTTATTTAAGTGGATCAGTTGTGTGGCATCCCTCTATCACATAGATAATGAAATGCCACGCGAAAATGCGCGGAACCACCATAAACCACATATTATCAAAAACACGGGTTAATTAAAACCGATTGTGAAAAATGTCATAAGAATGGAACTATTACAACTAGATCCACATTCAGCAAGGAAACATGTTATATATACATAAGCATGATATATGCCAACCATCACATAGGATCCATTTGTTCCATATACATCAAGGATGCGTCACCTGTTTATATACATATCAGACCTAGCCAGGCCAACAACAAGTTAAAAAACCCATATTAAGATCATACATCGTGAAATCTCATAAAAATGCCTCCAAGGACCTGAGAGTACTGGGATGACTCTAGGACTCTACTAAAAAACAACCGCAGCAACATATCCAACCTTGCCTTCTACTAATCTTCTTACTGCTCGACTGTAATGCTACGATCACCACCACGTCTAGCTCGATCACCTAAAAAGGTTGAAACCAATGGGGTGAGACACACAGTCCCAGTGAGAAACATAACTCCCCACTAAACTATAAAACCTCATAGATGCTAGAGGAGATAAAACATATAGTAGATAACCAGGTCATATATGAAATATGAAGAGCAAGGTTATATATAACAACTTACCATGATACCTAAGAAGCATATAACTAGCTGCAAGGAGTACTTAGGGCACATATATAAAACAAACATACATTATGCAAGGTCTCAAACAATGTTTCATGTTTGCCCTAAGCAAATATACTATTAGGCTAGATAACCATTTATTATGCCCTGAGGAAGTGAGCCATACCACTCAAATCCAATCTTCAGTTGCAAAACCCAAAGCCGGTGCCATACAAGGTCAATGGAAGAGCTGGACTCCACGACCTCACCTCCTCGTGGTCAGTGCATGATATCCTAAGCAAGACCGCAGTCTCTTGCTTAAGTGACCTCAGTCACAGGGTCAGCTCCGCATGATACCCTTTTCTCTAGCCCTCCTTGGTACAAGTCACGACGCTAGTATATATTGAGACATGGGCCTATCCACCATGCTCTTGAGCCATGAATGCATTCATGCTCTATCACACTGAGCCATGGGCCTGTTTACCATGCTCTTATACACATCTAGAGTCTACAACTGCAGTTGCATTCGAATCCTCCTATTTTTGGCTAGGAGAAACCCCACATACTCAACAATATGCGCTCTAAGTTAACCCACAGGAGAACCTATTTCACCATCACCAACTCCTGACGATGATGGATTTATGGCCTGGGCAAACTACAGGAAAGGTTCATCTGTAATTAATTAATGCATTTTAAGTGGATTGTTGGGGTCAACCAAGTTATATTATGCAAACCATAAATAAGAGTAAACAACATAGATTCTATTATCTTGTGTCACATTGTTACTGCTATTCTCAATGCCATCAACATCATCATGATCCATCTCAAGGATCCAACATCACATGTTTCCACTTGACCTCTTTCCAATCATCATGATCCATCACAAGGATCCAACATCATATGGATTCCATCCCATCATTAAGCACATGTTACCAACACATAGGCAACACTCATCATGTATCATCATAGTTCTCATAACACATAGTGTTCCTCATTATCCCAATATCAAGAGAATGTCACCAAGGACATCATTATAGCTCATACCTGCATACACATCTCAATTGATGAAACCTGCATGGTTAGTATGCTCAAGAGTAGATAAACACTTTATCACTGAGATATAGTTGTGCCATATTAGATGAGCATGCATATAACACCCACATATAAGCATCCCAAACAATATTAGGATTTCAAGCAAACTTAGAGCACAACCTTCAAAAAGCTTAACGGGTAAGGGATTACCCTCAATAAAAGGTACAACGACCCTCACCAAAGGTACATCATCCCTCACCAAAAGATCATGCCACAACTCAACCTTACAGTATCGGTTAACCAGCAACTAGCTACATCTTATCGTGTCGACAACACTATCAGCCAACACCCATATCGGGCAAGCACCTAGCAAGTTGATAACGAGAAGCATCATATTGTGCGACGCCATGACGAAAACTTCCAGACCATGTCGCCCAGCCAAAGGGTCAACACCCAACCAAGCTAACACTAAGCTAAAGTATAGACTGATAACGGGCAAAGCTCCTAGCCAACTGACATCAACATGCCGATATTGGGCAAGCCTTGAGAAAGCCGATATTGCCCAAGCTAACAAAGATCATAACACCATAATGAGCGATTCCACATCAGGAAACGCAACGTCTCGAGCCAACCGTTATCGGGCAACACCATGGCATGCAACGCCAAACGGCCAACACAACATAACATATCGAGCAACGTCCTATATCGGGCAACAAGCTCCAAGGTTCAGTTCTAACGTCCAAGGTAGATGGTGGTCAAGACACCCATCATAGCACCATATCGGCCAATGCCTTCAAGGGATATCAGGTAGCACTAATCGCCATGGGTATCGTGCAAAGCAAGGTCATTATGCCTAAGAGGTCAACACAAAAGGGAGATATCACCCAAGAGATCAACTCCTCTAAAACACATATCTACCAAGGGACCAACTAGGTGTCAACCAACCATATCAGGTTACTAGGGGTAGAAGGTCTCAACCTCATCACAACCATCCACACCATATCGTCCAAGGATACCAAGAGTGTTGGATTACCTCTCAACAACCAAGTGAGAGGGGTTTTGCACAACCTCAAGCATATCGGGCATGAGCTAGAGATCACCTCACAACTCAAGGCGGGAGGGGTGTTGCTCAACGCTCACCATAAAAGGCATGGCCGCACCCTATCACCCAAGGACACCAACTAAGGGTTTAACCCTAAAGGCATATTGTGTAACTAGGTAGATCAACACTCTATCAGCCAAACCAACTAACCATGATGCCCAAATAGCTAGAACATGGGCTCACCTCTCAACAACAAAGTGAGAGAGGGGTATTGCCTCACAGACACACCACCATACCTCTTGGGGTTAAGAAACCCTAAGCTCACCTCTCAACTAAACGAGAGAGGGGTATTGCTTGAGATCCTACAAGCCAAAGGATCAGCCAACACAAGGATGGCTACATCATATCGCCCAACCTGTTCTAAGGAACATATTGAGTAGCAAGGTTACTAGCTAAAGCATGAGCATTACTAGAAAGATAATCATAGATGATCAAGATAACATATCAAAGCAACATGTAAAGGAGATAGTATAGTTAGGGTTAGGAGTTATGTAACCCGCCTCAAGCACACTCCTCCAAGATCCAAAGTTCCAAAGCTCCAAGGCACCACCTTCGGCTGCCTCAAGAAGAGAAGAGAAACCCTATTACCACCATGGTCGTAAGACAGAAGGAGATGGTACCAAGGGGAAAGGGAGAGAGATACTCACCAACTAGAGAAGAAAGGAGCAAGAACACTAGGGTTTCAGCCACCACTAGGGAAGAAGAGAACCACGACTGCATGATGTATCAGCCACCACTCTTCTCCAAGGGATATCAACCACCAAGGGAAAGAGAGCAACAAGGGAAGCTAAAGGGACCACTAGCAAGCAAGATGGGTGACATATATACAAGAGGGTAAAGGGGGAGAGCAAGGCAAGGTGGCATCCACTAAGGACCACTTGTCCAAGGGCCACGCCACATGCTAGCACCCCAACACCACTTGTCCACAGTCTCGCCACTTGCTAGCAACAAGCACCATGTATCTAAGATAGGGTGACACAAACAATGCTAGGTGGAGGGGTGTGTGTCGCCCAACATGGCAACCCGACACACCCACCAGCACCCTTTGTCCAACACACCATGGCCGACACAAGGCACCAAACACACCTTGCCCAACACACTCAAGCAGGGAGGAAGGGCTTCAAGCCCAACAAGAAACCCAAGCTTAAACAAGATCAACGAGGCCCAAAACAACTCAAGCAAGGTGCCCAACTCATCCTCTCAACCCTACAATATGCAAAGAGATACAAAGAGATCTCTCAAGGTGGAAAACTTGCACAGAGACCCTAGAACTTGGGTAAATTGCAAGTTTCACCTCAACCCCACAACAAAGCACAACAACCCTAATCACACCTCAGGTGATTAGGCAAGCCTCTAAATACAAGGTTTAGGAAAGCAAACAGGATAAGCCCAAAATGAAGGTCAGGGTCCTTACAGGTTGAGTTTCCACCATGACAAACTCTATTGATGGCTTCAATTGTCTTTGTTGCATAGTGTGATCGGTCAAATTATCTTTATTGAAACTCGATTGAATGCATTGCACAGAAAAATGCATAAAAAGTGAATCTAACTATTGGAGTGTCGCAAAACTTGAAAAATATCCTTTACAAACTTCCAAATGGCTAGAAAACATTCATAAGTGTTCCCACACTCTAGTGGACATCCCCAGCTATAAATAGGACATCTTGGGGTTCATTCCAAGGTTGCTCATTCATGCTATTCAAAGTCCTTGCCATAGTTGAGTGCTTTTAGTCCACTTGATCCCCTTTCTCTCTTGATTACACTTCAATTTGTCATTATGAGTGAGAAAGGTCATGTGTGAGAGAGCTACCCATTGTATCCTTGTAAATATCTCAAGATTCTCCTTCCCCAACCCCTTTCTTCAAAGTTCTTGATTGGTGAAAGCTTCTCCAAGAGAAGGAGAAGGAGCAAACTTATTTAGCTGGAGAAGAAGGTGCTCAAGGATTCTCTGAGTGAAGGAGGAGATCAAGGTGGAAGACTTATTATAAGAAGGGGAGGACCTTGGTGAAGGCATCCGACTGATTGCAAGAGTGGGTAAGACCTTGGTGAGGTAAAAGACTAGCTCTTGGATAGGTAAGACCTTGATTGTAAGTTTGTTGGCTCCCTTGGCCTTAAAGGGAAGTTGGGTATCCTTGTCCTGGAAAAGGAAGGTCATTTGTTGTAACTCTTATAAGTGAATATAAGGAGTATACAAGCTTAAGAAATCCTAGAGTTTGACCTCTCTAGGTAGTGGACTGAGTCTCTCCTAGTTTGGAGAGTGGAACCACTCTAAAATATATTGTTCAATTTTTCACATAAATTTCTCTCATCCTTGCTATGCATGTTCAGATTTCCATCAAATGACTATTTGCAATTATGCCTAGTTGAAGTAAATTGAAGGTCTAACTATTTTTGTGCAAGTTTTGAAGCTCTATTCCCCCACCTCTAGAGCACTCCAATCCAACAAGTGGTATAAAATCTAGAGACTTCTCCGACTCATCTCCCACAAGATGAGAAGATGGGCGACGACATGCTTGGTTCTATCAACCTAGAGGGAAGATTATCCATGAGACCCCCAGTCTCCAATGACACCAACTTCCTCTATTGGAAATGACATATGTAGTTCTTCTTTCAAGGGATGAAATATGGCATGCGGAAGGCGGTGATTCTTCCATACAAGAAGTCAGCGGGTGATGTAGCTACGTGTGATGAAGCTACACCTCAAGAAGGAGAAACTTAATACTGAGGTGATAAGCATCATCTATGCTTCCCTCACTCCCTCCAAGTTCAATCAGATCTCATTTTGGGACACAATCCATGAGATTTAGAACAAGCTGTGCATCACTTATGAAGGAACCCAACAAGTCAAGGAATCAAAGATCTACATGCTCAATGGACTGGTTGAAAACTTCAAAATGGGCAAGAAGGAAAGAGTGGCCGATATGTACTCAAGGCTTAACACCATAATCAATGAACTTGCAGCCTTGGGACACACCTTGGATATAGGGACAACCAACTCCAAGATACTTAGGACCCTTCCCAAGAGATGGGAACCCAAGGTGACTTCAATTGAATTAGTTAGAAGCCTTGGAGACTTAGCCACTGAGGAGCTCATTCGCAACCTTCAAGCTTATGAGCCAAGGATTGACAACTAAGAAGAAGATGACAAGTAAGAGGAGAAGGAATCAAAGAAGATGAAAGACAATGCCTTCAAAGCTCAAGTGGAGGCAATGATTCTCCAATAACAGCTTGCTTATCGGTCCTCTCCACCCTCCTCAAGTGAAGATGATGGCCCTAGTGATCATGAAACAAACTACTCCAAGGGCATGTACTTCAAGGGAAAGTCTTCCTCATCTTCAACTCCTAGGTGCTATGAATGCGGACAAAAGGGGCACTACAAGAATGAATGCCCGAAGGCCAAGAAGAGCCACCACAAGAGAAGCCACAAGAAGGAAGGCAAGTACAAGAGGAAGGATAAGAAGGAGAAAAGGAACAAGGATACAACTCATGCAGCTTGGGAGGAATGTTCCTATAGTAGCTCAAGGTCCAATGAAGGAGAATGCCATCTTGATATCATGGCCTCCACAAGTGAAGACATTGGTGAGATAAGTGAGGTAAGCTTGCATGAATTATCCAAAGAAACTCTTATTGATATTCTTAATGCTGCCTGCTCTTCTTATTATGAATGTAAGTCTAAGAAGAAGAGGTTGGGTAAGATCATTCATGATTTATATGCTAAAATTGACATTCTTGATCAAAATGAAAAGTTGCATCTTGATAGAATTGATTCCTTACAAAGGCAGTTTCTTGATCATGAGCTCTAATACAATGGATTTGAAGTTGAGAATGGTGTCTACCTTAAGAACATCACTAGTCTTAAGGAAGAAAACCAAGCCCTAGTAGATAAACTTGATTTTCTTGAAACTAAAAATGATAATCTTAAGCTTGCTTGTAATGCTACTAAGGATGAAAATATAATCTATCTTGATGAGCTTATATTGCTTAGAACTAAAAATGCTAGGTTGCTTGCTCAAATTAATCATCTATCTTCTAGACATGTTTTGCCTAGAAATGAAGTTGCTTCTATTTCTTTGGATAAAAATTCCTATTTGACTAAAACCCTCTACTTAGAGGCCGACCTACTGTATGCTAATGATGATATTGCTTGTTTGTCTTCTACCATTGCCACTCTTACCAATGATAATCACAAATTGAGAGCCACTTTGAAAACCTTCCTCAAAGGGAAGAAGACCCTCAATGAAGTCTTAGATCACTCCACCAAACATAGAGGTACTAGTGGTTTAGGATATGAGGGTGCTCCAAAAGGCAAAGGCAAAGGTAATAAGAATAGAAAGGGACCTCCAATCTTTCATGGAGAGTCTTCTGGCTCTAAGAACCCTATGGTCTGTGTTCATTGCAGAGTCATGACCACTATTCTACTTATCGTCCTTACATAGAGAAGGGGACCAACCCAAAGATTAAGTGGGTCCCCAAGCTAACCCCAGATCCCAAAGTTTAAATTTAGCACCAATTATCTTCCTTTTTTGTAGGTTAAAAGCAAATGGATTGTTGATATTGGCTGTTCAAAACACATGACCAGTAAAATCAGCCATTTCAATCAATTCACTAAAAAGAAAGGAGGATTAGTGACATTTGGGGACAATAACAAGGATAAGGTAATAGGTGAGGGTGATGTAGGTGATTCACTATGCATGAAGAATGTACTTATTGTGGATGGCCTGCATCACAATTTAATTAGTGTTAGTCAACTTTGTGATAATGGTTATCTTGTTCTGTTTACTTCTTTAGAATGCTTTCTTCTAAATTTCATCTCCTATAATGTCATATATAAGGGAACTAGAAATGGTTACATTATTGGTCTTGACTCTATAAGCCTATTGTTGGTAGATGTCTTGTTGCCAATTTGAATGATATTTCTTTATGGCAGTGTAGGCTTGGTCATGTAAATATGCATCAAATGAAGAAGTTGAGAAAAAAGGATTTGGGCAAGGGACCATCCATACATGCTAGTACTCAACCCTATAGTACAGATCTTTTTCCAAATCTATACTTCCTAAATTGGATTTTGAAAAGGATGAGGAATGCCAACCTTGTACCCAAGGAAAGAAAACCAAGTCCTCCTTCAAATCCAAAGGACTCCTTATCACCAAAATAGGTCTTAAGATTCTTCGCATTGATCTATTTGGACCAATGTGTATGCAATCTCTTCATGGTAGCAAGTATTGTCTTCTGATTGCTGATGATTTTGCTAGATATACTTGGACCTTTTTTCTTGTTTCAAAAAGAGATACTCTTGATGTTTTCTCGACTTTTTGCAAATGAGTTGAAAATGAAGCTTCTTATTCATAGTTATCATGGGGGAGAGTTTGAAAATGATTTGTTTGAACGGTTTTGTGAGTAATATAGATATGAATGTAACTTTTATTCACCTCGAATGCCTCAACAAAATGGGTTGTAGAGAGAAAGAATAGGTCACTCTAGGAATTGTCTAGGACCATGATTCTAGAGTATGTCACTCCAAAGAAAATTTGGGCCGGAGTCGTTAGTACTTCTTGTTTTGTGCAAAATTAAGTTTTTACTCATCCTTCTTTGAAGAAACCCCCCCTATGAGCTATGACGTGGTAGAAAGCCTTCCATTGATTTCTTTCATGTTTTTGGTTGTCCTTGTTTTGTTTTGAACAACAAGGATTCCCTCGAAAAGTTTGATTTGAAATCTTGTAAGGGTTTCTTTCTTAGATATAACACTACTATCAAGGCTTATGGAGTATTTAACATTTAATTGATTAAAGTAGAAGAATATATTAATGTTATATTTGTTGAGACTAATCCCTCTATTTCCAAGAATGTTGTTTATAATGATATTGCATATGAGGTGATCCCTCACTTGAAACAACTTAACATTGGTGATAAAAGAAAAAGAGGTGTTAGGAAATGAACAAGAGAAAGAAGAAGAAAAGAAGGATACAACCCCCCACTTTGCAAAGAATCATCCTAAAGAGCTCATCATAGGCAATCCTTTTGAAAGGGTGAAGATGTGGGCTGCCTACAATAAAGAACAAGCAGATAATGCCTTCATCACTTAGATTGATCCTAAAGATGTCAAAGAAGTCCTCAAGGATGATGAATGGATCCTCACCATGCAAGAAGAGTTGGAACAGTTTGAGAAGAACTAAGTGTGAACTCTTGTGTCAAGACCAAGTGATAGAAAGACCATTAGCACCAAATCAGTCACAACAACAAGCTTGATGAAAGTGGAAAAGTGGTAAGAAACAAAGCAAGGTTAGTTGCTCAGGGTTACAATTAGCAGGAAGGTATATATTTTGATGAAACATATGCACTAGTAGCTAGACTTGAGTGAATCACAATGTCGCTTACTTTTGGTAGTCAAAAGAATTTTCTACTTTATCAAATGGATGTTAAAAGTGCATTTTTTATGGTACAGTTGAGGAAGAAGTATATGTTGCTCAACCTCTGGGATTTGAACATGATAACTTTCCTAACCATGTTTATTTGTTACAAAAGCTCTCTATGGTCTAAAACAAGAAACTTGATCTTGGTATGAGAAACTAAAGAACTTTTTTCTAGACAATGGCTATGTGATGGGCAAAGTTGATTCTACCTTATATCTAAACCACACTTCTAGAAACTTCTTAATCATTCAGATTTATATTGATGATATTATCTTTGGCGGGACTGGTTCTTGTATTTGAAAGGAGTTTAGTTCTCTTATGCAGAGTGAGTTTGAGATGAGCATGATGGGGTAGCTTACATTCTTCCTTGAATTTCAAATCAAGAAAACAAAGAATGCGAACTTCATCAACCAAGGTAAGTACACCAATGAACTACTTAAGAACTTTGGGATGGAGAACACCAAGCCAATGGACACCCCCATGTCAAATACCACCAAGCTTGACAGAGATGAAGAAGGAGAAAAGGTAGATGAGAAGATCTATAGAGGTATGATTGGAAGTTTACTTTATTTAACTACCTTTAGACCTGATATAATGTTTAGTGTTGGCTTGTACGCTCACTTTCAACCAAGTCCTAGGAAATCACATCTTATAGTGGCTAAGAGGATTTTGAGGTATCTATCCAAAACCCAAAATTTGGGATTGTGGTATCCCAAGTCAAGGGACTTTACTCTTACTGCTTATAGTGATGCTGACTACACATGTTGTTTGATTGATAGATAGTGCACAAGTAGAACTTGCTTCTTCCTAGGACCATGCCTAGTTTCTTGCTTCTCTAAGAAACAAAGCACTATGGCTCTTTCAACTACTGAGGATGAATACATTGCAGTTAGGAGTTGTTGTGCCCAAGTCCTATGGATGAAGCAAATTCTCCAAGACTTTAACACTCATTTTGATGCTTCTCCTATCTATTGTGATAATACTAGTGCAATTAACTTATCTTACAATCCTATATTGAATAGTAGAGATAAACATATAGAGGTCCATCATCACTTTATTCATGTCCACATTTCCAAGAAGGATATTTACATCACATACGTGGATATAGAGAATCAGCTTGCAAATATTTTCACTAAATATCTAGCTAGAGAGCAATTTAGTTTTATTAGATCAAAAATTCTTATAACTGCTCTTGATGATATTGACATGCCTTCTAGCTAGTTGTTATCTTGCCTATATGTTTCTTGCTTAAAATTGATCATCTCTTGCTTGATATGTGCTATAATTGTCTTGTTTCTTTCCTTGTTTTACTTGTTTTGGGTATTTTTTACAAAAGACTATTTTATCGCAAAATAGTACCCTATTATGAGGAAAATGTGCCTCAATATGTCTAAAATGCATAATAGGCTAAAACAATAAATTTAATTAGTAGTGTAACATCCCTGACCTGGGTTATGAACTAACCCTAGGTATTTTGCTTAATTATGTAATTATACACTTGTGGTTATCTTTTGATATGTAATTAAAGCTTCTGAGGAACATATATATTCCATTTCAATCCTTTATGAACAATGATGTAATATTGTTTTGTTAAATATGGACTTATGTGCAAATTACCCAATTAGAGGGGTTAACTTGCAAATTGTACATGTTAAGATGTTTCTATGATAATAAGACATCATGAGAATGAATATGATGTAGTGATATGGATTCTCCAAGCTTGGGCACCAAGTTATAGCTTGTAGAGCAATCCTTGTGCTTTAAAACCTAGTTTTGGTGTAAAGTGCAATTTACCCAAAACATAGGGTGCAACATGTAAAATATACCATCTAGAGTATCCCTCATGACTCTTGGCATCAAGTACAGTAATGATAATGAGGAGGGTGCCTCATTTGAATAATCATATAAGAAAGATAACCTTTATATCTTAATAACCAAATTTTATACAAAATGGCCCTTTTATACATGTATAACATATAAGGTGTTTGGTTTCTTTTCCTTGTAATCTTGGATAAGGGATTAGTTTTGCATGAGATAAGAAGGAAGAAACGTGGATTTGGAGGGGGCAATACATGGTAGATATGATTAAGAATAAAAGAGATAAACTTCTTTTCCTTGAAAATATCCAAAAATATATAAGTACATCTTTTTCAAAGCAAGGGATCGTTTCCCTTCATACCTCTTCTTATCTCTTTGCTTTGGCCGGCTAAGTAGGAGCTAAGGAGTAGAGTAGAAAGACCAAGCTGGTTTAGGTAAGCTTTGACCATCATCTAGCTCGAATTCATGGAGGAAATCTTGCTACAAGGTTGGTTTGTTAGTCTTTCTTACACCAATCTTCTTTCTAGCTATCTTCTCCATCCAAATCTTGAAGAACGGAGCTTGGGAAACCTTTGGAGCTCAAACCACCATTAAAGGAACGGAGCTTGGAGCTCTAGATCAAACCAAAGGTGGGTTTTATAACTCTAAACCTTATGCTTTGTTTTTGCACCTTCTACTCCTAGAATCGTTGCTAATTCTTCTTCTTTTAGACACTTTTAAGTGTTCTTGCTAGCAAATCCATGAAGAACAGTCCCTGTTCTTGAGGTAGAAGATGATGACGTAATTACCAAAGTTTATCCAAAAAGTAACTTAGAAAACGGTCTCCCTAGCTTGCCCAAACGGTTTGCCAAACCGTTTGGAGCAAATGGTTTCAAAACCGTTTGAAAGCAATTGGTTTCAACCAAGAACATTTGAGAGCAAACGGTCCAAGACCATTTGGACACGTTTACCAGGCATTGACCATTTGGGGATCTGTTGTAAATAATGCGAACTAATTACCTACCAAAAACCATCAAGTAACTCCAAGGAAATCACCAATTGAAGGAACAATAGTCACCTAAACCCTAATCGGGTTATTTGCTGATTTCAATGGGTCAATCATGTTGAAGTTTGGGTTGAGTGACCTAAACGGTTTCAAAACCATTTGGGGATCACCCAAACGGTCTCAAGACCATTTGGGGGTCACTCAAGACCGTTTGGAGGTCTAGGGTTGACCATGGATAAGTGGTTGAAAGATTGAAAGGAAACAAGTTGAAGTATAATCGATTAGTGACCTAATGATTAAATCAATGAATCAAACCTCAATAGGTTGAGTTAGATTTTGGTGTTGAATTGAGAAAATGGTCTAAAGACCATTTGGAGGATGTCCAAATGATCCCAAGACCGTTTGGGGTCAGGTCATGACCAAATTGAAGGATGGTTCAATGGTTCAACATCAATTAGACTCATGTTGATACATGTTGAAGGGTGATCGATTCATAACCCTAATTCAATTGAACCAAGCCCTATATGATGATCAATTGAGGGTCAATTGAGTGTCAAATCAGTTGAGGGTTGACCTAATTGACTCAATTGATGAGTGGCTAACAAGTACATGATTGATTGAGGGGTTCAACATTGAAAACCCTAACTCAATTGGAAAGGTTGAAACACTTTTTGGTCCATGCGGTTTTGAGGGTGTTTGGACCAAACAGTCTCAAGAACGTTTGGGTCCAAACGGTCTCAAGACCGTTTGGGACCAAATGGTCTCAAGACCGTTTGGGACCAAACGATCCCAAACCATTTGGTGACCATGCGGTTTCAAGATCAATTTGTCCATGTGGTTTCAAGGTCAAAGTTGGCCAAACGGTCAACAAGACTAAACGGTCTTCACCTCACCTAGGGCAAACGGTTTTGATGGTGTACTTGGCCATGCGGTCTTGAAAGTCAAAGGGACCAAACAATCAACAACTCCATGCGGTTTCAAAACCGTTTGGAGGTTGAAAGTGTAAAACTGTTTGGGGTTTAGTAGAGTCAAGAACGTTTGATGACTTAGTGGTCATGATGGTTTAGTAGTTGATCAACCTAAACCCTAAAGATACCTAAAGTCATTATGGGGTTAAGTAATGAGTGGAATAATGCATGTATGGTCAATGGTGAACATTACCAAAGTACCCTTGATCAAGCAAACCCTAATGACCACAAAGGGTGATGACATGAGTTATGTTATCAAGGTTGATTTGACTTAACCTAATCAAGAGTGATGTAAACATCATCTAATAATAAGAGGAGAGTGAAGACTCCTAATATGAATGTGAATCAAGTAATATACTTCCAACATGTATGAATACACCTAATTAGGGTATGATCCTTCATAGTGAGATCATGGAAACCTTAATCATGATGATTAATGAATCTTAACCTAATTTGAGAGCATTAATGAAAGTAATCTTAATACATGATGATGGTATGATCTCAATTCATTTGAAATGTGAATAGTAAACCCTAATCTAGGGTAATGTGATGTAATGTGAATAGTAAACCCTAATCTAGGGTGATGTGATGATATGAACAAGTAAACCCTAATTCTGAGTTATGCTTTTAAGCATGAAACTCTATGACTGAAATGTGCGATAAGGAATCACTATTCCTAGTCAAGCTAAGGAGTTGAATAACTCTAATTGATTTGAATAAGAATCCTAACCCTAGAAACCAGTCGTGGTAATATGACACGGTCATGGTGAATCCTTTATTGCACGACCATGTAATGAAGCACGACCATGGTGGCTTACTCTTGCACGACCGTGCAAGATAGCATGGCCGTGGTATCATATATATAAATTGAAAAGAACTTGTATTGTGTTGATATAGTTACAATGTGCATGTTATTAGTAAATGTTAACCATGCAGGTTTTCATAAAGAGGTGATCATATCCAGGTAAGGGTTATTATGTTATATGCATTGAAAATACTTTACATGCTTCAAGTATAATGATATGCTAAGTTACCTGGTGAATGGTAACATATGAGTTTGATAGGCTGAATGAGCCATGAGAAATATATGCATTGTTATAATCAACAATCATACTGTTAAAATGACTGGATGATAAGATGTTACTTGGTAACAAGTGTTATGATGATTCAAGGGTTTGAATACCCACATTCCTGAATCACAATGATGAGATGGTTAGGGATTGATATCCCAATGATTAAAGTATGTGATGTGAACTTGATACATATAATACTTTTTATTTATAGAATTTGTTTTATTGATTTATGCTTGAAAACATGCTTGATGCTAAAGAATGCAATAATGTACTTAAATAATCAAGTATGATAATATCATGTAGAGCCCTGACCATAAATCCATCATTGTCAATGATGGTGAAACATGTTTTCCCAAGGGAACTCCTGGAGCACATACTTTTGAGTATGTGGGGGTTATGGACGTGAATATCCTTACGTCCTAATGATTGAATTTGATAGAAGATGTATCATTAATCTCTCAATCCTTCATTATATGTTTATGCCGGGATGGTGTATCATTAATCTCCTGATGATGTTGTTAATGCCACATCGATGAGAGATAAGCAAGAAATCCCTCGATGGCGAAGAGAGTACAGAACGTCACTGTAACTCTAAATAGCGAAGTTGCCAGAATACCCTAGAAAGCTATTATAGCAGAGACACAAGATGTCCTGCATGTTGATCCTCATACTGACTGAGGAGTGATGAGGTCATAGGAATCCGGCTCTCCTGATGACCTATGTATGGTACCGATTGCGATCTAGTGATGGTCGGTTGGAGTATGAGAGGTGTAACTCATCTCCTCAGGGCATAATAATGTTTGAAAAACATAATCAGCCGTGTAGCATAACTGCTTAGATTGATCTACGAGAAAAAATGATTGATGATACACCGTTTAGAATGTTCTAGTTAAATAACTAGTATACATATCCTTCATATTCTTTATTGAGCTATGCTTTGATATTCAATTAAGGTATAATTGAAATGATTGCTTAAGAAGATGTTGTTTTACTTAATTATATAATGGTAAACCTATTGCTAAATGTTTAAAGTTATACTGCTTTATGTTATTCCATTATTGCAATAACAAAGCTTCTGGCGGAGAGTTACAACACTCGCTGGGACAATTATTCAATTGTCTCACCCCCGTGGGATTCAACTTTTTAGGTAGACACCGAGGACGAAGGAACCCATCAGTGGGTGCATGAGAAGTAGTAGTAGCAATCTCAGGGACAACAGTGATCCTCAGGTGGAGACACTGTCTATCAAGTTATGTAGATAGTATGTCCTATGTGTCGTCTCTGTACTCTCAAGTCCTAGGAGTCAGTATATTTGAGATTTTGGCATGATGCTTCGAGATTTTGTATCTTACCTTGTACAATTAACAAGGTAGTTGATGATTGTAACTCTCGAGATGTGTTTGTTTACAGAGATGTAATGAAAGATCAATTTGTAAATAACTTATCATGTTTCTTTATGAAAGAGTTTTATCGTTGGCTGATCTCTTTACAAAAAGTTTTAATTTTTAGTGATTTTTGATAATTCCACCGCTAATCACTTCCACATTCATTGATCTTGTTTTCATGATTCGATCGTCACAAGTAGCGTAGAGGCTAGGAATTAAAATTTCATGTTTTTGGACAGGTTGTCTATCAGTCGAGTTGCCAACTCAACTGATCCCTTGGCGGAGGTCATGTAATGTGCATGTTGGTCGAGTTTCCAAAACTCATACCTTGACTTATGCCCAGGTTGGACCAAACTTAAAAGGGTTTTGGTCGAAATTTCTCCCTCTCAACTAGAGAAAAGTCGACGGATCCTGACTCCTAGCCCTTTTGACCTCCAATTCTAGGTTCAGACACCCTCTCCCTTTCCTAGCTTAGCCTTACTTGCCTCTTCCCACATACATCTAGGTGGTTAGACGACCTGTTGGTGAGGATATCTCTCTTTCAATTGTAGGTACTTCTCCATTTCGTCTCCATGGCATCCAACTATAGGAAAAGAGTTATCCTAGGTGGAGCAC
Source organism: Alisma plantago-aquatica (assembly GCA_963693085.1). Taxonomy (NCBI): domain Eukaryota; kingdom Viridiplantae; phylum Streptophyta; class Magnoliopsida; order Alismatales; family Alismataceae; genus Alisma; species Alisma plantago-aquatica. Next base: position 597,292,126 of record OY856415.1, read on the forward strand.
CTTCCTCTTCATCTAATCCTCGCCTCCTAACTTATGATGGCACCTCTTTTTTCAACTTCGAAGCCCTAAATTTCTACAAGGAGCTCATTTCTAGGAACCCCTTTCCTTTTAGAGCCTTGTTTGAGCCTTAACTCACCACGGCCAAGGTTATCACGGAGGTTGCAGAGTTGTTTTTTTTCATCACCTAGGTGGATTGTGTGTAGAACGCTAGTGCTTTCACAATTCCATCACTAGAACCAAGGCGGTCCATGAGTTCTATGCCAATCTTCAATGTAACTATGACACAATTGTGACACCACCCAATAGCCAGGTAATTTTGACTTCCATGATTTTTGAGACAAAATTTACCATCTCTGAAGATTCCTTGAATATATATTTCAATGGAACTGAGATCAACAACACATGAAGGAAGGACTACCCTGACTATTTTGAACTGCTTGACCCCGAGGATTTCTACAAACACTTTGAGCTTACTCTCCCTAATATCCACAAGTTTTTGAAGAAGCCTCAAGTACCGTATAGGAAGAAGTTGACCTTGCCATCCTCTTCCCTAGATCTCAAGAATTGTCTGATCGCATTAGTTGTTAACAACAATGTCCACCCAAAGAAAAACCAAATGAAAAATGCAGAAAAAACTGTTGTGATCATGTACTATTTCTTGAAGAATGTTGGAATCAAGTGGTCAAGATACATTCTACACCACTTCACTTACTTTGAATCTGAGAAGAACACCAGTGGTACCCAACCCCCTACCCTGCCTTGATTTGTGGTATTTTCACTTTTACTACTCCGAAGTCTCTTTTACATGATCTCCACTACAAATCTAGTCAAAAAGGAGTATGAATTAGTGAAACCACCATCACGAATACCTTCATCCCTACCTCTTATACCACAATTGTAGCCTCCACCTCTACCTCTACTCAGGCCCCTCCACATCCACCACCACCTCGACCTGACCACACCTCCTTCTCAGTGTCAAATGAAGCCCTTCTGGGTTATATGATAAACCAATAGGCGTACAACCTTCAGGTTCAGGATCACCTCCAACATGAACTCTGTTAAATCATGTCTACCATGAACATGTCCTGCAACCATATGTACCCCTCCTACCAGTCATAGCCATACGGTGACTATGCTTCCTATGCTTATAGTCACTTCTATCTAGCCCCACCACCTATTTCTTCTACGGTCACATTTGCTACTAATGGTGGACCTGCCCCTTCCCCTGGTGTGCTTCGTCCTCTGGCTCTGCCACCCTGATTTCTAGTCTTGGGACTTCTTCTGCTCCCACCTTCCCGCAAGCACAGGAGTTACATGCTCTTGGCATGTCTTGGGGTGAGCAGAACACCAGATGGCCTGATCATAGTTTTGGTCCTCCCGCCGATGAGGAGATGTCTGACCAGGTTGTTGATGAGGATGTTGTTGATGATGATGAGGCTACCAAGGATGGTTCTGATGACGACTTCACTGGTTCCTCTGGAGATGCAGGTGATGTTGTTGCCTTTGTTGCACCTTCGCATGGTGACAAGGACTACGAGTATGAGGCTGATGATGATGATGTTGATAATGATCCCATTGACATAGATATCATAGATGTTGATTAGATGTTTTAGTTCTTTAGTATTTAGGTGTTAATCATATCTATCTTTTTAGACTTTTATATACTAAGACATTTGGGCTCTCTATCTGAGGCTTACTATTTTATTATCTTGTTATTTTATCGTTGGTTTGTGGCTTGTTTCGTGAGAACATGTTTAGTCTTGGAATATTAATCTTATGTAACCTAACTCTTTGGTTGACTATATCTTATGAGTTTGTGTTATGTTATCCCATATTTTGATTATGACATTAGATTGCTTGTTTCTCTCTACTCAGTCTCTATTTTATGTGTGCTATATATGGTTGATTACATTAGCTTGTGTTTATAGAGAAGACATGTGCTTTTAGCTCTTCTACCTCCCTACCTTTTTGCGAAGACAAAGGGGGAGAAGTGCTCTCAACCGTATTGTTTTAACACTTATATGAACCTTTTCTTGTCTATTATCTACATATCATGTGACTTGCTACATGATCATATAGTATATATATATATATATATATATATATATATATGCTATGGTTATTTGTGGAAAGACTAACCATGCATGATTAGGTAAGGATGAATTGAGGAGAAAAAATTCACGTTGTTCAAATCATGTATCCCCTTGAAATTCACAAGGTATAGGTTTTAACTCTCACATCCTTTATCAAAGGTAAAGTTTAAATTTCATATCCTTTTCAATATGTTGAGGAATGGTTTGTCATTGTCAAAAAGGGGGAGAATGTTGACCTAAGTGTTACACATTGTCCATATTTTGATAATGACTTAACCCTTCCATTTATATATATCTAATATGTTTGTTTAAGATTGATATCGGTCATTAGGTACATGAAAAGGATGAAATCAATCAAGTCCTAGCTTGTTTTAGTTCAAGTCAAAAGCAATGCAAATGCAAAATTTGGGCAAACACTCCAAATCACCTTAGATAATTTTTGTAATCATTTATATTGATAATATGCCTTTAAGATAAGAAAAAATCAGGGACACTTAATTCAAATGTTTGATTACTTAAATGTCATTTTGTAAAATTCATTACATGCACTTTATCGGTCGAGTTACAAACTTGACCGATCCTTAATGGATTTTGAGAATGATTTCGATCGGTCGAGTTATACATCCATAAAACTCAATCGACGACGTCTCTACCCAAAATTTATTTAAATGGATCGGTTGAGTTACCACTAGGACAAACTCGATGGATGGTTTAAATTGTCTTTTTCGCATAGTGTGATTGGTCAAGTTATCTTTATTGAAACTCGATTGAATGCATTGTACATAAAATGCAGAAAAAGTGAATATAACCATTTAAGTGTTGTAAAACTCAAAAAAATATCTGTTGCAGCCCTCCAAGTGGCTAGAAAATATTCATAAGTATCCCCACACTCTAGTGGACACCCCAACTATAAATAGGACCTCTTGGAGTTCATTCCAAGGTTTCTCATTCATTCTATTCAAGGTCCTTTCCATAGTTGAGTGATTTTAGTCCACTTGAGCCTCTTTCTCTCTCTCTCTATTACACTTCAATTCATCATTATGAGTGAGATAGATCCTGTGTGAGAGAGCTACCCCATTGTATGCTTATAAAGATATCAAGCTTCTCCTTTCTAACCCCTTTCTTCAAAGTTCTTGATTGGTCAAAGCTTCTCTAAGAGAAGGAAAAGGAGCAAGCTTCTTTAGCTATAGAAGAAGGTGCTCAAGGTTTCTCTAAGTGAAGGAGGAGATAAAGGAAGAAGATCCAAGGAGTTGAGTGGGTAAATCCTTCAAGGCCAAAAACTCATTGCAAGAAGGGGAGGACCTTGGTGAAGGCATTCATCTGATCACAATCCATGGCTCATGACAGGTCAGATGGAGTTATTTCATTCCGATTTATCTGCATACCTGGGTACGACACACTCTTTTATTACCAGATAAGTGACATATAGTTGTTCCTTGCCTATTAGTCTTAGATCTGATAGTCTTCTTCTAGAATCCCCTCTTCTTGGTTTCAATGAGTTGTGGGAAGTGTGCTCATCCTGCCTTCTTTCTTTCTCGGGACACAACATTCAAGTGGATCTTATGCCACTTGGCATGCATGGGTTCTATGTGGTCTTTGGAATGGATACTTTGGAGAAGTACCAGGTGGTCTTGAAATGTAGTTTCAAGGTTACAATGTTCTTTGATGGTGATGTTTCATGGGTATTACAAGGAGATAGGAATATTCTCCCGACGTGCTTGGTGTCAATGATGACGACAAAGAGACTGATGAGGCAAGGTTGTAAGGCTTTTCTGGCACATGTGAAGGTGAGGAGTCCTAGTATTTAGGAGGTGTTTGATTTTTGAGAGTTTGTAGATGTGTTTCCCGATGAGTTTCCCAGTGTCGCCCCTCCTAAAGAGATTGATTTTGAGACAATCTAGCCCCTGCTACACAACTGATAGCATAGTCGCCATACAGGATGGCATTGATAGAGATGTAAGAGTTAAAGAGGAAGTTGTAGGAGCTATTAGAGAAGGTCTTTATCAGACCAAACACTTACCCTTGGGGTGCTCCCGTGTTGTTCATGAAGAAGAAGGATGGTTCTATGAGGTTGTGCATAGATTACTGATAGCTATATAAAGTGACGATCAAGAACAAGTACTCATTTCTAAGGATAGACAATCTGTTTGATCAGTTGAGAGGTGTCATAGTGTTCTCTAAGATAGATCTAAAGTTAGGATACCATCAATTTCGGATCAAGGAAGATGACATATCCAAGTCAGCTTTTAGGACTAGGTATGGTCATTATGAGTGTGTGGTTATGTTGTTTGGGTCAAGCAATGCACCAACAACATTCATGGACCTGATGAATAGGGTGTTTAGGCCTTATCTTGATATATCATGGTTGTGTTCATTGATGACATCCCAATATACTCCCAAGATAGACAACACCATGAGAAGCATATGTGACAGACTTTGACATTGTTGAGGCATCAGAAGTTGTACGACAAGTTCAACAAGTGCAAGTGTGAGTTTTGGTTGAAAGAGGTGTCTTTTCTTGGGCATGTGATATCTATTGAAGGTGTTTATGGGGATCCTAAGAAGGTTCAATCAGTGTTGGAATGGGAGCAGCCTAAGACACCAATGAAGGTTTGTAGTTTCCTAGGCTTGGAAGGCTACTACAGGAGGTTTATCAATAACTTTAGTGTTGTGGTGTTACCTCTAACCAAGCTGACGAGGAAAGGTGTATCTTGCATCTGGGACAACAAGTGTCAATGTTCTTTCCACCTTTTAAAGGAAAAGTTGACCAATGCTCTGGTGTTAGTGTTTCCTGAGCAAGGGAAAGGTTATATTGTCTTTTGTGATGCGTCAAAGAATGGTTTAGGATGTGTACTGATGCAGGATAAGAATGTTGTTTTCTCTCTCGTTGCGATATGTTAAGAAACAATAGGAGAAGTACTCAGCGCATGATCTAGAGCTTGCAGTTATGGTCCATGCTTTGAAGATTTGGAGACACTACCTCTATGGGGAGAAGTGTTAGATCTTCATTGACCACAAGAACCTTCAATACTTCTTCTCAAAGAAGGAGATAAACATGCGACATTGATGCTAGATGGAGTTTATCAAGGACTATGATTGTACTATAGACTACCATCTAGGAAAGGCGAACGTGGTAGAAGATGCCTTCAGTAGGAAGTTCTCTTTGTCACAATCTATTGATAAGGCACAACTGTGTTCCTTAGTGTTCCATAAGAGAGATATATTGGTGACGTTGCATCAGATGAGTGTGAAGTTAGAAATTTCCCTGTTGGTGATTTTTTGGCATAGTTACAGGTTAATACCACATTGAGACAATAGATTAGAGATGCACAACATAATGATAATGTGATACAATAGCTCCAATTAGAGTTGGACAGTGAGAAGTGTGAGGGCTTCCATGAGATAGAGGATGTGATGGTTTGTTTCCATGGCTAGTAGTGGTTCCCGATGGTGATGTTTTAAGGAAGTTGGTCTTGAAGGAGGCTCACTCTTCGATATATGTGATGCATCCAGGGACTAACATGACATATCATAACTTGAAGTATTTGTAATGGTATACTGGCTTGAAGTGCGAGGATGACACCTGATCTTACTTTATGCTTGATCCTGCTTGCTTAACATAATTATATGCTTAAAACCTTAATATAATCATGGTATGTACCTTAATAACATGTGACATTCTTATGTTTTAAGTTTGGTCCTTTTTGAATGATGTTTGAACTAGTTATGCTATATGTCTGCTTGTTTTGGGCCAAGTTGCAATCTACCAATGTTAAGGGTTTATCTTGCAATTTGTCACATGTTTGATGTGCCTTTTATGTTTTTTCATCATGAGAGAGATAATGATGCATAATGGAGCCTTGATGCACCTTTTTTGTTGATGTGGCATCATGTACTGAGTTAGGTTTTGCATGGATGCTTGAGTTGATGGTGGTGTTGACCATGTATGTTGATCCTTTATGTGTTGCAACCGATATGCTTTCCTTAGGTTTTGTTTGTAGCGACCGATGTGTTTCCTTGAGGCCTTTTTTTGCAGTCAAAGGTGTTTTGTACATGTGATTTTGTTGTGGTGATCATTTGATCTTGGACCATGGTCGCTATGTTCTTGGTCGACATGGTGTAGTGGTCGCTACACTACATTGTTTTTATCACCCTTGTTAAATGCATGTCCTTAGTGCTTGCATGGACAAGTTTTGGGGGACAAGTGTCACTAGTTTATTAACACATAACCTTCCTTTTCTCTCTCTTCCCTTGGGTATATATACCCCTTCTTTTGCATGCAAGTAACCTCTGTATACCCTCTTGTTCTCACTCAATATTGGAGCTTATTGTCACGCCCCAATCTCACATTAACCACAAACTGCAAGATTAGGCGCGACAGGATGGGATTTACACATAAGCCAACCACTCTTCACTTTTAAAAACATTTTAAGGATATAAATAGGAAGATCTTATTTATGTTGTCAAATGAAACTAAACAAACTGCGGAAGCATCTTTGTTAACTAACTAGCAATATAAACAGAGTCTACAACATATTACATTGTTTGACATAAAAATAAAGCATAACAGATAATTTACCTCTTATACACATTCACTCTCATACTCTCTCTCACCCACACCCTGTCCCAAGGATCGAGGGGAAAGGACTAAGAGACCTCTAACTACTAACTACATATACCTTCTACAAACTAAGTGTTAGGATGAAAGGATCCTTCAGATTCCTGCTGCTGATGATGACCTGAAAATGTTTTGAGTAGAGGTATGAGCCTACTCGCTCAGTGAATAGCATTTCACTTAGCTATCACTAAACAACTCATCAGGTTTATAAATTGAAATAAAACATAAGTGCAGTACTAAGCAGGGCAGTTCTAATAACATAACAGATTTGCAGAATATAATCACAAATTCTACGCAACAACAGATAATTTAAACAAATAACAGATATAAAGAATTGGCACAAAAGTTCGGATCTCTATAACACATTAATTTACTGTGTTCCTATATGATTACATATTTATATTATTATTATGCCCTAATCATATGCAGTGTACTCTACATATGAAGATTCGTAGCGAACTACGATCCCACCGTACAAGACTTAGCGACACACCCGGGAAATGCTAAGTCTGACGCCAGCCCTGCTCTGCCACAGGACCACAGGCTCTCCGGCCTCAATGCACAACCACGTGTGCTGCACAACCACGTGTGCTCCAGACTCCTCCTGACAAACCTGAGTACACAGGCGGAGAGTCTCATCGGGTTACCTCCGTGACACAAGCACGGATGATGTTGAATAACCCCCATTTTCCTCCAGTGCCACCGTGACTCCGCACGCGTTGTTGTTGGACACTGCCTCTCTGTCCTCGTGTCTCCATGACTCCGCACGGATAATGTTGCAACACGAGTTTCACCCCTAAGAAGCAGATCTGTCAAAGGGGTTCTACGGTGTTAGGGCACCTAAGTCTATTAACTGATTTAACATATAACCATTGAAACATGAATATCACATTTACTGATTTCATATCAGATCACAATACACTGTCATTCTAAACTGACAGAGCAATATATTTCAAATCATTGTAATTTCTGAGAAATTCTCATACCATGCATTCAGACAAATTAGAAATGCATAAATAACCCAACTTATTTCAATCTGGCACATACATAGCGAATTTAAGCAATTGAACATCTTATTGTATGAATTAAATAAATTTACTTCACATACGAGAATCATACTCAACATTTGTCAATTCTCTAAAATTCTCGAAAAACGTGCATATTAACCCTAATCTTGGTTTGTGCATCACTTAACTCAATTAAAAGTTAATTACCTATCACGACACAATTTAATAACAATACTTGAGAATTTCTGGTAATAATTCAGAGAAATGTGCCATTTCATGTAAATATAATTTACACATATTAATGTCAAAAGATATATGCAATTAGGGTTTTATTGCATATTTTTATTTATTCATATCAACTTCGAATTCGTCCATCTGATAATTCATCAGAAATCCCTATTGTCTGGGTTCATACCCAAACCATACCATTTTCAGATATGAATCTCTAATTTTAACATTCAAATAAGCAATTTAGGTTCCAATGAACCATATAAATCTACCGATTCAATCCACACTGATCAATTGCTAAATTTAATCATATAACATCGTATAGAAGCAATTTATGAAATAAAAAGTCGGGCGACGCCAAACGCTGCCCGACGCCTGATAACGCCTGATATCAACGTAATTCGTGCACATAACTGGAAATATTCAAACGCCTGAGTTTATTAATGATAAATAAATGAAACCCCACTCACCTAATTCGGGATGTCCGAATTTGTCCGGATCCGTCCAGAAACGCGTCCAGGGACCAGTTTTCGGGCTATTTCTGGGTTATCTTCTACCTTGGATTTTCACTACAAAAACAACTTTACACCTAAGCTCAGGTTGGAGAAAACCTTCGATTGGTGGTTGGAGCTTGGCTAGGAGCTGCAGATTTTGGTGTGGACCTCAAGGTCGAGGTCAATGGCGGCTTAGTGTTGCATCTCACACTAAGATGTATTCTTACCCATCTGTTTGATTTCCTTTTTGGATTGCTTAATACTCTTGGAGTAAGGACCCAAACCGTAAGTCTTCAGCAGCGCTATGCTGTCTTCATCTAGCGGTGGCGGGTTCTTCTCGTTTAGTATCTCATCCACGATGTCCTGCGTGGGCGCCCTGCCGTAAACCTTCAGAAGATAAGCAAGGGCAAGGACCGAAGAGAGTTCGGAGTTGATTTACAGGGGGCGCCGCTGCAGTGGCCCCTCACGAGCCCCAAAGATCGACGCTGATGCTTCTTCTTTGCTGCTATCGCAGCCCTGTAGATCGTCGGTCGTTGTTGCTGGGTAGGATGGCACTAGGGCGCTACTAGGGTGAGCCAAACGATCGCCCTCCCTTCCTCAACTGTGGCCGTCTGCCCTGCTGGGCGTTCTGCAACGCAGCAAGTCGGGGCGCCACTCTAGGGCTTGGGCAAGGGGAAGAAGAGAGAGGAGGAAGGAAGGTGGGGAATGGTGGGCGATGCTTGGTCGGAGATGAGGAGTCCCAGAAGTCGGCCATCGCTGCTCCTGTGCTGCAACTTGACCGGGCGCGGCTTGGCGCTGCTTCCCGGTGCTCTATCAGGCATCAGAGCGGTTTGAGAAAGAAAAGGGATAAGGGAAAGGAGGGGGTGACCGACCCTCTAAAGAAATAGTGAAATTAAACGATCAAATACTAGAAAAATTGCAACCAGGTCCAAAAACTTTAAAACTGTCATAACATTTGGCTCGAATATCCGATTCGAGTGATTTCTCTTGCAACTTTTCAAGCACGGGATTCTCTACTACTGGAGGCATCAAAATCATGCTAATTAACTAGTAACACATGATCAAAATACTAATTGCATCAGTCAGTACTTAACTCAACTCAATGAACTTAACAATCATCATTACTATTATCATTAATTACCTCAGATGATTAAATCTCAACTATTGATTCATGACTTAGCTTGTCTTGATTAACCATGCTATTTAATAATATACTCAACTCTAATCAAGGTGTTTCATGCTAATTGAGGTATTTACTGGCTAACCTCAATGTGGGTCATAACAATCTCCCTCCCTTATAAGAATTTCATCCCGAAATTCCTAAAAGAGAAAAGGAAATTGGTTACGCATTTCTGACTCAAGTTCCCCCATGGCTTCTTCTAGGTTCTGGTTTCTCCACAAAACTTTCACTATTGGTATCTCATGATTCTTAAGCTTCTTGATCCTCCGATCAACCATCTGCATAGGTCCCTTAACCTAGGACACATCTTGATCTGATTCCAGATCAAACCACAAAACATTGTCTTGTAGAACTGTTATAACAGTATCTCAAATTATGGTAATTACTGAGAAATTATCATACTATACATGCAGACAAACTTTTAAATTCTTAAATAAACAGAATGCATGTCATTTTGGTATTAAAATTAAATCATGCAATTTAACTGTTAAACATCATCACATCTTATAATGAAAATTGATATCAAGATACTTAATTCATCGTACACCCTATCCTTAGGGTTTCATTTGCCTTGTTCATTCATCACATGCCAACACCCTACTCTTAGGGTTTTCTCATTCAGTAATCACATGGCAACACCCTACTCTTAGGGTTTCCATTATCTCATCTGTTTGATTTCAATTCAAATCACAATACGGTATCATCCTAGAACTGGCAACGCGGTATATTCAAAATCATTGTAATTACTGAGTAGTGTTTATATCATGCATGTAGACAGATTAGAAATTCATAAATATTTCAAACTCAATCAATTTTGGCACATACATACTGAATTTCATGTAATTGAACATCTTATTACATCAATAAGAGTAATTTACTTCACTTATAAGAAATCATCTGTAATATTTATCAATTGTCTGAAATTTCTCGAAGTACGTTCATGTCAACCAAATTCCTGGTTTATGCACCGCATAACTCAATTAAGAGATATTTTCGTATCATAACACAAATATTTTACCGTGCTTGAGGATTTCTAATAATATCTCAGAGAATCGTGCCCATTCATGTAAATGTTAAGTCACACACATTAACATAACAGGAAGCATGCATTTAGGTTTATTTACATATTTTAATGTTGTATTGCTAGCTTGAAATCGTGCATCTAATGATTTACCAAATTTATATTGCCTGGGTTTATAATCAAACCGTACCATTATCAGTTGTGTATTTCTAATCTCAATATGATATGATTGAAACTGAATTACCAAGCAACCTAATTACTTTATCCATGTATATCATAGCCAAGTCTCGAGACATCAAAGGTCAACTTAATATGAAGAAAGTGAGCAGACTAAATTAGTCTATCCACATTCATTCATATCAAATCACAACCTCTAGGTGTCCTGGGTAATCTTACCACAAAATCCATTGTGATAAATTCCCATTCCTATTCAGGCATAGAAAAAGATTACAAGGTAGCTATAGATTTTTAGGGTTCAGCCCTAACCTACTGATACACACTACTTTTAACCACATACCCAGCTACATCCTTCTGCATATCTGACCATCCATTTCAACTTCTTGGAATTCATATACATCTTAGTGTTTTCCTGAAAACATAGCATACATCAATACATACACTTCTATAAAAATTCTTTTCTTTCAGCTTTTCCCCTTAAAGAATTTTACACTATCTTGAGATACACACAACATGTCATGTTAATATAACACCTTATCATCATAAAAACTTAAACTGTAGTCTCTTTTCCTCCTATTATGTCATGCATAGTCTGGTTTAACTCACTATCACCCTATTGTAGTTCTTTGATCTGATCATAAGAAGTAAGCTTAACTTACATCTGTATAATCAAATCACTCTGTGCTGTCACCCCTAAATCTAGGTTCAACTCCCACATTTCTACTAGCAGGTCTCAATTGAAACCTGCCGTAGAAAATGCATTAACTGTTGAACTTGACTTTCTACTGAAAGCATCATCCACCACATTCTCTTTACCAGGGTGATAATCTATTGTCACATCATAAAGATAGTGACACCATATCTTTAAAACATGGACTACATCAGCTATCTTTAGATCATAATCGGATAATATTCCGCTTTCTATGTTACTTATTTATTGTTACATTTTAGGTTTATGTCTTACTCATTCCTCTAAATCATCTCATGTTGTTCATGTACCGATCAGGTTATCTTCTTCAAAACCCTAGATCGTTATCAAAACCAGTTTACTTTTCATAGAACATATCTCAAGATCTTATTTTACAAAGTTACTAGTATTCAAGGTTACATCACTAATGATATCCCTTAAACTACTACAACTTTAATCATTCTAGGGTTTGATCCTTTATTAATAGCATAGCATTATTGTGTGTGTGTGGTCGATTATATAAATCAAATTGAGTTGCTTGGGTCAATAACATATTAACCCAACACTCAACTTTAATTAAAAGGCTGAAAATTCAGTTTTATAAAAGTTTCTGTAATTCGTTTATTAAACTGTAAACAGAAACTCCAAAAATTCTGAAAATTGTATATGTTGTGCCTAATAAAGTTTTAGACCTACAGTAAAAATTTCAGGTCATTTCATGTTACCAATAATTAATTAAAAATCAAACAGTGTGCTGCTATATAACAGTCTGCAGCAGATTCGGTCGAGTTGCAACTCGACCGACACCTTACTGTAGAGATCAAAAGTCATCCAAAAATTTCGCCAAATTAATAGAGTGTCTAAAATTTGTGATTTTCAAACATAATTAAAATTTGGGATCAATTGGACGTACCAATAAAAAGATAAAATTCAATTACCACACTGCTATATCATTCAGAAAATGTGATCGGTCGAGTTTGAAACTCAGCCAATGAACAGGTCAGAACATTCTTCAAAAATTCTGATATCTTCCAATGTTGTTTACATTTTATATATCCAAATCATATCCCAATTTTAGCCGAATTAGAGTTACACATAAGATACTAAAAATCATCTAATGAGACGTTCTATTTATCAAATTCTGTATTCATGTGTTATTTGAATCCTAATTTGGGCCAATTAGGGTCTATGCTTCTCAAACCCTAATTTTCAAGATAAAAGAACATTTAGACTTCTATTCATATTTTACCTGTTAATAGGAGTCATTAGATCCCAGTAACGCATCCTGCCAGCCGGACCAGGCCGAACCTGTAGTCCTGAAGCCAAGAGCTACTCGGGATTAATCAACCCCTATTAATCTTAAACATGTGGAATGAACATCCACTCAAAGCAAGCTCACTTGAACACAGTTTCGGATCTACATTAATACCAAGAAAACAAACATTAAACAATTCACTTCATGACACAACAATATAAAAGAATCATGTTTACTTTATAAACTGAAAATCTCATTTCATGCATATAAAAGCATTTCTAATGATCTTTAATCAATAAGCAATGTAAGGTAGGAGTTATATCACATCCTTTATTTAATCTCTTACTCCTACATTAATTTCTGATTTCTTATCCTAAGATTTCTAGGGTTTTCTCTCTAGCCTATCCTTCCTCTGCATACCTGGCCAGGGCATCCAGAGAAGAACAGACAGAGTAGCTTGATACCGGTCAATCTAAGTATTCAGACACCTGGCCAGGGTATCTAAACACTCAGACCTTCCAGAGCTAAAACTCATCATTTATTATTTGCCTTACTTATAACTTTATCTTTTGACCTTTATGATTCTTAATGACTCAACTTAAGCTCATTACTTGATTCTCGTGACCACATCCTCTTCCTACTATCTGCAATAGTATAACAGAACACTTCCTGTTAAAAATTACAGATAGAAGAAAGACACCTAAACCTTAATCCTATTGGTCTCTTATCGTTCCCTGATCTTGACTTAGAGTATTTATATACTCAACCTATGCTCTGATACCAAGAGTTGTCACGCCCCAATCTCACATTAACCACAAACTGCAAGATTAGGCGCGACAGGATGGGATTTACACATAAGCCAACCACTCTTCACTTTTAAAAACATTTTAAGGATATAAATAGGAAGATCTTATTTATGTTGTCAAATGAAACTAAACAAACTACGGAAGCATCTTTGTTAACTAACTAGCAATATAAACAGAGTCTACAACATATTACATTGTTTGACATAAAAATAAAGCATAACAGATAATTTACCTCTTATACACATTCACTCTCATACTCTCTCTCACCCACACCCTGTCCCAAGGATCGAGGGGAAAGGACTAAGAGACCTCTAACTACTAACTACATATACCTTCTACAAACTAAGTGTTAGGATGAAAGGATCCTTCAGATTCCTGCTGCTGATGATGACCTGAAAATGTTTTGAGTAGAGGTATGAGCCTACTCGCTCAATGAATAGCATTTCACTTAGCTATCACTAAACAACTCATCAGGTTTATAAATTGAAATAAAACATAAGTGCAGTACTAAGCAGGGCAGTTCTAATAACATAACAGATTTGCAGAATAGAATCACAAATTCTTCGCAACAACAGATAATTTAAACAAATAACAGATATAAAGAATTGACACAAAAGTTCGTATCTCTATAACACATTAATTTACTGTGTTCCTATATGATTACATATTTATATTATTATTATGCCCTAATCATATGCAGTGTACTCTGCATATGAAGATTCGTAGCGAACTACGATCCCACCGTACAAGACTTAGCGACACACCCGGGAAATGCTAAGTCTGATGCCAGCCCTGCTCTGCCACAGGACCACAGGCTCTCCGGCCTCAATGCACAACCACGTGTGCTGCACAACCACGTGTGCTCCAGACTCCTCCTGACAAACCTGAGTACACAGGCGGAGAGTCTCATCGGGTTACCTCCGTGACACAAGCACGGATGATGTTGAATAACCCCCATTTTCCTCCAGTGCCACCGTGACTCCGCATGCGTTGTTGTTGGACACTGCCTCTCTGTCCTCGTGTCTCCATGACTCCGCACGGATAATGTTGCAACACGAGTTTCACCCCTAAGAAGCAGATCTGTCAAAGGGGTTCTACGGTGTTAGGGCACCTAAGTCTATTAACTGATTTAACATATAACCATTTAAACAGGAATATCACATTTACTGATTTCATATCAGATCACAATACACTGTCACTCTAAACTGACAGAGCAATATATTTCAAATCATTGTAATTTTTGAGAAATTCTCATACCATGCATTCAGACAAATTAGAAATGCATAAATAACCCAACTTATTTCAATCTGGCACATACATAGCGAATTTAAGCAATTGAACATCTTATTGTATGAATTAAATAAATTTACTTCACATACGAGAATCATACTCAACATTTGTCAATTCTCTAAAATTCTCGAAAAACGTGCATATTAACCCTAATCTTGGTTTGTGCATCACTTAACTCAATTAAAAGTTAATTACCTATCACGACACAATTTAATAACAATACTTGAGAATTTCTGGTAATAATTCAGAGAAATGTGCCATTTCATGTAAATATAATTTACACATATTAATGTCAAAAGATATATGCAATTAGGGTTTTATTGCATATTTTTATTTATTCATATCAACTTCGAATTCGTCCATCTGATAATTCATCAGAAATCCCTATTGTCTGGGTTCATACCCAAACCATACCATTTTCAGATATGAATCTCTAATTTTAACATTCAAATAAGCAATTTAGGTTCCAATGAACCATATAAATCTACCGATTCAATCCACACTGATCAATTGCTAAATTTAATCATATAACAGCGTCTAGAAGCAATTTATGAAATAAAAAGTCGGGCGACGCCAAACGCTGCCCGACGCCTGATAACGCCTGTTATCAACGTAATTCGCGCACATAACTGGAAATATTCAAACGCCTGAGTTTATTAATGATAAATAAATGAAACCCCACTCACCTAATTCGGGATGTCCGAATTTGTCCGGATCCGTCCAGAAACGCGTCCAGGGACCAGTTTTCGGGCTATTTCTGGGTTATCTTCTACCTTGGATTTTCACTACAAAAACAACTTTACACCTAAGCTCAGGTTGGAGAAAACCTTCGATTGGTGGTTGGAGCTTGGCTAGGAGCTGCAGATTTTGGTGTGGACCTCAAGGTCGAGGTCAATGGCGGCTTAGTGTTGCATCTCACACTAAGATGTATTCTTACCCATCTGTTTGATTTCCTTTTTGGATTGCTTAATACTCTTGGAGTAAGGACCCAAACCGTAAGTCTTCAGCAGCGCTATGCTGTCTTCATCTAGCGGTGGCGGGTTCTTCTCGTTTAGTATCTCATCCACGATGCCCTGCGTGGGCGCCCTGCCGTAAACCTTCAGAAGATAAGCAAGGGCAAGGACCGAAGAGAGTTCGGAGTTGATTTACAGGGGGCGCCGCTGCAGTGGCCCCTCACGAGCCCCAAAGATCGACGCTGATGCTTCTTCTTTGCTGCTATCGCAGCCCTGTAGATCGTCGGTCGTTGTTGCTGGGTAGGATGGCACTAGGGCGCTACTAGGGTGAGCCAAACGATCGCCCTCCCTTCCTCAACTGTGGCCGTTTGCCCTGCTGGGCGTTCTGCAACGCAGCAAGTCGGGGCACCACTCTAGGGCTTGGGCAAGGGGAAGAAGAGAGAGGAGGAAGGAAGGTGGGGAATGGTGGGCGATGCTTGGTCGGAGATGAGGAGTCCCAGAAGTCGGCCATCGCTGCTCCTGTGCTGCAACTTGACCGGGCGCGGCTTGGCGCTGCTTCCCGGTGCTCTATCAGGAATCAGAGCGGTTTGAGAAAGAAAAGGGATAAGGGAAAGGAGGGGGTGACCGACCCTCTAAAGAAATAGTGAAATTAAACGATCAAATACTAGAAAAATTGCAACCAGGTCCAAAAACTTTAAAACTGTCATAACATTTGGCTCGAATATCCGATTCGAGTGATTTCTCTTGCAACTTTTCAAGCACGGGATTCTCTACTACTGGAGGCATCAAAATCATGCTAATTAACTAGTAACACATGATCAAAATACTAATTGCATCAGTCAGTACTTAACTCAACTCAATGAACTTAACAATCATCATTACTATTATCATTAATTACCTCAGATGATTAAATCTCAACTATTGATTCATGACTTAGCTTGTCTTGATTAACCATGCTATTTAATAATATACTCAACTCTAATCAAGGTGTTTCATGCTAATTGAGGTATTTACTGGCTAACCTCAATGTGGGTCATAACACTTATCCTTATGATCTTGGTGGTGGAAAAGAGCTCAATCTTGGAGAAAGGAGGCCAAACCCTTACAAGTGTGATCTAGGGTTGGAGCATCTCTCTTTTGGTAATCCTTTGGTGTTCTTTGATCTTGGTAAGTGATCTATGTTGGTATGTATGCCCAGAGAGCTAATCATATGATGATTGTAATGGCATAACATGTAAATGATTTGATTAATAATAAAGGAAAATTTCCAATCTATTATTTTTATTAAGTTATGAGATAATGAATAACATAATAAATGTTTGGAGAATCATATTACTCAATGACATATGTGTTCAAGTTACTAACCTTGTGGATGACATCATATGGATGTTAAGAGTACATATACATATTCTTATTATGTCCCTGATCGGTTGTTATTGTGGAAGGTCGATAGACAACAATGACACATAAGATCAGAGTGTAAGTTGGTTGATAACTAAATCTAATTAGTCTTGATATGGCTATATCAAACCAAGCACACAAATACATGTTAGAGAATAGTGTATCATAAGACCCACCATGAGACTGACACATGGAAGCCATCATCATGGAAGCCATAGTTGACTCTCACAGTGATGATGGTGGTTGTGGTTCTTAGAACTAAAATCACTACACTCATCACATGTCGTTGGATACACTTTGACATAATCAAACACAGTACTAAAACATGGGTTGATATAATAGTGATAATTAGGTGACTTTGACACATGGGGACTAACTGCGAGTGATAGATATGGGATTTGTCCCTCTGACAGGAGTATTATATCCAAGGCCTCTTGATTAGTGAGACTGAGAAAAGTATGGCCATCCACATGTGAGTAAATATATGATATTTATCTTATGCTTATATATATATATATATATATATATATATATCATGTAGTATGTTCTAGTTCAAGGAACAAGATTGAATAATAATGATGATAACTTCTCCATGCCTCTAGTTCAATCTGGATATCAGTGACAAAGGAACTATACAAATATTGGAACACCATACACAAATTGTAGGTTGAAGTAGCTCCCCAACTTTCCATTCACTTGGGTAGCAGTGATGTGCGACTAGGCACTGCTCATTGCTTATGATCTCATGAGCTAGTTATGGACATTCACTGCCAGTGTGATATGGGACCTATAGGGTCACACACATAGGAACTCATCTAGAAGAGGAGTTTGATCTTGAATGATGATAGAATTGACTACTAATGTGTTTAGGTATTTCAATTCACATAACAGATCAACTGAATAGACTGCCAAACAATCAGTTCAAGTGTTGAGACTGTTGTTTAGAGTGTCAGGCTAATTGTATTGTACATTGCTTGGAATTATGCCTGACCTGGCCTGCAAGATGCTTGTTTTTCTTGTGCAAAATGTCTATATGGCATGGTGCGATATGCCCATTTTTGTTTCACCAAACGACCATCTCGGTGGTGCAATTTGATTGCATCAATGATTGGTGTTGATGTCAAGTTGAGTACTAATTGGAATTGAATTACCGACATATGTGCAAAACTAGAAAGTGCACAATGATTGTCTCACATGAGAGACAACCATATCACATGTGAGACAACCGTCTCTCAGGGTGAGACAACTGTTTCGGTGCACACAAGTTGCGAAACTTCTAGAATTATTGCATAAATTCAAGATCTTTCGGTTCTTTCCACTCCCGCTTTATTCCCATATTGGATGGGACTGGGAACCCTGACCCTAACTCCTCCTATATATAGAGGGGTACTGAGGGCTTCCCAGAACACAACTACTACACATATAATTGAGAATTAGTTGTTATGACAATTGTTTTCCTCTCTGATTATGGTACCATGAGAGTTCAGGCAAGTCCTATCGGATTAGGGAGGGATAACCAAGGGAAAGAAAAAACTAAGGATCATTATTGTGGGAGAGTATGTTGGTGACTAGTATACCAAAGGGAGGGACAACTCCATCCTGTCCGTTCTAGTAGGATGATAAGAGTTCTAGTTGGTCGGTATGGACTACTCTATAGGGAAGAGTCCTTTGGCTGCTGCTACGAGGGCAACATCCACTCGCAGTCTGTGGCAAGATCTGAGGAGCCACTGCAGTAGTTGTCCGAGTTTGTTATCCATGGAGGAGAAGTTAGATGAGTCCCGACACAAATAAGAGTTGCACAACCACCATCCAAGACAGAGTGCCCATCTACATTGATGAGGATTGCTGCTGAACTTGATCTGGGACCATGTATATCTTTGAGAAACCATCCTTCCCATTACATAGTTATTGACGTGATCTGCTGGTTAATGGGAAATATGTTAGTCAATTTTTTGTTTCTACTACTGTTATAACCTCATTTTCCAAAACATGTAATGAGATTTGAAAATCTCTTTTAAATGTCTAAATAAGATCAATGTTTTATTTCATGGTTTGATTTGAATGAATTTCGTGCATGCTTTCTTGATGGGCCTTAGTGGCCATTAAGCCCAATTGAGAGAAAAATAAAAAGAAATGAAAAAGGAATTCCATTTAATAAAAAAATATAAGGGGATAATGGAATATATAAGAAAATGATTAAAGGATGATTAAAAGGCTAAAAGACTTTTTCCCAAATAGGATTTTCAAATTATTAATGTTCCTTGGGTATCAAGGAACCCAGGGCGATAATATAATAACAAAAGAAAAAGAAAAAGTATGGAAAATACAATTAAATAAGGAATAACTTGAAACTGAAGAAAAGGGCTTGTTTCCTTTGGATAATGACTCCAAGTTTTGCACAAGGAAGGATAAAGGCATGAACGAGATTTCCTCAAAATTTGAAATAAAATGGAGTTAAGAATTGGGAGTTATCGAATTTTCAAGTTATCATCAAAATAGGATTTTCCTTGTATAATTGGGAACTCTTTTTCCTTTTTGGTTTGAGCGAGGAGGATAGGGGCCGTTGGATCTTAATCCAACCGATCGGGCTCATCGTCCAGAGTCCCAAAGGGATGCAGACTGTAGCACAGTTACAGGGGGGAACTTTCCCCATCGTTTTCTCACGATCAAGTGTGTGTGCATCATAGAAAGGGTCCCATTGAGTTCGGGAGGGTGAGAGGAACGTTCTCGACCCAAGATTAAGCAACTTTCCCTGTGTATGCATGAAACGTCCAATTGGGCTAAGGCAAGGATTGGCGGCGGGGTCAGGAACCCTAGAGGGGACCCTCCACATCCTATAAATAGACCATCGATCGCTCCTTTACATCTTCGCGATCTCAACCGGCATCTTCAAGAGCCTCAAAGCCCTCCATCCCTCTCGATTGCTCGCGCTCAGGAAAGGCCGCCGCCGCCGCACCCCCACATTCTGAAGAACAAAATAAGGAGAAGGAGACGAGTAGTAGCCGCAGGATCAAGGACCACCGAGTTCCCGCGCGAGATCCAACGCCTCCTGAGCGGTAGGCCTATCTTGCTGGAGTAAGTGGAGCGGGTCAGCGTAAGGCGTCTGATCAAGGGTCCATCGTGGACCAAGGAGATCTAGCGGACGAAGGCCCATAGTCACGCGCCCCTTCAGAGTTAGTGGAGCTGATCGATAACAAACGTTGGATCCAGGTGCGGACCATAGGCGCATCAATCAGACGGCCGCGAATTTTCGGTAAAACCCCTCTCTGATCGAAATTACAGAAAAATTGCTTTTCCTTGCTAAAATCATAGAAATAGCTACGAAACTCGTATAAAAGAACTTTATATATGAAAGTTGGGTAGAAAAATGTAAGGAATCTGATAAAAATGATTGTATAACCTTATTCCAGTTAGTTTTGCAAAAGTACTTTAATTTGCTAGTAAAATGCATTTCAAGTTAATTGGAAACCCTAATTGCATATAAAAGATGTATCTTTGCAACTTAATGGGTTAAGTTGAGGATTATAAACCTGTTAATTAATAATATGAAGATTTCATCCGTTTTGAATACAAATATGGATAAATTAGGGTTTATGTCTATGAATGAAAGATAATGTACATGAAAACCCTAATTTAGGGTAAAAGAAGAAGGAAACCTTGTTATTTTGATAAATTGCTAAATAATGATCCTAAAACTGTTAGGAATATTAAAAGGAGATAATTTAAAGGTTTTGGGTATATTTGATGGATTAGGGTTCATAAAATCTAAGAAGGAAAGCAAAACCCTAATTTTCAAGAAAACCCTAAAATTGGATAGAAACCCTAAGGGACATGATGAAATTGGTTAAATATTAATAAAAGTAAACTTGTACTTTTATTTCAGGGTTTTCTGTGCACATTGTTTGATTGCTTGGACATTCTCTCTCTTCATATTTAATTCTGTAACCAAGTCTGCAATAAGAGGTATGTGGTTACGCTTATGGCTACATCGATTAGTTTTCCGAGGATTTTATCGATGTTTCCCTCAATACTTGAAATAACTGTTGGATGTTTCAATTCATGCAAATATAAAGTGATTATGACTATCATTATGAGTGTACATGTATAACTAGCTAGATCCGAGTCCACCCCTATGGCTATGCAAAGGCTAAGGGTAACCTAGAGCAAGGTCTAGGGTATCATGAGTTAGAAACTGGGCTACCTACGTGTAGTGCCATGAGACTCTTAGCATACCATGAGTTAAGGAGTGGGCTACCTATGGGTAGTGCCATGGGACTCCACCCTTGAAATTGATTCACTTGATAGGTGAAGTCATGAGGGGTATAAAGGGAATATGGGACACATGGATCGCGTAGTTATACTTAATACGTAAAAGTGTTTGTTAAATGATAATTGAGTGCAATACATTGTTATGGATAATTGAATGATTAGTGAATCCCCCACATACCAGCTTTGGCTGACCGACGTTTTGTTTGTCGGCGTTTTAGGTACAAACAAAAAGGACAAAAAGTAAACTGTCATTTGTGAAATACACAAATTAAATCCAAAGGAGGATTAGTTAGCTAGTCCCAGTTCTGGATAGAGTTTTAGAAATCCAAAATTTTCAAAGGTATGCAAAAATTTTATTTATTACAGCCTTTCAGTTTAGTCTAGTAGAATTTAATAATTGTTATCAATTAATTGCTGAACCTTGATCCGGAAATTGGATAACCGCATCGACCTCTCGGTCTCCCTTAATTGGGGGTTAACGGAAGGTGAGGTCGTTACATTTGGTATCAAAGCCAAGGTTCTCCACTTAATTATTAATAATTATTAAATTTTACAAACTCTGTAGAACCCAAGGGAGTTATTAGAGGATTTTCTAAAAGATGGAGGTGTCTAGAAAAGGATCACTTCCGGGGGCTGGAAAAATTATCCTCCGCACCGCTAGTCAGAATATGAGGACTCCTGGAATGTGTGATTGCCTGGCCGATGTCCTAGGATTTGAATCGAAATAAGATACCTTTAGGATTTTCGCATCTTTTTCATCCCTTCTAGTCACAAATTCTCTTAAGGACTTAAAGAGTTAGGGATTTCTCTCTCTTCCCCACCCTCACATGGTATGGGAAAATAAGTTAAGGATTAAGGAATTCTCCATCAATTTAATAAAGGATACATAATGAGACGTCACTGACATAAGTATAATTAGTTAAATGGTAAACTAAAGGTCTGTTTGTTATGCTTATGTAGATGGCTCGTACAAAGACAGTTGCTATCCCTGAGGGTACTGGGAACCCAACTAGGAGTGCTTGGCCTCCCCGCAAAGGAAAGGGGTCTTCAGAGAAAAGGAAGAAGAATCATGATGGTGAATCCTCTATGAAGAGAAAGAGGACCGAAGAGACCACTCATGAGGTCCCTAACCCCGACCCGATACCCTTCGACAACCTTGATCAAGAGCAGGACCAAGGGTATGAAGAGCAACATGTGTACGAGGAAGTAGACCAGATGGATGAGGACCAAGCTGGAGGTCCAGAACTGACTATGATGATCCACACCTATGAGGCCTTGTGGATAGAGAAACAGAAGAAGCTGACTGAGGCCATTAATGCCTTGGCCCTCCGAGACCTAGCCAGAGCTGAGAATGGTGAACCACATCCGGTTCGTCCTCGACTAGGAGCCACCATCTTGGACTTCATCAAGTTGAATATTGAGAAGTTCTGGGGAGAGGACAAGATAGAGGTAGTCGACAAAGCAGAAGCTTGGCTGCTTGCATTCGAGAATGGGTTCCGTATGCTTGAAGTTCAGCCGAGCAAGAAGGTCCTCTTTGCTACTCATCTCCTGGAAGGAGAAGCCAAGATATGGTGGGAGACCCACATCACGGGCCGGGATTTGACAGAGGAACCCATGGCATGGGCTGACTTCAAGACCATCTTCACCGCCAGATTCCTCCCCGTCGCAGCAAAGAAAGAGAAAGAAAAAGAGTTCACTAGCATGACTCAAGGAAGCTCTTCAGTTGCGGACTTTGGTCGTAGGTTCCGCCTCCTGGAACATTTTGGACATATGATGGATGAAGAGAGGAGGGTGGACCACTTCATGGAACACCTTCACCCTACCATCAAGCCCCATGTGATGACAAGTAAACCCAAAACTTTTTCCGAAGCCTACAACACTGCTTTAGACATGGAGAGGACTATGATGCCTGCCCAGTTTCCACCCAAGGGGTACTTGGGTTTCACTGAAGGAGCCCAAGGCCCGAGAAACAAACACAAGAAGGGCCCGGGACGTCATCAAGCTAAAGGAAAACATGGAGGAAAAGGGAAACCCCGTCAAGAGAACAACCGACCTCCTTGCCGCACCTGTGGAAAGGGGCATGCCGATGAATGCCACTATAAGAAGAAGATGTGCTTTCGATGCCACCAAGAAGGACATCTGCAATCCATATGTCCTATGCCAGATCCCAGGGGACCAGGACAGGTGGCAGCTCCACCAGTAGCAGCTCCACCCGTAGCAGCCCCACCTATAGTTGTAGCCCCACCTGTTGGAGAAAGAAGACAAGCTCGGGTGTTTTCCATTAATAATGAGGAAGCTCAAGCAAATGCCAATCGGTTGATCGAGGGTAATAACCCTTAGAGTTTTCTTTATGTTTTAAGTTAAGCATGTAATGGTCTAATGCATGATGAAAAACAATTTAGGCATGCTTGAAGTCATGGGACATAATGTGAAAGCTTTGTTTGACTCTGGATCTACTAATACTTTCATTTCGAGAAATCTTGCAACTATGCTTTGTTTGGATATTAAGGATCCAGGATATGTCTTGGATGTTTCAACCCTGAGTGGTCTAATCTTTACTTCCCTTTTGAAAACTCCGGTGATACCTGTGAAATATCAAGATCATGAGTTTCCTACAAATTTTATCCTTCTTGACATGAATGATTTTGATGTAATCATTGGCATGGATTGGGTTTATACCTATAGGGCCAACATTGACTGTAGGGAGAAGAAAGTGATCATTAAGAGACCAGGTCACCCACCTTTTATCATTAGGGGTAGGAAGGATGCCACCACCATCCTACATGTGTCAGCCTTGAAGGCAGAACAGATGATGAGTAAAGGGTGTCAAGCTTTCCTAGCAGTAGTCACCGAGCCGGAACCCAAAGTGAAACCCTTAGAAGAAATAGAGGTAGTTAGGGGCTATCCATATGTTTTCCCAGAAGATTTACCTAGAAATCCTCCCGAAAGAGAGGTAGATTTCTCCATAGAGCTAGCCCCTGGTACAAACCCTATTTCCCGGGCACCTTATAGAATGGCCCCTACTGAATTGCTTGAGTTAAAGAAGCAATTGCAGGAATTGCTAGACAAGGGTTTTATCCGCCCTAGCACATCACCATGGGGAGCACCGATTCTTTTTGTAAAGAAAAAGGATGGTTCGCTCCGAATGTGCATAGACTACCAGATGATCAACCAGGCTACCATTAAGAACAAATACCCTTTACCCCGGATAGATGACTTGTTTGACCAGTTAAAGTCGGCTCGAGTCTTTTCAAAGATTGACTTAAGGTCAGGTTACCACCAGTTGAGGGTTAAGAGTGAGGACATCCCAAAAACCTCTTTTAGAACCCGATATGGCCACTATGAGTTCGTGGTTATGCCTTTTGGGTTGTCCAATGCACCCAGTGTGTTCATGAACCTTATGAACAGTGTGTTCCAACCCTTCCTTGAATCATTTTTCATAGTGTTCATAGATGACATACTGGTTTATTCAGATGACTTAGAACAACACCGAGACCACATAAGTAAAGTCCTTGATATCTTGAGAAAGCAGGAGTTCTATGGGAAATTCTCTAAATGTGAGTTTTGGATAGACCGAGTCATGTTCCTTGGACACATCATCTCAGGAGGAACGATCACCGTAGATCCAACTAAAGTGTCGGCGGTTCGAGACTGGACAACACCAAAGAACCCCTCTGAGATACGAAGCTTCTTGGGGTTAGCAGGATATTATCGGCGCTTCATCGTGGATTTCTCAAAGACCGCCTTGCCTCTGACTATGTTGACTCGGAAAGATGTGAAGTTCGTGTGGTCCGATGTTTGTGAGGCTCGTTTCCAGGAGCTGAAAGAGAAGCTGACCACTGCACCAGTTTTGAATCTACCATCAGGAAATGAGGGTTTTATTATTTTCACCGATGCATCCAAGATGGGACTAGGCGGTGTGTTGGAACAGAATCGACATGTGGTTGCATATGCCTCCCGATAGCTCAAGCCTAACGAGGTGAATTACCCAACCCATGACCTGGAGTTAGCTGCTATAATCCATGCCTTGAAGATTTGGCGGCATTATTTGTATGGTGCCACCTTTGAAATCTTCACCGACCATAAGAGCCTGAAGTATCTTCTGACGCAAAAAGACTTGAACCTACGACAACGACGATGGATGGAGTACATGAAGGATTATGACTTCACCATTGCCTATCATCCAGGGAAGGCGAATGTCATAACCGTTGCTTTGAGTCAGAAACAGCTGAGGTGTGCAGCTGTGTTGTCCAGACAGTGGTAGAGCTTAGAAGAATTGGTGGAATGGTCACCTCAACCGTTGGATGATCGAGTTCGATTGGCCAATATCCAGATATAGTCTGAGCTATTGAGTGAGATTGTCGTAGCATAGTTAGCCAGTGGAGGACTCGACAAGATGAAAGGCTTGATGCAGAAGCCACAGACCCGTCTGTCTTTGGGAATAGATGGAGGAATACATTTTGAGAATCGCATATGGGTTCCTCAAGATTCACCGTTGAAGGAATGTATCCTACAAGAGGCTCATGGTTCTAAGTACACGGTACACACAGGAACTACTAAAATGTTTAAGGACATGCAAAGGTTTTTCTGGTGGCCAGGAATGAAGAGAGACATTGCAGCTTATGTAGCCAGTTGTCTTACGTGCCAAATGGTGAAAGTTGAACACCAACGACCCGGTGGACTTTTACAGTCTATAGAGATTCCAGAGTGGAAATGGCAGCAGATTACCATGGATTTCTTGGTGGGTCTACCCCGGACCAACAGAGGTCATGATGCGATATGGGTTGTGGTAGATCACCTTACCAAGTCAGCACACTTCCTTTCCCTGAAAACCACTGCAAAGTGTCAGACTTAGCTGAGCTGTATATCAAAGAGATAGTACGCTTGCATGGCGTACCCGGTTCTATCATCTCCGATAGAGACCCAAAGTTTACATCCAAGTTGTGGAAGCAGGTTCAAGAGGAACTAGGTACAAAGTTGAAGTTCAGTACCGCTTATCACCCCCAGACAGATGGTCAGTCGGAAAGGATGATTCAGACCTTAGAGGATCTACTGCGAGCTTGCGTGCTCGATTGGGGTGGATCATGGGAGCAGAACCTACCTTTAGCTGAGTTTTCCTACAACAATAGTTACCAAGCTAGTATCGGGATGCCTCCATATGAATCTCTATATGGGAGACTGTGTCGGTCACCACTTCACTAGGAGGATGTTGGTGAAAGGACCTTATTGAGGTCAGATGAACTCCAAGTGTATGCTGATAAAGTCGCTTTGATCAAGCAAAGGCTAAAGAGAGCCCAGGACCGACAGAAGTCATATGCTGATGCAAAGCGGACTGATGTACATTTCACTATGGGAGAACATGTTTTTCTGAAAATCCGACCGCTCTGAGCTATAGCTAAAAATAGAGGAAAGTTGAGTCCCCAGTACATGGGTCCGTTTGAAGTGTTAGAACGGATTGGTGAAGCCGCATATCATTTGGCGTTACCCCCTCAATACAGTATGATGCATGATGTGTTTCATGTGTCCAATGTGAAGCGATATGTGCAAGATCCAAGTCATGTGCTGAGCATTGAACCTATTGAGCTTCAAGGAAAGCTGTCTTATCCTGAGTTGCCTTTGCGGATTCTAGATACCAAGGTAAAAGAACTCAGAAATAAGAATATAGAGATGGTAAAGGTTCTTTGGAAGCACCATGGAGAGGATGAGGCCACATGGGAGCTGAAGACGGACATGGAGAAAGCATATCCTATTTTGTTTTCTTGATTGTTGAATTTTGAGGGCAAAATTTCTATAAGAAGGAGAGGATGTTATAACCTCATTTTGCAAAACATGTAATGAGATTTGAAAATCTCTTTTAAATGTCTAAATAAGATCAATGTTTTATTTCATGGTTTGATTTGAATGAATTTCGTGCATGCTTTCTTGATGGGCCTTAGTGGCCATTAAGCCCAATTGAGAGAAAAATAAAAAGAAATGAAAAAGGAATTCCATTTAATAAAAGAATACAAGGGGACAATGGAATATATAAGAAAATGATTAAAGGATGATTAAAAGGCTAAACGACTTTTTCCCAAATAGGATTTTCAAATTATTAATGTTCCTTGGGGCTCAAGGAACCCAGGGCAATAATATAATAACAAAAGAAAAAGAAAAAGTATGGAAAATACAATTAAATAAGGAATAACTTGAAACTGAAGAAAAGGGCTTGTTTCCTTTGGATAATGACTCCAGTTTTTTCACAAGGAAGTATAAAGGCATGAACGAGCTTTCCTCACAATTTGAAATAAAACAGAGTTAAGAATTGGGAGTTATCGAATTTTCAAGTTATCATCAAAATATGATTTTCCTTGTATAATTGGGAACTCTTTTTCCTTTTTGGTTTGAGCGAGGAGGATAGGGGCCGTTGGATCTTAATCCAACCGATCGGGCTCATCGTCCAGAGTCCCAAAGGGATGCAGACTGTAGCGCAGTTACAAGGGGGAACTTTCCCCATCATTTTCTCGTGATCAAGTGTGTGTGCACTCATAGAAAGGGTCCCATTGAGTTCGGGAGGGTGAGAGGAACGTTCTCGAGCCAAGATTAGGCAACTTTCCTTGTGTATGCATGAAACGCCCAATTTGGCTGAGGCAAGGATTGGCGGCGGGGTCAGGAACCCTAGAGGGGACCCTCCACGTCCTATAAGTAGTCCATCGATCGCTCCTTTACATCTTCGCGATCTCAACCGGTGTCTTCAAGAGCCTCAAAGCCCTCCATCCCTCTCGATTGCTCACGCTCAGGAAAGGCCGCCGCTGCCGCGCCGCCACGTTCTGAAGAACAAAATAAGGAGAAGGTGATGAGCAGTAGCCGCAGGATCAA
The DNA here is from genome assembly GCA_963693085.1 of Alisma plantago-aquatica. Taxonomy (NCBI): domain Eukaryota; kingdom Viridiplantae; phylum Streptophyta; class Magnoliopsida; order Alismatales; family Alismataceae; genus Alisma; species Alisma plantago-aquatica. The sequence goes on from OY856415.1 coordinate 597,320,461, forward strand.
GGACTACCGAGTTCCCGCACGAGATCCAACGCCTCCTAAGCGGCAGGCCTATCTTGCTGGAGTAAGTGGAGCGGGTCAGCGCAAGGCGTCTGATCAAGGGTCCATCGTGGACCAAGGAGATCTAGCAGACGAAGGCCCATAGTCACGTGCGCCTTCAGCGTTAGTGGAGCCGATTGACAACAAGCATTGGATCCAGGCACGGACCATAGGCGCATCAATCAGACGGCCACGAATTTTCGGTAAAACCCCTCTCTGATCGAAATTACAGAAAAATTGCTTTTCCTTGCTAAAATCATAGAAATAGCTAGGAAACTCGTATAAAAGAACTTTATATATGAAAGTGGGGTAGAAAAATGTAAGGAATCTGATAAAAATGATTGTATAGCCTGATTCCAGTTAGTTTTGCAAAAGTACTTTAATTTTCTAGTAAAATGCATTTCAAGTTTATTGGAAACCCTAATTGCATATAAAAGTTGTATCTTTGCAACTTAATGGGTTAAGTTGAGGATTATAAACATGTTAATTAATAATATGAAGATTTCATCCGTTTTGAATACAAATATGGATAAATTAGGGTTTATGTCTATGAATGAAAGATAATGTACATGAAAACCCTAATTTAGGGTAAAAGAAGAAGGAAACCTTGTTATTTTGATAAATTGCTAAATAATGATCCTAAAACTGTTAGGAATATTAAAAGGAGATAATTTAAAGGTTTTGGGTATATTTGATGGATTAGGGTTCATAAAATCTAAGAAGGAAAGCAAAACCCTAATTTTCAAGAAAACCCTAAAATTGGATAGAAACCCTAAGGGACATGATGAAATTGGTTAAATATTAATAAAAGTAAACTTGTACTTTTATTTCAGGGTTTTCTATGCACATTGTTTGATTGGTTGGACATTCTCTCTCTTCATATTTAATTCTGTAACCAAGTCTGCAATAAGAGGTATGTGGTTACGCTTATGGCTACATCGATTAGTTTTCCGAGGATTTTATCGACGTTTCCCTCAATGCTTGAAATAACTATTGGATGTTTCAATTCATGCAAATATAAAATGATTTTGACTATCACTATGAGTATACATGTATAACTAGCTAGATCCGAGTCCACTCCTGTGGCTATGCAAAGGCTAAGGGTAACCTAGAGCAAGGTCTAGGGTATCATGAGTTAGAAACTGGGCTACCTAAGTGTAGTGCCATGAGACTCTTAGCATACCATGAGTTAAGGAGTGGGCTACCTACGGGTAGTGCCATGGGACTCCACCCTGGAAATTGATTCACTTGATAGGTGAAGTCATGAGGGGTATAAAGGGAATATGGGACACATGGATCGCGTAGTTATACTTAATACGTAAAATTGTTTGTTAAATGATAATTGAGTGCAATACATTGTTATGGATAATTGCATGATTAGTGAATCCCCCACATACCAGCTTTGGCTGACCGAAGTTTTGTTTGTCGGCGTTTTAGGTACAAACAAAAAGGACAAAAAGTAAACTATCATTTGTAAAATACACGAATTAAATCCAAAGGAGGATTAGTTAGCTAGTCCCAGTTCTGGATAGAGTTTTAGAAATCCAAAATTTTCAAAGGTATGCAAAAATTTTATTAATTACAGCCTTTCAGTTTAGTCTAGTGGAATTTAATAATTGTTATCAATTAATTGCTGAACCTTGATCTGGGAATTGGATAACGACATCGACCTCTCGGTCTCCCTTAATTGGGGGTTACTGGAAGGTGAGGTCGTTACAACTGGCTACCTGATGTCATATTTCCCATCAGTGATATTAGAGACACGTCAATTAATTGTGTTTTGAGATAATCAATATGATCAGATTTTGGTTTTATCGAGTTTATTTATTGCATGCGATGAAAATATTTAAACTAGTTGATGTGCACGTCTGTCTAAGTCACCACATAAAGAACCCAACCGAATACATACATATATATATATATATATATATATATATATATATATATATATATATATATATTGCCCATCTTTAATGCCTGCGCGGGTAGCTACCCACCCCCCATTTTGGTTATTTTTTTCAAATTGGTTACTTTTGACATGTAGAGGGTTACTTTACCTTGCAAACTGTTGAGTTTCATGCATAGATAGTTATGTTTGTAACATCATATTTCAAAACACGGTTACATATATATATTGAGATGACCCGACACCAAATCAAACCGTCACAATGTAATTAATTGTGGAATTAAACATAAGCAGTGGATTACTGAAAATCACTAAAAATTAAAACCATTTACAAAGAGATCCAAACACATGAAAACTCTTTTATCAAGAACCAATGTACTTTATTTACATCCTGGTTCGTAAGTACATATCCTATACCATCTCTTCTCAAGGATTACAAGCATCATCTGCCTTGTTAAAACTATACACAAACAACATAAGAACCTTGATGCATCAAGCCAAAATCTCAGATCGATCCATTAAAGGTACTAACTACTAACTCCGAGGACCTGAGAGTATAGAGATGACACATAGGACTCTCTATACAAAACATGACAGCCAGTGCCTCCATCTGGAATATCACTGATGTCCCGATTGCTACTTCTGTTCTTCCCCTGCTATAGGGTTTCTGCCTCTACCTAAAAAGTTAGATCCCACGGGGGTGAGACAGTTGAAATTGTACTAGCGGGAGATATAACTCTCTGCCAGAAATATTATTATTGCAGTTTAATAGAATAAAACTGAGCAGAGGAATCATATATATATATTCAACAATAGATAAATTAACATCTAACAGATTAGAATAATATTCTTATTCAAAGCATTTCAGCTATAAATTGATAAAGCAAAATGTCACTTATCCATTAAGGAAATGAACAACATGTATAACATTTATCCATCTAGGATATGCTAAGCAAGGTAACATCGACCAATAATTCTCGTATTTCAACTTTAAGCAAATACGCTACACGGATAATTACATTTTATAATCATACTTAAGCCCTGAGGAGATGAGGTATACTGCTCATACTCCAACCGACCATTGCAAAGTCAAAATCAGTGCCATACATAGGTCAGGGAAGAGATGGATTTCCATGACCTCATCCTCCTTTGTCAATGTGAGTAAAAAATGCAGGACATCTTGTGTCTCTGCTAAATAGCTTTCCAGGGTATACTGGCAACTTCGCTATAGAGTTATAGTGGCAGCTGTACTCTCTTCACAATCGAGAGATTTCATGTTTATCTCACATCGATCCGGCATTAACATTATCGGGATATTCATGATACATCCATCCCGACATCGGGAGATTAGTGATACATCCATCTCGGCATATATAATGAAGGATTGAGAGATTTAATGTTTATCTCACATCAATTCCCACATTAGGCCGTAAGGTATTTGCACCCATAACCCCCACATACTCAACAGTATGCCCTCCAGGAGATCCTGTAGGAAAACCTATTTGACCATCACCTAACTACTGACGATGATGGATCTATGGCCAGGACTCTACATGAAAATATTTCACTTGATTAGTTAAGTACATTACCATATTCTTTTAGCATCAGTCAGGTTTTCAAACATTAATCATTATAACAAATGCTACAAAGAATGTGTAATACTTCTATCAAGTAATTTTCAAAGCTTTATAAAATATTGGGATCTCAATTCCTTGTCACATCATGGGCATTCTCATCCCTTAACATTTCATCATCATGATTATGGAATATGGGTATTCAAACCCTCAGTTCATCAGAGAACACTAGTTACCACTTATCAGGTAACTACTACCTTCAGGTCATCTGACCAAGTTAAACATAATACTTGCTACACAAGCATCTCACATGGCTCTTCAAGGCCTATTTAATCTCTTGTTACCTCTTACTAGGCAACAACGCATATTATGGCTTACACGGCCCATAAACCAATTTTCAATAATAAAACATCATAGCTCATACCTGGCTATGCCCAACATCTCATGATACCTACATGATTAGTACACATGATAACAGTTATATCAATTACATATCATCACTATGCAATGTAAGGGTAGCATCACTATTCACTCATTAGGGTTAGGGTTTCCCAAATTCATGTCAATTAGGGATACTCGTACCATTACCCAAAATTAGGATTATGGTTTATCATCATATTGCCCAAGATTAGGGTTTCATGCACTATAACCCAAAACTAGGGTTGCACATATCTTCACCCTACATTAGGGTACGATTTCATATAGCATTCCATAACATCACCCTGGAATAGAGTTTCACATCACATAACTGCATTAGGGTTTCATATGACATCACCCCTGATTAGGGTTTCACATCACATCACTGCATTAGGGTTTCATATGACATCACCCTTGATTAAGGTTTCACATCACATCACTGTATTAGGGTTTCATATGACATCACCCTTGGTTAGGGTTTAACATCACATCACTGCATTAGGGCTTCATATGACATCACCCTTGATTAGGGTTTCACATCACATCACTGCATTAGGGTTTCATGTAACTTTAGCCAAAATTAGGGTTTCATGAAGCATCCTCTTAAATTAGGGTTTTTCATTATATTACCCTGAATTGGGATTTCTCATATCATCACCCTAGATTTGGGTTACACCATTACCCTAGATTAGGGTTTCACCTAGCATTACCCTAACTTAGGGTTAGGTCTCATCAACCTTCTCAATTAGGGTTTCATGATCTCTTTATCAAGGATCATATCCTAATTACATATTTTATTCATTTTGAAAGTGTTGAGTCTTAACCACTACATGATTATTATACATGTATGAATTCCTCTCTCTATCTTCATCTCAAGGATGTTGATTACTTCAAGCTTGACTAGATTAGATCAACCCTTCATTCAAGTACATACATTTAGGGTTAGCATAGTGTGTTGAGATATTGCTTCCATAAGCATCAAAGGTTAATCCCTCAAAAGGTGCTAATCACCCTAGTACCTTAAAGATACAACCATTGTTATTATCTTTGATAAACATCATTAACCATAATAGAATTAATTGATCTTTCATAGCTTTGAGACTATAAGGTCTCCAAACAGTTTTAATACTTTTGAACCTTCAAATGGTTTTGACCTCTGACGCAATTTTACTATGCGCTTAAACGCAAGAGAACGCGTCGAAGTAATATAGGCCTTGTGAGGCCCGAGTCGAACACAGGGATACTGGGCATTGTTGAAGACTCCTACTAACTATTTGCGATTAGCTAAGCCGATTAAAAGTTGAGGGTTTTGTGAAAATTAAAAATAAAATTTAAAGAAAACAAAACGAACAATCGATTAAATTTTTGGTTTAATCAATTCAAGAAGGTATCTTTAGGATTGCGGTTTCACCGCGGGTTTTCATTGTATTAGATTTTATATAATTCCTCAATTTTATCTCTCTATCCGGGTAGTGGCCTGAAAACAGAATTGCCCATTATCGTGGTGCAATTCACTACCTAGGTCTAGGTCGGTTCCACCGTCGTAGTAACCTATACCCTAAACTAGGTGCATTATGAACGATCTCTCAGTATCCACCATTAATTTTACACCACCTTGGTCAAGGGATTTATCGATTAATGTGAATTTTGTCTCTTTTCAGCCGTTAATCCTTCTTTCAAAGTGATTAAGGGCATTAGGTTATTATTATGGTGATCAAGCATAACAATATATGGAGAAAACGAAACTATACCATGGATTTAAGAGATAAAATATGATTCACTATTATAAAATTGTCATACAATGAATTCTCGGGCTACTCCCGGTCCTAAAGACGAAAGGGATTAGCCCCGCATGGTCATCTCAATGCAAGACATAGGAGTAGAGAAGAAAAATGTGGGAAACATGGAGCAAACTCGTGTAACCCCTGATACAAAGGTATTCCTGGAGATCCTCCTCGAGAAACGTGTGTTTTGCAGTCTTTCGGCAGCAAAATCGCCCGTCGGAGGTGCCCAGATCGCTCAGTTGACGACCTTCGTCTCTCGTCTCCTCTCTCTCCCTCCTGGTTCTTGGATGTTGTGCAACACCATATGAGATCCCCCCGGGCCGTCCATGGTCTTCTTAGGTCATAGGACCACTTTACAGCTCCGAAAAAGCTCAACCGTTGGATTAAAACGATCCGTTTTAGTGCTGAAAATCGCGAGATACCGACGTTGTCGATAGTATCGACCCTAGGTCGATGGTATCAACCATGGCACAGGTATTTCCTTCCAAAATCACGTTTTGGGGTTGCTCTCTGATGAAATGTCGATACTATCGACACCAGGGTCGATAGTATCGACTCTGGACAATGCAAAAGTGCCTGAAAAAGTGCCAAAACATGTGTATAAGTCCAGGGATTATATAAAATCATATAAATATGAATTTGATGCAAAAAGAGTTTAAAGGCCAACTATAGTGAATTATGCAAATATAATCAAGAAAATGACAAATGCATGCATAAAACAGATATAAAATAAGCCTATAAAAGAGACTCAAAACCCATGCATCAAACTCCCCTAAGCTAAAACCTTACTCGTCCTCGAGCAACAAAACTTTGGATTTGGTTGAGATAAGTCAGTAACAGGACATAAATACATGAAATGAATCTACATCATCCCCACTTTCTTTCCACAAACCGGCCCTCATTGACCACTGAACACTAACTGCCATCCAGGCGACCAAAGACCTATGTAAAAGATGTCCATCCTCCAATCAATGAAACACTATCAATTAAAGCAGTTAATATGATAAACTCATTTGGTCCATACTTGATTCATCTTGTGATCTCCTATCTACGTTGCTCATTTCCTAACTACCATCTAAATGGAAGCATATCTCCTGATATTAATGAATGAGGAGAATATCATGGGTGGCCTACCAATTAGAGCAACGGGTGGATGGGATAGGTGGTTGTGGAAGAGATGGAAGCACATAATAGTCAATCATGCAATACAAAAATTAATGACCTATCATGATGCAAAATGCAAGTGAAAATGTCCTAATGCTATATTTTTGGTGGAATGATGCATGCACTATCATTTCGTCTCAAGGTGAGATGGAATATCTAAGAAAACTACACCATGTGCTTATTCTTCTTAATATGTAAGTGAGAACATGTTCCTTTCTCCCTCTCATTCCTACTTACTTCTCAATTCTTTTTTTTTCTTCTCTTTTTTTCAATTTTTTTTCAATTTTTTTTTTCAAAATTTCTTCAAGCCCTTATTTTCATAGATGACAATGAATTATTTGTCGGGATCACTTCTTATTACATAAATTATACATTTGAAGCATTCTATTTGGAGGGTATGGATCAATCTCACCACCTTTAATGTTTTCAGAGTAACATAAGATACATGGTATACAAAATGCTCAAAAGATGTGAATGCAGCTACAAAATGACAGTTATGCAATTAAATGATACGCACCTAAGGACAATGTGCATGTATAACTACTCTATCCTTTTTTTTTCATTTTCATGCAAAAAATATGTGAAAATAGATATAATGCAAGACCTATCTACATGGTATGCAATCAAAGAGTGAAAGACAGTAATGTGCTCCCATTTCTTATGGTGGAGTGTGAATAAAATTACGGTGGATCAGATCACAAGACTAATTGACAGAACCATCCAAAAATATCATATATCCCTCTCTAAAGACTTGTGTACAGGGTAATTGAAGGATTTCTCTCTTAAACTTTAGTCTAAGGTCACGTTAGCGTTTGGTCGATTTGGGCTCAAACATCCTTGTCAATCACTTTTCCTTGGACAATAAAGATGGTCATTCATGTCCCTGTGTCCTGAAGCTGACTCAACCAAGCACTTCCTCAGTTATGCAACTCAATTAATCACAAGAATAAGCTCAAAAAGTTTTCAATATGATCATATTTTCATGTGCCCACAACCCAAGAGTAAAACTTGCAATTGAAACCATGCATTTATTGCTCCACAGTTTACACTAGATAGATGTGGATCCTACAACAGCGGTAAACCTAGAAATTAAAACAACTAATATTTCAAAAATAAAAGCAACATGAATAAGTAAGTAAAAACTAAGATAGAGGGCTGTTCCAACACCCCCCCAAGCTTGAATATGACTATGGCCTCATAGTCAACATTCTCACTTAAGAGGTGGAACAGCGGTACCGTTCACTTTGAAGTGTGGTGAAGAAGGATGGTTAGATGCTCAAGTAGACCAAGTGATGCTTGCTATCTCCCTCCTTTTTGTGGCCCATTTTTGTGTCTTAGTGGTTCTAAGACGTGACTTGCTTCATCCATCTTTCCTCTGCAAAAAACAGTTCGAAAAAATCTCATTCCGATACCTTTTACGGCCTATTTTATGTAGCTGTCCTGCAGGTGTCGATACTATCGACCAAGGTCGATGGTATCGACTCAGACTCAGTGATTTTGTTGAATTGATGCATCTAAAAGCCTGGGAACTCAAAAGTGTCGATACTATCGACCCTAGGGTCGATGGTATCGACTTTACTGACACCAATTTTTCTGTAAATCTTCAGGAATCTCGATACTATCGACCCTAAGGTCGATGGTATCGACTTTTCTTCAGCGTTTACTTCTCCAAACTCGATACTATCGACATGGGTGTCGATGGTATTGACCTTAACATTCTGTACACTTCAAAACACGAGTTAGGGTACCATTTTTACAAAAATTATCAAAACCTAAGCAAAAACTAAGTACATAAACATAAAAGAACATAACCAAACATAAAAATGAATCGAAAGTTGGGTTGCCTCCCAACAAGCGCCCTTGTTTAATGTCCTAGGCTTGACATAAAGATACCTTTAACCTGGGTTGTCAAGAGATGTCTCTAATGAGTCATGTAGCAATTTGAATTGAACTCGATCCTATCCAATCCCCAAGGTCAATGTACCTCTCCCAATGGCAGCAATGACATCAGCCGTAGCTTGGAAAGGCCTTCCCAATAGCATCTCGCAACTTTGGAGCTGTGGCATGTCCATGACAAAAAAATCTACCGGGAAGATGAACCTATCTACCTTGATGAGTACATCCTCGCACACTCCATATGGCCTTACAATGGACCCATCCACCAACTCAATCGTTGTTGCCGATTTCTTTATCTCCTTCAACCCAAGCTTTTGAAATGTGGACAGAGGCATAAGATTAATGTTGGCACCCGAATCACACTGTGCTTTGGGAAAATGTTGGCCGCCTATGGAACATGGGATGTAAAAGTCTCCTGGGTCTTTCCTCTTCAGTGGTAAACTCCTGTGGATAATTGAGCTCACCATCTCATTTACCTGACACACGTCCGTGTCTTTAATCCGCCTCTTCTTGTTGATGATTTCTTTGATAAATCTCCCATAGGCGGGAATCGTCTCTATCATTTCCACTAACGGAATATTGACATGGAGTTTTCTGAACATCTCCAAGAACTTCCTGTAGTGACGGTGCTCTCTCTTCGGCCTTGGGCTATCCGGAATAGATACAAATGCCTCCTGTAGACGCTTATGAGGTGGAACGTAGGGGCTTTTCGGGGCAAGCTTTCCTAAGCTTGTTTCAATGACACTCTCCGGTGTGGACTTTGGTAGATCATTTTCAACCGGTGCCACCTGTAGTGGCTCCTCTCCCTCAGTGGGTGTAGCTTCACCTAGATGCATGGTCTTCACCTGCTCTTCTTGCAAAGGTGTGGGCGCAACCGAGATGGGCACTTTGTGGGCTTTTCTGAATGAGAAATACCCACCTGGTAGTCCATAATAATTGTGAGGATACAGTATTTTTAGTATAGCCTCCGTATCAAAAATAATTTTACCCTTGTCCTGGACCTCTACCACCGGGGGTTCTGCCTCAGTGACTACAGATATATATTTTACTTGATGATGTGCTTGAGCAACTTCTGCATTCCCTGCCTGTCTCTGTTGATTGGCATGCTTTATGGCTGCCACTTCATTAGAAATCTGGGTCACCGTCGTCTCTAGTGCCCTCATTTGTGCTCCATGACTTTGCAGTTTTTGTCCAAACTTGGTCAAAATATCACCCTGGGACTGCAGCTGCTTACTAAACATGCTCATCATCTCCTGATTTTGCTGCACCACTTGACTAAGCAACTCGGTGCTTTTATCTTCAGCTCTCAGTTGTGGCTTTGCATCCAGATCTTGTAGGAAATTGTTAGGATCCTTCCATGAGAACTTCCTATCCTTCCTCCAAGCATAATCATTATTTCTATAGCCCTGTTGCTGCCTCATAAATTTCACTTGAGCCTCATCCTCGGACTCAGTATCCTCCTTTGTGAGCAATTTCTTTGCGAGAAGATCCATCTTCTCATTCAGTTCTTTTATTGCCTTAGATTCTCCTACTGCTCGAACTTGCTCTACCGAGCCTCTTTCTCTCTCACCCCATGACTGCTTTCTAGCCATATTCTTTAGTATCTCCTAGCATCTGGTGTCCGTATTGTTCAAAACGAATCCTGACCCAGCTGAATCCAGATTACTCCTATCATGCTCAAAGAGAGCAAAATAGAAGATCTTCACCTGCGTCTCTTTATCCAGCCCGTGATGTGGGCACCTCCTCAACATGACCTGGAACCTCTCCCAGGTCTCAGAATATGTCTCACCTGCCTGTTGAGTAAAGTTATGGATCTTCCTAATCATGTCATTGGTCTTCTCAGGAGGAAAGAACCTCTCAAAGAAGACCTCCACCATATGGTCCCAAGACTCCACAAACTCATCATCTAAATTGTGTAGCCATTCTCGCGCGACTCCTGCCAATGAACTCGGGAAAAGCTTAATATAAAGTGCATCCTGTGGAAACCTGTCGATTTTAACCATGTCACAGTTCTAAACAAACTGACTTATGTGCGCGACATGGTCTTCATTCTTGAGCCCATGAAAAGCATTGGACTTCACCAGATTTATCAAAGCCGGATCAATCTTATATGTAGGTATGTTGATTGCTTGCTTCTTTATAGGCCCTTTTGACGTGGATGCGGAAGAAGCTTTGATCTTCTCCCATATAGTCTGTGGTTCGTCCATCTCTTCTTGTTCAGGTTCTGACTCTGTTTCCTCAAGATGGTCATGATTATAACCGTCCTCGTCTTCTGGTCCCGTAAGTGGGCCCTCTGGTACGCATCGCGTAAAATCAGTGTTACGTATCCGCACCATACACAGTACCTGAAATAAGAAAATTCGAGTTCAGTACAATGCTGTGACGAGTATAAAAATTATCGAACAATTTAGAAATATTTGAAGTTGTTTCAAGATAATAAAAAAAATGTGGCCTAGAATGGCCGCTCGTAGCACTCAAAGTGCCAACAATTCTCCGTATCCCCGACAACGGCGCCAAAAACTTGACGCAATTTTACTATGCGCTTAAACGCAAGAGAACGCGTCGAAGTAATATAGGCCTTGTGAGGCCCGAGTCGAACACAAGGATACTGGGAATTGTTGGAGACTCCTACTAACTATTTGCGATCAGCTAAGCCGATTAAAAGTTGAGGGTTTTTGTGAAAATTAAAAAGAAAATTGAAAGAAAACAAAACGAACAATCGATTAAATTTTTGGTTTAATCAATTCAAGAAGGTATCTTTAGGATTGCGGTTTCACCGCAGGTTTTCATTGTATTAGATTTTATATAATTCCTCAATTTTATCTCTCTATCTGGGTAGTGGCCTGAAAACAGAATTGCCCACTGTTGTGGTGCAATTCACTACCTAGGTCTAGGTCGGTTCCACCGTCGTAGTAACCTATACCCTAAACTAGGTGCATTATGAACGATCTCTCAGTATCCACCATTAATTTTACACCACCTTGGTCAAGGGATTTATCGATTAATGTGAATTCCGTCTCTTTTCAGCCGTTAATCCTTCTTTCAAAGTGATTAAGGGCATTAGGTTATTATTATGGTGATCAAGAATAACAATATATGGAGAAAACAAAACTATACCATAGATTTAAGAGATAAAATATGATTCACTATTATAAAATTGTCATACAATGAATTCCCGGGCTACTCCTGGTCCTAAAGACGAAAGGGATTAGCCCCGCATGGTCATCTCAATGCAAGACATAGGAGTAGAGAAGAAAAATGTGGGAAACATGGAGCAAACTCGTGTAACCCCTGATACAAAGGTATTCCTGGAGATCCTCCTCGAGAAACGTGTGTTTTGCAGTCTTCCGGCAGCAAAATCACCCGTCGGAGGTGCCCGGATCGCTCAGTTGACGGCCTTCGTCTCTTGTCTCCTCTCTCTCCCTCCTGGTTCTTGGATGTTGTGCAACACCATATGAGATCCCCCCTGGGCCGTCCGTGGTCTTCTTAGGTCATAGGACCACTTTACGGCTCCGAAAAAGCTCAACCGTCGGATTAAAACGATCCGTTTTAGTGCTGAAAATCGCCAGATCCCGACGCTGTCGATAGTATCGACCCTAGGTCGATGGTATCGACCATGGCCCAGGTATTTCCTTCCAAAATCACGTTTTGGGGTTGCTCTCTGATGAAATGTCGATACTATCGACACCAGGGTCGATAGTATCGACTCTGGACAATGCAAAAGTGCCTGAAAAAGTGCCAAAACATGTGTATATGTCCAGGAATTATATAAAATCATATAAATATGATAAAAGAAGTATAATTTGATGCAAAAAGATTTTAAAGGCCAACTATAGTGAATTATGCAAATATAATCAAGAAAATGACAAATACATGCATAAAATAGATATAAAATAAGCCTATAAAAGTGACTCAAAACCCATGCATCAACCTCCTTGAGATTCAAAAGGTTTTGAGATAGTTTGCCCTCCAAATGGTCTTGAGACCACTTGGGCATCTAGGGTTGAGACTGTTTTCTCTTAAGCGGTTTCGAAACCATTTAGTGCCTTCAATTCTTGAAACCGTTTGATCAAAATAACCTTGAAATCGAATGAACAACCCATCATTGAAACCGATTGGATAAGTCAACCTTAAAACCGATTGGACCTTGAAACGGTTTGAGACCATTTGCCCGTTTGATCCCAAATGGTCTCAAGACTATTTGGACTCAAACAGTATCAAGACCGTTTGGTCCAAACCACCTTGAAACCGAATGGATCAATTAGGGTTTCTTAATCAATCGATTTAGGATTTCCACTCATTGAACCTTCCAACATTAAGACCATTGAAAGTAGATTAACTTGTAACCCTTGGATATCCATCCATCCATCCATCCATGACTCCTCTTGACCTCAAACAGTCTTGAGACTGTTTGAGCCATTCAACATAGAAATCGACTCAATCAAATTAGGGTTTCAACCAATCAATCTGATTAGGGTTTGTAATCAATGGATCATCCATTCTTGAATCCATTATAATTAGATCAATTTGAACCATTGGATCATCATCCAAATACATCAACAACTGACCTCAAATGTTCTTGAGACTGTTTGACATTAAACGGTCTTGAGACCGTTTGCCCTCAAACGGTCTTGAGACCGTTTGATCACCAAACAGTCTTGAGACCGTTTGATCATCAACATTGCAAACCGTTTTCTCATGATATTTGTTGAGGTGTGTGCTAAGATGACACCATCATATTCAAGATACAAACCTTAAAAATTTACTGTGATTCTTGTGGTGATTTCATCAACTAATCAAAAGGAATTTCGAGAAAGAAGAAAGATTCAACATATGATGAAGAAATGAAATCAATAATAACGTTTAAGGGTTCAAGTTATATAACCCGCCTTCAAAGTTGAATACAAGCTTCAAGATTCACGTCCTCAATGTTAAATGAAGCTTTCTCAACTGTCCAAGATCCGTTCTCAAGTCTTTGAGTGAAAAGAATGGCTAAAGTTGAAGATTGAATGGAGAAAAGAAGAAAATAAGCATTGAATTTCGATTTCCACCATGAAATCAAGGTTGAAGATGATTAAGGATCTCACCTATAGGTTGGGGTACGTCCTCCTATTTCTCCTAAGCTCCCTTGTGCTCAGCCAAAGCAAGGAAAGAAATAAGAGTCGAAAAAGACTTTCATGTGGGTGAAAAAATGGAGTGTATATAAGGGAATTTCAAGAGAGAGAAAGTGTAATGAAAATCCTTCAATTCCTTAGATTGGTGCCACTTATCCCCCAAACTTCCTTGCATACTAAGACATAATACTTTCCTTCAAAATCCTATTCTTTATTCATGAATTAAAGAAAACAAATTAAGCACCTTAATCAATATAATAATAATATCAAAAAATTAGTGGATATTACTTTTTCTTTAACTAATGTGAGTGGGCTCTCCACTCACTTTAGATATTTCAGTGCCATTACAAGGCACAAGGACGTACATAATTATATAAATTCAACCATCACATTTTTGGTTGAAGGGCACTTCCATTAATATATTTATTTTTGCATTAAATTGAGTTAGGGTTTCAATTATGCTTAAATCTTGATTATTTTAATACCAAGATTCTCTCTCTTCCAAAGAGATTCAAATTAGATGCCCTCTGATTTTCTTGTCTCTAATTGATACCAAGAAACATTAGGGACTCTCAAGAAGTGGTATTTTGCATATTGAACCCTAGGTTTTGGGTAAATTGCACATTATACAAAAACTAGGTTTTAATGCACAAACATTGCTTAATAAGCTCTTTCTTGGTGCTCAGGCTGCCACAAGCCATACCTCTGCAACATTTTCATTCTTATGTTGATTCAACACTTGAGGAACATTTATCATGTAACATTTTCAAGTTAACTCCTCAACTTGGGTAATTTGCACTATAGTCCAAAATAGGCAAAACATTGTTTTCAACATTATTCAAAAGGACTAAAATTGAAACATAAGTTCCTCTTGAGCCTTAATTACTTTTCAAAAGATAAGAACAAGTATATAATTATCTTTATTAAACAAAACATCTAGGGTTAAAGCATAACCCAGGTCAGAGATGTTACATATATCTGTTGTGTATTTTGTACATGATTACTTTTTTAGTCGTATAGTTAGTTTTTGATCAACATAGTTATTTTTTTTATAGAAGAATTACTTTTTTGGTCAGAATAGTTAATTTTTTGGCTTTCACGTAGAAAAATCCAGGCTACTCGCGCGGGTATTAAAAAATTTCCATATATATATATTATCAAATATATATATATATATATATATATATATATATATATATAGTAGCAATCCAGTGAGAAACATCCTACAATGAGAGCAAGAGAGGCATTTGAATAACTACAAATTTGGAGTTTTTTTTTAAAATACAACCATATAGATGGAAAAAGCATCATTTCATTTACCGTCTCACAAAAAATCATTGCAATCAAACATTATTTACGTGTCCATATGTAGAATATACACTTTTTACATCCAACTGTCATCCTGAAATTCAATATAGAGCGTAAAAAAGTATTATGTTGTTGTGATGATCTAAAAATCGGATGGTGATGAAATTATATAAGAAGGTAAATATTAAGGTATACTTGTAATCTATACAGTTGGATTACGAAAAATTGATATATGTGGAGAGTTATTCAAATGCCTCTCACGCTCTCACAAAGATATGTGCAATTTACACTTGTCGCCATAAAATCGATTTTGATGGTGGATGTGAAGCATGGTTATGGCCAAATCCCCAGAATTGTGTATGCATGGTTGTGATTATTTGTTCCTGTTGTTAATAAGTCTACATACCGAGCCTCCCTCTCCTTTCCAAATGTAAATTAATGCTCTTCTTCCTATTTCCCCTCAAATGTAACTCAAGGTTTTCCCCATATACAATGTAATAAGAAATAAGATTGTTTTAATTGATGTTTTGACGTGAGATGATGATCTGCACAAACATGAAACATTCAGATCATAAGATGAGCCGATCGACTGGTGGACCAAGGAGGCTAGATGAAAGGAGGAAAAACTAATCGAATGGTGGTCCAACCAACCAACTGGAGGTGTCCAGACATTGCTTGGACCTGAGAACCAGAAGATCGCTTCAGAAGAACCCAACCGAGCGACCAGGAGGTGAGCCAACTAATTCAAGAGTTGTACTGATCAACCTAGATTGGGTCGAGCATAAATCTTCACCAACAACGATTTGCATATTATGTGGACCATAGGTGGTAGTAATTCCTTGTGGCTCCAAGGAATTACATTAGTATGGCCATAACCATCACTTGTGTGTTGTATTTATTGTATGTTCTCGTTTGTGGTTATTGCATGCATGTGATACATACTATTATGTGGTGATTGGATAAAGTATATGTATTTATTTATATACAAAAACTCCCTCAACTTAAATATTATGTCTAAGATACCTTCCATTAGCAATACACATGAAAAACTTGATTGACCAAGTGCAGATTTGCACAAAGCATGGTGTGATGTCTATCTTGTGAAAGTGTGATGGTAGACATATAGATTTGCACAAAGTATGGTGCATATCTATTGTATTGGTTATTGGGTCAGGCTTAACTGGTGATTGGAGAACCCAAGCCCAGAGGCATGCAGATGATTATGGCAAGTAGTTGCACATATCATCTATCCAAGAATTGCATATGATGCAATTGGCATGATGGCCTACCTAAATAGTCAGGTTGTGGGCAATCGCCAAAAGCCGACTCATGACTTGATGAAATATGGATCTTGGCCGACTAGAATATTGTACGCTGCAATATTCTGAATTGATATTGAGGATATCAATTTGAAAACAATGGTGGGAGCAATAGTTACTTAAATACCTAATTAATATCATCAAATTTATCACATCAAACCAAATCAATAATGTTTTGAAAAGTTGCAAAAATTCTTTATAGAATTAAATGTCAAATGCAAACACGTTCAAATTGAATCAATCCTCAATAAGGACAAAACGGGATAAAATTCCACAATTGGTTAAGGACTTTGAGAAATGTTCTCATCCATGAGAGAAAGCATAATGTCCTTGAAAGACCAGTGCCAGAGGAACCCACTCTAAATGTGCCTAAGGATGAAATGGGTGCTTACTTCAAGCATGCCAATAATGCCATAGACACTAAATACCTAATGCTATGTTGTATGAACTATGAGTTGCATGAACAACATGAATACATGAACATTATCGAGATGCTAACACATCTTAAGAATCATGTAAAGCAAACAAGGTATAATGTCTCCTAAGTGCTAATTGAGTGCAGACTGACAAAGGGAGGTCCAATAGAACCCCATGTGCTCAATATGATTGGACATGTGGAATGACTGGGATTTCCCTTAGGTCAAGAGTCACCATGAATATGATTAAGTAAGTGTTGCATGAATCATATAGTCAGTTCATCAAATGTTTGACAATTTGATGCCAAAGAAAGGAAGAAGAAGGACAAATCTGTGATGATGATCATTGGAAGTGAGTCCTAGGGTGAAGGTAAGGCTAAGAAATGTTCTGAGTCTAAGATTAAGTCCAAGTATTCTTCACTCAAGTTATGGAGAAGGGTAGGTGTAAAAGATATCTATCTTTTTCACTTAAAGGATAAAGAAAAGAAAGTGCCACCATTGTCACTTGTGAGGACATTGGAAAGAACTATCCTCCTTATGGAGGATCTCATGAACAAGATGGAGATAGAGATATCTACTTCAGGACCTGAGAATTAGTAATCTAGAACTATGCGGAGCAAGGGTTACTGCCTCTACAGTTGGAAGTTGTCATTCATGGGCACATAATAAAATTAGTGAATTGCTATTATGTACTTACCATTGATGAAAACATCATATGTTTCGTATGATAAGAACATTATGTTTCATTTTAAAAGATATGATCTTTTATGGAAATGCCCTATGTCTCACAAATTGTACTTGATAGTTGTAAGGAAAAATGTATATGACACATATCCTAATGACTTGATAGCTCAAAGAAACTGAATACATATAACACTGTCATCTAGAGTGCATAGATGAGAAATGTATTTCTGGAATCCATATGATGATTTTCTAAACTCTTTTGGTGATTGAACCAACAAAGACTTGCATGTCTTATTTGTTATGAAATATGATAAGATAAAAGCATCTTCAGTAGACGTAGTGGGAGATCGACTATTCCATTAGGACTAGTACATACTGATGTACACAGACCTTTTAGAATGAATGCTAAAGGTAGTTACAAGTACCTCATTATATTTACTGATGTGATGAGTAGATATTGAAATTTTTATTTAATGAAATACAAGTTTGGATCTCTTGAAGTGTTCAAGGAGATCATAAATGAAGTACATAACTAAATTGGTAAAAGTATTAAGATACATTGATGTGATCAATGTTGAAATATTTTAAACTAAGAGTTTGAGGACCTTCTGGAGAGGTTGTGATAGTGTATCATATTGAACTCCACCTGAAAGATAGTGATGTGTCAGAAAAAGGTGTCACACCCTATTAAGTCTTGGTGAGATTATCAAAAAAATCTAGCTAATCTTACAACTTCTTTTTGGCACATGCATTACACGAAAATAGTGTATTGTGTAAACTGATTCAAAAGACACCATATGAGATATGACATGGTAAGTGTCCTGATGTGTCTTTTGTAGTGATTAGGATTGAAGGCTTGTATAAGAAAATAGTTTCTTAAATGTCTTTATCCACAAATCACATGAATGTTATCTTGTGGAATACGACTTATATTTTAACCTGACAACAAAGTGTTTGTTGCTAGGATGGTTGAATTCCTAAATGGAAATTAGTTCCAGAGGAATCAATGGGAGTAAAAGTAGAACTCAAAATGTTCAAGAAAAACAAGAAAACATAGAACCTAAAGAGGTACAATAGGAACAAGGAGAATCACAAGTTGTTGTGGAATCTCAAGTTCCTTATGTAAACACAGAACTCATAGTTCTAGTAGTACAAGCCTTGAGTTTGAAAGATTATAACTCAAGAAGGCAGTAAGTTGATCATAGTGATGAGTCAACAACCTACCTAGAAACTATTGAGGGACCAGAATTTGAGAAATGGCTTTGAGCCATGGGATCAAAGATGGACTCCATGTACACCAACAAGATATGACCTTGCTGGATCCACTTGAAGGAGTAAAACCCATAGGGTGCATTTGGGTTTTTGTAAGAAGACCAACATGGAAAGGTAAATTGATTGCAAAAGGTTTCAAACTAATTCAAAGTGTTGAACATGAAGAAGTCTAAAGTGATTGATAATGGACAACTTTATATCAACAATGTTTCAATCTGAGATAAGTCCATATCAATTGATGATGGTTGGACAATTCAAATATGTGACTTATGACCAATACACTACATGATAAATGTGACAAGTTAGTGGATAAAGTATTAGGATGGGAAAATACCCTAATATAAGATACGTTGATGAACTTAAGTAAGTTAAAAGTGATAAGGGAAGTGATACACCAATGCATGAAAAGTATCACATCCAGCACTTCAGGTTTGATGCACCTTGATGCACCTTAAATCCAATATATTTGGATAAGTAACACATGAAGTGTGTCATATCAATGGTTACATTGAGATGTTAATAGGCCTTGCGAGCAATATGGTTAGTTGTTGCCTAGTGAGAGGTGACAAGATGTTTATGGGCCTTGTGAGCCATATGGTTAGTTGTTGCCTAGTGAGAGGTGACAAGATGTTTAATGGGACTTGTGAGCCATGTGGTTAGTTGTTGCCTAGTGAGAGGTGACAAGATGTTTAATGGGCCTTGTGAGCCATGAGAATAGTTGTTGACAAGATATTTATAAAAGTCTCATGTAAGAAATAATAATGATCAAAATAAACTATGAAATGGAAAGTTAGTTTTAATAATAATAATAAATGGATACAATAATAATAATCAAATCTTGATCATGCATGCTTTATGCTTATAGCCAAATAAGGGCTATAATGTTTTGAATATGTTTAAAGGAGATAAGAGGAATACTTGTATTATATAAAGGATGTGAATAAGTCTGATGGCTTGGCCAAGGTAATGCCTAGTAAAGGTGATGTGGTATTCAGTAATGTTAATCACAAGATTGGTAATAACCCAATGCCTGGTTGTTATTCACAAGATTGGTAATAACCCAATGCCTGGCTGTTAATCACAGGATTGGTAATAACACAATACCTAGCTGTCACAGGATTGGTAATAACCCAATACCTGGCTGTCACAGGGTTGGTAATAACCCAAGTTAATCACAGGATTACTAATAACCCAATGCATGGTTGTTAATCACATGATTGGTAATAACCCAATACCTGGTTGTTAATCACAGGATTGGTAGAGTCCAATGCCTGGCTATTATCATAGGGTTGGTAATAACCCAACACTTGGTTGTTATCAAAGGATTGGCATAGTCTAATACCTGGATGTTAATCACAAGATTGGCAGAGTCCAATACCTAGTTGTTAATCACAGGATCCATCTGGACCATGCTTGTTGTTGTAGCTTAGTATGACTATGAGATTTGGTGGCATATGGATGTTAAAACCATATTCTTTAATTGGAATAATTAAAAGTATATTTACATGACATAACCTAATGGTTTTACAAACCCATTAATGCAAATAAATTCTATAAGCTATAAAGATCAATCTATGGATTGAAGAAAGAATCTCACAGATGAGATCTTTTATTTGACACAAAAGTCAAAGGGTTTGACTTGAGTCAGAATGAAGATGAATCTATGATTACAAATGATTTAGTGGGAGCATATTAATATCCCACATAATGATGAGGAATAATGTCCTTATCCTGTATATGTTAAAACCTGGCAAGGAAAGTACCTTCTATATATGAAGGGTTTAGGTGAAGGATCCTATGTGATAAGGATCGAGGTCTATAGAGATAGATCTGGAAAGCTTCTTGACCTAAGTAAGAGAGCATACATTGGTAATATGTTGAAGGGTTCAACATGCAAGACTTAGTGAGAGAAAACGTGACCATGTTCCATGGAGTTTGTCTCTCAAGATCCTAGTGTCCCAATTATTATGAAGAATAGGAACACATGGATAGATGACATATGCATTTGCAATTGTATATATCTTGAATGCAATGTTATGTACTTATCCTGTTATCTCATATGTATTGGACATGAAGAGAAGATATCTAACAATGTTTTATGTATTGGACATGATGAGAGGATATCTAGTCATGTCATATGGATTGACATGATAAGAGGACATATATATACCTACCTAATAATCGTGTATGTATTAGACATGATAAGAAGGTATATGTTATATGCCAGTGAGAGTCACTGAACTACCATAAAGAACATCCCTATATGCTTGTGAAGAACTTAAAATATTGGTTCCTTGGTTATGGTAATAAGGAAGAGTTGGATGTAAAGAGTTATACCCATGCAAGATTCTGACCTAACAAAATTATTGCAATCTAAATTTATGTTTAATGACAAATGAGAATTGTAAGCTAGAAAGGGTTTTGAGCTAATGATCGTTGTTCGAATCTACAAAAGAAGCCGAGTATCTCTGTGTTATAAGAACAACATAGGATA
This sequence comes from Alisma plantago-aquatica, assembly GCA_963693085.1. Lineage (NCBI taxonomy): Eukaryota > Viridiplantae > Streptophyta > Magnoliopsida > Alismatales > Alismataceae > Alisma > Alisma plantago-aquatica. The sequence goes on from OY856415.1 coordinate 597,341,845, forward strand.
CTGTATGGATCAAGAAGTTCACACAGATGAACTTGTGTGAGGTTCCAACCACTGATGACACAATAGAAATATTGATGACAACAATGGAGCTACTAGTGAGGATAGGAATATCAGATAGCATACTACGACACTTCCATCTCATATGAGTAGTTGTAGAATGAAGAGATGAGAATATTGCAAAATACCGACTTTTAGCAAACGTTGCTAAACCCATTATAAAAGCACTTGCACAACATAAGCATGATGGTCATGTAAGGTCACTCAGGATGATATTCGTGGGCTCTTAGTGCAAGTGGGAGTCTATTGGTATGTATGACCAAAGAGCCAAACATATGATGATTATAATGACATAACATGTAAATGATTTGATTAATAATAAAGGCAAGCTTCTAATTTATTTTGTATATTCAATTATGAGATAATGACTAACATAATAAATGTTTATAGAAACATATTACTCAATGACATATGTGTTCAAGTTACTAACCTTGTGGATGAGATCATACATATATTAACAGTACATATACATATTCTCATTATGTCCCTGATCGGTTGTTATTGTGGAAGGTTTGATAGACAACAATGACACATAAGATCAAAGTGTAAGTTGGTTGATGACTAAATCTCATTAGTCATGATATGGAAATATTGAACAAAACACATTGATACATGTTAGAGAATAGTGTATCAGACAGACCCACCGTGAGACTGACACACAGAAGCCATCATCATGGAACTCATAGTCAGCTCTCACACTGATGGTGGTGGTTGTGGGTTTGGTTGAAGTTGCTCCCCAACTTTCCATTCATTTGGGTAGCATTGATGTGTGACTAGGAATCACTCATTGCTTGTGATGTCATAAGATACTTATGGACATTCACTGCCAACATGATATGGGACTTATATGGTCACACACATATGAACTAATCTAGAATAGGAGTCTGATCTTAAATGATGATAGAATTGATTACTAAAGTGTTTAGGTATTTCAGTTCATGCAAAAGATTAGCTAACTACATTGCCAAATGATCAGTTCAAGTGTTGAGATTGTTGTTTGGAGTGTCAGGCTAATTGTATTATTCATTGGTTGGAATTCTGCCTGACCTAGCTTTTGAGATGCCTATCTCACTTGTGTGAAATGGCTGTCTAGCCTGGTGTGATATGCCCATCTCAGTTGCACCAACCGGCCGTCTCGAGGGTGCTATTCGATTACATCAAGGATTGGTGTTGATGTCAAGTTGAGTACTATTTGGAATTTAATTGCCATATATGTGCAAATTTGGAAAGTGCAAAATGACCATCTCGCGTGTGAGACGACCATTTCAGCACACAGAGGTTGCAAAACTTCCAAAATTGTTGCAAAAATTCAATATCTTCTGGTTCTTTCTACTTCCTCTTTAGTCTTGTATTGGCTGAGCCTAAGAACCCTGAACCTAACCCCTCCTATATATAGAGGGGTACTGGGGGCTTCCCATAATACAACTACTACACAAACATTTGAGAATCAGTTGCTTTGACAATTATTGTCCTTTTTGTTTGTGGTAACCATGAGAGCCCTAGAAAGTCTAACCTGAATAGGGATGGATAGTCAAGGAAGAAAAATAAGTGAGGATCATTGTTTTAGGAGAGCATATTGGTGACTAGTACACCATCGAGAGGGACAACTCCTTCATGTCCATTCTAGTAGGATGAAACGAGTTCTAGTTGGTCCATGTGGGCTACTCTAGAGGCAGGATTCCTTTGGCTACTACTAGGAGGGCAACATCAACTCACAGACCATGGCAAGATCTGAGGAGCCACTATAGCAGTTGTCTAAGTTTTTTGTACACAGAGGAGCAGTCAGATGAGCCCCACTACGAACTAGAGTTGCACAACCACAATCCAAGACAGAGTGTGCATCTACATCAATGAGGATTGTCGCTGGACTTGCTTTAGGACCAGGTATATCTTCATGAAACCATCATTCCCATTGCATAGTTATTGACGCGGTCTGCTGGTTAATGGGAAATATGTTAGTAAATTTTTTATTTCTACTGCCTTCCTGATGTCGTATTCCTAATCAATCTATCCTTCTTAATTTTGTTTTCCTACAAACCCTACCCCTCTCTTTCTTCTCTTGGCCGAGACATGGTTCTCCATGGTGGTTCTGTTGAGGAACTTCTCTCTGTGTGGTCAAATCGATGCTTTTCCCATGGTAGTACCTATGCCAAGAGGAAGAACTCTTTTCCTTTTCTTTTTGGCCTAGGTTTTGCTCTATTCTTCTTTGAGATTTCTTTTAACCTAGGTTTGTTCTTTTTCATTTGATGTGATCTTGCTTGGCCGTGGAGTTGATTCAAGCTTTGGCTTTCCTCTCTTACCTTGGAGCTTCTTGGCTTTGGTGATGCCCTTCACCTCAAGATGAGTTATATAACTTCTCCCTCAATTATTGTTGCACTCATCTTGCATGTTAATGATCAACACTAAAACGTGATTAAATAGTATGATGGTGATATCTCGAACTAGGGTTAATGCTTATGTGGTGATCTTGTATATTCCACCCCTTTTTCTTGAACCCTGATTCTTCTACCAAGATCTTGTTGAAGGTGAAAGTGTTGTTCTCGACATGCACATCGTAAACGATGGGTTCTTCTCATAATATAGGTTCTTTTTTTTCTCTCGGTGATGGGGGGTTTAGATGCATGACATGATATGAAACGTTGATTCTTCCCCTCTTGAATCGTGGTTTGGTTTTCCTATAATTTGACGAATGGATTATAGGATTTTGAGGATGATTTCCTCTGTGTACCTCACTTTATATTTAGTTTTGATTTCATGGTGCTAATCAACTTATGGATCTTGTGTTTATGGAATTTTCCCTCTCCAATTGATTTCTATGTTGTGTCATGTGGTGACCATAATTAGGGTTTTGGTTTGCATCTTCCTCATGTTTTTCACCTTGATGACTCTTCAGCTTCTTGATGTGTTATCATATGTTTTGATCACTATGCCTTGAACTTGTTGAGACTGTCGTGATTGATGATGTGTGTTGGTCGCTATGTTAAAGGGTTGTTGCATTTGCTATGGTGAACCTAACCCTATAGATCTCTAGTCCAACCTATTCTAGCGATCTTTAGATATGTTTTAAGCTTGTATGGTCACTACACATTTGCTACACATTTTTTATTTCATGCTTGGTTGGTTATGATGGTAACGCTTGATCTTGTGGCTTCCAAGAATGTGGGAAGTGGTGAACACTAGTGTATGTTGTTAATTGTTGTTATGAAAACCCTAATTGGTTAGCTATGAGAAACCCTAACCCTAATTTTAAATACATAATATTAGTGATTAGCTTACATGAGTAATTAACATAATAATGAAGTACTATCTCTCTCCTACTTGTTGAAACCCTAATTTGTTGATTGAATGAACATCATAGCTAATGCTTATTCGTGATAATGATTATGTGACACATGTGTGGTGATTATGAGCCTTGAACAGGCATGGTGAGATAATGATGCTTTGCAAGAACAATGATGATAGTCTTATGACCTTGTCAAAGGCTTAGTGCCAAATTGAGATAATATCCTTTGTGTGATGTGATAATAGATTGATATCCCATGGTGATGTGAAAATAGTGATGGTCTTGTCTATGATAGTGAAACAATATCATATTGTGATGTGATTAAACTTATTCTTCATACATTGTAAATCTTCTAAAGTTGCAATCTACCCAGATCTTTTTAGAAGATGTTTAGGGTTTGTACGTTGTAACCTGATTGATGCAAAATAAAAGACACCTAATTGGCTTAACTAATGAAGTGAAACCCTAATCATGTAGTGCCCTATGCCATAGATCCATTTCATTATTATGACTTGATGGATGGTGAAACGAGTCTTCTTAAGGGAAACTCAGAGAACATACTGTTGAGTATGTTGGGTGCTTGTCATCCTGACCCCAATCATTTTAGGGAGGATGGTTGCAGTCATACCTAGCCCTCAGTTTAAGAATGGATATGTAGTTTGGATAATAAGTCACTGTGTTGTAGACTCGTATTGACTGAGCAGTTCTAGAGAAGATCTAGGAGTCTGGCTCTTCCTTGATCTTGTATGGAAATGATTGCAACCAAGCGGTGGTCAGTTGGAATTTGGGTGGTACAACTCAAATTTCCCAGGGCTTAATAAAAGACGCAACCCAGCCATGTAGTATATCTGCTTAGGGCTAAACATGTATCACATTGTTTGTTGCCTTTGCCTTATTTCTAGTACTACTTAGTTGTATTATAACGTGGTAAGAGAAATCAACTACTGTACATGTTCTTCATATTCCTTCTAAATGCATAACTTGCTCTATTTATTAGTTGTGGATGGTTAACATGCTTAGCCTATATAACCAAGTTTAAGTTATTCATTTAGCTGAATATGCTCATCCCATTTAGTAATGTTATTTTCCTACTTAAATATAATCTGTGTTTACAATAGTTGTTGGCAGAGAGTTATATCTCTCGCTGGGACATGGGTCTCACCCTTGTGGTTTGCGACATATTTTTAAATGGTTGTGCTAGGAGTGGTAGAGATCGTGTTGTTGAGGAAGAGCAACTCAAAGAGCAGTGAACGCAGAAGGTTGAATAAGCTGATGTGTTGTGTAGTAGAGTCATATGTGTCATCCCTGACTCTTAAGTCTGGGAGGGTTGTGTTTTGTGGATGTTATGTACCTCGATACGTGTTTTGGAAGTATGCCTTGGTTGTATATGGCTTGTACATGTGAATAAGTTATCTGTTAGAACATGTATGTGGAAGTTGGCGACTATACAAATGTACATACCTGTCCTGATATGTGATATGGTAAAGTTTGCGGACCTTGATGTAATATGGTTCCCAACTTAATAGTTATCTACGATTGGTTTTAATTTACCCTATTTGGTGGTAATGTGCTTGTGTAGTTGTTAATCACATGTTTTGGTTTTGAGTTATCTTGGATGTGTGGCATCGATACACCACATTTCCTTTATACCTTGTTATTGTTCTACTTTATCTTTAGTTGCTCAGTAATATATCTCTTATTATTTGTGCGCTTTAAACTATTTCTTTGAGTAGGCTCACCCCTCTTCTCATAATGTTTAGGGAAAACATGTGATTTGAAGAATGTTAATGCCAGAGTAGATCTGTTATAAGATCTAAGTATCGGATTAGTCGAGTTCATTATGTCCCAGTCACTCAAGGTCTTTGTAGAGTAATAAGAGAGTTGCAAATGATGTGTAACTTTATTTCCTCATCATTAGAGTATGCATCCAATTATCAAATTGTATGTACATGGAAGTGTGAGAACCAAAATGAATATTGGATATGTAACTTTATTTTTGGAAAATAATTGAGGAATCAAGGTTTTATTTCCCTTGCAAAGCTAGTTTATGCGATTGAATGTGATAAAACAAAGAGTTTGAAATCAACAAAAAAGTCAGGAGTGATCCTTGTATTATGTTAAATCCTCAACTTATGCCATAATATCATGATTACAGGTTATCTCAGGATGTGGGTGTAACAGGTTGGGTGTTGTGAAATGTTAAGAGCATGGACGAAGCTAAATAGAGTCTATTTTTACATGAATGACCATCCCTTTTCATTTGAGAAAGTGGGCTTGTTAGAGGCCAGCTATCTAGAAATTAAGACAAATGTCAAAGGCTGAATTGGTCTTGTTATTGCATGGTTAGTCAGTTTCTTTGTCTAACAATGTTGTTGTTATTTATTTCTATGAGTAGGGTGATGTTGTGTTAGGGTTTGTACAAGTTTTAGGAGAGGTAGAGTATGAGATAGATGGCCAAGATGGATGCATGATGGAGGGATACATGTAGATATGCATTGCTTTATGTAAGGTTTTCACTTCTAGTTATGAGGATGGGTTGTGTTTGTGCTGACATGTAAGTGGGAATTAACTTTTAGTTGTAGAAAGAAGTATGATGGAGATGAGTTGTGAGAGAAGAATTATAATGGAGATTATGTGAACTATGGATACAAGAGGGGTTATTGTGTGTCACAATAAAAGAATAGTGGCAACATGTTGTAATAGACATGCCAGGTCAGGTGAGAGGATGATGTTTGTATGAAAGTGTGGATGTCAATCAATATTGGGATATTGTATACAAAGATTTAATATTGCATGTCGATTGTGGATCGATGGGGGAATTCATGTGTCTTTGGATATATGGTGTGTCAATTCAGTGGATTTTAGATAGGGTGAGAAATGTCAATAGAGGGATTTACAAGGAAATAATGTTATGTAAATGTGTGGGTCTAATTTCATTTTTATGAGGATTAGGTTTGAAAGTGATGCCCAAGAATGAATCCTTGATTGGGGGTGGTAATGGTTTCTTTGTGTGTTGGAGTAAGGTCTAACTTATATTTATGGTTAAAAGAGAATGAAGTACATCTATAGGGACAATTTTAGTAATAGTGGTGAAATGTCAAACACTTTTAACAAAATGGATCATCACTACAACTAAAGGACAGATGCCCTTCGTCAACACACCTAAAACAGAACCGATGGAGGGGGGGTTATGTGCATAAATTGTGTTTTATAATCTTGAACCACTTACCTCATAGTTGAGGGGATTGTGTTTGTTTTTGTACCGGTGGAAACATGACAATAGGTAATAAAAACACATAATTTGGGGTGGGTAATAATATGACAAGTAAAAGAATGAAAAGAGTGATACATATGATTAAGGAACAAGAGGGAGAAGAATCAAACATTTGAAATAATATACTAGAGGTAAATTGTATTTTGAGGATAGAGTCAAGGAAGTGTTGTCGTAGAGGCTGAAATAATCTCTTGAGGAGCAATAGCTCTCATTGGAGGTCTACCTACAATCAAAGTGGGAAATGTTCATGAAGCCACCCTAAGTGGTCATGTGGGTGATGTTAAGGTCCATTGTGATATGAGAATTTGTAAATGGGGGCTTAGTGGACATGTGGTCCTCAAAGATCCCTAGGGGTCTATCTATATCAGTGAAGCCTATGAAGCTATAGTGAAGGGCACAAGAATAGGCTCTAGGAACCTCACAGATTTAGCAAAAAAATCTGGATCCAACACCAAAAATTCATCTTCACCAACAAGATAAGGTTTAAGATTGACATTCTCCTCCTCAAAAGTATCAGTGGTGGCCTCCATGAAGGTGTTAACTAGGCTTATCAGATCATAGATTACAAGTTTATAGGTGGGTATATTAAATTATCAGCTTCATGAGATCTTAGAGGTCAAGTTGGTTGTGGGATAACCAAGTAATGGTTAGGTGGTAGCCATTTCTAATCTCAAAAGCACATCAGATCGACCCAATGATAAAAAACATAGCACCCAATCTGATCAAGCACAATCAGGATGTTATAGATGATGTTGCCAAAAAAAAGTCTATCCATCCCAAGGTTTTGGCTAGGAACCATATTCCGTCAAAGGTTAGTGAGTAAGATAGCTTTTGGGCAATCCAATGATTGAAAAATTGTAGACAAAACATTCTAAGTTGATGGCGTCAAAGGTTGATGGGTCCATGGATGTCGTCTGGGAATGGCTTCGTGTTGAGCTTGAGATGGTGGAAGATACTCTAGCACGGGAATTTGAGGATCCCTTGATGGAACTATTAGGCATACAAGGATTATTGTAGTTGATTGGGTTGGTTTTTGGAAAGGATTCTTTTTGAACCCATAATGATTAGATGTCGGTACAAAGACACATAGGGTTGTCAATGAGAGCATTCAAGGCTTAGGGGGGACACAACCATACATATAAGCATTTGAGGTGGTAAAAAATATTTTGTTTGAAGTGATTAAAGTAGCAAGAAAGGTAAGAGCAAAGGATGTGGGTGAGGTCGAGGAAGAGGACTTACCCTACTTAGATCAATTATCGGGGCACTGCATGCTTGGGCTATGATTTGAAGACTTGGGAAAGCACGTGAGGGTAGTTAGGGGAGTCAAGAAGAGGGAAGGAAAGAGAGGAAGTAGCGAGCCATTCCAACATTTGATATTGTGGTGCAATGATCCTCGATATAAAAAGAAATGAGACAATTGAGAGAATATAAAGGATAATTTGTGTTTCCAATGGAAAACAGGGAATGGTGCCCTTCAAGGAACGACTTTAAGTTAGTAAGGGGAAAATGACTAGAACAACTTTCTCTCATATGTTCACCACATCTTATTACCTATGGTAGAGGATAACTAGTACTGTATACAATTATACCCCCGACTTCAGGGGATCTAGAATAAAGAACTCTACCATATGTGTTTTTATGATGATGACTCTACTAAAAACCAAAATTTTCACACCACGGGTAGTGTTCATTGTAGTTGAGGTCATTACAAAACATGATCCTTGTATAACTTTTACAACCCCAACTTTTGGGTTCATTTGGTGAGAAATGTAATTTCTCATATTAAAGATATGTGAACAAGTAATGATATAATTTGTCTTGAATAAATGAGTTTTGTGTACAATAGCCTTGATGATTGTTTTGTGTGCTTTATTGGCTATTGGGCCCAATAAAAAGTAAAAGACAAAAAGGAATTCCATTATTAATAAGAAATGGAGAAAAGAAAAAGGTAGAAACCTCCAGAAGGCAAAAGAAATTAATCCAAAAGTGGATTTCGTGCCTCTTGGGTTCCAAGGAGTCCAAAGTTGCAAAGATAATGCAACAAGAAAAGAAAAGATCAATTAAATATTTCTTTATTAAGAAAGAAATTGAAAGCAATGATAAAATGTGGAAAATAAGTGGAAAGAGGTATAATTGAGTTATCCTTGGTGGATTTTCATATCCAAAGGATTCCTAATGTTAAAAGGGATGCCAATGAGGAAAATAAAAAGAAAGATGAAGAGAAATCCTCAAAAAGAGATATTTTAATAAGAAATAAACAAGATAATGTGAAATAATGAATATAGATGCATCTAGAAGGATAATAAGTATCCTTAAAAAGGATTTTCAAAATCCTAGAGTTTCTTGGGATCCAAGGAGCCCCAATGAAGAAAAAGGAAAGAGAAAATACCAATAATGCAAAATAAGAGGATAATATGATGCATAATGAATGAATTTTGTAGTTTTGTTAAAGAGGTGGTATTTTCTATTAAAAGAAAACATAATTTCGTGCCAAGGGGTTAAAAGCCAAGCACAAGGAGATTAAAAGAGATAATTTTCGAATTCCTTAATGACCAAGGATCATGGATAAACAAGGAATTGCTAAGGAGAGAGAAAATACTTCTTAATTAAGGAGAATTCCTTTCCTATTAGGAAAAGCCTTGTTTGCTTTGTGGGCAAGCGTTCTGGGGCATGGATGGTTGCTAGGGCAACATAGAAGAGCTGTGTGAGGTTGAAGGAGAAGGAGGTGGCGTTGTATTTGTGAATCAAGTTGTACCATGTATTTATGTATTCTTGTGCTTTTGTACAACTTGATAGAAACAATATAAGGACAAGTGGTGATCTTCTGAAACCTACCTAAACCCAATCCCATACTCATATGATGTCTTTAGGGTTGTTAGGTTTCATAAAAATGCCATTAGATAGGTGTTCCTATCATTTACACATCTTTTATAGTTTTCACTTGAGAAACTTTGTGGACCAAGATAGACTTGGTCGAACTTATTGTCGACCAGAAACACCTTCGATCAAAATTTTTCTCAACCAACAAAGAGTCGTTGCGAAACCTTTGACTAAGGAATTAAAGTGACATATATATATGTTGGAGCAATATCACACTCAGAACATTATCGGTCAAAATTTATTTAGACCGAGACAGTTCCTGCTCAAAATAAATCTTGACCGAGGAGCATTCTGGAATGAAAATTAATTAGCGATCAAACTAGTCATTTCACCTTAATTAACTTTCTTCAAATGTCTAGTTGACTATCAGAACACTCTAGAAACTCCCTAAGATGTCCTAGTCACTTGTAAACCATTCCTATAAATAGTAGTGGTCTTAGGACACTTAGAAATAACATTTGAGAAACAATTGCATATACATTTGCATACACTTGAGCATACTACTTGCATTCTTCTCAAAGTTCTTAGTCCCTATACTTTATATCACCATCAGTATAGACTAAGCCATAGCTTTAGTTCGAGTATCCTCTCCACCAAATTGAACCTTACGTAAACTTTGTGGAATAAGTCATTGTCACTTTTCCATAGTGCTTAATTGTACATCTTGTGAAAAGAGCATTACAATCTCCATATTCCTTTCTACCATCTTCAATCTTCTACTATGTAACTATAGTTGGACTACTTCAAGAGGATAATGTTGTCTAGGATTATGCAAGAGAAGGTACTCTTCCATTTTCTGTAAAAGAGGAGGCTTGGTCGTGCTCTTCCCCGTCTGTCGGTGCTTTGTGCGTCGATAAAAGAAGAGGTTTTGGTTGGTGACCTTCCATGGATGGTGAATAAGAGAGTTTAGTTGCAACAATTGTTTTGTAATTTGTCCTAACATATAAGTTAATAAAATTGTTTTTTGCAAATCCTATCTGGAAACAACTAGGTGGTGGACTGACGTCATAGATGGAACCACTCTAAATCATGTCTCATCTTTGGTTGCTTGTTTATCACTTTTATTTGGTAAAATATTTTGTAAGACTCTATTCACCCAAGTCTAGATCCTTTCACATGGATCGGTTGACAAAGTCATTTCACTTTTTGCCAGTCAAGACTACCTATACAGTAGAGAAGTTGGCATAAATCTACATTAATCAGATAATTTTGTCTTCATGGAATACCCAATTACCATAGTATTTGATAGGGGTCCTCAGTTTATGAGAAAATTTTGGGAGTGTCTACATAAAAAGTTGGGGATACAATCAAGGTTCTGTATGACCTTTCACCCACAAATAAATGGCTAGTTAGACAGGACCAAACAGACAATGGAGGATCTTCTAAGGGTATGTGTACTTTAATTTCTTAGAAGTTGGGATGTTCTCCCGAGTCTAATTGAGTTTACCTACAACAACAGCTACCTGAGGAGCATAGATACAACACCATACGAGACTTTGTATGATAGGCAATGTAGGTCACATATTTGTTGGTAAGAAGTAGGTGAGTATCATTTGTTGAGTCCTACATTGGTTCAATAGACTATAGAGAAGATCAAGGTGATCCAACAATAATTGAAGGCAACACAGGACAGAAAAAAGTAATATGCAAACAACCACTATAGACCATTCAAGTTCCAAGTTTGAGACTGCGTGCATGTCAAGGTTTCCCCTTGGAAGGGTATTCTGAGGTTTGGTAAGAAGAGTAAGTTGTCTCCTAGGTTTTTGGGATCTTACCCTATCCTAGCATTTGTTGTGAAGGTGGCGTATAGGTTAGAGTTTCCTCCATAGTTACACTGGTTACACAACGTGTTCCATGTTTCAGTGTTGAGTAAGTTCCATCCTAATACAAAGTGCTCTATACAACCAGTGGAAGTGAAGTTGGATGAAGATGTTACATATATTGAGGGTCCTATGTTACTTTTAGATAGGTGTATACAAAAGCTTAGGAAGAAGGGCATAGCTTTAGTGAAGGTGTTTTGTCATAATCACGGTGTAGAGGAAGCCACGTGGGAATTAGAGGATGAGATGTCTAGGAAGTACCCATCCATGTTTGTTTAGGATTTGGGGGGGAAATCCTTATAAGGGGTTTATGGTTGTAATGCCCCTAACCATGCTTAATTCATTAATATAATTGTTTTGCCTAATGGAATAATTTGATGCTTAACTTGAAAGTCAACTCTGATTTGTGATGTTAGATTGGATGATGAAACCATGTTTATCATTTGAATCAAAATAGTCCTTATTTACTCAAGATATAAAAATTCAAGTAACTTGTGGACCTTTATGTAAATTACCCTTTTCTGGTGGTGTGAACACAATTGTGACACTTGCTGTAACATCCCTGACCTGGGTTATGAGTTAACCCTAGGTGTTTTGCCTAATTATGTAATTAAGATACTGGTGATTATCTTTTTGCATGTAATTAAGTTCCTCAGAAACATATATTTCAATTTTGCTCCTTTATATATAAAGTTGTAGCATTGTTTTGTAATACAGGGACCTATGTGAAATTTACCCAGTTAGAAGGGTTAACTTGCAATTTGCACATGTTGAGATGTTCCCCTGATGTTGAGACATCATAAGAATGATTATGGTAAAGTTTGAGGGATTTCCCAAGCTTGAGCACCAAGGTGCAGCTGTGGAAGTAATCCCTGTGCTTGAAACCCTAAATTGGAGTAAAGTGCAATTTACCCAATTTGAAGGGTGCAACTTGTAAAATACACCATATAAAATATCTTGTAAGACTCTTGTCATCATTTAGAGAAGAAATGATGAAGAAGTCACTTCAATTGAATAATCATATAATGAAAAACACCTTTGTGATTGAATAATCAAGGTGTAAGTACTATAGCCCTTTTATGTGTGTGCTTTAGTAATAAGTTGATCTTATTGCCTTCATTTCTTGACCTTAGAAGAAGGTTGTCCTTAGAAATAAGAGGTAGGGGCGAGCAAAGAAGAAAGGGAGGACTTAGATGAGAAAATGAGGAAAACCTATGTACTTATGTTGAAATTCCACCCAAGTATATAAGCCCTTTTCCTCACTTAGCAAAGGAATGTTTCTTTCGTTTCCTTCACTGTTCCCCCTTGCTCAACCGACTAAGGAGAGCTCTGGAGCTCAGGAGGACGACCAGGGGAGTGCAAGGTAGGTTTGGATCCTTCCTTTTGCTTAAATTCTTGGATGAAACTCGAATTCAAGGTCAAATTCATGGCTAGCTCACTTAGCTCTATCTTTCTAGCCATCTCTTCTCAACTTTCCTTGGAGGATTCACCTTGGCCGACCTGTGGAACTTCTAGGATGCCATTAAAGTCTTGGAGATAGAAAGCTTGGAGCTCAAGGAGCAAGCTTTAGGCGGGTTTTATAACTCTAAACCTATGCTTTGTTATATACATCTTTTCTATGCTTTTAGTTTCTAGCTCTTCTTCTTCCCTATCTTCCCTTGCTTCCTTGCAAGAAAATCCGTGAGGAACTGTTGCTGTTCTTGAGGAAGAAGATGAGGGCGTTATTTCCTATGCTTATCCACGGTTTTCCACTTTGCCATACGACCTCAACCAAGTGCCCATACGGTTTGCAAAACCGTTTGGTGGGAAAACGGTTTCAAGGTCGTATGAAGGCATACGGTCTCAAGACCGTATGGCTGCGTTGACCAAGCATGGACCGTGTGATAAACCTGTTCATAATTATGTAGGTTAATTACCCACAAAATTTGAGAGGTTAAATCCAAAGTAATCGTGAGATATAGGCAAAACAATTAGCAAATTCAATTGAATTTAGTTCTGATTTTCAATCTGCTTAATTTGCCCTTTTTGGGCAAACGGTCTCAAGACCATATAAGATGGTTGACTAAGCATTGAACGTATGAGATTACTGTTCATAATGATGTTATTTAATGACTCACCAAATTTGATGGACTAATTCCAAACGAGTTAAGATTTGAAGGTTGATTACTAGGGCAAACCCTAATTGAAATCAGTGCTGAAATCACAATGAGCTAATTTTAGATTTTGGGTTGATTAGCCCAAACGGTCTCAAGACCGTTTGGGGAATCATCCAAACGGTCTCAAGACCGTTTGGGGATCACCCAAGACCGTATGGAGGTCCGGGGTCAAGTATAGTTGACCAATTGAAGGTACAAAGATACCAAATTACATTGCCATTAAGCATTGAAGTAATGATCAACTCAATAAATCAAACCTTGATGAATTTTCACTAGAGTCCAAAGGATGGATGGGCAAACGGTCTAAAGACCGTTTGGAACTCATCCAAACGGTCTCAAGACCGTTTGGTGACAACCCAAGACCGTTTGGAGGTCTAGGGTTAAAGTAATTTGATCAATTGAGGGCCCAATTACAATGGGTTATTGAAATAATCAAATTGCTGATTTGTGACTTAATTAAGGTTCAACCCCTATCAAATCAATCTAGATTTTGATGAATTCTTGGGAAAACGGTCTCAAGACCGTTTGGAGTATATCCAAACGATCCCAAGACCGTTTGGGCCAAGTTTGAGCCCAATTGGAGGTCAACTGATGGGTTCAACTTCGAATTGTTTCACATTGTTGAGTGTTGATGGTTGAACGTTTATAGACCTTAATTGAACCAACTCCAACCCTAATTGGACATCAATTGAGGGTCAATTGAGTGACCAATTGGTTAAGGCTAACCCTAATTGTCTCAATTGATAAGTGGATAGCAAGCTTGAGACCAATTGAAGGCTTCAACATAGGAAACCCTAATCAAGTTTACCCTTTGAACCACCTTGGAGGTCCATACGATCTTGAGCTTTTGAGGTCATTCGACCTCAAGACCGTATAAGGTCATTCGACCTCAAGACCGTATAAGGTCATTCGACCTCAAGACTGTATAAGGTCATTCGACTTCAAGACCGTATAAGGTCATTCGACCTCAAGACCGTATAAGGTCATTCGACCTCAAGACCGTATAAGGTCATTCGACCTCAAGACCGTATAAGGTCATTCGACCTCAAGACTGAATGAGTCCATTCGATCTCAAGACCGAATGGGACCATTCGACCTAAAGACCGAATGAGGGTAAACGGTCTTGATTTTTATACGGTCTTGAAGTCAACCAAACCTTAAACGGTCTACAAAGCTTAAACGGTCTACAACCTTATACGATCTCAGGATCGTTTGAAGGTTGAAGGTGTGAAACCTATTGGAGACTTTTGAAGTTAAGTCTGCCTAATGCCTTGAAGGCTTAAATGGTTTAATAGTTGTTCAACCTAAACCCTAATGGTACCAAAAGACATTAAGGGTCAAGTGGTTAGTAAATTAAACCATGATGATGATCAATGTGTAATTTACCATAATACCCTTGAAAGGTTCAATTGAGTGAAACCTTGTTCTAATCAAACCCTAATCACTCAATAGTGGTGATTTGGTCTATGTTAATCAAAGTGGACTTAAACCAACCTGATCTAGATTGGTGTTATCACCATCTACAAGTATGAGGAGAGATAAAGTATCTTAAGAAAGAGAAAGTACCCTTTTATGATGGAAATTCAAGTAAAGTACCTTCAATACACATGAATGTGCATGATTAGGGTATGATCAACCTATGCGAGATCATGGAACCCTAATTATGATAAATGATGAATCTTAAGCTAATCTGAGAGCATCAATGATGATGTTCCTCATACATGACAATGTTATGAGTTCAACTCACCATAATGTGAATAGTAAACCCTAATTCAAGGGTGATGACATGTAATGAGAATAGTAAATCCTAATTCAAGAGTGATGACATGCAAAATGAGTAGTAAACTCTAATTGATGAGAATCAGAGAACTTAGCTCTTATGACAAGAGTGGAAAGTATATTCTTGTTTTGAATTACCTTTATCAGTTGAATTAACCATGCAGGTTCTGATATGAAGGTGATCATATCCATGTATGAGTGATGATACTATATTCATTGAAAGCATGTTGTTAGCTTTATGAATAGTAAAATATCTTGATGCCTTGTCAGTGGCATCCTATGTTTTAATGGGCTGTAAGAGCCATGAATACCATCAAGGTCATGCTTCAGAGATGACTTGTGATGAGTATACTGAGAAATGATGATTGATGTGAGTTAGGTTTGTTACATTTAGTATTCTACTTTCATAGTTGTTATGCTACTGTTATTGTTTGAAGAACAATGTATGATGTAAAAGAATACTGAATGCACCTAACTAATCAAGTGTAATGTAGAACCCTGATCATAGATCCATCATTGTCAGAGATCAAATGATGGTGAAATAGGTTTCCCTAAGGGAACTCCTGGATCACATACTGTTGAGTATGTGGGGTATATGGATGTGTAGAACCTTACATCCTAGTGTAGGAACTTGATGTAGATATGTAATCCGTCAATCCTTCACTACAAATCCATACCGCATCAGTAGAAGGTAAACACGAAATCTCGTGATGACGAAGAAAGCACAGATACCGCATCAGTAGAAGGTAAACATGAAATCTCCTGATGACGAAGAGAGTACAGAACGCCACTGTAACTCTAAAATAGTGAAGGACCAGATTACCCTGGTGAGCTATAATAGTAGAGACACAAGATGTCCTGCAAGTGATCCTCTTACTGACTGAGGAAGGTGAAGGTCATGAGAATCTGGCTCTTTCGATGACCTAGTATGATACTAAGGCACTTAACAGTGTTTGGTTGGGGTATGAGTGGTAAACCTCATCTCCACAGGGCATAATAATAAGAATGTTTGAAAAACATAATCTACAGCATAGTATACCTGTTAAAGGTAACTATGAGCTAATTGATTGATGTTACACTGTATAGTGCATATGTTCTTTATGCTTTATAAATGTTGAGCTCTTGTTTACAACTACAATTGCTATTGAATACTTTGAAAGTTTTTACTGCTTAAGTTAGTCTTTGATGTTATAATAAAGCTTCTGGCGAAGAGTTATAACTCTCGCTGGGACAATTATGTAAAATTGTCTCACCCCGTAGATTTCAACTTTTTAGGTGGACGTCGGAGACGGAGGAACAGGTCTACAGGTGATCAGTCCCAGCAGCAGCAGCACCAGGAGCAACAGTAAATCTCAGGTGGAGATTTAGCCTGCCATGTGGTGTAGTTAGAGTCAGTCCTATGTGTCCTCTGTACTCTCAGGTCTTGAAGTCTTTTGGTTATGAGTTCTTGAGATTTTGTATCTCGTTGTATATAATTACTCAAGAAGTAATTATCATGAGATGTAAATAGTTTATCTCCTTTTATGAATGAAGCTTTATGGATTCAAGCTCTTGTCTCGAAAAGTTTTAGATTTCCCGTGATTTTTGTCTTCCGCTGTTAATCGAATCGCTTCCGCTAAGTTTAAATCGTATTTGTAATGTGGTTTGGAGATCAGAGCCCACACTTGCTTGAGTTGATTCATGATGTACATAACAATCTTATAATTTTACTTCTCCTATGGATGCTTTTGAACCTTGCTTTTATGGAGTCTACATAAGCCAAGTGAGAAGGTAGTTCATTGTTTTCATTAATCGATGGTTTCTTGGTGGAGCTTTTGTTTCTCAACGACCAATGAATTTCTGATGACCAGTATTTCTATAGTGATTTGGTGGCCAGTGGTTCTTCAGTGCCTGATAAGTCTATTGCTGGTTAGTTGGGGAGTCATCATCCAATGAGATCTGAGTTATGTATGAGTTATTGATCAACCCATTTTCGGTTCCCAATGGGATATTGCCCGACGAGCCTTCTAAGTCATCACTCAATTAATTCTTTGAGCTTTGACTAACAAATATTTTCCTAACAAGTGATCAGTTCCAACCCTATAACACCCCCTCTCCTCGTCTACTTTTATTTCATTTTGCCAGAGTTTTAGTTGTGTTTAGAAGTGCCCAAGAAGAACTTTTGGAGACTAGAGGTCAACTAGGATCCATCGAGATGGGTGATCACAGGATTTATATGGATACATGTGTAAGAACCAAGACTCCTTGGACCAATTTTGTTATGACCGCATCTAAGATTAATTGGTAAACTAGGGTTTACCTGGATGATTACATATTTGATTAGATTGATCATCGCTTAAATTTGATTAATGATGGCAGCTCAATTGTGATGTTTCAAACCTAAGAAGGAACTCTAATCATGATTTTATTTTGAAAGATTAGGATTTGAGAAGTGTAAACCCTATTCACCAAAATTAGAGTTTTGATAGTATTTAAATACACTATTTGATAGGTATAACAACACAGTAAATGATTTTTGGTATTTTATATGTTAGTTGAATTTACTTAAAATTTGGATATGATATGGATGACTCAATCATGCATGTTATTGCAAAATTTTGGACTTTTTGGATATTCTTTGAATGTGGTTCTCGATCGAACTACACTTCAACCGACCATGCTACAAACTGTTGTCCGGTAGTGTGGATAACTCAATTATTTTTTGATAGTTTGGAATGATCTGAAATTTTTATTAAATCTCTACAATTATGTTTTAGATGACATTCCAAAATTCCATATTTTTGAAAGATCTGTAACCTATTCAATACATGATTTATAATAACATTTTTACGACAGAAAATTTTGTTGAAATAAAAGAAAGTGTAATGAAAGGATCAATTTGCAATTGACCTAGGAACATTAATTTCTCTATATGATCAACATAATATTCTGGGAGCTCATAGATCTTTTGATTCATTCCAGGGAAACAAAATCCTAGTGAGAGAGGGAGAGTTAGTGTTTGGATGGAGAAAGTGGCGAAGATGGCTATCAAGGGCTTTCTCTTCCTAGAGTTAATGAAATCAAGTTTGTCATCTCCAGATAGATTTTCTTGGTGATTTTTATCTCACATATAAAGATTCCATCCATCCACTGATTTCATTTGAAATGATATCAAATCGCTCCATTTTTTCACTCTTTTGCCATAATTCTCCATTTCCAGGATTTGCAACTTGGAATGAAGAAGAAAGTGGTGGATTGCTTGGGGTTTGATATGGATTCTAGAATTTCATATTTGGGGATATGTTTTATGGTGTTTTCACACCTCAGATGAGTGGGCATTTCCATTTAGCATTAGATTGCACAAATTTGGATTAAATCCACTATAATCATCAATTCTCTTGTATGCGACAATAAACCCTAAATTTGTTTCTCATATCTAACTTGTGCGAGATGATTTAGAAATGGATTATTTTCCTTATTTAATAAATTTCAGATGATATATTTATATTATAAATGGATTCAAATAATCTAAAATGGAATTCCTAATGTTATTGCATAAGTTATAAGAATATACTGGAATCTAGTGTTTTCAATTTTGTCTGAAGTTGTTGTATAACTGAATAAAGAACTTTGCCTATTTGAATTTCATTATTTTTAAATGAATGTTTTATGCAAATGAATATAATAGATATTTCATTTAATATCTTGGAATTCATTTGATGTTGTTAGTGTTTGCTTGATGTCCCAGGTCAGAGAGTGAAACTCTATATGTGTGGAAAGTTGAAAGTTTGCGAATAGACATTATGAAATCCAACAAAACTAATTCTTTTTAATGGGATAAATTTATTTATTCAAGGTTATTCTTGATACGTGATATTTTAGGTGTGAAAATCCTAGTTCAGTTCATACTAGGGTTTCATATATGTGTTTGGTAGTATGTGAGCTTCTGAAAATGGTCTTTTATCAGTGAAAGTTTATGATGCAGTAAATCCTTATGTGAGTCATGTGATATGTGAATGATGAAAATAAAACACTTAGGATAGGGGTAGTGAATCAAGTGTTTTTAGTATAGTGTTTTTCATTATGATAAGTGGTGTTGCTCAATTGCTCAATATACGATACAAATTTTTGATAATTTTTGAAAAGAATTGTTTACAAGGTTAACAAATGTTGATTTGACGATTGAACAATGAATTCAAAGAATGAATTGGACATTTAGTTGTCCTGAATACTGTAGAACCCTTATGGGAGACATACGTAGTTGGGAGGAAACATGCTTCCTGACTGGAGGTATTTTGTCCAGATCAAGGAAAATTAGAGTGTAATAGTTGGGTGTGGGAGTCTAGGCCGGTGAGGGAAGACTCCTTACAATTTTGTGGTACCCAACATCAACCGGGGATGTCGGTGGTACCTGTGTTATGAGTTGTGTTAATCAATGTACATATTAATAAGTCCACTGATGCACAACAAGCCAGAGTGCTTTGACCCTCCGCCCGAGTACCAAGGCTTAGAGGAGGAGTCCAAATATCTGGCTGGTCCCATTAGCCATTAAGAGCCAGTTGTGGTGATGCCAACTACAGACAAGGTATTGAGATTAAAGACTTAGGAACCCAAGCATGCTTATAAGCCTTGTATAGTGAAATCATATCTAGCTATGTTGCTTTCACATGTTGTGGTACACTTCATGTGGGTTTATGGCATAATAAGATGAATGTGAGATTAATTAAGTGTGTGCAATTATTGATTTATTCTTTAGAATTTTCTAGAGTAACTTGCTATTTGTATGTTTTTAAAATTTTGGTTTTCTTTTTTATTGATTAAGAATGTTCAATGATTAATTTACTCTTTGTAGTCATCTAGAGTAACCTACCAGACATATGTTTGTGAATGACTAGTTCCTTAATACCTTGTTATTATTCTACTTTATATTTAGTTTCTCAATAATATAACTCTGATTGTCTATTGCTTTAAACTAGTGCTTTGAAATACTCATTCAATGAGCAAATAGGCTCACCCCTCTACTCACAAATTTTTAGGGATGTGGTTCTAAAGAATGTCAATACCAGAGTAGATCTGCCATAAAATCTAGGTGTTTGATTAGCTAAGTTTAGTCAGTCCCTATCACTCTAGGTCCTTGTATAGAGTTAAGAGAGTTGTATATTATGATGCATAACTTTATTTCCTTAACAAAAGAGAATAAATTTTATTATCAAGTTGTATGTACATGGAATGAGAAATAATCTAAGGAGTGGGACCCGAGAGGGGATCCACTCCCTACTAAAAATTTGAAGAATAAAACCTCCACTCAAAACACACCCAAAAGATATGTTGGAATGGGTTTAAAATTTTCAAATATTAAGTAGTGGTATACAAAACAACCAAAGTGTAGCAGCGGAAGAAAAATTAATGACTATATTCAATCTCTCAACAATATTACAAAAGTTCATTAAAATCATCATTCATAAGTGTTAACATAAGAGGTACATCATAAGGATCTAAGTAGAGGGAAATCTAAAGTATATCAAGATTGTCTCCATGCTTTAACTCCTTAAGCTAAGTCCATATATTTAAGCCATGTCCTCCATATATTTCGCCTAGGGTTGGAAGCATACCCCAGCAAGAAGAGAAAAATAGATGACATCAACAAAGGTTGGTTGATGAATGCATATTCATCTTAGTTTTCGTCGCCATGTTTGGCCCAGTTTTGCATTGGAATCCCTTATGTGCCTCATGAATGTACTCATATATAGTTTTCCTCAGTTTGAGATGATTACTTAGAGTTTTGATCAAATCCATTCATCTCCATTGTAGGATTAAGCATGGTACTATGTGAACAAGTGTAGGAGGCGGTGGTCCTACGGAGTGGGATTAAGCATCCTCGTCGATCAAAAGATTCATCAACACAGGCCCATCGACCCATAGCAATAGAACCCCCCATGCGGAGTGGGTTTGATCCATGAGAGTTGCGACTGTGGCCAAGAAGAACAAAGTCATGACCGTGGATAAGACGAAATGACCGTGACCGTGGCCAAGAAGAAATGACTGCGATTGTGGTCAAAGAAGCAATCACCATGGCTGAGAAGACTACACCACGACCGCGACCTCCCATTTGACCGTGACCACAACCTCAATCACAGAGTTAAGTCAGTGCACACCTCGACCGCGACACTAATTCGGTGATCTGCACCTATAAATAGATGAACCCCTCCTTCATTTGAGGCATCTCTTCCACTCCACGATGTTGAAAGGCTACCGCTCTGTACCCAACCAAGTAAGACGATCACCTCCAGCAAAGACTACCTCCATGGTGTCTTTGCTACTCCGCCATCTACACTCCATCAAGATCTACCTCCTAACCACGAAAGTGGTGGGATTTTAGAGATATAGCACCTTCATTCATCAGCCTTCTACCGCTCCATCTAATGCGAGCAAGAGCATGAGAAGAGAAGGAAGAAGGAGAGAGAAGACCATCCTCGTATGTCTTGGTGTTCTTCTCCTCCTCGTCTAGATCTGCCTCGCCATCGTGTAGAAGACCATTTCTCCACCGAGCCATGACCATCCTCTTCACCATGACCATGGAGGAATCTTCCCTCTCTCTTATTCTTTTTGTTTCTATCATGAGGAGCGAGTAGACCATTTCACTGGGGTGCGGGGACTAGCCCCTCTACCCGTGCTTACATGTTCATATTATAACATTCCATGGCTTGTATATTACTTTTCATTTCGTTTTTAATCGTTTGATGTGTGCTTTGTGGATTGATCACCTGCCTTGCATGATCTATTATATTCCTTTGTTGCTAGAACTTCAATACTTAGGATTTGAATATTGATTAACATGGCTGATGCCCGGACGAGAACTTCTAAAGGGAAACCTTTGGAGTAGTAAGTGTGTGACCTGTGGAGACATCAAGCCCATGGAGATGCTTACACAAACTCTATTTCCTAACAGATGGTTTGCTACTCCATTTGGATAGTTGTATCTTTCCTAGATGTGTTTCAGATATGTTTGCATCTGTAGTGGTGGCAAAATCCAATTCCACCCAAGTGATTCCCATCATTAATCTAAAATCAGTTTTAATCCTGCTCTTTTACTTTCCTTGCAATTAGTTTAACTAAACCCAAATCAACTCTCGTTATAATATTAGTCTTAGTTGATCCAGATTCGACTAGCCAGATTATTAAAAAAGTTGTCCCTTGGGATTCGATCCTTAACTATATTGCGATAAGATTTGTCTGCTTGCAGGCGGTATTATTGCACAAGATTTTGGTAAAAACTTAGGGATTTCAACCCTAAGTGATTTTGTTAGTGCAGTAAAAATCACGTCACTGGTATGTGCATACTAAAAAGGAAATTGAGCAATATATGAAATAGAGGACATCAAAAGTAAAGGCTTCCCATGAAAGAGAAAAGGACTACCCAAAAATTGTTATAAAAGAAAATAATTACCATGATATGATAAAAGAGATACTTTCCATAAACAAACAATAAAGTTGTGCCACGCTAGCACATATCAAGAAAGTAGGACACACACCCCACAATCATCATCAACAAACCTACATGTATGTGAGATAAGCATATCTGTAGAACAATATAAAGACAAAGGTGGCCAAGCCTCACAAACTTGAAACCTGATAGAGAATGACATACTGCCAAGCTCCCAATATATATAAAAGTTGGGCCAAGCCTCACAAACTTGAAACCCAGGTATGGGGCACCACCACCTCCATCCCAATTATAATAGGGGCATACTTCCCAAAAACCAATGCAATTATACTACTCCAGTGATGCTAAATCACATAGCCTGTTTAATGTAGAGGCAAGTAGAAAGTATAGTCAAACTCACCATATTACCATCTTACTAATGGACAAAATAACATCCACCATACAAGTGGGAAAAAGATATCACATATCATCAATTAGTGTTCCCACATGAACAAAGCATAGGAAAGACCAAGAGAATGTTCAAATTTGATCACAAGATCAGTACCAAATAAAGTAGTTCACATGAATCATAATTAAAAAAAAAGAATATTGTATAGGATATTGTCCATAGGACCAAGAGAAAGATGAAAGTAGGCTAATTTATTAAAGGAATAATAGGGGATGCAAACATACCTCTCTTCAAAGTCTAAATAGTCCAAAGTCCAAACTAGGTCCAAGCCTAGGCCTCCAAAGAACCTATTAAGCATATAGGTAGATTAAGAGTCAATTTCACATTGATTAATCAAACCCTAAAAACCACCTTTTTCCTTTTATATGAATTAGGTTATGAAAACCATGGCACATTTTAGTTTATATTATTCTGAGTCCAAAACATATTTCATTATATTTTTCTGACTTATAAATATTTAGTTATGAAATTTTCAAGTTATTATCTATTTAGATTAATCCATTAAAATCACCTATTACTAAACATTGGATATAGGAGACAAAAACAACACCATTAAAAATCTTACATTTTTTTGAATTCAAAACATATTTTACTTTATTTTTTGAGTTATAAATTAATTACTATGAATTTTCAAAAATCCACAAATTAGATAATTCCACATCAATGTTATCCATTGAGAGAGGGGGAGAGGGCTACACAGACTGAGTTGGCCCAATCAGAGCCAACCAACTCGCGGTCCCACAGACAGTTGGGCAAGTTGCTTCAAGGTAGAAAAAAAATCCAAACCCACATGAAAAGATAATTCTACCCCCTAGGAAAAAGAGAAACCGAGGAAGAACATAAGGGAAATCCAGGAAGTTGAACTCCTCGATTATTATAGAAGATATTTATGAGAGAACTGCTCCCCATACCTACATTCAAACTTAGTGAGTTTGGAATCCAATGGATAACTCGAGGAACCAACCTTAGATATGAGTTCCTGAGGCTCGTGTGGACCCAAGGAGCTCCATGTCGGGCCATGTGAAGAATCAGAGACCATTAAGGGTCTCTTTCCATGACCAACTAAGAGAAAGAAAAGTGAGAAACCAAGAAATAGAGTATCATGGATGTTTTCATGGTGTCTGCATATACTTCAGGAATCCACAGGAACTAAAAGAACTTAAAAAGCCTAGCGGAAAGACACAGATTTAACCCCATCAATAGAAACTAAGCAAAAGAGGGAAATGCAAGTTACCCACCCAGAACCCAATTGGTTGGGTCCTAAGCTTCGAGGGGACACCAACATCAACAATGAATCTTTTCTGACGACTGAGAAGGTCCCAAACTCCATGTTGACTAGTCAGTAGCTGGTGGAAGTAGCCAATGTAGGGGAACCTTAAGCAAAGTCCAAAGAGACCAAATCATCAGGGGCAAACTAGGCCTAGGACCTCGACAGAGGTCAAGGGTTTGCTTTTTAATAGTTCGGTGGAGAAGGGAGGTGAGGAGTGGAAAAATAGAGGAAGAACCAGGGTGGCGACAGTCATAGAGGTCGATGTAGAGAACGGCTGAGAAAAACCCTAGACTATATAAGGTTTATGGAACCGAGAATATGAGACAAAAACAAAGAAAAAGAAACCTCAAGGAAATATGGTCTGAGTTGCAAGAGAAGACAGTGAGAAAATTGTGATCATTGTACATTACGAGTCGGTCTCCTAGCCAAGGTAGGAGATGACTTGATAGCCATCAGATCAGAATCTAAAGGCAGAGAAAGATTGCACATTAAGTAAAATATGAGAATTGAATAAGCATATCATGATAGGGGAAAATCGGGGAAACCTTATCCAAAATAGAATTTTAATAGAGTGAATTATGTGTATTATTTTCCTTTTCTCTTTCTTACCAAAAGAGGTCCAAAAATCATCCAAATTACATGAAACTTTGCACCATGTAGATTTTGATTATGCACTTATATTTTCCTTTCAAAGACTTTTGATGTATTAATTAAGCAAGTCGTAGTTTCTCTTTCCTCATGCATTTAATGACATTAGGATTATATAAATTTGGTGAAACTTTATCTACAAGTTATCTTAAGTGTGTTGAATATGAATCTTCCATCAATTCCATCTTTTAGAGTGATTTACCACATTATTTATTATTTTAGGGATTTTACTCATTTTCTCTTTCCTAAACTTACCCTAATATTTCAAGGTTGTCCAGATTGGATGAAAATTTATATGTAGTCTAATTTTGATATGTAGATTAAGATTTTGAAGTTTGTTTCCACTTTTGGGTTTTCTTATTATGAGATATGTTATATGTACCATTAATGGTCAATTATCCATCCAATTAAGTTACATATCTCCATATTAGCACTAAAGGTGTTATGTGAGAGTATCATGCACGAATTCTTATGTATAATTTTATCTATCACATGTGACACATTTTATGTATCCATTATTAGCCTAAGTTTAATGTGAAGACATTAGGTTACATTAGGGTGATACTAAACATCTTTAGATCTAATCTCAACCTTGTTTGTCTAAGTCCAAAAGGTCAAAGTTATAGGGTAGGGTCCAAGATGTAGTATGTTACAAACAACATGAATCTTTAGATATGCATCTTTATTGTTGAAATATATTAGAAAATCAGGTTTTATTTCCCTTGAAAAGTTAGCTTACGTGATTGAATGTGATCAATAAAGAGTTTGAAATCAAAGAAAAACTCAGGAGTGATCTTTGTATTATGTTAATTCTCAACTTATGCCCCAATCTCATGATTAGTGGTTATAGTGAGATGTGGGTGTAACAAGTCTAGAGATGTTGATTGTTTTCCTTCATTCTTTTGTGTAAGATTCCATCTCTTCTACTTGTATGTAGAAGTTCATTGGTGTTTTCTTCCTGGAACCCTATGCATGTGGGCTGAGAACTCTCTTTATTCTTCTTTGCTCTAGTTCCACCCTATTTGTGGAAAGAGGTGACATTCTTGGAGCTTTAGTGAATTGAACTTGATGCTTGAGTGCTGACTTTGGACGTTTCCACCTTGGATTTCATATTTCTTCCCTCTACGAGGTGAGTTATATAAATTTGAATGCATTTCTAGCCTACCTTTTATATGCATGTCATTCATCTTACTTTCAAACTCTTAAATTGCTAATTCATGGCCCTTATAAGTGACGTTCATATGACAAAGTGATGATTAGAGCATGTCAACCATATTTCAGACTTCATAACATTATTTGTTGAACATTGAACTAATATGTAAGTATGCGAGACCTAAAATTGAAAATATTAGTGCTTGAACTATTGCTATGGTGATGTAAAACTGATTGGATGAAACCCTAATATAGAAGGTAACTTATTCATGTTAAGTTTTGAATGTTGGTGATGCCATTACATAAAGTAATATTGTTTTGATCATAGTGATACTTATGGCTTGGTACACTCTGGATGGTGGTAAATTATTTTATGACCAATGAAAATTAGTTTGTCTGTGGAGGAGTGTTATGAAACTATTTTTATATGTCTTATATATTCTAAGGTTGAAAATACCAATTACTTTTGTAAAAAAGTTTTTAGTGTTCATACTTAACTTGATTGATGCAGTAAAAAATGTTTAAAATTGACCTAAGTAATCAAGTGTAACCTTGATCATGTAGTGCCCCGAGACCGTTAAACTATTATAAGTAAAAACTTATTGGATAATGACATGAGTAATATGAAAGGAGCTCAAATGTGTACATTGTTGAGTATGCACAAGTGTAGGGAGGGTATATCCCTTTCATCTTAATCCTAAGGTTTAGAGAACAATCAAGGTTGCTCAGAGGTGAAAGAATCGAGAGTGACTTAGTGGTAACTCATATTTGAGGGGCGTAAACCCTAGATTCTAGTGTCATTACCTATGTACCCGTGGCAGACTAGGATGCTTTAGTAGTTGGGGTCGGTGTGCCACTATAGTTGTTGACTGAGGGGAAACTATTTTAGTATTTTGGTCATCCCAGATCTTATAAGAGGCTAATTTTAATTCACAGTGGTCAACTAATAGTTTGAGTGGTCCGCCTCAAACTACCGAGGGGTTAATTAAATATGTAACTCAGCCATATTGTATAATTGTTAGGGTTATGATAATGCATAGAAGTGCACTACAATCCCTAAGATATTAATCCTAGAGTTTAACCTTTTTTTACTGTCCAATTAAGGCTGGTATAGAAGGGTCAATCCCACAAGACAACATTTTTAAGATGGTAGACTCCAATTCCCTTTGGTTTCGTTTGAACTTTTATTTCTTTTTGGTATTTTAATTTAGGGAACAAGAAAAAGAAATTAGATTTGGGTTTGGTGGTTTATGCTAGAACAGGAAATACAATGCAAAAGTAAAGGTTACACTAACGAGGAAGCAAGGTTACACTATCACAAGAAAAAGAGAGATTGTTAGCACAATAAAAATATTGAGAATGGGAAAACTAGAACTTACAAGAAGTGGATCAAATGGTGTTTATGGAATGGTTGAATTCATATTAATGGAATATCGAGGCTTTTAAGAGTTTTCACCACCTTAGCCTAGGCAAGAATGAACCAAATGTTTAAAACAACAAAGTAGACGAAGGTATGTGAATTAAATAAGTCCACAAAAGATGAACTCCACATGAGCCCATTGGTCCTGGTGCTCATGTTTCTTAGTTCATCATCCAAACAGAGATAAATCCATGTTTGTTTCAAAATCTCTATGCAATTTGGCTTTATCATTCTAAATCCCAATTTTCATTGTCATTTTTGTCAGGATTAACATAAGATCTAATCGAGTAATCACTTCGATAGATCATCGATTTCTAAACCAAAAATCCATCTAATAAGATTCATCTTTAAAACTTATTTCGATTCAAACCATGGATAAAGGGCTATTCCCCTTTCCTTGATAGAGAAACTACTCACTCATGATTGTGGAGTAGAGGGAGGTGGAGGAAGAAAGTATTCTAGCCATAGTCTAGACTTAGAAATGAATTCAATCCTTCAGCTAGAGACTGTAAATGGCTGAATCCTTAGTCCCTTGCTCCAGAGTTAAAGAAGGGGGAGAAGAAGAAGAACTAGATCTAACAAGCAATTGAAAGTAGAGGAAGGCTGGATAACAATCTAAAAGAAACTTAACTTTGAGTTTGAACAAATGATCTTTATTTCTAATCTGAATGCAAAGTACAAGAGAATGATTGCTCCAATAATTCCATATAAAAGATGATGCCTTATGATAGGGAAGTGCCCCTCATTTTATAGGAGAAGGATGGGGTTTACTTTTAGGTTTCGGGTGAAAGAGGGGTTGGTGTCTGTTGATTTGAACTGGGCTCAAGCTGCCAACCGATCGGTTGGCAGGGCGATCTGACCGGTTGGTGTCTGGAAAGAGCAGGAGTCGAGGAAGTTGGTCAACAACCCTAAGTCTGAGTTGTAGTGCCTTTTGACTCGCTCAGCTGGAGCGGGAAAACTCTCGGTTGGAGTCCCAACTGGTCATTTGGCATTTGAATAGCATGCCAATATTTGGATGTTTGAATAAGGTGGCGGCATGTGAGGGTAGCATCAGTCGGGCGTCTGGGAAGAGTGAGCCGGCTGTCGAGACACTTCAACCAAGCATCTGTAGAGTGAGATGTCCAGACTTGACAATCAATCTTGCAAGCTTACTGAGTGTCGAGATGAACGTCTGGGACGAATGCGTCGATCGTCTAGAATCTAAATTTCTCATTTGGAACAATGAACCGATCGGCTCGTGACATGAGTCTGCAAGAATTGAACAGTTTTGATGAGAATATAGCTTAATTCCAATAGAAGGAGGCATATAGCACTTTGTTCAGTTTCAATGGATAATAATGAGAAATGTCATGTAACAAGACTTAATTATTTTGCAAAAAAGGATGTTGAAATATCATGCATCAAAATACCACAGACTTAAGCTTTTGCTTGTCCTCAAGAAAATAAAATCTCAAAATAAACCAGATTTATGAAAGCAACATGTTCATCCTATATTAATTAGCAGTATCTTCTATCCTTTTCATGGCCAAGCAACCCATATCTTAGAATCACGAAATACAAAGTTCCATATTTCTTATAAAACATTTTTCATAACTTTCTCTTTCAAGCTCATACTATATATGAACAGTCTTTATCCTACTCATGTTTCAACACTCAAATTTTTTTTACGGGGATGAAGAAAGGTAGGGTGCAGAAGAAGGATCCCTCCTCTATTTGACTTGGGATATGATTCATGGACTTATGGTTACATTGACCACAATTTTTTTTGTGTGCTCTTTTTTTGGCACCTTTTGGTGGTACGCCCCTATTCATTTATGAGGGGCATGGAAGAATGCAAGAAGGAGGAGCATGCCACCCTAGACTTAAGGGTTGGCATGCGGATTATTGTCCCCGTGTTTCCATAGCACTTTTTTTAAGAGTATTGTTGCATCAGTAAGAAAAATCATGTAATTGCATTATATGAGAAAAATTGATCAGTTAATATAATGCTACAGATAAGAAAGGTTTGCATTTGATTCTGATTGATACTATAAGGCTTGCCATCTTTTCTAAGAATATTGCTAATTAGGTCATAGGAAACTTGGTATTTTTAAAAAATGTGGAAATTTTGAAACAATTTTTGCGAAAAAGATTTGTCTAAATCACTTTTGAACACAAGATACAATAATTTGGCCAACTAGGTAAAGGCCAACATTTAGATAACAAAGAACATGAAATTAATTTAAAATACAGAAGGAAATTTCTTAAAAGGGAAGATAAGGGTGTGGATCACGTACCACCCACCCCCACCTTGGACTTAGAATTTTTCTCGTCCTGAGCAAATCCTTAGACCGAGATGGAGGGAAGAAGATCACTGTGGTGGTGGATTCTATGGGTAGGAGGAGTAGTAGTTTCCCCAATAAGGGGAGTTGGGATCTGGGTAGGCCTGGGCCCCATACTCCTCATAGGGTGGGTGGCTAGGGGCATAATGGCCACATTCCACATGCCAAGAATCCTACGAATGTTGCATAGAAACTACAACAAGATAAAACAACAAGGTAAGCTGTGAAAGAAAGATATGGTTGGGTTGCCTCCCAATAAGTGCCTTGTTTTACGTCGAATGCCCGATAGGTGAGAAACCAACTTATGTTTCTGATTGAGGTTCTGGGGGTTTGAGGATCGGTTAAATTGGGGTCTTCCAAGAATGAGCATTTATTGGTATCTGAAGTGACAAGGTGTTTAGTGGTTATGTATCTTTTGATTCGATGCTCATTTACTTTAAATTCACCTAAAAACTTATCCCATAGGAGAAAAGTACCATGTGGATAGGCACATTTGATGAGGTAGGCACCATAACATCTTGACTTAATCTTTCTAGGAAAAATCCTTAACCTGGAGTTATACACTAGAACCTGGTCACCTTCTCTAATGTCCTTGCATTTGATGTGACCATCATGTGATAGTTTAGTTCGGTCTTTGTAGATTCTCACATTCTCATAAGCACTCATTCTAAGTTCATCTAATTCATTCATTTGGAGAAGACATTTTTCTCCTACTATCGAAAGATCAAAATTTAAGATTTTGATGGCCCAACTGGCCTTGTGTTCTAATTCTATCGGTAGTTGGCATGATTTGCCATAAATAATCCTGAAAGGAGTAGTGCCTATGGGTGTTTTGTAGGCAGTTCTGTATGCCCACAGTGCGTCATTAATTTTCATGGCCCAATCTTTTCTAGTGCGACCAATGTTTTTTTTTATAAGATGGACTTGATTTGCCTATTGGATACTTCAACTTGCCCACTAGTATGAGGATGGTAAGGGGTGGAAACTCTGTGGTAGACTCCATATTTTTTCAATAAATCCTCAAAGCTTTTTTTGTAAAAAAATGGGATCCCCCGTCAGAAATGACGGTGCGTGGGATTCCAAATCTAGGAAAAATAATGTCTTTAAAGAGTTTTTAACGGGTTTGGAATCACAAGTTTTAGTGGGTATAGCTTCAACCCACTTTGACACATAATCGATGACAACTAATATGTATTCATACCCATAAGAAGAAGGAAATGGACCCATGTAGTCGATTCACCAAACGTCAAAGATTTCTAATTCCTGCTAAGAAGTTAAGGTCATTTGGTCACGTTTGGAGATGTTACCCATCCTTTAACATTGGCCACATGAGAGAACGTATTCATAAAAGTCTTTGAAGATGGTGGGCCAAAAGAACCCACACTGCATAACTTTCCTAGCTGTTTTCTGAGATAGGGGCCAGAATGACATTGTTCCATAATGTCAGAACTTTCTTCTTGGGAAACACAATGACGATACAGACCATCGGCACAAATTCTAAACAAATAAGGTTCATCCCAATAGTAGTGTTTGACATCATGTAAAAATTTAGCTTTCAAATGTCCCTTGTATTCAGGGTGCAGTACACCATCAACTAAATAATTTATAAAGTCAGTAAACCAAGGAAATTGGGAGTCTACCTTAAGCAGTTGATCATCGGGTAGGGATCATTTATGGGGGTATCATTAGTTTGGATATAGCTAAGTCGACTTATGTGGTCAGCCACGACGTTTTTAGACCCCTTTTTATCTAAAATTTCTAGGTCAAACTCATGCAACAACAAGATCCACCTTATGAGTCTAGGTTTGGCATCTTTCTTAGTCATAAGTTAATGAATGTCTGCATGGTCAGTGTAAATGATGAATTTGGAGCCAACCAAGTATGAGAGAAATTTGTCAAAAGTATAGATAATGGCTAGCATTTCTTTTTCGATGACAATGTAATTTCACTGAGCTTCATATAAGGTCTTGGATGCATAGTATATGACATGGTGTTTCTTATCAACTCATTATCCTAGGATGGAACCTAAGCAAAGTCACTAGAATCACACATGATTTCCAAAGGTAGGGCCCAGTCTGGTGCACGGATGATTGGAGTGGATGTGAGAGCATTTTTTAAACACAGAAAACTATCCATGCAAGCTTTGTCAAAATTGAAGGGAACCTCCTTTGGAAGAAGGTTGGTGAGATGTTTGGTAATCTTGGAGAAGTAGCAGATGAATCACCAATATAAACTGACATGTCCCAAAAAGGCTCTAATGTCTTTGACTGAGGTCGGGGGTGGAAGCTTGGTGATGACCTCAATTTTAGCCTTGTCAACTTCTATGCCTTGGTTTCTTACTCTATGGCCTAGAATAATTCCCTCCTTAACCATGAAGTGACACTTCTCCCAATTAAGGACTAAGTGTGACTCAACACATCTATCAAGAACAAGAGTTAGGTTTCCAAGGCAAGAGTCAAAACTATCTCCATAAACGGATAAGTCATCCATGAACACTTCCATGACGGTTTTGGTTAATCCTACAAAGATGGCTAACATACACCGTTGGAAGGTGGCTGGTTCAATGCACAAACTGAAGGGCATTCGTCTAAACGTGCAAGTGCCAAAAGGACATATGAAAGTTGTTTTCTCTTGATCTTCAGGATGGATAGGAATCTGATAAAATCCTGAGTAGCCATCTAGATAACAAAAGTATTATTGATGGGCTAAGTGCTCAAGAACTAAGTCTATGAAGGGAAGTGGGAAGTGGTCTTTCCTAGTTGCCTCTTGAGCTTCCTATAGTCAATACACATTCTCCATCCTATAACAATGCGAGTAGTAATGAGTTCATTTTTATCATTTCTAATGACAGTGCCCCCCCTCTTTTTGGGAACAACTTGAACAGGACTCACCCACATGGAGTCAGAGATGGGGTAGATGATTCCTGTAGTCAAAAGTTTGATCACTTCTAGATGAACAACTTCCTTCATGTTTGGATTGAGTTTTCATTGCGTATCTCGGGAGGGTTTGTTGTCTTATATCATTGGGATTTTGTGAATGCAAATGGATTGATCTATTCTGACTAAATCTGTCATTTTACACCCTAAGGCAGTTTTCCTTTTTCTAAGTTCCACCATAAGTTAATTTTCTTGTTCAAGGGTAAGGTCAAAATTTATGATGATAGGGCACAATTGTTGCTCATCAAGGAAGACATATTTCAAACCTATGGGAAGAGTTTTCATTTCTGGGGCCTTAGGTGGTTCAAGTCTTTCTTCTATGATGGAGATCGTTTTAAGGTCTTCAATTTCAGCATTAGGAATTTTCTCAGAATCATCTAAATTAGCCCTACATTGGTCTAATTGTTCATTATCAAGGTCACATTCAGGAGGGGCAGTGAGGGCCATGTGTAGGGGATCAACAACTAACTCCCATTCTTGCCTCAGTTGGGATAGTTTATCAACACAGTCAAGGAGGTAGACCTCTTCTTGGAAACTAGGGCCTTTCATGCTTTCAAACACCCTAAACTCTAGGGTTTGTTTTCCTAATCTTAACAGAATGGTTCCAGCCTCAACATCAATCAAGACATGGGAGGTGTCTAGGAAGGGATGACCAAAAATGAGTGGGTAACACAAATCTTCCTTTATGTCCATGATCACAAAGTCACATGGGACATAAGCATCTTTCCCAACCTTGACTGGAATGTCTTCTATGATTCCCATGGGTTTGGTCATGGATGAGTCTACTAATTGAATGGTCAAGGCTGTGGGTAACATGTCAGTGAATCATAATCTTTTGTACATATTGTAAGGCATGATGGATATACTGGCTCCTAAGTCATCTAGGCCCTTTCTACAAGCATTGTCACCTAAGTAACACCCTATTCTGAAAAAACCAGGGTCCTTCTATTTTTTAGGCATTTTACTTTGGATTATGTCTGAAGTGGTCCTAGCTAGTTTGACAGTTTCATATTCTTCTATGGCATACTTCCTAGTTAAGAGGGACTTCATGTATTTGGACCAGGATGGCATGTCTGCTAAATTATCAAGGAAAGGAATATCAACATGTAATTTTTTCATGGCTTCCCTAAACTTCATGAAATGGGTGTCGAGCCTTATTTGTTTAAGGCGGGCTTGGTAGGGGGTCATGGTTTGTAGATGGGTTCTTCATCCTCTACCTATGGGGGTTCAGGGATGGTTGGTTCAGGAGGAGTTTTGGGTTCAACAACTACCATGCCTTCATCCTCAAAATCTAAAGGTACGGTTGAAGGCTTTTTTGGAAGAGGGGGATGTACTTTTCCTGAATGAGTAGAGACAACCTTGATTGTTCGGGATGTTTGGGATTGTTTTTAGGCTGCCCAATAAAAGTTTCGGTAGGGGGTTTCTGTTGGGCAAACAAGCGTGCTAACTGGGTGTCAGTTGCATTTTGGTGAGCTTGTTGGGCAAGAACGCTTTGCTCCAAAGCGGCTATCCTTTCATCGGTTTAGGGATGGGGAGCGAGAACATTTTGTGGTGGTTGAGGAGGTGGTTGAATGAGATTTTGAGGAGGAAGGTTCAAGTTTTGAAATTGTTGTCCTTGGTAGGGTGGTCGGTTTTGGTGGTTGCCTTGATGGTTCCCTTGGTTCCCACAATTTCTTTGATTGTTGTATGGGAAACTAGGTGGTGGCCGATTATGTGTTTGAGGATAGGGAAGTCTTTGTTAGGATGGAAGTTGGCTTGAGTTTTTAGCACCAGAAGGGTTCCCATATTGGAATCCAGGATGGTTTCTAGTTTGATTGGGGTTGTAATAACCCTGGCCTGGTATGGTGTGAATAGAGTTGAGGTCCTCCAATTGTTGTCTATTTTTGGTTGCATGGGGGTGTTGTAGAGATATTGGAAATGTAAGGTGGTGTGATCATATCTTTGGCAGATGCCAAAAAGAGATTCTGCAACTTTCATTTGTTGGGGTAAATCTCTATAGGTGCCTAGGGATGACTCTAAATGGTCTTGTTTTAGAGCAATTAAATTAAGGCTTTATGTTATGCCTTGGATGTCGGGATCAACTTCAGCCTGAGCTACCTTAAGGATCCCACCAACTCCTTGTCTAGATCTTGTTTCAGAAGCACGTTTAACAACCTCCCACACACTAGTTAGGCTTTGGTGCATAAAATTTCCTCCATACGAGGAATCAAGAAAAAATTTGCTGTCATTGTCAACACCGCGGTAGAAAATTTCTATGAGTTGGGCTTGAGAAATATCATGATGAGGGCATTTTCGAAGAAAGTCTTTGAATCTTTCCCAGGCTTCTCCTAGGGATTCTCTTGGGGACATTGAAAAATGAGTGATTTGTCTCCTGATTTCATAAGTGAGGGAAGGAGGGTAAATTTTTTCAAGGAATTTATTTTGTAGGACCTCCTAAGTTGTAACATGTTCCTCACTCTCTATGGTGTTATACCAACCACTAGCTTGGCCGGTGAGAGAATATTTGAACAATCTAAGGTGGATTGCATCTTCAAAGATGCCTAGGAGTTTTCTCAAGGAACAAAGGTCAATGAACCTTTGAAGATGATCTTGGAAACTTTCCCTATTGTAGATAGAGAATGGGTTGGCTTGGATCATGGTCATCCGTTGGGTTCAGATTTCAAATTGTGGGGCAAGGATGTCGGGAGGCACAATTGGATGTTGTGCATAGGCGGTCTTGGGAATAGAAAAATCTTTTAATTGTTTTTGCGTTTCGAGTTCCCTCCTACCGGCCTCTAATGTTTCTTGTTCAACCATGTAGGCTGCTTGAAAAGTGGCTTCTCTAGCTGCTTGATCGGCTAAGACGTGCTCTCTTTGAGTCACGAGAGCCTGGTTGATCCTACGAGCAACTTCCTCTTTGTCCATCCTAATTTGGTTTTGATGACTAAGATGGTGGAAGGTTCTATCTATCTTAGGATAGAAGTTAAACAGTGTAAATTCAGCATTCGAGCGTCGCATGAACAAATAAGGAATTAATCATGTGCAGAAAAATCAGATTGCTGGAATGAAAACTCAGCAGAAAGAGGATTACATTTTTGGAATTTTACTCGGAAGGCATAAAAAATGAAAAAAAAAATCAAAAATTTTTAGGGTTCGAGAAAACTATCTGTTATCCCCAACAACGACGCCAAATTGATAATGCAATGAAGTGCACTACAATCACTAAGATATTAATCCTAGAGTTTAACCTTTTTTATTGTCCAATTAAGGCTAGTATAGAAGGGTCGATTCCACATGACAATATTTTTAAGATGGTAGACTCTAATCCCAATTCATTTGTACTTTTATTTCTTTTTGGTATTTTTATTTATGGAACAAGAAAAAGAAATTAAATTTGGGTTTGGTGGTTTATGCTAGAATAGGAAATACAATGCAAAAGTAAAGGTTACACTAACAAGGAAGCAAGGTTACACTATCACAAGAAAAAGAGAGATTGTTAGCACAATAAAAATTTTGAGAATGGGAAAACTAGAACTTAGAAGAAATAGATCAAACGATGTTTATGGAATTGTTGAATTCAGATTAAGGGAATATCAAGGCTTTTAGGAGTTTTCACCACCTTAGCCTAGGTGAGAATGAACCAAATGTTTAAAACACCAAAGTAGACGAAGGTATGTGAATTAAATAAATCCACAAAAGATGAACTCCACATGATCCCATTATTCTTGGTGCTCATGTTTCTTAGTTTATCATCCGAAAAGAGATAAACCCAAAGTCGTTTCAAAATCTCTCTGCGATTTGGTTTTATAGTTCTAAATCCCGATTTCCATGGTCATTTCCATAGGGATTAACATAAGATCTAATCGTGTAATCACTTCGATAGATCATCGATTTCTAAACCAAAAAGTCATCTAATAAGAATCATCTTTAAAACTTAGTTCGATTCAAACCATGGCTAATGGGCTATTTCCCTTGCCTCAATGGAGAAACTACTCGCTCATGATTGTGGAGTAGAGGAAGGCAGAGGAAGAAAGTATTTTTGCCATAGGCTAGACTTAGAAAGGAATTCAATCCTTAGGCTAGAGACTGTTAAATGGCTGAATCCTTAGTCCCTTGATCTAGAGTTATAGAAGGGGGAGAAGAAGAAGAAATACATCTAACAAGAAATTGAAAGTAGAGGAAGTCCGGAGAACAATCTAAAAGAAACTTAACTTTGAGAAAGAACAAATGATCTTTATTGATAATCTAAATGCAAAGTACAAGAGAATAATCGCTCCAAATAATTCCATAAAAAAGATGATGCCTTGTGATGGGGAAGTGCCCCTCCTTTTATATGAGAAGGAGGGTGGTTTACATTTAGGTTTAGGGTGAAAGAGGGGTTGGCGGTTGCTGATTTGAACTGGGCTCGAGCTGCCAACCGATCGGTTGGCGAGGCGAGCCGACCGATTGACATCTACAAAGTGCAGGAGTCAAGGAAGCTAGTCAACAACCCTAAGTATAAGTGGCAGAGACTTTTGACTCGCTCATCTAGAGCGAGAAAACTCCCGGTTGGAGTCCCAACCAGAGTTTGGCATTTGAATAGCGTGCCAATATTTGGATGTTTGAATAAGGTGGCGGCAACTGAGGGTTGCGTCGGTAGGGCGTCTGGGAAGAGTGAGTCGACCGTCAAGACACTTCAACTGAGCATCTATAGAGTGAGATGCTCGAACTTGACAATCAATCTTGCTAGCTTACTAAGTGTCAAGACGAACGTCTGGGACGAATGGGTCAATCGTCTGGAATCTGAATTGCTCAGTTGGAACAACCAACAGATCGGCCTGTGACACAAATATGTAAGAATTGAATAGTTTTGATGAGAATATAGCTTAATTGCGATAGAAGGAGGCAGATCATATTTTGTTTAGTTTCAGTGGATAATAGTGAGAAATCCCATGTAACAAGACTTAATTGTTGTGCAAAAAGGATGATGAAATAGCATGCGTCAGATTACTTGAAGAATTACATTGGATGATGATCTCTGCATTGTTTCTTTTAATTCTAGGATGACTTATAATGCGGTAAGAGAAATCAAATACACTTATGAATCTAGCTATGACATATCTTTATGCAAGCTATATAGTCTTTCAACTCTATAATACTATCTGCTTAAAATACGTAACACTGGTAAGCAAGTGATATTTTTGAAGTTATATCTCTCGTCGGGACATGGGTCTCACCTTGTGGGTTACCACATCTTTTTAGATGGCTAACATCACTATCATACATAGAGTGATGAGGAGGCAAAACTTTAAGATCAGCAATATCAGAAGGTTGGTGTGCTTAGTATAGAGTCTTAGAGTTATCCCTATACTCTCATGTTCGGGCAAGGAGTTTTGTATATCATGTATATCGACTCAAGATTTTGTATGTATGCCTTTAGTAATGTAAATGATGTAATTATGTGAACATCATCTTTTATATACAAGTTTTGATTGAGTTCATGGAACTTATATAAAGATACCTGGTATAATTATGTATGAAGTTGGACCTTTGTATAAAAGATTCTTATGGAATGTAAAATTTAATTTGGTTTTAATTTTACACCTTTTGATAATATGTTTAATTAGTGTTTGATCGACATTTTGGTTTTGAGTAATCTCGTTTAGTGTGAGGGGTTTCCACATATGTGATGTTTCGTATGGTATAGTCAGGGTGAGCACTCACTACTGGATGTGGGGTGCACCTTCCACAACATATTGTTATATTACCAACTCAAT
This sequence comes from Alisma plantago-aquatica, assembly GCA_963693085.1. NCBI lineage: Eukaryota > Viridiplantae > Streptophyta > Magnoliopsida > Alismatales > Alismataceae > Alisma > Alisma plantago-aquatica. Next base: position 597,380,447 of record OY856415.1, read on the forward strand.
TTCTTTGCAGCTGCATATACTGGAAAGTAGGAGAAAGAGAAGGATAAAGGGGTATATTTGACTTTTATACATATGAGAAGAAGGGAAGACACACAAGTCTTTGGTCCTCTAAGAGGCAAAAGAACAAACACTTCTAGGCAAGTGAACAATGTTTATAGTTGTCTTAACAACCCCCCCCCCCCTAGTAAACTGGTGACAAGAGAATCGAAGACCCAGTTTGTAGGAACTTGAACACCTACTTCTATAAAGATTTAGTAAATAAGTCAGCAAGATGATCTTTAGAATAGACAAACTTAGTGACAATGTGATCTAGTGTCAACTTTTCTCTAATGATGTGGTAATCAAGACCTATGTGCTTGGTTCTTGCATGGAGAACTGGATTAATGGTTAGATGTAGTATACTTAGATTGTAGCAAAATAGAGTAGCTAGCTAGAGTTGTTGGAGATGGATATCCCTGAAGAGATGGGAGAACCATGTCAGTTCTAACACTGTGAGTGATATAGACCTATATTCTATTTCCATGTTGAAGCATGCACTGATGGACTATTTCTTGGATGACCATGAGATACAAATCCGTCCAAGGAAGACACAACAACCATTTGTACTAATCTGGTCAGAGGACAACAAGCCCAATCAACATCTGAGTAGGCAATGACTGATAGCGGGTCATCAAAATAGCTTTGGATGCTAAGATGAATTATGCCTTTGATGTATCGCATGATGCACTTGAGAAGAAAAAGATGCACATTTTTTGGATTGTGTAAAAATTGGCAGGCTAGATTTACCCCATATGTAATATCAGGTCTTGTTAAAGTTAAACATTGTAATGACCTGACTGTGTGTCTGTATTCAGTCACATTTGTGAGATGTTCACCTTGTAGTTTGATGTGATCTCGATGGAATGAAGGACCGACTGGTGTAGATATAGGTTTAAGTCAATCATGTTTTCCCTATGAAGAAGATCATATGCATATTTACTCTGGTGGATAAAAATACCATCATGATTTATTTCAACTTGGATGTCTAAGAAATAATGAGCTATCCTTAGATAGAGAAGATAAAAATCCTCTTCTAATTGGTGAATGAATTTGTCAACTATAGTTGTTATGTTCCATGTTATCATTATGTTGTCAACATAAAGATGTCATCAAACCAAAGCATCATTTTCATGGTAGACAAATAAAGAAGAGTCAGTTGAACTTGACTTAAACCCAAGTTCTAGAAAAAAAGACTTATGTTATTCTACCAGGATCTTGGAGCCTATTTGAGACCATACATGACCTTATGTAGCTTAAAAAAATGATTTTCTCTTATGGGATCAGTGAACCCTAGAGGCTGTGACATGTAGACTTCAGTGTCAAGAAGAAAATTTCAGAAGGAATTACACACATCTCACTGCTGGACATACCACCACTTAGATGTTGTAATGGATAAAATTGTCTTAATTGTGGGGGACTTGATTACTATACGAAATGTTCTCAAATAGTCTACTACTTCTTTCTGATGAATCTCCTTTTCCACCAATATAGCTTTGAGTTTGTTCAGCAAACCTTCAGCCTTTAGTTTTGTCTTGAAACCCACTTACAACCAACAATGTTGTAGTGCGGTTGGTACTAAAAAAGATTCTATATTTGATTTTTGTGAAGATTGAGCTCACATTCCATTGCTTCACGTCAGTATAGATTTTATAAAGTATTGTTGACTATTCCTAGTATAAGAGGAACATATAGTGCAGCTAGAGAATATTTTGGACTAGGCTTAGTTATTCTATGCTTGCCTCATGTAATTTTATGATGAGTTTTCTTAAGAGTGGTATTAGTATTGGTAAGAGATAGACTCTGACACTGTTTTGATGTTCTTAGGTATCTGAATAGAGCAACAAGGACTCTCTTCAGATGGAAATACTACTGGAATGTCAATCACCATGGGATTAGGGCTATTTTGAGGAATAATTTGTCTGGAGGTGTTTATAATAGGAGGACTAGAATAGTTATGTTAAGATACTTGATGAGTATCACTTATCCTACTGAGACTAACATTGTCAACTGCCATGCTATTGTGAATGGGATTGTGTAGAGTCATAACCTGCTACTGTTGGAATTACTATTGGATTCAAAAGAAGATTGCCTCATAAAATCATCATAGCTACATAGAAGTAAGATAGCAGTATGACCATAGAGATTCTAATGTTTACAAGGGAATTTTTTCTAATTAAAAACAACATGCTTTGAGAAAATAATAGTCTTACTTCATAAATGAAAGTATTTGTACCCCTTATGTTGAGTACTATATCCAGTGAATATAGAAGGAGGAGACCTGGGATCAAGTTTGTCTTGAGAATATTCTCTCAGATACGGTGCAAATGTTGATAAGAAGGAGGTGTACAATATAGTAATTCAAAGGGAGATCAATTCTCCAAGATAGGAGATGAAAAATCGATTAATCATATATGTAGTTGTAGAAAACTCTTCTGCCCAATACGAATATGGTAATTCAACTTCAAACAACATGTCTAAACCAAGTTCAACAATATGACAATGCTTTCTCTCAACTACTCCATTTTGAGACTGATCATAGGGACAAGACTGTTGATGTAAGATGCCTTTTGATTTGAACAAATTTGCTAAAATGAGACTAATAAATTCTACTCCTCCACCACTTTGAAATTTTGGAATTGCAACATTAAATTGTGTAAGAATCATGTTATAAAAATTGGTAAAGATATTGGGGAATTTAATTTTATATTGCATTGGAAGAAACCAGCTAAACCTCATGCTATCATCGGTTACTAGAACATAATATGAGCATTTATGAATGGAAGTTACAAGAGCTTTACCCCACACATCATAGTAAGGACTTTTTGAAATAGTTTATCCGATCGTACATGATTATGAGAGACATGTAATATCCTACTTTTACTTAGCGTGTAGCTATTACAAATGTTAGAATATGAAGAAGAACTATCTATTACTTTGTCTTTCACAAGTTGCTGCATAATGACTTTATTTGGATGACCAAGACTCTTATGTTAGACTTTGCTAGAGGCATTATTGAACATATGTACAGAAAGAGATGCTCTACTACTATTGGTGCTATGAGTGTGTTGTTGAATAAGATAAGTTAGTATGTACATTCCATTTTTGTAAAGTCCTTCATCTAAATTCATGTATGTTCTTTTGTCCTTAACATAAACAATGGTATCAGTGACAATAACATAACAAGGAAAAATTTATGTTATATTTAACATAGAGATAAGTTTTATTTTTATATTAGGAATCACCATGACATGTTCTAGAGGTATAGGAGTAGTTGTCACCAATATGAGAGACACGAACAAATTCACCATTTCCCATCAATATAGTATATCCTACTATGTATATTTTAGGATTGGAGAGAGTAACTATATTATATATGATGTGGAATCTGGCTCCAGAGTTGACATGCCACTATGTGAAGTCTCCTTCATTAATTCTGAGTGTAGCAAGAGAAGTGGTTGTGTTGTGGACTAGACCCTTTGGTGCATTAACATTCTGATATGCATTATCATACATTTTCCAACATCTAAGAGCATCATATCCATGCTTGCCACTGATTTGGCAAAAGAGAAGTGGCCTACTCATATTTTCTTGAATTTTATATATAACTCCTTTTTGCTGAGTTACTCCTTTCTGCCTTGAGAGAGAACTATGATATGTTTTGAACTAGTCTGCTACCTAAATTCCATGAGTGTACTTTGTGTTTTGAAATCGTCCTCTACCTCGAAAACCATGTCCATGACTATTGCAAATGTTATTGAAACAAGATTGTTGAAATGTCTTAGGTCCAACTTTATTTAAGTAAAAGGCCATAAATGGGACAAAACTAGGTCTACTAGTTTTTGTTCTTTCAAAGTCTTTTAATAAAGATACAGGCTCAGAGTATTGGGGTATAGGAGGTTTAAGCATAGAAATAAAAAAACTTCATATTCAAATTTATCAGGTCCAATTAGAAGTGAACACTTTCTTCTGATCACTAACATTATTCTCGAAGGCATTCAATTGACCGTAGACATGTTTGACCTTGCGGAGATAATCATCTAAAGGATTTGACCCTTTCCTAAAGGTTCACAGCTGTGACTTCAGTTCAATTTCTCTAGTCTGTGATGACTTAGTGAACTTTTTTCTTAAAGCTAACCACACCTCTGCAAAGGTCTTATAGCCGAGAACTTCTCCCATAACATATTTAGTTATTGATGTTGATATCACCCCTTAGAATTTTTGATCAGTTCTAAGCCATGCTTTGTATTGGTTATTAGCATCAGGTATACCTGATTCATCTTGAATGACAAGAGGTGGTAGAATCTCAATTTCATCAAGAATCCTTTTAAACAACAAGATTCAACAACTGTTCTCATTTGTGATTCCCAAATTTGGTAGTTATTAAGGTTCACTTAGATAGTGAAAAAGTTTAAGACATTAAGTCCTACCATACATGGATAAATGGACACAATAGAGGAGATGAAACTGTTGATTTAGATTCAAATGTCATAGTTGCAGCCAACATAAGGCGAGGCATATTATGACGATAGAAAAATAGAAAGAGAAGGAGAAATCTATAGAATGCAGTAGGGAGATAGAGATGTAGATATGAGAAGACAAATTCTGGATGAATTCCTACAAGAGAAGAAATTACCCTTGATGGTGAGAGGGAGGATGCAAAGATCCACTTGTTTCCTTAACGGTGAGAAAGCAGATGCAGATATCCATTTGCTTCTTAAAGGAGGCGATGAAGGTTGTAGGATCCTTGATCGATTTAGAAGAAGAGAACAGAGAATATAAAATGACCAAACTAATAAGATCCTCACAATTTTCGCATGAGGATTGGAGAAGATCCCTTGAAGAACTTTTCTTGTTGATAGAGTTGTGAATGAAGACCCATTGAATTGATAAGGGGTAGGAGAAATATGAAGAAAGGAGTGAGGAGAGACGAGATGCTTGTGTAATTTGGAGGAAGAAGAAACCCTAATTTCTCTTGTCTCCATGGATCACAGAGAGAAATGGAGCTCTCACACTCTGATACCATGTGAGGATTTGAAAGAGAGACCATTCGAGAAGGGCATCACACATAGTCCTCATGTTGATGTTGTTTATATTAAAATAAAGGCTACACTAATTTCTATTTTGTCCTTTAGAGAGAGACATAACACACATATGAGAAGAAGGGAAGACACTTATGTCTTCAATCCTCTAAGAGGCAAAAGAACAAACACTTCTAGGGAATAGAATAATGTTTAAAGTTGTCTTAACAACCAACATAGTTTATTTGCAACTGCAAGTACTAGAAAGTAGAAGACAGATAAGAAACATGGCGTTGACAATTCTCTTACCTGTCTCCCATATGAAAATGAGGGAAATGGGCTGACAGTTGAGAAGGTTAAGGTGTTAAATGGTGGCTTCATAGACAGTGACAACACTAGTGCATCTAGCATTCTTGTTGTTGTTGCATTTCCTACACAGTGAAGCCAAAGATGGGTAGATGGGTGTACCATTGTTGGGACTTGGGGGTAGTGAATGGGAGCAAGAGAAATGGAAGGTCTTTTGACCCTTGAAGAAGTGTTAATCTTCTATTTCTGGACTATGTCTTTGATCAAACATGTAAACAATCGCCAACATGAAGAAACAACCCAATTAACTGAACATACTGGTAGACCAATCTAGCCTGGATTAAAGTCCATGGATAATGCTTATTTTGCAAAATTTATTATATATAAGAATTTCATGTGAATGGTAAACATTCCCCCCATCTATATCTCTAAATTACAAAATAGTTTTTTATTATAGTGTAAACAATGTGTGGAGGTGTTGCATGCTTTTTTTAATTTGTAGTTATGAATTAGTTTCTTATTTTGATAAGGCAGATGTGCAGATGTATAGAGAGTATAGATGCAATTTTATTTAATTCTAAATTCACAGATTGATTCTTATGTATTCTAATAAAGCTATATGATAAGCGACGAGTTAAATGTCATTTTTCTTTATCACTTTTCAAGATATAGATTGGCTACTATGTTATTATGTGGAAAGGTTGTGCAAAAAGTCACATGCATTTTTTACCTTTATTTATTTGAACTACTAATTTCACGTCATGTATTCTAATAAAGTTGTATACATAGTCACAACGGGGGTTGATTCCTACCAACCTTTGCACTCTCGTCGATGTTTTGTTGTTTTTATGAATGGGAGTATGACATGAGCAAAATTAGAGGAGGTAGATGATGTGAACGTGATGTGACATAGGAAGATCCACATAGAGACATTGTTGACATTAGGAGACAATCACTATAAATTTTATCTCTCATTTCTCTTTTGGAGATTTTTTCCCTTAACATTGTGTCGTGTACAATATTAGTCATAAACAAGTTTCAACAATTGTATTTTCCTTCCAATATGTCTCTCTTACAATTTAATTGCCTATTAATCATACTCTTAACTTTTTTTACTTATTTAAGGAACATTATGTTTGCGGTCTATACAATAATAATATATTCTCAAACCGGTGGAATGAATGGAATATGCCTAGTATGTACATACAAACCCATCTATTTATTGGATGAAGTAATATGTCATAAATGCATAGTTTGTTGTTACATTATTGTGAAGATTGACGCGATGGCAAGTTACTATGATTTCCTTTAAATTGATGAGCCTTAACTTTAGACATTGTAGGAATTGGTTTGTATAAAAGGACTCTTGGTCAAACTGATAACATAAGGGAAAAAGACTTCCTGCCCAATTTTGTTCGAAAAGATCCCGTCTCTCTTGCGGTCTCTTTTGTTTCATTGTTTCTTCTCCCTCAAGTTTCTCCGTCCTCTTCCTTTCAATTTCTAGAGTTTTCCTCTCCTCTCATTGTATGACTTGGTATTAGAGCCTTCATATCATGCAATGGCTTCGACATCTTCACCGATTGACAAAGAAGATGGAAATGCAGAGAAGACAACATCGACCGTTGATGATATGAAGAAATATCCATGTCCTGCCGGAGTCAACCTATCCAACTTTGTCTCGCTCAAGCTCTCAAACTCAAACTACCTCTACTGGGAGGTGCAGGTACCAGTGCTCATCGAGAGTAGCTCCTAGGAAGGCTTCATAGATGACACTGAGAGGGCTCCTGGAAAATCTTCATGGATGAGGAAGGTAATGTAACACAAAACCCTAACTATTTGGCATGGATTCACACTGATCGATTTGTTAAGGGATGGATTATGGGATCTCTTTTTTAGGATGTTCTAGGAGTAGTTGTGGGTTTATCATATTCTTCTTAGATCTGGTCTGATTTGGTGAATTTTTTGTGTGTCTCTACTCAGTCTCGAGGATTTTAACTGATCTCTAAGCTTCGTCAAATCAATAAGGGTACTAAGAGTGTTATTGAATATCTTCATGAATTCAAGATGATATGTTATCAGCTTCACGCAATTGGAAAAACTATTACTGATGATGGCAAGGTCTATTTTCTGTTGAGTGGATTATGCTCTAAGTTTGAGAATTTCACCATTTCTATGATGAGACCTCCTCTTCCCACCTTCGATGAAGTAACTTCCCTACTAAAGTATCATGATATGCATAGAACCACTCCATAGAGCTACATTGTCCCGAATCTTGCTTTTATTGGTTAGAAATCCAGTTACAACCAAAGGAACATAGGTCATGGTGGTGGATACAAACCTAATAACTATTCATATTACCATGCTCAGAATCTATCTTCACTGCAATATCACACTAAGACTTTGCATGCACTACAACATCAACCCAGTCTCCTAGTGTTCTAGGTGCTCGTCAGGATCATGGTTTTACTTCATTTGGTTGTGACTTCGATCCTAACACTTGAATTACTGGTACACAGATCCAAACAAGACCTCCAATTTACTCTTAGATACGTGGAAAGAGGGGACATGGGGATTTCATTGTTGGCACAACTTCAATAACAACTTTTAGCTTCATGATATTCCAAAAACCTTAATTGATGATGATGTCACTGATCAAGCTAAAGCCCTTGCTGCTATGCATGTTGGGGACCAGAGCAACTTCAATCTGACTGAATGTCATATTGACTCAGGGGCAATGAATCATATAGCACAAGATCCATGTATACTAAGAAAAATTATCTCACATAAAGGCAGTGACTATATTATGATTAGTGATGGCTCTTTTCTTTCAATAAAACACTATGGAAATACTTTTGTTATATAACATACACCAATCCCTTTGAAATTTTTTTAGTTGCCTTCGGTATGAAGCGGAATCTCCTATATATTTCCCAACTAACTAGAGATTTTCCTGCTATTTCCTTTTTTTCAAAGACATCTTTCTAATAAATCACTTGTAGAGTCATCGAACAATGGAAAAGGGAGTGCTTAAAGAAGGAATGCATGTCATGAAGTATGGCTGTTATAAATCATTTTTTGTTGTTAGAAAGAATAATGTGACCTCAATCACTTGGCACAAGTGTATGGGACATCTTAACTATGTAGTCCAGAAGTATAGGGAGCATAGTAATTTAATTTCTTCTTCTGATAAACTATTAGAATTATGTAATAGTTGTGTTCTCGGAAAGATTCACATACTTCCCATATACCCCCTCTCTTTCCCCCAAATTCCTAAAAAAACCCTCTCCATTTATAAATTCAAGCCAACCTTCTATCCTTACCCTTTATTTCCAACTTCCCCCTGCTATTAGCTTCCTGTCAAATCCAGCTGACGGAAGGTATACTAGCTACTTTTTTATTCCTAAATAATTACCTGATCACATAACAACTTCATCTAATTCAATTGGTTAATAATATTAGTATACTAAGCAAGCAATATGCTAATAGCAAACAACGTAGGCTACAAAGGACGACATTACCAAACTGTGGGAACTAGTTCGATTCCTTGCTGAAGTGCATTTTGATTTCACATAACACATCATGTGATGACCTTCACATCTTTTTCGAATTTGATCAATAAAATAACTAAGTATTGTAAATTTTTGAGGTTCTAATTTTGATCAGTCTAGTTGGTTCTGGTTGGTTCAAATTGGACATTGGTCATAGCTAATTTATTGTATTGTTAAATTTAGAATTTAAAACCGAACCAAAACTGTTTCAACCAATCCAAAATCAATTGGGTTTGTCAGAATTAGAACATGCATGTGTCAGACTTTTAGTTTTACATAGCTTAGAATTCCATTAATTACACTCGAAAAAAGATGTAGATCCATATTTTTTCAAATTGGAACTAATTCAAATTATGAAATGTAAATCCTATAACTGACCATGACTGGACTTCAGACATCTTATTTGTAATGTATAATTCACCCAAATTATCAAAATGAGAATCATAAAAAAATTTAGGTCAACAAGACTAATGTTTATGAGTTCAAAATGCTAACTCGCCTCAACTAGGTACCTTGTCGAGCCTAATGTGTATCTACAGGTCATCACACGGGTGTGTGTAAAATCACTATGTTTGTCGACTTTAAGGGTGTAAAAGGTGTGTCTATGGTCTGTTCGTATTTCATATCCTTACTTAATCAACTTATCAAGTATAGATTCGGATCTGGACCAACATAATAAAAAACTAAACCCTCATACATATACCACAAATATGGGGGTAAGAAGTTTTGTCATTTTTAAGTAAGAAAATTATAATATGATGCATCTATTTAAATTTCATAAAATATAATTATGTATATAATATTATGATCACATTATTTTAGTAAATAATAAAATATTTTATAAGTAAAAATGAGTCGTATTGGTTGACATAATTATAGTCAATGCTTTATATTAATGTAATATTTATATTATAATATAATGCTTGAGTTTTGTAGCACGCAATGTTGATTTATTGATGTTGAATTTAAGTTATTTAACTTGAGTTTGTAATCAAAAAGTTCGTTCTCATTTAGGTGGCAATCTCAACTACCGTGTTAATTAGAGTATTACATAATCTCACATGTTATATAAATTAGGTAGAATAAAAATCACATATTATTTATGTATTTATTTATATATGATGGGTATGCGGGTGTAGTGTCAGGTCCAAACACATATTTACAGACCCGTTTATATACCAGTATGGATACACATGTCTACAAATATATAAGTACGAAAATCTAAACCTACTGGATTTATGGCATGTCATACATCTAGACCCATTTACAATCCTAATCGGCTGGGAAGCACTTTGAGTATGAGTCAAATATCCCTATTTCAGGATGTGCGTCAAACTTTACCACTTATATTGCATATTAAAAAACTATTTAATCTTATTACATCATTAAATGATTCAATTAGACACTTGTTACAATGGCGTATGGAAAAAGAAAGAAAAAAAAAGCAACCAGATTTCCTTCCGTCAAATGGACTTAACGGAAGGCTAACAGCAGGGGGGCAATGGAATTAGGAGATTAGGATAGGGGGTGGCCGGAATTAGAGAAAGGAGAGGGGGATTCTAGGAATTTAGGAAAAATAGGGGGTATATTGGAAAAAACTCAAAAAGTAATATTCCTTTTGGACAAATCTATTGTGACTTGTGGGGTGAATCTCCTATAAAATCTAAGTAGGGATTTCTTTATTACATTCTATTTATTGATGAATACACAAGCTACTGCTGGTTCTACCCTCTAAAAAAAGTCTGAGTTGTTTAAACATTTTATTTTCTTTTGCAAAATGATTGAGAATCAGTTTTAAACTAAGGTATATGTACTTGTTATTGATGGAGGAGGTGAGTTCATTAGCTAAAATCTGAAGTCCTATCTTGCATCCCAAGGAATAGTTCATCACTTTGCCTATCCCTACATACATGAACAAGTTGGTCAAGTTGAAAGGAAACATTGTCATCTTGTAGAAATTGGTCTCACCTTGATGTTTGATTTTGGAGTACCTTTACATTTATGTGTAGAAGCTTTTGCATATGTTGTTCATATTATAAATCGCTTTCCATCTAAGACACATAAATATCAATCTCCTTCATTTAAATTATATAACAAACAAGCTAACTACACTTCGCTGTGATGCACTTGGTTATTTATGTTTTCCTTGCATGTGGGGTTATAACAAGAACAAACTTGAACCTCATGTTATTCCATGTGTGTTCCTAGGCTACAGTGAAGTTTATAAAGGATAAATATTATTTCATATTCCTTCAGGACAAATTTATTTTTTCTAGACATGTTATCTTCAGTGAGCAGGTTTTCCCCTTTAAACAACAAGTTTCTTCTTAGGTATCCTTGGGAGAGCTCACTATTTTCTCTAAGTTCCTCAGCGCAAATGATGTTGTGATTATAGACTCTCAAACTATTTCTACACTCTGAACAGCAGCCTGACTATCGTCCATATTTATGAACATGTGGAGAATGATGTGTCCTTTCATAACAAGGATAAGCAAGTCAGTCACTATGTTTCTACTTCGGTAACTCCTTATGATAAGATGATTGAGAACTATAATGATATTAATCCACTTTCTCCACTCTCTCCTACTATAGAACATACTCTCCCTCAAAATGATGATTCCATGCACCTTTGTCTAGTTTAAACTTTGTCAACTCATCCAATAATGCCAATATTACTGATTGCCAATCACTTGAGACACACCTACTGATATCTCATCTTCCAATCCACCACAACAGAATAATCATAAGATGGTCACATGAGCAAAGGCAGGCACTGTCAAGCCTAATCCTAAATATGCTCTTCTTTCTCAAGGTCTGTCATCTGTTCCTAAAATAATGAAAGGAGCTATTGCAGATCCTAATTGACTAGATGCCATGATAGCTGAACTACAGGCTTTAGAAGCCAATAATAATTGGACCTGGGTTCCTAGACCTTCCAATGTGAATGTGATTGGTTGTAAATGGGTATACAAAACAAAGCTCAAAGTTGATGGGTCTTTGGAAAGACTAAAGGCGAGGTTAGTGGCAAAAGGGTTCAGTAAAGAGGAGGGTGTTGACTACTTTGATACATTCAACCCTATTGTCAAAGTTGATACCATTCATGTTTTGCTAACCTTAGCTACATTGTTTCGTTGGCCGATGTTTCAGATTGACATTTGCAATGCATTCTTGAATGGTGATTTGTCTGAACCTTTTTACATGGTTCAACCACCTGGATTCATTAACAAATATAATCCTCATCATGTCTACAAGTTAAATAAGGCCATATATGGTTTGAAGCAAGGTCCATGAGCCCGGCTTAATAAGCTTAGTGAATTTCTATTTGCATCTAGATTTTTATGTAGCTCAGCTGATCATTTTTCCTCTGCCAGAATAACACTATCATTTATTTTATGTTGTATGTTGATGATATAATCATCACAGGAAATGATATTGTGGCTTTGAAGCACTTTCAAGATTCTTTGAGCTCTACCTTCAATCTCCGGATATTGGGAGTGTTGAATTATTTTCTTGGCATAGAGGTTGTTTCTAGTGGTACTGGTATATTTCTCTTACAACATATTCTTAACATCCTCTGTCAAGCTAACATTTGTGGCTGCAAGCCAATTTCTACCCTGATTTCTCTAAACTTCAATTCAACTATTGAATTACAATTAGCTCCTCTCCTTGAAACTCAAATCTATGTTAACACAGCGTGCCAGTTTCTAGATGATCCAATAGAAGCACATCTCTCCCTTTTCAAATGGATATTGTGGTATTTAAAGGGCACTTTAGCTATGGGTCTTCATATTACTCCCTCATCCTCTCTTCATCTCTCGACTTTCACTGATTCTCACTGGGCTGGATGCCCTTCTACAAGAAGGTCCACAACATGATTTTGCATCTTTCTTGGTTCAACGTGTGATTCCTGGAGTGTAAAGAAACAAAGCATTGTTGCTAGGTTGAGTTGTGAAGCAGAGTATCGAGCATTGGCTTCCACTATTGCTGAGTTGACCTGGCTTTCGTTTCTCCTTCATGATCTACATTTTCCATTACTTCTCCCTGCTACCTTGTACTATGATAACACAAGTGCATTACATCTAACTGTCAATCATGTATTCCATGTTAGAACCAAGCACATTGAGATCGACTATCATTTCATCCGCAAGAAAGTTGTTTTAGGTCATAGTGTTATAGCTCACATCCATTCTGCCCAACATCCTGTAGACATATTCACCAAGGCTCTTCCCAAACTTGGTTTCAGGAATATACTACTCAAACTTTGACTGGGCAATCCCACCCAAAGTTTGCCCCCCCGGGGGGGGGGGGGTTATTGCATGAAGTAATATGTCACAGTGATTAAATGCATAGTTCGTTGTTACATTATTGTAAAGATTGACTCGGTGGCAAGTTATTGTAATTTTCTTTAAATCAATGAGCCTTAACTTTAGACATTGTAGGCCTGGTTTGTATAAAAGGACTCTTGGTCCAAACTGATAACATAAGGGTAAAAGACTTTCCGCCCAATTATGTTCGAAACGCTGCCGTCTCTCTCGCGGCCTCTTCTATTTCATCGTTTCTTCTCCCTCAAGTTTCTCCTTCGTCTTCCTCTCAATTTGTAGGGATTTCCTCTCCTCTCCCCGTCTGACTCTATTGTGATGCTTGGGTTTTGTTTTCTTTGTTTGATAATCACCAAAATGCTCATTGATGTCAGTTTTGACTTGTTGCTTGGACGTTATTATGGTTGTTGTCCGGGGATTTTAGCACAACTCATGGTACTACTAACGGCCGCCCTCAATAACGATCTACTTATCCTACAAAATACAATAGTGCACGAGTCTTTAAATCGACTATACACATTAACAACTTTATTTTAGAGTTAAGCGAAAGTCTTCTTCTTCGAGTTATGAAGTTCTATAAGCATGCATAAAACCTTAAGCTAGAACCAACGTAAAGTAAAAAGAATAGTGTTTTATTAATGATATGAGGAGAAGGATTTCAATTCCAAGTTTTTTTACTTGAGCCGGGTTTAAATGCCAGATCTAGCTCAAAGTTTTACGTAGTTGCACATTTTGAGAAGTAACATTGATAAGAACTTTAGTTAACATTTCTTGGTGTTGATTTCAAACACTAGAGTATCTTCCACAACTAGAGGCATGGCGAATAGTGATCGGTTCAAGAGTGGGAATTTGAGCTACAGTGCTAGCTTCTGTTTTCACGAGTGTGTTTATATATTATTTCCTGCCTGTGTACTATCTCTTGTAGTATCTTTTTTCCTCTTTTGACAAAGCCCAAGTATTAGGCTTTATGCTTCCTGGACCGCATCGCAGAAAGATGGGTACTCCACGATCTTCAACATTTGAAGTTGGGCCAGAGTTATATTGGATTGGATGCCCTTACCTTGATCTGGAGAGGCTAATACATCGGCTACAAAGGTCGCAGCACGGTTTAAGACTATGGAGCATGAGCATGTGGTGAAACATGTGTCCTTGATGACTGATTAGATTCTGTAGATGCAAAGGGCATTGTTTCGAATAGGGTGCTTTTTATATGCGTTAGCTTGAACCGTTAACTACACACACATTTGGGGCTTGTTTGGTAGGACAACATATTAATTCCGATCTTTTGATTGTTATAAATTGCAACATGCAAATCATTTGGTACGGTGTAGTCGGGTGCAATAGCTGAAATTGCAACTGCATTCTTTTTCATACCGTTGCTTTTGTTCCACGCCCTTCTATAGCGTGGTCGGGTGCAGTTGTCCCATGCATCCATGTTACAACGATGTGTGCCTGGATGTTCGTAGCCTCTCCTTGTAAAATAAAATGGGAACCCATCAGTTACAGCAGTCCGGGCCCACTGGTGACTGGTCTAATTCATCCAGGAGCACTACTTCTGTAACTTTTTATCGCCACAACGACACTATCACAACAGCATGTTTTCTTCTATTAACGAACATGATCACAGGAATAGAGTTACTTCTACCAAACAATGCAAACGAAAGTAATGGCTTCCTCCTGACACTATACCAAACAAAATAGACGAATTACAAACTATATGATTAGTATTGATCTGATTTTTAATTCATCCAACTGCACCTGATTACACCATATCAAACAGGGCCTTGGTTTTAAATTAGGAGTAATCCGGAGAAGTAGCGTCACAACATTTGGTAAGTCTGACGGTAGAGTAAATGTAGGCGATCTCCAGAGCATTGAACTCCAACTACTCGCTAGCACATACCTCTGGAATACCAACTGTCCTCTCCGTCTATGATTTACGGTGTATCGATCTCACGGAGACACACACGACACAATCGAGGCTGACATCTATACTTTCTACGGGCCCAATCAGGTGAGCTTTTCGACCTAGGGTTTCTACTCAGGTGAGCTCTTCCAGCTATTTTTTCCTCCAGACCAGAGCTGCTACACCTCTGATTTTGCGATTGTATCACCTACGTAGACTCCCATACCAGTATCTTCCAGAATCGATACGATCATCCCCTCTCTGGGTTGCCCCCTGGCCATTCCTGCTCTCTACATGCACGACATGATCCCTCACCTTTCGAGCGAGTCTATCTCTACCTTTAGCGATCATTTTTGTGGCATCTCTTACCATAGTTGGCGCTCCTGATATAAATTGTTGCCCCTTTATTGCCCTCGAGCCACCCTCCCAATCTACAGCACCCAGGATCTTATATATGAGGATAGGAGGTACCATCTCTGCCTCCCTGAGCACCAACAAGAGAATAAAACGCAAGAAAATAATCTCAACCCTTTTCAAAAGTGCTATGCAGTATAAGAAACCATTGAAGCCTACAAAAACAGACTACCTCCCGTCTGCTTTACCAAATATGGCTTCACGCTTCCCCTTCATGGATTACAACCTATCAAACCATTTATACCTCACCAACATACCCCTCCCGAAAGCATGGAAATACCACAAATTTGACATCTTGCTTGGACCAAATACCATCCTCATTGGCAAAAAATCTTTCCCAGTCACCATAGATCTCATCGGAAAATCCAACCTCTACATCACTGATGGCTGGGCAAGCATGATCACTGAACTGAAGCTTAAGCAGGAGTGGACCATATTCATAAAACCCTCATCTCACAAAAACCTGACGGTTTGGGTAAATGATTTCAACAACGAAACTCCCCAAGAATTATACCCACTTTTCTTCAGCAAGGAAGAGCACATCTCCTCTTCTACTTCTAGCTCAGCTGATCATCTCTTTGTGAGAAAGGAGCACCGTCACCCCACTGGTTCAAAGTTCTGGCCCATATCCCTATCTTCAAGTCCCGATATTCAAGATATGGAGGACACAGCTACATCATCATCTATCGGTAATATGATTGCAACAAGGTATGAAAAATCCATCCCATCTGAGTTTTGTAGGGTATCCAGTAAACACCACGATAAAAAAAAGAAAACATCATCCCATCAGACCGCCCACCAACTCAATCTCACTTTTTCACCTCTTAGACACCTCCCAGCAATTGCTCTTACTCAGTTGTGCTTTGAGACAGATAGACACTCTCAAACTTAGATTCCAGCCCCTCAGATATGACCTTTCAGAGCCCTTCGCTGCACCTATTGCCACAGCCCACACCACTTGCGACAAAGATGTACCAAAAAAGTTGTAACGACCCTGACCTGGGTTATTAGGTAACCCTATTTGTTTTGGATAATTAAATTTATTAGAACTTTAATATAATCCTCTAAGGTACTTTGTTATCATGTGACACACTCATGTTTCAAGTTTGGTCCCGATTGAATGTTGTTTGAGCAATTTTTCCTTTGTTTTGGACCAAAGTGCAATTTACCCAAATTGAGGGGCTATAATGCAAAATGTCACATGTTGAACATGCCTCTTGTGTTGTAGCATAATTATTGAGAGAATGATGTAAGGTGGTGACTTGTGGAAAGCCTAAATTCCAAGTTTGAACTTGTTTGAACAATGATGGTACCTTGTGCACCAATTTTGGTACAAATTATAATTTACCCAAAATGTGGGGTTGATATGAAAATTACCACCTCTAGAGTGTTACTATTTACTCTATGTATCATTTATAGGATATATAATGAATTAGACACCATGTTTGAATCAATTATGAGTGATGATACTCTTAGTGATGAAATGACCAAGAAAAAGGGTTGAATTTGGAAGCTTAACTTGAGTTGTATCAAGTTGAAAATCTTATATATGAGTGCCTATCGGCCATGGAGCCCAAGGAGGTGTCCCATATCGTTTTTTGAACTCTTGGCAAAGTCCATATCATGCAAATCACCTCAAGGAGGTGAGGTGTGACGGCCAACAAGTTTCCTTAGAAAAAGCATATCGACCAAGTAGGTGAAATTGGCCATATAAGGTGATATCGGCCAATAGGGTGAAGAGTTGAGTGCCATATCATGCAAGTGAGTGCCATATCGTGCAAGTGAGTGCCATATCGTGCAAGAGGGTTGGCATATCGTGCAAGGTCACAAGGGTATCGTGCATAGGCCTTGGGTATCGGCCATAGCAAGTGTATCGACCATACCATGTTGATATTGTCCATAGCAAGTTGATATCGGCCAATTGAAGTGATTTTGGCCACAAGTGAGGGGGTATTGGCCATAAGCAAGGTTTTGTCGGCCAAGAAAGTCCATATCGCCCAAGAGTGGTTGGGTGTCGGCCAAGGAGCCAAGGAACTCAAAACTTAACCCTAAGGTGAGGATAAGATCATCTTCAACATTGGTTTGAAGCATGAATTTAGGGTTTTGATCTTCTTTTCTTTTCTTCTTCACCAATTGCTTATCCATGGTGATTCCTTGTATATGAAGGAGTTTTGAACGATCCTTGGACCTTTGATAAAGTCATCTTAAACCTTAGGAACATGGAGCTTTGGAGCTTGAAGCTTTGAAGTGGTTCTTAAGGCGGGTTATATAACTTGAACTCAACCATGTTATTATTCTTCACCTAAATTGCTCTAATTAGTGAAATACTTTTAATTCCGAAATTTCCTGAAATAGTTGATGAAATTATGAGTTCAATTAGTTTCTTAGACCTGTTTCCATGAATTATATTAGTTAGAACAAAGGTCTAGAGCTTGAAGATGATGGTATCACTTTATAAAAGTGATATCGGGTGCAAGCACACTAGTAAGCACCTTTAACTCGATATGATGATGCACCTACTTCACTTGAAAAATATGGATATGAATGAATACATTGTTGCACGATATGTAGGTGTAGTATACACCTCTTGCACGATAGGGAGTCAAGTATAGACTCCATGCATGATACAAGGTTAAATGAATACTTATAAGTTGATGTGAAATCCTAATTTGGGTAACCCGATATAAGTGAAGAGTAACATGTGTTATTGCACGACACACATGGTTGCATGATATACATGGTTGCATGACATAGTTGCATGACATGGTTGCATGATAGGGTTGCATGATATACAACCCTAGATGATATGGTAACCCTAATCCATCATGGCTAACCCTAGATGGTGACTAGCCCAATAGGGTGATTGAATGTACTTCTAGCCCGACATGGTGATGGGTTGATACCTCATAAGTCTCATGGGAGACACATACATATACCTTGTGCCCGATATGAGGTCAAGAAGGTACCTCATGCCCTATATGGAGACAAGTGCAAATCCTAGCCCGATATGGCAAGTGTCTATACACCTACAACCCGATATGGTGAACATATGCACATGATTTAACTCTATACACCTTGTAAAGGTAAGGGCAAGACACTCTTAGGAGTGATGAGTGTGACACCAAGTAATGGTGTGGATAATACCTTGATAGGTGAAACACCTAGAGTGGTTGATAATGGTTAATCCTATATCAATAATGCCTTAACCCGAGATGAGTTCATATCATTAATGATGGTTGAATAATTCAATTGTGTGACTTATGACCAATACATTACATGATAAATGTGATAGGTTGGTGCTTAAAGTATTAGGATGGGAAATACCCTAATACAAGATAAGTGATGAACTTAAGTAAGATAAAAGTGATGAGGGAAGTGATACATCAAGGCATGATAGATATCACATCCAGCACTCCAAGGTTGATACACCTTAATGCACCTCAAAATCCAATATACTTGGATGAGTAATACATGAAGTGTGTTATGTCAATTATTACATTGAAATGTTATGAGTTTGATGCACTTTGATAAGTGTGGGCTAACATACCTTGAGAAAGGATTAGGCCAAGTTAATAAAGTATGATGTAGTCATACCCTGGTAAGGATGAGAGACGAATTCATACCTTGTGTTGATGATTCATTTAATGATAAAAAATGAGAATAAATAAGTATGATTGAATACTTATGGTATCAATGTTGGCTCCTAGATGTGTGGAGCAATGAATTAGGGTTTGATCATTGATAATATGATCTTGAAAACCTAAATGGTTAATAATGGAAAACCCTAACCCTAATGAAGGGTAATGACATGTAAGAGAAATCCTAATCGATAAGAAAGGGAAACCCTAACCCTAATGATGGGAAGGTTGCATTTCTCTTATTACAATAGCCTTGTGAGCTATGTTAAATACTTATATAACAAGTATAATGCTTAATGGCCTTGTGAGCCATGTTAATAAATTGTTGCCTAGTGAGAGGTGACAAGATGTACAATGGCCTTGTGAGCCATGTGAATAAGTTGTTACCTAGTGAGAGGTGACAAGATGTGTGATGGCCTTGTGAGCCATGTGAATACTTGCACAACAAGTGAAATGAATACCTTGGTCTGAGGACCTAGAGGTAATGGTTACCTGTTATAGAGGTAACAATGTTATGTGATGAACTAAGGGTTTGAATACCCAGATCCAGTAATCATGATAATGATGATGTGAAGGGATGAGAATTCCCAGTAATGTGATAAGGGACTGAGATCCCAAGTATCATGTATTTTAAAGATTTGAAAGTACTTGATAGATGTATTATACCTTTCTTTGTAGCATTTGTCATAATAATTCTTGTTTGAAAACTTGACTGATGCTAAAAGAATATGGGAATGTACTTAATTAATCAAGTGGAATCTCATAATGTAGTGCCCTGACCATAGATCCATTCGGCGCCAGGTCCCTCCCTGAATGGTGAAACGGGTTGCTCCACGGCATAACCCGGAGACCGCATATTTTTGAATATGCGGGGGTGATGGGCGAAAATATCTGTACGCCCTAATGTTGGATTGACGTGAGATAAACACGATATCTCTCAATCCTTCATTATATGTGTCGGGACGGATGTATCACGAATCTCCCGAAGATGAAGGCCAGGATGGATGTTAGATAAACACGAGATCTTTCTCTCCCGAAGAGAGTGCAGTTGACGTTGTATCTCTACACAGCGAAGTTGCCAGTATACCATGGAAAGCTATTTAGCAGTGACACAAGATGTCCTGCCTGTGGTCTCGGACTGGTCGAGACGGGTGAGGTCTTGGCAGCCGGCTCTGCCATTGACCTTGTATGGTACCGATTTTGACTTCGCAGTGGTCGGTTGGAGATGAGCGGTATACCTCATCTCCTCAGGGCTTAAGTGTGATTGTAAAGTGTAATCAGCTGCCTAACATGTTTGCTTAAATACAAAAATCATTTGGCTGATGTTACATTTCTTTTATACATCCTTAGTGGATAGATGTTATTTATGTTTCTTTACATTCCTTGCAAAAGCAGATAGATGATTGATAACTCTACCATGGGTAGATGCAATGTTCTCCTTAAGGAAGGAGATTACAACATTTTGTTCATATAATGAATTATCCTGCTTATTAATATAATAAGAACTGATGCTCAGTTTATAAATGATTAACTGTGATAATAATATGGTCGGCAGAGAGTTATATCTCTCGCTGGGACAATTACAATTGTCTCACCCCCGTGGGACCCAAATTTTTAGGTGGATGTGCACGAGGAGGGAAGACCTTTCTGCAGAGGAAGAACAACATCTGAGGCAGCAGTGACAGCTCAGGTTGAGTGTACTGTCTGTCATGTCTTGTAGATATGAGTCCTATGTGTCGTCTCTGTACTTTCAGGTCCTTGGAGTTGGTTCGTACTAGTTTTATGATTAATAAGAGATTTTGGCTTATGTGCCTCAAGGTTTTATGTTGCTCATGTATAGTTTGGTAAAACAACTATTATATGTTATTCTCGAGATGAGATGTACCAGATATGTACAATGTGAATAATGATGTATATACGGTTTTGGACCTTTCAGTAAGAGTTTTCCTTGGAATGGATCTCTTTGAAAAATGGTTTAAATTTTCAGTGATTTTTATTAATATGTTGTTTATGTTTAATTCCGCTTCATTATTAACGATTTGTCTATCAGTTTGGCGACTATCGTTACAAAAGTACTCTGCTACAATTGCCAAGAGAGGGCCCACACCTGACGCTTCTGCAAATTCACCCCAAATCATTTTCCAAAAAAAATTAGACTCTTCCCTAGAACTCATCTAGGTTATGATGCTCACAAACAGTCTGCTAAACACTTTTTCATATATGACAAATCCCATCAGTAGAAACAACCTAAACTTCCTATCTCGATTCAAAACAACATGTTTGCATGTCTTGCAGATCCACCTTTCCCTCCATCTAGCCCCCATGCACACGAAAAACTCTACTCACGTTCTCTTTTTAAACCTCCTTTGACACCACCAGGAAAACCCACTCCCCATCCTTCTGATCACAACATTACCCCTTCTCCTATACCGACAACCCAAACCATCGCCATGACTCCTACTGCCCACATTGAGTCTGCTATTCCTTTTTATCTCCCAGCCAACTCTATGAGACTTCTAAAGGTCTTCACATCTCGTAGTGTTCTGGCCACTATTGAAAACAACATGGACAACAACACGATCAACATTTTGGATGTCACTAGAGCTATAGCCTGTTAATCCCTGGGCACACTATGCTTAAACCAAAAATTCTCTCGTCCACACAACTTCTATACTCTATCCCTGAAGGTACAAAGATAGACCACCTTTTCAGACAGATCCTCACGATTCCCTGTGGGTCTAGATTTGTTCAAGCAAATCTCTCCAAATGGACATCTGGACAAGGGACTTTTGAGGCCCAGTCAGGTGGGTCAGGGTGGGTTGCTATATCCAACCTCCCCCCCCACACCTTTGGGAAGTTGAGGTCTTTAAAACCATTGCTCATGCAGTTGGTGGTACTCTACAATACATCAATCTGGAGACCTTACACCCCTTGCAGTTTATCAAAGCTTTCTACCTATTCTTTGTTAAACAAACCACCTCACTACCATCTTCCCTAAATATCAGACTGGGAGAAATCATCTACAACATCAAACTCTCTACAGAGCACCTCTCTGACATCAAAACCTCATTCTCTGATCTCTCTATTCATCCCTCTTCTTGGTACTCCTCAATCAACAACAAAAAACTTACAATCCTATTCGCAAACCAGGTGAAAGGAACTTGGTTTGGGAAAGAAAAAATGCCACCACAAAATCCTCAACTGACTCAAACATATCTCACAGTCTCAAAAGACAAAGAACAGCTTCCCCACCAGCAAAAAATTCCTTTCCCTCCCCAAATAGCACATATCAACCTTTCTCCTCGATCCCAAAAGATGAAAAATTTTCTCTAAACAGTTATCTGGATACTATTAAGAAGCTAAAAATAGCAATCATTGATGAAATAAAATCTTCATAGAGTCCAAAGAAGAAGGGAAAAGGAAAGGACACGAGCATCATCAAGTCCGTCAACACCATGCAATCCATCCCAGAAGGGATGCCCAGGAGAAACATCTTTGCTGCTCTGGAAATAGGTACTTGTTTCTCATCTTCCTACTCAGATTTCATTTCAAATACTAGTTTATCATCTTCTGCCTCCATGGATGATCATGATATTGACAATATTAAAGATTTAGCATCATGGCCTAATATTCAAAGTTTCACCAATTTTGCAAACAAAATAGGAATAAAATTTGAAGAGGAAAACATATCTAACTCCGCATTGAATGACATAGAAAAATTTATGAACTGGACAAACCGTAGATCATTAGGAGAGACAAACCAGAAAATCAACTTACTGAGTATCATCTAACGACCTTTCTTACTGAATCTTATTGATTTGTTTGTCCCCTCTTCTAATCCAATGAGAATAACATCCTGGAATTTTGTGGTGCAGCCAATGCGTGTAGAAGAAAAGAGATTAGAAATCACATCTACAATCATAACATAGATATCATTACCATTCAAGAAACCAAAACCACACTTTCTCCTTTTTCTTTAAAAACTATAGGAGGAAATAAGATTACTGAATGGTTTTAAAGGGGGACTCTTTGTGGGATATAATAAGAACACTTTCACTATCTCTCACTGGGATCTCAAAACTTTCTCCATTTCTATCTCTCTGACTAGCTCATCTGATCAATTCAGCTGGACTTTTACTGGTCTATATGGAGAGTCAGGACACGACAAAAATCTTTTTCTTTTAGAACTATCTGAAATCATGCAAGCCAACTATCATAAACCATGGCTTCTTAGAGGGGACTTCAACCTCATTACCATGGTCACTGACAGGAAAAATACATTCTCAACTTCATCAACCCTCACCCCAACTATAAAAACCTTTATACATCTCCTCTCTAAGCACAATATGATTGACCTCCCCCCCTCTAATGTTGGTTTCACATGGACTAGAAATAACATGAGAGCTAGATTGGACCACTTCATCTTCTCCTCCTCTTGGGAAGAACATTTCCCTCTAGCATCTATCCATGTGGCACATCGGCCCATCTCAGACCACTTTCCCTTAATCATTAACACACACAGAGAAATTTGTTGAAAAAATCTTTTCGATTTGAAAACGCCTAGCTCACAAACCCCCTATTTGTTAAATTCTATGAAAACAACTAGATATTGGCAGATCACAAAACTAGAAATCTAGGATTCCACATATAGAGAAACACCAAACTCATGAAATACAAGATCCTTGATTGGAAACTCGGACAACCCCAAAACCTCGCAAACACTCTTAAAGATCTTGAACAACAACATTTGTTTGTTGATAGTGACCCCTCAGCTGATCCAGCTCTAGTACTTACCATCAAGTCAGAAATTGACCAAATTAAAAATTACCTAGACATTAAGTGGAGACAAAGAGCTAAAGTTACATGGGATAAGGAAGGTGACAAATACACAAAATTCTTTCACAAAGTTTGCAACAATAACTATAGGAGAAATATCACTGCGCTTTTAAACATTCAAGGGGTCATCACCACAAATAAACACTTGATCATATCTCACATTGTTGAACACTTTAGAAAGATTTTCAATATCAATCACAGTCCATCCTTCCTTAACTCCATAAACTGGCAAACTCTCTGCCCGAAAAAGATTGATTCTCCAACAAACTTAACCAAATCTTTCTGTTCAGATGAGCTTGATTCTGCTATAAATTCTCTCAGAAAAAACAAATCTCCTGGGCCTGATGGGCTTAATGTGAAATACTACCTTGCTAACTGGAACCATTTCAGAAAAGACTTCTTGGCTTTGCTGCAAGAAATCCACTAACACAACAATGCTCACAACATCCTCAAATATCTAAACAAAACTTTCATTGCTCTTATAAAAAAAACTGATAATCCTGAGCAAATATCACAATTCCGTCCAATCAGCCTCATCAATACTTCATACAAAATCATTGCTAAAACTCTGGCTAATAGATTGAAACCCTACATCAACAACATCATACCTCTTAACCAGAATGCCTTTCTTAAAGACTAAATCATCTAAGATGCTTATCTGATGGTAAATGAGACGATTCATCTGTGCTACATAAACAAAACCCCCATGATTGCTATTAAACTTGATTTTGAAAAGGCCTTTGACTACATCAACTGGAATTGTATCTTAAAATCTTGGCCGGTTTTGGTTTCCTAGAACCTTGGATAAATTGGATTCATGCCTGCATCTCCACAAATCACTTCTCCACAATCATCAATGGCTCACCTTTTAGATACTTTAAAAATACTAACGGGCTCAGGCAAGGTGACCCACTTTCCCCTTTTCTGTTTATAATAGTAACCTCGATCCTCACAAGGATGATCAAACTTGGCTCTACCCATGGGCTTATTTCATCCCCCTCTGAATGCAAGGAGAACATCATATAGTTTGTGGATGATACTATCATCCTGGTTTCACCAAAAGACGACACTATCATAAATACCATTAGAATCATTGGAATATTTTCATACATCTTAGAACTAAAACTAAACCTCCAAAAGTCTTCCATCTTTGGTGTTCACATTGATCATCACATCATCAACAGATATAAAACTCTCCTCAAATACAAGCATGAAGAGTTCCCGATCAACAATCTTGGCTTACCCATCACCCCCCTAAATATCACACATTCTATATGGATTCCCATCATAGACAAGATTAACACAAAATTAAATTCATGGACAAATAATTAATCTTGATGTCTGCTTAACTCTCTTTAACAGTGTCATTACCCCCATCACAACACACTACCTCAGTTGTATTCTCTTACCTACCAAAATAAAAAATATCATTGACAAAGTCAGGAGAAGTTTTCTATGGAATAATTAAAATCACTCACATCTAGAGAAAACACCTCCACCTGGTTAACTGGAATACCATCTCATCTCCCATGGGCTTTGGTGGATGGGGCATCATCGATCTTGAAACTCATGCTCTATGCCTAGTGATCAAGATCATAAACATCTTGGAAAATAACAAAAAAAGGCATGGAGTGACCTCATCCAGAAAAATACTACAAAAAAATCCCACCATGGTATAAAACCACAAAACACATTGCTTCTCCTCTCTGGAAATACATTAACAGACTCATTTCCCTGATCAGAATTATCATACATACCCCTCCACACGCTCACTACTACATCAACTTCTGGAAAGACCCATGGTTCCCTCAAAATACCATCAAGAACCTACATCAACAATGGTCTATACCAAAAAAATTAGCTTCTATATCTACGGCCAAAGCCTCAATCTTCTCACCAGCAAAAAAACAAATGCTCTTAAGCGGATCCTTCAAACAAATCTAGAAAATTCGGAAATAAACAACATCATTTATGAGTTGGAATTCAACACTAAGAACAAGATCTCTTGGAGATGGGGGGCGTTATACACCCCAAAGGCAGCCTACACCTTCCTGACCTACAGAGGCATCACCCCTAGCTACTCCCTCTCAGGAAAAAATAAATGGTCCCAGAAGCACAAAATTTTCTTCTGGCTCCTACTAAACAACAAGCTTCTCACCGACCAAAACATTACAAAGTGAGGTTTTGTTGGGCCTTCAAGATGCTATCTCTGCCTAGCTGAATCAGAAACATCAGAACATATCTTCAAAAATTGTCCAGTCTCAAAACTTATCATATAAAACTTTGTTGATATTAGATTTGATAATCAAAACCTTACTGCTATACCTTTCAATATAAAACATCTGCATAGAGTAGCAAATTTCCCCCAGAAGACATCATTATCACCATTTTATGGCACATCTAGATAGAAAGAAATCATAAAAAATTTAATAACGCAAAGAATCTATTGCATATCATTTTAATAAAAATATTATCAGATCTCGCTATTCAACATGCTTGTAGGACCGGCGCCGACGTCATCTAGGATGACTCCAGCTGAAGAAAGCCCGGAAAATAACACTGTAGCAGGCGACGTCTTCTACACCCTGGAGGAGATTTTGGAGGAAGAATCGAACTTCTGATAATGCGCATTGGACGGACCAGTAGATGTTTTTTGTCTTTTACCTTTAGATTGCTTAGATCTTGATGCTATCTTTGAGAGGCTTGTCTAAGGGATGTCTCCCCATGGAACTTTTTACTTCCTCACTTTTTATCTCATCATATGAGTAACTTCAGTTTGTACCAAACATGATCTTATGCATGTGCTAGAAATCATGGCGTGGTTTTTTTTGTTAGTGGGTACCCATGACGTCATTGATGGGTCGGTCGAAGAGCACTTTTGTTGCTTAATAATTATAGTTTTCGTTATTAAAACAGATCCGTCGATATGTCCGAGTGGTTAAGGAGACAGACTCGAAATCTGTTGGGCTTTGCCTGCGCAGGTTCGAATCCTGCTGTCGACGTTTTTATAATTTTTAACTGTAATGGCCAAATGCGATGTATTTTCCTCCAAATTAATCTCTTTGGTTTGAATTGCCTAAGTATAGAATCATACATAGAAACCATAGCCACTGTGGGATGACAGCGTTAATGAAAAGGGCAGTTAGGCCTAAATCGGCTAAAGTCTTAGTAGTTTAGACGGCATACACGCCAAGATTGTGCAATGTATATTCCTCCAAATGAATCTCTTTGATTTGTATTGCCTGGGCGTGGATGTGGCTGTATTGGATTGTAATTATACATCCAGCAGAGAAAATTTTATGTTTGTTTATCTGAAGATGGAAAAGGCAATTGCGTAAACTGCGAATGCTAGATAAAAGTCTCCATCTCAAACTAGCCGGATGACGTCATCCAGCCACCGCTTCTTTCCAAATTACCTGCTCAACCTGCTGGCACCGGTCCGTCCTCGTTCTCTGTCTTATCTGAATATAGGTTGCAATGCGAGGGTGTCTGCTTTCCGCAAAAGCTGCGTGCATTTCCGCAGAACACTGAATGCTGCTCGGAAAAAACTACCGGCTCTTCCGTGAAAAGTGACTGCGGTAACCTTATGTTCCTTTTTTCATCCATTCCGTTCAGATTGTATAAAATATATAAACCGAACATAAACTTTATATATTCTGGATTTTTTATATCCCATGCAATCTTTATTCTGTATTCACAAAATGCAGGAATCACCTTAATCCCAGTGACTCCAGGGAACCAAACGTGCCCTAAATATAGCATGATGTAGAGACCATAGCCGCGGTGGGATGGAAGCGTTAATGGAAAGAATAGTTAGGCCTAATTTGGCTAAAGTCCGAGCAGTCAATCGATATATGATAGCGCATAGTGTGGTGTCTTTTTTTCTGTACCGTGGTATATTGAGTTTATGTTGCGTTCCGTAATGTGTTAGCTCCCGTTCGTGATGATCCAACGTCGGCCGTTCACCGGAAATTTTTGCCCCGTTTAGCAAAGCGGTGGAAGACGCGGGCAGCAATTAAAAGGGTTCGGGCAGTTCAAACGTTGTCGTAACTAACACCAGTGGACTCTACCGCCGGAAAACTACTGAATAATTAGGATATACTATACCATCCCAACGACCAGCAGCGGCAAAACCCACCACGTCAATCTGACGCAGTGGGAAGCGGCTGGCTGAAACGCTTTGCCGAACGATCAATTTGACGCGATGAAGAATCTTTGAATTCTGACGCTTGTCACCGCTTAAATCAACACAAAATCGAAGCGGCAGCAAACCAATGTTTTAGTTGCGGCGTTGGGATGCTGCCCGTGGTAGCAGTCCGCTGCCCAGACGCTCCTTGACGCGTTGCCGAACGCAACCTTAGTATAAAGATGGCAGTTTGGAGTTACATCAGGAACGACAGGTTTTGGAACTGCCAATTTTGAGCCGATTCTTCGTTCCGTATCATCCTCTTTGGCTGTGGTTCATGTATGTAGAACCGGTTGTTTCTGCATCTCCGCAACTCCCCTCCATCAATTACCAAAATTTTGAATAAAAATTCATCCACCGACTACTAGGATTTCCAAAGTGATTATCCAAACAAGCCTGAATACATTTTCATTCCAAATGCTAATGAGGGGATTCATAACGTTTGCTTTTTGAAATGTATTTTTCTTAGATATGTGTGTTTATCTTAGCATGTATGTTAGTTGTGACACTATTTCATGGTTCATATTCGATTTATAAGATATTGACGGATTAGAATAAATGCGGTATTCACATATTTCAGATTTAACAAAATTTTGGTGTTTAAACTTATTTAACTTGTATACACTATGAAGATTCCAAGACATATTGCGGCATGAACTGTTCATTTACACATAGGCAGATCTACGGGAGGGACAACCGGATTGAAGCCCTCCCCTCCCAAATCATAATTCATGTATATAAACACAAGTAAATTGGTAGCTAAATTGGTACTAGGTTGCTATTTGTAGACAATTAATTTATGTTTGAATCTCACCTACTCACATTTTTCCTCACCTAGATACATAAATACTTAGACCTTCCAACTCAGCCCCCCTACTCACATTTTCTAGTTCCACCCCTATATTTACACTAGCTTGGCAAGCTAGAACTTGGTGCCTGGGTGCCTTGAAATGGACGGCTGCATCTGGCATTTAGTTAGTCCAAAAATATAATATGGTGTCTATTTGTCCCCTTCAACCTACAAAACTTAATCTTCACATTGTTGGGCGACTAAATACAATCCAATCTTACTTATAACAACTAACCAAACACGTTGTACATGTTCCATCCATTGGGAAATCTGAATGAAAATGATTTAAATATATCCATCTACACAAGATAGGACACAATTTTATACATCTCATTCTAGGCTTGGCCGTAACCAAAATCATTGATTTATTCACCTAGAGTTTGCACTAAGGCCGATGCAAATGGAGGCTACGTTGGAAGCAGTACATGTGGTTGCAACTGCAATGGCGCCCAAAGTGGCATTGCAAATATAGTGACAGGGTGGAAGTGTCTACCGTTCTAAATTTAAGGTGATCTTAGTGATATAATAGTGGTAAAAACTATCAAAATATTGGTATGAATTTGCCTAGGACAACAACACAATAGTAATCTCTTAGAATGATGAGGTTTATCATGCTTTTGATTTGTTGGACAATGTTTCAATGTATAGGTGTTAATTGTAAGAATTTTGAAGTCTTGTTTATAATTAGAACTCTTAGGACTTATATTTCTTGGAAATCATACTCACGTAATCCAATTGTGACATTCCTTTGTTTTTGTGTTTTAGGAATGTTGGTGTGTGATTTTTTATGATGTCACTATACTCACATGATTATAAACTAATTTTTTTAAAGAGGTTGCACAGTTAAGTAACTTATTAAAGGATAAAGTTTTGAAATTCACTAGTACATTTTTGTATGTGGCAATGATAGATGTGACTTCAGTTTCATATGAAATCGACAACATATAGTTATGATGTTGATTTTTATAACGTAAACGTCACAATCAATAGGTAGTGTGAGACATGTAACCTTCCTTAAATGGTTGAACATGCTTAATTATAATAATTGGGTCCTTGAAACCTTAAACAAATCATATTAGGTTCTGTGATATCATTTGACAAGCTGAAATTTCAAATTTGGTCCAATTGGACACTGTTAGTGCAAGTTATGCAATTTTATACACATTTTGGACATTTTTATAATTTACCCAAATATGAGGTTTTACTTGCAATTTGTCACATGCATTATGTTCCTTAGATCTTTTCTCATCGTGCTTGAGCTTTTTGGGACATGGGGCTCTCAATTGTACCTTGGATTGGTGAAATTACCCTTCTAGGGTTGAACTAGGATTTATCCTCCATGGATTTCAAGGCAAACAATTGATGGTCCTTCTATTAGGTGAACAATGGGTGGTCACCACTGTTCGGGAAATCGGTCCGCACGGACGCATATACTCCCGCATATACCTATTCAGTCACCCTACCGCACCGCATATTACTAATCGGTCCACTAAGCGGTCATGGGCCGCATATACTCCCGCTTGGCCGATTAAGCGGCCGATTAAACTCGACTTTTTGAAAATCCCACAACTAATGTTCATGCATTTCGTACATACATGCATATATATATACACACATTTCATTATATATATAAATTGAGATATATAGTCATTGAATTATATGTATACATTGTAATACATATAAAATTTTTCCACATGCATTTGTACATTTATTCGAATACCTTTTGATATATTAACATGTATAGATACATATAAAATATACCTAAATATACAATCACATCTTTGTGCATGTATATATACATTTTGATTTATTCACATTTATACACACTATACATATATTTGTACATTTATTTACCTACATTTTAGTATTTGTACATATATTACAAACACATTTTATATATAGACATATATACATATATACATATATAAGCATATCATACATCATACATGCATATTAATATGTTTATAAGTAAATAGATGTACGTTCTTATTCTATATATTTTAATTTATGATCTCGCTATATTATTTTATATATAATTAGTTTATTGAAATAAAAAAATCCAAAACCGCATATACTCCTGTATATACTCCCGCATACTGCATATACTCTATGCAGTA
Organism: Alisma plantago-aquatica; assembly: GCA_963693085.1. Classification (NCBI taxonomy): domain Eukaryota; kingdom Viridiplantae; phylum Streptophyta; class Magnoliopsida; order Alismatales; family Alismataceae; genus Alisma; species Alisma plantago-aquatica. The sequence continues at coordinate 597,411,624 of OY856415.1, forward strand.
CCCTCTCCGCCCGTACAACACATACCACTTTCCTGAACCATGGTGGTCACCAACCAGTGGTGACCCCTAGATGGTCAGGAGGTCGATGTTTTTGTTCTTTGAACCCATTGGACTAGTGGTTCACTTAAAATGGATGGTTGAACCATGGTTCATGACATTTTGAGATAGAACCTCAACAAACGATGGTTTGGGAAGGACAACAACAAATGGTTAGCTTGGAAGGCTAACAAATGATGGCCTAGCAGTCCTGAACATTTAGTGGAACTACTGCTTGCATGTCCATGGAGGTCCTAAGCCATGGACACATGGAAAGTGGCTTGGGCACCTCATCCTTTGCTTCTTCCATATCCATAAAGCTTTATATACTCCTTGCTTAGCCCCCAAACAAGAACTTTAGTTGCTTATCTCTTCTCCCCTACCTAGAGCTTTGTCTTCTTGGCTTGGTTGTGGAAAGGGCCACCCAAGGTTGAAGAAGGTGACCGACCTTCTTGCTGGAGAAAGTAAAGCTTAGATCTACCCATTTCTAGGGTTTGCAAAGCTACCTTAAGGTGTTTTTGACCAAAATGAGTAAGTTTCTCCTTCTTCTTTCTCTTTGTTCCTACTGTTCATCTTCTTCCTACCTTTCCTTCCTAGACGGAACCATGGTTTTCCATGGTAAATCTTTCTCTAAAGGTCAAAGAACTCACCTTTTCTTGCTCCTTATGACTAGGACTTGTTTCCCTTGTGGAGAGAAGGCTAGTTGGCCTAGTTTAGAGCTTAAACTAGGGTTTTCCACCTTTCTTGCTCGAGTTTTCTTACTGTTCAGAGCCTTCTCATCTTCCTAGAGGTGATTTTTATAACCCTCTCACGTTTACTGCTTACTAACAGCTTGCTTACTCAAGTTCTTGCTCTAAAAATGATGATCTAAGCTTAGAGAAACTATGCTTGCCTAGGGATTTGATTTTAATGGTGTTCCTTGCTTAGTTTTTAGATCTAGATGAACCTGAAACTATGTGCAAGTTCTTCCTAAGGTAGAGAAATTCTTGGATCAGGTTCGTACGGCAATCGATGGTGCTTGGTTCCTATCAAACAATGGCCTATATTTAGGTTTCTAAGCTATTTTCTACTCTATACATGAATAGATGGTGATGTCCTTGTGACAGTTATTGGAGTTATCTTCATCACAATCGATGATGATGACCAAGGGTGACAACCGATGGTGTCAACTGATGGTCACACCTTAGGTCAGTGTTAGACTCTTTGGAAGTCAATAATCAATGGTTTAAGTACCCTAAAGTTGGCATAAATCGATGATGACACTAGCTCAACATCTGACGAAGACAAATGATGGTAGGGATGACCCATCAACCTATGGTGACACAATAAGCCACAACCAATGGTGGTCCAATAGACCACAAACGATGGTAAATCTAATGGTTTGAATTGAAGCCTATAGTATAATATGTGAGTTCTAATAATGTGAATCCAATGGTATTGGGTTGATGTTGTGGTATGTTGGTATGGTTTGAATGATGTCAAAACCAATGGAGGTTTGTCCTTATTTATGTAAGTCTTACTTTTTCCCTCATATGAATAGAATTGATAACTACCATAATGAGTTAGTGGGTAACCCTAATGAAGTATATTTTGTTACACCTAACCCTAATATAACCAAGTGATGGTGATTGATTATGAACTACCCCTTTAATGATTAATAGAATAATGGAGGGCTCTCTTATTGTTGATGAAAGCCTAGTAAGCTATAATATGGTGGTTACACATTGAGTTATGTATGGATCCATACTAGAGGATGGTATGGAATGTCAAGATGATGCTTATCTTATGCATCCATGATTGATTGAGGATTCCATGAGTTAGGATTTGTGTATGAGTGATGAACCATAGCTTCAATGTAACCTATCTTTCTAAACCTAATCCTAATGCAAATAGATGATGGTGGTTAGTCATGCTAACCTTCCTTGAGTGATTAATATAATGATGGAGTATCCTTCCTAATGAATTATTGTAACTCTAATGGGTTAACTAGTGGTCATCATAACTTTATGATTTATGCTTTCTTCTTCTAAACTTGTACACTATCAATGCAATGATGTCCAATCATACATCTTCCTTATATGTCGACATAATAAAGGAATGCTCTTCATACAAAAATAACACTACAATGTTATCATGTAAAGATATTTTAATTAATTAATGCAATATAATGCTAAGCATGTGCATCACATGTGTGATAATATTTATTGAGCCTTGTTATAAGGCATGAAAAGATAATGATGAACTTGCATGGAATGATGTGATGGTCTTAATGACCTTTTGGCATTGTTGAGCCCTTAATGAGGTGTAATCCTATTATGTTGACAAGGGTTGATACCCTAAGATATTGTGATAAGGATTGATATCATGTGATAGTATGTTGACAAGTGTATTCTCATGAATGGCAAGTGAATAGTACCATGTGATGATGAGATGAAGAACAATAAGATCCATACATTTTATATCTTCTGAAGTTGTTATATGTTAATGCCTACTAGAGATGAATTATGGTGTGTATGTCCACTTGTTTGATGCAACATTAATTCAGCCAATCGGCAATAACTAATCAAGTGAAACTCTAATCATGTAGTACCCTATGTCATAGAACCATCTTTAGTGTCAAAACTTGTTGGATGGTGAAGCGAGTATTCCTATGGGAAACTCAGAGCGCATACATAACATGTTGAGTATGTGAGGTGCTTGTCATCCTGACACCAAGTGCTTAGGGAGGATGATTGTGGTCTTACCTAGCCCTCTTTTGAGAATGACTGTAGTCTAGTCTCGGTTATTATAATATGATATGATTGGAGGACAATTGCAATTGTACCTAAGTGATTGAATTTGATACCCTGGTTGCTAGCGCCATGACCTGTACCAAGGTGGGCTAGTTATAGGACTATATGTCATTGTTTTGTAGATTGACTATATGTCACTGCGATGTAGACTCATACTGACCAGTTATGCATAAGATCTTGTAGTCTGTCTCTTCTTAGATCTTGTACGGAACTGATTGTGACCAAGCAGTGGTCAGTTGGACTTTGGGTGGTATGACTCAAACTCCCTAGGTCTTAATAAAAGATGTAATATATATGTGTATCACATCTGTTTAGGTCTATAGACAACACTTCACATTGAATGATAACCCTTGTTTGTTCTCTTTATGTAAATATGATGCTTAGTGGAATTAAGAGATAATAGATATGCTTATGTTGTGGATATGCTCATGTTATAGATGTATACACACTATCACCTTGCTTATGGATAGATATACTACTACTATTGATCATGCTGATGATGATAGTTATCACATGCAGTTAGCTATGCTTATAATGCTAGCCATGACTCTATATTAGAGGTGCTCATATTGATAGTCATGCTTATGCATATATTTTTGCTTTTGTTTGTAACTCTACTTATGATGTAGATCTTCTCAACATGTTAGACATGCTAATTTTGATAGCTATGCCTATGCTTCTAGATTTATTCATGATAATCAAGGTGCTATGCTTCTAAACTTACTTATGATGCTAGCCATGCTTAAGCCATTAGACTGCTTATAATGTTAGCAAAGTATATGTTAATAATCAGTCTAATGATGATAGTTATTATATGTTCCTTTATGTATCTGGTTAATCATGCCTATAGTTAATCCTATTTGATTAATCTTCCTGATCTTCTTAAATTGTTTAATTGATTAACTCTTTGTAATCAATAAGAAGTGTTGAGAGTTATATCTCTCGTTGGGACATGGGTCTCACCCGTGGGTCACCACATCTTTTTAGGTGATCGGCGGCAGCGGAAGCATACATGTGGCAGTGAGAAGAAATTGTGATGATGGACATTAGAGAAGTTTGTTTAGATGTCTAATGTGTCCTAGAAGTCATCCCAGTACTCTCAGGTTTGAACAGTAAAGTTTGTATACGATGTTTCAAACAAATTGAGATTTTGTTAGCATGTTAATGCTAGTTTATGTGGCATGTATGAATTATGTTCTCATGTGTATATATTGTGTGGCTGAGGCCATGGAACAAATTGTATCAGCTTCTTGGCATATTATGAATAAAAGAAAGATGTTGGGCTTCAATGTAAATGTTTATGAGCATGTGGTGATATTAAAATTGGTTTTAATTTACCCTCTTTTCAAGATTTGTGATCAATCAATGTTCGATTGTGTTTTATGTTTTGAGCAAACTCATTTAGTGTGACAAGTTCTTATAAGTTGGTATCAGAACTTTAGGTTCACTAAGTCTATAGGGACACTATGACTTAGGAATAGGATGATGTCTAAGTTAAGAACATGACATGAAATCATGGTGCATATTGCCTAATCTCAGTACTTGGATGCCATGGCCAAGTATTCCAATATTGAAGAAAAGGTAAGTATGGAACTCTTCGATCTATTTCTTTCTGATTACTCTGATATAGTAGTCATTTTGAAACAATCTAAAGAACATAACAAATCAAAAATCATGGTACTAAAACCTCAATCTTACTCTAAAGAAGATAAGAATTACATCCTAATCTATCAAAATTGGAATGATTGGTAACTACAAGTGAATGATATGATATCTTGAAACCTAAATCTGAATAAAAATCAACAAAAGAGGAGTTCTTGAAGCTATAATTCAAGAAGATAATAAAGTAAAAGACAGACAAGTCTGTGTTAATGAAGTGATTCAAGGTATAAAACCCACGTGAAAAGAAGAGAACTCATGAGATAAGTGTCATATGAGAATATGAATAAGAATATTGACAGATAGATAAAGTGGAACCTGAGTTAAACTCAAACCAACCTATGTGTGTAAGAAAGTGTTAATGTAAAATCTTCATAACATGACAAAGAAACTGTGCACTTTTTGCATATGTTTTATGCTTCTCCTAACATACCTTTTATAGATTTTTTCTACTTATTTTAGTACTTTATGACAAAAATCTCAATTGCACACCTCTTTTACCTTTGCAGGGTCATACCAAGACATGGTCATGGCTAGCACCTCGACCGCGGCTTCATCGACCACTAAGGACCCCCACCGCGGTCGAAACCCCTCATCACCATCTCTGCGCCCCAAGACTGTGGTGCTTCCCTTCGATCATGGCCTATGACTCGCACACCACGATCTTTATGGGAGCCTTGGTCGAGATCAAGCCGCGATCGAGGTCATGCATCGATCATGTCTTGCACTCATGCCTCGATCGTGGCTTACACCCTAGTCGCGACTGAGGCCCTACCACGACCGATCTCCTACCGCGACCGTGGCCCAGATGGTTAAGTCAGTGGGCAACACATATAAATAGGCCACCCACCTCGAATTGTCACATCATCAGATCATCAAAGACCACAAAGTGCTACCAAATTCAATAGCCTCCCACATCCATACGACCAGTCTGGGATCTCTAAAGGCAGAAGCTAGAGGAGAGAGAAGACTGACTACCCTCTTCTTTGAAAGAAGGAGAAGCCTCTGTATTGCCCACTCCAGATCTAGATTTGAAGGAGTATATTGGTGTATCACCATCTTCTCTCTTAATCTAGATCTATCATCTCCATTATGCTGTACTCCCCCCTCTTCATGGTTGTGATGTATCTATCATTTTGTAACGTCGTTATGCTGCCTGTTAACATGTGTGGCTAAACATTTAACTTGGGTTGGGAGTAGACACTAAGGCTCTCCCAACATGTACATTCTTGCTTCCCTTTGAATATATATATATATATATATATATATATATATATATATATATCATGATTATCTCCATACGCTTGTTCTTAATGCTTCACTTGCATGCTTAGCTACCATCTTGTGATGTTTGATTGTTGGTACCTCAAAAGAGTAGTATCTTCTTTATCTAGTGTTATGGAGTAGTATGAAAGCATGAGAATATTGGAATTCTAAAGCTTACGGTCATATGGTTTGTTTTGTGGTTGTAGGGTGGTTATCTCTAGAGAGAGGCTACCTTAGATCCTAGATCTATCCTTATCTTGAGAGAGGAGGGAATAGACGTTCTCATGACTGCTTGTAATCTTGATAGGAGTATACAAATGGGTGTGAGTTTTGCATGCTAGTGAGAGATCTTAGTAGGTGAAACCCGATTTGAGTTTCCTCCCATATCTTTGTTTCCTACCACTCGTAATTGTTTTTCCCTTGTTTTTATTTTCTTTCCTTTAATTTTCTTTGTTTTGACTGGAGTAGAGTCGTTCCTTAGGGAACAACCTTTTAAACGCATCTGTTCATCCGGAGTGTATGAGTGTGTGACCTTGCATGCTTAACACCTACCAACCTTGTCCCTGTGGTTTGACCCTAATTTCTACATCGGACCCCGTATAATAGTTGTGGTGGCTTGAGTGTCAGGTTATAATCTTAAAAGTCTGACTACTCTATATCTGCTCCATTTTGGATGTGCGATTTAGGACGGTCAACTTTTTTGATGCCATTGTCAGGGACAAGGAAAAACGGCATTGTTAAGAACTTGAGTCCACTCACTATACTCTCGTGCCTCAATCTTAGTGATAAGCTTGACTGCACAGAAACATTAAATATACTACCCTACGATTATGTAGAATAGTTTGTTTTAACACATCTAGTTTTCTAACTCGATTGTGCGGTCTATTTAGGGAACCCGGAGGGAAGAAGACCCATTCAATTTTTCACCTTAACCTCAAGTCACCATGCCGCCTCATGTGGACGGCAGTCTTACTGGGGATGATCAGAATGCAAGAGTTCAACATGACCCACCACCGCATGAGATGGATGAAGATAAAGATGATCGTCACTCAAATGGTTGTCACCGTGAGGAAGAACGACGTGAGGAAAAATGACGTCACAATCGTCGTAGAAGACATCATCACAATCACCGTGAGGATGAACATGAGCATGATGACCAGGACAACGAGAGTGAAGATGATGAAGAAGGAAAAACTCTTAGAGAGTTGGCCGCAACTAGAGCCAACGAATCCAGATACCCAATTGTCATCCCGCACTTCAATACAACGAACTTTGAATTTAAACCAGCCATAATATCAATGATTCAGACCAAACCTTTCTGTGGAAATTCAAAGAGTGAAAAGTTGTATCATCACCTTGATGCCTTCAAAAACATATGTGATACCATTAAGATGAGGGGAATCCTTCAAGAAGTGATATATTACAAGAGATTCAATTTCTCCCTTGAAGATAAAGCTTTATCCTGGTACTTCAACCTACCTCACCAGTCCATAGATGGATGGAGACCCCTTGCAGATGCCTTTGTCACCAAATTTTATCCTAATGAGAGAACTATTTATAATATGCAAAAAAATCACTTCTTTCGTGCAAAAATCGAGAGAGAACCCTCATGAGGTGTGGGAACTCTTTCAAGAATAACAGAGAGATTTTCCTCACCATAACTACTGTAAGGGGTTCCTAGTAACCACCTTTTGCAATGGGATCACTCCCACCGAGAGAACTTTGCTGAATGCAGCTACTGGAAGTGACTTTCTTGGAAAGAAACTGAGCAGAACTATGAAGATAATTGATAACATGCTACACTTCAAGTAGGCATGGATTATGACAGAAATGACAAAGGACCAGTGAAGAAAGTAGGATATGAAGGACCATCAATTGAAGAAAAAGCCTTGGAGACTATTACAGCCCAGATTTAGAAAATCACCACCGATGTCAAATAGTTAAAAGACACTGGGGGGAAAGGCAAGAAACACACATAGAAAGCCATCAAATGTGTTACATGTAGAAAAGGAGGACATAGAATTGACAATTGTGTCTATACCCGACCAAAGGAGAGTGAAGAAAGTGAAAGTGAAGAAGAAACATAGAATGTCTCCTATGTTAATTTCAAACGAAGAGATCATCATGTGTTTAACTATGGTAACAAGGAAGCTGCGGAAAATATGCACCAACTGAGTAATTTGTCTTAACCTCCTTCGTGATTCAAGAAGAAGGGAGGGCCAACTCAATACACTAGGACTACTAACTATCATATGAACAAGAGTAGCTACCAAATTCATAATAAAAATGTGATTCGAAAAGGCCAAGGACAAAGCTAAGGGCCGATCCAAGCCAAAGACAACAACCAAGTTGACATGATTGCTCAACTATTCGACTTCATGAAAAGGCAAGCTTCAGTGAATGACCATCTTGCTCAAAGTTCTATCACCAATTCAGGATTGCTAACTACCATGCAAACTCAAATGGCGGACATGCAGACTCACCAAAGGCAAATTGATCAACAGCTTGCACAACTAGCTGAACTCATGAAAAACCCTCTAGGGAAGATCCCATCAAATACCGAGACTGCAAAAATGGCCACTCTCTGATCTGGGAGAATGTTGGAAGATCCTAATGCTAACAACACCAAAGAAGGAGGAAGTTGTGGTAATCAACAATCTGAGAATGAGAAAGAAACAAAAGAATATAAAGGAAAAGAATAGGATGTAAGTGGTAGAGAAGAAGGAAGAAGAGGAAAAGAACTCAGATCCTATAGGAAAAGTCCTTTCTAAGAGAAAACCCTACTCCCTAAGAGTTCCTTTCCCCTACAAACTGATTAAGGCACACTTGAAGAAGAGGTACAAAAAATTTATGGAAGCCGCAAAGAAGCTACACTTGGTTGTACCCTTTCTTGACGCAATCAAAGAAATGCCGACATATGCAAAATTCTTTAAGGAACTGGTCATGAAGAGAAGGAGAGGTGACCACATCGAGACTGTTCAATTGGCAAAAATGTCAAACGCCTCTGTTCAAGCTGAGTTTCTAGCCAAGAAGAGGGACCCCAGGGCATTCAATATACCCTTCTACGTCGCAGACAATGTGGATAGAAAGAGGTTGGCCAATTTGGGAGCAAGCATTAGTCTAATTCCCTTGACTCTAGCATAAAGGCTTGGTATGACAGATATGGTGAATATAGGGATGAGAATCAAGTTGGCTGACCACACCTTTACAAGACATGTAGGGATAGTTGAAGATGTTCTGATACAGGTCAGGTGATTCTTCATACCGTGCGATATAGTAGTGATAGACACAGTTGAGGACTCTAAATGCCCAATGATATTTTGGAGGCCCTTCCTCACAACTAGGAGAGCCTTAATAGATGTAGCAGGAGTCATCATCTTGTGAGTGGGGGATGATCACCTCGATTTTCGGGTATAAGATGCCATGAGGGGACCTTCTCCCTCTGAGTCGGTCTACTTTATGTATAGCTACAAGCAATATTGTGAAGAGGTACAAGAGGACAAGGTAATAGTAGATCCCCTCATGTGAGAATTGAATAGTCAAGACCCTACAATGGAAGGCCGAGAGGTTGTAGAGATCTTGGACTACCTGAATCAACCCAAAGAGGAATTCTGTGATGATGAAGAGATATTCGATACTGTGAAGTATGCTTCACTTGAGCAAACACCTAAGGAGAAGAGAGCACCAAAGCAAAAACCAAATTAAAACCACTTCCAGAGGGGCTAAAATATGAATCCATGGACAACGAAGAGAGGAATCCAATAATCATTAATGCCAACTTAAGAGATGACCAGCTGGAGAAGTTGCTAAAGGAGCCCAGGCTACATAGAAAGGCTATAGGATATTCTATAGAAGACATCAGAGGCCTCAACCCAGCCCTATGCATGCACATAATTTGTCTTGAAGAAACAGCTAAGCCTTTATCTCAATCACAGAGGAAGCTAAACTAAATGCTAAAGGAAGTCGTAAAGAAGGAAGTTATAAATCTACGAGATGATGGGATCATCTACCCGATAAGTGACAACATCTGGGTAAGCCCCATCCATGTGGTGCCTAAGAAGGGTGGAATGATAGTGACATGGGGATAAGACACAGATGAAGTGGCAACGAGGACGGTAACAACCTGGCATATGTGCATTGACTATCGCAAGCTAAATACTGCCACAAAAAAAAGGATCACTTTCCTCTGCCATTTATAGACCAAGTCCTAAAAAAGACTAGCTCACCATGACTATTTCTATTTTCTAGATGGGTATTTGGGATTTTATCAAGTACCAATTCATTCCAATGATCAAGAAAAGACAACTTTCACCTACATTTATGGCACTTATGCCTTCAGAAGGATGTCATTCGGCTTGTGTAACACACCAACAACTTTCCAGCACTGTATGATATCTATGTTATTTAGACTTTTTGGAAGACATAGTAGAAGTCTTCATGGATGAATTCTCTGTATATGGAACAAATTTTGAAGCATGCCTAAGAAACCTATCTTTAGTGTTGCAACACTGTGAAGAAAAACACCTTATCTTGAACTGGGAGAAATGCCACTTCATGGTCCAAGATGGTTCCTAGGCCATAAATTTTCCAAGAAGGGAATTAAAGTGGACTTAAATAAGATTGAAGCCATATCTAAACTCCCACAGCCAAAGTCAGTCACAGTTGTATGAAGTTTCTTAGGACATGCAAAATATTTTATAAGATTTATAAAAGATTTCTCTAAGATCACCAAACCACTATTCAAATCTTCTGATTAAAGATGTTGAGTTTGAATTCACCAGTGAATGTCTAGATGCCTTCAATACCCTTAAAAGGGTATTAATGACAACACTGATACTGTAACATACCGAAATTTGGTATAAATTTTAATTATTGATATATATATATATATGTATGTATATATATATATTTATTTATATTAACCTTTTCATTCATATTTACACTTCATTTGAATTATTTTGAAACTTGAGCACCTAAATGCAATTTTTCCCCATTCTAATCAAAGTATTCCTTTTGGGACCCACACTTGATAAATTGAACTCGGTAACAAATTCTTGGACTTGAAATCACATATATATATATATATATATATATATATATATATATATATATATATATATATATATATATATATATATATATGTTGGATACTGAGATATCAAATTAGAATTAATGGTGAGAGTAATTTTGTAACCATATTGGACTCATAACTAAGGGAGTTACTATTTTCTATATTTAGAATAATAACATGTGAACCAATGTTGAAAATTTCAAGAGAAACTAATAAAAGGTATAAGAGATACAAAATTTTGAAGTTATTAAAAGAAAACATCTAAGAAAGGAAGTAAATTGATCCGTCAAACCAGGTTTGACCTGGTGGCCCACTCCTTTACACTGGATCAGCGCCGTGGCCGCTTCATGTAAAGGAGAAATGGTCAGGCCGTTCTCCCTTGATTCTCATCCGTTTTGATCGATTCAAAGTTCGTCGAGTTCGTCTTTCAATCCTCCAACTCGACAGCTACGTTTCCAAGCACCCAAACTGCCACTGAAAGATTTGCCATTAAGCCTCCTAGAGCTTGACAGAAATCGACGAGCCTCTGATCCCTACGTTGTGCCACCCTGAGCTATTTGACAGAGCTCCACCTTTCTATGGAAACCCTAAGATCCACCATTTAACTCGTATATATATCCCCATCAATCTCGATGCCAAGGTACCCAGATCTGCAAACCTTTCGCATCATCTCGACCTCCCTCAATCTGTTGCGCCGCCAGCATAGCCACGGCCTCACCAGGCACCTAGACGCATCTACAAGACCTGCTCCACCATTGCTCCTCATTCCCCGCCCTCTCCTCTCTGACCTGCTGTCAGGTTCTGCCATCAACTTCCACCACTACGACAACACCACCATCAACACCCCCTACAACGGCGGTGACACGTCTCTTCCTCCCTGAACTGTCAGCCATCCTCCTGGTCCATGGACTCCCTATTCTCATCCTTGCCGACGGCAGTAGCACCCATCCTGGTGCACACCAACAAGCCTTCATGCTTGCATCTTCTTCCTGACCATCATACTCCCTCAACCTGCTGCGCTGCCAGAGCCTCACCCGACACCACGACACATACCTACGCCACCCTCCGCAACATGAGTACCACCAACCCCGGTTCCTACGGTGGTCGTAAGATGACCTTGCTGCTATCGGCAGGGAGCATCACAGCTCCTGCGCTGCATCTAAGATCTACACATACCCTTCCACTATCTTCTTTTCCTTTAGTCTGATGTGCCGACGACCAACGCTAAACCTCGGCAGCCACCACTAATTCCTCGACGTTGTCACTACTACCACAGTGAATACCAGTAGGTGATCCAACTACATGACCGTGCAGTCAAGCCGAGATCACAGCCAAGGCATTGACACATCACAAGATTCTTGAGGAAATTGCATCGTTGATCTTTATGTGCAACTTGATTGGAAGTTCTCGATTTCGAACAGGTACTTAATTCTCGATTATTTATTGAATTGTTTATTTCCCTCTTGGATTTCATCTACATAACTTTGAAAAGTGGTGAACCATTTTATTAGCCTTTTCCTTATTGTTAAAGTTCACCACAACTGCATTTGAAAGTTGAATATTATAGAGAAATTGAAATGTTTTAGATTTAGACATTGGCACAAAAAACTCGAAATATTGGCTAAAGAGCTTTGGCTCACTAGATCCATTGGGTTATGACCCCCAACCTTGCGTAGTGGATAATGGACAATTAGAGGTCCCCCAGTACTGGTTACCCCCACAGGCGAAGTGTCATTCTCTCATAGAGGGGAGAACACTAGGCACCTAGCCACTGGCGAAGACAAAATATTAGATTGATTGTTCCAATAGATAAATCATTTCATTTTGAATAATTTGATATATTGATATTTGTTTGAGAAATCTCGTTGTTGATTCTAATTAACACTCTGCATTATTGTACCCCTTTTGAAATTATCATGGTAGCTAGTTCATTTTTTTACTATTATCGTAGTCCACCAAGAAATCTTACCCAAATTTGATCTATAACTCTTTATTTTTTTAATAGTTCAATAATTGAATTAGTACCAGCCTAGCTGACCCTATTTTCTTCCCTTTATGGGGTCCATGTGTTGTTTCTTTCCCTCTGGGAAATTCATGGACGGAAGGACCACCCCACATGAAGATTCTACTACTGAGATTGGAGACTAAATGGTGAAGGAACATAAGGCTAGGTGTCCTTTGTGATCCTCTTTTCTTTAGTACTTTTAGCATTGCAGTCCCGAGAGGACAAAACTCTTTATCTCATGTATTTTCTGAGAGAACAATAGTTATGTTTTCATTCTGTTGATGTTTAAGTTACTTTGTTATCATACATGGATGCATGGTGTAAAACTATGTCGTCACATGAAATGGTATCAGAGCCATCAACAATTGGCATCTACCTTTTCTCCGAATTAGGGTTTCATAGAGGTTCCCTTATTAACACTTAACTTTTCTCATTTCTAGGAGAGGTAACCTATTTGACTTCGAGAAATCTGAACCTGATATGCTAAATTTTAATAGTGAAGGGTACTATACCCCTCCCCACCTTGATCAAAGAGGAAAAGCAAGAATCATACCCCCTCAACATAGAAGATAAGAAAGCATCATACTTTCTTAGAAAATAAAGGAAAGCACCATATCCCCTCATCCGAGATGAAAAGAAAATCCTCTTCTTACAAAAGAAAGTTGTACTACACCCCCTCACCAAAGAAAGGGCAACCTTCTCGTCGCGAAGGACCCCCCTCACCCCCAAAGGTCAATGCAGCCGACCAACTGGCCCAACTTCAATCAATCTTGGGGACAACCATGGAAGGGTTCATTCATAGAAGTGGTGGGCTCAAGGAACCTACACTCACTGATTTTTTGAAGATGAAACCTTCTGAGTTCAAAGGGGAAAGTGAACGAGACATAATCATGAAAGCTAAGGATTGGGTTTTGACCACTCAGGATATACTGGAAAGTATGAGTTGCCCATTACACTTATGGGTCAAGTATGTTGCCTTCGTGTTGAAAGGAGCGGAAAACGTCTGGTGGAAAAATCTATCTAGTACCCTCCCTGGAGGTACAAAATCATTGGAATGGGAGGAATTCCTCAAGCTCTTTCATTGCCAATATGTCCCCCAATCTGTGCTCATCCAGAAAGAAATGGAATTCAATTCCATTCGCCAAGGGAATGACTTTGTAGCTTAATTCCTTCGTCGTTTCACCCTCCTAGAAAGGTATGTAACGGGTATTACTGAGCAAAGAAGGATCCAGGTTTTCATGAAGGGACTCAACCGAAGTTTGAGCGATAGCTTGGCCCCTCAGTTCCCTTTGACATTTGATCAGTTGGTTGCTAAAGCACAATACACTAAGATGCACCTGCAAGACTCAGGTCGTTATGCACCCTCGAAAAGTAATAGCAATAGTAATGGGAACAATCAACACCATAGTAACAACAACCATGGAGGCAATCAACAACCTCAGAATGAAAACAATAACAAAACTCCTTCCTCCATCCCAGATCCTTGTTACAACTATGGGAAGAGGCATCGTGGGGAATGCTACCATCCTTCGCCTCTTTGCTTCAAATGCTTCAAGCCAGGCCACCGCAATGCAAATTGCCCTGAGCTTCAAAGAAACAATAGCACTCCTCATACAAATGCTCAGGATACCCCACATCAAGGAAGCAACAACAAAAATAATCCTGCTACCGCCTAAAAACCTACGGAGCATCGCCAAGGAAAGTTGTATGCCATGAGAGTTGAGGAAGCTCAAAAAAATGGCGAATTCATTGAAGGTAAAAAAAATATTGTTGACCAACCCATTACCGATTAACTGATTAATAACTACTTCAAATTTGAAAATTATTGATACAACCTTTAATGTGATTGTTAGAAACTCCCGACATTGTATAGAAACCAACTATCACAATTTATAAGACACATATATCGTTGAGTAGGAAGGACCTTCTAATAAAGCTATTTCCTTGACATAGCCTTTTATCTTTCCTCTATGAGTGGAGATGATTAGAGCCTACATACTACCTTTCCCTCTTGCCCATGTCGAGCCTTCAGTCTTTAGAATATAGATAAATGGAACAATGTGATGTAAGCCTTAACCTGATATGTCCAACTAGTCCTAGATTTCGGGAAGAAATCCCCTTTTAGGGGAGATGAGTTGTAACATACTGAAATTTGGTATAAATTTAATTATTGATATATATATATATATATATATATATATATGTATATATTAACCTTTTCATTCATATTTACACTTCATTTGAATTATGTTGAAACTTGAGCACCTAAATGCAGTTTTTCCTCATTCTAATCAAAGTATCCCTTTTGGGACCCACACTTGATAAATTGAACTCGGTAACAAATTCTTGGACTTGAAATCATATATATATATATATATATATATATATTGGATACTTAGATATCAAATTAGAATTAATGGTGAGAGTAATTTTTGTAACCATCTTGGACTCATAACTAAGAGAGTTACTATTTTCTATATTTAGAATCATAACAAGTGAACCAATGTTGAAAAATTCAAGAGAAACTGATAAAAGGTATAAGAGATACAAAATTTTGAAGTTATTAAAAGAAAACATCTAAGAAAGGAAGTAAATTGATCCGTCAAACCAGGTTTGACCTGGTGCCCCGCTCCTTTGTGTTGGATCAGCGCCGCGGCCGCTTCCTATAAAGGAGAAACGGCCAGGCCATTCTCCCTTGATTCTCATCCGTTTCGATCAATTCAAAGTTTGTCGAGTTCTTCTTTCAATCCTCCAACTCGACAGCTAAGTTTCCAAGCACCCAAACTACCACTGAAAGATTTGCCATTAAGCCTCCTAGAGCTTGACAGAAACCGACGAGCCTCTGATCCCTACGTTGCACCACCCTGAGCTGTTTGACAGAGCTCCACCTTGCTATGGAAACCCTAAGATCCACCATTTAACTCGTATATATATCTCCATCAATCTCGGCGCCAAGGTACCCAGATCTACAAACCTTTCGCATCATCTCCACCTCCCTCAATCTACTGCACTGCCAGCATAGCCATGGCCTATCCAGGCACCTAGATGCATCTGCAAGATCTGCTCCAGCATTGCACCTCCTTCCCCGCCCTCTCCTCTCTGACCTGCTGTCAGGTTCTGCCATCAACTTCCACCACTACGACAGCACCACCACCACCACCCTCTGCAATGGCGGCGACACGTCTCTTCCTCCCTGAACTGTCAGCCATCCTCCTGGTCCATGGACTCCCTATTCTCCTCCTTGCCAACGGCAGTAGCACCTAGCCTGGTGCACACCGACGAGCCTTCATGCTTGCATCTTCTTCCTAACCATCGTACTCCCTCAACCTGTTGTGCCGCAAGAGCCTCACCCGACACCACGACACATACCTACGCCACCCTCCACACCACGAGTACCACCAACCCCAGTTCCTACGGTGGTCATAAGATGACCTTGTTGCTATCGTGAGGGAGCATCATGGCTCCTGCGCTGCATCTAAGATCTACACATACCCCTCCACCACCTTCTTTTCCTTTAGTCTGTTGTGCCGACGACCAGCGTTGAACCTCGCCAGCCACCACTAACTCCTCGACGTTGTCACTACTACCACGAAGAATACCAGCAGGTGAGCCAACTGCATGACCGTGCAGCCAAGCCGAGATCACAACCAAGGCATTGACACATCACAAGATTCTTGAGGAAATTACATCGTTGATTTTTGTGTACAACTTGATTGGAAGTTCTTGATTTTGAACAGGTATTTAATTCTCGATTATTTATTGAACTATTTATTTCCCTCTTGGATTTCATCTACATAACTTTGAAAAGTGTTGAACCATTTTATTAGCCTTTTCCTTATTGTTAAAGTTCACCACAACTACATTTGAAAGTTGAATATTATAAAGAAATTGAAATGTTGTAGATTTAGACATTGGCACAAAAACCTTGAAATATTGGCTAAAGAGCTTTGGCTCACTAGATCCAGTGGGTTATGACCTCCAACCCTGCGCAATGGATAATGGACAATTAGAGGTCCCCCAGTACTGGTTACCCCCACAGGCGAAGTGTCGTTCTCTCATAGAGGGGAGAACACTAGGCACCTAGCCACTGGCAAAGACAAAATATTAGATTGATTGTGCCAATAGATAAATCATTTCATTTTGAATAATTTGATATGTTGATATTTGTTTGAGAAATCTTATTGTTGATTCTAATTAACACTCTACATTATTGTACCCCTTTTGAAATTATCATGGTAGCTAGTTCATTTTTTTACTATTATCATAGTCCACCAAGCAATCTTACCCAAATTTGATCTATAACTCTTTATTTGTTTTAATAGTTCAATAATTGAATTAGTACCAGCCTAGCTGGCCCTATTTTCTTCCCTTTATGGGGTCCATGTGTTGTTTCTTTCCCTCTGGGAAATTCATGGACAGAAGGACCACCCCACATTGAAGATTCCACTGCTGAGATTGGAGACTAAATGGAGAAGGAGCATAAGGCTAGGTGTCCTTTGTAATCCTCTTTTCTTTAGTACTTTTAGCATTGTAGTCCCGAGGGGACAAAACTCTTTATCTCATGTATTTTTCGAGAGAACAATAGTTATGTTTTCATTTTGTTGATGTTTAATTTACTTTGTTGTCATACATGGATGCATGGTGTAAAACTATGTCGTCACAGATACTATAAGAACTAGATTGGGAGCTACCTTTCAAAATCATGTCTGATGCCAGTGATTTCTCTATTGGGGTAGTCCTTGGACAAAAGAAAGATAAGAAACACCATGTGATTTGCTATGCAAGCAGAACCTTGGACAAAGCCTAAGTAAACTACACTACAACTGAGAAAGATATGTTGGTTACTGTGTTTGCTTTTGATAAGTTCAGATCATGCCTAATAGGATCAAAGATAAAAGTGTACACTAATCATGGGGCAATAAAATACCTTATGCAGAAAAAGGACACAAAACCGAGACTTTTGGGATGGGCTTTGTTACTGCAAGAATTTGACCACGAGATCATTGAAAAAATGGGAAAAGAAAATGTGGTCACGGACCACCTATCGAGGATAATTCTTGATGAAGAAAATCAATTGCCAGTGAACGACAACTATGTCGATGAAGCTCTCTTGATGGCTCAATCGGAAGAGTAGAGCCTACCTTGGTTCTTAGACATTTGTAATTATCTAGCTTGTGGACAACTTTCCCCAAAAATCACGTATAATCATAAGAAGAAGTTATTATCCAATCTGAAAAATTACTATTGGGATGACCCGTTGTTGTTCAAAAGGTGCTCTGACAACTTATATCGTCGATGCATATCGGAAGAAGAAGTACCCTAATCCTCAAGGAATGTCACTTTTCTCCTTACGGGGGGCACCACAGAGGAGAAAGGACAGCTGTAAAATTTTTGCAATCAGGATTTTAATGGCCAACTCTTTTCAAGGATGTTGTTTTGTTTGTTAAAACATGCAAGGAATGTCACCTTACAGGAAACATCAACGGAAGAAATGAGATGCCAATGGCAGATTGGGTGGAAGTCAAAATATTTGATGTATGGAGGATTGATTACATGGGACCTTTTCCGTCATTAAGAGGGAACCAATATATACTTGTTGTTGTTGACCACACCTCCAAGTGGGTTGAGGTTGTTGCCACCCAGACATGTGATTCCAAGGTAGTCATTAAGCTATTCGAGAAAACTATTTCCCATGCTTTGAAGTACCATGCACTATTATAAGCGACGGAGGGTCGCACTTTGGTGAAAGGTAGTTTGAAGCTCTATTGAGAAAGTATAGGGTGAAACATAAGGTTGCAATGCCATATCACCCCCAAACGTTGGGGCAGGTTGAAGTATCAAATAGGAAGATTAAATAGATACTAGAGAAAATTGTTAGTCGTATAAGGAAGGACTGGGCCATGAAACTTGACGATGCACTTTGGGCTTACCGCACAACATATAAGACACCTATAGGTATGACACCCTACAGGTTAATATATGGGAAGTCTTTTCATCTACCTATAGAACTCGAGCACAAAGCCTTGTGGGCTATCAAATTTTTAAACATGGATCTCAATAAGGCTGGATAGAGAAGATTCCTTCAACTCTAGGAGCTTGAAGAGTTGAGACTGCATGCTTATGAGAACGCAAGTATTTTTAAGCAGAGAACAATTGTATGGCATGACGCCCATCTGAAGAACAAAGACGTTCATGAAGGAGACAAGGTCCTCTTATTCAACTCAAGTATACAGTTATTTCTTGGAAAATTGAGAACAAGGTGGTCAGAACCTTTTTCTGTCATAAAAATATACCCATCAGGGGTGATGGAGATAGCTGGAGATAAAACAGGAACCTTCAAAGTGAATGGGTAGAGAGTGAAAAGATATTATGAAGACAAAGCTTTTGTAAGAAGGACATAACTCAATTTGGGGGAAACCAACCCAGTAATAGGTGGAACTAATGAGGAAGTGACAACACCAGTTGAAGGAAAATGAAGACAAATGATAGAGAAATTCAAGCTAAAGACTTTAAATAAGCACTTCTTAGGAGGCAACTCAAGTTTTTGCTGCCTTCATTAATTCATGTTCTCCTTATCATGTACTTTAGTTTATGAGATATGTACCTCTCATCTTTCAATATTTTAGGTTTCCGTACCTAGTAGAGGTATAAATGTAGTATGTATATTAATCTCTCTCTACCAAAAAGGCTTTGTTAGCAAGTACAAGTTCTTACTTTAGTTTATTTTTGTTAACTTGGTTTGGAAGGACCACGGTCATGGAGTCTGTCGCAGTCGCAATACCCTATCTTTGCGCACTAGGCCACAGTCACGCCGAGTGTGATAAAGAACCAGCCCACGGTCACGACGATCATTCTACTACGGTTGCAGTGACCCAAGGGTATATACAGCTAAAACCCCCCAACATTAGGGCTCTTCTTTTACTTCTATATCTTTGAGAATCCCAAACAATTGAACGATACCCCAAGACATGAGTGCATGAAACAACGAACGAGCTCGATTCATACCCTCACCGACAGATTTGCACCTTTGCCACAACAACGCTCCTCCGTGGCTGCCTCTTTCACCACTGTTTCAAGTCATTAACCTAACTGAGGTACTCATTAGACGCCTTCTCTCGACCACTGTCGTTGCGACTCCTCATTTTTCTTAAGTTTTGTCAACTTTTTCAAGCATACAACGTCTGATCGACTTGTGGGGTGCCGCGGTGACCACCGCAACCCTACCTTCTCGGTTTGACAAAGCTCGCCGGCATTTTCCCATAGACTCATGATTTCTTCGGTGTCTTTTGACCTAGTATTGAGTTTAATGATGCAATTCTACTCGTGCTATCCTGGCGCTTTGGCTTTTGGTCGATCGACCCTCGAGCGGGGACATGGACCTCGACCGCTATGATTTCAGTCGAGCAACTACTTCCTTTACTATGGTCGTGGCACTATATCCTTGGTCGTGGTTGTGACACTCCTTTGCATGAAGATTGGTCAAATGATGACCACGGTCATGACACCTACTATAGTCATGGTGTTTCTCTGCCACGGTCGCGACACTGCCTTTGTTTGCTTATCGCTCGCCCCAGTCACGGAGCCTCTTTGCCACAGTCTCGACATACCCTTTTTCTTGTTAGATAATGCGGTCACATCACCTTCCTCGACCGCGGCACAACCTTCTATTTAAAGTTGCGGTCGTGGCACTTTGAGTCTTGCAAACAAATTAAATAAATAATAATAATAATAAAATAAATAATGATGAATTAAAAGCTAATACAATTATGTTAACAACACCATTATGTAGAAACTTTCAGAATGTCGACTTCGACTGAAGACACGTTAATGAAGAAGGCAATCTCATTGAAGGGAGTAGAGGAAATCTTGGAGAAGATAACAAACGCATTGAAGGATAACCCGAACCTCTCCCCAACGAAAAGGCTTCAATTTCAACTAATGGAGAAGAAGTAGTACTACATTCTGGCCCACAAAATGCCCGAAGAGTCTGAGGAGTCCCTGGAGACATCACAGATGGAAACTTCTGAGTACTAGCCTCCTGAGACTGAGATAAGGAAGCTCGAGAAGAGAAAATCTGAAGCCAAGGGAGTGAAAAGTGGCAAAAAGAGGAAGGTGACAGCCGTAGAAAAGTTAAAAGGGTAGGAGAAAGATGCAGCCCCTGGGGAAGTTGAAGAGACAGAGCAGATGGCCCTCAACCAGTAGAGGCCAACATTTGTGCTAAGAGATCCAACACACCAGTCGCAGTTTGACTGGATACTGCAGACAAAGGGGTTCAAGCTGACAAGATACTTGGACGTCGAGGACTTCAAGAAGATGGGAGTCTACGACATGGTAATCAGTTTCCTGGAAGGTGCAAATCTGCACACCCTATGCACCTCAGAAGCCCCCTCCCTAACACAATTGACGACAGAGTTCATGTCATCATTAGAGAAGTTCCATGTCAGTGACAATGAACACAAGAATGGTGGCGGCAAATTCAAACTAGAAGTGAAACTAGGAGGAAAGTCTCACATGATCACAGAGGCTATGCTTAACACAATATTCACCAGAACAACTGAAGAAGCACAGACCTGCTCCTTCGTGCCAGGAGAAAAAGATATCATCAGGTACAACAGCCACATGATGTGGGAGAAGTTGGTCAGAGAACAAGAGTACAATTCAAAGAACTCAAAGGAAACTCTCATCACCTCTTTCTATATCAAGGTGGTGCAAAAGATAGCAGCCAACACTATATTTACAAGATCAAAAATTGGTGGTGTAACCAAGGGAGACCTATTCATAATATAGTCAATGCTAAATAAGAAGCTTGTGAACATAGGAAGGATTTTGATCAAAAGGCTATCATCCACAGTAGGAGGGGAGGCAAAAAAAACAAAGGAGGTTTGAATGGGAAGTCAGATTACAGAAATAGCATACCACTTCATGGATACAAACTTGTTGATGAAGTACAACAAAACCAAGGGACATACAAAGATTGATATAAAGTCCTTCATCAATAAGGGGATCATTTCGTAGAAAGGAAACAAACTCTTTTAAAAACAAAGCTACTCCAAGACACTCCTCCTCCCAGAAATGGCATATTATGATGTCAACAAGTTGTGGCCCACCCAAGAAGATATCAATAAGATGTACTCGTGGGCCATCTGCACTATCACAGACCAATCATCTACAGCTGGCGAGAAGGAAGTGAGAGCTAAAACTCTCGAAATAGAGATGAAGAAGCCAGAGGAAAGAAAGAAGCTGGCAATAAGAAAGAAACAGAAAAAAACTTCAGACAAGCCCATCACCCCAAACCCACCCTCACCATGCATTCCAGCCGAGACGGCAGTGAGTGAAGGATGCCAGCCTGAAGTGGAAATCACAAAAGGAGGTGACTAGGTGTGTCTTGAAGCCACAACGAGGGAACAACATGTCGAGATCGAGCAAGAAACCAACCAAGCATGCAAGGACCTTGAGGCTGTACCCGACTATGTGATACCGAAGGTGATCCTACAAGTGCCAGGGCAACCAGAGGCGAGCAATTCTAGTCCAGCGATGCACACCGACCCAACGAGAAGCAAGTCGGCTTCACGACTAAAGGAGCCCATAACATCCACAACACCAGTAGATCAGCAACAACACCGCCCGCAAACATTTGGTGATGTACTAGGAAATAAGTTTGATGCCATGTGGCAACACATGCAGTAGACTTCTGAACTTAATTTAAATATTACCTCTAGCCTATGTACACTACCTATGCAGGTAAAAAGTTTAAACGAGAGAACTAAGGCACTCCCCCAGTTCATGCAAGGGGTAATCAACACACAGAATGCATTGATGAGAGATCTAAAAACTCTAACTAAGGAGATGGAGGACCTCAGGAAGGAGTGAGATGCCATGAGAGTGGACAAAGAGCTAATGTGGAAGGGGTACAAGGAAGCATTAGACAACCTAAAGAACGAACGTCAGTGCCTAGATGAAGAACGATGATAGTTGGATGCTGGACGCTAAGAAATAAACGGTTGGTGGCAGAGAAAGAAGACAAAGTGTTTGACAAGCCCTTCCACATCTCATGCTTCCTCGAGCCCCTCAAGCCCAGACAAAGACGATGATGATGTGGAAGGAATCAGTGTAGGAGCAGCCTCAAAAGATGAAAGTGTTAATGTGAAGACCTCCCCAAGGGTAGAACCACAGCAAAGTAAGAACCGCCACAATTAGAAACTTGTCAGGACAACGAAACAAAGAAAACAAATGTGTTGTCAAGGGTGTTTGACTTAAACAGTAGCCCAGAACAAGATAAGGCTATGTTAGAAGACCCCAAATAAGTCATTGTCAACGGAGCCGAAAGCATTGCGATAGAAGATCTCACGTCATGAGAAATAAGAGATCTCAATAAATTCTTAGATGACTTGATGTTAAGGATGGATATATGCAATGACTTCCTCAAATATCTGGAGCAGTACGAATAAGATGATTCCTTTTATGATGGGAAAATGGTCGTGACGTTAGCCGCACTCAATGCTGCAGAACTAGAGCAACCATTAGAAGTGAATCATCCAATAAAAGACATAACTACAGAGATATCCACGAACGATGAAGGCAAGGAAACAACCCAAACACCGATGGAAATAAGGGTTCAACCTCCAACCATAGAAGCACCACCCACAGCAACACAGTCAGCAGGAGACAGCACCTCAAAAGATGAAGAAGGTGGGCTCATAGAGCTTCAGGAGGGCCCGCAGTAGTAGTGGTGCATAGAGATTCATCTGTAGGGGACCAACATCGAGAGTCAGTAGAATGATTGACATCTTTACACCAGTCAACTTCATAACACGATTCAGTTCAAGGGAGAAGTCGCCACCCTACTCCTGAAGGTGTTGACCAAATCTTCCTACCTTCTCCCCTATTTAGAATTATGAAGCAAAAGAAGCAATTTGATGCCTTAATTAAAGACAAGCACAGACCGGTAGGCCCACGATATGCCGACCCTACCACACTCATCAAGTTGGGGATACAAGCACAGGTCGACATATATCTTGCAGCAGTTGGCCTAGACATCCTTACTTTCACATAGTGTGATGCTTGTCATAGACTCACCTACGAGTTCTATGCTACGTTTGAGACCTCAAAGAACCACCAGTACACTGTCATGCATTTTCGCCTACTGAACTAGAGCCGCCAAGTCACTGAGGATCACCTCAATAGTCGGTTGTCACGCTCTACTGAGGACTATGTCGAGATGTCCATAGGCCGGCTGGAGATAGGAGACAGTGATTTTGATGCTTCTTAGGCATGTAAGATGCTTATAGGGGAAGATAAATATGTTTCTAGAGCCACCAAAGCTTCACACATCCACAACCCGGCACTTCGTTATCTACATCAAATGATCGTGAATTTTGTATTGAAAAAAAAGTAGGATAGTCAGGGGGTGCTCAGTTCAGCAGACCTCTACATTTTGTGGTGTGCAGCAATAGGAAAAAAGTGAATATGGGGAACTTCATCATCTGCCACTTTCACAACTCTTTCAAGAAGCAGGTCCAATTCATGCTAATGGAGGGCATTATCACTTTCATGGTGCGCCATCTTAGGATTGGAGATGGACATTTGGCACTTATGTAGGAAAAGGCTGAGTGGTCTAAGTTGGACTTGGATCACTTTATTCACTCAGGGGTGATCAAATAGAGAAGCACATGATATCTTTATATCTTTGGTCACAGCAAGCACAGAGTACTACTGCCAGCAAATGCAGAGTTTGCATGTCAGACCATACTCATGGACGTCTCTCTATTGGACACTCAGGGAAACATTCATTCGGAAGGTGGGACTGCAAGAGCGTCTTCTTCAATAACACCAGTGCTAGAGACTCAAGAGGCTGGACAGTAGACAGGGGCAACCAACCACGACATCCCATATCAGGGAGCTCCCTACAATGAGATGCCTTCAGTAGATTACCAGCAGTCTCCTTAGGAGAAGCAATATGCCCCAAATCTCAACTTGGGGCACCTTTACGAGTTTATGATTGACTTTAGGGCTAACTCAAATAGACAGTTTGATGTGCTGGAGTAGGATGTGCAGTACCTCATATAGAGGTTTGACACTGTCTTCCCTCCACCACCTCCTCTGACTTTTCAGTAGCCATTCCAGCAGCCCTTCCAGCCTTTCTACCAACCGACCTAGGACTTCAGACAGTCATTCCACTTTCAGTAGGGAATGCACCAGGATTATGAGAACCCACCAGGTGGCATCAATGATCTGAACTAGTATATAAACAATGACTACTAGTAGCAGCTGCTTTCCTCACCATCCAGAGCTTGATATTTGCTTGAGATGAGCAAAAAAATTAAGCTTGGGGTGGTGGCAGGGTGTACCACCCTCTATCTTCTTCTTTTCCCTTTATTTCTTTCCTTGCATGCATGCATGTTTATCTTCTATGTTCCTTGCATTTAGCATATATTTTCAACTTTGTAAGACTTTGTTTCGTAATTTGTATCTTTGCAATTAAGTCTATGTGATGCATATCTTATAGTTAAATGCTTATCCATGCACCTAAATGCACAATTTTCATCTTAAAATTGCTTAATCTTTTGCTTGGCTAGCTCATTGACTCTTTCCTTAAGTTTGGTAATAAATCTAAGGTTATGTGCCTTTTGCATAGCTTAAAACATTATTCTCTTGATCGATGTTGTGAATGACAAATCCAGGATATAGGATCGCTGGAAAGAGCTATAGTTTAATCAAAACTCCAAGCTGCATTTTTCACGAACTTACCTCTACTCTAAGGATCCTTGAATCATAATTATTATCTTTTCATACAGGTATCAAGCGGATAATGATGAGTTTTGAGCTATAATCAAGTTGAAGTGTTTTTCCTTGATGGTCTGCGCACCCTCTCACCCTAGATTGAGTCAAAAAGATGAATTTTAAAAATTTGCAAAAGAGGCTTGGCCACCCACAAAATCCCAAAAATATAAAAATAGTTCTCACCCAGGCCTATAAATTAGAATGCAGATAATAAAAGCCTGAGTGTGAAAAGAATATATGAGTGTTGTTTTCTCTTTTAGGAGAGTTGAGGATGGTGCCCAGCCGGTATATGATTGCGCTCGTGAACGTGGGTATGTCATGCCTTGTAGTCCCACCCTAAAGCTCATTAAAGAGTCACTAGGAACCCTTAGGAGATCTATGAGATCATCCCAGTAGTAGGGTTGGCTCGAGCGCAGTATGAGGAGTTCTTCGCACTACTTTGGGCCAACTGGCTCATACTATAGGGACTTTTGCTTATTACATGGACCAACCTGATGTAGATCGGGATCCTCAGAAGTCATTAGAGTCTTTTTGCTTTTGTTGCTTCTTAGGACCTGAATAAGTGGGAGGCACATTTTTCCTGATTGGTCTACATGAATACATGATGATGGCTCATTGCTCATCACCGGTGTGATTATCTATGTGATAATGCTTTTATGTTGTATAATTATGATTCAAACCCTCATGAGTATCAACAAGTTGTAGTGAATTTGCTTAATCTTGTATGTACACTCTTTGATCTTACTTTAGCATGATTGTGCTCGATTGGTAGGGGTTTGTTCTGAAATGACATGGGTCAAGAGAATTGGTGTTATAAATTATTTTTCTTAACCTTAGCATTCATCGCCAAGCTTAATTTGGATGTTATCTTTTTGTTCTTTGAGCACAGTCTTGCTTGAGGACAAGCAAAGGTTTAAGCTTTGGGTGGTTGATAACACCCAAATTTGGGCATCTATACTAAGCATTTATTTATGGTTTTGTGTCATTATAGCCTTAATATGACCAAAATAACCCTAGATCCTTATGTTTTAGTATTTTATATCTTTTCACAGATAAAGCTGCTCAACTAGCCAATTTTGGGACTTGTAGGCACCGAACCTGAAAAGACATCTACTCCCCAAGATTTCTCCCCAACACATGGCTTTTACAGCAGCTAGACTTTGATTCGTCACTATCACGGTGGGATAAGCATCGCACTATGTGCACTATCTTGGACCCTATTTTTGATGGTCGGTCCTTTATTAGAATGCATCCTCGTCAATCATAAGGTTCATCGATGCAGGCCACATGACTACCACTAATAACCCCCCCATGGGGATGGGTTTGGTCTATGATGATGCGACCGCGGCCAAGTAGGATGTCATGACCGTGGCCAAGACATTGTGTCGACCGACACTCAGCACGACTGGGCTGAGGCTTGTCAAGGTCGGGCCGAGGTCACAACCACAACTGAGGCACATCAACCTCGATTGTGGTACGACCGCGACCACAACCCGAACACCTCGACTGCGGCATGAACACCTCGACCGTGGTATGGCTGTGACCGAGGCACGTCAACCTCGACCGTAGTACGACCGCAACTATGGTACGACCTACCTCGACTGAGGCATCAGTCTTGACTGCGGGATCTGGCTCAACCATGGTGTCTGCATCAACTGCGACCCTCGGCACGACTGTGCCCAGCCCTGGCACAGTGGGGCTGAGACCAGGGTTGCGACCATCTTCCTCCTTCACTTATAAATATTCACCCCTCACGACCTGGAGAGGGGTTCCAAGTTCCAGATTTTTGGAAATTCTAAATTTTGGAGGTTCCATGTTTTTTGTGCCGACCCGTTTTGGTTCCTAGAGCCCTGTAGGAGAGTTCTGAAGTCCGAAAAGGTTGAAGTGCTCATCCTACATTTGTTCCTCTAGTTTTCTTCCATCCATCGTCATTTTCTACCACCATTCACCCATATCCTACCATTCCCAGCCATCTTCCACCTCCATACATCCACCAAGTTGTTGTTTAGGGAGGAATTGAAGAGAAAGGAGGCCAAGGAGTCCATAAGGCCAAGGAGGACGACCCAAAGATGAGATCCTACCTATACAGAGGCTAAGGAATGAGAGCCACCTCTCCTCTACAGGTTAAATTTCTTCTTCTTCTCCTTTCTTCTATTGTTCTCCTTTGTTTTTGTACAAATGATGTTCTTCCATCTTTGTTCGGTGCCAACTATGCTTGTCCATGGCTAGTTGAGCTCCTTCTTGGCTATGTAGCCCATTTTAGGCATGTTTATATACTTTTACATTAAGCAAGTAGTTTTATTTCAGATCTAGTACATTTTCTATTCTATCTTCTCTTTTTGGATTATGATTGCTAGTTTGGTTGATCTCTTTCTTTCTTGAACTTCTATTTCTTCCTATATCAAGAGATTCATTGTAGAAATAAATAAGAGAGGTTGGTTTGGATCAGAATATGAAAGGAGGATGGTTCAAGGTGATTTGTGTAGAACCATAGACCTGGGTACGGTCGGACCCAGCCTAGCATGTTTGGGCCCATTACCTGGTTCTACCCAGATCACACATGTTCCTAGCATCTCAGAATATTCTAGACCTCAGAGGGTATCTAGAATATTCTAGGGTGTTGATTTGTCACCCTCGAGAGAGGTTTTATGTCATTGATGGGTTTTAGTCAAACTGCGTGAAAGCGAGTGGGATGACCCCATAGGAACAGGCACCACAGTACGTACTATGTTTGGATGTAGGTTTCTTGCTGGGGTGTTCAAGGGTTGTCTACACCCAAGAATGGGTGCATAGACTTCCCAACTTGTGGTTACATAGCCAGGAACTCCTTTTCTTTGATTAGTAGAATCTGACGGACTCTGTTTTGTTTTGTTTTCTTTGTTTTGTTTCATTTCGTGACAATCTACTAGACTAGTTCTAGCTCTATACTTTTATCGACTATCATATTGGCTTATCTGACTTAAGAGTGAGATATTAAGTGTCTTAAACATCCCCACGTCCTTGCGTTCGACCCCGTATATCTATTTTGACCCCATAATAAAGTTGTGGGGTTCCTTGAAGGTTTTGGGTTATAAATTTAAATTTCAGTCCTTCTGAGTCCACCTCCTTTCAGACGTGTGATTTAGGCCATATCAGTGGGCCACCAAAACCAATTAGCAGAAATAAGGAAAGCCTATTTATACATCTAACTCCAATTTTGACACCCCGAGTCGGGGTGAATGATAAGTTTGGGGGAGGAGTCATAAACGGGAATAAGAGGTACAATTTCATCCCAAATTTAAAAAAACAATTACTTGTACATATTCTCATTCCCACCAAATTGATTTTGCTAAAATTTATACTTTAAGGAAATTTTGTTATAAGTCATAGTTTTGCTTAACTGTCTCTTGGATTTGTCAGTTCCCTTACTAAATGTTGTAGTGCTACTATTTCTAAAGAGGAATAAATGAGCAACTAACACATATAATAGTAAAATGAGAAGTATAAAAATATAGTTTTATCTCATTCTTACAGTAAAATGTTGTGTGTATAATAATCCTAAGCTTATGAAACCCCTGGAAACTGTAGGACTTCACCGAGCCATACTCCCGACCCACCACCCTAACCTAACGGTTCCAGCCGAAAAATCCTCACCTCCTTCGAGAAGGAAACAGCTACCCCTTTTGAGTTTGATTATCCCCGCTTTGAGATGAAAATAGGGTTGGCTGCCCAGAAGACCGTATAAAAAACCCCTCACCCAAACCTGAGAGGAGATATGAAAAGTCAAAAAGAATATATATATATATATATATATATATATATATATAAAGAGAGAGTTGTGACCAAAAGATGTCGAAGGGTTCCACACATCCAGTGTATTGTTGCACTCATAAATGCAGATATGTTGTGCCTGTAAGTGGAATCTTGAAGCCAAATTCGTCCACCTACAATCCTAAACGACCCTCACCCAACCACCTAACTTAACGTCAGGAGCCCTTGGGGAAACACTCTCCTTATGATAGATTGTGGGTGAGGAAATTTAGGAGAATAGGAAAACACTTAAAGCCTGAAACCTACCTGAGAACACCAGCATAGGGTCGACTGAAAATAAAGCAAGGGTGTGAAAGCTACCCCTCAAGGAGATGTTATACTAGTATGGCTAGCATCCTAATGCAGAAAGGGGTTAGTCTTTGAGACGGAGAGACCTTTACTACCAAAAGGTAGTGGCAAGAATTCGAAGTCGTGCAACTCTAGTTATGAAGGGGGAGAATAGGATTTTAGGATTGAACAAACATACCAAGAGGTAAGTGAAAAAGAAAATGGTGGGAGTGTCGGGTGTGGAGGAAGTGTCAGATGCAGTGACGGGAGGAGTGATCCATGGCGGGGGTTGGAGTCCACTTATAAATCCCTTCCCTAGCTCTCAATGGATGAAACCTTCATTCAGCCAGGTGAAAGGAATTTCCACTACGAATGCTCCTAAGAAATGGTCAGATCTCCTGAGCGA
Organism: Alisma plantago-aquatica; assembly: GCA_963693085.1. Lineage (NCBI taxonomy): Eukaryota > Viridiplantae > Streptophyta > Magnoliopsida > Alismatales > Alismataceae > Alisma > Alisma plantago-aquatica. Next base: position 597,441,716 of record OY856415.1, read on the forward strand.
ACAAAGGAAAGTGGAGATCACGAAGTTGCACTTCTCGCTGCCAGAGGTTGTCGACGGAGAGGTTTTATACAAGAGATGGAAGGCAATTGAAATCACCAGGAAGTGGGAGAACACTACAGCATGATATATCATTGGATTGAAGCCTCACTAGCCAACTCTCGTCTGCCATTTCGAATCGGGCTGGAAACCTAAGGTGAGATTTGAGGTAATTCCACATAACAGAAGCTTTTTCATTATTAAATTCATGGACTCAGATGATCTGAAGGATGTTGTAGAAGGTGAACCCTAGTTTATGGGAGGGAAACCTCTGATTATTAAAAAAAATGGGAGATCGGGGAACCTCTGGAGAAGGAGAGGCTCACAGACATTTTGGTTTGGGTGAGATTTTCCGGCCTTCCTCTTGAATTCTGGGATGATGAGATCCTCGGGCTCCTTGGAAGCTACATAGGCAAGCCGATATGCTCAGATTACACCACCAAAATGATGAGGAGGTTGTATTATGCTCGTATTCAGGTCTTTATATTAACTAAATCCACTCTTCCAAAAGAGATTGTAATGAGAAGTGACTGCGGGGATAGAGATGTCGTTCAGGTCCAGTATGAATGGCTTCCGGAAATCTGCAAAATATGTGATTATTTTAGACATGAAATGGAGATTTGTAACTTCAAGAAGGGAAATGCTAGAAGTAAGAAGGTCTGGGTTCTGCCTGAGAAAAATGTGGTGAATTCCTCTAATATTGTCTGCCCCTCATCCTCTACTTTGAATGCTAATGATGTTCCTACAAATAATCCTGGTTCCCCGGCATTGCCCTCTATTACTTGCTTAGTTAGAGAAGCTCCACAAGATGTGCAAAAAAGGCCAGATGTTGTTCATTCCATTCCAATTGATAGTAGAAGAAATGCAAGAACTAATGATGATAGAAATTTAGGAGGGTGCTAGAGTGTACCACTACATATGAAGAGGTTTGTTGATGAGAAAGTTAGAATGGCCACTCCGAGCAGTGATGAAGGTTTCCAAATAGTAAGACATAAGAATAGGTCCTCTCCTCCAAAGCTTGCTTCTAAATCTAATCCGCTGGTAAAGAGAAGTGCCCCTAGAATTACTATTGTTGTAAAGAACATGTTTGAGACACTTAATGAAATTGAAGCTGAGTTTGTCTCTGGTACTGTGACTGGCAGGCCTCCAGTCAACACTGATCCTAATGGATGATTTCTTGGGCTTGTTCTCCTAGAATGTTTGTGGTCTGAACAGAAATGGACACTAGGAGAAAATCAAGGATAGCCTTGTCAAGACAAGGTATCCTGTGAATTTTATCATTGAAACTAAGGTTAGATATAAGAAGATGAATAAAACTATGCACAATATATGGCCTGAAAGGAAGTGGATATCAAACCATTCTTCTCACCCTCTTGGGAGGAATATCATTTTGTATAGGGATTTCAATGCATTTATATCTAATTTGGATGTGGTCTTTGGTGATACGGATAAAATGATGTTCAAAGGGGCTGATTTCCCTTCTCTAAAACTCTGTTGGGACACTGTCAAAGAACTTGGCACTAAGTAAGGTTGGGCAAGCTTCATATAGAAGGGCTTTATTCCTAGATCCTATAGTTTGTTGGCTTGGAAGATTTTCCTTGATAGAACAACTATTCAAGATGTGCTGAGGAGATTCGGCATGAGTATTGTTTCTAGATGCATGTTGTGCGAAGTAGATTATGAAGACAATGAACATGTTTTCTTTAACTGTTGGTTTACTAAATCCATCTAGGTATATGTTGTTGAGAAGGACTGGATTACTCTTATACCAAGCTCTTGGGACAATTTTTATATGCTACTTAGCATGAAAAAGTCGTGTATTACATGCCTTGCTATCTTTTACCATGTTTGGCATGAATGAAACTGCTATCTCTTTGAGAATAAGAAAAAGGATATTGAATCTTGTTGGAGGGTTATTGAAGTAGATCTCCTTGGGTTGTACATCATATAGTTGTTTTCTACTTTCTTTTGTTCTCTTTTATTTGTAGATAATAGAATTTTTTCTGTAACCCTTTACAAAAATCAATAAAAAGGGGCACATGTGTTTCTGAGAAAAAAAAAGAACATACCACAAGAGTTTGTTGTAACAATGAGATAACTTAATTATGTTAAACTTTTTTGCAAAATTTTGTCACACTTTCCTCATCCCTCTATGATTTCGGGTCCACCCTTAGCCTGAGGATAGGCTCGATCCTAAGTTTGGGGGAGTTGATAACATCTCATTTTGTGCACTTTTTGCATATGTTTTATGCTTCTCCTAACATACCTTTTATAGACTTTTTCTACTTATTTTTGTACTTTATGACAAAAATCTCAATTGCACGCCTCTTTCACCTTTGCAGGGTCATACCAAGACATGGTCATGGCTAGCACCACGATCGCGGTTTCATCAACCACTAAGGACCCCCACCGCGGTCGAAGCCCCTCATCACCATCTCTGCGCCCCGCAACCACAGTACTTCCCTTCGGTCGTGGCCTACGATTTGCACACCACGATCATGGGGGGGGCTCGACCGAGACCAAGCTACAATCGAGGTCATGCCTCGAATGTGGCTTGCACTCATGCCTTGACCATGGCTTACACACAAGTCGCGACTGAGGCCCTACCATGACCGAGCTCCTACCACGACTACAGCTGTCACGGAATTGTTCTTACCCCAATCCCAATCTCACTGCCTAGACAGTGGTAAAGGGATTGAAGTGCCCGTCCCTGAGTGGCCCGATAGGATTCATCACACTAGCGTATACAATAAGAAATAAATAACTCAAAAAATGGATATTTAAATAACAACTAACCCAATATGAAGATATAACCAATTTGTCATTGTCATCAGAGTGTATGTGTGCGGAAGCGATCTTATTCAGTATTCCATTGTATTGCCTAAAATCAAGAAAATCGAGACACAATCATGCAATTGCACGGTACGCTATCAAAATCAAGCAAAGCAATTTATAACAAAATAGTATACTTGGCAGGACTTATATTCAAGGAATAATAAACAGTTTTCAAAACCAACATTTATTCGATAAGTTTTTCAAACAATTCGAATTTTATTACGAGTTCCCATTATACTGTAATTCCAGAAGCATGCGTATATAATTTTGTGTGACTCCATTACCCCAACGCGATGGGTAAGGTCACTAGGCTCCTTCTCACCATAGGAACATAGGAGGCCAATGTACAAGTCCCACCTCCAAATGAGGGGGGTATTTCCACTCAATATCAACATTATCAACATTATCAATATCATCATCATTATCAATATACGGGCAGTCATAATGGGCATGCAATTTATGTTTTCATGTTTTTCAAAATATAATATAGAAAAACATAAGACTAATCATAGGGAACAATAGCTCATCCAAGTAAATAGCCAAGTATATAATCAAGAGATACATAAAAGTATCTTCAATACAATCAAGGAGGAGTCATATAATAGCGTACCTTTCACCAAAGATTTCGAGTATGGTCAATATTTGAATCAATATGTCAACACTTCGAGTCAGATCCTAAATCATCAAGATTGGATCAAAGGTCAAGATCATGATGTTCAGAAAATCATGTTTTAATATTTCAGATTAGGGTTACACTTTTCCTTTGTCAACCTTAGGGTTGGGTCATTCACTTATAATCAACATTCCAATATGTCCAACATTATTTCAAGTATACAATATATTCGAGTGTGAATGACTTACCTAGGTTTTCTAGGATTATATGTGTTAACCCTAATTTATGATCACTATCCAAGTCATCATCAAATCTTTAGATCATCATGTTGTTCTAACGTCATTTGTATTCAAGATCAGATTGATGGGTCAAAACTATATCAAGGGTTTTGCAAGATTAAGATCAATATCAAGATTTACTCATTATCCATTATAATTAAGATTGAATCAAAATAGATCAAGATCACTAATGATTCATTTTCAAGAGTCAACTAGATTGGATCTAGATTTGTATTTCAAGGTAATCATTAGAGTCAGATATTAGGTTTTCCAAGAATTAACATCATTATTGAGCCATTTAATAAATGAAATAAGTAAGAGATCGAATATAGGGATATCAACAAACAACATTTGGAATCTGGTCTCGAAAGTATTTTTAAACGATGCACTAGATTTTTATGATCAAAATGGACTACTTGTTCATCATTTTTGGAGTTGATATGCATTTTCTATGATTTAATCAAGATCTGGGCATTTAATTGAATATCTGAGAAGAGGAGGGGTAAAGTACCTTAAATTAGAAAATTGGCAATCGTTGGATCACTCGATCAGGTGGCTAGGGTTGAGACACGCAGGCACATGACTTGCTTAGTCTAGGGTGTGATCCATCCTTGGTTTGGTTGGTTTATTTGTGGTTCAACAAGATTAATTGGGCTGGTTTATCTATCCTCCTTCAACCGTCAGTCCAGGATCCCTTTCTCTCTCGCTCCAGGCCTTGTGCGCGAGTGCCCAAGCACGGCTGAGCAAGCTTGTCGGCGCCAGGGCCAAAGGGAGCAGGAGGCACCTAAGGCGGCATCGAGGATGCCGGTTGAGGTCGTAGGAACCCCGTGAGGAGAGAGGCAACCTCTATTTGGAGGGAGGGGGTGAGGGAGGCGAACGCTCCAAGGCAGTCGTGCAGCGCCGCCACTACTGCAGCAGGTGGAAGGTAAGGAAAATTGGGGGATAAGGGAGTTTCTGGAGAGTGCGATCACAAGGCAAGGATGCAAGAATACTTGTTGTGGACCTCGGGGAGGCCTTTTTATAGCATCAGGGGGTAGAATTTAGGGTTGAACGAGGCTTTGCCTTTAGCCATGGCCGCCGGACAGAGAGGAGCAAACAAGAGGGGGTTTGTTGGAGGTGCAACAATGCTCGAAACCCAATCAAAATAGGGTTGGGTGAGTTCAAATTTGCGAGGCCGGGGTTTTGGCTCGCTCAGAACTTTGATTCGTGGTCGTAGGCGGGAGATTCGCCATAAAGGTCACATTCATGCCTCCCCGCAATCAGCGGAAGGCTGAAGATAACCCCTGGGCCACTGGATCTGGCCCTGATCCATGGGAAGGAGATCCAAGGGCTGAGAGGCACCCCCGATCCCTTGCCACGGATCACTGACTTGGATAAGTCAGAAAAAGAGCAAATAAACGGCAATAAAAAGGGATTTTGAGTACAGAACTTCTAAAATTCATAGAAAATCGTAGGAATGTCCAAATGACATGAAATTTGGAAAATAGCTTCACAAATGTGTTGAGAATATCTATAAAAAGTTTGAGAATCAAAAGACAAGGTTTGATTAACCAATTTGATTCTTTGGACAAAGTGATGAATGAATCAAATTTGAAGTGTTATAACATGTATAAAATCCACATTGATCATCATATTTCAATTTAAGTCTCAATAATGATTATGAAGACAAGAAAAAATATATTGGGTTCCAAAGTGAACATAAAGAGGGCAAAAAGAGTAATTATCTCATTATTTTGCTAAAATCCACTTTGTCACATCCTTCCCTCCTTAAAAAGGAATTTTGTCCCCAAAATTCAAAAACATCCTCAAAATTGGGACTACCTAAATGCAGATCATATCCTCAAATATTAGAACATCCTCAACTATATAATCATGTACTCAAAGTTCAAGTAGTACAACCCTCATAATTTGTATTCCATGTTCCACGTCATAATCAACTTGGTATTAGCACTATTTCATCATCGAGCAATTGAGTATCAAGATCAACGCATATATTGTCCAAAGTCACTATATGAGTCACAAATATGGAAAACATCCTATTGATCACAATTTTGGAGAGATCATATTTTAGGTCAAACAAATAGAGTACTTGAATCAAGTATACAAGGTGAATTTCAATCCCAATATATCAAGGTCCTAGCTTCTCCATTGTCCTAGGTGGGGTTATACGTACATGATTTGAGATTTCATATTTCAATATTTCAAAACAACATCATACTTTCAATATAATGATTTCGAGATCAAAATCAATGGGGTCCCACCCTAGTCCTAATGAGAGCTAAACCCTAAGTCATAAATCGAGAAGGTTAAAATAGTCATCATTTCAAAATATCAAAATTTTGGGATTTATGAAGGTCATTATATATATATATATATATCGAATGTGGTCTCAAGATCCATATCATGTTTCAAAATTTTGTACATCAATATCAAGAGTTGAAGTTTAGCTATCAAGATAAAATGTATAACTATTCCAAAGCTAGGGTTTAGATTCCTATTTAGACCCTAGGGGAGATCACTCATCTATATCAATTTTGAGTAACAATATTCAAGCAATATTCGATCAACATATCAAAATTTCATTATCATGGTTTCCAAGGTTGATGAATGATCTATACCTAGGTCTATCTAGGAAATTAACCACAAGCTATAGTCAACATTGTCATATATCAAGGTCATTATCAAATAAATATTCAAGATCGAGTATTAACCATGGGTTTAACCTATTAAACATGGGTCAACCGATCCAAATAGGGGGGAAGGGTATACCTTTCCAAACTCTAAATAATTAACAAGATGAAAATTTAGAAGTAGTCAAAATAGGGATGTGACCTAGGTTAGGGGAGTCATGAGTCAACTACCACCCTAATCTAGCACATTACCAACATAAGTTATGATCCATTGAGTTTATTCAAATAGGGAGAGTATCAATGATCAAAGCATGTTTTATAAGGTCATAACATCAAAATTCAACATATTAGGGCAATAATGTCAAGTTTTTACAAAGTCACATTAATCTTTGCATTCCTTTCCTTTCATGATCAAGGTGGCCATATAATTTGGAAATCCAGGATTTGAATTTGGCATTCGAGGAATTAGAGCATAATAGTGCAAAATCTAGTCCCATAATCATCATATCTAAATCGAGATTGCAAAAGGCGTAAATAGTCAATAGAGAAACTGCTTGCATCATGGTATTACATTGTGATTTTGTGAGTCCTAAGTTTAGTCAATTGATATCATAGTCAAGATGTGTGTAACATAGGATACGAGTTTGCTAAACTATGTTTGAAGTTTAATCAACAATAGGGAAACATGGGCTTAATCAAATAGGGACCTTATCAACAATAAGGTATAAGTCATCTTTATTTCACCATATCATAATTTGTATCATTTACCTCAAACATAGGAAGCATATAGTCAAGATTTAGCTAATTTGAGTGTTCATGATATTAGAGATCATACATGAGTATTTGGTTTCAAAATTAATTGATCAAAATCGAGTTTTCAAATTTAGGTCAGATCATGGCATAAAATTTCAAGATTTAGTAATATTCATTTTTCCCATGCATAAGCTACCCATAATCGATACATCATGTGGTAGAAAGTCACAAGAAAGGACCACATGAGGAGATGAGAAAACTACCTAATCTTCATATACATGGGTGTCTTAGGATAGTCCTTAAAGAAGAGATGAGATGCTAGAAGACTCTCTAGGTTTTCACAAGATAACCTTTAGGTCCAGTTTTGGATCAATTAAGGCCAGGTAGAGCGGGGGATCTCAACCACCGTGAGGATGGATAGGAGAAATTATGCCAGGACCCCGAGCCTAGACACCTCAATTTTCACCATTATGGACTTTAGGGTTTCTTGGGTGTAAGAGACCAGAGAAATTATTTACTTAAAGTATATGGAAGTGTGAAAGCTCTAATACCAACTGTCACGGAATTGTTCTTACCCCAATCCCAACAGTGGTAAAGGGATTGAAGCGCCCATCCCTGAGTGGCCCGATAGGATTCATCACACTGGCGTATACAATAAGAAATAAATAACTCAAAAACTAGATATTTAAAGAACAACTAACCCAATATGAAGATATAACCAATTTGTCTTTGTCATCAGAGTGTATGTGTGTGGAAGCGATCTTATTTAGTATTCCATTATATTGCCTAAAATCAAGAAAATCGAGACACAATCATGCAATTGCACGGTACGCTATCAAAATCAAGCAAAGCAATTTATAACAAAATAGTATACTTGGCAGGACTTATATTCAAGGAATAATAAACAATTTTCAAAACCAACATTTATTCGATAAGTTTTTCAAACAATTCGAATTTTAGTACGAGTTCCCATTATACTGTAATTCGAGAAGCATGCTTATATAATTTTGTGTGACTCCATTACCCCAAAGCGATGGGGAAGGTCACTAGGCTCCTTCTCACCATAGGAACATAGGAGGCCAATGTACAAGTCCCACCTCCAAATGAGGGGGGTTGTTGCATTCAATATCAACATTATCAACATTATCAATATCATCATCATTATCAATATACGGGCAGTCATAATGGGCATGCAATTTATGTTTTCATGTTTTTCAAAATATAATATAGAAAAACATAAGACTAATCATAGGGAACAATAGCTCATCCAAGTAAATAGCCAAGTATATAATCAAGAGATACATAAAAGTATCTTCAATACAATCAAGGAGGAGTCATATAATAGCGTACCTTTCACCAAAGATTTTGAGTATGGTCAATATTTGAATCAATATGTCAACCCTTCGAGTCAGATCCTAAATCATCAAGATTGAATCAAAGGTCAAGATCATGATGTTCAGAAAATCATGTTTTAATATTTCAGATTAGGGTTACACTTTTCCTTTGTCAACCTTAGGGTTGGGTCATTCACTTATAATCAACATTCCAATATGTCCAACATTATTTCAAGTATACAATATATTCGAGTGTGAATGACTTACCTAGGTTTTCTAGGATTATATGTGTTAACCCTAATTTATGATCACTATCCAAGTCATCATCAAATCTTTAGATCATCATGTTGTTCTAACGTCATTTGTATTCAAGATCAGATTGCTAGGTCAAAACTATATCAAGGGTTTTGCAAGATTAAGATCAATATCAAGATTTACTCATTATCCATTATAATTGAGATTGAATCAAAATAGATCAAGATCACTAATGATTCATTTTCAAGAGTCAACTAGATTGGATCTAGATTTGTATTTCAAGGTAATCATTAAAGTCAGATATTAGGTTTTCCAAGAATTAACATCATTATTGAACCATTTAATAAATGAAATAAGTAAGAGATCGAATATAGGGATATCAACAAACAAAATTTGGAATCTGGTCTCAAAAGTACTTTTAAACGATGCACTAGATTTTTCTGATCAAAATGGACTACTTGTTCATCATTTTTGGAGTTCATATGCATTTTCTATGATTTAATCAAGATCTGGGCATTTAATTGAATATCTGAGCAGAGGAGGGGTAAAGTACCTTAAATTAGAAAATTGGCAATCGTTGGATCACTCGATCAGGTGGCTAGGGTTGAGCCACGCAGGCACATGACTTGCTTAGTCCAGGGTGCGATCCATCCTTGGTTTGATTGGTTTATTTGTGGTTCAACAAGATTAATTGGGCTGGTTTGTCTGTCCTCCTTCAACCGTCGGTCCAGGATCCCTTTCTCTCTCGCTCTAGGCCTTGTGCGCGAATGCCCAAGCACGACTGAGCAAGCTTGCCAGCTCCAGGGCCAAAGGGAGCAGGAGGCACCTAAGGCGGCAACGAGGATGCCGGTTGAGGTCGTAGGAACCCCGCGAGGAGAGAGGCAACCTCTATTTGGAGGGAGGGGGTGAGGGAGGGGAACACTCCAAAGCAGTCGTGCGGCGTCGCCGCTACTGCAGCAGGTGGAAGGCAAGGAAAATTGGGGGATAAGGGAGTTTCTGGAGAGTGCGATCACAAGGCAAGGATGCAAGAATACTTGCTGCAGACCTCGGGGAGGCCTTTTTATAGCATCAGGGGGTAGAATTTAGGGTTGAACGAGGCTTTGCCTTTAGCCATGGCCGCCGGACAGAGAGAAGCAAACAAGAGGGGGTTTGTTGGCAGTGCAACAATGCTCAAAACCCAATCAAAATAGGGTTGGGTGAGTTTGAAATTGCGAGGCTGGGGTTTTGGCTCGCTCAGAACTTTGATTCGTGGTCGTAGGCGGGAGATTCGCCATAAAGGTCACATTCATGCCTCCCCACAATCAGCGGGAGGCTGAAGATAACCCCTGGGCCACTGGATCCGGCCCTGATCCATGGGAAGGAGATCCAAGGGCTGAGAGGCACCCCTGATCCCTTGCCCCGGATCACTGACTTGGATAAGTCAGAAAAAGAGGAAATAAACGGCAATAAAAAGGGATTTTGAGCACAGAACTTCTAAAATTCATAGAAAATCGTAGGAATGTCCAAACGACATGAAATTTGGACCATAGCTTCACAAATATGTGGAGAATATCTAGAAAAAGTTTGAGAATCAAAATACAAAGTTTGATTAACCAATTTGATTCTTTGGACAAAGTGATGAATGAATCAAATTTGAAGTGTTATAACATGTATAAAATCCACATTGATCATCATATTTCAATTTAAGTCTCAATAATGATTATGAAGACAAGAAAAAATATATTGGGTTCCAAAGTGAACATAAAGAGGGCAAAAAGAGTAATTATCTCATTATTTTGCTAAAATCCACTTTGTCACAGCAGCCCAGATGGTTAAGTTAGTGGGCAACACCTATAAATAGGCCACCCACCTTGACATGTCACATCATCAGATCATCAAGGACCATGAAGTGCTACCAAATTCAATAGCCACCCACATCCATATGATTAGTCTGGGATCTTTGAAGGCAGAAGTTGGAAGAGAGAGAAGACTGACTACCCTCTTCTTTGAAAGAAGGAGAAGCCTCTGCATCGCCCACTCCAGATCTAGATTTGAAGGACTATATTAGTGTATCGCCATCTTCTCTCTCAATCTAGATCTATCATTTCCATTACATTGTACTTCCCCCCTCTTTGTGGTTGTGATGTATCTATCATTTTGTAATGCCGTTATGCTTCATGTTAACATGTACGGCTAAACATTTAACTTGGGTTGGGAGTAGCCACTAAGGCTCTCCCAACATGTACATTCTTGCTTCCCTTTGAATATATATATATATATATATATATATATATATATATATACTCTTATTAAGATTATGTCCATACGCTTGTTCTTAATGCTTCACTTGCATGCTTAGCTACCATCTTGTGATGTTTGATTGTTGGTACCTCGATAGAGTAGTATCTTCTTTATCTAGTGTTATGGAGTAGTATGAATGCATGAGAATGTTAGAATGCTAAAGCTTATAGTCATATAGTTTTTTTTGTAGTTGTAGGGTGGTTATCTTGAGAGAGAGGCTAGATTCGATCCTAGATCTATCCTTATCTCGAGAGAGGAGGGAATATACATTCTTATGACTGCTTGTAATCTTTATAGGAGTATACAAAGGGATGTGAGTTTTGCATGTTGGTGAGAGATCTTAGTAGGTGAAATCGGATCCGAGTTTCCTCCCATATATTTATTTCCTACCACTCGTAATTGTTTTTCTCTTGTTTTTATTTTCTTTACTTTAACTTTCTTTGTTTTGACTAGAGTACAATCATTCCTTAGGGAACAACCTTTTAAACCCATTTGTTCATCTGGAGTGTATGAGTGTGTGACCCTGTGTGCTTCACACTTATCGACCTTGTCCCTGTAGTTCAACCCCCATTACTACATCGGACCTCATATAATAGTTGTGGGGACTTGAGTGTCGGGTTATAATCTTAAAAGTCTAACTACTCTAGATCTGCTCCATTTTGGACGTGTGATTTAGGCCCATCAACTTTTTGGCACCGTTGCTGGGGATCGAACTCGGGTCACCCGTGTGACAAGCGGGGATCCCCAGCAATGGTGTCAAAAAGTTAACTGACCTAAATCACATGTCTAAAATGGATCGGATCTAGAGTAGTTGAACTTTTAGGATTATAACATGACACTCAAGCCCGCAACTATTATAGGGATCCTATGTAGTAATTGGGGTCAAACCACAGGTACAATGTCAGAAGGTGTTAGGTACGCAGGGTCACACACTCATACACTCCAGATGAACATATGGGTTTAAAAGGTTGTTCCCTAAGGAACGATTATACTCTAGTCAAAACAAAGAAAGTTAAATGAAAGAAAATAAAAACAAGAGAAAAACAATTATGAGCGGTAGGAAACAAATATATTGCAAGAAACTCAGATCGAATTTCACCTACTAAGATCTCTCACCAACATGTAGAGGCTTCTCCTTCTTTCAAAGAAGAGGGTCGTCAGTCTTCTCTCTCCTCTAGTTTCTACCTTCAAAGATCCCAAATTGATCGTATGGATGTGGGTGGCTATTGAATTTGGCAGCACTTCATGGTCCTTGATGATATGATGATGTGACAAGTCGAGGTGGGTGGCCTTTTTATAGGTGTTTCCCACTGACTTAACCATTTGGGCAATGATCATGGTAGGAGCTCGGTCGTGGTAGGGCCCCAGTCATGACTGGAGTGTAAGCCATGGTCGAGGCATGAGTGCAAGCCACAGTTGAGGCATGACCTCGACCACAGATTGATCTTAGTCAAGGCTCCCACTGCGATCGTGGTGTGCAAGTTGTAGGCCATGACTGAAGGGAAGCACCGCGGTCGCGGGGCATAGAGATGGTGATGAGGGGCTTCAACTGTGGTGGGGTACCTTAGTGGTCGATGAAGCCGCGGTCAAGGTGCTAGCCACGCCCATGTCTTGGTATGACCCTACAAAGGTGAAAGAGGTGTGCAATTGAGATTTTTGTCATAAATTACTAATATAAGTAGAAAACGTATATAAAAGGTGTGTTAGGAGAAGCATAAAACATATGCAAAAAGTGCATAAAATGAGATGTTATCAGAAACTAAGGAAGATGATCCCTGCTTAATGAAAACATTGTGAAATATGATGATCTATCCCATGATAAGGGATTGAAAAACATGATGACATGAGAGGGTATACATAAGATTGATGAAAAATTAATGAGAAAAGAGAAATGAGATATGACAATCTTAATAATTCATATGCTAATAGAAAGAAAATCAAGTTGAAAAAGGTAAAACCATATATAAAAAGTTTTAACTTGCATAATGAAGGTAGAACTTGTAACACCTTGATAGAAACCCCTGGATAGTGATGTTGGGTTGTGGGAAGTGTGCTTTCCTTTGTGATCCTCCTTTTAGAGACACAACTTTCATGTGGATCTTATGCCACTTGGTATGTGTGGTTTTGCTGTAATCATGGGTATGTATAGCCTGTTATGGCATGTGGTTAGCTTGGACTATAGTTGCAAGATCATGATGTCTGTGATGAGTATGTTTTTTTAGCCTTCCAATAGTTAGGAAGACTCCTCATATAGTTTTGATTTAGTTATGATGGTGGAGAAGTGGATGAGACAAGGATTTTAGTTTCTTATAGCACATGTAGTGGATACTAAGGTAATGAATCCTAGTATCTAGGATGTACCTGCGGTACCTGAGTTTGAAGGTGCATATTGTATGAGTTTTATATAGTGTTTCTCTCCCTAAGAGAGAGAGAGAGAGTTGATGTTGATCCTCTCAGTGTTTTTGGAAAGGAGGAGAGTGATTCTTTGATGTTGTATGTGGGATGCTGACATTTGGGCAAGACCACTATCAAGGATAGATAGTTGGTTGACCAATCAACATGTGCTACAGTGATCCTTTGAGATAGACTTGAGGTTGGGATATCGATGAATAAGAACCCAAGTGGATAACATAAGTTGCATGGTCATTATGAGTTTAAGGTTATGGACTCTAACCAATTCATCAATAATGTTTATGACCCTAAGGAATATAGTGCTCAGGTTGTGTCCTTATAAGTTATGACAAGTTTTCATGGTAAAATATCAATGTAGTTTAGATATGTTCAACAACATGGTCAGTATCTTCATTAACCCTTAGGGTTGTTGAAAACAACAATGATTGTGTGTCAAGATCAGTAAGAGTGAGATTGAGATTAGCAAAAGTATCCTCTTAGAGTTATGATATATCTCATAAGTGTGTTATCTTAGTAAAATGTAGATAGTGTCATTGATTTACCCCTAACATGTTCAACCAGGAAGTCTATGCGTTAATGGTTGCAGACAATGTATAATTCTTCAACTAGACAGATGTCCAGTCCACCATTGAGATGATTGGAGATTTTTTCTAAGAAACATATGTCTTATAGCTCTTGACAGTTAGGGGATTCCTGATTGATTGAGTATCTAATTACAACCACCATCATAGGATAATATAGATGAAACCTTGTAAAGTTACATACGATAAGAGATACGTGCTATTCCATGTTTGGTAAAAGCCAACAAGTATGGCTTTTGAGTAAAGTATTGATACAATAGATAGTATACACCAGAATGAAAACTAGAGCTCCAAGTTGAAAGGTACTACTAGATTAGTACAAATGGAACAATAGTTTCTATGATCCAGGGTTGAGGGAGTGTCACCCTGATACATGACAAGTAGTATAAATAGTAGATGTGGAGTTGCATGAGGAGGTTTTTTATGCTAACCCAAGATGAGACATGGTGTAAGAGTTTAGAAAGAAGAAAATGACTTCTATAAGAGTGATGTGACATCATCATGAGTTGGAAGTAACCATGAGGATTTTTTTGGATTAGGCACAAGTGAGGTACCCATCTTTGCTTATCTTGGATTTTAGGGACGAAATCTTTGTTAGGGGTTTATGGTTGTGAGACCCCCAACCTTGCTCAAATGGTTGAACATTCTTAGTTATAATAATTGTGTGCTTAAAACCTTAATAAAATCATATGATGTGATTTTATATCACATGACAAGGTTTAATTTTAAATTTGGTCCGATTTGAACATTGTTTGTGCAAATTATGCAATTTTATGCACATTTTGGACTTTTCTACAATTTACCCAAACATGAGGTTTACTTGCAATTTGTCACATTCATTATGTTCCTTATGTGTTTTCTCATCATGATTTATCATGTTGAGTCATGGGGCACTCAATTGTACCTTGGTTGGTGGAATTACACTTCTATTATTGAACTAGGGTTTACCCCCCATGGATGAGCCACCTTCAAGGCCAACTGTCGATGCTCCTTCTATTAGGTGAACAACTAGTGGCGACCCCTAGATGTTTATAAGGTCGATGCTTTTGTTCTTTGAATGCATTGGACCAGTGGTTCACTTAAAATGGATGGTTGAACCATGGTTCATGACCTTTAGAGATAGAAGCTCAACAAATGATGGTTTGGGAGGGAAAACAACTGATGGTTGGCATGGGAGGCCAACAATGGATGTCCTAACAGTCCCCAGCAGCTAGTGTACCTGTTTCTTGCATGTCCATGGAGGTCCTAAGCCATGGACACATGGAAAGTAGGTTGGACACCTCATGCTTTGCTTCTTCCTTATCAATAAAGTTTTATATACTCCTTCCTTAGCCCCCAAATGAGAACTTTAGTTCCTTATCTCTTATCCCCTACCTAGAGATTTGTCTTCTCTTCTTGGTTGTGGAAAGGGTCGCCCAAGGTTGAAGAAGGTGATCAAACTTCTTACTAGAGCAAGTAAAGCTTAGAACTACCCATTTCTAGGGTTTACGAAGCTACCTTAAGGTGTTTTTGACCAAAATGAGTAAGTTTATTCTTCTCCTTTCTTGTTTTTCCTACTGGTCGTCTTCATCCTACCTTCTTCCTAGATGGAACCATGGTTTTCCATGGTAAATCTTTCTCTAAAGCTCAAAGAACTCACCTTTCTTGCTCCTTATGACTAGGGTTTGCTTCCCTTATGGGGAGAAAGCTGGTTGGACGAATTCAGAGCTTAAACTAGGGTTTTCCACCTTTCTTGCTCAAGTTTTCTTGCTATTTAGAGCATGTTCATCTTCCTATAGGTGATTTTTATAACCCTATTCACGTTTATTGCTTATAATAGCTTTCTTACTCAAGTTCTTGCTCTAAAAATGATGATATAAGCTTAGAGAAACTATGCTTGCCTAGGGATTCAATTTTAATGGTGTTCCTTGCTTAGTTTTCAGATCTAGATGAACCTGAAACTATGTGCAAATTCTTAATAAGGTAGATAAATACTTGGATCAGGTTGGTATGGAAACCGATGGTGCTTGGAACCTATGAAACGATGGCCTATATTTAGGTTTCTAAGCTGTTTCTACTCTATACATGAACCGATGGTGATGTCCTTGTGACAATCGGTGGAGTTATCATCGTGACAACTGATGGTGATGACTAAGAGTGATAACTGATGGTGTCAACGGATGGTCACACCTTAGGTTAGTGTTAGACTGTTTGGAAGTCAATAATCAAGGGTTTAAGTACCCTAAAGTTGGCATAAATCGATGGTGATATTGGCTCAACATCCGATGAAGACAAATGATGAAAGTGTTGACCCCATCAACATATGGTAACACAATAAGCCACAACCAATGGTGGTCCAATAGACCACAACCAATGGTAAATATAGATTTCATATGTTACTTCTTTTAATCCCAAACCGGTGGTTTCTTGGGTCAAATGAATTAAATGTTAGACCTACACTCTAATCAATAGTTTTGAATGATGAGCTTGATAATGGTTGAAATTGAATGATTCAACATCCAATGGTTTGAATTGAAGCCTATAATATAATATATGAGTTCTAATAATGTGAATCCAATGGTATTGGTTTGATGTTGTGGTATATTGGTATGGTTTGAATGATGTTGAAACCAATGGATGTTTGCCCTTATTTATGTAAGTTTTACTTTTGCCTCATATGAATAAAATTGATAACTACCATAATGAGTTAATGGGTAACCCTAATGAAGTATATTTTGTTACACCTAACCCTAATACAACCAAGTGATGGTGATTGATTATGAACAACCCCTTTAATGATTAATAGAATAATGGAGGGATCTCTTATTGTTGATGAAACCCTAGTATGCTATAATCTGGTGGTTACACACTGAGTTACGTATGGATCCATACTTGAGGATGGTATGGAATGTGAAGATGATGCTTATCTTATGCATCCATGATTGATTGAGGATTCCATGAGTTCGGATTTGAGTACGAGTGATGAACCATAGCTTCAATGTAACCTATCTTGCTAAACCTAATCGTAATGCAAACAGATGATGGTGGTTAGTCATGCTAACATTCCTTTAGTGATTAATATAATCATGGAGTATCATTCCTAATGAATGATTGTAACTCTAATGGGTTAACTAATGGTCATCATAACTTTATGATTTATGCTTTCTTATGCTAAACTTGTACACTATCAATGTGATGATGGCCAATCATACAGCTTCTTTATATGTCAACATAATAAAGGAATGGTCTTAATGTAAAGATAGCCCTACAATGTTATCTTGTAAACATATTTTAGTTATTTAATGCAATATAATGATAAGCATGTGCATCACATTGGTGATATTATTTGTTGAGCCTTGTTATAAGGCATGAAAAGATAATGATGAACTTGTAGGGAATGATGTGATGGTCTTAATGACCTTTTGGCATTGTTGAGCCCTTAATGAGGTGTAATCCTCTTATGTTGACAAGGGTCGATACCCTATGATATTGTGATAAGGATTGATATCATCTGATAGTATGATGACAAGTGTGTTCTCATGAATGGCAAGTGAATAGTACCATGTGATGATGAGATGAAGAACAATAAGTTTCATGCATTTTATATCTTTTGAAGTTGTTATATGATAATGTATGTTAGAGATGAATTAGGGTGTGTATGTCCACTTGTTTGATGCAACATTAATTCAACCAATTGGCAATAATTAATCAAATGAAACTCTAATCATGTAGTGCCTTGTGCCATAGAACCATCTTCAGTGTCAGAACTTGTTGGATGGTGAAGTGAGTATTCTAACAGGAAACTCAGAGTGCATACGTAACATGTTGAGTAAGTAGGGTGCTTGTCATCCTGACACCAAGTGCTTAGGGATGATGACTGTGGTCTTACCTAGCCCTCTTTTGAGAATGACTACAGTATGGCCTTGGTGATTATAATATGATGTGATTGGAGGACAATTATGGTTGTACCTAAGTGATTGAGTTTGATACCCTGGTTGCTAGTGCCATGACCTATACCAAGGTGGGCTAGTTACAGGACTATATGTTGTTGTTTTGCAGATTGACTATGTGTCATTGCAGTGCAAACTCATACTAACTGAGTATGGAGAAAATCTTGGATTCTGTCTCTTCCTAGATCTTGTATGGAACTGATTGCGACCAAGCAGTGGTCAGTTGGACTTTGGGTGGTACAACTCAAACTCCCTATGGATTAATAAAAGATGTAATACAGTCGTGTAGCATATCTATTTAGGGCTATACATAACGCTTCACATTGGATGATAACCCTTCTTTGTTCTCTTTACATAAAGATGATGCTTAGTGCAATTAAAAGATGGTAGATATGTTTATGTTGTGGATGTGCTCATGTTATAGATGTGTACACACAGTAGCCATGCTTATGGATAGATATATTGCTACTATTGATTGTGTTGATGATGATAGTTATCACATGTAGTTAGCTATGCTTATATTTCTAGTCATGCCTCTATATTAGAGGTGCTCATATTGATAGTCATGTTGATGCAGATAGTTTTGCTTTTGTTATTAACTCTACTTATGATGTAGATTTGCTCAACCTGTTAGACATGCTAATACTAATAGCTATTCCTATGATACTAAGTTTATTCATGAAGATAGAGATATTATGCTGCTAAACTTGCTTATGATGCTATTAATGCGTATGCCATTAGACTGCTTATATTGTTAGCAAAGTATATGTTAATAATCACTCTAATGATGATAATTATTATTTGTTCCTTTATGTATCTGGTTAATCATGTATGAAATCAATCCTATCTGATTAATCTACCTAATTTGCTTAAACTATTAATTACTTAATCTCTTGTTATCAATAAGTGGTGTTTAGAGTTATATCTCTCATTGGGACATGGGTCTCACCCGTGGGTCACCACATCTTTTTACGTGATCAGCAGCAGTGTCAGCATACATATGGTAGTGAGAAGAAACTATGATGATGGACATTAGAGAAGTTTGTTCAGATATTTGGTGTGTCCTAGAAGTAGTCTATGTACTCTCAGGTCTGGGCAGGAAAGTTTGTATACGATGCTTTGAACGAATCGAGCTTCTGTTAGCATGTTAATGCTGGTTTATGTGGCATGTATGAATTATGTTCTCCTGTGTATATATTGTGTGGTTGAGGCCATGGAACAAATTGTATCAACTTCTTGGAATAGTATGAATACAAGCAAGATGTTGGGCTTCAATGTAAATGTTTCTGAGCAAGTGGTGATGCTAAAATTGGTTTTATTTTACCCTCTTTTCATGGTTTGTGATCAATTAGTGATCAATTGTATTTTATGTTTTGAGCAACCTCATTTAGTGTGAAGGGTTCTCACATGTAGTGGTCATTGAAAGAAAAATTCAAATACCAATTGTGGTACTGTGTTGGTTTTTGTAGGCAAAACTGACGTAACATATTTCTTGTGAAAATTATTTTCCCAAAACGCTAGTTACAATAACATATATCGTAGGTTTTTGAAAAAATAATGTTCTAATGTTACCATGATACTCATCGTGAATATTCATCTAAATTAGCATTTGTTGTTAGTTTCATCATACAAACTTATGTAAACTTTTAAAAAATACAATTACTCCCTCCAATGTTATCCTCATCTTTGACCAAATTAGTTTCATTGGCCTAACCCCCTCTCCTTTATCTTTGTCCTATGTGTTAAGACAAATCCAATATTATTCATCCAATTAATATTCCAAATATTCAAACCCCTCATATTCTCAAAATCCTGTATAAGTCTCCAAAGGCCTTCGTTCAGGAGAGAATACAAACTCAGAGCACATTAACCTCCCTCAACACCCGAGAGTGATCCCAGGAACATCAGTCTCCTACTCGTCCACAATCATGATGAGGGATGTTATGTAAGAGCTCCTTAGTGGATTCTAGGGGGTAGGAAGAAGATTGCAGGCTCATGGGGATATGTGTTATCTTCAAGAAACGTATCGAGGTATTAAGGTGTGTAACCATATTCTCTACTTTATAACTTGTTGTAAAACTTAACTATCTAGAACCTAGTTCTCCTCGAGCCCCAATCACCACCAGCCGCACATGGAGTTCAAATTAGTTTAGCAAAGGTAGGAGGGGATACACGAGCCTTTCCTGGATTGTGGATCCTGTGAGTAGGGAGAGTCAACACATGGTTAACTCACCTAGGGTAGGAGTTAGGTTCCTACACGAGGAAGGGGATATTCTGGGGGTCAAATGATCCAAGGGCCCCTTGGAGCGTTCTTTAAGAACAAGGGTATGGGGGGCTATTTCCCCTAAACCTGAGCCACCCAAAATTTAAATAGAAATAGAGTGTTTTCCTGATGTTATAGAACTTGATAGGTCATTAAATGTTAATATTGCACCAATTGTAGTTTTATTGGTGGGTTTTATAATAGTGAATATATATATTAATTTGATCAAAAAATGAGTAGAATACAAATAATATAGTTTTAGGGTTTAATTATGGATATTGTTCTAAATGTATAACTAATACATGAATGTAGGGTGATTACAACATATAAACCCTAGATCTAATAATTAACATGTTGAAATATTGAATATGTTTACTTTGCCATGTAAATTGATATTGTGGAATATAATGAGATCCCAAGTTAATGATAATGATAATGATGATGATGTATATTACGGTTTATAAGTCATTAGGTCCATGTACATAGGAATTAGGGTTTTGAAATGTAAACCAAATGTCGACCCTAACCAAGGAAACCCAAATCCTAGACTAAACCATGATTAGTACATTATGAATGTATGGAGACACTTTAGGGTTATTCATATATGCAGATTGAATGTTGATTTGATTGTGTGGATTGCATCCTTAAAGTACTTGAAGTTTAACTATGTGGTGACTACATTGAGGTACATGGTTATCTATGAGTACCCACATTATCGACTGTCAATGATTTTTGAAGGATCGATTTGATGAAATAAACTGTTGGATGTTTATTTACTTTAAGTTCAACTATAATGCCCATATGAGTATTACATAATGAAACTACAATATTTTGAACCTTGGGTTAGATGTATGAAGGGATAATACACATATGTCCAAGTATGGACAGTGATTCCACCTGAGATAGCATACCAAGAATGGGTTAGAATATGTAATGAAAACATAAGTTCATATGTGTAAATAATTTGATTGTGAGAATTATATGTTGTTATTATACTTGCATACATCACTGCGTTTACAATATAGTGATATATTGATCTGCATATTTGTTTGTTGGAGTTGTAGGTAACTATCACATATAAGAATATGAAGGCATGGTTATCCAGATGTAATCAATTAAAGATACTAAAGAAAAGTCACATGGAGGATTATCTACACAGTCTTAGTACCTTTATTCAGATATATTAGTTTGTCATGTAAAATTCATGTAACTCCTTAGAGGAGCCTCATTATACACCTTGTAAACAATATTTGTTCAATTAATAGAGATTATAGATTACTATTTGTTATTTGCTAAATTTGAATCTTAGATATTTTAGGTAATGAAACTCACCTTTAAGGTCCAACTTGATTGTGGGACACTCAAAATTTTGGGTCGTTACAACTTCATTCCACCAATTAAGCCTAATACTTCAACCATTTAAAATGGCATTCCAAAAAGCATCTCTAACTATAGCATGGGAGCAGGGGGATTTCCTACTAAAAACTATCAATTTCTACTAGATCCTAGCTTGACTTCCATTATTCCTCATTTCATCAATCATTAATTATAATGATCCATCTTGAGATATCGGGGGGTTTTACAATCATCCAACTAGTATAGGAAGATATAAGGGGTTTTCCCATCACTAGTTGGTTGACAATTATAGTACCTTCACATGACAAGATAAAGTATATAGTAAAATCACATGTTATCTCTTTCACTAGGAACTCTAGAGTCCACTTGTCACATGGGATCAACTAGGCATCCATTCACACTTTGAGAGTGAGAGAAGTAAATTCCTAAGAATATTTACTGAAATCCAATAACTTTTGTCAACTAATCCTCACACTTGAGGAATCTCAAACTCATCTAGGATCATATTCATCCCATATCAAGGGAGCTTTAGGCAAAGTTATGTTAAACCAACTCTATGTTGACGGCAAGGCATGCCCTATCATAATGAAGCAATTTGTCTATTCACTTACCAAAAATGAAACATCACAACTCTAAATCTTATGTTAGAGTTCAAATTTCTTATATATGCTTGCTCAATTCTTAAAGTGATCATAGTCAAGGCATACTACATAAACAACAAAGGAAAGGGTTTAAAGCAAGAACTAGGGTTAATCCTAGCCATACATGTTCAAGTCAGCTTACACTTCATGATAGTTGAACTAAAATCCCTTAAAGCAGGAGATAGGAACCAATCACTAGAAGAGTAAAGTTGTACATAGTGGAATTTCTACCTCCATAGAGTTTCAATCCCACTCTATATTGGTCATCACTCATGATTGGGTTCATCACCATCCTATATAGGGTTACCTAATTGAGTATAACTCAAAATAGTTATATTAGTGACTATTTTGGATCTGATACCATGTGCTAAGGAGTGGAACCCAAGAGGGGATCTACCACTCTCTAAACTTCAGAATAGAACCATCCAATTCCAAACATACTACAATCAATGAGGGAAAGGAGGTATTTCATTTTTATTTTGTATAGTATGAAACACAGATCAACTATTTATAAAGTAGTAGAAAATAACTATATACAATATCACAAGATGTTTCATATACATTCTTCCTCACATTAAATGTGGTACTCCAAAATAAAAGGGTACATCTAATTATATAAGACATGTTACAGATGGTAATCAGGTCATCCCAAGATATCCTCAAGTCTAATTTCCTATATATGATCTTCATGTGTCTCCTTTAAAGAACCTACACCTACGTTCTTTAGGAAAAACACCTACAAATAGACAAGAAAAATGATATGTATCACTAATTGCTATGCATGTGTATAATAAATAACATTTGGGCATTATAAGGAATCAAGTGCAAAAGAGGGGGCTAGTTGCATTTAGGTAAGTTCATATGAAGTGTTTATCAAAAAAGTTAAGGGATATAATTTGTGAAAGTGATAGAGATTAATAAGAATCTTGATATTAAAACATTTCATAAATTCAAAAAATAACATTGTTGCATACATATATAGTATAGACTAGAGTAGGGCCAAGATGTCATTGGATCATTGCTTAAAGTTGGGTGGACATGACACAACATAGGTAAATAAGACGTGTTTGGTATATAAAATAAGGGTGGAAAATCGCACCTCATATGGAAAAGATGTATCCTAATGGTTATGCATAAGTATCTACAATAGATAAATCGGTTTGATTTACCATGCATGCACAATAGAATGGAAAGACCACAATTCTTAGTCAGTTTCAATATATGTAAAATAGAATCAACAATCTCATATCAAGGGCTTATAAACCCATGTTAACAAGGATATTATAGTAGTCACATAGTAATCAGAAGATCACAAGTTGCAAATCAAGATATCACCATTAAGGTTTCAAGAGGAATATAAACAAGAGTATTCCTTCATTATGGAAACATAGGTCATAGTCATCTGATTTTCCAAAGAGAATAGGGAAATGTGCATACCTAGTTTTCACTACTAATCCTATTTCTGGCATTGAAATCCTTAGTTCGTCATTCTCATCCTAAAAGTATTTTACACACTCATTAGTTCATAAATATGTATTCATAATTAGAAGTGTATTTAAACCTAGTGTTGGTTTCTGAATGTTGAGTTACAATTTGAATTACTAGAAGTATCCATATATAGGGTGTGTAGGATTGGCTATTATTTATCCAAATACTCTTACTATGAATATCTAGGGTTTTACTTTTTCCAAATTGACATAATATGAATATTTATAGAGATCCTCTTTATTAGTTACTAAAATTGCAGAATTCCATCCAATTATACCTAATGCACCAATATATATCAGTATGATCAAAATGTAGGTTCCATTGGACAAATATCTTGTATCAAAATTATGAATATGTTTGTAATTTAAGCAATCCATATTTCCTATATAATTCCACTAATGTTTGGTTTCTTAGGGTCAAAAGGTAGATACCTTCACAAACTTGTATTACATTTGTATTATTGGGTATAGTAACATGAACTACGACATTTAATTAGCCTAACTAAGTTCTATATCTCCAACCCTTCCTTTTAATCATCACCTGTATGATGCATATATGAGTATTGACTCACTTTGATATCAATGATTTACAATAGAGGGAGTCTACTACGATTACATCTCGTATGACCTATTGGTACAAATATATTATTGTGCATGTATTCATTCTAGTTGTATCTTAGTAAGGTAAGTACATTCAAGAGAATCAATGATGAACCCATCCTCGGTTATCCATGATTGAAGGAAGATAATAGGGACAAGGACCATCATCTCCTTTTTATAGGATCCAGAATTAAGAAAAATAATAAATAATTTTAATCATAAACATGTTTGATACAAAAATTTGCTAATTTCTCCTCAAAGGAGTTCACATATTTTCTAATATGAAGATACGACATGAGAGGAAACATTATCTCTATAATGAAGATGATGTCATGAGTTACTATATAACTAATCCTCCTTATGTATTTAGTTGTATGATATTTAATGCATTCACTTTAATTCTCATATTCTCATATAAGCAAGCACGTTAGCTACCTAAAACATAGATTAATATACTACTATATAGTGTACGTGGGTGCGTACAAAAGTGTGTATGTATGTGTAAAAACATATATTTCTCATCAACTAAACAATAGCACATATGAACTTGTATCGATTATTTTGAATAATCTAACCCAAGCTTGTCATACCACCGTGAGTGTAATCATTTCATTGTCCATTATTGGACTTGTATGAACTACCCCATGGTAGAACTAACCATGGGTTTAGAACATCTTATATATCTTTATATGATACATATAGGCATTATATTCAACTAGAATTATATAAACATCCAAGCAGTTAATCTTAGAATAAATCATCGAGAAACCATCAACAATTCTCGAAAGTGGATATGTGTGAGTATTCTTAAATTAACCAATACCCCTTTCATTAAGAACACATGCAGTGATAGTTCAAGTATGTGATCCAATTAAATAGACATAAATTCAAGTAATCAAAATGATCTGAAATTATACATAACCCTAAAGTGTCATCATGTATCCATATAGTTTAGATTAGGATTGAGTATAGGTCTTAGGATTGGCATTAGCATTAGATTCAAAACCCCAATTCTCATGTATGTGGTCTAGTGACTTAGGAACCCTAAACATTCATCATTTTCCTCCTCATATTAATATGGTCTTGGCATATCATTATCATCCAACATCATTATATTATATCATGGAATAAACATGTATAATACATTCAACATTTTTAACAATTTTGGGATTTTCATGTAATAATTACTTTATGTCCATGCATTAACTACACTTTTTAAACTATAACCAGAAGTAGGCATTGAAACTATTTTAATTGGATTCTACATATCTTTCTGAGCAATTTGGTACACAACTTGACTATGATCGAAGCTACCATTCATTTTCTAAATTATTTGCAATCGTGACTAATGGCAAAGCACCATGTCAGCAAAGCCAAGAATATGATCCTATATAGATGGATTTGTGTGAATTAGAACCCAATTTCAGCATTCCACTTGTGTTGTGACTAGGAATTGTCACATGGTGAGAAGCATGTTGATCATTCCGCGAGTGAATTTCAACTTTGTCCCCCACACGGTTTCAAACTACTAGTTATGGAGAAGAGCGAGGTCAATAGGGGGTTTGACCCTAGCTTCCAACCATCAATGGTAGGGTATGAAGCCACATATCGGTTTGGCCAACCTTTTCAAAATTAGTAGTACCCTTTGGGGCCTCAAGCTAGTGGTTCACTAATAATGCTATGTAGGAGAAGAAAGAAAGGGAAGATAATTGTGTTGTCAGTATATTAAGTTATTTCATTTGATTTACCTTGTTGTGGTGATGTAAAGGTGTTGTGTGGTGTCCATTGGATGTTGATGAATCTCCATGGGCATCTCCAAGGTTCTAGGTGGTCTAGAGTCACCTAGATAGTTGGCCTTCCAATTTGGATCCTCGTAAAGGACTTGGTAGCGGGGTGCTCAAAGTGAAGAAGGGAGATAGAATTGGAGTGATTATCCTTCTTATCCATGTACCCCAGAAGTGTCCATATCATGATATATATTGGGGACTCACAAAGTCATGGGAGGAAAAACCAAGTGTAAAGACTCCATTATTGATAATTGGGGATTTTTTTATTCATACAGATAATACAAAACGTAGATTTTGTTGTGTATCCCACAACATCCTAAAGTCGTTGGGATTATCTTCACAATATTTCAAGGCTTGGAGGGGTATGTAGAAGCAGATCAAGATCAAGGGATGGGAGCATGTGTCTTCCAGGTCTCTCAGGTTAGTGAGATGACCCCCATTCCCACGTAATGTTCTGATCCAGAGTATGGCTGGACTCTGGTTCTTTCTTTTTAATATTATTCATAAACCTAATTCATAGAAGTAATTATGTAGTCCATGTGATAGCTTCATATTATCTAAAATTTTAGAAGAGTGATCTGATAACTATTATCTACCAAAGGCCCAAAGATTAAATCCTAACTAATCTATTAGTTAGCCAAAACTTGATTTCCAAGTAATAGCTAGATAATTATTTAATGAATTACTTAGGTCACAAGATAACTTAGAATCTTCTAGAATTTCTTCTATGATCTAGTTGTTCAATTTTCAACCATCTAATTATTATTGGGATAAAATATGATCACAAAATACTTAGTTCCTAATTTTGCATCCCAAGGAGCCATATGTAAACTAAAAGTAGTCTGATTGGGCTTGACTTGGGTTCTAGGGCGTATGGCTCAGATCTTGGTCTTCTAAAGGGACCACAATCTTTATTATAGTCTTACTTACAACATTGAGGCTCACACCATAATATTACCTCAAATGAAGCCCCACTTTAGTGCACTAGCTTAACATTACTTTATTTACATAACTTGAACACTCAATCTAGGTCTAGAACTCAATTTCCTCTAGCATAGTCATATCATGTCATTCAATATTTTATTTTGATTCTCACATCATATTCTTAAATTAAATCTAAAATCTCAAGTTTTGAGGTTGTTACACTCAATCCACCTTGAAAAGGAATTTTTTCCCCAAACTTTGAACCCAATAAAGTTAAGGTGAATGAGACTCTTATTACCCTCATGTGTTAGAGATAGCAACCTACCTCATGAAATATTTCTTTAGATTGTCATTAACAACTTTACTTGAGGTGAGAAGTACCTACATTAGAGGTTAAAACCTGAATTTATTCAAAGGGTAATTTCCATCCTTGTTGATTATATTACATCTTCACTTGATGATTTTACATTCATTTGGTGTTTAAATTTTCACATGGTGATTATATTTTTACTTAGGTTTCAAGCCTACTCATAATTATTCAGCTATATTCATGAGATGGTGAGGTAACACCTCTATACCCTAGATCATGTCATCAAATTTAACTTATAATATTCATTCTCATTTGTAACTATACATATCACATGTGGCTACCCAATCTGTCACATCCATTCTAAGATGAAATATTTTTTTGTAGTCCAAATACAAAGACCATCTTATTTTATGTGCACAGATGGATCATCCACACATTATCATATAATTCCAAATTTTTAGTTGAGTCTTCCTCAACAATGACTCTAAAATAGGTATATCTTTTAACTCCATTAGTTTTCTTCAATTTTATGAACCCCAGGGAAGAGTGTTTTTCTCAAAATTCTTGAGTTTTTGCACAACCATATGGTTCTGTTTTAACCATTATTATGCAATTTCTTGTATACTTTATATCCTCAATCATTCCCTTAAGGTTTCTTAGGGTGTAGGTACCTTTAGAATTATATCCTCTTAACCCAAGGGTTGCAAAGACTCGGGCCCACTTCCCAAGGTTTTAGTAGAGTTTTAGGAATGATTAATGGCCCCACAGACCACCATTATCCTTAACTTCGTGCTTTGTCCTTACTCACATGCAAGCCAGGATGAACTTATGGATTGGTCACCCATCGTAGTACTACTCTAGGTTGAGCACGCTTGAGAAAAGAGTTCTTTAGTGATGGGATTCTTGAAAACGAGGTGCACCTTGGTGATATGGGTAGTCCAATCATTCCTTTTAGGATCATTATATATGAGGCCTCAAATCCTGGTATGTTATAATATCCCCCACTTAGACTCTTAACGTCCTCGTCAAGGCTCAACTGTATGGTTTCATAATCTTTCCCCATTTCAGTGCAACCCAAATGGCCCATGTACACCCATCTCCCAATCATGTCTACCAGTGCAAGGATGGCTCTGTCAACTCAAATATCCCTTTCCAACATGTAATACTACCAGTGTAAGGGTGGCTCCATCAACTCGGAAAGCCCTTTC
Organism: Alisma plantago-aquatica; assembly: GCA_963693085.1. NCBI lineage: Eukaryota > Viridiplantae > Streptophyta > Magnoliopsida > Alismatales > Alismataceae > Alisma > Alisma plantago-aquatica. The sequence continues at coordinate 597,470,228 of OY856415.1, forward strand.
TAACATGCCTGAACCGCACGACACTAAGGTTGGATGTCACAGGCCCATGTGGGTCCCATCCACTAGAGGAAAATTGGCTCTGATACCACTTGTTAAAGACTCAGGCCCATTGCCTTAGGTTCTAGTAGAGTTTTAGGAATGATGACTGGCCCCAGAGACCACCACTAGCCTTAACTGTAAGCTTTGTCCTCACTCATGCTGTAAGACCTCTGACCTTGATTTTTGGTTAAACATTCTTGCTTATCTTAATTATATGCCTAAAACCTTAATCAAACCCTAATATTTGTTGTGATATCATGTAACAAGCTTAAGTTTCAAGTTTAGTCCAGTTTGGACATTGTTTGAGCAAGTTATGCAAATATGTGCTTGTTTTGGACTTTTATGCAATTTACTCATATCTAGGGTTTTCCTTGCAAACAGTCACATGATTGTTGTGCCTCACATATTTTCATATCATTTTGATATAGTTGTGCTTTAAGGCTCCTTGTTACACCTTGGTTTACGTAGTGACATCTAGCCTTGTGTTGAGATTAGGGTTTGCTCTCATTGATGCCCTAACTCGATGGTTGACCCTTGAATGTTGGGACCCGATGGGCCACCTAGTGTTGATGGTCAATTGAATTTTTATACATCTTGGTTTTCAAGAATATATGTAGTTAAATGGTTTTCTAACACATCTTGTTCGTTAAGAATCTATGTGGTCGACTGATTTTCTAACACATCTTGGTCGCCAAGAATCTATGTGGTCAATTAATTTTCTAACTCATCTTGGTCACCAAGATTTTTATGTGGTAAATTGGTTTTCTGACACATCTTGGTCACCAAGAATCTATGTGGTTGGTTGATTTTCTGGCTAATCTTGGTCGCTAAGATTTTATGTGGTCAACCTGGTTGCATGGATGAGATGTTTTTACCTTGGACACATGGCATGCATGGCTAGACACCTCTCCCTTTCTCTCTCTTTCCCACTCTAAGATTTATATACATCTATCCTTGCATGAAAATGAGTTCTTTACACACCTAGATCTCTCTCTCTCTCTTCTTCCTTGCTCCTTGGATCTCACCTCCCCTTGCATGGTGGAGAAGAAGGAGCCAAAGTAGAAGAAGCTTGGACGATTTTACTTGCATGTGTGCCTAGGGTTTGGATCTACCCTTGTTGTAGTTGTTTGGAGCTTCTTTTCCTTGCTTCTTGGTCTAAGTGAGTGAGACATTCCTCCCTTCTTTCATTTTCCTAGCTATCCTACCTTCCTCTCTCTTATTCTTGGTCAGATTCATGATGGAGCTTGAGCAAGTAGTTGAAGATGTCTCCTTTCTTGCTTCCTTGACCTAGGGTTTGCTTACCTTGGAAAAGGAGCTATCTTTGCCGAATGGAGTGTTGAAGCTAGTTTTTCTTTCTTCTTACTTTTATCTACCTTTGAAGGTTCTTCATCATCTCTAAGGCGAGTTATGTAACTTTTTCCACATTTATTGTTTACTCTTATCTGGCATGTACATGATCTTTCCCTAAAATATTATTCCAAGTAGAAAGATGTTATCTTTGCTTAGGGTTCATCTTATATGGTAGGTCTTGAGTAGATAATCATTCTTGATGTACCTTTAAACATGGTGCACATTTCTTCCTTGAAGAAAGAAAACCTAGACCATGCATGTGTGTGACCCTATGTGGTCGCCAAGATCTTGAACCCTATGTGATTGCCAAGATTCTGTGGTCGCCAAGATTTTGAACCCTATGTGGTCGCCAAGATTTTGAGCTCAATGTGGTCGCCAAGGCATTGAACCCTATGTGGTCTCCAAGATTTTAAACTCAATGTGGTGTCTAAGATTTTGAACTCTATGCGGTCTCTAAGATTTTGAACCCTACATGGTCTCCACGATTTTGAACTTGATGTGGTTGCCAAGATTTTGAACCCTATGTGTTCTCCAAGATTTTTAACACAATGTGGTCGCCAAGATTTTGAACCCTATGTGGTAGCCAACATTTTGAACCCTTGGTGGTCGCCAAGATTTCTAACTCTATGGCTGCCAAGATTTCTAACTCTATGGTCGCCAAGATTTCTAACCCTATGGTCACCAAGGTTTCTGACTCTATGGTCGCTATGTTTCCCTAACTCTATGATCAATGGGTTTTCTGATCCTATGAGTATGAGTCAAGAGTTTTGATTGTATAGAATTTGATGGACTAGTTCATACAACAACTGATGTTTAGTTGAATGTTGATTTGTAACATTAACTCAACTTATCTTGTTGAACCTTACCCTAATACTAATTGGTGATGGTGGTTAATCATACGTAGTTTCCTTGTATGATTAGTATGATGAAAGAAATACTCCCTCCATGATTGTAACCCTTTTACTTTGCCATGTGAACATCATAGTTCTTTAATGAATGTTATGTTGAATATGTATACCACATAAATGGTGATGTTTGTTAAGCATATGGTAAGGCATGGAAAGGAAATGATGTTCTTATAGGAATGATGTGATGGTCTTAATTGGGCATGGCTTGAGCCCTTAGGGAGGTGTGATCAGCTTCATTATGTGACAAGGATTTATATGTCCTATGATGGTATGATGACAAGTGTAGTATCATGGGTGGTAATGAAATAGTACCATGTGGTATTGTGATGGGGAACATGTCTTACACATTTTATATCTTCTAGACTCGTGTTATACCCTTGATTCTTGTAGAATTCTTTTAGGGTTTGTGTGTAACTTGATTGATGTAGCCTTAACTCACCCAATTGGCCTTAACTAACCAAGTGAAACCCTAATCATGTAGCGCCATGTGCAGTAGATCTATTCTAGTATTAGGATTTGTTGGATGGTGAAATGAGTATTTCTCTAATCGAAGCTCAGATTCATACATTTTTGAGCATATGCATGCTCTTTGAGGATGATTGTGGTCATACCTCAGTAGGAGAATGACTATGGTCATATCTTGGATATTTATATATGTGATGTGATTGAGGACAGTTGTGGTTGTAGATTAGATGATAGGGTTTTTATACCCTGGTTACTAACAGGTTGACGGATTATAAGTACCTGTTGGAGAAGATCATGAACAAGACAGCAACATGGAAGGCCAAGCTGCTATCCTTCGCTGGAAGAAAACTCCTTATCTCACATGTTCTTACGTCCACTGCCATATATTCTGCTGCATCAATTGGCCTTCCGGCAGGCATCATAAAGAGGATTGAGGCCATGCTATCCAGATTCCTTTGGGCGAATAGAAGCAATGACAAGCTTCGTGTGTGGATCGCGTGGGACAGACTTGCTCAACCTACGGATAAAGGCGGCCTTGGCTTTAACACTATTCAACAGATCGAAGAAGCATATGTTATCAAGGACTGTTGGGAAATTATTAATGGTTCTTCTCTGTGGTCGGCCTTCTGTAGAAGAAAATATGCCTCTTCCTTCAAGAATCAGCAAGGTTGTTACCCATCCTATCTCAAGTTGGGCTCTAATCCGTCGCCTAGATGGAGAAAGATATGGACGCATTTTCCTAAGATGTTACCTAATACAAAATGGATTATAGGTAAGGGTGAAGTCTCCTTCTGGGATCCTAGATGGTGTGAGCGCCCTTTACAAGAGTTTGCTCTTCATCGACATGACTGGAATAGAGACTTCCTTATTAAGGATTTCTGGACCAACGAACATGGTTGGGATTGGAGCACTATTGAGCACATTGTGGATGAGCATGGTTGTCAGATTATTCACAAATCTCAGATGTGTATTGATGACCGTCCTGATTTCCTTGTTTGGAAACCAAACCCATATGGACAGTTCAGCTTAAAGTCTGCTAAGTTAATGATGAATCTGATCCGGCAGGATGACACCTCTACATGGAATTGGATCTGGCGTGCCTCTATCCCAAAGCCAGTGCTACTACCTGGAAGCTCTTAAGGAGAGCTTTGCCCACTGACCAAAGAATCAGAAGTTGCCATATCTTCATCGCGTCGAGATGTGAGTGCTGTCAGCAACACACAGAGGAGCATGATTCACATCTCTTCTTACATAGTGATTTAGCGTCGAATCTATGGAACAAGGCTGCCAATCTTTTAGATGACCTTTCTTTCATTCCTCAATCCATCTCTGAGCTCTTGACCAGAGGTAATGATCAGAATAGACATACCCTCAGAGGATGGCTTTTGATTGAGCTTATCACGCTGATTATTTGGTCTATTTAGAAGGTGATGGAGTTTTGCAACGCCACTAAAAATCCTAGAGATGATGAATTCCTAAGTTTAGCCTTGCTAGTACTATGGTAGGATCTCCACCCACGTATGCTAAGACACGCGGAAGTCTTATCGTAGTATAGTTAAGGGTCGAATCCTCGGGACAACGGTCTTGACGTAATCAAGATGGAAAACGTTTTAGTCGTACTTAACTACTTAATAGTTGATATTTAGATCGAAAGTTTGATTTGGTTTTAAGCTAAGTGCAAGGAAAGTAAAGCAAGAAAGTAGAAATTAAGGTTGTAAACAATGATTAAAAACCACTAGGATGTTATCGGGTTTCACACCACTACCAATGGATCAAGACATGCAACATAATAAAACAACCTGCAAAGAGAGTCAAATCAGTTAGTATCTTGTAGTCCTAGCTTCCTTTCAGATAACTAGCTACGAGAAGTGTGGAGTATTGCAACGCCAGCCATTCCATAATGAATAGTCACTTGCTTTGCATTACCCCTTCATGAAATGTGTTCCTCGACCTTACCAAGGTTGCACTTCCATACGTCAACTGATTCCATTTCATAGTATGGAAGTGCAACGATGGGGGTGAGTTTACTCCACTCATGAAAGCACTCCTAGATACTGAAACAGACATATGGTGACTACATACATCTAAAACCAACATTCAATCGATATTCAGATCTAAGGGTACAAACATAGACAATTCATACCGAAAGATAATAAGTAACACAAATTGATGATCGAGCAACTAGCATTCATTAAACGATTGATGTTGAACTGAAAAGGAGAGTATCTCTATTGCAAACTATTGAATTACATTGCATGAAATGAAAACATGGGTAGCGGGGCTACTCCCCGCACCCAAGTGAATGAGACTACTTGCTCATGTCAAGGACAAAGAAGGAGGCGAGAAGAGAAAGAAAGAACGTCATCTTTACGGAGGAGGGAAGGTTGAACCCTTGGTGAAGAGAGAAACGATCTTCACACTTCGTGGTTGCCTTGATGAAGGATCTTCTCTTCCCACCTTCTTTGCTGTTGAGAGAGAGAGAAGGTAGCTTGATGGTGGAATGTGGATCTCAAACCGGCAGCCTTGGGTCGATGGATGAAGGATGAAATTACTTTGGAACTGGAGGGGCAGCCTTTGGGCGTCTGTGAGATCTCCCTTTTGAAGTGACCCTTGGGGTCTTATTTATAGGCTCAAGTTGAGCCCAAACGGTCTTGAGACCGTGTGGCCCTCACACGGTCTTGGGACCGTGTGGCCTTCATACGGTCTCGGGACCGTGTGACCTTCATACGGTCTTGGGACCGTGTGGTCTTCATACGGTCTTGGGACCGAGTGACCTTCACACGGTCTTGGGACCGTGTGGTCTTCATACGGTCTTGAGACCGAGTGACCTTCACACGGTCTTGGGACCGTGTGGTCTTCATACGGTCTTGGGACCGAGTGACCTTCACACGGTCTTGGGACCGTGTGGTCTTCATACGGTCTTGAGACCGAGTGACCTTCACACGGTCTTGGGACCGTGTGGTCTTCATACGGTCTTGGGACCGAGTGACCTTCACATGGTCTTGGGACCGTGTGGTCTTCATACGGTCTTGAGACCGTGTGGAGTCTTTGTAATTTTTTTTTTGTGTTTTCTGTAATGATAAAGAAGAAAAGTTAGTTTATTGGTAAATCCGCAATAAAGTAAAAAGTTAATGATTCTATCTAATTTATCTAAGAAAGAGTATGGAAAATTAAGGATAACTAATAAGATAACGTCACAAAATGGGAGGTTATCACCCCCCCTAACTTAGAGTCTAGCTTGTCCTCAAGTTAGATAGAGCTAAGGCATGCAGTGGCGAGGCAATTTTAATTAATTAGGGTTTCCATACTCTTGCTTCAATTCTAGATCAGAGATCTACTGAGGTCTTATTAGGGCTTCTGCTTACACTAACTCTTTCGAGTATCAAGAGTTGCATGGATTTCAGGTTCCTTTCATATCGTGAATCTCGCATTGGGACCACCTTTCTTATTACGTGCATGTCATCGACTCTAATCAGTTTTATACTTCTTTTGAGAAACCTACCGGCAACTAGAGTGGGTGTGAGGGCTGGCTTAAAAGGCTTATTGTGTAACTCCCCCTTCAAGTGGGGAAGGGTTTGTCTATGCTTTTTAGAGACTCACTACCGGGCACGACACATCTGCCTTCATGAGGGCAACTGAATGTACCGGCCGGGTGAGCTCTTTTATCAGCCTTTTCATATATTAGGAAACCTTAGGATCTCATTACCGGGCACGACACATCTGCCTTCATGAGGGCAGCTGTATGTACCGGCCGGGTGAGATCTTTGTTGGCTCTTCATATAGGTCCTTATGCGTGGCACAAATCTCATGTTTTTATTCAACACTCTGGCTTTTATTCGAAACTCACAAGCTTAGGAAGTGGGTTTTTGTTAGGGTTTTTGATTGGGCGGCCAAGCCTTTTTTATTGGAAGAAGAAAACTGTTCTTAGGGTTCCTGACATGCACTTATTTTTATTTGGTGGTCTGCTCGCGAGATTTCTTGATTTTGGATTTCCCCTTGATTTCCCTCTTGACTTTGAGAGTTTTCGGGTTTGCTTTGGCCCTGAAGTTGACCTGTGAAGAGTCTGAGATAGAATTGAAGTAAAAGCATAAAAACCAATTGTGAATGCCATTCATGCCTGTATGCTAATCTTGTTATTTATTTTTGAGGACTACTTTATCTCTAACTTAGCTAGGGGTGATTCTTTCCAGGATGAAGGTTATACTTATGAGTTATTTTATTGAAGAAATTACTGGAAAAAGTCTAAATATAAACAGAAAGTTTGAAAATGATGTGCGAAAAAGTATGAGTTAAAGGAAGGGTTGAAGAAGAATGATACCTCGCCCTTGTCCAGTGCACTCCCCCCCTAACTTATCACTCACTCTATCCACAGAGTGTCAAAGTGATAGGTTGAGAGATGCATGGACAAGGGCATTAGGCTTCGGTTAATCCTTTATTTGCCCCATGAGTTCTGAGTAAGGTGGCTGCGAGCTTTCCACGTAGTGCGTGGTAGTCCACTTCTGTCATGTCCTCTATAGGCTTGTGAAGGGCCAGAATTGTATACATCCAGAAGAGGACGTGGAAGCCGCAGTCGTTGGATTCTCTGATTTGCTGGGGGCACCTGTGGCAGAAGGCTGGTGGTTTGAAGTGATCTTTGTCATATGCCCGCGTGTGCTGACCCAAAAGATCGTGTAATTTGTCAGCACACTCCTTCGCCACCTCCTCCGTTGGTGTCTTTGGAGTTGTAGTGTATGCTTTCCGGTCTGGATCATACTGGCTGTCAGAACTATTGTAGATTATTGTTGTTCCTTCATGAAGATTGGTTGCCAGTAACATCCAGTGCTCTTGATGAAGGAAAGGTAGCATGATGAACTTCGGAGTTGTATGTTGGAGATAAGAGATGAGTGTCTCCTTTGTTCCGAAGTTCTTCAGCCCTAAAAGATCGTCCTTCATGTAAGCGGACACCATATAGACCGTGTGGTGATTCCGTGCGAGTAAGTATTGATAAGCAGTCATTACACTTACAGACATGGAACCTTTGAACTGTATGGTTTCACGGAGTGCATCTGCCATAACCAATATATCCCCGTCAATATATACCAGCTCGTCTTTTTCGGCATACAACCGTGACATTATTAGTCGGAGCTCATTGTCTGAAAGACTTTTGCAAGCTTCCTGATCGAAATTGGGAAATGAAGGTTCAATGGCAGATTGGGGTTCCATACGTGGTGAAGATCTTTTGATGGTAACCCCGGATATCGGATCAACGTCACCTTTATCTGGAGCCAGGTCGAAGATGTAAGGGTTCCATTGACTTTGCTTGGTGACTTTGGTTGGTTGTTTTTCTTTTGTCAACTCTGCTAGGGTTTGTCTGAATGGTCTCCTCTGCGGACATTGAATGGATGAAAAAAGATAATGAGGGACGTCGTCTGGCGCCATAGTAGGGTCGTTGAAGAACCTTCTGTCACAGATAAGCTCCATGGCGTAACGTCCTCGCAAGGAGTGGAAATCTTCGTTAATGAGCTCGGTGAATGGGACTTGCTAGTTTAGTGCTAAAATGTGCCTTATAACGTAGAAAGCGCTGTCCCTGGAACCTTTGGTGGATTGGACTGGTGGGTTGATTATTCTGAACCTGGGAGAACTCCAATCCTGGCAGAGAGAAGGGCACGCGGCCCATATGAGTTTTAGAAGCCGGAAAGGGATGCATCTTGCCTCCCCGGCTTCAATTCCAATGAAGTTGATGATCCCGGCTTTTAAATCACTGGCACATAAATTGTACACTTTGGCATCGCGGGCGACAGTGTCCACAATCATGAGCAACCAGTGGTTACAAACTTGGAAAGGCACGGTTATGTATCTAGCTTTTCTTGTGATCCCTCTGTGCAACCTCGTAATGGATTTTTGATGTAGTTCTTTGTACAGTAAGCACAACCCCAGTGTGGGTGAGGCGTTGAGAACCGGTTGTTGTCGCCTAGAGCTTTTGTAGATCTCGATAGAGTTGGCAAGGAGAGTACGGAACATTGCCATCTTTACCGGTGACTGGGATCGAAGGATGGATCGGAAATATTCACGTGTTAGGTTGCGTTTAGTCTTCGTGTTCTGGTATATAACATCCCCCCCTTTTTTGGCATCATCTACTATAGTGTTTAGGATGAAGATATCCTGTGCGTCTAGGGTAGAGATGGCTGCCATGTCTAAATCGTGCATTTTGCTAGGTAGAGGTGGCGGTGGAGGTAGTTCTTGTGGTGTGGGGGAAGAAGGCTGTTCTAAGTCGTCCATGTAATGCTGCAGATCGTCATCTCTGTCAGAATCAGAAGGAGTATCTAGTTCTTCATCAGTGTCTAGGCATACTCTGTCTGATTCTTCCTGTTCAGGCACTAAAGGTTCATGTGCAGAGAGTTGTTGAGCTGCTGTGGCTAGTATACTGCTGCTGGTTCCCAGGATACATTTTTCGAATTCAGCAAAAGCCACTTCTTTCACAGCCTCCCCCAAAGATCCCGTGGAAAAGTTGAGAAATTGATCCCCGAAATGTATGCTGACGTTCTCCGTGTGAGCAGAGGATTTGGGATCTTTATCACCAGCTTGGTGATCTTTCTGGTGTTTTGGTTCTGTTCCTTGGCTGGGGCCTGCCCCAGCATCATCTGGCTTATCGGAGTCATCAGCGGAGGGGGTACTGTTGTTTGAGTCAGCGGAGGAATCAGAATCTTCCTCGTCATCATCATCATCGTCATCGTCATCTGCTGCTGATTTATCAGTTGTTTTCTTATGTGTTTTCTTCTTGTACAGACGATGGATGGATTGGAGCTCGTCGTATGCCACTTGCACGTTCTCGTGTGTTTCGAGCAGTGCTTCGTGGGTTTCTTTTAAATCAGAGTAGCGCTCTTCGGCTGAGAGGAGTCGTGCTGTGAGATCGGTTACTTGAGCTCTTAGTTGAATAAGCTCATTGTTTGACGACTCCTCCTGGCGATTATGTAGTTGCGTGAGGGTGGTGTTGATGTCGTCCAGGCGTGTGCTGAAAGCTTGTTGTTGCTGCTTGAGCTCGCGGAGGGTCTCTGGCAGAGGTTGAGTCTACGTAGAGATCCTATCGACCTGCTTTGCCAACGCTTCATCCTGGCGTTGTACTCCATGGATCCACTCGGGCAAGCTTTTACAGCGGTCGTCGATGTGGTCAACTTGCTTGGCCACTGAATCTTGTCGTTGTTGGATTCCTTGGAGGATGCTTGGCATGGCGTGGTTCTGCTCGTCAATCTGGGCGACCTGTTATGTTAGACCCTGCACACAAGAAAAAATAGAATTCAAAATGTTAGAGGGGTCGGTGAGGAGGTTTCGGATGGTGTCGAATTAACGTCTGAATTCCGCACCAACGTTAGAAAAAGGGACCCCAGTAAATGAAGAGTGAGGTGGCTAGGGTCGGGGTGGAATGGTAGTGTCGTGCGGAAAAGACACTGATGATGGACCCGCGAATTGCGTGGTGACTGTGGATGGGGTCACCAGCGATATCGGGGTGGTGGTGGGTGGAAAAGGTGGTGTCATACCCGGAGAGAGAAATGGATCCGGGAATGTTGAAGGAAAGTTGGTGGATGTGAAGGAGGTGAAATCGGGCGTTGTAGTGGAGAATGGGGTGCCCAAAGTGAAGAAGGGTGGGGGTGGTGGTATGGTTGTGGATAAGGGTGGTGTGGTAAAAAGTGGTGTGGAGGATGATTGAAGGGTGGTTGATGGTGGCGGGGTAGTAGATATTGGGGTGGTGGAAGGTGGAGAGGTGGTAGTGAGCTCAACATTTAGACTCATTATAAAAGAGTCTAGTGATGAGGTTGTAATATGCTCCTCTGGAAGGGGGGGCTCAGGTTCGGGGTGAGGTTTTGATGTTGGTGTCCCTGACAGCTCATGTGCCTTTACAAGCCTTCTGGAAGGTCGTTTGACTAGAAGTTTTGTTGTTTTAGCTGTCGGGGCATTTATGCTGAGTTCTGCCTGCCCTGTCGTTGCTTTCTTCTCTTTGGCTTTGACTGAGGCTATGATTTTGGTGATCTCGTCGTCTGTGAATAGGAGCTTGTCCTTGTCATAGTCAGCAAGTTCTGGAAGTGGAAGCAGGGTTCTGGAGGATTTTGTTGTGGGGCAGAACACGTAGTGCAGCTTTGCATCCTTTTCTTTTAAGATATAGGAGTTCTTTAATGTCTGTTCGTTGGTAAGGATGTCACCCTTTATTGGGTTGCATTTGGGTAGAAGTCTATCCATCTTAAGATATTTGATGATAGATGTGATATGACCACCCGTGCAAATTTCTTTTCCGAAGGCGAAGGCTGATAGCTTGAGGATCATAAGTCGTCCAATGTTAACTGGCATTCCATTTAGGACGGACCAGAGAACATAGAGATCAGATATGAGTAGAGCTCCTCCTTCTGATCTGGGGAATAGTGTGCCAATGATGATTTTGTGAAGAGTGCGCACTAGGCCAGAATGAATGTTAGAGGCCTTGCTTGTCTTTGTATCAAAAGTTGGTAACCCCGTTAACGATTTCCAGAAGGTATGTTTGTTGAACTTGGGGTGTTCTGTACCAGCGGCCTTAGCTTTCTTCAGCTGGTCTTGATTATCGATGAAAATTTCATTCAGAAGATTTTCAGTGATGACCACTTCGTTGTTAAAGATTCTGGTGGTTATTTTACGGTCACCACCGTCCCTTGCTCTATCCATGATGTCCATTGATTCTTTGTGGAAATAGGTGAAGAATTCTGTTGTTGGCTCAATGTAGGGAATTTCGGATACAAAGCATAGCCGGGAGAGGTTGGAATTGTCAAGAAGAGTGAGGATTCTATTATATATCCCCATCTTCATAAGTATGCTTGGGCAGACATACTTTGTTGGTTTAAGAATTTGGCTGATGGAAGGGATGTTATGGAGATGAAGATTTTCAGGTGGTGGTGCAGTGGTGGTGATGCGGGGGAAAATAGGAACGGTTATTGTGGCAGGGGTGGTAGTGGTGGTGGTGGATGGTGGGATGTACCCTGCCAGGGTTTGTTCCCTTGCAGAGGCAGGGTGTACTTGCTTCCTGGCCCTTTTCTTGGGTGCTGGTTCAGCTGTGGTTACTTGGGCCATTCTCTTCCCCTTAGACTTTGCAGTGGGTGATTCTTCCTCGGGGGAAGGCTGATATTCCGAGGCCTCGTCCAGAAAGGGGCATCAACTATTCCTTGAGGTTTCTTGGAAGGTGATGTCATTCTAAAATAATTGACAAGAAAACAAAAGTTAGAATTCTTAAATTTGAAATTATAACAAAGTAATATTATTGGAGTTTGAGTTTTAGCAGATTGGTTGAGTTCAAACGGTCCTGAGACCATTTGGTCTCAAATGGTCTTGAGACCGTTTGGTACCAAACGGTCTGGAGACCGAATGGTCCCAAAGGGTTTGGGTATTTTCTTTTTCTTTTTTTTTTATATATAGCTCAAACGGTCTGGAGACCGTTTGGTCTCAAACGGTCTCTGGAGACTGTTTGGTCTCAAACGGTCTGGAGACCGAATGGTCCCAAACGGTCTGGAGACCGAAAGGAAGGCGAACCACGCGGGAGACGAACCGTGCGGCCGTTCATTGGCAGGGAACTGCGATGGCGATGACGGCGATATGGGTAAAGACAGAGTTCGAAAACCTGCGACTGTCTGGCGGTGGTGTAAATCGGTGAACTGCTAGGTGGTCTACCTGTCGGTGGGGACGGCGAGAAGTCTGGGTGCGGCGAGCGGCAGAGCAGGAGCGCGGGAATGCGCGGGGGCGACGACGGAGCCGGAGACGACAGCGGAGAAGCTGAGTCGACGGCGAAGTGATGAAACGGCGGTAGAGACGATGGCGGCGTCAGAGAGGGAGACGAGCGTAAAGACGAAGTTCTGGAATGAAACAGGGAAGTTCGAGAATTCGAGCTTCTAGAAGAGAGAACGTAGGCGAGGGGGGATATATTTATAGGTTTTAGGAGGGGGGCGCCCCTTACCAAACGGTCTTGAGACCGTTTGGTCGCAAACAGTCTTGAGACCGTTTGGTCGCAAACGGTCTTGAGACCGTTTGGTCGCAAACGGTCTTGAGACCGTTTGGTCGCAAACGGTATTGAGACCGTTTGGCCCCAAAATTATGTGAATTTTTATGTGTTTTTAGATTAATGATGAAAGAACTTAAAGAAAACAAAACAAAAAAGGGTTAAAACAAAATAAAAGGCTAGGACTTAGAAAAGGTGATACTCAGGTCTTGGGTTGCCTCCCAAGAAGCGCTCTGGTTTAACGTCACTCGCTTGACTAAATTTTGCTCCAGCTATACTGTTGTTATAGGATCATGGATCCCTATAGTTTGTCTTGATAATTTGTCTGCCAGAGTGTGGTATTTCTTTAATCTGTGACCATTAACGGTCCTTTCTCCTCCATTATCATCGAGAATAATGACAGCTCCTGTCGGATATATATGTTTGATTGTGAAAGGCCCCGACCATTTAGTACGCAGTTTTCCAGGAAACATTTTTAGTCTGGAATTGAATAGGAGGACCTTGTCTCCGACGATTATATCCTTTCTTTTTATGTGGCCATCGTGCCACATCTTGGTTTGTTCTTTGTAGATTCTTGCATTGTGGTAGGCTGTCATTCGTAATTCTTCTAGTTCTTGGAGTTGAAGTTGTCTGAATTCACCAGCGCCTTTGAGATCGAAGTTTAGTTGCTTAATGGCCCACCAGGCCTTATGCTCTAATTCAACTGGAAAATGGCAAGACTTCCCATACACTAATCAAAATGGTGTTGTTCCGATTGGTGTTTTGAAAGCTGTGCGGTAGGCCCATAGAGCGTCAGATAGTTTGGTGGACCAATCGGTGCGGTGCCGATTGACAGTTTTTTCCAGGATAGCTTTAATTTGCCTATTGGAGACTTCAACCTGTCCACATGTCTGTGGATGATACGGTGTAGAAACTTTATGGTTGACTCCATATTTTCTTAATAAGGCTTCAAAGCTCCGTTCCAAGAAATGTGATCCACCGTCGGATATTATCGTTCTTGGAATGCCAAATCTGGGGAATATTATCTCTTTAAACATCTTGATTACCGGTTTTGAATCACAAGAAATGGTTGGTAGAGCTTCTACCCATTTCGAAACGTAATCCACAGCAACCAAGATGTACATGAATCCGTAAGATGGGGGGAAAGGACCCATGTAATCTATTCCCCATACATCGAAGAGTTCGATTTCTTGCCATATATTCAATGGCATTTCATTTCTTTTTGTTATTCCACCAGATAGTTGGCACTTGTCGCATGATCGCACGTATTCATGTGCATCTTTTGCGATGGTTGGCCAGTAAAAACGAGATTGCAGGACTTTGAGGGCTATCTTCTTAGAACTCATGTGGCCCCCAGTGGGGCCTGAGTGACAGTGCTCTAGAACCGAGGTGATTTCCGTCTCTGGAATGCATTGACGAAAAAGTCCATCTGCGCATAAGCGGAATAGATAGGGCTCATCCCAGAAATACTGCTTAGCATCATGAATGAACTTCTTTTTGTCGTGATAAGATGCAGACGGATGAATGATTCCCGTTGCCAAATAATTAACAATGTCGGCATACCAGGGGAATCCATTGGCGACTTTCATTAGTTGGTCGTCCGGGAGGGAGTCTCGGATAGGTACTTTGTCTTCATCCTCGACTTCAATACGGCTGAGATGATCAGCGACGACGTTTTCCACTCTGCTTTTGTCTTTGATTTCCAAATCGAATTCTTGAAGCATCAATACCCAGCGGATAAGTCTAGGTTTTGCATCTTGCTTCTGAATTAGATACCGTATAGCGGAGTGGTCAGTGTAGACAATGACCTTAGCTCCAATCAGGTATGAGCGGAATTTCTCGAACGCGTAGATGACAGCTAAGAATTCCTTTTCTGTAGTGGTGTAATTTTTCTGTGCTTCATCAAGCGTTTTGGATGTGTAGTATATAACATAGGGTTTCTTGTCGATTCTTTGCCCTAATACGGCCCCTATGGCATAATCGCTCGCGTCACACATGATTTCAAAAGGTTGTGACCAATCTGGAGCTCTTAGTATGGGTGCGGAAATCAAGGCATTTTTCAGAGTTGTGAAACTTTGCAAACATTCTTGGTTAAAGTTAAACTCCGTGTCCTTGGTCAGCAGTTGTGTCATGGGTTTTGCTATTTTAGAGAAGTCTTTAATAAATCTTCTGTAAAACCCAGCATGACCTAAGAAAGCACGTACCCCTTTTACGTCTTTTGGTGGCAACAATTTTGAGATAACGTCAACTTTTGCTTGATCCACCTCGATCCCTCTGTCATTCACTCTGTGTTTGAGAACGATACCTTCAGTTACCATAAAATGGCATTTTTCCCAATTTAAGATGAGGTTTGTTTCCTCACATCTTTGTAAAACTTGAACCAGTTTGAGCAGACAGTTGTCGAAAGAGTCTCCATAAACTGAGAAATCGTCCATGAATACCTCCATTATAGATTCTGTTAATCTTGCAAAGATAGCAGACATGCATCTTTGGAAAGTGGCTGGTGCGTTACAAAGCCCGAATGGCATTCTTTTGAAAGCATATGTCCCAAAAGGACAGGTAAAAGTAGTTTTCTCTTGATCTTCCGGGTGTATAGGGATTTGGTAAAACCTAGAATAACCATCTAGGTAACAGAAGAACTTCTGATGAGCTAAGCGCTCGAGGACCTCATCTAGGAAGGGCAGGGGGTAGTGATCTTTTCGCGTTGATTTATTAAGTTTTCTATAATCAATGCACATTCGCCACCCAGTCACGGTTCTAGTGGGCACCAGTTCATTTTTATCATTAAGAATAACAGTGGTCCCCCCTTTTTTGGGACCACCTGCACTGGGCTTACCCATTGAGAATCTGAAATGGGGTAGATGATACCTGCTTTTAGAAGTTTGAGGACCTCGAGGCGAACCACCTCCTTGAGGTTAGGGTTCAACTTTCTTTGGTGTTCTCTTGATGGTTTAAATTCTTCAACCATGGGCAATTTTTGCATGCATAAAGCGGGATTTATACCCATCAAGTCAGTCATTTTATATCCAACGGCTTTCTTATGCCGCTTTAGTTCATTGAGAAGTCTATTTTCTTGGTCTTCCTCCAGAGTGGAGCTGATAATTACTGGACAGAGCTTCTCGTTATCAAGAAAAACATGTTTGAGCCCCTTAGGTAGGGCTTTCATTTCAGGAGCCTTAGGTGGCTCGGTAGCTTCTATAATGGTGACGACCTTAAGTTCTTCAAAGGTGGCTGTTGGGGCTTCTTCAACTTTTTCTAAGTATTGAAGGCATTGTTGCACTAGTTCACTTGCTGAGAATTCTACTTCCGGATTTGTAAGGGTAATTTCCAATTCATCGGAGGGTTCAGACATTTCTAATTGGGACATTTGCTATATAGCATCCAGGAGAAAAACTTCCTCTTGAATGCTTGGACCTTTCATGCTATTCAGAACTCTAAACTGGAAAGCTTCCTTCCCAAGTCTCAAAATAATAGTTCCTGCTTCTACATCGATAAGTGCTCGGGCAGTAGCTAGGAAAGGTCTGCCGAAGATTATCGGGTATCTTAGGTCTTCTTGTATGTCCATAATAACGAAATTGCACGGGACATAAGAATTCGTTCCTATTCTGACAGGAATATCCTCGATAATTCCAAGAGGGGCAGTTATGGTAGAGTCGGCTAACTGAATTGTCATTGTCGTAGGTAACAAATCAGTGAAGCCTAATCTTTTACACATAGAATAGGGCATAATAGATATACTTGCTCCTAAGTCTGCCAATCCTTTCTTGCTGGAGCCATTTCCAATAGAACACTGAATACCGAAGGAACCTGGGTCCTTCTTTTTCTTTGGCATTTTGTTAAGCAGAATGTATGAAGTGGTCTGAGCTAGTTTCACCGTTTCGTGCTCTTCTGTCGTATATTTTCTCGACAAAAGGGTTTTCAGTTATTTGGCCCAAGCGGGCACTTCGGAAAGAGCATCGAGGAAAGGAATATCTATGTATAGTTTTTTCATGGCTTCTTTGAATTTCTGGAACCTAGTGTCCATTTTGGTCCCTTTCAGCCTGTCCGGATAAGGAATTCTGGGTGGGACTTCTGGCATTGGTTCCTTTTCTTTTTCTTTCTCAGTAGAATTTTCTATTTCTTTGCTTGAGTTTCCTGTTGGGGAAAGAATAGCTACATCGTCATCATCATGGATGATTCTGGTGACATTAGGCAGGACACGACCAGACCGTGTGGTGACGGCATTCAGTTGTTCTGGTCTGTTTTGGTTGTGTCGTGGGTTTGCCTCTGGTTGTCCAGCAAAGGTGCCGGCTTGTGGTTTCAATTGGGCGGCAATATGTGCTAGTTGGGCCTCCACGGCCTTTTGTTGATCTTGCTGGTTTGCGAGCATAGTCTGTTGAGATTGAAGCATCTGTCTAATCAAAGATATTTCATCAGATGATTGGGGAGGAGAACCCCTCTGTTGATATTGAGTGACTTGCTGTCCTTGTAGTTGTTGTAGAGGTGCAGTTAACTGTGGTTGTTGTGGCTGCTGCAACTGAGGTTGTTGTGGCTGCTGCAACTGAGGTTGTTGCAGCTGCGGGTGCAGTCTTGGATGGGTATATTGGTAAGAAGGGTTCCTAAGATAGGTAGATCTTTGGAAACCATGTCTATAATTCCCCTGATTGAAGTTATTCTGAAATCCTGGTGGTTGTCTATTGAAAGATCCACCTTGTGTCTGTTGTTGTGGGTTGGCGGTCCCTGTAGGATTCCTGTATTGAAAACCAAGATGATTTCTTGGTTTATCTGGATTGTAATACACCTGGCCAGGTATTGAATGGATGGAGTTGACTTGCTCTGGCATTTGGTCCTCGGGATGCTCAATAATGGGCTCATATTGCGGCACAGGTGGTTGTAAATCCATCATGACATTGTACAACAGACCACATGATAATGTGGGATGATCAGATGCATGACAGGCTTCACAAGTTCCAGTAGCTGCTTTTACTTGTTGAACTTGAGAGCTTTTCTTCTTTTCATATTCCCCGAAAGAAGTTTCGAGGGCTTGTTGCTTGCTAGCAATAGTCTTCAGGGCCTCTGCAATGGCCTTGAGTTCCATAGATTCTTCAGCTTTGTAGACTTTAAGAACTCCCTTGGGTTGGTTAGACGACCTTCCCCAATTGGATTGGTTCTCGGCCCCTAGCGTAACTATATTCCAAGCATCTTCATAGTTCTTTCTCATAAAATTTCCTCCAGATGAGGAATCTAGAAATTGCTTGATATCATCACTTACTCCTCTATAGAATGTTTCTATTAGTTGATTTTGAGATACGTCATGGTGAGGACACTTTCTCAGGAGTTCCTTGAATCTTTCCCAAGCTTCCGCAAGTGTTTCTCCAGGTAGTTGGGCGAAGTGATTAATTTGTCCCCTAATCTCATAGGTTAGTGAAGGTGGAAAGAATTTCTCAAGAAACTTTTCTTATAAAGGAGTCCAAGTAGTGATGATGGGGTGTCTATCTAAAGCATTGTACCAGCTTAGCGCTCTTCCAGATAAGGTGAAGTGAAAAAGGTGTAACATTATTGCTTCCAGGGCGATTCCTGCTTGAGGTACAAGTCGGCAGAGTGACTTGAATCTCTTAAGGTGATCCATGCAATCGTCTCCGGGTGCTCTAGAGAAAGATATGCCTTGCATGATCTGGATCCATTGCGTCCGGATTTCAAAGTTTGGTATGTTAATAATTGGTGGTCGGACTGGGTGATCATCTTCATAATTCTTCGGGACTCCGTAGTCCCGAAGTTGCTTGTTTCTTAGCGCAAGTTGAGCAGCAACATTCTCGGCTTGGATGCGGGCTTGTTCCTCAGCTCGAATCTCAGCTTGCACTTGAGCATGAGTGTCTGCAATAAGTTGTGCTCGTTGTGCTGCTATGGCGGCGTTAACTCTTTCTGCAACAAGGCGTTGCTCGTCAGCCATTTGTCTGGCTCTTTGGCGATTAAGTCTAATTCTTCGGTGGAAACTTCTTTCTACCTCAGAGTCATACTCCGGTTCAGGGGAGAATCCGATGCAATGCGGGGTTTGCATACACGTTTTCTACCTGAGTAGAAAGAAAATCACACGTTAAGATGATGGAAGGTAACGAAGAAATCAAGAAGATTTGGAGTAGTTATCAAGAAAAAGTGTAAAATCCTAATCAACCAAGAAGTTGTTAAGTAAAAACTATAACGTTCCGTTGTCCCCGGCAACGGCGCCAATTTTTGATGGAGTTTTGCAACGCCACTCAAAATCCTAGAGATGATGAATCCCTAAGTTTAGCCTTGCTAGTACTATGGTAGGATCTCCACCCACGTATGCTAAGACACGCGGAAGTCTTATCGTAGTATAGTTAAGGGTCGAATCCTCGGTACAACGGTCTTGACGTAATCAAGATGGAAAACATTTTAGTCGTACTTAACTACTTAACAGTTGATATTTAGATCGAAAGTTTGATTTGGTTTTAAGCTAAGTGCGAGGAAAGTAAAGTAAGAAAGTAGAAATTAAGGTTGTAAACAATGATTAAAAACCACTAGGATGTTATCGGGTTTCACACCACTACCAATGGATCAAGACATGCAACATAATAAAACAACCTGCAAAGAGAGTCAAATCAGTTAGTATCTTGTAGTCCTAGCTTCCTTTCGGATAACTAGCTACGAGAAGTGTGGAGTATTGCAACGCCAGCCATTCCATAATGAATAGTCACTTGCTTTGCATTACCCCTTCATGAAATGTGTTCCTCGACCTTACCAAGGTTGCACTTCCATACGTCAACTGATTCCATTTCATAGTATGGAAGTGCAACGATGGGGGTGAGTTTACTCCACTCATGAAAGCACTCCTAGATACCGAAACAGACATATGGTGACTACATACATCTAAAACCAACATTCAATCGATATTCAGATCTAAGGGTACAAACATAGACAATTCATACCGAAAGATAATAAGTAACACAAGTTGATGATCGAGCAACTAGCATTCATTAAACGATTGATGTTGAACTGAAAAGGAGAGTATCTCTATTGCAAACTATTGAATTACATTGCATGAAATTAAAACATGGGTAGCGGGGCTACTCCCCGCACCCTAGTGGATGAGACTACTCGCTCATGTCAAGGACAAAGAAGGAGGCGAGAAGAGAAAGAAAGAACGTCATCTCCACAGAGGAGGGAAGGTTGAACCCTTGGTGAAGAGAGCAACGATCTTCACACTTCGTGGTTGCCTTGATGAAGGATCTTCTCTTCCCACCTTCTTTGCTGTTGAGAGAGAGAGAAGGTAGCTTGATGGTGGAACGTGGATCTCAAACCGGCAGCCTTGGGGCGATGGATGAAGGATGGAATTTCTCTGGAACTGGAGGGGTAGCCTTTGGGCGTCTGTGAGATCTCCCTTTTGCAGTGACCCTTGGGGTCTTATTTATAGGCTCAAGTTGAGCCCAAACGGTCTTGAGACCGTGTGGCCCTCACACGGTCTTGGGACCGTGTGGCCTTCATACGGTCTCGGGACCGTGTGACCTTCATACGGTCTTGGGACCGTGTGGTCTTCATACGGTCTTGGGACTGAGTGACCTTCACACGGTCTTGGGACCGTGTGGTCTTCATACGGTCTTGAGACCGAGTGACCTTCACACGGTCTTGGGACCGTGTGGTCTTCATACGGTCTTGGGACCGAGTGACCTTCACATGGTCTTGGGACCGTGTGGTCTTCATACGGTCTTGAGACCGAGTGACCTTCACACGGTCTTGGGACCGTGTGGTCTTCATACGGTCTTGGGACTGAGTGACCTTCACACAGTCTTGGGACCGTGTGGTCTTCATACGGTCTTGCGACCGTGTGGAGTCTTTGTAATTTTTTTTTTGTGTTTTCTGTAATGATAAAGAAGAAAAGTTATTTTATTGGTAAATCCGCAATAAAGTAAAAAGTTAATGATTCTATCTAATTTATCTAAGAAAGAGTATGGAAAATTAAGGATAACTAATAAGATAACGTCACAAAACGGGAGGTTATCAGAAGGCAAGATGTGCCTCCAGATATGACAACCTACCTATCCAGTGCGAGAGACTTTGGCATGAGATCATTAAGATCATCAACTTCAAGAGTCGAAGTCAATTTTTCAAATGGTCAGCCGATCCTCAACTCTATCAGAAGATGATTGATGATTCAATTATTCAACCCATTGTGAAGATTAGAAGAATTCATTGCATTACTTGGCAGCCCCCTGACATTTTTGCCCTGAAGATGAACATCACCACGGGTAAACACAGATCGGAAGATGGAAGAATTAGAAGATGGATGGCGGGCATCATTCGAGATAGAAACTCGTGCATTCGTCTTGCTTTCCGAACTTGGCTGAATGCCAAGGATTACATCACTGCCTACATAAGTGGCATCTTAGTTGCTCTCAAGATCATGGATGACAACAATCTCTCGATTTCATCTATTGAGGTTGATATCTCTCATGTTTATCAGATCCTTTGGAACAATGCTGCAGGGCCGTGGAACATTAGTCACATTACGAGAGAGATAAAGGAGATTTTAGAGGAAGAAGCCATTCTCGGCTATCTAGTTCCTATGATTGTCAACTCAATTCCTAGAGAGCTTGGTCAGTGGGGGTCTCAACTTGATAACAGCTACATCACCAATGATCATGCGTCCCTACCTCTGAAGATCTGTGGCATGAATATTCTTGAACGGAGAAGAACTCCTTATATTTTTTTCAGATGGGAGCAGGTTTAGTTGAGTCTGTTGTGTTTTTTGTTGTGTTTGGATCTGCCACAACCGTGGCGTGTGACCATGGGCATGTTGCGGTGGTCACACCACGGGCGTGGTGGCATGGTGGTTGACCGTGGTCTTGCGTGTCTTGGTTTCTTATACCTACATTTTAGGCAGGAGATGTAGCTTTTGTTTTTTGCCCACAAGAGAGGGGTGGGATGAATAGAACACCCTCTGGCTTCCTTAAAAAAAATTACCCTGGTTACTAGTGTCATAACATATATACCAAGGACAGACTAGGCTATTTTGTAGCTCGACTATATATGTCATTATAGAGAACTTGTACTAACTGAGGGTAGATGAGATCTTAGGATTTTGGCTCTCCTAGATATTGTAAGAAACTGAATGACACTTTGTAGTGATCAGTTGGAGTTTGAGTAGTATGCCTCAAACTCCTCAGGTCTTAATAAAAGACATAATCAAGTCATGTAGTATATTTGTTTAGGGTTAAACATGCATTCACATTGTTAATTAACCCTTGCCTTATTGCTTTTACTGCTAGTTGTTATATAATGCAGTCAACTATTTAGTAAATGATAGTCTTATTTGTTCCTTTATATGTACTTGTTAATCATGCTTGTTGCTATGCCTATCCATTTAATTTTCTTATTCTATTTAATCTGCTAAACTTTTTTAATAATATAACCTACTATAATCAGTAACTGTTGTTGAGAGTTATATCTCTCATTTTTAGGTGATCATCAGTGACGTCATCGAGATTGTGGTGGTAAGGAAGAGTAGCTCGGAGAGCAGCAGGAGAAGGAGGTTGGTTCATAGTTAGTAGTTTCCTAGAGTCGTTCACGTACTCTCATCTATGGGCAAGAGACGTTTTGTAGATGATGTGTACATCAACTCAATGTTTTGGTAGTATGTTGATGCTTGTATATTGCAAGTATATATGTGGAACAATATCTTTTGTATATAGGTTGTGGTTGACACCATTAAACATACATGTAAATACCTAATATGGTATGTGTGGATATACAAGTTGTTGGACCTTTATGTAAATATCTCTGAACATGATGGAAATTTTTAAATTAGTTTTAATTTGCCATTTTTTCTAGTTATGTGGTTAATTAGCAGTAAATCATGTGTTTAATTTTGGGTAATCTCATTTACTGTGATGAGGTGTCACACGCGTGCAAGCCAGGATCAACTTCCTGACTATTCGCCCATCCTAGTGATATGGGTAGTCCAATCATTCCTTTTAAGATCATTTTATCTTAGGCCTCAAATCCTGGGATGTTACAAGGGCCTTATGTATCGATGGAGTGCCTTTCCCTTGACCCTTTGGGCCTTCTATGCTCATGTAGTGGCCATTCTCATGACCCCATGGGCCTTACATATTCACGTATAGATTTATTGAACCCACATGCCTTATGTACTCAAGGGATGATTACCTACTGAGCCCTTGGGTCTAATGTAACTTTAAGCATCCCTATTTAACCCAAGGGTTGTATTAGGGTTGTCACCTGTCTAGAGTTAACTAAGATGTGATAAATTTATTTTATATCCCTTGTTACTTACACCTTTGTTCATGACAAGGGTCTCTACCATCATCATATTCAATGTCCCATGACCCATCCCAAACATGGAGATCCTATAACTTAGATGCATGTCATGGAATTCCTTTTGATGTATCAACTTTAATTACACACTTATCTTGTGGGCTTCTGTAGATAAAGTTTGCATACTTCATATATATATATAGAGAGAGAGAGAGAGAGAGTCAGGCTAGAATATATATATATATATATATATATATATATATATATATTTGAGCACATTTGGACATTTATAGGTCATGTTATAAAGACCGCAAAAATTATGCATTTCAAATTAGTTTTGCGTGTCGATTTTGCGTATGAGCTACTCACAAGATGTTTAAGAAGATCATGTGATTTGTATTCTAGCCTGACTCTCTCTCTCTCTATATATATATATATATATATATATATATAGAGAGAGAGAGAGAGAGAGTCATGCTAGAATACACTTGAGTGTATTCGGAGAAGAATACACTCAAGTAGTTTTTCATGATGCAATATTTTTTTCAAAAATATAATCTGTTGATCTTCTTAAACATCTTGTGAATAGCTCATATACAAAATTTGAGCACATTTGAACATTTTTAGGTCATGTTATAAAGACCGTAAAATTTATGCATTTAAAATTAGTTTCGTGCATCGATTTTGTTTCCCTTATATGAGTGGCTTACACTCATCTAAATGGGCTCAAAATTTGTATATAGCCTAGCTATAGTATGATAGTGAAGATCAATGGTTTACTTTTATAAAAAAATAGTCTTGATATACAAACACACTTGAGTGTATTTGTGCGAACTGTATACTCGAGAGTATTCTAGCCTGACTCTCTCTCTCTCACTCTCTCTCTCTCTCTCTCTCTCTATATATATATATATATATATATATATGTGTGTGTGTGTGTGTGTGTGTATGTATGTATGTGTGTGTGCACGCGCACACGTGTGTACGTGTGTAGCGCGTGCGTGCATGTGTGTGTGTGTATCACTAAGACAAACACACACCATTCTTTTTCAGACTTGACGATAGTAGGGCTTACATGTCTTAGATGCATTTCCTATTATGTTCATTTCAATGTATTTTTCTTGCCATTTCATACTTACCCTGGGATTTTCTCTAACCAAGGTTTTCACATATCTTGTATTTAATTTTTAAAGACAACTTATTCTGACTATGTAGGGGTTATTTTTTTCATGCCTTGTGCACCTAAACCTTCAACTTTAGGTCCTTTTATAACGTACAAATTCTTAACACGAGGTTGTTAAAATTATCCTTCTAGAAAAGGTCCTAACCTGGGGTGCCTTCTTGGATTTTAGTAGGAGGTTAGGCTCTCTAGACACAACCTGACCCCATAGGTTTAGGGTTATCCCTCCTTCATAGGTCCTTCCCCATTCCTAAGTTGACCCACACCAAGTCTGGACACCATCCCTAAAAGGTGAGTTGAGAGTATTATATTTTTCCTTATGTAACCATAGATTTCATATGTTTCATGTATACACTAGGTGTATCTTACATGCATACGTGACTACTTGTACCCTACATACTTGCATATGGGAAATTGGTATTTAATTTATGGTACCCAAAGTGAATTACCCATACTCATTTTGATTTTCTCTTTTTTTATCCTTACTAGAGATTATTTGGATAGGATTTTTTCCTTCATTCTTTTTGTAATACCCATATTTAGGGTTTTTATTAGGGTCAAAGATTAACCTCTATCCATCGGATTTGTTTCTCCTTAAACAAACTTAAGTTCTCATCATTTACAGGGTTAACCCAACCAAAATACTTTTTGGTTGGCTGGGGTATCCCAATCCATACCTAGGTCTTTCTAGGCTTTATCTTTACTAGAGGGACAACAATCATATTTCACATCTTCCACATCTATTTCTCCAATTTACATTATATGTACTTTGATTGGTAGAGGACTTCTTCCTAACATCCTAACTCAAGATGAGGAAAGAAGTGATTTCTAAGGTTAAGAGAGTAAGTAAATGAGTAGATGATCAAATTTGAGGTTAGAGGATTGTAGAGCTAATTTACTTAGGGGGAAAAAACCTTATACTTTGGATATGTGGAATTCACAAGGGCCAGGAGTCCTCATTTTCCAACTAGTGGTGCATAGGATATTTCTTGCCAGTCACTATGTTTGTGATCCTTTATAGACAACATTGTCTTTGAAAAATGCCTAATGATTTCCTTATAGCTCTATTGAATAACTAAAACTATTTATTACCATAAGTTATTTAACAAGTTTGTGCTCTGATACTAATTGTGACGACCCCTTCCCATAGCTTTCCACCATTTAATGGCAGACCATAGGGACAAGGATCATCATCTCATTTTTTAGGATTCAAACTTAAGAAATAACAAATAATAATAAATAATTTTATTCAGAAACCTATTTGACACAAAAGGTTGTTAATTTCTCCTCAAAGGAGTTTACATAATTTTTTAATATGAAGATACTACATGTGAGGAAACATTATCACTATAAGGAAGAAGATGTCATGAATTATTATCTAACTAATCTTGTTTGTGCCTTTAGATTTATGATGTTTAATGCCTTCACTTGAATTCCCATATCCTAATATCAATATGCAAGTCAGCTACCTAAAATTTTGACAAACAAATATGGATCAGTATATTGCTATATTATATACGTTGGTGCATACAAAAGTGTGAATGTATGTGTAACAACATACATTTCTCATCAATAAAATTATTTCACATTTGAACTAGTATATTCATTTCATTTATATAATCTAACCAATTCTCATCATACCACCTAGGGTCTCTTCATTTCTTTATCTATTATTATATTCGTATGATCTACACCTTGGTAGGTTAAACATTTGGTTCATCATATCTTAGCATTTTCATATGATACACATATGCATTATATTAAACTAGAATTAGAAAACATCCAAGCATTTTATGTTAGAATCAATCATTGAGAAACCATCATTAATCCTCCAAAGTCAATATGCGTGAGTATTCATAAATTAACCACATACCTCTTTCATGAAGAACATATGTAGTTATACTTGAAGTATTTCAAGTATGTGATCCAATCAAACATGCATAGACCCGAGCAGTCGATATGGAATTATACATAACCCTAAGTGACACCATGTATCCACATGATTTAGCAAGGTCAAGTCTAGGTCTTAGGTTTGACATTAGGTTTAGATTCCAAACTTTTATTACCATGTATATGGTCTAGTGACTTGGAACCCTAAATGTTCATCATTGTCATCCTAGTATTACTAACATCTTGGGATATAATTAGCATTCAACATCACGAGTTGATATCACAAAATAAATGTATTTAATGCATTTAACATCCAATTTGTCAAATCTGGCATTTTCATGTAATAATCCCCTTATACCCATGCATTAACTATAATTTTTGAACTATAACCAGAATAAAGCATTGAAAGTATTTGGTTTGGATTTTACATATTTTTCTCAAACAAATTGGTATATAGTTTGACTATAATCATACCTACCATTATTTTCTACATTATTTGCAAGTTACTCATATTATGACCAACACTAGAGCTCCATGTTAGAAAAACCAAGTAGGTAATCCTATGTGGATGGATTTTTGTGAATTTGGACCAAATTCAGCATTGCCCTTGCAATGTGACTTGTAATTGTCACACAGTGAGGGGCATGTTGATCATTCTACTAATAAGGTTCATATTCTTCCCCCGTGAAACCTCAACATGCTAGTCTTGGTGGACACAGAGGTCAGTAGAAGGTTTGACCTTGGGTTCCCACCATCAACAGTAGGATTTCAAGCCACATTTGGATTTGGTTAACATGCTTAGATGTAGTGGTGCCCTATTCAAACTCAAGCCAGTGGTACCACATTGTGTACAAGAATATAGAAATAGAAGGTGATTGTGTTGTTAGTATACTAAAGGAATTTAGTCAAATACCTTACTATGGTGTTCCATAGGTGTTATGTGGTGTCTGTTAGTTGTTGACAAAGCTCTCTAGGCATCTTTCCCAGGTATGGAGTGGTCTAGGCCTATTTTCAGCGTTAGGGATAGTGAATAATAGCACCTTACAACTTGTTGAATGCTTCCCTAGAGGGTTATAAGATATCATTGAATCCTCATACAATTTGACAACAAAGTAACTTTGCCATAGAGAACTCAGTCAAAACTAGAGATCATAACCAGACAACCTCTTGGATGACTTCATTTCAATTTGGGTCCTCACAAAGAACTTGGTAGTGGGGTGCTCAAAGCAAGCTCGGGAGATGGAAATTGGAGTGTTGACCTTTCTTAACCATGTAGCCTAGAAGTTTCTATAGAATTAATAGGCATGCCACTCACATAGTCATGGGAATCAAAACCAAGTGAAAATGGCTCCATTATTAGAAACTAGGGATTTACACTATTTTCATAGCTAATTCAAAAACCAGAGTTTGTTGCGTAGCCTACAACCTCTCAAAGTTATTGAGTTAATCTGTGCAACATTAGGGATTGGAGCGCTAGGTAGAGGTAGATCAGGACCAAGTGATGGGAGCATGCATCTACCATGTCTCTCGGGTCAAGGAGATGAGTGTCCTTTCCCGAGTAACATGTTTATCAATAGTTAGATTGGACTCTAGTTCTTTCTTTCTTTTTTTTCATTTTAATTATAAACTGACATTTAAGGAAGTAATTATATTGTCCACATCATAGCTTCACATTATATAAATATTGGAATAATGATCCAATAACTATCATCTACCAATGACCCAGAGAATAAACCCTAAATAATATGTTAGATAGTCAAAACTTGATTTCTAAGTAATAAGTAGAAAATTCTTCAATTAATTACTTCGGTCACAAGATAACCTAGAATCTTCTATATCTTCTTCCTTCATATAGTAGTTTACAAATCAACCAACTATAATTACTGTTGGGATATAATATGAGCATAAAATATTGAATTCCCAATTTTGCATCCCAAGGACCCATATGTAAACTAAAAGTAGTCCAATTGGGTTTGACCTGGGGGTTCTAGGGCCCATGGCTCATATCTTGTCCTTATAAAGGGTCCATAGATTTATTATATTCTTATTAATGAAATTAAGGCTTGAACCATTATAGTATCTCAATTGAAGCCAAATATTAAAACATTACCTCAACATTACTATATTTACATAAATTGAAGGCTTAATCTAGGTCTAGAGTTCTATTTCCTCAAGCATAGTTATATCATGTCATTCATTGTTTATTATCATTCTCACATCATATTCTTTAAATAGAACTAAATTTCAAATTTTGAGGTTGCTACTTTTCATGCTCGTGTTTACATATATTATATATTCTAAAGTCTTCTAAAGGATAGCATATTCTCAATCTAATTTATACAAGCATGTACTAATATGCTCCCATGTACATAACTTATATAGCTTACTAGTCAAGGAATATGACTAGGATAATATACACATGCATGCTAATCAAGGTGTAAACCAACATGGTTAGTTTTCATATTTTTTCCAATTTGTTTATAAAATGAGGTTATTATCAAATTGTGATACATGAGGGAATCTTGCATGCTACACAATTTTGATGACTAGTATGTAGATCGGTTCCAAATGATCCTTGTGATTAGTGATCTCTAGGTTCCTTCACTATAGGTATCATCTAACTTAGAGTCCATAGATGTTGAGGTAGTAACTCATTGCTCTTCAACTTCTCTAGACTTTTAAACCTTGTCAAAGGTAGTTTAGGTGGCCATACATTGGTTTAGTGTCTCTAGGAATGGTGGTTGATTTCTAGTTCCTATCTTCATTGATAAGGTTTGACCTTTGTGTCTACTAGAGTTAGGCCCGTTATGTTGTGGTGACGAGTATCTTGATGGGAAAAGTAAGTATCTCCCACCATTATAGTTGTCTTTTATGTCCTAGAGATGGATACCATTTGAGGAAGCAACCACATGGCAAGAGGGAGGTTGTGTTTTCTCCTTCCCATTCCCATGGAGTCATGTTGGAATTCTTCAAGTGATGATAGGGTTGAAGCAGTGTGGGTAGGTTTGAAGTCAAGATGGAATTTTTGGGTTATTGGCTGAAATGTGAGGGAACAAATTTTAACTTTCACAACCTTGATGAGGTTAGGAAAAGAAATGGTGCATCAGTTGGGTTAGACCAACCATCATGAAGCTATGAGGAGGAGTTGCGGAAGGAAGTCACTTTTATATACTCCCTGTGGTAGTAGTTGAGTTTAGTGGCAAAGAGGAACATAGTGCATGTAAGAGAATTCACTCTTTTATCACTGTCCATCAACTTTATGGTGGTGACGGCCATGGTAAAAGGGATTGATGGCAGTAGAGCTATAAGTCAAGAAGGCTCGACACAACTGAAAGAATAGAAGGTCAACTAGGGTTTAGTGGAGGAGAGAGTGGAGAATAATGATGAGTAAAGAAGAGAATGTTAGGGATAGAAGAGGAAGTGGGAGAGAAATGATTGTTGATTGTAGCCATTTGTAGTATCCAGCAATAATGCAAGGAGCACAACCAATCATGGATGAATATGGGTCACATATTACACATTGTCGTGTTAGAACTTAGGTGTTGGGGAAGTTGAATGATTTAAACATTGATTTTAATTTAGTATTAATAATTTGGTACCAATTAAATGAAAGGGACAAATGAGGCTCAATTGAGCCAGCATGTGGAGGATAGGTATATTAGAGGTAGGAATACATAGATAAAATGTTAATCTTATGTTTTGTATAAATTAACATCATGAAATAGTTTATGGATAGTTTTGTCATTTTAGGGCTTTAGACAGGTAAAAAAGTCATTTCATTCTCTAATATTTTTAGCAAAGATAAAATACATAAAATATTATACATGCAAAATATGTGCAAAGAATTTTGATAAATTAGCACATTTATATGTCACGACCTATAAAAAGTGTATGCATAACCTATTTTTAGCATATTTAATTATGTATGAATATTTTGGCCACCAAAATTGTTGAGAGATATTAGACATTATATAACACAAGTAAAATAATACATTGGGGGTTTTACACTACTTACAACAATTAATTGTACTAGGGACATAATGGTCACTCCTTATGTAATTAAGGTTGGTAAAAGAGTTATATCTTCAAATTTAAGTTAATTGTTAATGCAATGAGTAAATTAAGTGATTAGATATTATGAGATAAATATAACTATAGCATACTAGATTTTTGGTTACTAAATTAAGTGATGAGATATTATGAGATCCCTTTTTGTTTAAATGAGTTCATTTTCCACACTTTAAAAACATTTACAAATTAGTCCCTCAATTTATCCTAAGAATCATTTCAATATCAACTAATGCAATTAGAATCATTGATGCCTCAACACCTTATTAAACCTCACATTTATATTATTTTGTCCCTTCTACATAACAGTCATCAATCATCATCATCATCATCATCATCATCATCATCATCATCATCATCATCCAAGCTTCAGTCCCAACTCTATTACAGTCAGCTACATGGATCCTTCATTTCCATTTAGCTCTCTCATGGGTCATATTCTAGTCGAGATGTAGAGATTCAAAATTGCTCTTTATAAGATCTTACCATGTTAATTTAGGCCTTCCTCCTCTTGTATTAATCATGCTTGACTCAATAGCATTGTTTCATATAGGCACATTAGTGGGTCTACATTGCACATGTCCATACCATATGAGTTGGCCCTCCCACAACTTGTCCTCAATGCATGCCACTCCCACTTTAGTCCTGATATAGTCATTTCTCAAGTGATCTTTTTTATCTTCCCACACATCCATCTCAGGATATGCATTTCATCCACATTCATCTTGTTGAGACCTTATTTCTTCATAGTCCAATATTCACTCACATAGATCATGGCTGGTTGTATAGCTATTCTATGAAACTTACTTTTCAATCTGAGAGGGATCTTCTGATCACATAATATTTCTCCTCCCTTTCAACCCTCCTATAGTTATTATGTGACAAACGTCATTTTGGACATCCCCGTCTATTTGAATAATAGAATCCATGTAACAAAATTTGTCACATTTTGGTCCGTCCAACTTGGCTCCACCATTCACACTACAAGATTGGTTGAAATTGTAATGCATATGCTCAATTTTGCTCCTACTACCCATCAATCCATTTGATTACAATGCATTTCTCCAAAGTTCAACTTTGTCATTCAATCCATCTTTAGTTTCATCAATCAATACAATACCATCAGCAAATAACATACACCAAGGAATATCATCCTGAACATTCTTTGTCAACTCATCCAACTGTGATAGGAAATGTTGATTTCTCACCTCCATGAGTCTTCATACTTGTACTATAGCTATCACATGTCTTTAATCGATTCATGTATTGGATTGGCACACCCTTTTTCTTCAAAGACATCCACATGACTTCCATGGGTACTCAATCATAAGCCTTTTCCAAATCAATAAAAAACATATGAAGATCTCTTTAGTTTTCTCTATACTTTTCCATAAGCCTCCTTATTAGAAAAATAGCATCTATTGTTGATCTTCCAGGCATGAAACCAATTGGTTGTTTGATATCTACATTATATATCTTAGCCTTTGCTCAATAATGCTCTCCCTAAGCTTCATTATGTGACTCATCAACTTGATATCTCTAGAGTTTGTGTACCTTTGAACATTGCCGTTGTTCTTGTGGATGGGGACTATAGTACTATTTCTACCCTCATCTGACATCTTCTTGGTCCGCATGATCTTGATAAATAAATTTGTTAACAACATAACTCCTTCATCCATCGTATTCTTCCATAGATCAATGGGAATATTGTCTGGTCTGCATGCCTTTCTCATTTTCATATTTTTCAAAGCATTATTGACCTCAGATAGTGAAACTCTTTATGTGTAAATGATATCTCTTGTATTCATGTCATGTGAGTCTCTAACATTATTTACAGTATCTCCATTGAAAATCTTATGGAAGTAATTTGTCCATTGGTTCTTGATATCATCATCCTTCACCAACACTCTGCCATCTTCATTCTTTATGCAATTTACTTGAATCAAGTCTCTTCCTTTCCTTTCTCTTATACAAGTCATTATATATATATATATATATATATATATATATATATATATATATATATATATATATATATATATATATATATCTTTCCGCTTCTTGTGTCTAGCTTCTTATAAATATCATCAAAGTATCTAGACCTTGCCTCGTGAACAACCTTTTTATCTTCTTTCTTTTCTTACTTGTATCTCTAGAATGTTGCACCATCTCAAGAATTAAGCATGCACCTATAGATCTCCCTTTTCAGTTTAGTAGCCTTTTATACTTCATCATTCCACCACCAAGTCTCTTTATATGAAGGCCCACAACCTTTGGACTCCCCTTCTACATAATGGTATGGAATCAATTTTGATAAACTAACTAGATATATGGAATTTATATATATATATATATATATATATATATTGAGTTGGATCCATAAATAGAGGTAATAATATTTAGTAAGTTAGCAAGGTTAAATATATCAATGGAGGTGTTGTCATTGTCTACAAATTAGTTATTAGAAGTTGAACCCATGGTCAAAATCCCAAAATAATTAAGGTCACCATTAAGAAGTTATAAATAGGAAATTAATTATAAATAAAGGGAGTAATTACCATTTTTAAATGGATAAGTTATGAGAGACACATTTTTCTACATAATGAATGTGTTATAGGACAACATGATCTCCTACCTCCCGAGGCCTCCCTTGACTTGATCAAAATCCTAACTATATAGGTTCCTACACATTCTTCGACCTATAAGAAACACAAATGTCCTCAACATAGGCGATGAATCTACAAATTTGATCCCTTAGTTGGGCCTCAATTCTCCACCATCTACCCTCCATTGTGGCTATCCCCCTCTTCAACTCTGCCTGGTGGCAACTTGCAACTCGGGCACCCTTGCAACTCCACCAACACCCTAACTACAAAAACTACTAGGCCACAGACTGGTCTAGACTTCACTGTTGCAACCACAATAACATCCTTCCTAAGTCACCAATCTCCAACATAGATCATCTCTAGGTACAGGAAACCTAAAACAAACAAACCTGCAACACCAGTGATAGGTGAAGATTTATCCCCAACACCTCACTACCAGAGACCTACAAAAAACTACCCTCCACATCACCTTTGAGCAACCCGACATCAACTAAACCTCAAGCTCTGTATCCATACCCCGACCACCTTTTATCTTCCCTAAAATTATCGGCAACCATCACAAGCCTGGCTCCCTCACCCAGCCTTCTACAATACTAATTGTTTAATCATTAGTGCAAAGACATGGATAATTCTAGAGGTTTGAAAACTCATCACCTTACCACCCACATCATAGTTGAAGCCATGAGTAACTGTGAAGATGACACTGACATAAACTTTCCTCTTTGACCCTGCATGATCACACATATAAAGTTGTAGACTTGTAGACACACCTACTGTAATTCTGGCGCAGCACCCAAAGTTAGTATAGATGATGAAACCTTAATCAACATTGGTGTATACGTATACATCTGCCATGGACCTACATCCATGGGATGTGACTAGAACCAACCTCCAGGAGGAGTGAGTCTATCTAGTCTGATCCTAAGGAAGTTGAGCACAGGATCTAGATTTTTTTATGGTGCCTTGTTGAGGGATATACCGCACAAAGATCTGAAGGATTAACTTGGAATGAATCCCACATCTTTCAACAAATTGATCACCAGAATTCTGTTGGATTTTGTACGTCCAAGGTTAGTATTCCTTATTGTATTTTGGTCTTTGATTACTTATCTAATGATGTAGACAACCCAAATGATAAAGATGTATAGTTAAGTCACATATTAGTAGATATATGTTAATTAAAGAATATCATCCTATATATGTAACTAATACTTTTAGAAAATTACTTAATCTGACCTACAAATGGTGAATATTGTTACATATCAAGGTCAATTTGTTAACTTGACATTAGGAGCTATTTAGAAAACCTAGCCATGCAATCATATTATATGGGTATATACAAAAATTAATTAGTAATCATCACTTCATAAATATATTTTAGAAAATATATTAAGGATAATTGGAATATGCAGTGCACAAAACATAGGCATAATGATAGTATAACCGAACTAATCTATTATCTTAGTTTTTGGCATTCTAGCACTACTATATATATGTGAACTCATAAGTGGATTAGAAACTTAAGTGATTTTCAATACGATAAGTTGGTATACTAAACTCCCTAACTGTGAATTACAACATGAGATACAAATACACATTCAATGAAATTTAGAAATACAAAGGGGTCTATGAAACATATATGACTAAATTGATTCATTTTGCATATGAGTGAAAGAGTGTGTGTGACTCCATAAATATTAATGGATTCATACCTAGACAATTGTACCAACTATGACATGTTGGTCTGACTATGGCCTCCTCATTCATCTAGAGGAAAGGTGTTGGATTATATATGTATACAAATAGACAATTAATATCCAAGTATGAGTGTATGACTAGTATATATGTAGGTATGTTGGATTAACCCTAAATATTTCTTGTAATGGTATTTTGATAAATAGTAGCTTATAAATAAACATTATAAACCATACTTATTGCATGCAATCACATCATATAAGAGACCAGATAATATTTGAGGAACCAATATAGGGAAAATATGATATACACGAATACATAATATTTGTTTTATATAACCTAGTTAGGATGATGAAGATTTGAAGATATGGAATAGTAATTAATATATATAAACCTAACCCTAAATAAGACAAATTGAACCACACTTGATTCTGAGCCATATAATAATAATATTATCATTCTTTGTAGTTACCTCTTCATAAATTCTTGAAGCCTGGTTGTGGTTGAGAAATCTATGGAACATTGAACAATTTAAGGTACTAAATTTTAGATTTTGTTATTGAACTATTCTATTTTCTTCTTGAATTTCTTTCAATAGAATTTTGGCAACACTAGCAAATCCAATTTGTTTTTATCCTTCTCCCTCTCCTAAAGGTCACCACAAATAGTTTAAATCTTAAATATTTGAATAAAATGATTGGATTTGACTTTATCACAAAAAGTCAAATATTGGCTAAGAGATTTGGATCACTAGATTTGTTGGTCATATTGTAACATACCCAAACTTAGTTACATATTCAATTTTTCCCTAATATTTTATTTCAGTATGCTTTTCTTAACTTAGAATATATTAGGATGCTAGGAATCTCTTATGGTAGAGATTTATGTCATGATCTGATTATTTGAGGCTTAAATGCAAGAAATAGGAATAATATCTTAAATTGGGTCTACTTGTGCATATCATCACATTGAAGGATTTAAGTTCAAAATAATTCTCTAAGATTTTTATACGGATAGGTATGGGTAAGAAGTAGTTACACATGAAATTTGAGTATTGAATGATAAAGGAAAAAACAATATGTTAAAAATATTACTTGACCATTATGTTAAGTTTTGATGTGTTTAGATTTGTGAAACGCTAAAAACAATAGAAAAATCAAATCCCTAACTCATCAATTAGTTAACCCACCAGGTTTCAACTTAATTGGACATTACTTAATCTTCCAATTTGTATTGAGAAGGAAAGGAAATAATACTGCAACTTCATTTGAGTCAAAATTAGATTTGGAAATTAATTTGTCGCACTGTCACAAGGGTTTGCAACTTTAGTGGATGTTTGATTTTCTCTCTACTTTTGGATCACATATTACACAATCAACACATCATCACCTACTCAACAAATAAGGAAACCAGCAGATTTGAACACAACTTACTAAAATCTCAATTTCTCCCTCCACATTCCATCTTTTTGTAAAATTCTTTTACCATTGGTTTCCTTAACAAAATCTACATCCATTAATACCCTACAGGAGTTTTATCACTAAGTATATGAGAAATGCCCAAACCTTAGGGCCCAAGCTTCCCCAAGGAACATGTACAAAAACCATAACAATCCATCCTATAAATATCTAACCCAACCATGAGGTTTGCCCCATCACATACAAGTGTTTGCCGTTGTCAATTTCCCCTCATATTCCAGTTTTGGCCGCCGTCAAGTGGTTTCACCACCCTGAATTATTTAGTGTTCCATCAACAGTTCAATACGTCATCGACAAAGTTATTTTGGGGGTAAGAACTTGAGATCTCTATCCTACGACCTCATCTGGTCAGATTTGGAAATTCTTGCTTGACTCATTCTCCCCTCTTTCTCCTATTTCGTGATCTGCTTTACATTGTTAGCCACGGTGTGGGAACATGTTAGGAGAGACACATCCACTAGTTTTACAACTCTAACCAAGTTGACTTCCAAGGATACCAAGTTATTCTGGACCCCAAAATGTGAAAATGGTTTTCTAGAGATGAACTATTGTTTGAGGCCTACCCCTATCTTGACCTTACCCATTGAAGAAAAGCCTTATGTCATCTACATTGATGCATCTAGACAAAGCTTGGGTTGTTTCCTTATGCAAGAAGGATGGGTAATATCTTACACCTTGCACCAACTGAAGCTGAATGAAGAGAACTGGATGACTAACAATCTTGAGCTTGCAGCCATTGATATTGCTCTTAATTTTTTGATGCATAATCTTTATGAAGTACAGTTCTAGGATCTCTAACCATAAAAGTATTTGCTATTTTATCATGAAAAAGGACTTGAATCTGAGATAGAAGTGTTGGATGGAATATTTAAGGGATTATGAACAATCACTTATCATCCTAAAGAAAGCAAATGTAGTTGTTGATATCTAATGAGTGTATTTATACCCTTTTTTACATACTGTTTTACTCATTTTTAGGGATTTTTGTATTTCTATTTCCTAGTTTTAGCTTCACATTCACTCAGATGCAATTATCTTTCCTTTTTTGAACTTATATATATATATATATATAATGCAAAACCGGCCAAAATTGTACGACAATTCCCAAGTGGATGATCAAGCTCTCACGATGCTTCACTTCAAGGGAAGGAAGGCTTGAAAGCTTTCCATTTATTCACCTTCAACTGCCTAGTCAAGCGATCGGCTCTGCGATTTGTTCAACTCGAGCCACTTTCTACCCGGAGTCTTCCAAATTTTTTCTTTTTGATGCACACTCCCAACATCCAGTCCATTCTAGTTCACCCCATGCTGGTTCGCCTGAGAACCAGACGTGAGGTTCAAATTGAGTAACCCATGTGAGTCACCTGTTAGACTGAGTACATGCCATGCAATTAGATGCCTTCGACCAAAAGCATTCAACATTAGGGTTTCGGCAGTGAGGAATGCATATACAAAAGGGAACTCTTATCGTCCATTCCAAAGGAACTCTCTCAGTGATTAGAAGCCACATTGCACAACACAAACCCTAGCGGGGAGCGAGGATGCGGCGGCCATAGCAAAGAGAATGGTCTTCCTACACTAGTCATCATGGCCCTCTCCATCGTTCCTTCTATCTTTATGTTGTTGTCCCTTACCATGAGCAAGTAGACGGTTGTGCTGGGGCACGGGGAGTAGCCCCATTTTCCCATATTTTATTCTAGCTTGTATCTAAACTCTACAATATAATTGCTAAATAAAGTATCATTCTGCTTGTTTCCTTGCCTTGCAAAATGATGAGTTGCTCTACATATACATTATAATCATGGATATGTAGGTTGTTGTGAGCATGATTAGAACGCCAGAACAATCTTATTATCCCTCTAAGGTGTAAGCAAGAGTTAGTTAGGTGATTGGGCTACAATTTGTTACATGTCGAGGATGGACATTCGTAAGTGAGGGAGTCCAATTGGAATGAAAACTTGGGTGTCAAGGATGGTCGGTTCCAAGGGAGTTTAGGCCAAGTGATGACATGTATCCTGTGAGGGTGCAGCTGCTAAACCCTTATTTAGTAACTATCATTGAAGTGTTGGGTATCGTTAGGATAATTATGTAGGTGGTGGTAGCAAAACCCCATGACATATTTTTTCATTATCTATTATTTACTTCCTTAATCTATGTTGCTTTTGGCAAAAATTTAGTTTAATCAATCCTTCAACTACTCAGTGATAAATATTGCTCTTAATACTTTTGAAACTATATAACTGCTTAAAAAAGTTATCCTTTGGGTTCAATCCTAAAGTATACTACAATAAGACTTCTTCTCATGTAGAGTGTGGAATTAGTGCACTGCTTTTGGTTAAACCTAGGGGTTATTCTTGTAGGATTTTTCTAGGTGCGACATTTAGAGGCCCTTCAAAATTTGGCAATGTTTATGAGGACAATGGTAGTTAAATAGTTTCAAAAAAATCTTCTAGAATTAGGCGTACCACTTGTGATCATCATGCCTCTTTTCAGGTACTCCTAGCATATGTGAAGATCCAAAAGTCTTGATTCAAGACCATTATTTGATCCTAAAATTGAGAAAACCCTTAGAAAACTTCACAAGGAGAAGACCATGGTGGATGCAACGGTTGCAGAAGCACCTATCCAAGTGCACATCGATGCAACTATTGTCGTCCAACAAGAATTACTCACTATAGAAGCTATAGAATAGGTGGAAGCTGAGTTCAAGACCAACCTAGAAGCCGCACAAGCCACGGAATGCACGAAGGAACTATGGGATTTCTCCATCCCTAAGGGCTCCAACTTAACTCATCCAGTCAAACCTCCTGGAAATGTGATCGAGATTAGAGCCCAATGGGTTAGCCTATTGTAAAAATCCTCCTTTACCGGAAGGATTGGAGATGATTGTCGAGAGCATCTCCTTAAATTCATCGACCTTTGCTCGATGATGAATCCATTTGGAGCCACTGACGACTCCATGTGACTGCAACTTTTCAAATATTCCCTGACCGATAAAGTTAGAGCCTGGTACAACACTCTTTGAGTGGGATCCATCATTATGTGGTAAGTCCTAGAAAACAAGTTCTTATAGAAATTCTACCCTCCTTCGATGACATACTTGATCTAATGATAGATTACAAGATTCCATCAAGTGCCTGAAGAGTCCATGTATGAAGCATGGGAGCAATTCAGTGAACTCCTACACAAGTACCTGCACCATGACATCCCCGAGAACCAGATCATTGAATTTTTCTATTAGGGGGTTGATGACAAGACGAAGAAGTTCCTTACCTCCAATAGAAACTTCATGCAACAAATCTTTGATGGTGCACTTAAGATAATCAACCTCGTAGTAATAAATCAAACTCATTGGATAAGACCCTCAGGAAAGGGTGTGCTTAAAGTATCCATGGTGGAGGATTGCTCATAACTTAAATCTATATTCGAAGTGTTGAAAGCTCTCTCCCTCCAGCAGGATAATCTCGAAAAATCCTTCAACACATATAAAAGGAAGAACCATACACCCCAAGTATAAATAATTGTAACTTCTTACAAGTTCTGCCATGTAGTGGATCATAGCATAGTCCATTGCCAACAAATATATGTTGCTTCCATGAGCACCAAGCCGAGAAATAGTATATAGTCAATCAGGTCAAAGACATGAAATCAATCCACAATATCCCAGGGCAAGAGTACTATAATCCAAACCAAGCTTGAAGCCATCTTGGTTTCCAATATGGGAACCCCATGGGAACCGAGAGTCCCAATCAGACCTTAATGCCACCCACTCGGGGTAGAGCACCGATGAACTATAATGCCATGTGCAACCAGGGAAACTTCATATTCCATTTTCCTAGTCAGAATTACCAATAGCGGCAGCAATATCAAAATCCAAATCAGGCCCCACTGCTACAAATCGAAGCCGCACCGGCACATGCACTAATGAAGGCAGTTTAGGAGATGATGGCATCATACCAAACCCAACTTGTCAATGCCACAACAAATCAAAAGGTGTTGGAATCTCAGACTGCCTGTGTGGTCGCTAGTCAGTAGCCCCCAACGACACGATCGCTAGCCTACCTAAAAACAACCTCAAGCATCCGGAGCAGTCAGGACAGTTAAACATTGTAATGATCAGGTCATGAAATGTGTATCTCACACCTCCTACCTCCAATCCTATCCTTACTCATTCCAACAGAAATGAAAGCACCCCATTCGAAGCCCTGAATTGCCTGAAAGATTGTCCTATGGTCTTCCCTATAGAAGACCAGACAGCAGAACCCCCTGTGGCATCAAAACAACTACGCACCATCAAAAAGTCAATTGAAGTAACTATGGCAGTCAATGTTGAACCACTAACAACACCCGCAGTGTGTGTGTACATACCAGGTATACCATATGCAGGACGTCTCAAGTAAACCAAGCTAGATGGTTGATTCTTGAAATTCAAAGACACCATGAAGAAATTGCATGTTGACATCCCATCTCTTGATGCACTAGTTGAAATACCAACCCAGAGTAAATACCTTAAGACCCTTGTCTCTAGGAAATATATGGCCTAGGATTGTGAGACCATGAAACTCGCATAGGCGGCCTTAGATATAGTTCAAAATCAAATGCCCCAGAAGTAGAAGGACCCAAGCTCATTTTGGATAGATTGCTTTTTAGGAGATGACACATGTCATAAGGGACTCTCTAACTTAGGTGCTAGCATATCTATTATGCCTTACACTCTATGCCAATATCTAGGGTTCACAGATATCCTATCCACAACAATGACCATTCAGTTAGCTAATACATTCTCCAATAAACCCTTGAGAATTATCAAAGATGTCCCGGTGAAGCTAGGACATGATACCTATGTCCCATATGAATCTGTGGTTATGCATATCAAATAAGACAATCGACTCCCACTCATTTTGGGTAGGCCATTCCTAGCCACTGTGAGAGCTCTAGTGGATGTTGAAGCTAGAAAATTCATCCTACGACCAGAGAATAAGACTATTGAATATCGGGTTCTCTGAGATCTAAAAAGGGTGCAAATTTCTATTAAAGCTTTTAAAGTAGAAGGTAATCTAGAATTATAACAAATAGACCCACATGACACCAATCAAGACATAAGGTCTTGCCCACATGAAAGGTATGCACATCATCTAACCATGATCCAGGGCCTACATGTTTAAAGGACAACGGTTCAAATACCATGTTTTTGTTTGACGCGAAAAATGCTATCATCAGTTGGGTCCGCAATGTTAAACTGGGACGCTTGCTATGAGGCAACCCAACCCTTTTTTTATTATTATTCCATTTATTTTCATTTTTTTCTTTCTTTCATTCTTTGTTTTCTTTTGATAAATTCATTTCAAAAAAAAGGAGAGAAAAGAAGGAGAGTGAGGAGAGAAGGAGAAGGAAGAATACCAAGTCCTTGACAACCATGCCTAATTAGTGGATAGTCAGCGTGACTAGCACGCTTCATGATGAATCTCTCATCTGTCCATCAATTCCTACTGGCCAGCTACTCATTTAATAAGAGGAGATCTTGCGATCTTGTTAAACGATAAGTGATGTAGAAAGTGGGATACATGATCTGAGGGGATTTCTCTCTTTATTTTCCATAAAAGACT
The DNA here is from genome assembly GCA_963693085.1 of Alisma plantago-aquatica. NCBI lineage: Eukaryota > Viridiplantae > Streptophyta > Magnoliopsida > Alismatales > Alismataceae > Alisma > Alisma plantago-aquatica. Next base: position 597,511,770 of record OY856415.1, read on the forward strand.
TTATTTCCTTCTCACAGATAATTTGTCTTTATCTTATACGAGAAGTATTATTTCTTAAAATTAGTAGTCACTTTTATCTCACTCTAATTATGGTCTTTCCAGGAAACAATTGACATGAATTCCCTATGGACTAGGGATAACACGTGCATGGTTTGTGACCGCTGACTTTTGGGGCACCCCTAACATCTCTTCGATGTAGCTATATAATGGGTGAAGCGCAGGGTGTGGCAACATCAACATCTTGTTTATGATGATCAGACACAAGGCTAAACATCCATATCCCCTCTGACTTAACACCACCGATGGCATCAATAAATACCAACATCAATGATGGATTTCAACAGCCGAGCGGAGGCTCTTCAACTACTGACGAGACCCCATTAGACTAGGATCTACTCCTCTACAACTCCAAGGAAACTTGTGTCCCTTGGGAATTTTGATTTGTGCACCCGACACATCGATGGGTGATTCCAAAAGTAGATCTGAATTCGCTGATCAATTGGTTGTTTGATCAACAAGTCATCGCCCTAGCAATAAGGCATTGGCTAGATGCGGGTTGTGGGGAATGGGCACATGGAAATGGGCACCCTCACCACCACCAAACAAAGATCATGGTAATTAGTGGCCAAGACATCACTCGGATCAGGATGCCACCAATGGGAGAAGAACCCACTCTTAGGGTTCTATTATGTGATGTTGGACGACATTACCGTCCAACCCCTCCATCTCCACCTCCACCGTTCTCCATATCAAATTCCCTCCATCTCTCATTTCTATATCTCTGAGGATGGCTAGAATTTTGAAGTTGGGGTGGAGGGTGGGTGGTACGTCATCTCCACCACCTCAAATCTAACCTTTCCCTTTTTTCATCCTCAAACACTTCTTTCTTATTCTTCTCCATCTTTTATTTGCATGTCTTGTTTTCCATTTTCTTTTTAATTTTTTGTGTGGGTTGCGGCCTTTACCTAGCCAGACACTTTGATGTATGCTAAAAATGGAAATATATGAATGCATGGTTCCCTTTTCTTTTTCTCAATCTAACCAGTGCAAAAGGAAAATTTAAGGAATAAACATGTCTTCAATAGTTTTGGGCCCTGATGACAACAACTAAGCATTCTTTCCCCTGGGAAGTGATAATAAATAGATGGAATCTGAAAGGTCAAGATGTGCGTGCTTCCAATATGACTTGCAAAAATATTTGTGAACACTTCTTTACCCTACATTAACTTAATTAACTGATATAATATGATGATCTAACTCCCATGCAACAATAAAATGGTGAAGCACAAGTCAGCCTCTTACTCTCACTCCTCTTCCATCACATGTTACCACTTTGCCATCCATTAGAAAAAATAATGAAATTTTCACCATATGTCAAACCCTAAGTCTGAGGTGGCATCCCTTTCGTAAATAAACCTCCTTTTTGACTTTCATCTATAGATATGGCATGAATTAAAGAGGCCAATGAGCCTAAAAGAAAACATGTGGTCAATGTAACTACAACCGTATAAAAGGTCTCGAGTCTAATAGAGGAGAGATAAATAAAATAATTGAATCCCAAATTAGGTATCAAGTCGAATAGAGGAGAAACTAGGGAATCGGGTTCATTTCATGTCTTTCTCCCCCTTTCATCCAATTTTTCATACCTAGGGGAATTATCAAAATTTTCCCCAAATAGTCAAATAGCCCTGACTTGTGCTTACTTCTATTTGTGTGGATAGATCGGGAGTATTATTGATATGAAATCAATTTGTCACAGGTTTTGGGGTCTAGAGATTAGAGGAACAAGCCCTAGTTGAGGGATATCCAAGTGTGGCTGCGTGACTCCTAAGGATTAGGGTTGCTTGATCATGATTGGTGGAAAGAGGACTACAAAGTTTACTTAGTTGGATGAGGAAGGCCTGGATCCTAGTATCAATTGTTAATTTCCTTTTTATTTCATTTTACTTAGAACGAGCAAAGGATTAAGTCTGGGGTAGTTTGATGAGTGTATTTATACTTATTTTTACATGTTGTTTTACTCATTTCTTGGGGATGTTGTGTTTCTGTTTCCTAGTTTTATCTTCACATACACTCAAATACAATTATCTTTCCTTTTCTGAATTTTTATGCATATATATATATATATGCAAAATGAGCCAAAATTGTACGACAATGTCCAAGCGAACGATCAAGCTCTCACAATGCTACACCTCAAGGGAATGAAGGCCTAAAAACTTTCCATTTGTTCACCTTCCAATTGCCTAGTCAATTGATCGGCTCTACCATTTGCCTAACTCGAGCTACACTACAAAAAATTTGGCCTTTGTTGAAGAACATTTGTGAGGAACCAAAAATCGTGAATAATGATGTCTATTTGTGAGGGCTCATCCTTCAAATATGGGACCAAATCCCTCAACCGTGTTTTTAACATCTTTAGACCTTTTATGTGAACACTAATCCCTTAAAAATACATTACTCACTAATCACTCTGTGAAAAATGCCATGTCAAATGTTTCCCTCCATCTCATATCCCTTCCCTCCATTCTAAAACACAATATTTGTAAATCAAAATAAAAAAATAAAAAACCCAACCCCCTCGTTCCTCCACGCGAGAACCGATTCGTCGCTCCGTGATCTCATTTTCTCCTAGGGCTATCTGCAGAAACTGCCATCCGGCTGCATCTTCCTCACCATCTCCGCCAATAGCTGCTCCTTCTTCGGCAACCGCCGATCACTGCTTCTTCCTCGCCAGCCGTAGCTCCTTCTCCATCTCATCCGACCGAAGCTCTTTCCTCGCCATCTCCGCTGATCACTGGTTCCTTATCCTCGCCGATAGCAGCTCCTTCATCCCCATCCCCTTTCTATGTCCAGCCTGCCATGCTGAGTTCCAAAGTGGGAGTAGAAGCAGCATCGTCCATGAAGTATGAGTCTGAAACCAGATGGATCAGATGTTACAGAGAAGGCAGAAGCTATCCGCCGCCACTTTTTCTGGAATAGCAGGTTACCATATTGCTAAACTCCAACCACAAATCCCATTATTTTTCACAGTAACTTGCAATTAATGTTAGCTGGTTGTTTTGTACTTCCCATTGTGTTCTGTTTTCATGAAACTGGGTTCTTATCCCAAATTCCTTTCTTTGAAAACAATTTCTTCTCTTGTTGATACGAGAGGGATCTCTAATTTTTGGACTCTTCTTTGGATCGGGTTAGCACAAAAAATATAGCACGCTCCCCATACAAGTTTATGGAGGATGACAAAAAATACATGTTCGTGCTGCCCAAGATGAAAGTTCGAAGGATGATCTTTATCTCATGCATGTCTTGGCTCCCATTTCCTATTGAGGTATCATCTAAATTTTTACTGGTCTTGATTTTATTATATTGTTTTTCTACGAATGTGTGTTCATTTAATATTTCTCCTAGTGTTGTTATTTATTGTTTAGTGCCTTAGGACAATGCCATCTTTAATGCAACATGTTTCATTATAATGCGGGACTCTTTTCCCATATATGCATGCATTTCTTATCATACATTGGTACGATAGAGCAATTCTCTAATTATATAGCAGCTAAGCTAGCTTGTAAAGTTGTTATGGTGACTGCATCTGATATATATTATTAAGATATAATTTCAATCTCATCTCTGAATGATGTATTATGAATTAGATATCCATTTAACATGCCCAATGTTTTTCACCAATCTTTTTATTTCATGCTCATCTTTTCCAGTAGTTAGTTAGGAGTTTTTTTCTCACAAATTGATGAGTTTAACACAAATGAGAATGACTCATATGGAACTTTATAGAGAACTTCTTCTTTATCCAAAAGTACGCCTCTTTTGGGGTCAATAGTGACAAATGATAGAGCGAGCAGAGGTAGATCGAATTCCATATTTCTTGATCATCTAAATTCATTCGAGCTTCTTATAAATTTGTTTGATTACAATCCTTTTCTTAAATTGTGATAATCTTAATGATTGGACACTATTAGGTTTTTTCATTTGCCTATATTCTCGATCTGACATCTATCTTTTTAAATCAGAAGATCTTGATTGCTTTTATTTTCTAAATATAGAAAGAATGTTTGTTTTTCCTCGTACAATGCTCATTGCATTTTACAGTGCAAAACATATTAGTACAAGCATCAACATCATTATATGCAATGAATCAAACAAAATGTATGGAGAAAAATGATGGATAGGAGACAACACTTGTAACATAAAGTAAAATAGTAGAGCTATCCATGACTCTCTTCACCCTTGTGAAATTTGAATTCCCATGTTTCATGTGTTTCTTGTAGAGAAGGACAACTAAGGATTCATCATGTTGTTTCCCTTAATAACACACTCTTAGCAAACCCATAAGGCAATACCTTGTACGTATACCTCTTATATGCCCATTAGAAATTATTATCAAGATAAAAATGGTGATCATCCTATTTGAAGTAAAACTTCTCCAATTAGGATGATCAACTACTTTGTATCAACCATGGTTGGAATGGGAAACAATTTTTGCATGTAGATGTGCATATCCCTGTTGGACTTTTTGTTGCAACCGTCTTCCGAACTACGTGCATGTACCGTCGACATGTACCAGTACATAATGAGCATGCTCGACGCCGCTGGAGGGTGGACAAGACAGATGTGCAGTGCAGCCTCTGGGCTAGTTTTGTCTCTGTTATCGGCTTTGTGAGATACGATCGGGGTAGAGGCAGTGCCTCCGGTCTGATGAGCCTCGCGCCATCGGAGACCATGCCATGGGAGTCCATTTCACCCACCTCCACATGATACAACACGAATTCCTATGCCAGCACTAGCTCTCGTCCCATATTACACTCACCGTTGTGAACTCATCGCCACCCTCACCATATGCTCACCACCATTGCAAACTCATCGCACTCTCCAGTGGGATGCACACAATGGTCTCAATGTCGTGCATGTTGGCGTCCGGGGACCCTTTCCACATTTCCCAGTTGAACGCCTGGATCTCGTGCCCGCCGTAGAGCCTGAGTAGGGAGCCATACTCCATTGAACAACTCAGTGTGTACGCTACAGTCACCGAACATGAATGTGTTGGTGGACGACATGATTGTAGAACCACTTGACGTCGGTGTCGACTAGGATAGGTTCATCATTCATGCATTGTGCCTCATCAGACGGAAAGGAAAATTAGCATGAGGTCGGAATGGTTTGGGTTACCACTCAAGCAAACCATAAATTTGGTTGTCCGTCATTGGGGCCCCACAGCCTGGCTGGATGCTAAAAATCCACATATTGTGGGATGGTATGATTCGGATCCTATTCGGGTGCTAGGAAACAGTTTTAATTGCCATCTCTAAATTGATACTGACGTTTAGGTTGGAGAGGAAAGTCTGAGACTGAGGTTGGAGCTCCAATGTCACAAATGTGGAGAGTTCTAGAGTATCCGTTGTGACGTTGGTCTGCACAAGGAGCCGCCTCCACGTCCTTGGTCAACATAGGGAGCCTCCTTCAATTTCTAGTTGTTGCTGAGGCTGAGGTTGGAAGATGAGAGAATAAGGGTGAGGCTGGAGCTCTACTGTCATGTACTTTGTGAGAACCAGGAGTTGTGATGGTTTCCATCTGGTCATTGTCGCACGGAGGGAAGAGAGATCTTCACCATAGACATCATCCAAACTAAACCACTGTCATCCAAGACATTGATTGCATGAAGGGAAGGTGTTGGGATGTATGGGGTCTATCAGTGTTAGGGTATGTGCAAGGGGTTGGCTTGGCAAAAACAACCACCTAACCATCACCCAAACTAAACCACCATCATCTATCAAAGCCATTTACTCCACTTTTGTGTATCTGTAAAGATTTGATTCAGTTGAACCAAAAAATCCACTTATGTGATATAGGTGGTGTTATTTGAACCACTTCCATTCTTTTTCTTTCTATCCTTCATCATTCTTACAGATATTGGTCTGGTTGCTTTTGCATTGTACCTAACGTTGCAACATGACCTCAACACCGTTCATGAGGATCCTATGTTCATATATGCACAAGAACAATAGATATGAAAAGACCATAGGTGGAAATAGTTAGGTCTGATGGGAATTCAACAAATTAGAGAAGGGTCACATCATGTTAGTTGCAGTAGGTATCCTACTCAAGGTCACCGCCAAGCAGCATTAGCTTGCGTCACTACTCCATAGCCAGAAAGAGGCCTATCTGTCAATAATGAATGAGTCAATGGTTGTGCATGAAGTCAAGAAATACTGTTTAGAGGTGAGCCGTCAGCGTAATGTGTCTGACGCCATCGAGAAAGAGACCACTAACACATACATCTGGCTTTTATTGATAACAATCTCATTGCGGGATGGTCTGTCCAACATCATTGAGTAATGGTCCATCTTGTCATCATTGCTTGTCAATGACATGTAGATTTGTTACATGTGTACCATGTTGAACTCTAGTAAATAGGTTGGCACTTGCATGCCATAACACTCTTCTACATATCTTTTTCTCATCATATTTCCTTAGCATTTTGTTTGCAGTCAATTTGGTGATGAGATTTCCATGATGTGTTGTCATTAGGAAATTGCTAAACACATTGTGAAAAATTACTATGCGGTGATTGAATGTCATCCATAAAACTATGGATCTATGAACAAGAACATATGTCTGCCAATCATCGAATGGTATGTGGATCTAGTTGGTGAATGCCATAGTGGAGGATATTAGGTGATGGATGGTGGATGGTGGATGGAGGACAACGTACTCTTGCCATCCTAGTAGGGGTCAGAGTTTTAAGTTCTTTTCCTCCACAACTTTTGTCGGGATAATAGTTGGCCCGTCTTAGAATCACCAATTAATTGGCCGTGTAAGTGGTGTTGGATATGGGGTTGCAATTTGAACATAGTTCTCTTTGGGGACCAATTTGTGTTATACGAGGTGGCCTAAACATTAAGCAAGATACCCATGCTTTTACTATACACATTCAATATATACATGCTTTATTCGGGGTGAGAGAACCAACATGTTCCAACACCACATACATGGACTAGGATTTTGATAGAAATGTTCTTGTGAAGTGGCTGCAATACTGATGACTTAATAAATGTCAATAGGTAAAATTTATGCTAGTTAAAAGGGTAGTTTTGACTGGCAATTCTCAAAGAAGACTCATAGTGAACAGAACCCAATGTTGCACATGATCACATGAAATCTTCTATTTCAATGAATGAGGAGTTGCATCTATTGTGAAAGATATTTTCTAAGACTAATGTACTACTCATGGATGAAATCATGTTAAAATCCAAAGTTACATTAATGAGGAAGTAGTGTACTTAGTTTAATAGATATCTCAGACATAATAATTGTTTTACAATGTATAATTACTGAAATAATTAGATGATACAGAACCAAGCATAAACTATGATGTGTACAGTTTTTTAAGATTTGCAACGTGTTTCTTTGTGAGTCACTAATGCAATATATGAAATACAAAATCTGATGATCTAGTGCTCCGTCTTGGTGCAAATGAAACATTACAAAAATGAACTGATAAAAGTAAAACGCACTACTTTGTATTAGATATACAATGAACATCATTAGAAACGTGTTGCTTTAGAGCAGCATGACAAGTGAATAAACCAAATACTATGTATGAAACACGACAAACTATGATTGGTCTAAAACCAAAACAGACCTGGTGATTTAACTGAGCCAAGTCATCCAGATCAGTTTGGAAAGTACCTCACTTCACAATTCAGAACGTCTGATAGAGATTAAGTTTGAGGATCTAGGGGACATTTTAGCAGAAATAAAGTATATATAAGCTATATGATTTGCATATATACATGTATTACTATCATATTACACAACATCTTAATTTGCATTGGCTTCTTTCATGTCACTAGCTTATATATCATATTCACCCATATGGTGTATATGAATTGGATGGACATCTGGCATCAATCAAGCATGCTTTGTGTAAGGCCTCAGACTTAGCATAATTAACAGATATCAAGCACACAATTTGGCCTTTTTTGATCAACCTACTGCTTGAATTTTTTCCTTCATTTGTCCACGATGAGGTTGTTTTCAGTTTGAGGATTCTTATCCAAGAATGTGTGCACGCCTATCACCCCTGGTCGGTAGTGTTCTCAGAATTGGGTGATAATTAGAGTGTGGATTTTGCTCTACCTGATAGTTTGGCAGGTATCTGTAGATTGTAAGCTACATGGAACCCATGTTCTAAGGATTGCTTTCATCAAAGAACTAATAAATGTCTAAATGGTTAAAGAATTTAGAACTCAGGAAAACCAACCTAGAATCTGAAGGCAACATTTGTGCCATTATCTATCCAATCCAACACTAGAACCATGAAGGTCTTGTCTTGGTATATGTCATCTTTAACCCACAAAGGTTAAGTTGGAATAGGAACATCAAAAGATTTTATTGAAAATCTTGTATTTTTTTGGAAATTTTAGACATTGCTAATTCTAAATGGAAAATGAACTTATGTATAAATTTATTCATATAGAATTCAATTTATTCATATAGAATTTCGTTCTTGAGATGGCATCTGAGTTGTGATCAGTGTTCGGGTGTTGTAATTCATATCCTTTTATTGATGGCATCAATTCATATGTAGTCAAGTGAAGTTGTGCTTTCTTATTTGAAGATATGAAGAATATATATTTCCTAATCTTATATGATGATGTTCAACACGAAGTCATACACGTTCCTCTCTATCTTCTGTCCATGGAAGTTAAAAATTGTTCTTTGTTTCTAGTATGGAATATGGTTGAAACTACTTTACGATAATTTGATGCCATCTCTGTTTATTCATATATACAGGAAGGAAACTAGAAAATGTTTATAATTAGATCTATATACCCTTATATGTGTTAATGAGATATTTCTCGGAGTTCATTACAATTTTTCTTCTGGGATATATTTTTGGTAACAATGCTTTGAATGAATTTTGTATTGGAATATGCAAGTGTTATTTGCAGTTGTAGTGTCTCTTTAATTAGATAAATTATTTAATCCTGAAATCCTAGGTCAAACTATTCACCATATTAGATAATATGCATTCTTGTAGTAAAAGAATGAATTTTCTTGGTTACGTGTATTTTACTAAAAAAAGAATGAGCAAAAACATCTTTACTCAGAACCCAACTAGAAAACAACCCTATAATTTCATGGTGCCTCCAGAGATTGTAGGAAAGAGCTAGACAAGAATTATATTCTATGTTTTACTTCAGTTTTATTCTGTTTTTCTTCACATGTATTTCATATAAAGTTATATTCTTAAGCTCTAATTCATCTTTATCACTTATTCATTCAAAGTTACTTTTTACTCTTCTGCCTTTAATTGGTGTTTCTCCTCTAGTAACAAGGAGTATTCACATCTCATTTTGGTGGTTGTGTAGTTTTTCCTCAAGATAGTAACATGCTGATCGTGAGCTGCTACTTGCTGTAATAGATAGTTGGCCTGCTATCTATAGGTGAGAACAAATAACCTTTCCAGGTGAATAAATATGATGGCTTAAGAATTAAGATCAAGTGCTTGCTGTTTACCAAGAAGAACATCCATGTGTTGTCTATAGTTCAAAGACCGAGGACAATTAACTTGTACAACTGCTACATCCTCTGTTGTTGACTGTTGTTTTGGTGTAAAGCGTTGGAAGTTGTAAAAGTACGGTCTGGCATTGACGGAAAACTAGCTCATTCACGTGGAAAGAGAAGAATACTCAAGTACCCAACTGTAAGAGGCATGGCATTGATGAAGAGCACCACACCATTTGAAGGAATATGGAGACATTATAGATCTTAAGAGTTTCTAGCATGACATGTTGATTGTCATCAATCTCAAATTTTAGAACCATATGTATTTGTTATTTATATCAATGTTGAGCACACAATGTATGGATAATATTATTCTTCATTAACAGAAATTGGTTTGAGGTGATTTAACATTTTTATGTGTCATTTTGGTGTTGAAACTTCTTATGATGCCATGTGACTCTTATAAAAATATTGTTTGAGGTTATATATACAAAGTTTTAATTTAAAATTAATTAACATTCAACAAATCATTTAATAAATCAATAACCAAATCATTTACAGTAATCCCTCAAAAATATATCAATGAAGGTCTTTAGTCCCTCAAAAATGAGATCCAGATTGGCCATCACAATTGCATTGATGACGACCACATAGCCCCTCAAAAATAATATTAATGAAGGCATTAGTCCTTCAAAAATATATTCTCCAGGACAATCAAGTTCCTCAAAAATGTAATTATGAGAACTAAACATGCCCTCAAAAATGTATTTATGAAGGCTAAATAGTCCCTCAATATAACATTCTTGAGGGTTAGTTGGTCCATGACAATTCTATTTGTGAGGGCCACTGGTATTTGTCATGTGAGTTCTCTTCACGGACCATTTGTGAGGGCCAGACTCACAACCGTCCCTATTTGTGAGGGCCTGTAGAGAGGGGTTTGTGACAGGACTCACTCGTGAATAATGGCCCAATTTTTACTCATGCTACTCTCTACCTAGAGTCTTCTAGATTCTTTCATTCTGACAGATGCTCCCAGCATCCAACCCATTCTGGTTCACCCCATATTGGTCTTCCAGAGAATCGGACGTGAGGTCCAAATTGAGTAACTCATGTGAGTCGCCTATTGGACTGAGTACGGGCCACACAATTAGATGCCTTCGACCACAAGAATTCAACATTACAATTTCGGCAGGAAGGGATGCATCTATAAAAGGGAACCTTTATCATCCATTCCAAAGGGTCTCTGATTGGTGATTAGAAGCCACATTGCACAACACAAACCGTAGCGGTCAGTGAGGAGGCAGAAGCTGAAGCATAGAGATTGGTCTTCCTATACCATGTGTCATGGCCCTCTCCATCATTCATTCTATCTTTATGTTGTTGTCCCTCACCATGAGTGAGTAGACGCTTGTTCTGGGGCACAAGGACTAGCCCCATCTGCTCGTATTTTATTCTAGCTTGTATCTAAACTCTACAATGTAGTTGCTAAATAAAGTATATTTGTTATAATCATGGATATGCAAGTTTCTATGAGCGTGATTAGAACACCAAAATGATCTTATTATCCCCTAAGGTGTCAGCAAGGGATAGTGAGGTGATTGGGATATGATCTGCTACATGATGAGCATGGTTGGTCGTAAGTGAGGGAGTCTAGTTGGAATGAACTAGGAACTTGGGTGCCAAGGATGGTCGGTTCCAAGGGAGTTTAGACCAAGTAATAATGTGTCTACCATGAGGGTGCAATATCTAAACCCCTATTTCATAGCTTCCATTGAAGAGTTAGATCTCGTGAGGATATTACACATGCAGTGGTAGCAAAACCCCATGCCCTGGTTCTTTTTATTATTGGTTATTTACTTCCTTAATCTCTGATGATTTTGGCAATAATTAAGTTTAATCAATCTTTCAACTACTCAGTGATAAATATTACTCTTAATACTTTTGAACCTATATAACTACTTAAAAAGGTTGTCCTTTGGGTTCGTTCCTCAAGTATATTGCAATAAGTCTTCCGCTCATGTGGAGTGGGGAATTAGTGCACTGATTTTGGTTAAACCTAGGAGTTATTCTTTTAGGATTGGCATGGGGACTAGCTCCATATTCCCGTATTTCATTCTAGCTTGTAACTAAACTCTACAATATAGTTGCTAAATAAAGTACCATTCTACTTATTTCCTTGCTTTGCAAATTGACGACTTGCTTTACATATACGTTATAATCATGGGTATGTAGGTTGTTGTGAGTGTGATTAGAATACCAGAATGATCTTATTATCCCTCTGAGGTGTTAGCAAGGTATGGTGAGGTGATTGAGCTACGATCTACTATGTGCCAAGAATTGTCAGTCGTAAGTGAGGGAGTCCAATTGGAATGATCTAGGAACTTGGGTGCCAAGGATGGTCGGTTCCAAGGGAGTTTAGACCAAGTGATGACATGTATCCTATAAGGGTGTAATAGCTAAACCCCTATTTAGTAACTACCATTGAAGAGTCAGATCTTATTAGGATAATTATGCATGTGGTGGTAGCGAAACCCCTTGCCTCGGTTCTTTTTATTATCTGCTATTTACTTCCTTAATATCTATTGCTTTTGGCAACAATTTAATTTAATCAATCCTTCAACTACTCAGTGATAAATATTACTCTTAATACTTTTGAATCCATATAACTACTTAAAAAGGTCATCCTTTGGTTTTGATCCTAAAGTATACTACAATAAGGCTTCTACTCATGTGGAGTGAGGAATTAGTGCATTGCTTTTGGTTAAACTTAGGAGTTATTCTTTTAGGATTTTCTTGGTGTGACATTTGGAGCCCCCATAAATTCCCTAAGTCATACGAAGAATGTTATTTGCACATCCATATGTTGTTTTGTATGGAGAAGTATGGAACATGTTGTTGCCTAGAGAGCTGACTTGAAAGATGATGTTGATGATGTTGTTGTGAATAAGTTGTGTGTTCACATGGCTAGTCTTTCTTGTACTCCCTCTTGGATTTCTACATGTGATTGTAGCCTAAATGACTAATCCCAACCTTGAAGAGATTAAATGGCGAACTGAGAAGTTACAATCGGAACTCTTTATTGGAGTTTATGGTGCTATTCAATTTTTGCATTGCTTATAGATACCTGATGTGGATGGTAGACAGTGTTAAGTGAAGTTCACAGATCAAACTATACAATTTACCCTGGCACCACCAAAATGTACAAGGACCTGCAAATAAATTTTTGTTGGAAAAATATGAAGAAGGACATTTCTACTTTTGTTGTAATATGTTTGACATGTTAACAAGTCAAGATTGAACATCAAAGACCCGGTGGACTTATCCAGCCTCTCAAAATACCAGAGTGGAAATGGGAAAATATTATAATGGATTTCGTGATGGGATTTCTAAAATCTATAGGTGATTTTGATACAGTTTGGGTCGTAGTGGATAGACTTGCCAATTATGCTCATTTCTTACCTTTTAAGACCACATATACGGTTCCTGACATGGCAAAATTATACATGGATTGGGTAGTTTGTTTGCATTCTGTGCCAAAATCTATAGTGTTTGATAGAGACCCTAAGTTTACGTCTTGGCTATGGAGGCAGATTCAAGAAGAGATGGGATCAGGTCTTCATTTCAATACATCCTACCACCCTTAGACTGATGGATAACCTGAGAGGACGGTTTAGATTCTAGAAGATTTACTACGAGCATGTGTGATGAACTAGGGAGGTGTTTGGGATAGCTATCTTTCATTGGTCGAGTACACTTATAATAATACCTACCAAGCAAACATTGGTATGCCACTCCTTCGAATTTCTTCATAGCATACCATGTTGTTCCCCTCTACACTGGGATGATGTGGGAGAACATGAGCTTGTGAAGACTGTTGACATGCAACTAATGAAGGACAAAATTTAATTAATTAAGAAACAAATGAATGTGATTAAAATTGACAAAAGATGTATGTTGATAAGAGGAGGGTGAATGTGAATTTTCTGGTTGGTGACTGTGTTTCCTTCAAAATAGCATCGATGCAGTCAATCACAAGATCTACGGTGAAGGGCAAGCTTAGTCCTTGTTATGTGGGGCCATTTGAAATCTTGGATAAGATTGGAGAGTGTGCATATCATTTGATGTTATCCCCTACAAATGATAAAGCCACAATGTTTTTCACATGTTTGTGTTGAAGAAATATGTTAATAATCCATCCCATGTGCTATCAATAGAACCTATAGATATTTGTGAAGATCCATCTTATGAGGAGTATCATGTGATGATCTTTGACTCTTGAGTAAACCATCTAAATCACAAGGAGATTGAATTAATGAAAGCTTTGTAAAAGTATCATAGTCTGGAGGAAACAACTTGGGAGCTCAGGGAGGAGATGTTGCAAACTCGCCCCTCACTCTTTATTTGATATTTTGGGGATGAAATCCTTTTAAGGGGTAGAGAGTTGTAACATACCCAAACTCAGATACATATTCAATTTTTCCCTTTTATCATGTAATATTTTATTTCATAATCCTTTAACTTAGATTGTATTAGGATTCCAGGAATCTCTTATGGTAGATTTTTATCTAAAGAATCAAATATTAAAGGCTTTAATGTAGAAATAGGAGTAATATCCTAAATTGGGTCTAGTTGTGCAAATTCACCACATTGAAGGATTTAAGTTCAAATTAATTCTCCTAGATTTTACCTATGAATGGGTATGGGTAAGAAGTAATCACACGCGAAATCTGAATATTAAATGATAAAGGAATAAATAAATATGTTAAAATGATTACTTTGGCAAAAAATTAAGTTTTGATGGGTTAAGATTCGTCAAATGCTAAAAATAATAGCAAAATCGAAGTCCTGCCCCTCAATTAGTTAACCCACCAAGTTTCATCTTAATTGGATATTATTTACTCTTCTAATTTGGATTGGGAAGGAAAGGAAATAATAACGCAACTTCACTTTAGTCAAAATCATATTTGAAAAGAAAATGTCACATTGTCATGTGGATTTGTAGCATTAGTGGATTCACAATTCGCTCTATGTCACTAGATCATGGATCGGACAAGTGACACATCATAACCTACTGATGTAGTCCTATTTTAGGGCTTCATTTTGTGTCTTATTGCACTTTAATCACATCTATACCTGTTAGATTACATGTTATTTCCCTCAATGTGTGTTTTATCATAAACTACACTTATGGACATTATTTGTATGTTTTTAGGTACTTGTACCATGCTTGGATGGAAGAGAGAGAGAAGAACAATCTTAGGGGTTCTCTACCCTTAGAGAGACCCAAAGTGAATTCAAAAGCTCCCTCAACCTACCCTTAGTATCCCAGGGTCAATTGAAGCAAAGAGATCTAAGGAAACACAAAGTACAAGATCTAAGTGTTGATGAACAAACCAACACGACTGTGGTACCACAAAACGGTTGTGTTGGTCCACTTAAAATCATAGAGACAAGGTTTGGGATTCAAGTTTAGCAACACGACCGTGCAGAACAACATGGTTTGGGATTCAAGTTCAACAACATGGTCGTGCTAACATGACCCAGAATGGTTGTGTCGTGCAGCATGGTCACTTGCCAAGAAGATAGAATGCTTGTTCTGCTCAGAACGGTTAGCCCTCCCTCAATCCAAAACGGTCATGGTGACCACCATGACCGTGCTACCAGTGCCTCAAACCACGGCCATGCCACCAACCTTCCATTTTCCCAAATTTCTACTGTAACTTTTCACCATTTCCATCTAACTCGTTCCACTCCAATACGACCATATTCACCCCTACCCACCATGATCTTGCTGCCCAGCATGGCCATCACTACATACAACCCTAGTAGTAGATTTGCACTGCATTTCCTATTCTACCCCCACTTGACCTAGTACTTACCCCCATCTATATATACATAGTTGGTGGGTGGAGTTCGAGGCTAGGCACTAGCAGTCTACTCTTATATCCCCCATTTCATCCCATATCCATTCCCACTCCATTCCACTTCCATTCCATCATCTTCCACCCTAAAAACACATATTCTAGGGTTTTTGGCCACTTTTCACCATACATCCATGCCATCTACTGTAACGCCCCTCCAAGCACATATATATCAGTCGGAGAAAACCCCATGTTGTCCATAACATGGGTCACTTTTCTTGGAGGAACGTCACAAAACATGATATACATAGCAACAAAATAAATGAAACACCATGCATTAACTCAAAATGTAGATTCGTACATTGTTCTTTGAAAGGAAGACATAAACTATCGCATCTTGATTTCAAACCTACTACATGTAATCTATGTAAATATAAAGCATGAGATGATAAACTAGGGTAGATAATCTATTGAGTGGTAGATGGAACCCCACCAAGCTAAAGTCTCCTTCGATGTTAGCTATGCTGAAGAGCTTGCTTTAGTTTTCCTTTGGTCCTTAATCTAGGGACATCTCGTCCCACGGCCATGCAAAAACAAAGATATCCATCAGTAAGTGGCACTATAAATTTTATAAGAACTAAAAATAAGCATATATATTTGACTTGAGAAAAAACCTTGACATGTAGACTTAAGCATTCTTGATTACATAAATATTATAACATAAAGAATTGAGCACTAAATATAAGCATCTCTCTATGACGCCTACTTAAGAGCACATGATTGCTAGGAAAGCCCATAATTAGCATGAATGCCCATGATTTGGCTAAAAATCCCATAATTTACATGAATTCCCATAATGACACCTTGATGTCCATGGTTTGAGAAGCATATAAAAACTGATTCAATTCCATTTATCATAACATTGTCATAAACATGCATTTAATCTTGAAATTTAATCTTTAAAATGATGGGATTTATCCCTCTTGAAACTTGAACTTTAAATCCATTATTCATTAATCATTCATCATAATCTCTAATCTTAATGAGCATGATAACCATAAGACATAGGATACAAAAATCACCACACAATTTGTATAATGAACATGATTAGAGCATTGAAATTGAAATTGAAAGCATAATTCCTAAATCATACATAACATACAATTAAAACAATGTACAAATGCATATTGGCATGACCCACATACCTGGAGCAGAGCAAATCCTAATTTAGTGTCTTGGATCTTGAATGAGTCCTAGGTTGGTATCTCTGATCTTGAGTCAAACCCTAAGTCTCCTAAAAATAACATGATCCTTATTAATTATCACTTTAACAAACTTCTTATATCCTAAATCGGTCTTTAGGAAAACATGGTCTTATTATACTGAATTAGGATTAGGGTTACTAAATAGCTCAGTCCATTTGAGAATCAATTTAATATTACTAAATTAATGATCACATTACTTAAAAATTAGGGTTTTAGAGCTCCTTGTGCAAACATCAGAATAGGAAGGCAGATTAGGGTTTGAAAACCCTAAAATTGTGTTCTACTCAAAAAATCCTTTCCAATGACTATTTATTCGTAATTTTTTTAGCAGCATGTAATTTGTTATGATATTTTGAATGATCGACCAATCAGAAAAATTCCAAATATACCGATGACTCTGATTATCCACACATGCGGCCCGTTGTCCAGTTGGCCACATAAGGCACCAACAACTAGCACAAAAGCCCACATAGCCAGTGGGAAAGACAATGAGATAAGGGATCATGAAATCCTAGGCATACCCATGAGGACAAGACCCAAACTGGAATTCACATTCTTGGAAAAATTGTAAACACCTATCTACATCATTTGTCTTATTCATGATAAATAACACAATGAGCAACTGGGTGAGCAGACCAGACCAATCACCTAGGATCTCAAGTTGGAAGCCCACCCTATTCGTGCTTGAGATCATGACTGATAGATTCTATAAATATGATCCTACTCAAAAAGGATCTGCCATGATATGTGAACATTTTTAAAATTTCAGAATTAGGGTCTCTTCATAAAATTAGATTTTTGGGATGTTACATATACCTACCTTGGAGGGAGGTGCTTGAGCTGCTGCTACTAGGAGGTGGATAAGGAGGAGTTTTTATCAAGCTCATCATGGCTTTTCACTCCTCTACTCATTCTTCTTCCTTCCTTATTGTATTTTTTTATTCTATGAGTAGCTAGGCCCCTTAAGTGGGTTGTTTGGGGGCTAAAAATGTTACTTTAATACTATGTTGGTAGGAAATGATATGTAAACATTGTAATTTCCTTTGCTAATCATTATGTTCTATTTTTATCTCATTCCTCATGAATTTCTTTGTGGTTTGTGCTTGAAATCACCTAGGATTCTAGGGAAGCTGCTTATGTGTAGCTAATTTGTGAATTGCTCCTATGTCCAATTAAGGGATTCCTAGTTAGCTTTTCACCTTCCTATGTGCTAATAAATTCTCCTCACCTAAGTGAGAGTTCCAAGTAGCTAGTATAGAAGCATTTAGTGTAATTAGATTGGAGCTTTCTCAAGGCTAGAATGTGCATAATATGAGGTCTAAAACCTCACTTCCACCTTAAATTACTACCCTCGACCCGTAATTACCCTAAGAGTTCCTATCCTAGAAACCTAGGCTTGACTAGACCCTAATTGAATTCCACCTAAACCCTAACCCAATTGAGCCTCGTAAGGGTGGGTACAAGGTGTTAGGGACTAGTTCCCCTATACACACCCTATCTTATCCATGGCCAGTTAGTAGTTTAGGGAGTTCATTAGCTTATATATTGTTGTTTGGTTTGGTAATCTAAACAAAAGAATAATGTTCACATGTTATCACACCCAACACAATTGACAAGTGCATCCCCCCGACAACCCACACTTATCTTAATTGCATTCAAACCCTATTTGTCTTCTTGTGTAGCTAGTGTTAGCCCAATTAGTTCTTTACTTGCTTAGTTAGCTTCTTACCTTGTTCTTTCCTTGTTCTTGATATTTTAGGTCTTTAATTGCTATTTTGAATAGTTTGCTAGCTTAGTGTAGTGTAGACCTCTTCTTACTTGCCTTAGTGTAGTTTGTTCATTTTCTTTCTTAGATTGTCTTCTCTTGCTCATTAGAACTAATTTTCTAGGGTTATCTTAGGTTTTGATTGGTGTTCCTCTTAATTCCTTGTTCAACCATAAGTGTAATCAAACAAGCCAACATCAAACCCTTAAACCCTAAACTCCGCAATAGGAACCTAGCCAAAACTAACCTAGCTCCAGTGCCCCCTTTTATCCTTATGGATAGACCCTATTCTTGGTGCTTGCCTATACTAGAACATGACCCTGTGCTTGTAAGTTAGTGTGTTAGTCTAAGTGGGTGTGTCATTGTAGGCCCCTTATAAATTCAAAAGATCCATGTTGTGTTCAAAACCTCTTAAGGTTACATCTAGTCACCATTATGTTCATTAGTGTGTGACCCTACGAAAAATGCACCAAGCTTTCTAGCATCGTTTCCAGGGAGAAAGGTGCTTGGCCTAGCTAGTTAGTTTTTCTCTGATATATTCCTACTGCCTGCATCATTGCCATTCTTTATTCTTTATTCTTTGTATTCTTTGTTTGCTCTTTTTTGTTTGTTTTGCCTTGTGCATGTGACAAGCCACTCGGGGAAGACAAGATGGAAGATAAAATGCACCTCATAAGCCACTTCAAGAGTACTTCATGCCTAGCAACTACAAATCACCAATTGCTAATAGGCTTGAAAAAATGTCAGGGGAGCAATTCTTCATAGCTCTAGGTCTTCTTGAGCTCTTGCCCACCTTCTATGGCTCAAAGTGTGTGAACCCCTACAAACATTTGGACTCCTTTCTTGAAGTATGCTCTACCTTTAGAATTCTGATAGCCAGTGATGATGCAATCAAGTTGACCATGTTCTCATTCTCCCTTAAAGACAAAGTCAAAGATTGGTATGATTCAATAAGGGATATCATGAGTTGGGAAGAGATGAAGAATGTCTTCTTAAGAAAATTCTAGTTCATTTCAAGGTTGACACAAATGTGGCATGCCATAGAGAGTTTCAATCAAGTGGGTAATGAGCGGTTCCATGATGCTTGGGAAAGATTTCAAAAGATGTCAAGAGAGTGCCTCACCATGACATCCCTTTGTGGTAGTTAGTTCAATCCTTTTACTCGGTCTCTCTCTAATGAGTCAAGCTATAATTGATTCTTCTTGTGGGAGGAGATTGTATGGCCAAGCCACCTGAGGAGACTTGTCCCTTGTTTGAGCAGTTAGCAGAAAGTTCAAGGATCCAAGATTCTAGCATGATGAATGATGGAGACCACCCCTTTGGTGTGACATCTCCAGCTCATAGTGATTCAATCTCACAAGTGATGAAGATTCTTGGTGACACAGTGAGTTTCATGAAGAACCAGGTGAGACATTTCCCTTGTCACTCAGTCAATTTTATTGAGTCCTTACATGAAGGAGAGAAGACACCTCATCCCTATAGCTACCTGAAACAAAAAAGTCCAAGATATATCTCAAGGTTTGTGGAGGAAGTTCTATCTAGGTTGAAAAGCTTTGATGATGTCCAAATGAATGTTATAAGGTTTGAGGAAAGGATAGAGTAGCTATCTTCCATACTTTCTCTCTAAGAGGAAAAGTTGTCTTCAAAGCCCTTAATGAGTTTCAATGAAGCAAGTGGACCTATGTATTCCACTAAAGGTCTCTATGGTCCACCTCCCATGCAAGTGCATCCCATTTATCATTTCTAAGGCCATCCCAAGCCTTATACACCTCCTCCATCATCACAACCACCCACCACTTCACCTACCAACCTTAATTCTCTCCTTCACCTCAATCCCAATACCAAGTGTCACATTCACCTCTTCTATAGTCTGAACAAGCTCCACCTCTCCACCATGAGCAAGGAAGTGTTGTGACAGTTCTAAGGAGTGAAAGATCTCTTAAGCAGCCCACAAATCAAAGAAATGTTGATCGGACAAGGAAAACAAATCACAAGGGTGATACTATGATTGAAATTGTTGAAGATGGTACCCTAGCACCTCATGTTGAGCATGTGATACTATGTGCTCCACCTTTTACTCCATTTGTAGGTACTACATTCCATAGTGTTCCCCCTCATGTGATGCCACAAGCAAATCATGTTGATTCAAGTGTTGCAAAATCAAGTGAGCTACCATTCCACGAATCATTGGATGATCCCCTGGTAGTAAAAAGGAGGCAAAAGCACAATGTTGACATTCTAGAGGTGTTTCTCCAAGTGAAGGTGAACATTCCATTGTTGGATGCTATCAAGAAAATTCCATCTTATGCCAAGTTTCTCAAGAACCTATGCATTGTGAAGAGGAAGTCAATGGGGAGAATACTTAAGAAAATCAAGTTGACTGAACAAGCAATCTCTATCATCCAACATTCACTTCATGTGAAGAGAAAATACCCATGATCCCCACTCATACCTAGCTACATAGGGGGACATCACATAGACAAATCCCTACTTGATTTGGGATCTAGTGTGAATTTGATACCATCGTGTCTATGTGGAGTTGGGGTTAGGCAAGTTGAAATTGGCTCATTGGACTCCCCAATTGGCGGATCATTCCATCAAAGTGCCTAGAGGAAGAGTAGATCATGTTTTGGTGATGATAGATAAAGAAAGGGCAGTAGTGTTCCCAGTGGATTTTATTCTTCTTGACATGGATCCAAAGGATAGGAAGATTCCCATCATATTGGAAAGGTCATTATTATCTACAGCTAATACCACGATACATGTGTGTATTGGCATAATGATAGTCTCTTTCATGGACATGAAGATAAAGATCAACATGTACAAGACCCCAACCCAATGAGACCGAGATGAGGATATCGAACATGGTCACTTGAAGAGTCTAACTAATCATTTAAAATAAGGAGATCCGGATGGAAGACTTGATGATAGCTTTTGTAGTCAATGGGACACGACACACATTATGAATGCAAATGAGAGGTGTAGCTATTACAGGTATGGACATACGATGATCTCGAATGGATGAATGATGTAAGAATAAAAAAACCCAACTGAAGGCATGAAACTTAGCACTTGTGGGAGGCAAACCACCTAGGTTTGGGGAGTTTTTCACCCAACCTTCCATTTTTTACACTTTTGGTTATTTTTACACTTTTCCAAGGAAGCACACACACTTGTGTTTAATAGTTCAAATTTAGTTTTAATATGTGTAGGTGAAAACAGTGGTGAAATGAAGAAATATGAATAAAATTTAGAAGAAGGTTCATGAAAAATCACTTTTGATCAAAGATTTTATGTCTTGATGAATTTCAAGTATGAACAC
Organism: Alisma plantago-aquatica; assembly: GCA_963693085.1. Taxonomy (NCBI): domain Eukaryota; kingdom Viridiplantae; phylum Streptophyta; class Magnoliopsida; order Alismatales; family Alismataceae; genus Alisma; species Alisma plantago-aquatica. The sequence goes on from OY856415.1 coordinate 597,533,502, forward strand.
CTACTACAATGTCCACTACTTCCATGGTATCATAGAATGGCTATGGTGAGACACTCGAAATCAATAGGAGAATCTCAAGAAATCAAAGAAATGCTTAACTGACACAGAACGACCGTGCTCTATAGAATGATCGTGTGGCATACTAGACAACACGGGCATGTGGAGTAGCATGACTGTAGTGCTAGAAAACCAAAACGGTCATGCTGAGCCCCAACCCCAGCAACTTAACTTGGATTCCAACAACTTTTCAAATAAGTTTGTTTCCTACTTATGTGACTCCACACCCGTGCAACCACCAACAGCGGTCGTGTAACCCACTACCATCCTTGTTCCACCTCCAATCTCACCTCCTTTCACCCCCAATTAACCCCCAATCATATCCCTAACATTTACCCTACATATACCTCCTATTTCCACCCTATTTCCTCCACCAAAGTCACTTTATTTCTCCATTCTGCCCCAATAGCCCATGTTTTTGAAAAATCAAATTATTCACATTTCTCCACCCAAATTTGCCCAAAATGAAGAAAGTTGCTAAGAAAGTTGTAGAGAAGACCAAGGGCAACCTATCATACCAACGTCGACCCAAGAATGGATCATCTTCAACCCCTACATCATCTCTAGCTCCTCCGCCTCCATCGTATGCCTCCGATTCATGTGGAGAATCACATTATATGGTGGAAACACTAGATTCCATGATGGAGGAATCCACTCGACTACCCAACGGAGGTGGGGTAGAAGCCCATCAATCCAATTCTTCTAGGGTAGCACCCCCACCTTCATTGGCCTGGCCATCAACTTCAGCCTGACCATAGAAGTCAGCCCAGCCATCGACCTCCACCGCTCCACAGCCACAATCCCAGCCACAAGCATGAAGGCGGTTACTACTAAATGAGGAGGAGGAAGTGATGCAAGATGCACCACATGAGGATGTGCCCAAAAATAGCATGATAAAATACCTGAAGTGAGGAGTAGTCATGTGAAGAAACCAAAGCACCCACAGTGCTTGACACGTAGGGTGATAGCCACCTGCTATAGTGCTAGGAGACAATGGGGGCTCTAGGTTTCTTGGAGTATTACAAATGATGTTATGGAAGTCATGGGCTTATTTGAGGTTTTGACGACATCACAGGAGACATATGTAGAGTTGACATGCCAGTTTTGCCACTTTAGAGAAGGTCTCTAATGATGGGGAATGACGTCATTTGAGTTAGAATTGAAGATAGAAGTTGGGTCCTCACCTCATCCATGTTGAATAGAATTTTTGCTCCAAGTGATGAAATGGCAACCCTCCTAGATCAAGGAAGGAAAGATAAATATTGTGGAAGGTATTTACCGATCATAGCAACATTGTAGCAGGGAAGTCGAAGACAACTTTGATCCACAACTGATTCCTTCACTATGTTCAGAAAGTTCTAGCAAACACAATCTTCGACAAGTATGAGAATCATGTAAGTTGCACAATGAAGGACATGTTTTCTTTGGTATGGATGACAAAGGACAAGCATGTGAACTTGGGAGAATTATTGATTGATCACTTAAAGATAGTCCCCTCCAAGATTAAGAATCTTTTTATTATGGGGTGGATTGTAACTACCATTACCCTCACCCTAGATCATGATGTTTTTGGATACACCAAGGCCAAGGTGGGGGATGTTAGTGGACCTACAATATCTTATCCGTTCTTCCATGATTGCAGTAGCTGATAAAAAAAATTATATATTAGGTAAACCCTCATATGCATGTGTCTCATTAGAGCTAGCCGATCATACTACACCTCTCCTACGTGAGTATGGCCTAACTCCAAAGTTCTTGGATATAGTGAGGAGGTGGGAAGAGGAGCTTCCTTGAAACATGTGGCAGACATTTTGATATTTCCTGAGGGACTAAGAGTGTTACACCCCGGTCTCACAATTTCCATTAATCATGAGATTAGGGCATAAATTGAGGATATAACGTAATACAAAGATCACCCTTAACTTTTTCTTCTTTTTCAAACTCTTTTTTTTGCATTGAACCACATAAACTAACTTTACAAGGGAATCTAAACATTGATTTCTCTAATCTAATTTCAATAGTAAAAATGCATGTATGAACATTCATTATGTTTCTTATACTTTTAAGCACATAAGACTCGTTGATTCGCATATATTGATAAAAGAGGAAAATGTTATACATCATCATTTACAACTCTCTCTTATTTCTTTACAAGGACCTAGAGCGACAAGGACTGACTAAACTTAACTATACTCAGACTTAACTCTTGTGGCAGTTCTACTCTGATGCAATGATATCTTCAATCCCCACGGTTTCCCTAAAATTTTTGATTAGAGGGGTGAGCCTACTCACTCAGTGAATGAGTAAAACAATAATGCAGTCTAAAGTAATGAATCAAACATTTATCATTCTTGGATAATTGGAATAAAACAAGATAGTAATTTCAAATTAAAAGACTAGATATTCAAAAACTTACTAATAACATTGAAGCCTATATCATTAGAAATAAACAAGAATGGAAATATAATCCTCACTATATTCAATATTACATTTAAAGAAGAACTGTTGTGAAACTGAAATCAAAATCTTTCTTAACTCTTCTTACTTATAAGAAACTCTTTAAACTTATATTATCATATTTTAGCTTATGCCATGATCATATGCAGTGTACTCTATGTATGAAGAATTGTAACGAAATACGATCTCACCATATAAGACTTAGTTGACACACCCGGGATGCTAAGCCTGACTACATCACTGGTCTGCAACAAGAAAATGGCTCTCTGACTTCGGCACACCTATGGGTCGTAAAACTGGACTACTCCTCTAGCCTGAGCACACAGGAGGAGAGTCAAGCCACCTATTGGCTTTTGTATACTCTAGTGTCACCAGGATCTCTGGTTGATGTTGGACACTACATACTGTATTTTTAAGGAGACTTTTAGTAGGGCTTCGTCCCCCGTACCACCTGTTAGTACGATCTGACCCCCGTATACTGGACACTGCCCGGGTTAGGTCGTTTCATCCCTACAGGGCAGACCTCTCATAGAGAATCTACGTTGTTCAAGGCTACGATTATTACTGTAACTTTGATTATATCTTTCTCTTAGACTGGTCTCTTTTAACTCTATATATTAATGACTACTCAGACTATTGAATTGAAATCACTGATGATACTAAACTGAATGCTTAACATATTGTTTACCCCTTTCTTAGGATTTCTCCTTACTCATGCACATATAGCACTTCTCATGTATTCAAACATATATCATGTCTACTAATATAAATATTCTCATTCGACATTTCTCACATTTATGCATGGCATCAATAACATACCTATCTAGGGCATGTCATATCTCTCCACTTGCAATAGCATAAAAACATATGCATTTCATGACAAGTATTTGAGTTAGAAAATCTAAATCTCATTAACAAAGCATGTATGCATATAAGATAATATTCAGATAAAATCCCACAATATCACATGAATCATTTCAATTAGCTATTTACTACTAAATTAGATATGTATACTTGTAAAAGCATACTAGATTGGGTTTCCATCCTTGATTACTTGCTATTCACATGATATGTATTATGAAAATCAGAAAATCTATTTGTCCATATATCAAATCAAAGAGATCAAACATGTAGAATTATATGCACTAGGAACATAAGTAAGATCATATAAGCATAAATCCAAATTTCATCTATAATGTTGTTCAAGCACCCGAATAACTTGAAAATTCAGATCTTCAGAAGATTCTCAATAAACTTCTTAATTATGTAGTATTCAAGATACATGGATATCTATATCCATGTCATCATATAAATGTTTTCAGATCATAGTTGGAACATGAATTGAAGTATTCTATAAACTGAATTCAAGAACAGTTCTTTTCATTTATTGTCATCAAGGGAGAAATCGAGAATATGAATTAAAACCATTTAATTGAGTACAATTGACTGAAATATTCTTTTACCCACTCACCCTAAGTTGTAAAACATATTATAAATGTATCCCATATATGCAAATCTTGAATCCATATCAAAACCCTAGCAATCACCACTTTCTTCTTCCTTTCAACTCAAAAACCCTAGAATTGAAGATTAGGAGAGAAAGAGTGAGAAAAGGACTTGATTTGATAGGATTTGGAATCCAATCAGGGGAGGGAAGAAATATTGACATCTGAAAGAATATTCACCATGAAACTATATCCAAAGAAGCTAAACTTACATGATTTCATCATTCCTCGGACCGCAAAACCCTAGGTCAACATCTCCATCACTTTCTCCTCTCAAACCATAACTCTCCCTCTATCTCTAGGATTTCGTTTCTATGGATTGAATAAAGAATTATGAAAGTTCCTTGTGTGTTAGGTTGACCATATAGAGCAATTGAGCTACTTGGGTCAATTTCACATTGACCCCTCACTATACTTTCTCTTATTTCAGCTGAATTTTCTATCATAACAATATTATTGTAATTCATCTACTGATAAGGTCTACACACATCCAAAAATTATGAAACATTTACATGTTGTTTATGATTGAGTTTTAGATCTTTAGATAAAATTTCAGATCATTTGGACTTACTAATAAATAAATAAAAATAAAACACTACATTGCTAAAAAGTACTCTGTCAGCATTTTGGTCAAAGTATAGTTTGACCAAGAACCACATTCAAAGAACACTCAAATATTCTGAAATTTTTCTCCAATATGCATGATTGAGTTATCCATATCATATCAAAAATTCAATTAAATAAAAAATTTGTAGAAAATATGAAAAATCATTTACCACATTTCTATCCTGATCAAATTCCATATTCATGTACTATCAAAACCCTAATTTTTTTGCCGATTAGGGTTTACATTTCTCAAACCCTAATTCTTCAAATAAAATCATAGTTAGATTTTATTCTTAGGTTTGAAACATCACAATTGATCTACTATCATTAAACAAGTCTAAATGATGTTCAATCTAATCAAGCATGTAATCATTCAGGTAAACCCTAGTTTACCAATTAAGCACAAATGTGGTCATTACAATTCTCACCCCCTTAAAAAGTTTCGTCCCCAAAACATAAATACACCCTTTAAAAGATTGTTATGTTTTAAAGAAGATTGTTGACCTTTGAAAGATTGTTATATTTTCATAAAGAAAGATAATCTCTAAATATTTTTACATATTAAAAAGGTTTTTAATCATTTAAAGATTGTTGATGTTTGAAATATTTCATGATTGATTTGGGAACGAGTGTTGATATTTGAAATATTGTTCATTGATTTAATAAATATTTCCAGTAGAGTGTAGCAATCAATATGATAATAATTTAATATCAAAGAACACATCAAACAACAATCTTTACAAGTAAAAAGGCAACAACCTTAACATCTTGTGAAACAAACCACACTTTGGAGATGCATTGTCAGAAGATTCAAACTCACCATTATATCCCATGAGTTACGTTGATTTTACATTCTCACTTACATGGGACTTGTATAGGAGGGATTGGTCCTTAACTTCTCTATGGAATTATGGCAATCATCTATGGGTAACCCAGTTTCATCGGAAATGGGTATTCCTTCTAATACACATCATGATTATAAATGTCATAATTGTTATGAGTACTACTAGAGTGGTTGTCCTCAAGGCCATTGGACATCCGGTGTTATGCTATATTTCTACCTTTACTATCACCCTTGTGTCTCATTGAGGGATCCAATGTGATCTTTAACACCTATAAATGCTTGGGTTTGTAGGTGTGCATAAGTTTGAGGGTAAGTTTTTTATGTTTTCTAAAGAAAACCCAAGATTAAGAAGAGGAAAGGAAAAGTAGGCAGGACGCACCCATGAAGAAAAGAAATATTTATCCCTTTACATCAATCATGCAAGCAAACATGTAACCAATAGGAAATAATTTTGCTCATAATGGAAGGTCTCTCTATCCTTTCCTCTTTTTCCTAATTTTTTATTAATTTTATTATATTTTAAAATAATAAAAATAAAAAGGGAAACAGAAGAAAATCCTAAAAGGGAAGAAGCAATCCTAAAAACAAAGTATATTCAAAGTTTATTCTAAGCTTCTGAAATCTTACTTGTCATTATATTCTTGTATTTCATACTTGAATGCAGTTTTCAACATTAATTCCTTCATTTCTTTTCTAATCACAACATGTTTGAAATAGTTCTCAATGACAACAAACAAATTATGTATGCCACAATCAACCATAGTAGAGAGAGAGAAACAACCATTTCAATATTTTTTTATACTCTTGAGGTGTTACCTCAACATTGATAATCTGATCCAACTATCTCAATTCATACGGCTCAATATGTACTATTGTTATGTATTACCTCTAAGTCACAAAAGAGAGTTCACCATGTTCTTTTGAATTTTACTATTGTGCTACTCAAATAGCAAAATAGTCTTGAGTTGGATGACCAGATTCAACAGCAATTGTACAATACTACTCATGGCATCCCCATTGCATCATGGATGCATAAGGTGAAGCATTACCATCACATTCCATATTATTCTCAAGTATGAACCCACACATAATTCAAGGTGTAACCATTGGGTCATAGCATACTAGGGTTTCAACAACAGTATCAAAGTACTCCATGATTGTATTTGTCATTCAAGAACTATTCATACCCAATTGCCATCACTTAGTTATATTAAAGCTAGGTATAACATGCTATACCTCATTAGGGTTACATATCAATACAATATTGTTATCATCCCTTCTATTCATATGAGTGAATAGGTAAGACTACCTTATTCAGGGTAACCCTTCATTTTTTCCATCCTTATTCAACCCATATAACCATACCACAATTGTGCAATACTAAGATTGATTACTGGTATGAATGACTACAACTATCAGACACCTTTAATTAACATATTGCTTGCACATGTACACTGAAATCATACGTAGAACCAATTCACATCCCTTAATATACCTTCAACAAATTATACTTCTAAAAACAGATTCACATATTACTAAAAGCCATTGTTTTCTATTATCTCTCTCCTCATTCACTACTACTTACTTTTTGCTACTTATCCTTCTCATTTTAATCATGTATATTAAACATTCCTAAAATTGAAACATACAAGGTACAAATAGATTATTCATCATTCTTGCTATCACTGCAAGAATTTATCTCATATCGCACTTCACTCATATTGTATTTCTCCTTTTGTTCAAAACACACTTGTTACATTTCAAATTTATATCTTACTCTTTACTCTGAATCATTTCCATATTGTTCATCTACTTTTCAGATTAGCTATCTTTAAACCCTGGATTACTATCAGTGTTAGTTTACTTCTCATAGTGCAAATCTCATGATCTTGTTTTATAGAGATGCTAGTATTCAAGGTCAAATCACTGGTGACATCCCTTGAACTACTACAACTCTAAACATTCTAGGGTTTGGACCATATTAGTAGCATGACGTTATTGTAATGTGACTTTGCTCCCTTAATTTGAAATTCAAACTTTGGATCTCACAAGTTTTACTAAAGTCTTCTTTATCTTATCGATTGAATTTCCTTTCTCTTACTTGGCCATTTAGATAGATTACATTCTCAAAGACCGTGCTAGGGTTTCATCATCATATTTTGTGTCATTATTACATTCACTACATGTCTCTACCATGGTGGTTATGCATCATATATGATTCATTTTCTTATCACTTCATTCCCACATTGCTCTCATTAAGGAAGATATGAAAGAGAAGATGATTTTGAGACTTAGAATTCTTATCTTCAAACATTAAATAATACATTTCTCATATGTAGGTTTAATTAATTATCAACAAGGATACTTGACTAATTAGCACTTTCTGGAATCTCACAACCTCTTTCTTTTATAATCTATATTACTCCATTATGTTTCAAACCCTTATTTACTTTCCATAATCCCCTTACCATATACTACTATTCTACATGTCATCTTTGACTTCTAGTTTTCTCTTATGATCATGTTGCTTCTTTTATGTGTATGATCATACCATGTTGCATATATTTCTTTTTATCCTTCTACTAATGTGAAGTTGATATTCTAAATCAATAATATCTCTACTAGTTTCACCTCATGTTTAATACATTGCATATCCTTCATTTTAAATCAAACAGCTCATGCATGGGTCAAGCTTAGTTTCTCTTTCAATCAAGTTTTCCCTTTCTAAATATTGTCTACCTTTGTATGACTTATTCATTTATTTAGCTACACTTTTGTTATTCTTTTAGAAACTAGTTTGTTGTTCTATAAAGACTTAGAATCCAAAGGCAGTAAGGATGAATGTATTAAACATATTAATAAAGGTATACATTCCATGCTCTCAATTATATCATAACCCTCATTCCTTAATCAAGCTCATTATTTCCAACATTTCTCTTTGTTTCAAATAAGTTTCTTATCCTAGTTTTATGATTTACATGCTCATCTAGTTCTCTTCACTTTAACTCTTCTGAAGACTCTTCACTTCTATGTACTTATTGTATACTTAGCTCTTTTCTTCTATTTTCCCTTTGCTTTGGAGTACATAAAAAAATTGTACTCGGTTATATAATCCATTCCTCATGATTGATTCTTACTATCTTATCCCTTACATACTTTTCTCATATCTTTTCCATATTTTATATTTAAAGTTCATATAATACTAATCATTAAACTTAATCTGAACCTTATGCCGTGTTCCTTTATTCCCAATTAAGGGACTCTCATATGAGGCCCCAAGGTTGGATCTCAGATTTTAGTTCCAACTAATTCTTAGATATTATAACCTTTCCCATATGTTTCAACATCTTAGTGTATGTACATTCTCACTATGATGTGGGTCTAATTTATCCAGAGTCTATTCTTATTATATTGTTAATAGGAGCCATTAGATCCCAGTAATGCATCATGCCAGCCGGACCAGGCCAAACCTATAGTCTTGAAGCCAAGAGCTACTCAAGATTAACTAACTCCTATTAATCTCAAACATGTGGAAAGAATATCCACTTAGGGCAAACTCATTCAAATATAACTTCTGGTCTACTTGATACAAAGAATATAAACAATAAATAAATCACTTCATGATATACAACAATAATAAAGAACCATATATATTCTACAAAATGATAATATGAATTCATATATATAAGACCATTTCTATTGATTTCCAATCATAGCAACAATATAAAATAAGAGTTGCATCACATTCTATTCTTATGCTTAATCCATTTATTTCTTTCTTGTCTTCTAACCCTAATATTTCTAGGGCTTCTCTCTAGCCCATCCTTCCATTGCATGCTTGACTAGGGCATTCAGAGAAAATTAGATAGAGTAGCTTGATACTGGTCAACCTAAGTATTCAGATATCGGGCCAAGGTATCTAAATACTCATACCTCCCAGAGTTTAGACACATCAGCTCCTATCTGCCACACTTATAACTCTAACTTACTAACTTAATGGTCCCTGATAACTCAGCCTAAGCTCTGATACCAAGTTGTTACACCCTGATCTCACAATCTCCATTAATCATGAGATTAGGGCATAAATTGAGGATTTAACGTAATACAAAGATCACCCTTAACTTTTTCTTCTTTTTCAAACTCTTTTTTTTCGCATTGAACCACATAAACTAACTTTATAAGGGAATCTAAACATTGATTTCTCTAATCTGATTTTAACAGTAAAAATGCATGTATGAACATTCATTATGTTTCTTATACTTTTAAGCACATAAGACTTGCTGATTCGCATATATTGCTAAAAGAGGAAAAATGTTATACATCATCATTTACAACTCTCTCTTATTTCTTTACAAGGACCTAGAGTGACACGGACCGACTAAACTTAACTATACTCAGACATAACTCTTGTGGAAGTTCTATGCTGATGCAATGATATCTTCAATCCCCACAGTTTCCCTAAAAATTTTGAGTAGAGGGATGAGCCTACTCGCTCAGTGAATGAGTAAAACAATATTGCAGTCTAAAGTGTTGAATCAGACATTTATCATTCTTGGATAATTGAAATAAAACAAGATAGTAATTTCAAATTAAAAGACTAGATATTCAAAAACTTACTAATAACATTGAAGCCTACATTATTAGAAATAAACAAGAATGGAAATATAATCCTCACTATAATCAATATTACATTTAAAGAACAACTGTTGTGAAACTGAAATCAAATCTTTCTTAATTCTTCTTACTTATAAGAAATTCTTTAAACTTATATTATCATATTTTAGCGTATGCCCTGATCATATGCAATGTACTCTACATATGAAGAATCTTAACAAAATATGATCTCACCGTACAAGACTTAGCTGACACACCCTAGATGCTAAGCATGATTACATCACTAGTCTGCAACAGGAAAATGGCTCTCTGGCCTCAGCATACCTATGGGCCATAAAACTAGACTCCTCCTATAACTTGAGCACACAGGTGGAGAGTCAAGCCACCTATTGGATTTTTTGCACTCTAGTACCACTAGGATCTCTGGTTGATGTTGGACACTACATACTGTATTTTTAAGGAGACTTCCAGTAGGGCTTCATCCCCTGTACCACCTGTTAGTACGATCTGACCCCCTTATACTGGACACTGCCTGGGTTAGGTCGTTTCATCCCTACGGCGCAGACCTCTCATAGGGAATCTACGGTGTTCAGGGCTACAATTATTACTATAACTTTGATTATATCTTTCTCTTAGACTAATCTCTTTTAATTTTGTATATTAATGACTACTCAGACTATTGAATTGAAATCACTGATGATACTGAACTAAATGCTTAACATATTGTTTACCCCTTTATTAGGGTTTCTCCTTACTCATGCACATATAGCACTTCTCATGTATTCAAACATATATCATGTCTACTAATATAAATATTATCATTCAACATTTCTCACATTTATGCATGGCATCGATAACATACCTATCTAGGGCATGTCATATCTCTCCACTTGCAATAACATAACAACATATGCATTTCATGACAAGTATTTGAGTTAGAAAATCTAAATCTCATAAACAAAGCATGTATGCATATAAGATAATATTCAGATAAAATCCCAAAATATCACATGAATCATTTCAATCATCTATTAACTACTAAATTAGATATGTATACCTGTAAAAGCATACTAGATTGGGTTTCCATCCTTGATTACTTGCTATTCACATGATATGTATTGTGAAAATCAGAAACTCTATTTGTACATATATCAAATCAAAGAGATCAAACATGTAGAATTATATGCACTAGGAACATAAGTAAGATCATATAAGCATAAATCCAAATTTCAGCTATAATGTTGTTCAAGCACCCGAATAACTTGACAATTCAGATCTTCATAAGATTCTCAATAAACTTCTTAATTCTGTAGTATTTAAGATACATGGATATCTATATCCATGTCATCATATAAACATTTTCAGATCATAGTTGGAACATGAATTGAAGTATTCTATAAACTGAATTCAAGAACAGTTCTTTTCATTTATTGTCATCTAGGGAGAAATCGAGAATATAAATTAAAACCATCTAATTGAGTACAATTGATTGAAATATTCTTTTACCCACTCACCCTAAGCTATAAAACAGCTTAAAAATGTATCCCATTTATGAAAATCTTGAATCCATATCAAAACCCTAGCAATCGCCACTTTCTTCTTCCTTTCAACTCGGAAACCCTAGAATTGAAGATTAGGAGAGAAAGAGTGAGAAAAGGACTTGATTTGATATGATTTTGAATCCAATTAGGGGAGGGACGGAATATTGACATCTAAGAGAAGATTCACCATGAAAATATATCCAAAGAAGCTAAACTTACATGATTTCATCATTCCTCAGACCGCAAAACCCTAGGTCAGCATCTCCATCACTTTCTCCTCTCAAACCCTAACTCTCCCTCTCTCTCTAGGATTTCATTTCTCTGGATTGAATCACGAATTATGAGAGCTCCTTATGTGTTAGGTTGACCATATAAAGCAATTTAGCTGCTTGGGTCAATTGCACATTGACCTTTCACTATACTTTCTCTTATTTCAGCTGAATTTTTTGTCATAAAAATATTACTATAATTCATCTACTGATAATGTCTAAATGCATCCAAAAATTATGAAAATTTTACATGTTGTTTATGATTGAATTTAAGATCTCAAACTAAAATTTTAGATCATTTGGAGTTACCAATAAATAATTGAAAATAAAACACTACACTGCTGAAAAGCACTCTGTCAGCATTTTGGTCAAAGTATAGTTTGATCGAGAACCACATTCAAAGAACACTCAAATATTCTGAAATTTTTTTCCAATATGCATGATTGAGTTATCCATATCATATCTAAAATTCAATTAAATACAAAATTTTTATAAATTATGAAAAAAATCATTTACCACATTGCTATCTTGATCAAATTCCATATTCATGTACTATCAAAACCCTAATTTTTTTGCCGATTAGGGTTTACATTTCTCAAACCCTAATTCTTCAACTAAAATCATAATTAGAGTTTCTTCTTAGGTTTGAAACATCACAATTGATCTACTATCATTAATCAATTCTAAATGATGTTCAATCTAATTAAGCATGTAATCATTCAGGTAACCCCTAGTTTACCAATTAAGCACAAATGTGGTCATTACAAGGAGAGTCACATGCAAATATTGAGTGTTGGAGAACAATGGAGCAGAGAGAGGACCAGAGGGTGAGGAGATGATAGGTAGAGGCAATAGAGCCACATCAACCCATAGTGAACACATATGATATGTCTATTATATATGCGTAGATGGATGGTATTCATAAGATGCATGACGATATCTTGAGGGCACATGAGGGTTTCTAGTGCAATAGGATGCACTATGGTTGGATCACCAGTAGATATACCATAAGATGAACCATACATGTCTTTTTCAGCATGCCTAGGTGTAGAGGAACTCCCAGCGGGGGAATATTGGTGGGGTGCACTATGCGGTTACCAGGATGCCTACCCACCTCCACATGTGGACTACTGGGGTAGTTACTACCAATATACACTACCATAGGGGAAGCACCAATGGATCCACCGCAGGAGTCATGATTGTCTACCCTATCACTCTTAGACTTAAGTCTCATGTTGAGAACAACATGATTCAAAAGTTTTGGGTGGTAGGGCGGTATGCCCTCATTTCACTTGTTTTGCATTTCATCCTACCAATAACTTTTGTTTTCTTGTTTTTGCTATCTAGTTTAGATGTTTACTTGCTTTTCATACTCACATGCCATGTAGTTTACTTTCTTGCAATTTTTGTATAATTTTCAAAATTTTGCCATGCATTGAATTTCATGTAGATTTTTATCATTTTTGCATATTAGGATTTGCTTGCTTCTTTCTTTATATTCAATCATATAGGCTTAGTTGTGATTGAAGGTAATTTGGAACTATTTTGGCTGATTTTTCCCAAATTTAGAATATCTTACCCAAAAAGCATGTTTTGACCCAATCTCTACTTTGTGAATTGAAAATGATGGTCGTTGACAAATGTAAGTGAATTAGCATGATCTATTGCTAAATGGCCTCAATCTTAACTTTTTACATGTGAACCACCTATCTCATGTTGTTTGGTTGAATTGTGATTTAAGCAAGCCACAAATGCTTAGGGTTTGTAAAATCTCATGATAAAAGTTTGGTTTCAATGTTGCTCATTCATGTGGTGTGTCATTACTTGATGAAATTGTTGGAGTAGCTTTCATGCAGGAGATCTCGTGTTCAAATCCATACTAGTAACCCCTCTTTGAATCACTTTTCTTCTATCATCTTCTTACCTCTCTACCTCATGAAAGGATGGCAAAGTGCACATATTCAGCCTTGACTACCTCCAAAAGTTTGGGGTGGCCATATCTATATTCCCCCTACTTCATTCTCACCACCATGTGCCCTAGCTACATCAAGGGCTAAGAAAAAGAAAAAGAAAAAAATGCAAAAATAAAATAAAATATACTCCTATGTAATAGCATCTAAATAAAGAAAAGATGGGTGCTCCTATGTAATAGCACTCCAACCTCTTATCGTAACCCTTTCTTCCAATTGCAGTCCATTGAGCTAGGAAACATCAAACCTAGCTCATTTTGCCCTTTTTTTGCAGCCATGTGGGTTACTTAGTGTGGATTGACATATGAGATTAAATGCATGAATGTAAAATAACAAAATTAATCATTTTTTAACTTTGCTACCATAAAATAATTTACCTAGAGTGGTGTGACAACCAAATGGTGTGATTGTGTATTCTATGCTCTATATGTGAAGTTCTTATGCTCAATGTTATAATCATGATTGGTTTGTGAAAGAGGATATAAGAGAGGTGAAATGCATGTATCTAGTCATCATTGAGCCATTCATTCAATATTCATTTGTTTGTAATGCATTTGTCATTTCTTGATTGTGAAAAAATTGTAGAGAGATTAAGTTGGAGCATACTTGAGGAAGTATGTTTTAAGTTTGGGGTGATGATGCAGTCCTATTTTAGGGATGTATCTTGTGTCTTTTTGCACTTTAATCACATCTATACCTACTAGATTACATGTTATATCCATGAATATGTGTTTTATCATCAAACACACTTATGGATGTTATTTGCATGTTTTTTAGGTACTTGGACCATGCTTGGATGGAAGAGAGAGAGAAGAATGATAATAGGGTTTCTCTACCCTTAGAGAGACTCAAAGTGAAGTCAAAAGCTCTCTCAACCTACCCCTAGAGGCTAAGGGTCAATTGAAGCAAAAAGGTCCAAGGAAAAACAAAGTACAATCTATAAGTGTTGATGAAGAAACCAACACGTCTGTGGTACCACAAAACAGCCATGCTAGTCCACTCAAAATCACAGAGATAAGGTTGGAGATTGAAGTTCAGTAGCACAGTCATGAAACACAACAAGATCATGCTAACATGACCCAGAACGATCGCATTGGGTAGCACGACCATGTTGCTAAGAAGATAAAATGCTCATACTGCTAAGAACGATCAACCCTCCCTCAAGCCAAAAAGGTTGTGTTCACCGCTGCTGCCGTGCTACCAGTGCCTCACCATGGTCGTGTCACCAACCTTCCAATTTTTGAAATTTCTACTATAACTTTTCACCATTTTCACCTCGCATGTTCCACTCCACCGTGGCCATATTCACCCCTACCCCCCACAGCCATGCTACATACGACCCTAGCAGCAGTTTCACATTACATTTCCCATTCTACCCCACTTGACCTAGTGCTTCCCCACCACCTAAATATACATATGTGGCAGCTAGACCTCGAGGCTAGCCACTAGAGTCCACTCCACTTTGCCCCTATCCATTCCCATGCCATTCCACCTCCATTCCATCATCTTCCACCCCAAAAATAGACATTCTAGGGTTTTTGGCCACTTTCCATCATACACCCAAGCCATCTACCTACCTTGGAGAGAGGTTCTCGAGCTGCTATTTCTAGGAGTGGATAAGGAAGAGTTTTCACCGAGCTCATAATGGCTTTTCACTGCTATACTCATTCTTCTTCCTTTGTTCTTGTATTTTCTTGTTCTATGAGTAGCTAGGCCCCTTAGTTGGAATGTTTGGGGGATAAAAAATGTTATTTTGAAACCCTGTTGGGGGAAAATGATATGTAAACATTGTAATTTTGTTTGTTAATGATTATGTCCTATTTATATCTCATTACTTGTGAATTGCTTAGTGGTTTGTTCTTGAAATCACCTAAGATTCTAGAAATTTTGATTATATGTAGCTAATTTTTGAATTGGTTCTAACTCCAGTTAATGGATTCCTAGTTAGCTTTTCACCTTCCTTCATGCTAATTAATTCTCCTACACTTAAGTGAGATATCTAAGTAGCTAGTATATAAGCATTTAGTGTAATTAGCTTGGAGCCTTCTCAAGGCTAGAATGTGGGTAATATGATGTCTAAAACCTCACTTTCACCTTACCTTACTACCCTCAGCCCCTAATTACCCTAAAAATTCATATCCTAGAAACCTAGGGTTGACTATACTCTAATTGAATTCCACCTAAACCCTAACCCAATTAGCCTCGTAAGGGTGAGTAGGAGGTGTTAGGAACTAGTTCCCCCATACACACCCTATCTTCTCCATGGCCAGTTAGCAGTTTTAGGGAATTCATTAGCCTCTAGCTTGTTGTTTGGTTTGGTAATCTAAATGAAAGAATAATGATAACATTTTATCACCCCCAACACAATTGACAAGTGCATCCCCCAAACATCCCACACTTATCTTAATTGCATTTAAACCATGATTGCCTTCTTGCTTAGCTAGTGTTTGGCAAACCCTTAAACCCTAGAATCTGTTGTAGGAACCTAGCCAGCACTAGCTTATATCTAGTGCCCCTTTTCTCCTTGTGGATCGACCCTATTCTTGACATTTTCCTATACTATAACATGACCTTATGCGCTTGCTGGTTATTGTGTTAGTCTAAGTGGGTGTGTTAGTGTAGGCCCCTTATAAGTTCAATAGATCCATGTTGTGTTCAAAACATGTTACGATTTCATCTAATCACCATTCAGTTGATTAGTGTGTGACCCTAGGAAAAATGCACCACCTGCCTCACTCCAAATAAGGAAATCAACATGTTTGAACATAGTGTACTAAAATCTCAATTTCTTCATCCACACTCCATCTTTCCTCAAAATTCTTTCTCTATTGGTTTCCTTATCAAATCTACATCCCTTAATATCCTACTTAAGCCTTATTTTTGAGTATCTGAGGAATGCCCAAACCTTGGGGTCAAAGCCTCTCCAAGCCACATGTATAGAAACCCTAATACCCCATCCTATATATATCTAACCCAACCATGAGGTTTCCCCATCAGATACAAGTGTTTTCCACTGCCAAGTTCCCCTCGTATTACAGTTATGGTTGCACCCAGGAAGTTTCTCTTCCATGACTTCTGGTGTGCCCCATCACCAATTCAGTTTTTCATCGAGCAAATCATTGTGGGGGTAAGCATTGGGGATCTCTCTCCTTTGTTCTCATCTAGTCATATTCATGAATTATTGCTTGACTCATTTTCCCTCTTTCTCCTGTGTCATGACCAGCTTCAGACCGACCACCATAGCATCTACACAGGTTGGGGGACACACATCTATTGGTTTTACAACTTCCCCCCAACACTTTCTAATTTTTTTCACAAGGGTATTCTCATCATCTTCTTGATTTCCTTTCTAATTAACCAAATTACTAATTTAATATTATTATGAATAAAATACCATGTCACCACCTAATCTCCAAAATGATAATACGAGGGTATAATGGTCTTAAATATCAATTATTATCCATAAATTAGTAAATGATAAAAATCTTGAAAAAATCATAACTTTTTACTATAAGCTATAAAAATTATAAAAATATGTTCTTTAATTGTGAGATTGTTTGCTATCTTTTGGTCCAGCTTTCATCGCCTATTTTTCATTATTTAAAGACATTATTTTTAGGGTTTCAATCTGTCTTACTCGTTTATTAATCAATGAGGAAAATTAATAATGAACAAAATTAAGAACTTGGATCATATATATAATCATTGAAACCTCTTTCTAGACTGAAAACGTGAACTAATATAAGTTTTTTTGTGAAGATTTAGATTTCTAGGGTTTCTTCATACGAGACATAATTGAACCCTAATATATGTAAATATATTATATGTATGTTTGAGGTGATATTAGGCTTGGAAGGGTAGAATTTGATCTCTAATACAAATACTCAAGTTAAGATATGTCCATCTTACTAATTATCTTGGCAATACTAATAAGACTAATAAATTATTCCCATATGAGGCATCTCTCGACTAATCCTTGAGAATTATTGAATCTTTTTGAAAAGCATATTTCCTTGAGAAAATATATTCCTTATTTGATACTAAATCTATGAGATTTTATTACTGAAGGTCCTCTAACCTATTTGTATAAAATATTTGGAAGATCTCATTCTCTTTACTTGAATGAAATTGTTGATGACTATTTTTTTTCTTGCCTCTACATTTTTTGTGTGTACAATAGATTAAGTTCATTTATAGTAGTAGTACATCAACACTTCCAATATATTTTGACATGTGTATTCCATCCTCAGTGTGTGTATCCCATTCTTATATATAGGGTGTGTGTATTTCACCTAGGGTGTGCATTTTCTACCCAATGCTTAGGCTTGACATTTTATGGGTATGGACCCTACATAAATAAAATTAGTCTAATTGTTTTACATGCACTGATTATGATTTGATAATGTTCTTATATGGCAAGAAACCTTTTTTATAATCATATCCTTTTTGATAAGTGCCTCATCTATTGACTTGTTAGTTCTCTTGGAGATTCCTCTTTTGAATATCTCTTTATTGATATATCCAACATTGATCTTACTTTGCCATAAGTATTTCCTAGTTTATATAATATTGCACAAAAACAACTTTGTTGATGTAACACCCCTCCAAGCAGACATACATGACAGCGGAAGAAAACCCTATGTTGTACATAACATGGGTCACTTGGCTTAGAGGAACATTACAAAACATGATAAACGTTGCAACAAGATAAATGAAACACCATGCATTAGTTCAAAATATAGATACATACATTGTTCTAAGAAAGGGAAAACATAAATTGTCTCATCTTGATCTCAATCCTAATACATGTAGACTAAGCAAATCTAAAACATGAAGTGATAAACTAGACTAAAGGATCTATTGAGTGGTAGATGGCACCCCATCAAGCTAAAGTATCCTTGATGTCAGCTACACTTGAAGGGCTCACTTCAATTCCCTCTTTCTCTTTAATCTAGGGACATCTCGTCCCACGGCCATGCGAAACAAAGCAACAACGTAAGTAAGTGACACTATACACATTATAAGAAAAGAAAATACATATGATTGACTTGAAAGAAAATCTTGACATGAATTTGACTTAAGCATTCTTGAAATTAATTCTTGACATAAATAAGAATTGAATAAGTAAAATATGCACTCTCTATGATTTTCCCACTTAAGAGCCCATAATTGGCACAGATGCCCATGATTTGGCTAAAAGCCCATAACGACCCCTTGAGGTCCAAGATTTGGCTATAAAATCCCATACTTGGCACGAATGCCCATAATGACCCCTAAAGGTCCGTGATGGCAAGAGCATATAAAATTTAATCAAATCCTTATAACCTAATTCTTAAAATGAACATTACCATAATCTTGAACATTAAATCTTTTACATAATGGGATTTCTCCCTCATTACATGATTTGCATGGCTCTTTCTTAAATGTCTTAATCATTACATGATTGTAACATTAAACTAATGAGCATATTTGATAAACATAGGACTTTATGATTATAACAAACACCATGCAATAATATAATCTGAGACATGATCATTATCTTAATTTCATTCATTAACTTGGAATTTAAAGCATAATCATAAAGCATACATAACATGCAATTCAAGTAAGGTACATATGCATAATGGCATGACTCTCTTACCTGGAGCAAAGAAAATCCTAATTTAATTTCCTCTTATCTCAAGTCAGTCCTAACTTCCCTGAAAATTACATGATTTCTATTAATATCATCCTATACACCATCCTAAAACCCTAATTATACAAATATCTAAATCTTTGTTAAAATAAAACCAAAAGAGGTATTTAAACCTAGTCTATTAGATAGATCTCAAAAAATTGAACAAAATCCATATAAGGATTGACTCCATCTGATCTATCAATTAAAAGATATGAATTTTCATGCATCGAACAATCAGAAAGTGAGGAAAATCCATGTTGGTATTTATAATCTGAAAACCACAAATGCTTAGTTGGACCAATATCACACGTCCAAACTGCCACATAAGCCTAGTGAGTCAACGTGCGCATCCTAATACAATACGCATGAGCAAATATTGAGAATACCCTTGTAGCTGAAATCGTTCGATTGAGTGGGCATGGGCATGAAGGTCATTGTCTAATCGAGTTTCTTCTACCTTGCGAGCCATGGCTCGGGCGGTATCCTGGAGACATCGACTTCAGTCCTGTGATGCATCAATAGGAAAAACACCATCAAACATGACACTCTATCATGACCTTTGGGGTCTAGCAAGTATACAGGAACAAATGCCAATCGACGAGGAACTTTGTGTCCCCAGATGCCACTGGAGATACCCGAGAAACAAGGGAAACATCCAGAACATATAACCATCAAGTTGTAGAGGGAAGCACCCAAAAATCTCACTAAAACAAGTCGTAGGGGAAAGTCGAACTGATAGGGTGAGTTTTCATGGTTTCAAAAGCACAGAAAGGTTGAGATGAAGAGTCGTCGATGAGAGCTGGAAGGTGTACTACAAGATATGATGAACAAGGAAACCTCGAGGGAAACTAGTGATATAAAAAGGAACAAGGGAGGTCAGAGAAGCTTATTGACTTGCCAATTTGGCCGTAGGTGGCGGAGGAGGATGAAGCACACAAGGTACCCGTCAAGGAATAAACTAAGTAGGTCGGGTTGGCTCAAGGCGTCGAAGGAGAAATTGAGAGAGGATGAGAGATGCACACAATACATAGGTCATTTATGACCCATTAAATAGGGAGGGGATGAATCAGAGTGGCTATGGTGGTCTCTGGTGGCAAAGGAAGTCCAGCCCTAGAAGGGCATTTATCTAATAGAGCATTAAGTCCCATAAAATCTGGGATGGGGGAGGTTGGGAGGATGAGATGGATTTGTGGGTGGAGTCAGTAGGAACTGGGACACAACACCGAGAGAGATCGAGGTCGAGGGGAAACACAACTCTCTTAGAGTCCTAATAGGACTGGGAAACGGATGGGGGAGATGCATTACGAGCATCGGATGAGTCTACAAAATTCATGACTCAAAACTAGCCATCATATCTGGGATGGAAAAGCAAAATGTTTGACAAAATATTGAAATCAAGAAACTTAGCTCAAATGTTTTAAATCGATGATTTTTACATAAAAACTATATTGATTCTTGTCTATTTGAGATAGGTGGTCAAACAAAGTCAAAATTGAAAACACTAGAGGGGGTGAATAGGGTTTTATGATAATTTTAAATATTAATTCAACCAAGCAACCACAAAAATATTGGAGAAGGAGACAAGGCGTTTAGAATGGTTCCACCCTTAGCAAATACTAAGGGAGTCAGTCCACTACCCAATTGTTTCCAATTGGGATTTTGAAAGCAATTGTATTTTATTACCTCACAAGGATGTTACATAAGATACAACTACCTTCACAACCCTTTGGACAACCTTCACTCTGAAGTCGTCTCACCAACCTTGGAGCAGCCTTCACTTGAAGTAACTTTAAGCTCCCCCTTGAAGTAGCTTCCCGTTGAGACCTTCTAGAAGTAGTCCAAAGTCACGCTGAGCTACCTTCACCACCGAAGAAGCTCCTACAACCTCCTTTCCGTAGCCTCCAACCTAGGAGTAGCAAAGGAGAATACAAGTAATAAAAGGGAACAAGAAAGAAGAAGGAAAATACACTTTACCACTTAAGCACAAGGCTTGAATCCTATATCAAGCATTTTGATCTCCTAACCAGTGTGTATGAACGTGAAAGTGTATTAGATAGGAGATGCTAGCCTATAGGACACGAAATCTCAGCTTATGAAAATGTATTGCAAGTGAAGGATTGCTCAATTGCTCACAAGAGTTGATTCTCAATTGCAAGTATGTGTACTCAAGTAAGTTTAGGTGTTCTAAGGCATGTCCTATTTATAGGAATGGCCTATTAGTGCTTAGGGACGTTCTAGACACTTTCTAGGGTGTTCTTAGTGCTCAACTAGCCGTTAGGTAGCCACTAATTACGTTTGTAATGGCTAGTTGATTAACTCTGAAAAGTGTAGTTAGAACCTTTCTCGGTCGAGAAATTTGTCGACCGAGAGTCTCTTGGTCGAGAATTTCGTCGACCGAGGGTAAGTCTGGAGTAAGTGTATTGCAACGTTCAACTCAACTCCCAACCACTTTTTCCCACCAAGTCTAATGACTATAGAACCAACTCGAAGAATAGACTTAGGTGATTCTCGGTCGAGAAGATGGTCGACCGAGTGTGTCTCAGTCGAGAAGTTGTTTGACTAAGAAAGTCCATGTTTTAGTGTGTCTGGACTTTTACTAAATGTATGTATTAAAGTTTTATTATGATGCTATCATAGGGGATGATCTATCTAAGTGTTGTGAGTGGATAGGGAAGATCTAAATGCTTGATTTATATGATATCCAAGTACTTGTACATTATATATTTGTACAAGTTTACATTTTTTTTTGGGTAAGTCAGGAGATCTTCTTATTCATCCCACTCTCCTCTTGCAGGCATATTCAAAGAATCAAACGTATAGGGAGCTAAATGTAAGTTAAATGTGGTAGTACAACTACCATTACACTTGTCAGTCTCTAGCCAATCACAAATGGCCTCAGGAGGTCTAATGTAGTGAAATGACCCTTTCTTGTTTCTAATATGGTACTTAGCAAGCCCATCCGCAACTCTATTACCTGTTCTTTGGATATGAGAGAGTGTCCAACGAGCATTTCTAACCAGAAACTGTTGACACCTATTGATGATACACACATGCCTTGGATGTTCAGCAGTTTGGTGTGCCACTACACTGATAGCCTGTTTACAGTCAGATTCAATATCTAGCTCGATCAGTCTCAGTTCCTCCACCTTCTACATTGCAAAGTGTAAAGCCAGAAGCTCTACATGTAGAGATGAATGAACATTAGTTGACAGAGTACCGAATCCCCACATCCAGGCACCTCTACTATCCCTAACAGTTGTTGCTGATGCACTTTTCCGTCGAAAAATAGTGACATCTACATTCATTTTCAACCTCCTGATGCTCGATTGTCGCCAAGCCTCTTCTACTTTCTTGGATGATTGTCCTGCGGTGCCTTCATCGTCTTCCTGCCATGCCCTCACCGATGTGGCTGCCTCAGAACAGATAAACCGACAGATGTGTTCGGTGGGTTTAACAATCTTCTCAAAAATATACTGATTTCTACAATGCCATATATACCAACAAGTGATCATGAACAATATCTGTTTCTCTCCTTTTAGCCGCAACCCTTGGTTGGTCCAGGAATGAGCATCAGTAGAATAGAAAGATGGTGTCTGATCTCCATTAAACAAACTGGTTTCACAAACTTACAGTCGCGAATGGCGTGGATGGCAGTTTCCTCATTTTCCTGGCATCATCCACACAAGGGATCCATAGACATATGGTGTTGGACCATGAAAAAATAAGACAATTTGAGCATATAGATCTTCCAATCTTAGCTATCCACCATCTTAAATTCTTATTCCTGAAATACTCAAGTAGCACGCTAGATCTATGAAATGTTTGTCATCATCAAAACAAAGGGATTGTAATAATGTCCAATTAAGCCAACAATCTCCCCCTTTTTGAAGATGACAAACATTTCTAAAATATAAATAAAGGAAATTTAAACAATGTAAATTTCATACCTGAATTTTACCTTTATAGATATGCCCTTGCTTGTAATGACATCTTAACAATGACTTTTTATTAGTATTTATTAGTCCCTTATTATTATTTATATTTGTTTCTCCCCCTTTGTCATTTAAAAAAAATAACCATTTTAATCATGACATATATTTCTCCCACTTAATTATGATTTTTATGCTCCCCCTTAATATAATACTCTTATTTAACAAGGATATGTCCAATTGAAGCCATAGGAAACACTTTTATTCATGATATCTCAATACTCATACAAGCTCATAAAAGAGATATCCATTACATGCATTTCATAAAGATAACCATTACATTCATCACAGAGATAGCCATCACATGATCTCACTGAAAAAAACTAAGAATTACATCAATTTCTGGGTCTTTCCCAAGAAAAGGCTCAACTCCATAGTATTTGATCAGTGTCTACCACTCCAAGGCACCTGTATTGGTCAAAGCATAAGCCTCCAAGATAGTGGGAACACGATCAAATCGAAAGTGGGCAACAATGTCTTGGAGTTGGATTGGGGAAAATTAAGTGTGGCTGAGGTCATGAGATGGTGGAGGTGGAATTTGAGTATAGTTGTAGGATGGGTTGTAGGGGTAGAGCATGCCAGGATTAAGTGAATAAGGATATGCGTCAGGTGTATCAAGAGAAAGAGCTTGCATCCTTTGATTCAAGTAAGACATGGCATGGTGATTATAGTCTAATTGCCTACTTAAGTGATATTGAGAACCAACAATGTATGTTAATGTATTTGTGATAGGATCATGAGGTAGGCTAGGAGGAGGAGGTGGTGGTGTATCTTGGGTGGATGGCTCCCCTTTAGTCCTAGCCCTCTTGTGTCCAAAATCAATTCCCATCTTTTCTACTATATTTCTAGTGATCTTTTGGGGTTTCCTATCACATTTGAAACCTAGTTCCTCAATGCTTTTCTTAAGACAAAGTTGCATAATTTGGCAAAGAAAATCGGCATAGGGTGGATTGCCAGAAAAATCAACCATGTTCTTAAGAATAAGACGAATAAAATTGATGGGTATGCTATTTAGGATGGCATAAATAAGATAGATGTGAAAGGTGGGTACTTCAGATTTGTTTTCTCTAGGATAGATATTTGTGGCAACAATTAGGTTGACTATCCCAACTTTGGGTTTTAAATTGATGGCATAATAGGTACCCCTTTATTCATGGCAAGTTGTATTGGATAGAAAAATGGCTTTTTTAATATCACTCAAACTAGTGGTAGTGTCATCTTAGGATAGCTTATTGATAGGATTTCCAGTGATGAGATCAATAAACCCCTTATATTCATCTACATTAATGTTGAGAATAGTAAGAACATCCTCCTCAGAAAAGTGAAATCCATACCCACTAACCATAGAAGAGAAAGAATGATCATGGTCAGGATGTGTGGCTAGATTATCATAGAATTCATTGACGGCTTTAGAGGAGTAGGAACGGAAGGATGGATTTAGGAATTCAGAAAGATGTTGCACCTCAAAGAGTTCTTTGAGATCAACAATTTTGATGAAGTCCATGACGTCCATCAGACATCGAGGAAGAGGAGTCTTTGATGACAGCCTGAGGTAGCGATCTCCGACAGCTATGTCGTTGAATGGAATGTCGTTGATGATCGTCAGCGCCGGGGAGACCGTCCTACCCTTCCTAGCTGCAACCTGCTTCTTTCCACACAAGGATGAGGAAGCCATCTTGAATATTTGAGGTGGAGAAGAAGCAAGACAAGATTGGGGTGGAGAAGAGCTAAAAATTCGCACAAGAAGCACTAGAGAAGAGCTAGAGAAGTTCGAATGTGAATTGGTGAAGAATGGGGCTATTTTGGGCTCTATTTATAGCAAAACATAATTCTACTCGGTCGACAATTTGTTGACCGAGAACCACAACGGTCGAATCTACAGACGCACCTCTCAGTCGTCCAAATGTCGATTCAGTCGGGGTTTTGAAAAATAGTCGTTGTATTTTTTTAATCGATAAATTACCTTTTTTTTTAATCAATCGAATGGGGGTCCACCAAGATGTTCTCGGTCAAAAAATTTGTCGACCGAGGCTATTTCTGTGTTAGAATGTTCATCATATACTTAGTGAGTGTCAGTCGAGAAAGGTGACCAACCGAGTGACTCTCGGTTGAGATTTTTACAGACCGAGGGGACTACTGTGAGTGATTATTGAGAAGGATATTCGAGCTTGTTTTTAATAACAGTTATGAAAAATAAGTAAGAGACTGTAAAATTTTAAGAGTGTGGAGCACATTCTTTAAGAGTATTTTCCAATGTATAATTTTTATATTTAGGGGAGTATATTTTGGGGAGTAGCATGTAATTTCATTCATATTATAGTATTAATCATAACAGAATTTATACAATGATTGATTTTCATATATATCTCATTTATTGTGGATAAAAAAATTTCATATTTATTTCTCAATTATTTATGAGGAATGTTAAGCCTGCAAATGATATAAGATCTTTTAAGCTCATGAACTATATGTATTTATTTCTCCCTCATTTGCAAATGGTGTTAAGCCTTGAAATGATAAGAGATTCCTTTTAAGAACATATTAGAATCAAGAAAGATATATCAATCAATGATGAGCAAGTTTAGTACCAATATACTAATACTGAGTGCAAAGAAATGATTTACAATTAAGTATTTTGTCAAGCTTATTTTAGGTCGACCTTGACTTCGACCTTGGCGCCCCTCGGTCAAACTTGATTTCAACCGAGAGACAATTTTTGTAGATTTCCAGTTTAAGCTTTCACAATGATCCACTTGATTGAATATAAAGCCTTTATGTATCTTAAATAGGCGGATATCAATTGAAAATTTTGTACCTTAAAAATAGGTTTGATTCCTATAGTATTTAATTGACTTGAAGCAATATCTTTAATTCATATGAGTTGTAACATTTTTACTCCAAACAATTAGATAAACCATTAATATTTTTGTTCTAAGCAAGATATTAAAATCAAACACTTTTGCTTGCCTTTTTCTTCATAGAAGATTTTATGTGCAAAACATAAAACTTGAAGTCCATAGTGAAGATATTCATGCATCACAAAGATGATATTCTTTTCCATAAGCTAAGCACACATTAATCATTAACCAATATGTCAAGATGAATTTGTGCAATAGAGATTTACCTTAATGACATAGCATCATCTATATATGCAATGAGTTGAATGACTATAATCATTTTGATGATAATAGCAATCCATTTAATTTCATAAGTTTCAATAGAATTTCAAAGCACATGGTTTATTTATAGATATAGACCAGGGATTATTTTAAACAAACCATGTGAAATATGAAACACAGTTAATGCATATTCATAATTTCTTTGATTAAGTTTTCTCAAATCAACATGCTTTTTGGATTTAAGAGAATCAAGGCAATCATGGTTCATCAATTTTCAAATTTAAAGGAACATGTTAAAGTTTTTCAAAAATATGAATCTTCAATCAATGTAGAAAGCATGTCCAATATCAACTTGCATATAGTAGTTTTGCAATATGTTTATCAAATCATGATGCAAAAGATTAATATGTCTTGATTTAAAAGATGGTCTCCAAGAGTTGTGATTCATTCTCAATTAAATCGATTTTCATTGTTGCTGAATTGATTGCAAATTGAAAACAGCTAAATAGGTTTTCCAGACCCTTGATCGGTCGAACTATTTCTCGACCGAATTATTTTTGGTCAAAGTATTTGTCGACCGAGAGTGTCTCTACAGATTTTATTCGGTAATTTGTTTGTTCAGGTTATGAGTTGAATTACTTTATTTTGTTATTCTATTATATTAAGTTGAGATAGACATAAGGATGTTCAAATCAAGATTATTGATCATATCTCAACTTGATTAATTCATATTTATTTAGTTTGGGGGTTTTGGAACCCATACCAACTCAACATCCTTTTTCTTGTAAGGACATGAAAAAGAATAGTATCCAAGATGTAGGCAATAGTGACAACAAATGGAATCAATTTCATTTCTCTTTCTAGGACTTTGAGTTGAGTTGTTCTTGGGTAAATACATGATCTTGGTCTTGGGTGCTTGTGTTCTCCTAGGTTTAGGTTGATAGGATTTTTCTTTTGAAACGTATCCTAAACCTCTTCTTCCGATATGACCAGAAGAATGTTTTAGGATCTTATCAAGAACATCATTATTTCTCAAGCTAATAATTTCTTTTTGTAATTTTGCAATCTCATCCATTCTCTTTTTAACATTTAAATTTTCTTGCTCTAGATTAGACAACAAACTATCTCTTTCTTTCATAATAGAATCATAATTTAAATGAGTACACAAAATAGGTTGTTTTTGAAGATCATTTACTTGAGCTTGCAAGTTTATCTTTTCTTGAGAAAGGAGATTGCAACTTGCTTCTATTGATTTTAGCTTAATATCATAGTCTTTGATGGTTAAGTTCAATGTGTTTTTAAGATCTTCATTTTCAGATGTAAGAACAAGAAGTTTAGCATGTAGATCATCATTTACTTAAGTAGATTTCTTTAATTTCTTCTTACAATCAATATACTTATCGTGTTTATTGAAGGCTAGCAATTAAATCTTCTTTTGATAAATCAAACAGGCTTTCCTCAATTTCTTCTTCACTTGTTGTAGCAATAAAACAACATACCTCCTTTTGGTGAGTGCTTGCTTTGTAGAGCTTTTCTTTCTTTATCATCTTTGGACAACTAAGTGCTATGTGTCCCATTTCTTTACATTCAAAGCACCACCTATTGCTTGTTAAAGGTTGACTCACGTTTCTCTTTTCTTTGTAGAGATTGTAGAGATCACCACCCTTCATCTTCAAGACTCTATTAGAGCTCCTTGAAGCCCGCTATGATACCAATTGAAAATACTAGAGGGGGTGAATAAGGTTTTATGATAATTTTAAATATTCATTCAACCAAGCAACCAAAAAAATATTAGAGAAGGAGACAAGGCGTTTAGAGTGGTTCCACCCTTAGAAAATACTAAGGGAGTCAGTCCACTACCCAATTGTTTCCAATTGGGATTTTAAAAGCAATTGTATTTTATTACCTCACAAGGATGTTATATAAGATACAACTACCTTCAAAACCCTTTGGACAGCCTTCACTCTGAAGTCATCTCACCAACCTTGAAGCAGCCTTCACTTGAAGTAACTTCAAGCTCCCCCTTGAAGTAGCCTTCCTCCTTGAAGTAGCTTCCCGTTAAGACCTTCTAGAAGTAGTCCAAAGTCATGCCGAGCTACCTTCACCACCGAAGAAGCTCCTACAACCTCCTTTCTACAACCTCCAACCTAGGAGTAGCAAAGGAGAATACAAGTAATACAAGGGAATAAGAAAGAAGAAGGAAAATACACTTTACCACTTAAGCCAAAGCCTTAAATCCTATATCAAGCGTTTTGATCTCCTAACTAGTGTTTATGAATGTGAAAGTGTAGTGGATAGGAGATGCTAGCCTATAGGACACGGAATCTCAGCTTATGGAAATGTATTGCAAGTGAAGGATTGCTCAATTGCTCACAAGAGTTGATTCTCAATTACAAGTATGTGTACTCAAGTAAGTTTAGGTGTCCTAAGGCATGTCCTATTTATAGGAATGGCCTATTAGTGCTTAGGGATGTTCTAGACACTTTCTAGGGTGTTCTTAGTGCTCAACTAGTCATTAGGTAGCCACTAATTACGTTTGTAATGGCTAGTTGATTAATTCTGAAAAGTACAGTCAGAACCTTTCTCGGTCGAGAAGTTTGTCGACCGAGAGTCTCTCGGTCGAGAATTTTGTCGACCGAGGGTAAGTCTGGAGTAAGTGTATTGCAACGTTTAACTCAACCCCCAACCACTTTTTCCCACCAAGTCTAACGACTATAGAACCAACTCAAAGAATATACTTAGGTGATTCTCGGTCGAGAAGATGGTCGACTGAGTGTGTCTCGGTCGAGAAGTTGTTCGACCAAGAAAGTCCCTATTTTAGTGTGTTTGGACTTTTACTAAATGTATGTATTAAAGTTCTATTATGATGCTATCATAGGGGATGACCTATCTAAGTGTTGTGAGTGGATAGGGAAGGTCTAAACGCTTGATTTACATGATATCTAAGTACTTGTACATTATATATTTGTACAAGTTTACATTATGTTACAATCATGAAAAAATAAGACAATTTGAGCATATAGATCTTCCAAGCTTAGCTATCCACCATCTTAAATTCTTGTTCCTGAAATACTCAAGTAGCATGTTATATCCATGAAATGTTTATCATCATCAAAACAAAAGGATTTTAATAATGTCCAATTAAGCCAACAAAAATGACTTAAAATTTTAATCACATTTTAAACAAAGACTCTAGAATCTTCTTGTATGATTAGATTTATGTTTTGGTAACCTTTTGTCCATCAAACTCATATATATCATTATCTTAATGTATATGAATTAAAAAGAATTATATCTCCCTTAGTGAGTTCTATTTTGAATCAAAATTCAAGGTATGTTGGAATAGTTCATTATGTTTGGGTAATTTGCATAAATTCTTAGGATTTTGAAATTAAAAGTGGAAAATTTGCACTAACTTATTTTATTTACAAATTTGGGATGTTATAGTTGATGTCCTTTCTCTTGTTTGCTTCCTCTTATGGGTGTTGTTATCAACCCAACTAGTGGTTGCACATCCTGAGGTCCATGAAGTAGGAGGTGTTTCTTAAAACTAGCTTCCAGATGTCTTCTTAGATGGCCATGTTGCTCACAATCTGATTCTAATAGTTTGACTTCATATCTCGTTAGTCCCCTTGGTGGCCCCAATGTCGAACTTGGACAAGAATTTTGTAATAGTTAGATTTACTTTTCCACTACTACATAATTGAGTTCTTTTACCAATCTGGTTGAGAAACTATTGTGCACCACTTTGATTTGAAGGTTATTATTATGTAGTTGTGCATGAATGAGGTTTTATGCATTATTTTCTCAAATTAAGTAAGGAGTGGATCCCTTCATGGGTCCCACTCCATAGACATATCCCCTAACCTTACATAATGGATAATGGACATAGAGGTCCCACAGTACTAGTTACCTCTACAGGCAAAAGTGTCATTCTCTCATAGAGGAGATAACACTAGGCACCTAGTCTTGGTGAATACAAGATATTATATTACCTGTGCCAATGGATAAATCGTTTCCTTTTGAATAATTTGATATATTAATATTAGTTTTGAGAATCTCTTTGCTATTTCTAGTTACCATTTTGAATTGTTGTAGCCTTATGAAACTAGCATGATAATTAGACCATCTTCTTGTTAATACCCTAGTCCAACAAGTAAACTTGCCTAAATTTGATTTCATAAATCTTCATTTTTAGATACCTCGATATTGAATTTAGTACCGACTTGTTGACTTATATTTTCCTTCTTGGGGTCCATGTGTGGTTTTATTCCCTCTGGGAATTCATGGATAGGTGGTGCTAAAAAGACTTAGAAGAGACATGCAAGAGTTGTCCCATATTGAAGAGTAGATAGGATTCATGATTGTTATTAATTTGTAATCCTATGTATAAACTTTTGCAACTCTAAGGTAAAGCATGATTGTAAAAATATTTGTTTACATTTTCTGATATAATTTTGTATGAATTTGATCATAATGATCATGTCTTTACAACATCATATCATTGCCATAAATAACCGTCACTCATGCATGTCTCTTGGAAGTCAGGGTTAAATAACTAGTATGTGTAGAACTTAGGCAAATAGTTTACAACCAACCTTTGTTTTGTTAGCCTTATCTTTCTAAGATAGAAATAGAGGCTTAGTTGAAATCAGTTTTACTCAACATGTCTAATACATTGATTAATGGAGAATAACATCACCATGTAAGAGGAACAAGATGAGGTGTCTAAGGAAGGATGTTTAGTGAAGGCTCTTGCAAATTACTCTCATTCCACTTTGATGGTGGTGGAGTTTCCTCAGTTTCCATTTCCGGCCTGACCAACATAAATTCTACCTACTTGAGAAAATCATAAATCCTAAATGAAATCACCAACTCAAATCACTATATAGAGAAAAATACCTTCTTCCCTATACCGAAAGTGAAGGTGATCTTGTGACCATTTAGGTCCCATGTAAATCTTATTTTCACAATTGAGTCAAGTACTTAGTATAGTGAATGTTGGTAAGAAGTGATTGTAACTTAGTTCTTGTAGTGATTTTGGCCATTTTTTAGTTTTGCATCAAAATGTTTTCCATTGAGAAATTGTTTTCTTTATAATACTTTATGTACAAAAAGGAACTTATGGAATTTTATTGATGATTTCTTGAGCTAAGTAACAATAAAAGAGGTGTCAAGAAACCCTAGAGGAGAATCATGGAGTTGGTGAAGGATACTACATTGTAGTTATCATGCTTATTTAGATTTCTAGTTGAATCCTTATAAGGGGTGGGTGATAGTACCTAACTAGGCCATGGGTGTGCCAATTTTGAGGATGAAATCCACTTTAAGGGGTAGAGTGTTGTAACATACTGGATTTTGGTACTAAATCTATTTTGAGCTATAATCCATATTTTCCCCTGGACTTGAGATTATCTATAATGTTGCCCTACATTCCAAAAATCAAAGTCAGTATTTTCAACTTGACTAATGCATCTTAGCTATCTTTTTGACTAAATGAATTTATTCCCCACACTTGAGAAACATTTACAAATTAGTCCCTCAATTTATCTTGAGAATCATTTTGAAATCAATTAATGCAATTGGAATCATTTATGGCTCAACACCTTGTTAAAACTCACATTTATAGTATTTTGTCCCTTCTACATAATGGCTTGGAATTAATTTTAATCAACGAACTGAATGTACTGATTAAAGGTATACATATTTGTTGAGTTGGATCCATGAATAGAGGTACTAATATTTAGTAAGTTAGAAAGGTAGAAGATATAATTAGAGGTGTTATTGTTATCTACGAATATGATTTAGAAATTTAACCCATGGTCAAAACCCCAAAGAAACTAAGGTCTCCATTTATAAGTTATAAAATTAGAAATAAAGGGAGTAATTACCATTTTTAATTGGCTAAGTTATGAGAATCACTTCTCCACTATGTAACTCATGCTTTATAAGAGAACACAGTTTCCTACATCCTGAGGCCTCCCCTGACTTGATCAGAACCCTAGCTATATAGGTTCCTACAGGTGCTTCAACCTAGAAGAAACACATATATCCTCAACATAGGCAATGAATCTACATGTTTTATCCCTTAGTCGTGTCATAGTTCTCCATCCTCTGTAATGGTTTCCCCCCTCTTCAACTCCACCTGGTCATATCCTACAACTCATTGCACCCTTGCAACTCCACCAAAATCCTAAATCTGACAAATACTAGGCCGCAGACTAGTTTAACCTCCACCTCTACAACCACAAATCATATCCTTTCTCACATGATGATCTCCAACTGTGAAACACAGATAATCACCATTACAAGAGACTTGAAATGAACAAAATTGCAACATCATCAATAAACCCATATCTATCTCCAACACCTCACTACCATATGTAGACCTCAATGTTACACATTGTCCATATTTTGATAATGACTTAACCAATCCATTAATATGTATCAAATATGTTTGTTTGAGATTGATTTCAGGCATTATGTATATGAAAAGGATCAAATTCACCAAGCCCTAGCTTGATCCGAGTTCAAGTCAAAGCAATGCAAATGCACTTTTCTAGAAAACACCCTAAATCTCTTAGGATGATTTTTGTAATCATTTGTATTTATGTAAGGACTTGTAACTAAGATGAAAAAAAGTAGGAGCCCTTTATTTGAATGATTAACCACTTTAATGACATTTTCCAAAATTCATTATAGGGAGTTTGTCAGTCAAGTTTTTTACTCACAAAACTCGACCAACCCCCTTACCAGATTTTGAGAAAATTTAGGTTCAGTTGAGTTGTACACTCACATAACTTGATCGATCCCTACAATGAGAAAAACTAATTTAATCGACTGATCGTGTTTCATCCACAATAAACTCGACCAATGATTCAAATTGGGTTTGTCTCATAGTGCAATCGATCGAGTTAACTTTATTAAAACTCGACTAAATGCATTGTATGAAATGTGCGGAAAAAGTGATTCTGTCTGTTAGAGTGTTCAAAAAGTCAAAATTATATCCAGTGCAACTGTCAAAATGGCTAGAAATCATTCCTTAGTGCTCCTACCCTCTAGTGGACACCCCAACTATAAATAGGACCTCTTGGAGTTCATTCTAAGGTTGCTCCTTCATGCTATTCAAGCTCCTAGATATAGTTGAGGGCATCTAGTCAACTTGAGACCCTTTTTGTCTCTTGTTTGCAAATAAAAACGTCCATATGAGTGAGATAGGATCTGTGTGAGAGAGCTACTTCATTGTTTACTTGTGACGCTCTCAATTCTTCAAGATCAAGTTGGTGAAAGCTTCTCCAAGTGAAGGAGAAGGTGTAAGCTTCTTCAAGCTGTAGAAGAAGGTGAAAAAGCTTCTCTGAGTGAAGAAGGAGGATAAAGATGAAGATCTAGGAGTGAGTGGGTAAATCCTTCAAGGTAAAAGACTTGTTGCAAGAAGGGACTCTCCTTGGAGAAGGTGTCTAAGTGCTTGCAAGAGTGGTTAAGACCTTGTAGGTTAGAAGACTCTAGCTCATCTGGATAGGTATGACCTTGGTTGTAAGGTTATTGGCTCCCTTGACCTAAAAGGGAAGCTGGGTATCCTTTTCCAGAAAAAAGAAGGTCAAATTGTATATCTTATAATGGAGTATAAGTATACATAGGTTGCAAAATCCTAGAGCTTGACCTCTCTAGGTAGTGGACTCACTCTCTCCTAGTTTGGAGAGTGGAACCACTCTAATCATCCTTGATATGTATGTTTAAATTGCCATCAAATTCTCTATTTGCATTTTGTGCCTAGTTGAAGTAACTTGAAGGTATAACAATTTTAGTGCAAATATTTTTAGCTCTATTCACCCCCTTTAGAGCCCTTTGATCCAACACCAGAGACCTACAATAAACTATCCTCCACATCACCTTCGAGCATCTCGATGTCAACTAAACCTTGAGCTTTACAGCCAGGCCCCGACCACCTTTATCTCCCCTACACTCAGTGGCAACCAACACAAGCTCGATCCCCTCATCCAGCCTTCTACAATGCCAATTGTTTAACCATTAGTGCAGTGACATGGACAATTCTGGAGTCTGAAAACCCAACAACTTACCACCCACATCATGGCTGAAGCCCTGAGTAACCCTGTAGATGATACTGTCGCTAAACCTTCCTCTTCAACCCAACATAATCACACATGTAGAGTTGATGACCTGAAGATACACTTGCTGCAACGTTGCTGCAACACCCAAAGTGAATAGATTCGATGAAACCTTAATCAACATTGGTGTACGAGTTTACCTTTGACATGGGCCTGCAACCATGGACTGTGACTAGTACCAACCTCCAGGGGGAGTGAGCCCCTAGTGTGATCCTAAGGAATTTGACCATGAAATCTAGATTTGCTGATGGTACCTTACTGAGGGAAATACCACACAAAGATTTGGAGGATTATCTTTGGATGAATCCCACATATTCCCATAGACTAATCACCACAGATCCATTCGTTTCTATTCGTCCAAGGTTTGTATTCCTTTTCCATCTTTGAATAGTTAGCTAGTAATGTAGACAACCTGGATGATAAAGATGTATAACTAAGTCTCATCTTAGTAGCTAAATGTTAATTAACAAATATGATCCTAGATTTGTAATTATTACTCTTAGAAAACTACTTAATCAGACCTATGAATGGTAAATATTTTTACATATCAAGGTCAATTTGTTAACTTGACCTTAGGAGCTATTTGGAAAACTTCGCCACATAGTATGGGTATATAAACAAATGAATTAGTAAGAATCACCTCATATATCTTAAGGACAACTAGAATATGTAGCTCACAAAACATATGCATAATGATAGTATAACCAAACTGATGTATTATCTTAGTTTTTTCCATTCTAGCACTAATATATATATGTTGAAACCCTAGTATGCTATAACTCGATGGTTACACCTTGAATTATGTGTGGGTTCATACTTGAGACTAATATGGAATGTGATGGTAATGCTTCACCTTATGTGTCCATGATGCAATGGGGATGTCGTGAGTAGTATTGTACAATTGTTGTTGAATCTAGTCTTCCAACTCAAGACCATTTTTCTATTTGAGTAGCACAATAGTAAAATTCAAAAGAACATGGCGAACTCTCTTTTGTGACTTAGAGGTGATACATAACAATAGTACATATTGAGCCGTATGAATTGAGATAGTTGGATCGGATTATCAATGTTGAGGTAACACCTCAAGAGTATGAAAATATTGAATGGTTGTTTCTCTCTCTATCCTATGATTGATTGTGGCATAGAGAATTCATTGGATATCATTGGGAACTATTTCACACATGTTGTGATTATAAAAGAAATGAAGGACTTAATGTTGAAAACTGCATTCACGTATGAAATATGAGAATATAACGACAAGTAAGATTTCAGAAGCTTAAAATAAACTTTGAATATACTTTGTTTGCATATTTATGTTTCGGGATGAAACTTTTTAAGGGGGTGAGAATTGTAATGACCACATTTGTGCTTAATTGGTAAACTAGGGTTTACCTGAATGATTACATGCTTGATTAGATTGAACATCATTTAGACTTGATTAATGATAGTAGATCAATTGTTATGTTTCAAAACTAAGAAGAAACTCTAACTATGATTTTAGTTTGAAGAATTAGGGTTTGAGAAATGTAAACCCTAATCGACAAAAATTAGGGTTTTGATAGTACATGAATATGGAATTTGATCGAGATAGTAGTGTTGTAAATGATTTTTCATATTTTCTACAAATTTTGTATTTAATTGAATTTTGGATATGATATGGATAACTCAATCATGAATATTGGAGAAAAAATTTAGAATATTTGAGTGTTCTTTGAATGTGATTCTTGATTGAACTATACTTCGACCAAAATGCTGATAGAGTGCTTTTCAACATTATAGTGTTTTATTTTTAATTATTTATTGGAACTCAAATGATCTAAAATTTTAACTGGAGATCTGAAACTCAGTCATAAACAACATGTAAAATTTTCATAATTTTTGGATGCGTTTAGACCTTATCAGTAGATGAATTACAGTAATATTTTTATGACAGAAAATTTAGCTAAAATAAGAGAAAGTATAGTGAGGGGTCAATGTGCAATTGACCTAAGTAGCTCAATTGCTCTATATGGTCAACCTAACACACAAGGAGCTCTCATAATTTGTTATTCAATCCAGAGAAATGAAATCCTAGAGAGAGAGGGAGAGTTAGGGTTTGAGAGGAGAAAGTGATGAAGATGTTGACCTAGGGTTTTACGGTCTGAGGAATGATGAAATCATGTAAGTTTAGTTTCTTTGGATATAGTTTCATGGTGAATCTTCTCTTAGATGTCAAGATTCCACCCCTCCCCTGATTGTATTCGAAATCATATCAAATCAAGTCCTTTTCTCACTCTTTCTCTCCTAATCTTCAATTCTAGGGTTTCCGAGTTGAAAGGAAGAAGAAAGTGATGATTGCTAGGGTTTTGATATGTATTCAAGATTTTCATATATGGGATACATTTTAAAGCTATTTTACAGCTTAGGGTGAGTGGGTAAAAGAATATTTCAGTCAATTGTACTCAATTAGATGATTTTAATTTATATTCTCGATTTCTCCCTATATGACAATAAATGAAAAGAACTGTTCTTGAATTTAGTTTATAGAATATTTCAATTTATGTTCCAACTATGATCTAAAAACATTTATATGATGACATGGATATATATATATCCATGTATCTTGAATACTACATAATTAAGAAGTTTATTGAGAATCTTCTGAAGATCTGAATTTTCAAGTTATTCAGGTGCTTGAACAACATTATAGCTGAAATTCAGATTTATGTTTATATGATCTTATTTATGTTCCTACTGCATATAATTCTACATGTTTGATCTCTTTGATTTTATATATGAACAAATAGAGTTTCTAATTTTCACAATACATATCATGTGAATAGCAAGTAATAAAGGATGGAAACCCAATCTAGTATGCTTTTACAAGTATACATATCTAATTTAGTAGTAAATGGCCGATTGAAATGATTCATGTGATATTGTGGGATTTTATTTGAATATTATCTTATATGCATATATGCTTTGTTTATGAGATTTAGATTTTTATAACTCAAATACTTGTCATGAAATGCATATGTTGTTATGCTATTGCAAGTGGAGATATGACATGCCCTAGATAGGTATATTATCGATGCCATGCATAAATGTGAGAAATGTTGAATGAGAATATTTATATTAGTAGACACGATATATGTTTGAATACATGAGAAGTGCTATATGTGCATGAGTAAGGAGAAACCCTAAGAAAGGGGTAAACAATATGTTAAGCATTCAACTCAGTATCATCAGTGATTTCAATTCAATAGTCCGAGTAGTCATTAATATATAGAGTTAAAAGAGACCAGTCTAAGAGAAAGATATAATCAAAGTTATAGTAATAATAGTAGCCCTGAACACCATAGATTCCCTATGAGAGGTTTGCATCATAGGGATGAAACGACCTAACCCCAACAGTGTCCAGTATACAGGGGTTGAATCGTACTAACAGGTGGTACGGGGGACGAAGCCCTAGTGGAAGTCTTCTTAAAAATATAGTATGTAGTGTCCAACATCAACCAGAGATCCTGGTGGCACTAGAGTACAGAAAAGCCAATAGGTGGTTTGTCTCTCCGCCTGTGTGCTCAAGTTAGAGGAGGAGTCCACTTTTATGGCCCATAGGTGTGACGAGGCCAGAGAGCCATTTTCCTGTTACAGACCAGTGATGTAGTCAGGCTTAGCATCCCGGGTGTGTCAGCTAAGTCTTGTACGGTGAGATCATATTTCGTTATGATTCTTCATATGTAGAGTACACTGCATATGATCAGGGCATAAGCTAAAATATGATAATTTAAGTTTAAAGAGTTTCTTATAAGTAAGAAGAGTTAAGAAATATTGGATTTTAGTTTCGCAGTAGTTGTTCTGTAAATATAATATTGAATATAGTGAGGATTATATTTCCATTCTTGTTTATTTCTAATGATGTAGGCTTCAATGTTATTAGTAAGTTTTTGAATATCTAGTCTTTTAATTTGAAATACTATCTTGTTTTATTTCAATTATCCAAGAATGATAAATGTCTGATTCAATACTTTAGACTGCATTATTGTTTTACTCATTCACTGAGCGAGTAGGCTCACCCCTCTACTCAAATTTTTTAGGGAAACTGTGGGGATTGAAGATATCATTGCATCAGAGTAGATCTGCCACAAGAGTTAAGTATGAGATTAGTTGAGTTCAGTCATTCCCTATCACTCTAGGTCCTAGTATAGATGTGAGAGAGTTGTAAGTGATGTTTTGTATATTTGTTTCCTTAATAATAGAGTATGTATCTGATTATCATGTCATATGTATATGGAAGTGTGAGAAATAGAATGAATGTATGGATGTGTATCGTTTATGTTGAGATCATATTAAAGTAATCAAAGTTTGATTCTCTTGTAAAGTTGTTTATGTGATTGGATGCGAGAAAACAAAGAGTTTGAAAAAGAAGAAAAAAATCAAGGGTGATCTTTGTATTACGTTAAATCCTTAGTTTATGCCCTAATCTCATGATTAATGGTAATTGTGAGATCGGGGTGTAAAAACTTGGTGTGTGTGTGTGTGTGAACTTATAGGTGGATCAGAAACTTAAATGATTTTTAGTAAGAGAACTCCATATACTTAAATCCCTCTTTGTGAATTACAAGCTGAGATACATATACACTAGTTAATGATATTTAGAAATACATTGGGATCTATGGAACATGACTGACTAAATTGGTCCATTTGCATACAAGAGAAAGAGTGCATGTGATTCTCTATATTAATGTCTCTATACATGGACAATTGTAGCCACTGTGACATATTGCTATGATTATGCTTTCCTCATTCATCCAGATAAAGGTGCTAGATTATAGTTGTATACAAATACATAATTAAGATCCAAGTATGAGTGTATGACTTGTATATATGGAGGTATGTTGGATTAAACTTAAATATTTCTCGTAACAGTATTTTGATAATAGTACCTTATACAAAAAAAATTCCAAACCTTAGTTACTACCTGGAATTGTATCATATGAGAGACTGAATAATATTTGAGGAACTAATCAAGGGAATATATGATATACATGAATACATAACCGTAATTCTATATAACCTTTCTAGAATGATGATTATTTTAAGGTATGGAATAGTGAATAATATAGAAGAAACCTAAACCTAAATAAGACAACACTACAACAAAATTGCCCATTAGCGGCATTTATTCTAGTGGCATTTATAAAAAAAAGCCACTATCTTTCTAATATACAAGCATTTTTAATTAAAATGCCGCTAAACCTCCTATTATAGAGTTTCTAAAAAGGACTTAACATTAAAGGCATTTGTATTTTTAATTAGTGGCAATCCTAAATTGCCATACCCAAATTTGCTAACACAATATTGACTTTCCCGCTCCAAATTTCACGACTTGCACTCCAAATCACTACTCTCTCCCTAATTCAGCCCGACATCTGCCGCTCTCTCATTGCGACTTCCTCCCTCTCCAGCTAGCTCTCTCCTTGCGATGATATCATGCCCTAGCTTTGGTGGATCACGTATTGCGTCTGTGTGGATCCAGAGTGCCAAGCTTCCAGCCGTAGAGTTGCCGGCCGCACTTTCCAAGTTGTCGGCGCCCGCCGGTGAGTCCCAACCGGGAACTGACATTTGCGAGTGGAGGAGTGAAACTTGTCGGGCGTGCGCGTCAATTGGGAACCAGGAACCTTCATCCGCCGCCTATTTTGACCTAGCCAACCTGAAGCACTGCCACAGACTGACTCTGCCCCTCAGGCGCCGGTGATCTTGAGTGATGGACTCCAATCATCCAATTCCTCTAAGCTTTGTAACTTTCTGAAGAGGTATGTTGTCATCATGATATTTCCCTGCTTCATCCATTGATGGGGATATGTATCCAATTATGTAGCGTCTATCTTTTAACCTCCCTCTTGTAACCAAGATTTCGGTGGCCACTCACCAGAGAAAATATGACATTTTTATAGCCACCTCAAAGTACAAATTAGTGTGATTAGTCTATTCGGGTTTCTCCTCCTTTGTTCTTGATATTTCTCATGACAATGACACCAAACCAAATAGGCTGAGTGAGCATTAAAGGATCTCAAGTGGTTTAGCCACCACATCTACATATTGTTTGTAATCGTGAGTTGGAAAGGAACCATGCTAATTGATTCAGCGTATTGGCTTTGAAGGTCCCATCCTATGTTGTTCTCAAGGATTATCTCACACACATTATTCATATGAGTGGTGATTCAGATAATCTAATACTTGGCTTTAAAGTCCTCTAAGATTTACTGATTGGGCACAAAATATTTTCCTAAGGCAAATTATACAGGATTTCAATAGAGATTTTAACTTAAGATTTACTGATTTTTTTCCCACGCTTAGCTTTAGTTGTGTTTTTTTATATGGATTGGATTGATATGATTTTTTCCATGGATATGAACCACCACTTTATTTCATGCCACATTTTCCTCAATTTGGGTCATATTATTCAGGCCAGACCACATTTTGTATGCTTAGTTCATTTTTAGCTAAGTTGTTTGCCAAATTCTGGCCATCGGTAGGATTTAGACCTACCTTTAATAGGGTTTGGTTTCCATTTGAG
Source organism: Alisma plantago-aquatica (assembly GCA_963693085.1). Classification (NCBI taxonomy): domain Eukaryota; kingdom Viridiplantae; phylum Streptophyta; class Magnoliopsida; order Alismatales; family Alismataceae; genus Alisma; species Alisma plantago-aquatica. The sequence goes on from OY856415.1 coordinate 597,574,835, forward strand.
CCAATGTAGTTGAACATGGCTCTTTTTCATGTGTAAAACAAGTTGCATGACATACTTTGCAGTCATTGATACATGTGTTAGGAGTCTGCAACTGGTCTATAAATCATGATGAGGCTTTACTATGGTTGTTAATGTGTGTTGACCTTGGCTTAACATATTTTTTAAACAAGTAGATGTCAATGATAATTTAGTTAACCAATCCCTATGATTGATCCTAATTCAGTTCAGTATTGTTTTGCATTCATACACGATCGTGCTAAAATTTGTAGTGTGGATTTCCAGTTTTAGGTTTGACTTTTTTGATGTTACAACTTTATTGTGTGGGGCATGACATTTTCAGTACATCCAATGCAATTAGTTCAGGGAAGACCACAATTTGTATGCCTACTTTAGGTTTAGCCAAACAATTTGCCAAATAATGCTTGTGAGTCAGATTTAGACCTATCCCTAACAGGGTTTGCTTTCCACTAGGGCCAATACAACTGAACATGTCTCTCTTTCATGTGCTAAGCAAGCTGCATGATAGACTTTGCAGTCATTGATACGTGCAATCATTGATACTTTCTGGCTATATATGTTCTAAAGGTTTGTAGAAGGTGAGCTTGTATAAGATGAGGTTGTAGGTTTGGAAACCATGTTGGTGGTTTTGAGGTTTACAAATTCTCCTTTGATACTGGCAGATAGGACCCAGGCTCCTGTTCATTTTTTGATTCACTTCAAAATGATTAGAATCTGCCTAGGTCCTTATTATAAGTATGTTCTTTTATCCTTTTAAAAAGTATTTCAAACATAGTGTCATGTACTCATAAAACTAAAGTGGCAGGAATCTATCCCATTTACATATAGGTTAGAGAATAATAACCTCACATAATTCATTTAGAAAATTTACAATTTTTAGATGAATCCTTCTTGTCATAAAATTTGTGGTACTATCAAAATAATAAGATGATAAGATATCTTGTAGTAGTGTTTTGATAAACACAGAAGTACAAGACTATAGTAAAAATGTGCAAAGACACCACTAACCTCTTTAAATAGGTCTCACACCTTCTATAGTAGTGCATAGATACTCCAAATTAAATAGGTCTCACACCTATACAAAATAAGCCAGACACCATTAACCTCTTTGATAATCTAAAATATGAGTGTTGATTAAACAAATAGATAATAAGTGTCACCTCATTTTATGAAATACCAAGATACATCAAATTATAGAAAATACTAGTTACTTCCTTGAAATTCTCAAAGAAGGATTAGTGAACATTGGACCGATTGCAAAGATATAGGACATGATCTCCTCTATTAGATTTCTTTTCAACCTATCATGTCTACCACAATAAAGTTGGTTATGACAAGCAATAAAAGGTTAACTGATGTTATACAACTTTTTCTGAAAATATATAACATCGTTATATGTACTTACACTTTGTTAATACTAATATTATGCAGTCTCTGTCCACCCACAACAGTCACTATGAATTGGGCCTCTATGGCAATGTTAACATTCCCTATTAAAGAACAATTGGACATCATCCTAGATGATCGTTCCTTAAACTAATTGGCCATACCCAAACATTGGCGTTTTCTAAAAGGAAGACACTACAGGCCTGGTGAAGTGACCCTAAATTTTGGCAATTATTCACATGTTATCGAAGTTGAGTATGATTTGGCGGGAAATCTTGTATCAAAATCTAGTTGGCGTGATTGGATTGGAAAGATGCATCTGGTTCATAGCGACAGGCTTTTTCTCCATCTAGTTGGCCATAATACCATCAAATTTTGGATAACCAACATCAACTGCGAGACCCCCTATCATCTATGATGGTATGAGTGCACGACGGAGGATATCAACTCGGACAAATCTGATTATGAGGCCCCTGTCAGTTCATATTCGTCTAAATACAGTGAGGAGCTCCGCGACACAGCACAATCATCAAAAAGGCCACGGTAAGTCCAATTAACAAATATAATTGTCAAGACAAAAAAATTTGTGTTTACACTTTTTGTCTGAAAGCAATCAATACTCATAGCTGCTTTCTTTTCTGAACTTCAAGAGAAGATCGCCACAATGATAAGTCCTCAAAGTTACTGATGCGGGACCATGTTGGTGTAGTATTTAGTTGTCTATCTATCTAGACTTGTCTGTATTAATAGTTTTTTTTAATTATGTGCATGTTTAGGGGTACACCAACCCCTTTGTTTAGTTATTGTTTAGGGGTACACCCCTATCTGTGGATGTAAAAAGAGATTAATGAATGGAACTGAAAGTTGCTACATGAATGCTTATAACTGAAGTGTGTGTTCCCATGAATGTTCCAAATTCACAAATTCATCCTATCTAATGACACATTTGAAACCAAACAACAAAAAGAAATATGCATATCCTATTATGTTACAAATTACTGATAAATTTCATTATAAATGTTCTTTTATCCTTATTATAACTATGTTCTTTTATCCTTATTATAAGTATTTCAAAAAAATGCTTGGGAACCCGCATAGTCGGATAGGCTCACACGAACTTCATTTGCATGATTACACTAGTATTTTCTCATATTGTATAGTCTATTTTAATATGACATACTTACTCATATGTTATATGTTTTACTATTTTTATAGAATGGATAAGTCTTGGATATCAGAGGATGACCGAACCAGCAGTAAATACTTATGTGGAGTATCTAATTTTTTGGATTTTGCTTTTGAACATTCATCGATTGGAGACAAGATTGTATGCCCATGTAGAAAGTGTGCTAATGTATACCAGGTCACCAAAAAGACTACATTGAGCCATCTACTATGGCATGGCTTCTTACCAAGCTATATTTCTTGGGCTTTTCATGGTGAAGATGCCGATGTTCAAATGGATGCTCCTACTGATCAGGGAGATTTCCTTAATGCTGAAAATTTACAAGATATGTTGCACGATACTTTTTCGAGTTTCAGTGAAGATGGAAATACAGAAGGAGTGGAGCCAGCTAGTGATCAACATTTCAATACTGAAATTTTTTATATCTTTTTAAAGGATTCTGAGACAGAATTATATCCAGGGTGTAAGAAATATAGCAAACTTGCTTGCATCCTAGAATTCTATCACCTGGTTTGTCTTAATGGCTTGAGTAAGAAAGCATCATCTATGTTTCTTACGTTCTTTAAGAAGATGCTACCAGAAGGAGAACAATTACCTAATTCATTTTATGAGCTAAAAAAGACAATTACGGGGTTGGGCTTAGATTATGTGAAGATTCATGTTTGTCCAAATGGTTGCATGTTGTTTTGGAAGGATTATGCTGATAAAGACGTCTATGGTACATGTGGAGAATCAAGATGGAAACCGATTACAATCCCAGATGATGATGACGATCTTGCAAAAAAACCCAAGAGAATACCTATCAAAGTGCTCAAACACTTTCCACTTATACCCCGCCTAATGCGGTTATTTATGTCATCAAAAACCTCATCCTTAATGAGGTGGCATGCAGAAGAATATGAAAAAGATGACAAGTTAAGACACCCGGTTGATTCACCTGCATGGAAAACATTTGATGTGATGCATCCAGAATTTGCTGCAGACGCTAGAAACCTTCGATTGGGGCTTGCAACTGACGAATTTAATCCTTTTGGGACAATGAGTACTTCTTACAGTACATGGCCTGTTGTGATTATTCCATATAATTTACCTCCTTGGTTGTGCATGAAGCAACCATATTTTATGTTGTCCCTACTCATTCCTGGACCAGCTTCACCCGAAAATATAGATGTGTACTTGCGTCCATTGATTGATGAGTTGAAAGAACTATGGGATACTGGTGTACATACATATGACGCTGGAACCAAGGAATTCTTTCAAATGCATGCTTCTTTATTATGGACAATTAGTGATTTTCCAGGATATGCACATCTATCTGGTTGGAGTACTAAAGGCTACAAAGCATGTCCCTATTGTAATAAAGATATTGTCTCACATTGGTTTCCACATAGCCGTAAAGTTTGCTACAGAGGACATCGTAGGTTTTTGCCAAGTAGCCACAGATTCTGAAAAGAAGCAAAGGCATTTGACGGTGAGCAAGAATTTAGGTGTCCACCTAAACCTCCTTATGGAGTTCAAATCTTGTCACAATTGGAGGATGGAACAACTGTAATTGGTAAGAAAAGGCCAAGAGGTAAGGATTCAACACACAATTGGGAAAGGAAAAGCATATTTTTTGAGCTACCATATTGGAAAACTAACATTGTAAGGCACAATCTCGATGTCATGCACATTGAGAAGAATATATGTGAGAGTATTGTTGGAACATTGCTAGGTTTGAAGGATAAAAGTAAGGACAACTTGAATGCAAGGAAGGATTTGGAGGATATGTGAATCAGATTTCCGCTTCATCCAAAAACTATTGGTAAATATACCATCCTACCTCCAGCTTGCTATATAATGAAAAAAGATGAAAAAATATTATTTTGCAACCTCCTAAAATCTGTCAAAGTTCCAGACGGGTATGCATCTAATATATCTAGATGTACACGGCCAAAGGATCAGAAGATGCTACCAATGAAAAGTCACGATTATCACGTGTTGATGCAACAACTTTTTCCATTAGCTGTCACTGTGTCCTTGCCCAGTAAGAATGCTAAGTCATGTATTATTAATCTTTGTCGCTATTTTCAAAGGTTGTGCACTAAAGTCATAGATCCAATTGATTTTTCTGCATTGGAAAATGCAATAGCTGTTACACTTTGTGAGATGGAGAAGATATTCCCTCCATGTTTTTTTGACATAATGGTGCATCTATCAGTCCATCTCTCTTATGAAGCTAAGATAGCCGGCCCTGTTCAGTATTGTTGGATGTATCCAATTGAAAGGTAACATTTCACACGTCATGATGACTTTACCTATTGGAATGTAATTTATCAAAATATTTTCCTCAAATTTGTTTTCAGGTATTTGATGACCCTAAAAGGATATGTTCATAATAAAAATATCCAGAAGGGTCAATAGCAGAAGGATATATAGCTGAAGAGTATCTAACTTTTTGTTCAAGATACTTGGATGGAGTTGAAACAAAATTAAATCGTCCAAATAGAAACGATACTGACGAAGCAAATTTAGAAAACGAGCCAACACTTGACAGTGATGATTGGTCTATTTTCTCGACAGTAGGTCGTGGTATTGGTAAAATGGTAACATGTGTCTTGGACGAACATACATTGAAACAAGCCCATAAGTATGTACTATTCAATTGTGAAGCAATTGAACCCTACATTAAGTTAGTGTCAATTGTCTTCTATTAATAAATGCTATAACATATTCCAATAACATAGTGCACATATTTTGTATTCAGGATGCACTATGATATCATTAGGCAAAAACATCCTCAGGAGTCCTTAAAGGAGGTTTAGAGAATATATAGTAACTCATTTGATGGATGGTTTAAGGAACATGTAAGTTTAGTTGTGGTAATTAAATTAGTTATGCTTCATGAATAAAGTCTAACAAACTTTTCTTTTGTTAGATTGAGGCACTCCTAAGAACATATATGGTAGATGATAAAATCAAGTTTCTTTCTCAAGGTCCACATCAACTGGCCATTAAGTACAAGGGCTATGTTGTCAATGGTCACAAATTTCATACCAAGGCAAAAGATGCAAATCAAACAACACAAAATAGTGGATTCTTTCTGGTAGCTAAGACTGGTTGTTATTCTAAAACCACTGACCACAATCCAATTACTAGAGATGTAACCTACTATGGTGTTTTGAAGGATGTTATTATACTCAATTATTATGAACACTTTAAGGTGACATTATTTAAGTGTGATTGGGTGGACATCTACTCAACGAGGGGAATCAAGCATGATGAACATGGGTTGACTCTTGTTAATTTGAGATGCCTTCAAACTACAGGAGAACCGTTTGTAGTGGCATCTCAAGTTGGACAAGTATTTTATGTAGAAGATGTCACTACAAAAGGGTGGCATTTTGCTGTAAAGATTGCCCCACGGGATATGTTCAACATGGAAGAACAATCTTGTATTGAGAATGTCGAAGCTTATGTGCAAGGTGAAACTGGAGATGGGCCATCAATGACATCAGAGGATGAAGATACTGATTATGAGATAGTTAGATTGGATATGGAAGGAATTACTGTTTCTAGTTCAACAACTCAAAAAGACCAATCCCGAATTCAGCAGGATGATGAAAGTGTATCTCAAAGTGATGATGATGACTATTTTGAATGAGAAGATTACAAAATAGCAGCCAATGTTTCTTTTTGTTTGTCATTAATATTTGACTTAAATAAGCCTTTTTTGGCTCAATGTATCTCTTTAATTTTCTGTCTCACATTGTGCTCTAGCTAGGTGTATCAATTTTGCATGTCTGACATTATTCTTATTCATATTTATCCTTGTCTCTACTGTTGTTTATAATTATATTTGCTTAAATATCTGAGTTTCATTTTTAAATATTATTAATAAAATTGTTATTATATTGTTCAATATTTTTCTAAATGTGACCATTTTTATGTGACTTGATATACTCAGGATGAGAGAACAGTATAGTGACAACTGCCATAACATGACAGCCGCAAGCAATGATAAGAACAACAACAATGACTCATGTACGGCGACTCATTTGCCTAGCATTACTCGACATGCTTGTTGGCAATCTTTGAACATGTCAACCTCAAATCGCTCCAAAATTTTTTTAGCTTCCCTTCCAATTGAAATTCGTAATGATAGAGCAAACAAATTCAATAAAACTGCTGCTAGCTCTGCAAAAAATGCCCAATCAGCCATGTCTCCCCAAGACTATAATATGGATGGTGGTTCAAAATCCTCTCAAACATGCACAACTGAAAAGGAGATGGGAACAAGGTTCCAAAATCAGCAAAACAAAGAAAGTTGCGATAAAGTTACAAGATCAAGAATTTCAAAGCTACCCTATGTGCCTAATGTCAATGCTTCTATGTCTATTCATTCAAGAATTGTAGAAAATAGAGTTTCCAATAACCAAAATAGCAATGTTTTTCCTGATAACATGGACCAAAATAACATCTCTGATCACCATGTTGAGCCATTGAATGTTACAACAACACCTTCTAATGGGCTAGGTAATCATTTCATTCATATCTTTGTATTTATAGTGCTGCATTTAATCATATATAATTATGCATATATATATTTTATCCTTTATGAATGAATGCTTAGGTCAAAAACATTGAGTAAACAAATTCAATAAAACTGCTGCTAGCTCTGCCAAAAATGCCCAATCAGCCACGTCTCCCCAAGATTCTAATATGGTTAGTGGTTCGAAATCCTCTCAAACATGCACAACTGAAAAGGAGATGGGAACAAGGTTCCAAAATCAGCAAAACAAAGAAAGTAGCGATAAAGTTACAAGATCAAGAATTTCACAGCTACCCCGTGTGCCTAATGGCAATGCTTCTATGTCTATTCATTCAAGAATTGTAGAGAATAGAGCTGCCAGTAACCAAAATAGCAATGTATTTCCTGATAACATGGACCAAAATAACACCTCTGATCACCATGTTGAGTCATTGAATGTTACAACAACACCTTCTGATGGGATTGGTAATCATTTCATTCATATCATTGTATTTATAGTGCTGCATTTAATCATATATAATTATGCATATATATATATATATTTTATCCTTTATGAATGAATGCTTAGGTCAAAAACATCGAGCACGTGGTCGGACACAATGTTTGAAAGTTTGGAAAAGAAAGCCCGACGATCCAATTCCCATTGAGAAAAATCAATTTGGACAACCAGTAGGTGAAAACCAAAGTCACTTATCAAGTTTTCTGACAACCATTGCAAGAGATCCCAATCTTTGTCCACTAAACTATGAGGACTGGAGACAATTCCAGCAAATAAAAAAGATTCTATATGGAATTTTGTGTAGGTATATTATTAAATTTTATTTTTAAATGATTAAATGAAGCATCTAATTGATATCCTTTATGTCGGTAGAGTAAATTCACAATGGATTCAGATCTGAAGGAGTGGACAATGAAGAGACTAGGAAAGAAATGGAAGGACCACAAGTGTGAGTTAAGGAGACTATACTTCGTAGAAGATAGTCCATACGAACAACATCTTGAACAAGTTGTTCCCCGTGTGGACAAGTCGCATTGGAAATTTCTTGTCGATTATTGGAGTAATAAAGGAAAGGTAATATTATTTTTTCTATTCGTTGATACTTACAGTACCGCACAGATAATTACTATGCACAATACTGCAATGTTTTCCATAGAGGAAGTCTATAACTAACAAGACAAGCAGAAAATTTCAAAAGGTTAGCCACACAACAGGAACCAAGTCGTTTGCATGTCTGAATTATGATGTAAGTTAGTAATTTTTGTGATCCATTTAGATAATTTGATGGCATCCGTTAATTTGATGTTTACAATAACCTTGTTTGAATGATAAAGATGGAGAAGGAAATAGGCGGAGAAGTGGATCCCATAATGTTTTTTGAGAAAACTCATCGTAAAAAAGATGGGAGCATAGTTGATGTTGAATCCGCCAAAATGTTGGTACAACACATAATATCCTATAGTATTATGTTACATTTACTAATTTCATAGAGGTATATATTTGGTATAAATTGCATCTCGTATGATTTGTTGTATGTAGGAAAAATTTTCTGAGGTAGGAGAAGAGCTGCGAAGAAAACAACCTGATGTTACTTCAGATGAAATTTATAGGCATGTTATGGGAGAAGAGAGACCAGGATATGTTTGCGGTTATGGACTTGGACCATCACTTTCTGATATCTGGAGCAAGAACTGTAAATCCCGAGAAGCTGAAGAAGCATAAAGGAAGCATTTCCAGGATAAGCTTGAAGAACAATGGTTGGAATTTGATGCAACACTTCAACAACAAAAGGATGAATTCAACCAAAAATTAGAGGAGTTACTTGCCTTAACTAGAGCAGGAAACAATCAAGCACAACATGTTGGCACTGGCCAAGTATGAATACATTTTATACAAGATGTGTGGTATCAATTATTTTCCATGTTGACTTTTATGGACTTATGACAAAAATAAAATAATTGTGCAGACAAACTTATCAATGCAAACTCCACTCCATATAAGACATTCATCATTTAAGAAGGGACAAGTATGTTTGTATTACTGTGAATTGTACTTCATTTTACATTTATATAAATTTGTTATGTAAACTGTATTTTTTTTGTAGGATGTGTATCTGCTGAGTTTTACAGATCCAGATGCTAGAATTGCATTCGGTCGAGTCTCTGAGGTTGACCCCATGAAAAGGGTGGGAGGTGCAATTTTAGGCTCATCATTTGTTGTTGTTTTTGTAGAGGTTGCTTTGTTGGGCAACGATCCTCTAGTTAGACCTTATGATCAATATCAATCTATTGATGATGTTGTTGGCAACGTCATAGCATGGCCGAAAACACATACGTTGCCAAGGTGAGCATAAAGTATTGCTTATACTGTTACATAATTGAAAACAAAAGTAGTATCTAAAGTCGTTTCCATTTGTTGCAGGACATGAAGTTTAAATTTAATTGCATTCTTGGATACTATCTAAAGAGAGGATAGCTATAGTTGTTTTTATGTAATCCACTTTGTTATTTGTACATGCCGATCCAAAGTAATGGTGTTTCATGTCCATTGTCATAGACAATGTTGCCAAATAATGAGCAGTGTTTTAGCTTCTTGTTTGTGGGTACAAATGAAAAATTTAGTTGAAAATGAGTTACGGTTATTTGATCCATTTCTTTCCATTTTGTAATTACTCAGCTAGTAAATGGATTATTATGGTTTAGATTTTCAAATTTTACAACTAATGTGGATGGGATGTGGACTGAATAATTCTTTTTTAATGTAAAAACTACTGCAGTTAAGGGTAATTGTCCCTTTGTATGGCAGCCACACATCGTATACCATGATTTTCTATTTCCCAACCTATGTAGGTTTGATTCTGTTTGATAATATCTTGGAATGCAATTGCTTATATAAGCAGGAATTCATATTACGGGTGCTTCATATTTGTGGGCTTCATATCCAACTTGCATCATGTCAGATCATGAGATGTGTTACTTCTATGAGTGATGTTCTGTTTTTTCACTGCGTTGTTTTTTAATGTTTTGTTTTTGGTACTAAGTATAATATAGCCTGGTGTTTTTGCATTTTGCAGAGGCACACTAAGTCATTGTCAACATTTCAGAGGTCTACTCTGGTTGAGAAGTCTAGGCAGAAGCATCAAGAAAGAATGGGTGTTCTTAGTAATGTGGGTTCCATCTAAAATAATACCCTTTCTGTAACATGTGGTTGTGATGCAGGCCCTAAAAGCCAATAACTATGGTAATGATCCTCTGCTAACTGCAGCTCTGTACTTGGAGATTAATTAAAGGCCAATCTCGAGAGCTGACAATCTCTATATTGATGGCTTGTCTGACTGCCCAGGGCTCCCATGGGACACATCTATTCCTAGTATAATAGTTGGCACTTGGGAGATCTTTGGCATGGATGGAGGATGCTCATGGCTGTGGTGAACTTCTCTGCGCAATGTGACACCCGTAGGCATATTCAGGATCTCATTCGCTGTGGAAACATGAAGTGCGTTGTAAGTAAAATCTTTTAATGTATTTCGTTTAAATTAGTTAAACAAAATACATAAAAAAAATTACTGACAACGCACTTCATGTTTCCACAATGAATGAGATCCTGAATAAGCCTGCGGTTGTCACAGCGTGCAGAGAAGTTCACCACATCCAACTATTATACTAGGAATGGATGTGTCCCATGGGAGCCCTGGGCAGTCGGACAAGCCATCAATAGCTGCTGTAAGTTTTGAATTTTGAAGTGATATTCACTTCCACAACTTTCCCAAGTTCCTGGATCATTGCTCAAGCTGAACTTCAAGCTATGCTCAGTGGCATCTGAAATGTAGTGTCCTTCATATTCCAAAATGCGATATTTAGATTAAATTTGTTTTGAGGACTTTGTGCCCCTCATTTTTAAAGTATTATACCATGCTTGCAATGGTGAAAGGCTTGGAACATGCACATCATTCAACGTAATTCGATCAGGTATGTTCTTCCATTCTTTCTCAACACCAATAAGTCATATGAACTAGTGCTTAGATAACACCAATGCACAATATTGCTCACCATATATGTTGTAACAGGAACTACACCCTAGCATGAATGCTTTTGCTAATTCATTCATTGGTACATAACCATGTTGAACATCAAGTACCTAGCCTATTATTAATACTAAGGCCTCACAAATATTGTTTCTACTAAACTAAAAAATCATTGTTCCATTTTGTATACACATATGGAACTTCTAGATGACTATCAAACAAAATATCACCTCTGAATATATGTTCAACTTTTCTATCAAGCATATTAATTTCATAGCTATACTGTTATAGTAAAGGGGTGTTGTCCCTTTATAAGAAATTATATGTAACAAGGATCATCACATTTGTTTCTACACATCTATTAATTGAGCATATGTGGCATATTTCTGTGTTAGTGGTGTGATTATCAATAGATTTGTACTGTTCAAGGATGGTTGTAGCGAGTGCAAATACCTCTTGATGATGTGAATGAAGCTCAAGAATGAGAATGGGGGATGGCCGAGCACAATAGTTTGATCTATAGGTATGGATTTTTTTTGTTTATTTCCTATACATGATGTTAAATGTGATAATCTTGAAATTGATAGTGGCGGTTTGATGTTGTAGGCTCTAATGGATTTGTAGGATGAAAATGAGCAAGTTCTTGAGAATGGCTGCTTGTTTATTTGTAATCTACCCTTTGTTGCCATGTAAGAATGAAATCTAGGGGGCTAACTACTATTGATCTCCCTGATAAGCAAAAGTCATTCTAATCAGTAGAGGTATCTTCATGTGCTAGATCCCTTCTTTTTTGCTGCATTTCTAGTTGCTGGTTTTCCAGTTTATTTGTTATTCTAGATGTTGGTTTCCAGCTGATTTGTTATTCTAGATGTTGGTTTACAGCTGATTTGTTATTTCTTTTTCTAAGTCAAGTGGCTATACATCGATCAATTTGTTATTCAGATTTGAATGTTCCAGCTGATGCTTATAATTTCCACTGTTCAGTGACCTTTAGTCGGATAGATCCTGAAGGAAAGTTGGTCATGGGCTTCAGAGAGGCTTCCAACTTACAGACCACACATACAACAGAGATATGCAATAATAAACCCGAAGTTCTATAGGTGAAGTCGATACCATCAGTTTGTCAATCTACCATTTGGCACATAATGTTAGTGTTAATCTGTTATTGACAACAAGTACAATAAAACAATTTTGTCAGGTGATATTCCCATTTCATTTCTGTAGGATGGCCATGAGCCTTTTATCACTACATTTTGTTTAAAACAATCTCAACAAGTCTTTATTCTCTAATTTATAGTTTGTAGTTGCTTTTTCCTAATTAATCTATATTATCTTCAGCTAGCAGCCGAAGTCAGTGTTGGAATTCCTACTCTGGTACGATGCTTCATATCTGATAGCTTGAACCGAAAATAGAGCAATACAGATCCTTCTACACTTGAAATTGAAGGTAGTGTGTGACACAATTTTTACTATGCACTTAAACGGAAGAGAACGCGTCGAGTAGTACAGACCTTTGTGAGGCCCGAGTCGAACACAGGGATACTGGGAATTGTTGGAGACTTCTACTAACTATTTGTGATCAGCTAAGCCTAATAACAAATTGAGAGTTGTTGTTGAAATTAAAAGAAAATAAAAATAAAACAAAACAAACGATCGATTAAATGTTAATTTAATCAATTCAAAAGGGTATCTTTAGGATTGCGGTTTCACCGTGAGTTTTCATTGTATTAGATTTTATATAATTCCTCAATTTTATCTCTTGATCCGGGTAGTGTCCTGAAAACAGAATTGCCCACTGTCGTGGTGCAATTCACTACCTAGGTCTAGGTCGGTTCCACCGTCGTAGTAACCTATACCCTAGACTAGGTGCATTATGAACGATCTCTCAGTATCCACCATTAATTTTACACCACCTTGGTCAAGGGATCTATCGATTAATGTAGATTTCGTCTCTTTTCAGCCGTTAATCCTTCTTTCAAAGTGATTAAGGGCATTAGGTTATTATTATGGTGATCAAGCATAACAATATATGGAGAAAACAAAACTATACCATGGATTTAAGAGATAAAATATGATTCACTATTATAAAATTGTTATACAATGAATTCCCGGGCTACTCTCGGTCCTAAAGACGAAGGGGATTAGCCCCGCATGTTCATCTCACACAAGTACATGGTAGAAATAGGGGAAAACATGTGAAAAATGTGGAATAAAAGGGAAAACCCCTGAACGGAGAAAAACCGGTTGATCCTTTGTGTAGAACACGTGCTCTCCCACCTTTCAGTGGTGAAATCCGTCTTCTGCGGCGTCCGAATCAACTGGTATGAGATTCTAGCCTCCGTTCTCCTCTCTACTGCTCCTCGGTACTCGTGCAATGGCTCATGAGATCCTCCCCACGTCTGGGCGGCCGTCATTAGGTATATCTCGGTCATTAGGTCGCTAATTAACCATAGCCGTCCGATTGAGATCATTAGGAATCAAACTCATATCCTACGGTGTCGATACCATCGACGCGAGTCAATGGTATCGACCCGCTGTAGTAGCGGCCACCCTTCTTTCCTTTCGTCCGAGTGCCTGATGTAGTCTCGATACCATCGACGTGGGTCGATGGTATCGACTACCCTGTAGCGATTGTTTTGTCGTTTTGCGTCGCTGTAGCCTCCGTGCGTCGATGGTATCAACTTGGTGTCGATACTATCGACTGCTTCTTTGCCAGCAACCTGATGATGGCTCGATACCATCGACATCTGCGTCGATAGTATCGACTTTTTGCTGATACTCGCGACTGGCAGCCTGTGGTCCGGTCGATGGTATCGACTTCCGTCGATGGTATCGACAGAAGCAGATACTTGTTTTTCCTGAAATTAAAACACGAAACCACATAAATTCACATAAATAATAATATTTTGACAATTGATGCTCAAAATGATGAAATCAAGGGGTTTTGACATAAAATAGTAGCAAAGACCAAAGTGGATGAATTATGCAACATTAACCATAAAAATGACTAATAAAAGCATAAAACACATATCAAACAGGTCTATAAATGCGACTCAAAATCATCGCATCAAACTCCCCTAAGCTTGAACGTTGCTCGCCCTCGAGCAACTAATCCTTAGAATAGAATTGCTAATGTCAACTGAAGAACAACGCATCACAACCAACATCCAAATGACTCCCACCTAACAATCACATACCGGCCCTCTCTAACCACGGAACGGTAATTACCCTGAAGGCGACAATAATCATCTGTAAAAGAAATTGACCTCAAAACTGAAGAACACTATCACATAAGGCAGTTAACATAATAAAACTCACCGGTTCAGACTTGGTGCATCTTGTGATCTCCTATACTACGTTGCTCGCCCTAACTACCATCTACATGGAAGCAGTTCTCCTGATATTCATTAGTGAGGAGAAATTCACGGTGGCCTACCAATCCGAGCAACAGGTGGATGAAGATGGCTCATGGAAGAAAGTGGAAGTATTGTACAGTTTCAACATGCATAATACAAAAATGTCCTACATGACGCAAATGCACATGAGAAATTCCCTAATGCATAAAATTGGGTGGAATGATGCATGTACTAACCATCCATCTCAAAACAAGACGGACATCTAATTAAGCTACATCATGTACTCAATAATTCTTGAAATACATGTGATATTATGTTCCTTTCTCCTTCTTATTCTAATTGCTTCTAAATAACTCTTTCCCTTTTTTTCATTATGCATGTTTTTCAGATTTTTCTCTTTTTTTCAACCCTTATATCCATAATTGATAATGAATATTTTATTGGGCTTCTTTTCTTCATACTCAGAAATTTGCACTATTTAGAAGGTATGGAACAATTTAATTCACCATTGGAGAAAAATTGAGATACATGATATACTTTATGCATGAAAAATTATGAATGCATCTACATGACATGCACCTAAAGGTAATGTGCATGTATCACTATTCTCATTTTTTCTTTCTTTTTATATGCAAAACATATGGAAAAAGAATTAATGCAAGCCCTATCTACGTGCAATGCAGTCAAAGAAGTTAAAACTGTAAAGTACTTCCAATTCTTGTGGTGGATTGCAAAAAGTGAAAAGGTGGAAAGATCACAAGACTAGGTGACTGAACCTTAGATAAATATTATGTGTCCCTCCTTACTGACCTGTGTAATAGTTAAGAAGTTTCTCTCTCCTACTTCCGATTAAAGTCACATTACCATTTGGTCGGATTAGGCTCAAACAACCCTTTCCGTCCACTTTCATGCATCATTAGGAGTACAGTTGTGAATTGTTGTTTTAGAGTTGACAGAACCAATCATTTTCGTAGGTTAATTGCACAAGGTTAAACAAGACAAGCTTTGCACATGTACAAAAATTGTTTTTTTTTAATTCCCTTGATTTTTCCCATGCACACTATAGAGATGACACAAACTTTACGACATCCACAATTACACTAGATAGCATGTGGATCCTAAACAAACTAAAATTACAAAAACAACTAAACAGAACAAAAACAAATAAAGTTAAAAACTAAAAACAATAAAAGAGATAAAGCTGTTCCAACTACCCCCCTAAGCTTGAATCCGACTATGGCCTCATAGTCAAAAACAAACTTAAAGATTCGAACAGTGATACCGGATCACTCCTGTGGTGGTGGAGGCAGGTACTGCGGCGCCGTGGGGTCCCAAGACGGGTACTGCCCCTCGAAATTCGGATCATACTGAGGCATCGGAGGAGGCTGTGGATACCCCCCAAAATATTTTTGGCTCCAGTAATGATCGAAAAATGGCTGTTGCTGCTCCTCCATCCTGTACAGTTGGTCATGAATGTTCTGCTGATTCTCGAACAAAAGACGCTCATTCTCAAAGATCGCCTGCTGATTGACAAAGAGCCGGTTGGTAGTATCTTGAATACCGGCAAAGGTGGCTGTGTGGCCATGCTGGGTCTGCTGGATGTCTTGCAGCATCGCGTACATGCCATGCATGGAATAGGCATCCTTGCTTGGCTGCGAGGGCGGTGGTGGTGGCGGCGTAGGCTGTGATGATGAAGATGCACCCGGATGCATCCGATGATGCTTCCGGGGTGCCACTCGTGCTCAAAGAGGTGTAAAGGCCTCCTCTTCCTCCTCAGCCTCGTCGTCATGTCCATCGTCGTCGCCGTCATTGTCGCCTTCTTCATCGGAGTCGGCGATGGCTATGATTGGCCATTGAAAATGTTGTGCCCCGTCTATGTTGAAGACCGGATCGGGCAGCGTGCACTCCTGGTATGTGTGGTTGACATGGCAATGCGCAAACGCCACACCATCTTGGAGAAGTAGGAGATTGGACCGGTGTAAATGTTGCAAGTTCACCTTGCTTCTTGTGGAGAGAGGAGTCAGCTGCTCGAGATTCAACCCCAGGTAGATGGCCAGCTTAGTTATAAGCCCGCCAAAGTGAATCAGGGCTTTCCTCGTACTCCTCTTCACGTCCAATACTCACTGCAGGAAGAAGGCACCCCAGTTGCATTCTTGTTTCTTCAGGAGTTTATACAGAAAGAAGAGGTCCGACCCCTGAAATTTGCTGAGGGCCAGATCACCCCGGGCAAAAAGCGTAGAACTCAGCATCCGGTGCAGTACCCGGACGAAAGGGCGCTCAAAATCAGCTACTGTGGCATTGTGGTAGCTCATCGACTTCCCTTGCGGCATCGTCACCAACTCGGAGAAGATGGCGTCGTAGTCGGTGCGGTTGTCCGGCCACCGGTGGTCGTACTGAGAATGGTTCCAGTTGAAGATCTTATTGAACTGCTTGAGCGTGAGGGTGTAGTCGTGGTTGTACAGCTGGAAAGACACCCGACCCTTGATCCACTCACGATCGGTAGTTACGATGTCATTGGGCACGACACAGACGTCCAGCGATGCCATGAACTCCGCCACCAATTCCTTGTACGTGGGCCAGTCGCCGAAGAACGGCTGGCCATCTGCATGAAATTCCAGCTCGCCATGCCTTATTGATGTGTGGCAGGCCTGCCCCTTCAGAACGTAGGCCAAGTTGGCCTCGAATCTGAGATCTCGGATCATTTCCCGGTCCACATACCGGGTGGGCTCTATCTTCCTCCGCATGATCTCCTCATAGATCTTCCAAACCTCCAAGGAAGGATGGACAAGTCGGGGACGTGCGATCGACGATGGCGGTGGTGGCACGAATTCCGGGATGTCCATCGGATTCACGCGTGAAGAGGAAGCTCCGTCCACATGCACCATTTTTGCGATGACAGATGGGGATCAGAAAGAGAGATCGGTGAAGATTGGAGAGTTGAATCTCCGCTCGATGAAGATCGTCGCTCGGTGATGCTTTTCTTTAGTCTTGGACGGCTTGGGGGAGTGCTCGGCGCAAAGGGAGGAGATCGCTCTGAAGGTGTGACGTCAACTGACGTAATGAATCTCCTTAAATAGACTTGGCCGGCGCCACTGTTGGCCCGTCAATACATCGACGCGAGTCGATGGTATCGACACTTGTCGATGCTATCCGCCCCCTCACTGGTATCGACGGTCGTTGATGGCTGGATCTGGAAACCCGGATCTCTGACGTGTCGATACCATCGACATGGGTTGATGGTATCAACGCTGCACCCGGATCGACCGTCTTGATGCCGCGATCACCGTTGATTTGTTCATGTGGATCGGTGACGTGGATGGTCGATACCATCGACGGGAGTCGATAGTATCGACCCTCTGATTAGGGCAAATCCTCGCGAAGCCCGGTTCGACTTTCCTGAGTCGATTTCTTCTGTAAATCTTCAGAGATCTCGATGGTATCGACATGCATCTCGATACCATAGACTTTTTCTCCACGACCTACCTGTAGGTAGGTCGATATTATCGACGAGGCTGTCGATGGTATCGACGCAGAGTAAAATCCGCAGTCGTCAACCTGTGCCATGGTCGATACCATCGACCAGTGTGTCGATGGTATCGACTCTGCCTCAGCCTGTACAAGGAACAAACCGATCATGGTATCTTTTTTACAGTAAAAATCAAACCAAAATAAACCAACCTACGAATGTACATGAACTATCCTAATGTACCGATGGTTGGGTTGCCTCCCAACAAGCGCCCTTATTTAACGTCTTAGGCTAGACGACTGTCGGCACCTCATGCATCCGAAAGTGAAATGAGTTTGACCTCATTCACCTTCCTCTTGTAATTCTCACCAAAATAGAGCTTCAGCCTTTGTCCATTTACCAAAAACGTGGTATCACCATCACGCACTAAGATCGCGTCGTGTGGTTTGACCTCCTCTACCACGAACGGTCCACTCCACCGGGATTTGAGCTTCCCGGGATGCAACTTGAGTCGTGAATTAAACAACAAAACACTATCTCCCTTTTTGAACATGCGCAACTGGATGTGGCGGTCGTGGATCAGCTTTGTGCGCTCCTTGTATATCTGTGCGTTCTCATATGCCGTCATCCGTAGCTCGTCCAACTCGTTCAATTCCAACAGTCTCTT
This sequence comes from Alisma plantago-aquatica, assembly GCA_963693085.1. NCBI lineage: Eukaryota > Viridiplantae > Streptophyta > Magnoliopsida > Alismatales > Alismataceae > Alisma > Alisma plantago-aquatica. The sequence continues at coordinate 597,593,467 of OY856415.1, forward strand.
CCTCCCCGCTTCATTGTAACTCAGGGTTAGCCTTCTCAGCGCCCAATGCGCTTTGTGCTCTAACTCTACCGGCAGGTGACAAGCCCGGCCATACGCCAACCTAAAAGGCGTGGTGCCTATAGGTGTTTTGTACGCCGTCCTGTATGCCCGCAGAGCATCCGACAGTAGGGCACTCCAGTTCTTCCTCGTGGATGCCACCGTACGCTCTAAAATCTTCTTAATTTCACGGTTGGAGACCTCCACCTGGCCTTGCATTTGCGGATGATATGGGGTACCCATGTTGTGCTTGACCTCATATTTCTTCAATAATGTCGAGAACTTATGATTCCTAAAATGTGTACCCCCATCACTAATTATCATTCGGGGTACCCCAAACCTGTAGAAAATATTTTCTTTCACGAATCTACACACTATAGTGGAATCATTAGTCCTTGTGGGTATTGCTTCCACCCACTTCGACACATAATTAACTGCTAATAAAATATATAAATTGGAGTTTGAGGACACAAAGGGTCCCATGAAATCTATGCCCCACAAATCAAATACCTCCACTTCCTGAAACACATTCAGGGGCATCTCCTGTCGCTTTGAGATATTACCTGCTCATTGGTAGGAATCACATTGCCTCACAAACTCGTAGGCATCTCGAAAGAAAGTTGGCCAATAAAGGCCACTTTCCAAAACTTTAGCTGCCGTGCGCAAGCTGGCGTGGTGTCCTCCCGTAGGTGATGCATGGCAATGACGTAAAATGCTCTCGTACTCCACTTCAGGCACACACCTGCACAAGATACCGTCCCTGCATTGCTTAAGAAGAATTGGGTCATCCCAAAAATAATATCGTAAAGAGTGGAAAAATCTTTTCTTCTCCTGATATGACCAATCTTCCGGGATGATCCCGCAAGCCAAATAGTTTACAATCTCAGCGAACCAAGGATCCTTATAGTTAATTTTCAAAATCTGTTCATCCGGAAACGTCTCGGTTATGGGTATATGTAAATCTTTTTCATCCACCCTTTCTAACCTAGACAAATGATCAGCAACAATGTTTTCAATCCCAGATTTATCCTTGATTTCGATGTCAAATTCCTATAAGAGCAAAATCCACCTAATGAGTCTAGGCTTTGCGTCTTTTTTCTCCATTAAGTATTTGATTGCGGCATGGTCAGTCCATACAACTACTTTAGATCCAACTAAATACTGCCGGAATTTTTCAAAAGTGAAAACAACGGCGAGTAATTCTTTCTCAGTAGTTGTATAATTTAATTGGGCGTCATTCAAAGTCTTTGAAGCGTAAAAAATCACGGTGGGTTTATTGTCCACCCGCTGCCCCAACACAGCTCCTACCGCAAAGTCTGAGGCGTCACACATTAGTTCGAACGGTTTCGTCCAATCCGGCGTTTGAACAACCGGTGTAGTAATCAGTTTTTCTTTTAAAACGTCGAACGCATGTAGACACTTATCATTGAAATAAAAAACATCGTCTTTCTCTAAAAGCTCAGATAGAGGTTTTGCGATTTTAGAAAAATCTTTTATAAATCGACGATAGAACCCGACGTGTCCCAAGAAACTTCTTACCCCTTTAACAGAATTTGGTGAGGGTAACTTGGAAATGACCTCAATTTTGACCGGATCAACCTCTAAACCTTTGCTAGACACCTTGTGTCCTAGCACTATCCCCTCAGTCACCATCATGTGACATTTCTCCCAGTTGAGGACCAAATGTGTGTCCTCACAGCGCTGTAAAACTTTGTCCAAATTATAGAGACATTCATCAAATGATGCACCATACACCGAAAAGTCATCCATAAAAACCTCGAGACATCGCTCTACCATGTCAGAAAATATGGCGAGCATACAACGCTGAAACGTCGCAGGTGCATTGCATAAACCAAAAGGCATTCGACGGTACGCGAAAGCCCCATAGGGACAAGTGAAGGTAGATTTCTCTTAATCCAAAGGATCAATTGAGATCTGGTTGTACCCCGAGTACCCGTCTAGAAAACAGAAGTGCGATCGGCCGGTAAGACGCTCTAGAATTTGATCGATAAAAGGTAAAGGAAAATGATCCTTTAGCGTAGCGGCATTCAGACGGCGGTAATCAATACAAACTCGCCACCCGGTTACCAATCGGGTGGTGACAGGTTCATTTAACATATTTTGGGTGACAGTAATTCCCCCCTTTTTAGGGACTACCTGTGTGGGACTCACCCATGTTGAGTCTGATATGGCGTAAATAATACCTGCAGTAAGAAGTTTAATAACCTCCTTCTTCACAACCTCCATCATGCTTGGATTGAGATGTCGTTGAGGTTGGATTACAGGCTTGGCTCCCTCTTCGAGCCGAATCTTGTATTGACATAGAGTAGGGGAAATCCCCTTAATATCTGCAACAGACCACCCAAAAGCTCCTCGGTGGTTCTTCAACACTATCAACAGTTGGTATTCCTCTTCCGCACTCAGATAAGCAGATATGATCACGGGTAACTTGTCCTCCCCAGCTAGGAAAACATATTTGAGACGCGGTGGCAACGACTTTAATTCTAGATCCGGCGGGCTGATAAAAGATGATTGAAATGGCGGGGGAAGTTCACCTAGATCTTCATAATGCCTCACATAGAAGCATGGAAGCATCTAGAGCATCTTGGCACACTCCTTAAGAGATTTGCTCCTCATCCAATCATGTGTAATATTTACCAAACAAGCCTCCAATGGTAATTCCGGGTATGCATAAAAAACAAAAATTGCAATAACATCATCTTCCGTAGAAGGCGGAATGTCCTCATCCTCATCATTCGGGAATCCCACAGCTTTGCACAGAGAAACTACTTTGGTCTACTCCATGATATCCACAGCCAAAGTTCCATTGTCCACCTTGCTCATCACATGAGCCATGTCCAGAAATGGCTTCCCAAGATAGAGTGAAATATTCCTATCCAGATGTTTTACCACTTTGCATTGTTCCTTTGTCTTAGATGACACAGTACTAGAAGGCATGACCATCTCAAAGCGGTCATCGACTATGCCCAAGGTCAAGCGATCTCTCCCCATCTCTAAGATCATGTCAGCTGTAGCTTGGAAAGGACGTCCAAGTAACAGCTCGTTGCCATGTTCATCCTGCATCTCCATGACTACAAAATCTGCTGGAAAGATAAATCTATCCACCTTCACTAACACATCTTCACAGATTCCATAAGGTTTTACCACAGAGTTATCCACCAAATGAATCGTCATATTGCTTGGCCGTGACTCCTTCAATCCCAGCTTTTTGAATGTAGAAAGGGGCATCAAGTTGATGCTTGCCCCTGAGTCACATAACGCTTCACCGAATTTAACCTTCCCAATATAACAAGAAATGTTAAAGCACCCTGGATCTTGCCTCTTTGGCGGCAAAGTGCCCATGATGAAGGCACTCACTTGCTCCTTTAGCACGACAACCTCTGTATCCGGAATTTTCCTCTTCTTCGTAATGACGTCCTTTAGAAACTTCCCGTATGAAGGAATTTGCTCAATGGCTTCCAATAAAGGGATATTGACTGAAAGCTTCCTAAAACTGTCCAAGAACTTCTTGAACTGCGCATCTACCTTCCTTGCCTTAGCACTATTTGGATACGGGACCGGAACAGCTTGTGCCCTTTGATGAGGTGGCACATAAGGTGTCTTTTTCTGAGGTTACTCCTCTGCAACCTGTTCTTCAGTATCATCCACAGCTGTGTCATCAACCTGCCCTGTGACTGGTGGTGGCAGCTCCTCATTGGCTTCACCTTCTATCTCAGCATGTGGTGTGCTTGTCTCCTCGGCTCTTGGATTCAAAAATTTCTTGCCGCTTCTTAGCAAGACAGCCTTTACTTGCTGGTTCCCCCTGGAACATTGGTGTTTCCCGGAAAACCTGGATGTGCCGGTTTCTTCAAACTGGCTATCTCTGCTGCCATCTGTGCCATAGATGTTTCAATGGTCCTCATTTGCGCCCCATGGCTCTGCAGTGTTTGCCCAAACTGATTCATAAACTCCCCTTGCTGTTTAATTTGCTGGCCAAACATAGTCATGAGTTCTTGATTTTGCTTAATCACCTGATTGAGCAACTCTGTGCTCTTATCCTCCGCAGCTGGTTGGGGTTTGGCATCCGGATCCTGTAGAAAATTGTTTGGATCCTTCCACGAGAATTTTTTATCTTTTCTCCATGAATAATCATTGTTCCTATAACCTTGTTGCTGCCTCATAAATTTCACTTGAGCCTCATCCTCGGACTCAGTATCCTCCTTTGCGAGCAATTTCTTTGCGAGAAGATCCATCTTCTCATTCAGTTCTTTTATTGCCTTAGACTCTCCTACTACTCGAACCTGTTCCACGACGCCTCTTTCGCCCCATGATTGTTTCCTAGCCATATTCTTTAGTATCTCCCAGCATCTGGTGTCCGTATTATTCAGAAAGAATCCCGACCTAGTTGAATCCTGATTACTCCTATCGTGCTCGGAGAGAGCAAAATAGAAGATCTTTACCTGTGTTTATTTATCCAGCCCGTGATGCGGGCACCGTCTCAGCATGACCTGGAACCTCTCCCAGGTCTCAGAATATGTCTCACCTGCCTGTTGAGTAAAGTTATGGATCTTCTTGATCATGTCATTGGTCTTCTCAGGAGGAAAGAACCTCTCAAAGAAAACCTCCACCATATGGTCCCAAGACTCCACAAACTCATCATCTAAATTGTGTAGCCATTCTCGCGCGTCTCCTGCCAATGAACTCGGGAAAAGCTTAAGATAAAGTGCATCCTGTGGCAACCTGTCGATTTTAACCATGTCACAGTTCTTGACAAACTGGCTGATGTGCGCGACGGGGTCCTCATTCTTGAGCCCATGGAAAGCATTGGACTTCACCAGATTTATCAAAGCCGGATCAATCGTATATGTAGGTATGTTGATTGCCTGCTTCTTTATAGGCCCTTTTGACACAGATGTGGAAGAAGTCTTGATCTTCTCCCATATTGTTTGTGGCTCGTCCATCTCTTCTTGTTCAGGTTCTGACTATGTATCCTCCAGATGATCTTGATTATACCCATCCTCGTCTTCTGGTCCCGTAAGTAGAACCTCAGATGCGTGTCACGTGTAGTCAGTACTACGCGTATGCACCATGCACAGTACCTGAAATAAGAAAATTCGAGTTCAATACAGTGCTATGACGAGTATAAAAATTATTGAACACTTTAGAAATATTTGAAGTTGTTTCAAGATAATAAAAAAAATGTGGCCTAGAGTGGCCGCTCGTAGCACTCAAAGTGCCAAAAAATCGCCGTATCCCCAGTAACAGCGCCAAAAACTTGACGCAATTTTTACTATGCGCTTAAACGCAAGAGAACGCGTCGAGTAGTACAGACCTTTGTGAGGCCCAAGTCGAACACATGGATACTGGAAATTGTTGGAGACTTCTAATAACTATTTGCGATCAGCTAAGCCTAATAACAAATTGAGAGTTGTTGTTGAAATTAAAAGAAAATAAAAATAAAACAAAACAAACGATCGATTAAATGTTAATTTAATCAATTCAAAAGGGTATCTTTAGGATTGCGGTTTCACCGCGAGTTTTCATTGTATTATATTTTATATAATTCCTCAATTTTATCTCCCTATCTGGGTAGTGGCCTGAAAACAGAATTGCCCACTGTCGTGGTACAATTCACTACCTAGGTCTAGGTCGGTTCCACCGTCGTAGTAACATATACCCTAGACTAGGTGCATTATGAACGATCTCTCAGTATCCACCATTAATTTTACACCACCTTGGTCAAGGGATCTATCGATTAATGTAGATTTCGTCTCTTTTCAGCCGTTAATCCTTCTTTCAAAGTGATTAAGGGCATTAGGTTATTATTATGGTGATCAAGCATAACAATATATGGAGAAAACGAAACTATACCACAGATTTAAGAGATAAAATATGATTCACTATTATAAAATTGTCATACAATGAATTCCCGGGATACTCCCGGTCCTGAAGACGAAGGGGATTAGCCCCGCATGTTCATCTCACACAAGTACATGGTAGAAATAGGGGAAAACATGTGAAAAACGTGGAATAAAAGGGAAAACCCCTGAACGGAGAAGAACCGATTGATCCTTTGCATAGAACACGTGCTCTCCTGCCTTTCGGTGGTGAAATCCATCTTCTGCGGCGTCCGAATCAACTGGTATGAGCTTCTAGCCTCCGTTCTCCTCTCTACTGCTCCTCGGTACTCGTGCAATGGCTCATGAGATCCTCCCCACGTCTGGGCGGCCGTCATTAGGTATATCTCGGTCATTAGGTCGCTAATTAACCATAGTCATCCGATTGAGATCATTAGGAATCAAACTCATATCCTACGGTGTCGATACCATCGACGTGAGTTGATGGTATTGACCCGCTGTAGTAGCGGCCGCCCTTCTTTCCTTTCGTCCGAGTGCCTGATGTAGTCTCGATACCATCGACGCGGTTCGATGGTATCGACTACCCTGTAGTGACTATTTTGTCATTTTGCATCGTTGTAGCCTCCGTGCGTCGATGGTATCGACTTGGTGTCGATACTATCGACTGCTTCTTTGCCAACAACCTGATGATGGCTCGATACCATCGACATCCGCGTCGATAGTATCGACTTTTTGCTGATACTCGCGGCTGGCAGCCTGTGGTCCGATCGATGGTATCGACGGAAGCAGATACTTATTTTTCCTGAAATTCAAACACGAAACCACATAAATTCACATAAATAATAATATTTTGACAATTGATGCTCAAAACGATGAAATCAAGGGGTTTTGACATAAAATAGTAGCAAAGACCAAAGTGGATGAATTATGCAACATTAACCATAAAAATGACTAATAAAAGCATAAAACACATATCAAACAGGTCTATAAATGCGACTCAAAATCATCGCATCAATGTGCTTATCATAGGCACCATAGCATGTATGGCGTTATTTTGATGGTAAAATGAAGTGGTTGATACTTATTTTTGTTAATGCTCGCTTTGTATTTTGTAGAGGTGCATTATGAAGGGAGGCCATTGAGAAACTTGATTCAGTCCTTTGGTAGGTCTACTTAATCTAGAACAAGAAGGTGCTTGCTGAATGGGCTGCTGAATCAGTTGTGCTATACTCAATCCATGTAATTGTTGTTGATTGCCGTTAGCCACTACTCCTTGTACATTTACTGAACTATGCAAAGTAGATGACAACCCTTGAGGCACAATTGGCCGGGAAGAAGGTAACATGATGCCCAAAATGACAAGTTGGCTTGCAGGTGGAGGCTGGGTGGTTGAGGGGAATCCACTAGAAAGATACATTTGAAGACGTGAAAGATGTCATGTAGGCTGCAAGTATGGTGGCATATTCTGTTTGTTCTATTGAAGACAAGTTCCTTGAATCAGAAGTTATTGTACTGTATAGAAAATTGTTGTATGAAAGTATATCATTAGTGTTGTATTCAATATAAGGGGAAAGGTAAAATGTCCTCCCCATGTAATTGTCAGTTGTTTATAAATAAAAAATATTCATAATTTCAAAAAACTGAGTTTGGTTACAATTGGCATTCAATTAGAAAACCTGATAATGAATTGAAAACTGAATGACTAAAAGCCATGAAAATGTAGTAATACAGAACTAGTAGTCATTAGGGGCTTTTTTTATACGCCATTAAACTCAATAAGAACATTTTCATACACCAACATAATACAAAATAGTGGCATTTGTATAAAAGCCAATTGATGGATAGTGGCTTTTTTTATAAATGCCAAATGATGGTTTAGTGGCCTTTATGTGACATTTATTCGAAGCCACTAAAGACAAACCTTTAGTGGCTTTTACAACTTAAGCCACTATCTTCCTAGTGGCATTGGCGGTAGAGGCATTTTTTTAAATGTCAACAAATGCCGCTAAACCTGTTTACTGGATTTTTTTAGTGGCTTTTATAAAAGGCTGCTAATGAGTATGTTTGCTGTAGTGCAAACTAAACCACACTTGATTCAAGCCAAATAGTAATAAGACTATCATTCTTTGCAACTACCTCTTCATAAATTCTTGAAGCCTTATTGTGGTTGAGCAATCTATAGAGCTTTAAACAATTTAAGGTACTAAAATTTAGATTTTTTTATTGAACTATTTTACTTCCCTCTTGGATTTTGTTCAATAGAATTTTGGCGAAGGCGGTGAACCCATTTTGTTTTTCATCCTTGTACCTTTTTTTAAGGTAACCACAAATAGTTTGAATCTTGGATATTGCAAAGGCTGTGAACCCATTTTGCTTTTCATCCTTGTACCTTTGTTGAAGGTCACCATAAATAGTTTGAATATTGGATATTTGAATAAAATAATTGGATGTGCCTTCGGTACACAAACTCAAATATTGGCTAAGATCTTTGGATCACTAGATTTTGTGGGTCATATCCCCCAACCCTACACAATGGATAATGGACATAGAGGTCGGCAATACTGGTTATCCCCATAGGAAAAAGTGCCATTATCTCATAGAGGGGATAACACTAAGCACCTAGCCATGGCAAAGACAAAATATTATACTGCTTATGCCAATGGATAAATCTTTTTATTTTGAATAGTTTGATATCTTAATGTTAGTTTTGAGAATCTCTTTATTGTTTCTAGTTACCACTTTGAATTGTGGTATTCTTTTGAAACTAGCATGGTAACTAGATCATCTTCTTGTTAACACCCTAGCCAATCAAGCAAACTTAACTAGATTTGATTTCATAAATCTTTATTTTTAAATAACTCAATGATTGAATTTAGTACCAACCTTACTGAATTATGTTTCCCTTCTTGGGATGTGTGATTTTGTTCCCTTTGGGAATTCATGGACAGATGGTGCAATAAAGACTTAGAAGAGATGTGCAAGAACTATCCCCTATTCAAGAGTAGATATGATTCATGTTTATTCTTAATGTGTAATCATATGTATGAGCTTATGTGACTTTGAGGTAAAGTATGATTGTACAAAGATTTGTTTGTATTTTATGATACAAGTTTTGTAAGAATTTGATTGTAATGATTTGGTCTTTACAATAACTATTTAAAATATAAAATTACTAAGTGATTATCTACTTAAATGATATAGGCATGTTCCAACATTTATGAATATTTAAGCACATCCATGTATTAATATCCAATATGAATTAATTTGTGTATAATGTCATGCATTACATACTATAGGAAGCTAGACCAATATTAAGACACATGCCCCCACATAATTTAGATTGAGAGGTATTATAACTAATCTTAGATAAAAATGAAAAAGAAGGGAAGTTTTAAGAAATATTTCCAGGTTTTGATAAGTTACAAAAAGAATGATATGACTGCTCACATCACCAATGTACACATCCTTTTTGAGTATCCCATCAACAGGTACCCCATAGTTAATCATGTTTGGCTTGGAGTAGTATTAGGATGGGTGATCTATCATGAAGTTAAATCCATGTCGCGTGTGAGTGAGGACAAAGCACGCAACTAAGGCCAACAGTGGTCTGTGGGTCCAGTTATCATTCCTTAAACTCTACTAGAGCATTGTGCTATGAGCCTGTGTGTTACAAATGGTATTAGAGCAAGTGCCACTCAAGTAGGTGGGGCTGCACCCTGAGAGACCTATGGGAGGTATGTAGAACACATTACCTTGTTGTTGAGTGTGGTAAGTGGATATGGAGGAGCATCACCCCAAGGAGAACATTGCTATTTCTCTGGAGATTTTTCCTAAATAGACTCACTATAGTCAATTTTATTAAAAGATTTAGTTTTTCTATGGCATCAAGATGCATTATATGTATGGAGGATGAAGAAAAAAGAAACATATCTTCTTTTATTGCAAGTATTCTCGAATTTTTTGGTCCTTCTATCCGGGAAACTTTGGCTCTTCTCCTTAAGGACAATAAAGATTTTACAAAGGTTGAAAGTAAGGCCCAACTTCCCTTAACCACCCTGCTCTATATGATTTGGTTGAAGAGAAACATAGGGTCTTCTCTTAATTAGTTGGGAAGCCTGAAGATGTATGTATTCAGTTTCTTACTGAACATATGATGATGTACATATAGATAGCTTGTACAATTTTACTTTATATTTTCTTTCATCTCATGGTACACAATTCCGCCTCTTTGAGGACTTGTACCTAGTTTTCTTAAAAATAAATAAAAGAGAGTAATACACTGGGTTCCCCCAAAAAAGATGGTATAAAAGGTCTAAGTGAGTGAAATTGTCACATCCTAGAATTTGAGGCCTCAGCAAAATGATCTTAAATTAATAATTGAACTACTCATATCACCAAGATGCATATCCTTTTAAGAGAGTCCACTAATAGGCACTTCACAATTAAGCACGTACAACTTAGAGTAGTACAAGGATGGATATGACGAAGCGTGAGAGAGGACAAAGTGCACAATCGAGACCAATGGTGGTCTGTGAAACCAATCATCATTCTCAAAACTCTACTAAAATCTTCCGCTACAATCTTTACCCTTACACTTTGGGGCCTTATAATGATCATAGAACTTTTATTCACCAACACAAAAGACTCTGGTGTTATAAGGGATCCAAATCACCTTGGGATCTCCTACTTAGAGATTCATCCGTGCTGATTGTGATGAGATGTGAAAAATATTATGCAACTAGGATGTGGTTTAGCTTGGTCCAGAACCATTTCCTTAACAAGAACATAATGCTCATTAATGTTTAAGTTATAAACGCCAGGCCATAAGAAAATAGTTACGGTAGCAGCAACATGCTATCTTACTAGTAAACATAATATATGTTTTACGCATGCATATGTAATTTGACACTGAATATATATTGACACAAACATTTTGTTAGTTTGAATTGTTGGTTGACCCCAAATGTAACCAAACCGCTTTGATTGCTTTAGAAAACCTTTTATATTATACCAAAATCTCTTTCACTAATACCCAACGAAATCATTTCAAAACTTTCAAGTGTGGTTCAATTGTATAGATTGCTTAGGTTTTATATCCACCTAAGGGCTTGTTTGGTTGAGCCGAAAGTCAACCCACAACAATAATTTGAAAACAGGAAATCCAACTCTATGGGTTGAAACTGCAACAACTTTGTTTGGTTCGAAGGAAATCTAACATGTTGGCTTGATACATTTCTATTTGGTTGGAAGTAGTTCATCTATGAAGCTGGAAATATAACATGCAGCTAGGTACTTGCATGCATGCTATTTCAAACTTTTTGACTCTCCACGTCCATCTCCCATGCAAAAACGAAGCTGCTGCAGATTCAACCGTCATGACAAAGATCAGAAGTGCTGATTACTAGCAGCACTAGCGAGGTCTCAGCATGGTAGAAGTTGCTCGTGAAGAGATTCAACCCTCATCGGAGATCAGATTAACGGACCCAGGAGGATGGGAACTGGATCCATTGCTCCGGCGAGAACCTCAACCTTTTGCCCGACGGGTCCAGAACGCAGACCACCCCCTTCCCAAAACTCTTACGGTAATCACGAGTGTTTGACGCTGATGGTCAAGTGGTGCTTGCCGGAACCACACCGGAGTTGTTGCCTGCCGGTAGGAGATGTGGCTGCCGACGTTGTCCGACATACTTCGTCCATGCACGGCGGAGTCCACCAACTTGGCCGGTAGATATAAGGATGTGTGACGCCGAAGTACAAACAGGGAGAACCACAGGCGCATACGGTGCTACTTTAGAGAAAACGAACTGCGCCCCGATTCGGCGCGGTTGATTTTCATCAGTTTTTGTACAGATCGATGAGTTACCGTGTATAGTTAGTTTTCCGATTGTAGGCTGGAACCGTTCGAAACCAAACGTAGGAAGTTGGGTTTTAGTGTGCAGTTTCAACACGTGTTTTGTTTTTCGGCCCAACCAAACAGGCCCTAAGCTAAGTTTAGGCCTTTTCAATCTACAAGTCCTTACCTCTTAAGTCAAAGTCCGCCCAACCCGATTCCAGACCTACCCCCTCCTACGTCTCAATTCCCTCTCCTCCAAGGCGATATCCGTCAGCCCACCGCACTGCAATTGCCTGTTTCTCCCTACTCCCCTCCAGCCAGCCAAGCCAAGCCTAGCTATATCCGTTTTCGGCCATCGATTTCGTCTCTTCCGCACCAGATCGCCCCCACCCGCCCGCCCGCGCTAGCTCAGCCTCCCTACCTGTCCTCTTCTACCCTCGCGCGGGAGACGTCTAGGGCTCCGACAAGGGGGAAGGTACCTCGCGGCCTCATCCGATCGCCGGGTCCACCATGGAACGGATCGTCGGGGAGAAGTACAAGCTCGGGCGCAAGATCGGCAGCGGATCCTTCGGGGAGATCTACCTCGGTGAGTTACGATATTTTTTTTGGTAATTCCAATCTGCTGGATTTCGATCTATATCAGAGATTTAGCTTATCCCCGCCCACGGGTGCTGCGTTTTTTTGTTTGCTTTGCTGCAGCTACGCACGTTGACACGTTCGAGATCGTCGCGGCGAAGATCGTAAGTGCTGCTGTTTCGCTTGGCATCATCGTTTGTCGCCGGGGAAGAGGGCAGTGAGCTTTCGCGTCATTGAGATGCGTGGCTCTGGCGTTCCACCATTGATAGGGTCTGCAATGGATCTATTCTCAGTAGTTTAAGTTTAGTAATTGCTTGGGGCAGGGGTCTTGACGAAGTCTGAATGGTTGGAGGCGCATGATATTAGGATTATGCGCCTTATAGAGCATTCGTGATAATCATGTACCACTTCCAATCTTCTCTGCTGATTTGAGCTTGCTCCTGCGTATCTGAGCTATGCTGAAACAGTTCTCTTCCTTCTCCACAAACTTTAAATCTGTTCCTATAGCCCGCAATATCGCAAAGTTGCTCACCAGTACTTCGCAGTTTGAAAATTGTCGTGCTGAAATTTTATGTTACTGCCAGGGCCTTAATATGTTTTTAAACGTATGATAAGGCAAAGGAACCATTCTGTACTAATTGGCATTACCTGTTTGATATGCAGGAGAACACCAAGACCAAACACCCTCAATTGCATTACGAGGCGAAGATATACAATATCCTTCAAGGAGGAAGTGAGTATAAGCACTATATCTCTCTTAGAGCTCCCTTTTTGGATCTTGATTCTGAATCGTGGAATTATTTTGTAGGTGGCATACCAAACATAAAATGGTGTGGTGTGGATGGAGAGGAGAATATACTCATACTAGATTTGCTTGGGCCCAGCCTTGAGGACCTCTTTGCCTACTGTGGGAGGAAATTTTCCTTAAAGACTGTGTTGCTGTTGGCAGATCAAATGGTATTCTTTTGTAAATGGGCATTATCATCATGCTTTGATATCTCAATTTTGCTTCTTTCATTTCTGAAATTTGCATCTATTGTGCCAACTGATGTGCGTGCGTGAAAGTCTTATGGAGTGCTCTCTTTGTAGTTAGTGTAGGGGCTTATTTCTGTTGTCTGCTTGATATTTTTTTCAGCTCACAAGAATTGAATATGTACATTCAAAAGGCTTCTTACACAGAGATATCAAACCTGATAACTTTCTTATGGGTTTGGGCCGCAAAGCAAACCAGGTAATATGCTTTATTTGTTGTCACCTTTGACTTTGGCTGTTTTATTAGATAATAGATATGATCCTCCACACTATTTTTTCCTGTAGGTCTACGTAATAGATTTTGGGCTTGCAAAAAGATATCGCGATGCCACAACTAATAGGCACATTCCATATAGGTAATGCTGATTACTAGTGCTATTTTGGTGTTCATTATCGAGTCATTTCTACTGCATATGTTGATGACATCAATTTATGAACTATAGCTAAGTCCGTGTAGCTTTCAAGACAACCATAAAACTGACTTGTGTTTTATTCCTTCAGTTGTTACGACTGCTTCATCTTTTAGTCAGTTTTACCTTTATACTTCAAAGTTTACCGTATAATTTGTTATCACCTTGTATTCTTCTTATTTGTGCCTCATCTAAATTGTTCTCCTCCCCCGCTTTGAATTGTATCCTCACTATTTTTAAATTTCATTGGAGAGCATTATATGTGCTTGCCATTTACCAGTTCTCCAGTAAACTTAATGGCTTACATGCTATTGATCCCATTATCCCTGTAGATATTTTGACACTTGTTATACTAATGTTTTCAGGGAAAACAAGAATCTGACAGGAACTGCACGCTATGCAAGTTGCAATACCCATTTGGGTATTGGTAAGTGGTAGCTGTTCAATTTTCATATATTTTAAACAATTAGTGGACTTATTTATCTTAATCCCAGAGCAAAGCCGTCGGGACGACCTAGAGTCACTTGGATATGTTCTTTTATATTTTCTAAGAGGAAGGTACATTAAGGTTTTCTCCTTGTCTTTATTTTTTTTCTGCATATAACATTTTCTCTTTAGTATACCAGTTAAGCCTTGGAACACATCTTTTACTTGTTCTGTTCTCTTCTTTTCTAGCCTCCCATGGCAAGGGCTTAAAGCTGCAACAAAGAAACAAAAATATGACAAAATTTGTGAGAAGAAGCTTTCAACTCCAATTGAAGTCTGATACCTTTCCTATTCTACTTTGATTTTTCTTCAATAGCTTAACTTGCTGACCATATCATCTTATATCCTCTTTGAAGGTTCTTTGCAAGTCGCATCCAGTGGAGTTTGCATCATACTTCCACTACTGCCATTCATTGACTTTTGACCAACGCCCTGATTATGGGTTTTTAAAACGTTTGTTTCGTGATCTATTTGTTCGGGAAGGTAATAGAGTGTGATTTTTTTTTCTTACAAGACTAATATCATCTGCCATCTACAAGGATGCCTCTCTTACCACTTAGTACATCAATAACGTGTTATATAATTAGGCTTTACAATTGCAAATTCATAATGTCGCGCCTTAGGTTCATTATTATGTGTGTACGTGGTGATTAGTGCGAAATTTGATTCACCTCTGCCTGTCATCATTCTGTCATTTGTGGATCTTATTGTTATCTTATCTCTGAATCCAACATATAGTAACCGTATAAGCTTGTGATTATGCTTTTGTCTTCTGGGATGTATCACACCCAGGACTTGGTGAAAATCTGTCAAAATTTAATATGCCCATGCATAATAGGGGGTTTCTTCCTAGCAATCCTGCATTTATTAAGCGTCTAGTTGCTCTTGGCTTGATTTTACTCGTCTCAGTGGTCAAATAAAAACTGGCACTATATTATGCAGCGTCTTATATATGTTGTCTATTGTCTGACAGGCTATGAGTTTGACTATATCTTTGACTGGACTGTTTTGAAGTATCAACAAGCGCAGAAGTCAAAGCCACAACCTCAACTACAGCCACACTTTTCTGTCAGTATTAGCTAATATTTATTATGTATATGACGTCAACTGTGATTTAAATTTTTTTAATTATCCAAACAAAACCTTAATTTTGTATTGGCTTAATAAGTTATATGTCAAACATAGAAGTGCTTGTTCTTTATATCTGCATTGGGTTTAAGACCTTGAGTTGTGGACTAACGGAAGCATGATTTGATTTCTGCAGCCTGCCTCCAGTAGCCGGCCAACACCAATGGTTCTCGATAAACGTCAAGGTAGCTTGAACCTGTTTTTACTATATAATTCATATTATGCAATGTATTCATATTTGAGAACCATACAAAGATATTTGTGAATCATACATTTGTGAATTGTTACTGCAGTCTTTGGAAATCTTCCATGTTGCATGCAGCTAGTTTTATATGTGCAAGCTATTTTCAAAAAGGCATTTAATTGATTTGACAATAATATCACACATATACTTTTTTCTTATCCATGAACATCTTGCTGTTGTGGACTTCATATTACTCAAGAGGGTGTTGACAATGCGAGATTCTATCATTTTCAGTTTTCGACTCTGATTTGTTTGTAATATCAGCTGAATCTGTTTTAGACTTTTCTTTTATATCAATTTTAAGACTATTGTTTATTGGAATATTAGATTTGGATTTCCATGTTGCTGCACATTGAAAGCATCTTATGTTTCCCCCGGCTCCCCCCGCTTTATTTATTTCCACCTTTTTGCAGATTTGTAAATAACATGTTTATTTATTTCCACCTGTTTGCATAGTTGTAAATGACATACCAGAGAAGGATGAACTCCGAGGCAGATTAATATCCACTTCAGCTGTCAGGCCTCCAGTTCAACTACAATTCAAAGCCCCTGCAGACCGGAGCAGTGGCCTAAACAATCAGCGTGTGACTGAGTCAACGGTAAATCTCATTAGCACAAGTTCAGGCATCCATCTCAGTTTTAAATCTGCTACTATATATATTAATAGTAGTTGAAGAACTATATATTTAGAATGAATTCCTTGAGTAATCCTTTGTAAACTGGTTCATGGGAAACTGTACCTTTTTTTCCCTCCCTTTTTTGATCCATCTCATGCATTTAGCCGTCAATAAAATCATTCTGAATCATTCAATATGTGAATAGAGTTATCTTGTCTGAAATTTGGGATTTTGCTTGTTGAAGGGTGTAGGGACCAGTGGGAACGCCACACATGCACCTCCTACCAAGTTTTCTCTTTTGGGTTCTTCAAAAAGAAACTCCACAAACCCGAAGAACGGAGGGATAGCTGATGCAAGTGCAAATCAGAATAGTGGAACCAATGCTGGCCAGCCTAGCAGTTGGATGCCTATGTTCGCACGCAATGGTGCTGCTAAATGATAGGTTCGTTGATGCAGGATGTTTTTTAAATTGAAATGTAGTCATGTTTCACGTCGTAATTAATTGCATTTAATTCTTAGCTCCAAATGGATTTAAATGCATATTTATTCATACTATAAGGGTTACTATTGGATAGTTACATTGCTTCCAGGATCTTGCATTGAAGTCCTGGTATATATGACTGTAAACGATTGTAAAGATGACTTCGGAATCTCACAGCAAGAAGTTGCTTCCGGTGCTTCAAGCCAATATGCATGCTTTGATTCCAATCAAGGTGACTACAGAAACATCAGATGCCAAAAAGTTGGTTTCTACATAAGGCATGGTCGCTGTGTTTATATACTTGCTGGAGTTATTGCAAAAAACTGATGAGCATATTATACCTCCATGTATCTTGGATGCTATGTGACATGTGATTGTTTATTTTTCAAATAGAAATTATAATTGCCTGAGTTTTGTGTTAACTTGTAACAATTGTGCTGTGTATTCCATTTGACTCAGGGTTCTGGGACTCTTGTATATTGTTTGTTGCTGTATTCTTTGGTTCAAAGCTATGGATGCTCATCCGGGTGAATATATATACCCGAGCCATCAGGATCTGAATTGAACACAGTAATCTAGTGTTTCAGGTGATGATAAACATGCCACTACTTTTAGAAGCTGCCTGCAGACTAAGCAGCTTTTAACTCAAAATTGTAAGTTCCATTCAACTGATTCAATTTCTAGTAATTATTATTTTGGCATTTTATTTTTATGCCACTATTCCCTATGATCTGAGCTGTAACATAATTCATTGCGAATATTTTTACTTTTCAGACAATGTTTGATATTTTGTGGAGCATCATTTGCACACTTCCTGGCTTCAGTATGAGCAAACTTTGATATTCAGATCTGCAAGAACGCAGGAGGTAGTTTGTCATAAGTAATGACCGTCTACCTTTCAACCTGATCCAGATCTGCAAGAATGCAGGAGGTAGTCTGTCATTGGCAATGACTGTCTACCTTTCAACCTGATCCAGATCTGCAAGAATGCAGGAGGTAGTCTGTCATTGGCAATGACTGTCTACCTTCACATGATCCAGATCTGCAAGAAAACAGGAGGTAGTCTGTCATTGGCAATGACTGTCTACCTTCCACCTGATCCAGATCTTTCGGTTGTCTATGGTGTCTTACAAGTTTCGTTTGAATTTGGTACTGTTCCTTTTTTATGATCTAGTAATAAGCTAGGTTGTGGAGAGATCCATGTTCAATTTCATAAAACACTTCAGAAGTATAATTGAGTGTTGAATAGGCTAGTGGCGTTTTGGATTGCAAAGGGAAGTGAGAGAGACAAGCGGTTAGGTTATTAGTCGCTGCCGCCACATAGGAGAATAGTTGGTTCTTCAGTTAAATCTGAAACTCAAGCAGAAATGCATTTCCAAGTGTTGCTGGATTCCTTTCAAAGGAATACAAAAATATGAACTAATAATATGGATAAATAAATTATTCCACCTCTCGATAAGAGGAAAGTGAGAACTTAGGTCAGACAGATGGATTTTGGTATATTGATCAGTCAAATGAACTTTCTTTTCATAATACATGTTTTTTCCATGACTGCCTAAACTGATCAGTGTTATCACGCAGCTTGGGGCACTAGTTGAAAGTAAAAAACGGACTGCTTCCCCCATTAGCAAGTATGATGCGATAATGTGATTATTATCACTATCAAGTTCCAAACCTGTGACCATTTGGTTTAGCCGGGCTTTCTTAGTTGTGCCCATTGATTTGTGGGAGGTATTTTGTTCTAATTCACCCCTGCACTTATGGCGAAGGTAATTGGGGTTTTGTAGGTTTAGGGTCAACAAAAATTCACTTTGGTTCTCTCTCTTTGTCGGGATTTGGTATCCACGCTTTTTTTGACTGGTCTCGTGGACATTGGCTGGGCTCCTATAACCGTGTACAAGCGATGATCGAGTATATGAGCGTTAATACGTTTATGTAATGGTCTCTGTTCATTGTACACGTGGTGTGTACGCGCCCTATGGTTGATATAATACGTTTGGTTGAAATGGCGTCAAAAGGCCAGAATCGAAATATAAAGTAATACGATTGAGGCTGACGAGCAGTATACAGTATTGTGATGGGCGCTGTTTTTGAGTTGTTTTATTTATGTTCGAGGCCTTTAGTGCTTGTGTGACGAGGTATCATAATGCGAAATAGAAACCTATTGATTTTCATGGTAACCACTCAAATCTGCCAAGTAAATAACTGGTTAAACATTACCCAACTACAAGCCTCAAATTAACACTATACATTTAATACAGTAAAATCATTAATAATATAGTATAATTTACTGTTTTTCTTGTGATCGTTGAACTTAACATCTTAAATATATATTGAAGCTAATTACGAAGGGCATACAAGTTCATGTCCACTATGTTTCAAATGTTCTCCACGCTTAGTAGTTCATTCTTGTACGTACATATCTATGTATCAAATCACAATGTCAATACTAACATGTCATAATTATGTATTCTTGTTTATATTGAATCAATTCTCTCTTTTGTCCCCTCGATCATGTTTGTAAGGTACATCTCTCTCTCACTTCAATTCTATGTTTTTTAATGTTGTGAAGTGAAGATGATAATTAATATAAATAAAACTCAGCTTCTTATAGAAAACAAGGTACACATGAAGAGTTAATTACATGATGTTGTATCTGTTTGGTTTGTAATAATGAGGTTTTAGATGATATCTATAGTTTATCTTTGCTTGTTTTAAGTGCAATTATCATTGCTATCGTCATCGTCATCACCTGCCACCATTATCACCACCTAAGATTAAGATTGATGTTAGGGTAGATTCGTGGGTTTTACCTTTCATTGAACTATATTTATATCTTACAAGAATGTAAAGATTCCATATCTTGTGTTGCTAGCCCTTCGTTTATGCTTCATTTCATAAAGTGATGGTGATTGCTCAGGTGGCCATGGACAATCATGGGCATCACACCAATCGCTATGAACCATTTTGTTGAATGTGTGGCTGCCAATGCAACTACTTACATTATTTTTTGCATGTAATGATTGTCAGATTTATGAATTTTTCATTTGTAGTCATGGGAAAATGTTGCGCTGACTTAATGACAATGGGTAATTAATGGCAAATGTAGTTACTTTCCTAGAATCTATATTAGCTTCCCACCTTTCATGTTTCAACTAGGCTTGCTTTGAGAACATTGCTGAACTAATAAGCTTGTATGATTATATTAATTTATATAAAACATTGTAAAAAAATTATGCCATTAATTTGTCACAAATCCCTATTTCCATAGAAGAACATTTTTATTGAAGAAAATTGTATCTATATGGTTATTCTCATGTAGTTTAATTCAATTCACAAAAGGACAAAAAGACATTCATAATTACATGGAGCATCTAGTACATCTAGTTATGTTAATTGTCAATTGACGTGTGTAACTACATAGTTTCAAGTTATATTGCAAACCTACTCAATCTTGAATTCATAACGAGTCAAAGACAACATAATTCTAGTATTAAGACTTAAATTTATATGTTTTGAAGTATATAATAGAAACAAAGAAAAAACAAACAAGGACCTTTTGGCCTTGATTATAATTTCTCTCTGTCATATAATTTTGTTTCTTGAATAATTTGATAAGGGTGAGATCAATAATTTGTTAAGGGTGAGATCAAGTATTGACATAAAAAGGTAGTTGTGCAACTTAAAAAATGTACGACATTTTTTTATAAATTATCCTTATGAAATAATATAGGAAGGGGTAAGATCAAGTATTGGCACAACGATAAAAATTCAAAGTTGGATGCAACTTAATAAATGTTACTCATGCTCGCCATTATTTTATAGTACCTCTATGCTACAATATCACAATTGCTCAACTTCTCTTCACTAAGCAATCATACACCCAAGGTATACGTCTTTTTCCCATGACTTGGCTACATCCATCATTTCATAAGTTTTTTTGATAGGAAACATATTGTATTGTATTCAATTACAATAAAGTATGCTATGGTTGATTGGGAAATAGGCTACAAACAAACAATAGAAATGAGGATGGAATAGATCAAGCACTTAAACTTGGATTCTTAGTTGTTGCGCACAAATGTGGCTTGTCGATAGATCCCTCATTATTGGACTGTCGTGTGAACTGAATGAACCCCATTAACCCATACATAAATTGGAGCATAGACTTTGTAGTTTTAGCAGTACCTTCCTTGAGATGCAACACATTGTTTGATAACATTCTCCAATTTGTACGCAAGAAAAAGGTATTGAGGGAAAACCCCATCACATCCATAAGGCATTGATATGAGGGAAACCCAACACTAGCACACCCCCTAGCTGTAGGATTACACATCTCAAGGATGGAGGATAGCACCACAGAAACGACAAGCTAATGAGGCAGTACACTGCCGCAAAGGAACCAAGCAAAAATAAAAGAGAAACAAAATTAAAGGAAAAGAATGCAAGAAAAGCAAGTGAACATGAAGGGGAAATTTGTCATTGTAGGGTCAACAATGAGAAAGGCAACCGAGTTCCTTGAGTGTCACAATCAGGGGCTCAGAGCACACCGTGGTCTACAAAGCCCTCCATTCAGGTCAAAACCACCACATAAGCGTCGACATTACACAAGATTGAAAGATCCACGGAAAGACAATGTCGTCATGGGAAAAAACCATTAGAGCCCAACCTTACACTCCTCCCAACACTCGACCCAAGTCCACAACAATCGAGGAAGGGCCATCGTAGAGAAAGGTGTCACCCATTGGCGACCGAAGCCCCCTTCCCCAAGTTGTCGTCGATCAGAGACGAGCCCTAGACTATCGCCCAAACTACCATAGCGGAGCCTCAATTTGTATTCATAAGATTTATACAATGTTTGCATCATTCATTAAAAATAATGTTTACATCTCTCTCTTCTCATGTACGCAACTTCATTACAAAGAGGAATATTGGAAGTTCGTTAGATTGTTGTTGTAATGAAAATGAAGAAGATTTGACAAAGAAGAAAATGATAGTAGAACTTGGTTGTTCTACCATAATAAGATTAGTATTATAAATTGGCTCCATGTTTGGACTTATGTGCACCTTGTTAAGCTAAAAAATTATATTATAAATTAAATTGCACAACAAAATCATTACCTTGTGGACCACATGAAGTTGTAAATAAAAAATAACCTGAAAAGAAGATAACAAAACAAATAATTAAAACAAGAAAAATAAGTTGATTAAGTGACCCTAAAGTTACACTAGTCTATTATGCCGAGTCACTCATATCACATGGATTTCAATAGCCATGCTACGGGCCACTCTAAATCGCGCACCAACAATCTCTTGAGCTTATAAAAAATTATTCTAGGAGTCCATTCACTATCGTGGTTGGGAAGCCTCCTTTAACCCTAATGCTCAATAATGCATATATGATGACCCATCCTTCCTCTCTTGGTTTTGTGGAACCACACTTCATTTAAGATCTAGGTTTCAACCTACCTCCTTGAGCTTGGTCTAGGTTTTCCAACATGCAAGCATGGTCATTAAGCACACATACATACAATGAAATAAATGGATGATGAATTGTAATGGCTATATCCAAATTCAAGTTATTACATTCAAACATTTCATGAAGTGGGATTGTTGAAGTCTACAAAGAGAGCTAGCTACCACATGATAGAAGCACATATAATCAGGAAGAATTGCAATAAGTTAGTGCTAAATATAAGAGGAATACTATAGGATAAAGGATAGAATAAAGTAACCTCTTCCAATCAGCTCCAAAAAGTCCTTATAGTTTCTCAGGATATGGCCTGGATGTTTTTGATATTTTTAAAATTAAAATGGCTCCCAACAAATCCAACAAACTCTCATTTTGTTGATCAAAGCAATTATATATATGGACGCCTGAAAAAATGGTTTAAAATTTGGATTAAACATGACTTCTCTTTTATAGTTGATAACATTGCATATCTTCTTGAATTCAACTCCACATGAGTCATTTTAATCTTGGTAGTTTTCCTTCCTCTGGAATCATCTCTAATGCATACGACACTTTTCTAGCATTAATCACCAGCTAGACATCGAGCATAAGATTGAAAGGACTTAACACAAACGCCAAGCCAAGATCAATGAAGAGGAGATCAACCAGAGAGTTGAAGCAGCACTTGCAACACAAAGAGACATACTCGTGGAAGAAGCTAGAGCTGTTGTTTAAGTAGAGCTACGGGAGCTGAACAACAAAGAAAATTATGAGAGTCCTATATACCTTCGACTACACACATTCACAACCTAATCGTCCAACCTTCAATCGAAGCACAAAACTTTGAAATCAAGACGCAATGGGTGATGATGATCCAAAATAATAGTTTAGCGGGACATGCCGATGAAAACATGCCTGACCACATGTAGAGGTTCATAGACCTCTATGGAAAGCAAGGAAGCTGGTGTGTCTAAGGAAGCCAAGCAGCCAAGGTTGTTTCATTTTTCTTTCACTGACAAAGCTAGGGTGTGGCACAATTCCCTAGATGATCATATCATTAGAACTTGGGAAGATTTTCAAAACAAGTTCTTAGAGAAGTTCTTTCCGCAGTTACTCACTCACCAACTCCAATGGCAAATAACTTAGTTCGAATAGCTCCTAAGAGAAATTGTGTTTGAAGCATGGGAACGATTCAACGAGCTATTGTGGAGATGTACTCATCAGGGCATCCCTTTTCACAACTTATCGAGAAATTGTATATGGGTGCCGACAATGACATCAAACAATTCCTTGATGCCGCCTCTAATGGAGGTATTATGTGGAAAAATTTTGCAATGTGTGGAAGGTTGTGAGCAGAGGAGCTCAGAACAAAGCTAATAATGGACCGTCACACAATTCTCAAGGAGGCCATGGCGAAATACAAGTCCGAGCTCAAGGCTATTGCTGAATCCTTGAAGGCCCTTGCTATCAAACAAAATAACCTGGAGTCATTCTCTCGAGGCATGGGTAGAGAGGCTCATCACCCTTTCAAGCTATGTTAACCCCAGAAGTCTGTTATGTCTATAATGTAGAGGGCCACACTAGTATGGAATGTAACCATTTGTACCAAGCTACACAGAATATGCAACAACCTAAATTTGACAACAATCCTGTCATAGTCAATGTTGTCAATTTCATTCTAGGACATGGGTACTACAACTCCGATAGGACAATAATCATCCATGTTTTCAATATGGAAATCCAAATGGGTCAGCAAACACCCACCATCTCAAACAAGATCACAATTAGATTCAAGTTTGGGGCCCTTACGATTTCTGACAGAATCAGATTTATCAACAGAATAACAACAGACATACTAGAACAACTTCAACCAAGGCAACAACTACGATCTTGGACAACAACCCTACAATCAACAAGGATAACTTCTCCTTTGGCAGCACAACCAACAACACATGCCTACCTCTAACAATGAAGGATGCCTAGATGCTATTGAGAAGATACTAGCAAGTCAACATGTATACAATAGGTCCATGGAGGCTCAACTTGCACATATTGTTGTGGCCATTTGTCCTCTAGCAGGTACATTTGCTGACCAAACTAAGAACAATCCAAAGCACATGGAGGATCTAAAGGTAGTGACCACAAGCACTGGGTTTGTTCTGCCAGAACCTCCAGCCCCAGTCATCAACATCAATAAGCTCATTCTTGAAGGTGACAGAGATGATGAAGTCACTCCTGTAGTTGTGCATGTCAAACTAATGATTGAAACTCCTAAATGGATCGACACGCCCCCTCCAGTAACAAAAAACACGCCCAATCCTGAGTAGACACCAGAAGCTACACCAACTTGTCCCTGTATCCCTGTGGTGCCTATCTACAAACAACATGCCCCATACTAGATCCGCCTAGATCAAACACGGCTAGACTCAAGAATCATGAAGTTCAAGGAAGCAACAAAGAAGCTACATGTTGATATTCCCTTCCTTGACACTTAGACACAAATTCCCTCATGGACCAAGTTTTTTAAAACTCTCCTTAATTGCAAGTATCTAATAGAGGAACTTGAGATCGTGAAACTAGCTTGGACAACATCAGACATCGTCTAAAGCAAAAACTCAAATATTTGGGATCTTTTGACATTTCTTGTTTTGCTGGGGACTCCACATGACAAAAGAATTTCTATCATGCCCTATAGCCTGTGGAAATGACTAGGCTTCAACACCAACATCCTTCCCCTTAACATCATAATTCAAGTTGTTGACTCTTCTATGACCACCCTATGGGTATTGTAGAAGTCATCCATGTTAGATTAGATCCCAAATATTTTTGCCCTTCTGATTGTCATTATGGATATCAATCGAGATCTATCGCACCCCCTCATTTTTAGCCGTCCTTTTCTTGTAATTGCCCGCACACTCATTCAATTTGAAGCTAGAATCCTCGTGCCGAGGTTAGGAACATGCACGATTGACTTCAAGATCTTTGAGAGTCTCAAAGGATCCTCTTTCCAGGAGCAATGCTTTTGGATTGACTGCACAAATAAGATGGCACAACTGTGACGATAGACACCAAGCTCTCAATACCCTCTTGATACATTACTCATCAACCCCAATGCTCATGAACTGAGTTATGAATAGGTTGAGCAATTTCTTCTCTACTTAGACTATGTAGAGGAAGACCCTAAGGCTGAGTTCAAAGTGCTCAAGTCTATTTTTACAATTGAATAAGAAGACAAGGAGCCTACTGCACCAGAGATGAAGCCCCTATCTAAGCGGTTGATAGATGTCTTCCTAGATGAAGAGGTCTATCCAATTATCATCAATGTAGATCTCACTACCGAGCAAGAAGACATGTTGTTGACATGATTGAGGAAGAGGTAGGCATCAGGCTACAAAATGATTGACCTAACTGGAGTTAGTCAATCCCTCTACATGCATAGAATCAACATGATCTACAACTACAAGCCCTTCATCGAGCCTCAACGCAAGATGAACCCGATTCTAAAGGAGGTCGTGCGCAAAGAGGTGATAAAGCTACTGCTTTTTGGGATAACCTATCCCATCTCCGATTCACTACGAGTAAGTCCTGTGCAAGTAGTGCCAAAGAAAGGAGGCACTACAATTGTTATGAACGAGAAGAATTGAGTGTATTCCCACTCGTAATATGACCAGGTGGCGCATGTACATCGACTATCACAAGTTCAATAATGCAACTTGGGAGGACCACTTCCCACTCCCTTTTCTTGATCATGTCCTGGAGAGACTTGCTCACCAGGAGTTCTTCTATTACTTTGATGGATATTCAGGCTTCTATCAAATGCCCATCTACCCCAGAGATCAAGAAAAGACTACCTTCACATGTTCCTTTGGCACGTATACC
This sequence comes from Alisma plantago-aquatica, assembly GCA_963693085.1. Classification (NCBI taxonomy): domain Eukaryota; kingdom Viridiplantae; phylum Streptophyta; class Magnoliopsida; order Alismatales; family Alismataceae; genus Alisma; species Alisma plantago-aquatica. Next base: position 597,619,499 of record OY856415.1, read on the forward strand.
TTTTTCTGAATGCCCTTCAGTCCGTGCAACACACTTGCTACTTTCTAGCATTGAATGTCTGCCATCTTCCTAGGCCTTACTGCGAGTTTAACTGAAATCTTCATGGTTGAGTTCTCAGTCTATGGAGATTCATTTGACATATGCCTACAACATCTTTCTCTAGTCCTAGAATGCTGTGAGGAAGAAAATCTGGCACTCAATTGAAAAAATGCCGCTTCATGGTTGAAGAGGGCACTATGTTAGGGCACCATGCCGGCTCTAGAGGCATTAAAGTTGACAAGTTGAAGATCGAAGCGATTTCCTAGCTATCTCCTCCAACGATTATCAAAGAGGTCTGGATATTCCTAGGACATGTTGGATTCTACAAAGATTCATTCTTGACTTCAACAAGATCACTAATCCCCTTACAAACCTTCTCTAGAAGGATGTGGACTTCATTTTCAATTCTAAATGAATGGGGAGCTTCAACACGCTAAAACAAGCTCTCATATCTAAACCCATCCTTCGTGCCCCAGATTGGATTCTTCCTTTCGAGATCACATGTGATGCTAGTGACTACACTATAGGTGCGGTCTTGGAGTGTCGTGTCGACAAGAAACATCATGTCATCTACTACACAAGCAAGACAATATATGACACACGGAGAAATTATGCAACCACTGAAAAGGAGCTCCTTGGTATTGGCAAGACCTTCAACATATTTTGCTCCTATCTAATAGGCTTGCAAGTGATAGTCTACATTGATCTTGCCGTTATCAAGTATCTAATGTCAAGAAAGGACGCAAAGCCAAGTTGATTAGGTGGATTTTATTGTTGCAAGAGTTTGATCTAGAAATATTGGACAAGTAGGGGACTAAAACGTTGTTGCTGATCATCTTAGTTGATTGCACATTTAAGATAGTGACACGGTCCCCATCAATGACTCTTTGCCTGATGACCACTTGTTGAAGGTATCTACGTTCACCCCTTGGTATATCAAATTTGTGAACTATCTGGCTATACTAATTCTTCATCCAGACTGCATAGGGAATGAAAACATGAAGTTAATGTCTGACATTTGTCATTGCTACAAGGATGAACCTTCTCTTTTTTGATTATATTTAGGCAACTTCTATAGTTAATGCATCTTCAAAACGGAGGCTCCTCCTATTCTTGAACAGTATCATTATGGCCCAATTGAGGGCCAAGTGAGATCCAAAAAGACTACATTCAAAATCCTTCAACTTGGGTTCTCTTAGCCCTCTATTTTCAAGGATGCTCATAGCTTTGTCAAGTTTTGTGACCGATGTTAGCAATCTAGTATGATTTTTAAGAGAGATGAAATGCCACTCAATCCTTAGAAAAATGTGGATATATTTGACGTTTAGGGTGTGTACTACATGGGTTCATTCCCCTCTTCTTATGAATTTTCTTACATCCTGGTTGTTGTTGAGTACTTTTCCAAATGGGTCGAAAACATTCCCACAACTTCTTGCAACCCCAGGCAAATCATCAAAGTTTTCAAGGACATCATCTTCCCACACTTTTGAGTCTACACACTGTCATTGCTAATGGGGGATCACACATTCTGGAGTGCAACTTTGAAGTGCTTCTTCACGTGCATGGTGTCTCTCATAGTGTGGCTACCATGTATCATCCTCAGACGAGTGGCCAAGTGGAGATCTCCAATTGACAAATCAAAGTTAATCTTGAGAAACCAGTTGGTCAGACAAGGCAAGATGGGGCTCACAAGTTGAATGATGCACTTTTAGGCATATCAAAATGCTTACAAAACCCCTTGGGCACTACACCTTTCCACTTCATATGTGGGAAGTCCTGTCACCTACCAGTAGAACTTGAACACAAGGCTCACTGGCCCATCAAACAACTAAATTTTGACCTTCGTGCAAAAAAAGAAAATTGTTTACTTTAATAGCAAGTACTAGAAGAACTAAGAATGACAACATACGAGAATGCTTGAATTACAAAAGGCGCACAAAGATGTGACATGATGGCCACCTAAAGAAGAAGGATTTGCGAGTTGGACACCAAGTACTACTGCACAACACTCATCTCCTTCTCTTTTTAGGAAAGCTCATGACTCGATGCTAAGTCCATTCATCATAAAGCATATCTTCCTTCATGGAGCTATTCTAATTTAGAGCAAGAAGATTGGAGAATTCAAAAACAATGGCCAATGTGTCAAACTCTACCTTCTAATGGAGAATATGCAAGCCAACCAATACCTCTTGCTCCTTTCCCCAACATACTATGATTGAGTTTTAGGTGTCAGGTCATCAACATTAAATAAATACGCTGCTTTGGAGGCAACCTGAGTGTTATTTTTATTTCTAGTTGTTTTCACATCTTACCTCGTGCCATATTTAGTTCATGAGTGCATCTAATGACCAGATCATGTGTCCTAACAATTTTGATTGTAGATGAAGGGCTTTCGTTGAATGGAGAACAACCACATCTTATAGAGCAACTAGTAAAGTTATTCCCCTCCATTTTAGATTTAGTGTTTGTCGGGGATGAAAAAATATCTAAGTTCAGGATGGAGGGTGGGCGGTACATATTCTACTCTCTACCTACACCTACCTTTCAATAACTTATGCTCTCATCACTGCATTGCATTTAGCATGATTTTTTTCTTCAAAATTTTTGTTCTTTGGACAAATCAAAGTCATATGTCTAGCCAGCTTATAACCAAAATTTTGTTTCCATTCATACATTTTTCATCATTTAACCCCCTTGCTTGAAGCAAAACCTCACAATGACCAATTATTGAAACAAACCAATGGCTAGAAATCACCCTTTGTGGCCTAAGAACCCAACATCATGTTTCCATTAGAAAAGATGAAAAATATTTGAGTGACTGAGAGGGATCAAACATATTGTTATTCTAACTGACTAGTGAAACAAACTCATGGAATCAACACTTGTCCCCTTATCATGTCACCATCTGAGTATAATGGGACTAGGAGAACAACATGCTACATTGAATTGTAAATCAAGTTGCATGTTGATCTGACCTCTCTTCCACATTTCGTCTTCCATCTTCTTATCTTCCATCTTTAAAAAGAAAATGAAAGGCCATAGAAAGTGCCAAACTCCTAGTTTGGGGTGGCACACCCCCTTACACTTATCTGCTTGTTTCGTACCCCTCTCTATGTAATAGGGGAACACCATCGAAAAGAAAATATGCTAATGTGCACATAAAAAAAAGAATGTGTTGTATTATATGTATTTATGCAAATAAATGCAATCTCAAGTTGAATAGAGGAGAGATTTGCATCTTTATTTTGCACCCCTTCTCTCTATTTTTCACCCAGGGCCACAACATATGTCTCATTTGAATATCCTTTTCATGCATCCCCGTACTGGATCATATGTTTTCTTTGAGATTCTTTGAACTTTCATGAAAACTCTTAGATGTGCATGATATTGGGAATAGTGGTGAGGAAGTATTTTCAGAAGTAAAATTGGAAATAAAGACATAAATAGTTGTGCTTTGTGATCTCAGGAAGTTGGGCAACTTTGCCATATTAGGTGGTAGGAAAATACATACTTGTTCAGGCGACAAGGCGACACGACGCTAGGGCTGGACGCCTTGCGCCTAGGCGTCACTTAGAAAACTTTGAAAAAAAGTATTTTTTTTATATAGTTTACTTATGTGTATACATGTGTTATGATTTTTATAACATCCCCTTTCATATATATGTTATTTTTACCTAATCTATACACATGTTATGATCTTTATAACAATTCCCCTTCAAATATATGTTATATTTCAGATATATAATTGTAGGTTAATCTATAGAGTCATGGTGAATCCATTAATATACATGTTTTACAGGGAGATAACATATTTTATTATTTTATACATAGGTTTATATGTACATATTAAACACAACTAAACCTGGATATATACAATTTGCATACATAGATATATACATAATTTTAAAAGTTATACTTGGATGTATAGACATAACTGTGGTTATATGAGTATTTAAGTTTCTAGTTATATTCACAACATACTCTTATATAAGTTTTGTAATCCACTATACATCAGTTTTAGACTAGAGGTATTAAGGAAACAATAGACCATTTTGTTTTAGTAAATACTTTTCATTATTTAGGTTACTTTCAACTTATATAAATATCTCTTGCAGCTAATATGGCTGCTTGAAATTCCTAAAATAAGTAACATATGATTTGATATAAGTAGTAGTGCATTTATATTGCAATTGGCTAGCTATCCAGTGGAAGAAAATACCTCAACATCAAGATTAGATTTAACAATTACCCAGAAGAATAATTATATAAATATCAAGAGTATTATCCAAAAAATAATGATATTGTACACCCAACATAGATACATATACTTTGTTTGTATATTAGAACGTGTATTTAGCATATAAATACCTATATATAAGGTTAGGGGTTCATAAATATACATAAGGCGACATATTGGTCAAGGTGCATGTCAAGGCACACCCCTTGGGATGCCTTGCCGTTTAGGCGGCCGCCTAGGCGCTCGCCTTAACAAGTATGGGAAAATAAACATGATGTGAAAGTTAGACAAGCACATGTGTTGACAATATTTATTTGGTGATTGTTTTGAATTTTGTGTTACTTGGGGACGAGCAATGTTTAAGTTCGAAGTTTTTTGATGAATGCATACTCATCCTAGTTTTAGATGCATTTTAGCTTAATTTTGCATTTATTTCCATCATTTTACTTTAGAACTAGCTTACATTTAGGTTTTCTTATTTTTTATGTTAATTTACATGATCATGATCTAAAACTCTATTTTTATGGCAAATTTGAACTTCATATATCATGTACTAGCGTAGGAGACAATGATCTTGCTAGCCGACTAGAAAACACAATATTTTTTTGAATAAATCAACCATATTCCTATTGATCCATTCCTTCACTGGTTATATGATTCCATCGATTGATGCTTCATGCATGTAGATCCCACGACACAGCAGTAGACCCCCTGGGGGTGGGTTTGCGTCTTTCATTTATTTGACAATTGATGGAAGCCATTTCGTCAGTTTGCTCATTCTATCACTCCATCAGTTTTCTCAAACTGCCTTATCTGTAGTTACCTTTCAATGGAAGTCTAGCATGATGGAAATGCTGCATTCATCTTTTGAGGAGACTTCTATCTCATCTTCCATTGGTTGTTCTACAATCTCTACCTATACCTTTTGATTCAAATTCCACCAACCGATGGCCAGTCAGACTCTGTCTACCGATGATTTGTCAGACATCATCAATCAATGGCTGACCTGGAATCAACAACAAATGGAGCTTTCCTGTTCCCTTTCGATGGTCCTCCCGATTCTTTGCCTACCAATGATCATCTTGACCTTTCACCTACAATGAATTATTGCGGGTTGCACGACCCTTCATCTACCTCCTGCTATTATCTCTTCACCTATGTGGCGGCCAAAGGTTTAATCTCAAGGTGGTTGAGAGGATTCCAAACCCTAGCCTCCATCTATAAATAATAGGCCACCAACTACAGAGAACGAATTTGCCATCAACATTGACAAATTGTCAAAACCAATTCTGAGCATCTACCTCTAGAAACCATCAATTGTTTTCATTAGAGATGAACGTCAACTGACGACTTCCACTCCCGCCAAGGCTTGAAGGCTATGACCTGGAAAGAGGCTCTACCACAATGCCTTCATTCCATCATTGACAGTTACCTTCCGCCCATCGTCGGCCTACTTGCTCCACTTCTGTGATGATAGACCAATTCTTGAAGAAGGAAGAATGACATTCTAAGTCCACCTCCAACAAGCATCTGAGGGTAGATTTGCTACTGCATCGTCCACCATCAATCTCCAACATGAAGAAGTCTCCACACACTATGACTCAGATTTTATCTTCTATTGTGATGACAACTTTCTTCCTCTCTTCTATAGTTATTTTTCTTACTGCTGCCATGAGTGAGTAGTCCTTTTGCTAGGGTGTCCGGAGTAGCCTTGCTATCTGATTTTATCTTTTACTGCATCTCTAATTGTATGGACCAATATATGTTTAGAATTATTCGTTTTATGCTTGTACTCTTGCTTGATCATCAAGTTTACATGTTTGTGAGATCTTTGGTATATAGAACTTTGAATCCAAAATCTAGGTTATCGATTTGATTCTTATTAAACCCTTGTTGAGAACTTTGTATATGTATTTCGTAAGATGATAGATAATTGTTCTATAGGTAACACAAAGGCAAACTTAAAGTAATATTTGTATGGTTTTAATAGTAATGCTAAAAAGGGAATTATTCAGTATCAACATACATATGATGATTCCATTATGATGAAGTGAGAGAGTGAATGAAGGATAGCAATGGTGAAACACATTCCACCCTAGTGTTTTCATCTTTTGTATAGTCGATCTAAAATCCCATTTTTGCTATTGTCATCTTACTGTAATCAAACAACCAATCCACCTTCTTGTGTTAAATACTATTTCTTGCATGGTTACCTTAATAAGAATAATTCTTAAAAACCATTGTCCTTTGAGTTTGATATTGAACTATGCTATGATAAGGCCTGTCCACTTGTGGGTGGTGATTATTGTAAGCAGTTGAGGTAAAAATCTAGGATTTTTTTTGTAGGTGAGTTTTCCTATGCAAATAACACACATATCAATAGTCAATTGGATTCTTTTGATTAGAGTTGTCGACGGGTAAGGGTAAACCCATTTACCTTTTACCCATACCCTATAGGGGAAGGGTAAGGGTAAGGGTAAAGATTTTTTTACCCTTTACCCACCTACCCGCTACCCTCTAACCCGCCACCTTAGTGGGTAAGGGTAAGGGTAAGCCATTACCCACACCCTCTAACTCGTTATTGACCAATTTTTGTGTATAACATATTAATGTGTAGTCATTGTGTTGTTTGAGTCCGTGGAATATTTAATATTATGCCATCATCATTTTATACAATACATGATATTTTGATCTACTTCTTATGTAGTTAACTTGGTTGTGTATGCACACCATTTTGGAGGTGCAAGACACGTGTATAAAAATATTCTATGTTCCATTAATTGCTCGTTTGGTGTAAGACAAATGTATATATAATAACTAGAATTAATCTTTAATGTCCCATTTGATATATATGTGAGGTAGTGTTATCTACTTTATTTGTGCTTTACTTTTTTGGATGCAACAATATTTTCGGGGGTATAAGATATGTATGTTTCCAAAATAACTAGTTGTGACATATTTTCATTTAGTACCATTTTAATGTAGCATTCTATATCTTTTAGAAACAATTTATTTGTTCACATAGTAATTCTATGGTACTACCATTTGTATATGCATTCAATACAACACAAACCATTTATATAATGTTGTAGAAGATTACTTAGAATCATTTTGGATATTAAAAGCCATTCTGGAGCATCTTGATATTTCACTCAAAGATACAAATGTATTAGCTAGACCATTGTTAATATTAGCACATATTTGAAGAAGACATATAAATTCCCCGCTTCACCCTTACCCTCCCAGTTTACCCTGTGGGTAAGAGGGCAAGGGTAAGGAGAGGGTAAAATATTAGTTCAGTGGGGAATTACCCATGCCCTTACCTGCCACACTTGGTGGGTAAGGCTAACACCTTACCCTCGCCATACCCTCCCCATTGACAACCCTAGTTTGATTTTCTCTTATGTTTGAAACGAAAAAATTGAATCCAAAATAATCATATCACTTTGTGACTCTATATCATATACAATCTTCTTTCTTCCATTCATCAACAATTTATACATACATCTCACCTTGTGAAGGTGGATTGGCTGCTGATCAAGACTAAGACCTTGGTCATGTTAGGCCGGTAAAAAAATAATCAAAATATGCATTTACTTTTGGATTTATTTTTGGATTTTGACAATCAATGAATATTAGCTAATCACTATGGATCTTTAAGTATTGACTCCTCTTGTTGACAACCACACACATGTAAGTTATCATGCTTGGAATTCGTCTTATATTTTTGATGAAAAATGCCATCTTAAATAATGCTTTCTATAAATTAAGCAGTGCCTCAATTTAAAGGATAACCTACATCCAAATGTTATATATTTTCCCCAAAAGATACATTACCTATCACGACCCAAGATCATCCTAATTGGGGTTCTGGTTAATCTAGTTAACTCATTAATAATTTGAAATCTAACATCATGCTACAATATTTCTAATTGTGCTTTGTTCATGGCTCATTCGCTCCAAACTTCTTTCTAGATTGAAGTAGGTTGCTTAAATGTTTGTTTCCAGGAACACGTCCTTATATGCCAATATGATCTAGATGGTGCTCCATTAAAAGGGTATATGAGGTGATGAACTTATGCACATGATCACTGACATCAACAACAACAACAACCATATTTTCCATCTAATGTAAGGAATTTTTAAAGTTATTAAGTCCTCTTGATCTTTTTCTATAATGCTATGATTATGGTATATTATACTACATAATCTCCTCACCTTTAATCAACTCATGGGATAAGATAGTTAAGAAACTATATAGGAACATATAAGGGCTATTCAGTTGATCTTGTAATTATTATCCCAACAAAAAATGCTCATACATTTCTACTTTCTTTCCCCATACTCATCTTGTTTCTCTAGGTTTGCACCCAAAGACATCTAATCATGTGGGTCACATATGTGTTCAACTGGTGGTAGAACTTATAATCTAGAAAAACTATGAAGGATGGTCATTGAAGAAAAATAGTCAACCATCTTCAATAAGACCCCATGGTTCACATATATCCTAGGTATCATCAATTTCAATAAATGGGTAACTATAGTGAATATGATGGCAACCTAGTTGATCCTACCTATCCTAGATTGAGAATTAAGCCTATGTTTGTTCTTGTAGCAAACTACTAGGTCACTAGCTATCCAACGATATGTTATGAACTGGTCATGTATGTACATGTTCCTTTTTGGTTATGAAGTTCAAGAATTGAGTTCTAAGTATATGCATCATTATCAATACCACTGAGTTCTGAGTCCATGCATCACTATAATTGCATGCCACAACTTTAGCCATAGTATCCCGTGCATTAGAGTTACTTATTTTCTATGAAGAACTATGATTAGTGACGTAGTGATGTCGACATGACTTTATGTTAATGTAGAAGAGGATGAAGCTTGTGGTGGCTGTTATGATCCTTGAGGTGGTGGCCTTCGGTGTGTGTGTGTGGGGGGGGTTTGGGTTTTTTGAGAATGAATTGTGTTTGAGATGGAGGCTACTGTGGTGGTTGTTGTCAAGGATTTGATGTGGAGGTTGTTGATATGAATGTGATGGAGGTGGAGTGTATTGGTAGTTGTAGGTAGGTTGTGGGGGTGGAGGAGCATATGGGTTAGAGGCCCTTGGTATTGTTTCCATGTGGGCGCTTGCCCTTACTGTGGGCCATAGGTGCCTTGAGGAGCACCCATGGTTCCTCCAATACTATTGGGGTTTACCAAGGTTTGGGAAGGAAGCCTCCCCTCCTAGCAAGAGATAGAGAAATCTGATCAATCCTTTGCTCTAGCCGACTAATATTTTTCCCTTGAGTAAACACATCTTTCTTTACATCATCAAGTCTCCTCAATCTCCCAAGGATTTCTTCCTCAAATTTGGAGCTATGTTTCTGTCCTTGGTGTTGCCTAGACTGCCCTTTTCCTTCTTCTCCTTGCGTCCAAGATAAGTTTGGGCGATTCCTCCATTATGGAGTATACGAATTGGACACTCAGACTCAGTTTTCCGGCTGCCATAGGATTGTAGAGCTTCCACTTCCTCACAAAGAGCCTCCACGAAGTTGGTGGAGTGGCTAGAAGAACCTCCTAGACGAGTCTTCATTACATTTATCATATCCGCTAAAATCAATATCATTTGCAGATTGGAGTCGTGCTTGGATTGGACACGTTGTCACACTAAACGAGATTACTCAAAACATAAAACACAATGAACAACTAAGTAATTACATTGCCATAAAAGCGGAATAATTAAAACCGATTCCAATATCACAATCATGATCTGAAAAATGTACACAAAGGTCCAACCTTTTCATATGTTCATATACCGTACCAGGTAGTTACATATGGATCCAGTGGCCTTAGCCATGGCATGTATACAAAAGAGGTATTTCACATGTACATGCCATATATACAAACACTGGCATATTGGCAAGAAAACTTATGTCGATATATGTATATCATCTACAAAACTCAAACCCGGCCCAAACCTGAGAGTACAGTGACAACACTAAGACTCTACTACCGTAACTACAACTATCCAACCTTCAACGTCTACTGATTACCAGGATGCTCCTCTTCTACAACACGATCTCGACCATGTTGCCGACGACCACCTAAAAAGATGTGGTCACCCATGAGGCGAGACCCATGTCCCAACGAGAGATATAACTCTACACAATAATTATTGATTACAACAAATTATTTAACAATAAACAAACTGATCAAATTGAGTATTTAATAAGCAATTGAGAAGATTGAACAATTCTAACATGCTAAGCAAGTTACGCAGATAGGTTTCACAACCAACATGATTACCAAAGTAAATAAAGGAAACAATTGAATCAATTTCTTCTAACAATTGATCTCTCAGATTGCATAAAATTGCATCATATAACAACTATGTAGTATAAAAGACATGGAAAGGGCTAACATCCAATGTGAAGTGTATTTAACCCTAGTAGATATACTATACAACTTGTATTACATCTTTTATTACGCCCTAGGGAGTTTGAGTCATACCACCCAAAATCCAAATGACCACTCCGAAGTGCTATTTAGTTCCGTATAAGATCTAGGAGTGTTGATATCCTAAGATCTCTCCTTCTCGGTCAGCAGGAGTCAAAATACATCGACATAATAGTCCAGCTACTCACAACGACATATAGTCAAGTTGCTAACACCTAGTCCATCCTTGGTGCACGTCATGATACTAGCAACCGGGGTATGAAAACCCTATGATCTGAGGTACAACTGCAACTATCCTCAATCACATCACATATAACAAATATCCGAGACACGACCGTAACCATTCTATGTAACCTTTGGATCAGGATGTCAAGGATGTACAATCACTTGCACCCGCACATACTCAACATGTTATGTATGCGACTCAGAGTTTCCCTTAGGAATACTCATTTCACCATCCAACAAGTTCTGACATTGAAGATGGTTCTACGGCACAAGACACTACATGATTAGGGTTTCACTTGATTAGTTATTCCAATTGAGTGAATTGAAGCCACATCATACAAGTGGACATACAAACCCTAATTCATCTCTAGCAAGCATTGATACATAACAACTTTAGAAAATATAAAACATATGAGGTATAATTCTTAATCTTCATTGCCATTCATGAAATTAAACTTGTCACCATACCACCATAAGATACAATTCCACATCACATTAATCTAGGGTTCCAAACCTTATCATGTTATGAAGAGGATTACACCTCTAGTAGGGCTAAACCATGCCCAAAGGTCATTAAGACCATCACATCATTCACTGTACAATCATCATTACCTTTCTAAGCCTTAGAACAAGGCTCAACAGGTCATCACCACACATGTGACATATAAGTTTAACTTAGAAAGGAACTATGGTGTTCAAATAACACCATATTAGGGTTTCAACTACCATAAAAGAGTTTTTCATTATCATAGTGATCATTCAAGAAGGCTGATCATAATCAATCACCATCACCAAGTTACATTAGGGTAAGGTCTAACAATCTATATTACATTAGGGCTGCATATCAACTGATCATGGTGATTATCAATTATATTCATTCGAGGGCAAAGGTAAAACTAAAAAATTAAGAGCACTGAATCATTGAATTTCACAACACCGAAACCAAACATCACATCATGGGCTTCACTCAAAGCCATCAAATGTTGAGGCATCAAACCCTAACCATTGGATCATGTTCTTAATTCAAAACCATTCGTTGAAGTATAAGTCTAACCCTTGATTCATTCAACTAAGAAACCAACAGACTAGGGCTTAAAGGAATCATCACCTAACACTCAGGATTACCATCAGTTATGGTGTCTGGGACCACCATCGATTTTGGTGTCCAGGACCACCATCGGGTGTGACACTTTGTGTCACTATCGGATCATGGAGTCAAAACTCTCATCGGTTGACACCATCGAGCGTTGAACCAGTACTAACATCAGTTGATGGTCATAGGTCATTGGACCATCGATTCTTGAGCTTCCAAAAGAGTCTAAAACAAAACTAAGGTGTGGCCATCAGTTGTCATTGAAAGTACAAGTGAAACAACACTAATGGCAACTCCATCGGTTCTAGCAAGAAGACAACCCATCAGATCTCACACAAGGTAGGAAACAACTCAAAACCCTAAGTGCAACCCATCTTCTAACAAGCACCAAGAACCATCGTTTGACATGTAAGCAAGGTCTAAGGCTTCCTCTACCTCAGGAAGGTCGTGCGCATGTTTTCAGGTTCGTCTATGGTCGTAAACTACTTAAGGAACATAACTTAAGCTTAAACCCTAGGCAAAAGATAGCTTGTTTATGTGTAGAACTTCATTTTTAAGCAAGTACTTAAGCGTACAAGGTAGTAGCAAGCAATAAATATGAGGAAGGTTATATAACTCGCCTCTAGGAAGAGGGAAAAGCTCTGAAAAGCATGGTATCTTGAGAAAAGGAGGTAAGAAACCCTAGCTTTTGCTCTGAACTTGGTCTATTTAGCTCTTTCTCCATAAGGGAAGCAAACCCTAGGTCAAGGAAGAAAGAAAGATAAGTTCTTTAAGCTCAAGAGAAAGCTCGACCATGAGAAACCATAGTTTCATCCTGGAAGAAGGAAGAAGGAGGTAGGACAACAAGATAAACGAAGGAGAGAAGCAAGAACTTACTCATTTAGGCCAGGAACAAGCAAGGGAAGCTCAACAAGCTCAAAAGGAGAGCAAATCCAAGCTCTAGCCACTTATACAAGGAGACCCCCACCTTCTTCTACCTTGGGCACCTTCTTCACTATGAAGCACGGGAGGATGAATCTCTAGACAACAAAAGAGAGATAAGGATCTAAAGGGTTCGTTTGGGTGCTAAAGGAGAGGTATATAAAGCTTATAGATATAAGAGAAGAGAAGCTTGAGGTGTCCTAGTAGGTTTGCCATGTGTCCATGGCCTATAACAGTCACGACCAAGTAAGCAGCAACTCCATCGGTTGTGGGAGTCTGATAGGCCATCAGATGATGACCTCCCACTGTGTCCATCAGTTTCCAACATAAGGTGACCATCGTTTGTTGATGTCCTAGGTCACTAGGTGGAAAACCATTAATTGGTCACCCCTTCCAAGAAAACCACCTGTTCAAGGGACCCCAAGAGAGAAAACCATAGACCTACCACCTCTAGAGATCTCCATCGACTGTCTTCATCTGGTGATGATGATTGGATGTCACTCATATAGGGGAACCATCGTTTAATGGCCTCTCAATGTAGCTCATCAATGAGGTGGTAAATCCTAACTCACCCTAGAAGGGTAACACCACCAAACCAAGGTACATGATCGGCCTAAATCGCACGTCCAAAATGGAACAGATCCAGAGTAGTTGGACTTTTAAGATTATAACCCGACACCCAAGTCCATGCAACTATTATACGGGGTCTGATGTAGTATTCAAGGTCGAACTACAGGGACATGGTTGGTAAGTGTTAAGTATGTAGAGTCTCACACTCTTACACTCCAAACAAACATGTGGTTAAAAAGGGGCGTTTCCTAAGGAACGATAATGCACTAGACAAAACAAAGAAAGGTAAAAGAAAGACAATGAAGCAAGAGAAAAATGTTAAACAAGCGGTAAGAAACAAAGGCATGGAAGGAAACTTGGATCGGGTTTCACCTACTAAGGTGTCTCACTAACATGCAAAACTCACACCCCTTCGTATACTCCTATCAAGATTACAAGCGATCATCAAAACATCTATTCCCTCCTCTCTCGGGATTAGGATAGATTTGGGTTTTAAGACAGCCTCTCTCTCGAGATGACGGCCCAACAACCACGAAACAAACCATATGACCATTAGCTTTAGCGTTCCAACACTTTTATGCATTCATACTACTCCATAACACTAGATAAGGTTGGTACTATTCTTTCGAGGTACCAACAATCAAACATCACAAGATGATAGCTAAGCATACAAGTGAAGCATTAAAAAAAAAGTATGGAGATAATCTTGATAAGAGCATATATATATATATATATATATATATATATATATATATTCAAAGGGGAGAAAGAATATAAATGTAGGGGAGAGTCTTAGTGGCTACTCCCAACCCAAGTTAGATGTTTAGCCACACATGTTTACGAGCAACATAACAATGTCATAGGATGATAGATACATCAATAACCACGAAGAGGGAGAGTACAACATGATGAAGATGATAGATCTAGATAGAGAAAGAAGATGATGATACACCAACTGTACTTCTTCAAATCTAGATCTGGAGTGGATGTGGTTGCGATGGCTTCTTCCTTCAAAGAAGAGGGCAATCGATCTTCTCTCTCCTCCAACTTCAGTCTTCAGAGATCAAAGACTGATGGGTATGGATGTGGGTGACTCTGGAGTTTGGCAATACTTCGTTGTCCTTGATGATCTGATGATTTGACATATTGAGGTGGGGGTCTATTTATAGACGCTGCCCACCGACTTAACCTCTGGGCCGCGGTCACAGTATGGCCTCGATCACGATATGGCCTTGGTAGCAACCTCCATCATGGTCGCAGTGTGCTAGCTATTTGCCACGGTTGAGGGGGAACCTCAGTTGCGGTATGTCCTTGACCGCGGGGCGTTGCTTTGGTGGGAGGGTCGCGGTCACGGTGTGAAGAAGTGGGAATGGAGGCATCGACCACGACAGGGTCACTAGTGCGTTATACAACCACGGTCATGGCGTTAACCGCGGTAGTGACATAGCATGATCCTGCAAAAGCAAAAGATGTATAGATTTAAGATTTCGACACTAAGGCACTAAAATAAGTGGAGAAATCCATAAAAGGTATGCTAGGGGAGGCATAAATCATACACAAAAAGTACACAAAATGAGATGTTATCAGTACAACTAGGTGCCCCATGGCCCAACAAGCTCATGAATGATAATAAAACATATAAGGAGCACAAAGAAAGTGAAAAATTGTAAAGAAAACCTCAGATGAGGGTAAATTGTAGAAAAGCCCAAAATGTGCACAAAATTACATAACTTACACAAACAATGTCCAAACTGGACCAAACTTGAAACTTAAGATTGTCATATGATATCAAAGCACCTCATATGGGCTGATTAAGGTTTTAAGCACTTAATTAGGATAATTAAGCATGTTCAACATTTTAAGCAAGGTCGGGGGTCTTACAACTATAAACCCCTAACAAGGATTTCACCCACAAAATCTTAAGCAAAGAGAGATGGGTACTTCTTATGCATATCTTTCTATAACTCCCATGGTGATGCCACAAAACCTTTACTAACAATATATTATTCTTCCTGAGATTTTTCACCCTTCTATCCAAGATCAACACAGGAGCCTCAACATAGGAAACATCCCCATCTAACTCAACCTCCACTGGCTGGATCATTTGCTCTGTATCATGATGACACTTCCTCAGAATGGATACATGAAAGACACTGTGCTACATGTGCAGCTCTGACGGTAACTCTAACTTGTATGCCACCTTTTCCGCATGAGCCAAGATAGGGTATGGTCCCATAAACCTAGGATCCAACTTACCCTTCTTACCAAACCTCAACACACCCTTCCTAGGAGAAACCTTGAGATATACTGTATTATCTACATAAGACTTTTGTCTGTCCTGTGCTGCTTTCAACTATTGTTGTATTACTTTGATTTTCTTTGTAGTCTGCTATACAAGCTCAGGACCCAAAAGTTGATATTCACCTGTCTCATACCAACAAAGCAGTGACCGACAATGTCTCCCATACAACGGTTCATAAAGTGACATATCTATACTCCTCTGATAGCTATTTATTGTAAGAAAACTCTATCAAACTCAGGTGTACATCTCAAATTCTAAGAAACTACAACACACATGCCCTCAAAAGATGATCTAAAGTTTGAATAGTCCTCTTAGACTGACCATCTTTCTGTCGGTAGAAGGCCGTACTAAACCTCAGCTGTGTCCCCAACACTGTATGTAGTCGTACCCAAAAACAGCTTGTAAACTTTAGACCTCTGTCAGAAACTATAGTAACTAGAATACCATGCAACCAAACTATCTCATCAATATATATCTGTGCTAGCTTCTTTGCTGTACATATCGTCTTGACTGGAAGGAAGTGAGTTGACTTGGTCAACCTATCCACTATCACCCATATGGAATCATGACCCTTGGCTGTCCTAGGAAGACCAACCTAAAAGTCCATAGTGATATGATCCCATTTGCTCTGTGGTATTGGCAACGGGTCTAATGTCCTACAAGCTTCTGATGCTCAGCCTTAACCTATTGATAGACTGGACATCTAGCAACAAACTCTGCTACATGACGATTCAGTCCTGGCCACCAATACACATCTTTCAAGTTATGGTAAATCTTGGTATTGCCAGGATGCATTGCATACATCGAGGAGTGAGCCTCCTCAAGCGCCATCTTTCTCAACCCATTAACATCAGGAACCACTATCTTATTGTGGAAGCAAACTGTCCCGTCATCTGCCTCATGGAAGCCATCATGCTTCTCACTACTGAACTCTGATTGGATGTTCTGTATCATGGTATTGTTCTGCTGTGCATCACATATCTGTTGCCTCAAGTTAGGTTTGACCTGCAATTGTGCCAACATCCCTACCAATAAGGAAACCTCCAATAGACGTTCATCTGGTGAAGAGACACTAACATGTCCCTCTTGTGGCACACCAAGGAGCATAACTGTGCCTGGTATGCAGATGATGACGAAGATGACTTTCTGCTCAGCTCATCAGCCACCACATTTGCCTTGCCTAGATGGTAGTCTATCATGCAATCATAGTCTTTAATAAGCTCCATCCATCTCCTCTGCCTCATATTCAACTCCTGCTTCGAGAAGATATACTACAGATTCTTGTGGTCGGTGAAGATCTGACACTTTTCTCCATAAATGTAGTGCCTCCAGATCTTTAAGGCATGAATCACCACCGCAAGTTCTAGATCTTGTGTTGGGTAGTTCTCCTCGTGTTTCTTAAGCTGTCATGAAACAAAAAATCACATTCTTGTCTTACAATAGCACAAATCCCAAGCCATTCTTTGACGCATCACAAAAGATGATATAGTCTTTTCCTTGCTTTGGAAATACTCTAACTGGTGTACTGGTCAACTTCTCCTTCAACAATTGAAAGGAATTTGACACTTAGCATATTAAACAAAAGAAACATCATTCCTTGTCAACTTAGTTAGGGGTAATGCTACAACACTGAAGTTCTTAATGAACCTTCTGTAGTAGCCCTCCAAACCTAGGACACTGTGAATCTCAATCAGTGTCTTGGGCTGTTCCCACTACAGAACAAGCTCTACCTTCTTAGGATCTACGCTGACACCCTTATCAGATATCACATGACCTAGAAAGGAAACTTTTTTCTACCAAAATTCGCACTTGTTGAATTCAACATACAACTTGTGCTGCCTCAACAACGCCAATTCTCGACGAAGGTGCTGTTCATGCTGCTGACTATCCTTAGAGTGGATCAAAATGTCATCTATGAACACGACCACACATGGATCTAGATACGGTCTGAACACCATGTTCATCAAATCCATGAATGCTATCGATGCATTGGTTATCCCAAATGGCATTACCACAAACTCGTAGTGACCATACCTAGTCCTAAAAGCTGACTTGGGTATGTCATCCACCTTCATCCTCAACTGGCGGTAACTTGACCTTAGATCTATCTTTGAGAATACTATAGAACCTCTCAACTGACCAAAAAGGTCATCAATCCTCGTCAACAAATACTTGTACTTTATCATTACCTTGTTCAACTGTTGGTAGTCTATAAATAACCTCATAGAACCATCCTTCTTTTTCACAAACAACACGGGAGCACCCCAAGGGGAAGTGCTCGGTCTGATAAAGTCCTTCTCTAACAGTTCGTGCAACTATTTTTTTAATTCCTACATCTCCACCGGTTCCATTTTGTAAGGTGCTTGCTCTATTGGTTGTGTTCTAGGAACAAGATTGTCTCAAAATCAATATGTCTAGGAGGGGGGAACACCAGAAAACTCCTCGAAAAAACATCCTCAAATTCTCGCACCACCGGTACCTCCTAGATACTAGGACCTCTCACCTTGGTATCCACAACATGAGCTAGAAAAGCTTCACAACCTTGCCTCATCAACTTCTCTGTTGTCATGGATGACACCAAACATGTGGGAAGAATCTTTCTATCTCATTGGAAGATCCATGAGACATACCAATCATGAAACATCACTACCTTGGAGTTACAGTCCAAAAGAACCTTGTTATTCTCTAAGGTATCCATTCCTAAGATCACATCAAATCCATGCATGTCAAGTGGCATAAGATCCACTTGGATGCTGCATCTTGAGAAAGATAGAATGCAAGAGGGACATACCTCCCACAACTTGGCAAAACCAACGAAAGGAGTTTTTAACCGTAGGTTATCAAATTTACTACAAACATGCAAATTACAACTACCTATCACTTCTCTAGTGATAAAAGAGTGCATCACACCCGAGTCAACTAGCACATATACAAAAGAAGAAGTAGACAAATCAGAATGAAATATCTCCATTTGACCTGTCACAACTTGTGGATTGACCACTACTTCCGGTTGGCTCATTGCATAAAACCTAGATGTTGCATGTTGCTGTCCACATCCTCTACTAGCTTGTCTAGAGGATCATGTCTACGACACCTGACAACGTCCTCTACCAATACGAATGTTAAACTACTACTACTATTGTGAACCTTGCTGATTCTGCCTTGGCTGTTGTGTCACTTCCCCATTCTTCATAGGGCACGACCACATCATATGCCCAACCCGTCCACACATGTAACAAGCCTTTGTATAATACCGCAACCTAGATGGACCTGTCACCGACACTGATGTTGCACTACATGCTCAAGTAGGCGGAAAACTGCGACATCTGCCCCTACCCGAGGACCACTATGACGGTGCATGCAATCTCTGCTCAGTAAAAGTTGACCTCTACTGCGACTGTGGCGAAGAAAACCTCGACTTCTTAAACCCTCCAAAAGATTTCCCCTGGAACTAAGCTGGACTCTTCTTAGTGTTAGCTTCATGCTTCTCTATAAAAGACCTCCGAATCCTCCTTACTAACTCCACAAAGGTGGGAAATATCTCTCTATTCTCCAAAGCTGACACTGTTGTAGTCAACTCCGTGCTCATGCCCTTCTCAAACCTACATATCCTTTCCTTATCTGTCACTGCCATGTGAGGGCAGAACCTCAGAAGCTCCATCAATTTTGACTCATACTCATTGATGGTCATCAATCCCTGATGGATCTTCTTAAACAGTGAGATCTTCTCATCCAAATATGTCTCTAGGATGTATCGGATGACAAACTCCCACTGAAACTCCTCCTAACCTACCACGACTCTTGGTCTCTTCTCCTCTTCTATGGCCCATTAGTGGCCAACACTACCCTTCAACAAGTACACAACATGTTTCACCTTAACCTTATCTGAGATGTTCAGGATCTTGAACGCCTTCTCTAGCTCTGTCGGTCACATATCGACATTTGTTGGGTCAGAGGTACCCAAATATTCAATCGCCTCGACACATCTGATCCGTTCAAACATCTTCCCAACACCATGGAATTCTGCATTAGGGATGGTTGCCCTAGCTTGAGGTATGGGCGCCCTATCCGCTAGATGCGTAATCATGGCCATCATCTGTCCAAACATGGAGATGAAACACATGGTTGGCCGTGGTTGTTGGGTCCAACTGAGACATCATGGGCTGCTCCAACCCTTTCTTTGGCACTCTCGCATCACGTGCCTGCCTCTTAGCACCACCTCCTGGTGCGACGTAACTACTCTCAGCATGTTCTTCATGTCTTCCACACATATCTCCATAAGCATAAACTACGGTTAGATATGTTGGATAACATAAGAAAAAACTCAACCCTAAGTCCTATGTCCCTGTAGACTCAGTGAACCTAAAGCTCTGATACCAACTTAACTGTGACACACTGTCACACTAAACGAGATTACTTAAAACATAAAATACGATCAACAACTAACTAATTACATTTTCAGAAAAGTAGAATAATTAAAATCGATCCCAATACCACCAACATGTTCTCAAACATGTACATAAAGGTCCAACCTTTTCATATGTTCATATACTATATCGGGTATTTACATCTGAATCCACTGGCCTCAGCCACAACCTATATACAAAAGAGGTATTTCACATGTACACGCCATATATACAAGCACTGGCATACTGCCAAAAAAACTAATGTCGATATATGTATATCATCTGCAAAACTCAAAGCTTGCCCAGACCTGATAGTACAAGTACGACACTAAGACTCTACTACTGTAACTACAACTGTCCAACCTTTGACGTCTACTGATCATCAAGATGCTCCTTGTGACAATGTGAGTTTTTCCTCTTTTCTATTATTTAATTTATTTATTTTATACCTCTATGATGGTCATTCATAATCTCATTTGACTCCTTGATCAATGTAGATACCCAAAATCAAATTCTATTTGTTTTCTATGAAATTCATGCACTCTTGGGCACCTTAGTTAGCTTAACACACCTCTTTGTTCAAATACTTGAGTTTGACTAGTTAACTTTATCTTTTGGTCTCCAAACTTGTATACATTATTCTACACTTCATGTTGAAGATATGGTCCAAATTTGAGATCATTTGGACCTTCCTATGATTTTATACATTTTTCCTAAGATCTAGTCTTTTTCCTAGCTCTTTTAGCCTTTTTATTTTCTTTTTGTTCCTTTTCCCTTGCTGGGCTCGACTCATCTGGTGCTTTGGGCGCCGCTGGGCAAGGCTACCCCACGGATCGACCCAGCAGCCTTGGATCTCAATCCAACGGCGCTGGGGTCATCCCCTACCTTGTGCCTAGTTTGGCAGGTACACAGTGGACGAACCACCCTGACTGCGAACCCAACCAGCTAGCCTACCTGTTGCGCCCCGATGGCTTGACCAAAAGAGTCCTCACCCCTTTCTCGAAGCTTCCGCATGAATTGGTAAGGTGAAATCACTACTTGGAGGCCAAGGAAACAAGCCATCCCCATAGGGTGCGCCGCCCCCCTCGTTAGCCCTAACCCTAGCACCAAATTCCTATTTAAACCCCTAGCTGAGTTCGGCCCGCCCCCACAAAGACGAGCGGTACCTTCTCTCCTCAAGTCGTGCCTTCCTTCTCTCGCCCCCTGTTTCTCCGGCCGCCGCACTGCCGCAGAGCATTTCTTCTCGCGGGCGGGTTCTGTTGTTGGGACGACTAACAACAGCCCTGGGATCTGGGTCCACGGTGATCCCCAGTCGAGATCAACGGTCGCCCAGCCCCGCGCGGATCTGCCCTCTGACCTCTTCCTCAAGCACGTTCCTGGGAGCGCGGTTCCTCCCTACCGCTGCTCTACTTTGCGGGTCAACGGTTGACCAAGGATCGACGACCCCCATTTTCTGGTACTTTTCCCCCTCTGCCCAAAATTCCAGAAAATGTCTCAATCTTGCAAAAATGTTATCTTGAGATTCCTAGCTCCAATTATATGGAATTTATAGTCCATTTTTATCAGAAAAATTAGCCCGATTTAATAAAAATGGTTTCAGAGCCTGTTTCATATCTCTGTTCTCTATTTTGATGCAAATACCTTTGGATAACCTTCTTGAGTATAAAAGGGTTAATTTCTTAAGATCATGATCCGAACCTAGTTCCTGATCCATCATGCAATCTTACTATGATGTTTAAGCACAAATCTATCATTATGATCTAGAAACATGATTAATGACTTGGATGTTGATGTTATAACTAGGGTTAGCTAATATGATTCCTAAAAGCACCTAAGTAGATCATTCATTCTCGATATATGCTTGATGCTTGATTAAATGTTGAAATATTGATATGATGTCAATTATAAATGAATGATCTACTCTAGGGTTGTATAGGAATGCAAAACCCTAATCTTGCATACATGGTTCTTGCATAATATGATCTTGACCCTCAACTCTATATCTTGTTTAATCTAGGATCTACTTGAGACCTTGACCTTTCACTCTTGGACCTTTACTCGATTAGCATTCAAAAAGGTACGCTATTATACTACTCCTCCTTGGTTGTAATGATGATACTTTTATGTATCTCTTGACTTATGCTTGGCTAGTTATTTGGATGAACTATTGTTCCCTATGAATAGTCTTCCGTTTTTTCTCTATATTATATTTTGAGAAACATGAAACCCTAAATCACAATACCCATTATGACTGCCCATATATTGATGTTGATAATGATGTTGGAAAAGTTGATAATGTTGATATTGAATATAAGCAAAACTCCCTTATTGGAAGGTGGGATTTTACACTTTGTTCTCCTATCTCCTATGGTGAGAAGGAGCTTGGTGACCTCCCCATCGTGTTGGGGTAGTAGAGTCACATAAACTAATATAAGCATGCTTCTTGAATTACAGCATAATGGGAAATTCGTAATAAAATTCGTGTTGAATAACATTTTGGTTTTTGGAAGATCGTTCGATAATGTTTGAAACATAAGTCCTGCCAAGCATACTAGTTTTCTTATAAATTGCTTTACTTGTTTCTATATAGCATACCGTGCAATTGCATTGACATTGTGTCTTGATTTTCTCAATTTTAGGTAATGCGAGGAACTAGATTCTTCTACTCATTTATCTACTGCAATAAAGACTGCTACATCACTTATGGACTCTTCATGGGAGCTAATTGTAAAAGGGTAGTTGTAGGCTAGTTTCTTATCTTTTTCTCTTTCCTATTGCCTACGGGCCTTATGTACTAAACCTTTTGGTTCATTTTAATAAAGAAGGATGTTATTTCATTTTTGCATATTATCTGTGTGTGATTTTCGGGCCACTCAGGGACGGGCACTCTAATCCCTTTAACACTGCCCTTTTGGACAGTGGGATTGGGATTAGGGTAAGAACGGACCCGTGACAGTTGGTATCAGAGCCATAACACACTTCATATGCATTAGTGAAATGATGTTCTTAATCGCTGAACCAAGGAAGCCCTAAAATTCACTATGGTGAAAATTGAGGTGTCTAGAAAGAGCACAAAGGGGGTTCTGGCATAATTCCTCCTATTCGTCTTCACGGTGGTTGAGGTTCCTCCTGCTCCACCTGGCCTTAGTTGATCCAGAAATGGATGGAAGGACTTCCTATAACCCTAGAGAGTCTTCTAGCATCTTATCTCTTCTTTAAGGATTTCCGAAGCCACCTATTAGAAGGAAGTAGGATGACTCCTCATCTTCTCGTTCTCCTTAAAGTGTCATGACTTGATCTATATACTCTCTCTCTATTTTTGGGTAAATTAAGGATGAGAACAACTAAAATCCGAAAATAAATTGAGAAAACTTGTTGCAACAATCTATCATATTCTTGATTTGAAAGTTATAAACAAGAAGACTTATATCAGTTGAACTATTGCAGATGGTCCCAAAAACCAGGAACAACATGGATGGTGAAGGGACCTCTGGTACAAAAGACAAGGGGAAGAAGCCCCACATGGATGATGATGAAGATGTCGGTTCTTCCAATAAGACCAATAATATGGGGGAGTGGGAACTAAACCAGAAGGCCATTATGGATGCCCTCCATGACCTAGATGTCCGTACAACATCCCTTGTGCCAACCCATAACCCAAAACCCATCACTATCCATGATTTTCTCAAACTCAGCCCTGAAGCCTTCTATGGGGAAGACAAAGATGATGTCCTAGACAAGGCTGATGCCTGGTTAGTGTCCATGGAGAACACTTTAGGGTTTTGAGGTGCCCTGAACAAGACAAGGTTGGTTGTGCCACCTACTAGTTGAAGGGAGCGGCCAAATTGTGGTGGGAGAATTATATCTGGTCACATCAGGTCATCCCTGTCAACTGGGAAGCCTTCAAACCCATTTTCACCAACCGTTTCCAACCCACATCTGAGAGAAAAGAGAAACAAAAACAATTCCTCACCCTTACCCAAGGAACTAACACAGTGGCTGAATACATCTGACAGTTCCGCCTGCTGGAGAGGCATGTCACCAACCTTACCGAAGAACAAAAACTTGACCGCTACATTGATGGGCTTTTCCTTACCCTAAAAGCTTTTGTATCCTCATCCAAACCCACCAATTTCAAGATGCTTATGACCATGCCTTGTCCATGGAGAGAACCCTAGGGATGGGACACAGGAAGCCATTACCTACCCTTGCCTATCTAGGCCTGACTGAAGTTGTACCTGCCAAACCTAAACAGAAGGGAAAACCCCATATTGGTGGCAATAAGAACAAGAACCGACAGAAGAACCAGAGGAATCCTCCTACCCAAGGCCAGAACCATAATTACAACCGTGGTCCTGCACAAAACCAGGATCATGGCCAAAACAGGGGTCCAGACCGGAATGCCAATATTCCTCGTTGTCGTAACTGTGGTAACTTCCACCCTGGCCAGTGCAAGTATTCGTCCCCGGTCTGCCATTACTGCAAACAGGAGGGTCACTTCAGAGACAGCTGCCCCCACCCTCCTCCAGCATGGGCCAGGCAAGGTGAACATCAACATGCACGTGTCTTTGCTGTGAATGCAGATGAGGCGAAGGCCAATGAAAACAAACTCATGGAAGGTACCTTTTAAATTCAAGATTATTTCCAGAACTTTATATCATGATTATCTTGTACATAGTCCTTACATAAAATATATGTATACGTAGGAATGATGCAAATCTCTGACCATTTTGTTGTTACTCTTTTTGACTCCGAGTCAACAAACACTTTCATGTCTAAGAATCTTGCCTATATGCTGAATCTTGAAACAAGGGACTTAGGGTACGTACTTGATGTAACTACCCCAAGTGGGAAGATGAAAGTCTCCTACTATATTGTCGAGAAAGTCCCTCTATCTTATGCTGGACGTAGTTTTGAGTCAGATTTCATAATCTTAGACATGTAAGACTTTGACCTTATTTTAGGGATGGATTGGCTCAATAAAAATCATGCCCTAATCGACTGTTGTGTCAAGAAAGTCATTATTTCCAAACCCAACCTCCCTATTCTTGTAATTCCTGGAAGGAAAGATCGAAATAAAAACGTTGTCATTTCTCTGATTAAAGCCCAAAACTTGATAGCTAAAGGGTGCAAAGCATACCTAGAAACTGTAACCATAGTCAACCCTGATACGAATGGCCTAGAAAACATTGATATAGTGCGAGAGTACCCGAGTGTCTTTCCTGAGGAGATCTCTGGGCTACCACCAGATCGTGATGTCGAGTTTTCTATTGATTTAGCACCTGGTACCACACCTATTTCTCGGGCACCCTATCGGATGGCTCCTGCTGAATTGACTGAGCTGAAAAAGCAGTTGTAGGAATTGCTTGACAAGGGTTTCATCCGCCCTAGTACCTCTCCTTGGGGAGCTCCAATTTTATTTGTTAAGAAAAAGGATGGTTCCCTTCGCATGTGTATTGACTATCGTCTAATCAATCAAGCTATTGTGAAAAAAAAGTATCCGCTGCCCAGAATTGATGACCTTTTCGATCAACTCCGTTCTGCCCATGTCTTTTCAAAAATTGATCTCCGTTCTGGTTACCACCAACTCAAAGTTAAGGATGAAGACATTCCTAAAATAGCCTTTCGAACCCGATACATGCATTATGAATTCCTTGTCATGCCTTTTGGGTTGACTAATGCCCCTGGTGTGCTTATGAACTTGATGAATAGTGTCTTCCAACCTTTCCTAGATGAGTTTGTAGTGGTCTTCATTGATGACATATTGATATATTCGACTGATGCTAAATCACACCGCTTTCACCTTCGCAAAGTTCTTGACATCCTCCAATCTCAAAAATTCTATGCAAAGTTGTCAAAATGTGAATTTTGGATTTCTGAAGTCATGTTCTTAGGCCACATAATTTCTGGTGGGAAAATTTCTGTTGACCCCACCAAAGTCTCGACTGTTCTTGAGTGGCAAGCCCCAAAGAATGTTTCGGAGATTCACAGTTTTTTGGGTCTTGCTGGCTATTATCAACGTTTTATTCAGAACTTCAGCAGGACTGCCTTGCCTCTCACTAAGCTCACTAGGAAAGGAGAACAGTTTATCTGGTCAAAAGAGTGTGAGTCTAGTTTTGAAGAGCTAAAGACAAAGCTGACAACTGCACCTGTAATGACTCTTCCCTCGGGAAATGATGGGTTCGTCATCTTCACTGACGCATCAAGGTTCAGTCTGGGTTGTGTTCTCATGCAAGAGAGAAAGGTAGTTGCTTATGCCTCTCGACAATTGAAGCCAAATGAGGTCAACTACCCAACCCATGACCTCGAGCTTGCCGCTATCATATATGCTTTGAAAATATGACGACACTACTTGTATGGTGCCACCTTCGACATCCTCACCGACCACAAGAGTCTGAAATACATCTTGACACAGAAGGATCTCAATCTCAGACAGAGGCGTTGGCTTGAGTACCTTAAAGACTATGACTTCACCATTGCCTACCACCCCGGTAAGGTAAATGTGGTGGCCGATGCACTCAGCAGGAAGCAGGCTAAATGTGCTGCTATCTTTACTTCTGAATGGAGAAGCATGTAAAACTGGGCCTTCAGTCCATGAATGGAGAAGTCATGTCACCTTGGGCCCCGAGGTGTATGGGCAACGTTCTTAGATTGGCAAGTGTCCTTGTAAAACTGGGCCTTCAGTCCGAAATCCTATTAGCCCAAAAGAATAGCAAGAGCCTTGATGATATGACTAAAGCTATTAGAGAAGCCCCAAACTCACCTGACAGTCAGTATGGATGGTGGAATCCGATACAAACAATGCATATGGGTCCCAAAAGATTCAATCATGATAGAAATGGTGTTACGAGAAGCTCACGGGTCGAAATATACTATGCATCCTGGATCGACGAAGATGTACAAGAATCTGCAAAGGCACTTCTGGTGGAGGAATATGAAGACTGACATTGCTACTTTCATCTCCAAGTGTCTGACCTGCCAACAGATCAAGGCTGAACACCAACGTCCAGGAGGTCTTCTACAACCCCTACCTATCCCCGAGTGGAAATGGGAAAACATCACCATGGATTTCGTGGTGGGACTACCCAGGACCAGGAAAGGGAGTGACGCCATTTGGGTTGTAGTTGATCGTCTGACTAAATCAGCCCATTTTATCCCAATCAAGACAACAACCAAGGTTCCTGAGTTAGCATAACTTTACGTTCGAGAGATTGTCAGGCTGCATGGAATTCCTGTATCTATAGTATCAGATCGTGCATGGAATTCCTGTATCTATAATATCAGATCGTGATGCAAAGTTCACTTCTTACTTGTGGCGACAAGTACAGGAAGAACTAGGAACTCAACTGAATTTTAGCACTGCTTATCATCCACAAACTGACAGACAGTCTGAGAGGACAATCCAAGTTCTAGAAGACTTACTGAGATCATGCGTCCTCAATTGGGGTGGTTCTTGGGACCACTACCTTCCTCTCATTGAGTTTGCCTACAACAATAGCTACCAATACAGTATAGGCATGCCTCCTTATGAAGCTCTGTATGGAAGACCGTGTAGATCTCCACTTTACTGGGATGAAGTAGGCGAAAGATGAATTCTGAAATATGAGGAACTACAACTCTATTCTGACAATGTCAACCTACTCAAGCAAAGGTTAAAAAGGGCACAAGATCGTCAGAAGTCTTATGCTGATGCACATAGGATCGACACTCAGTTCCTAGTAGGTGATCATGTTTTCCTGAAGATTCGACCAATTCAGGCCATTGCAAAGAACAAAGGAAAACTCAGCCCTAGATATGTGGGTCCTTTTGAAATTTTGGCTCGTATTGGGGAATGTGCTTACAGTTTGGCTCTACCTCCACAATATAGCATGATGTACAACGTCTTTCACGTGTCGAACCTAAAGCGGTATGTCAAAGACCCTAGCCATGTCCTCAATCATGAACCACTTGAATTAAAGGACACCCTTGTGTACCAAGAAACTCCGGTCAAGATACTTGATACTCGCACCAAGGAACTCAGGAATAAGAAAATCGATATGGTTAAGGTGTTGTGGAAGCACCATGGGAGTGATGATGCTACTTGGGAATTGAAGTCATACATGGAGGAACGATTTCCTGACCTCTTCAAGGAAGTCTGAATTTTGGGGAAAAATTCCTTATAAGGAGGGGAGGATGTGACAATGTGAGTTTTTCCTCTTTTCTATTATTTATTTTATTTATTTTATACCTCTATGATGGTCATTCATAATCTCATTTGACTCCTTGATCAATGTAGATACCCAAAATCAAATTCTATTTGTTTTCTATGAAATTCATGCACTCTTGGGCACCTTAATTAGCTTAACACACCTCTTTGTTCAAATACTTGAGTTTGACTAGTTAACTTTATCTTTTGGTCTCCAAACTTGTATACATTATTCTACACTTCATGTTGAAGATATGATCCAAATTTGAGATCATTTGGACCTTCCTATGATTTTATACGTTTTTCCTAAGATCTAGCCTTTTTCCTAGCTCTTTTAGCCTTTTTATTTTCTTTTTGTTCCTTTTCCCTTGCTGGGCTCTGCCCATCTGGTGCTTTGGGTGCCTCTGGGCAAGGCTACCCCACAGATCGACCCAGCAGCCTTGGATCTCAATCCAACGGCGCTGGGGTCATCCCCTACCTTGCGCCTAGTTTGGCAGCTACACGGTGGACGAACCACCCTGATTGCGAACCCAACAAGCTAGCCTACTTGTTGCGGCCCGATGGCTTGACCAAAAGAGTCCTCACCCCTTTCTCGAAGCTTCCGCATGAATTGGTAAGGGGAAATCACTGCTTGGAGGCCAAGGAGACAAGCCATCCCCATAGGGTGCGTCGCCCCCTCATTAGCCCTAACCCTAACTCCAAATTCCTATTTAAACCCCTAGCTGAGTTCGGCCCACCCCCACGAAGACGAGCAGTACCTTCTCTCCTCACGCCGTGCCTTCCTTCTCTCGCCCCCTGTTTCTATGGCCGCCGCACCACCACGGAGCATTTCTGCTCGCGAGCGGGTTCCGTTGTTGGGACGACTAACAACAGCCCTGGGATCTGGGTCCACGGTGATCCCCAGTCGAGATCAATGGCCGCCCAACCCTACACGGATCTGCCCTCTGACCTCTTCCTCAAGCACATGCCTAGGAGCGCGGTTCCTCCCTGCCGCTGATCTACTTCGCGGGTCAACGGTTGACCAAGGATCGACGACCCCCATTTTCTGGTACTTTTCCCTCTCTGTCCAAAATTCCAGAAAATGGCTCAATCTTGCAAAAATGTTATCTTGAGATTCCTAGCTCCAATTATATCGAATTTATAGTCCATTTTTATCAGAAAAATTAGCCCAATTCAATAAAAATGGTTTTAGAGCCTGTTTCATATCTCTGTTCTCTATTTTGATGCAAATACCTTTGGATAACCTTCTTGAGTATAAAAGGGTTAATTTCTTAAGATCATGATCCTAACCTAGTTCCTGATCCATCATGCAATCTTACTCTGATGTTTAAGCACAAATCTATCATTATGATCTAGAAACATGATTAATGACTTGGATGTTGATGTTATAACTAGGGTTAGCTAATATGATTCCTAAAAGCACCTAAGTAGATCATTTATTCTCGATATATGCTTGAAGCTTGATTAAATGTTGAAATATTGATATAATGTCAATTATAAATGAATGATCTACTCTAGGGTTGTATAGGAATGCAAAACCCTAATATTGCATACATGGTTCTTGCATAATATGATCTTGACCCTCAACTCTATATCTTGTTTAATCTAGGATCTACTTGAGACCTTGACTTTTCACTCTTGGACCTTTACTCGATTAACATTAAAAAAGGTACGCTATTATACTACTCCTCCTTGGTTGTAATGATGATACTTTTATGTATCTCTTGACTTATGCTTGGCTAGTTATTTGGATGAACTATTGTTCCCTATGAATAGTCTTTCGTTTTTCCTCTATATTATATTTTGAGAAACATGAAACCCTAAATCACAATACCCATTATGACTGCCCGTATATTGATGTTGATAATGATCTTGGAAAAGTTGATAATGTTGATATTGAATATAATCAAAACTCCCTTATTGGAAGGTGAGATTTTGCACTTTGTTCTCCTATCTCCTATGGTGAGAAGGAGCTTGGTGACCTCCCCATCGCGTTGGGGTAGTAGAGTCACATAAACTAATATAAGCATGCTTCTTGAATTATAGCATAATGGGAAATTCGTAATAAAATTCGTGTTGAATAACATTTTGGTTTTTGGAAGATCGTTCGATAATGTTTGAAACATAAGTCCTGCCAAGCATACTAGTTTTCTTATAAATTGCTTTACTTATTTTTATATAGTGTACCGTGCAATTGCATTGACATTGTGTCTTGATTTTCTCGATTTTAGGTAATGCAGGGAACTAGATTCATCTACTCATTTATCTACTGCAATAAAGACTGCTACATCACTTATGGACTCTTCATGGGAGCTAATTGTAAAAGGGATGTAGTTGTAGGCTAGTTTCTTATCTTTTTCTCTTTCCTATTGCCTACGTGCCTTATGTACTAAACCTTTTGGTTCATTTTAATAAAGAAGGATGTTATTTTATTTTTGCATATTATCTGTGTGTGATGTTCGGGCCACTCAGGGACGGGCGCTCTAATCCCTTTAACACTGCCCTTTTGGACAGTGGGATTGGGATTAGGGTAAGAACAGATCCGTGACACTCCTTTTCTACAACTCGATCTTGACCATATCACTGACAGCCACATAAAAAGATGTGGTGACCCACGAGGTGAGACCCATCTCCTAGTGAGAGATATAGCTCTCCATAATAATTATTGATTACAACAGATTATTTAACAGTAAAAAAATTGAGCAGATTGAGTATTTAATAAGTAATTGAGCAGACTGCTTAATTCTAGCATACTAAGCAAGTTAAGTAGATAGGTTTAGCAACCAGCATGATTACCATAGTAAATGAAATAATTGAATTGATTTCTTCTAACAATTGATCTCTTAGATTGCATAAAATTGCATCATATAACAACTATGTAGTATAAAAGACATGGAAAGGGTTAACATCCATTGTGAATCATATTTAACCCTAGCAAATGCACTGCATGGCTTGTATTACATATTTTATTATGCCCTGGGGAGATTGAGTCGTACCATCCAAAGTCCAACCGACCAATGCAAAATGATATTCAATTCTGTATAAGATCTAGGAGTGCCAGTATCCTAAGATCTCTCCTTCTCAGTCAGTACGAGTCAAAATACAACAATATAATAGTTGAGATGCCTACAAATGACATATTATCAAGCTGCTAACACCTAGTCCATCCTTGGTATAGGTCAAGTCACTAACAACCAGGGTATGCAAACCCTATAATCTGAGGTACAACCACAACTATCCTCAATCACATCACATATAGCAAATATCTGAGACACGATCGTAATCGTTCTCAATAACCTTGGGATCAGGATGTCAAGGATGTACACTCACTTGCACCTGTGCATACTCAACATGTTATGTATGCGACTCTGAGTTTCCTTTAGGAATGTTTGTTTCACCATCCAACAAGTTCTGACATTGAAGATGGTTCTACAACACAAGGCACTGCATGATTAGGGTTTCACTTAGTTATGCCAATTGGGTGAATTAAGGCTGCATCATATAAGTGGACATACAAACCCTAATTCATCTCTAGCAAGCATTGATATATAACAACTTTAGAAGATATAAAACATTTGAGGTATAGTTCTTAATCTTCATTGCCATTTATGAAATTACACTTGTCACCATACCACCATAAGATATAATTCCACATCACATTAATCTAGGGTTCCAACCCTTATCATGTTTTGAAAAGGATTACACCTCCAATATGTCTCAAACATGCCCTAAGGCCATTAAGACCATCACATCATTCCCTGTAGGGTCATCATTAATCTTTCTATGCCTTAAAACAAGGCTCAACATGTCATCACCACACATGTGACATATAAGTTTAACATAGCAAGGAACTATGATGTTTAGATAGCGCCGTATTAGGGTTTCAACAACCATAAAATAGTATTTCATTATCATAGTAATCATTCAAGAAGGTTGATCATAATTAATCACTATCACTAAGTTACATTAGGGTAAGGTCTAACAAGCTATGCTACATTAGGGCTGCATGTCAACTCATCATGGTGATTATCAATTATATTAATTCGAGGGCAAAGGTAAGACTAAAAAATTAAGAGCACTGAACCATTGAATTTCACAACATCAAAACCAAACATCACATCATGGGATTCACCCAAATCCATCGTATGTTGAGGCATCAAACCCTAACCATTGGATCATGTTCTTAATTCAAAACCATTGGTTGAAGTATAAGTCTAACCCTTGAATCATTTAACTAAGAAACTATCATATTAGGGGTTAAAAGAATCATCACCTAACACTCAGTCTACCATCAGTTGTGGTGTCCAAGACCACCATTGATTGTGGTGTCAAGGACCACCATCGGTTGTGACACTTTGTGTCACCATCAGATCATGAAGTCAGAATTCCCATCGGTTGACACCATCAAGTGTTGAACCAATACTACCATCGATTGATTGTCATAGCTCATTGGACCATCGATTCTTGAGCATCCAAAAGAGTCCAAAATAGAACTAATGTGTGACCATAAATTGTCATAGGACATACTAGTAAAACAACACTAAAGGCAACTCCATCAGTTATAGCAAGAAGACAACCCATCATATCTTACACATGGTAGGAAACAACTCAAAGCCCTCAGTGTAACCCATCTTTCGAGTATCATAAAGAACCATCGTTTGACATGTAAGCAAGGTCTAAGGCTTCCTATACCTCAGGAAGGTCGTGCATAAGTTTTTAGGTTCATCTATAGCTGTAAAATACTTAAGGAACACCACTTAAGCTTAAATCCTAGGCAAAAGATAGCTTCTTTATGTGTAGACCTTTATTTTTAAGCAAGTACTTGAGCATACAAGGTAGTAGTAAGCAATAAACGTGAGGAAGGTTATATAACTAGCCTCTAGGAAGAATAACAAGATCCAAACAGTAAGGTATCTCAAACAATGGAGGTAAGAAACCCTACCTTTAGTTTTGAACTTGACCAAGCTAGCTCTTTCTCCTCACGGGAAGCAAACCCTAAGTCAAAGAAGCAAGAAAGATAGGTTCTTTAAGCTCTGGAGCAAGCTCTACTATGAGAAACCATGGTTCCGTCCTTGAAGAAGGAATAAGGAGGATGTACAACAAGAGAAACGAAGGAGAGAAGGAGGAACTTACTCGTTTAGGCCAGGATCAAGCAAGAAAAGCTCCACAAGCTCAAAAGGAGAGTATATCCAAGCTCTAGCCACTTATACAAGGAGATCACCCACCTTCTTCTACCTTGGGCACCTTCTTCACCACCAAGTAGGGGAGGATGAAGATCTAGACAAAAAATGAGATATAATGACCCAAAGGGTTCGTTTGGGTGCTAAAGGAGAGGTATATAAAGCATATAGATAAGGGAGAAGAGAAGCTTGAGGTTTGTAGGTTTGCCATGTGTCCATGGCCTATAACTATCACGCCCATGCAAGAAGCAACTCCATCGGTTGTGGGAGTCTGATAGGCCATCAAATGATGACCTCCCACGGTTTTTATCAGTTTCCAACACATGATGACAATTGTTTGTTGAAGTCCTAGGTCACTAGGTGGAAAACCATCGATTGGTCACCCCTTCCAAGCAAACCACTGGTCCAAGGGACCCCAAGAGATAAAACCATCAACATACCACCTCTAGAGATCACCATTGGTTGTTACCACCTGGAGATGACCATCAGATGTCACTCATCCATGGGAACCATCGTTTGATGGCCTCTCAAGGTAGCTCATCCATGAGGGCGTAAACCCTAACTCACCCTAGAAGGGTAACATCACCAATTCAAGGTACAAATAGGCACCCCATGGCCCAAAATACTCAAGAAAGATAAGAAAAAATATAAGGAACACAAAGCATGTGAAAAATTGCAAACAAAACCTCAAATATGGGTAAATTGCATAAAAGCCTAAAATACACACAAAATTGCATAACTTGCATAAACAATGTCCAAATTGGACCAAACTTGAAACTTAATCTTATCATATGATATAAAACCACCTCATAGGGTTTGATTAAGGTTTTAAGCACTTAATTAGGATAATTAAGCATGTTCAACATTTTAAGCAAGGCCAGGAGTCTTACAACTATAAACCCTTAACACGGATTTTGCCCGTGAAATTCTACTCAAAGAGAGATGTGTACTTCCTACACATCTCATCTTCTAACTACCACATGGATTCCTCCACACCACGGTGATGCCACAAAACCTTTACTAACAATATATCCTTCTTCTTCATCTTTTCACCCTTCTATCTAGGATTAGTACAAGAGCCTCAACATAAGAAACATCCTCATCTAACTCAACCTCCACTGGATGGATCCTTTGCTCTGAATCACGATGACACTTGCTCAAAATGGAAACATGAAAGATGTTGTGCAACCTATGCAACTCTGACGACAACTCTGACTTGTACCAGCATGTCCATGATTTGGAGCCACCATTTTGGACTTCATAAAGCTGAACATTGAGAAATTATGGGTGGAAGACAAGATTGAGGTGGTAAAAAAAGTTGATGCCCAACTTCTATCAATGGAAAATGGTTTCCGCATGCTGGAAGTGCAGCCAAGTAAGAAGGTCATGTTTTCCGCTCATCTTCTGGAAGGAGCATCCAAGATCTGGTGGGAGAACCAGATCATGGGCTGAGAACTGAATGAAAACCCAATGGCTTGGACTAACTTCAAAACCATCTTCTCATCCATATTTATTCCAATTTCAGCTAAGAAAGAAAAGGAAATGGAGTTCACCAACCTGGTTCAAGGCAACCTATCTCTTTTGGACTTTGGCCACAAGTTCTACCTCTTGTAGCGGTTTGGATACATTATGACTGAAGAAAGAAGGCTGGACCATTTTTAGAGCATCTACACCCTGCAATCAAGCCTCATGTGATAGCAAGCAAACTAACAAACTTCACTGATGCATACAACACCACCCTAGACATGGAGAAGACAGTGATGCCTGCTCAAAACCCATCCAAGGGATACTTGGGTTTCACTGAAGGCAAATCCAGCCCAAGGAATGATCAGAAGAAGGAGCAAGGATGCAACTATGCCAAGGGAAAATGTGGAGGTGAAGGAAAATCCTACAACGAGAACAACTGTCGTAGATGCCACACCTATGGAAGATGGCATTCATCCAAGTGTCGTTATAAGAAGAAGGTGTGTTTCCGTTGCCAACAAGAGGGAGACTTCCAAGCCAACTATCCTTTGCCTGACCTGAGAGGTTTGAGCCATGTAGCATCCCAACCAGTAGTCACAACCCCACCTACTGGAGAGTGAAGACAAGCTTGAGTTTTTGCCATAAACAATGAAGAGGCTTAAGATAATGCTAATCGGTTGATAGCCATCCTTTCTATCATGGTTCTAAAATTTTTTCAAACTGTCTTGCATTATTTGGGTGTTTGAATATTCAAGCAAATTTAATCTGACTAATAGTGCATTATCAACTTTATTATTTATGATGAATAAATTTCTTCCCAGTGTTAATTCTTTTTCAAAAAGTTGGGTATGATTGCAAAAAGATAATGTAAACTTTGGGATTAGGCTAATGAAAAATCCATGCTTGTCGGAATAATTGTGTTATGTTTTGGGGAAAGTATAAGCACACAAATAATTGTCCTATTTCTGGATCTTCTAGATGGAAAAGATTAAAAAGGAAGAATACAATGTGGAGGTCATAGAAGATCCAAATAAAACTATTTTAACTATTTTTCGTTAACACCAAGATTGAATAGGCTTTTCATATTTGAAAAACGAGCTCCACTAATGGTTGGCCATCACACTTGTCTGAATAGTAAAATTAATGACATGAGTCATCCTAGATATTATATAGCATGGAAATAATTTAATATAAAATGTCCAACCTTTGGTGTTGATCCTCACAATATAAGACTTTACCTTGCAAGATAATGTAAACCTTGGTGTTGATCCTCGTAATATAAGAATTTAATATAAAATGTCCATATTGTGGTGTTGGTGATGGTTCCATTTATCTTCCACATAGTCAACAATGTGTCTACATGAGGTATCAACATTGTTTAGATGTAAACCATCCATGGTGTGTAGATAAGAAATATTTAAATGTGATGGAGGAACATGCTACTGCACCAAAACATCTTACTGGGAAGGAAATACTAAATTGTAGGAAAACCATGGAGAAGCTATTTTTACATAAGAAAATGTTGAATCTCATAAACAGAGAAGTCCTAAATTGGCTGAGGGATGGAAATGAGTGTTTTCTTAGCATACCTATGGGGTCATTTTTTGTTCGAAACAAATTCGATGTTCGAAAAATTGAGAAGAACATATCTAAAACATCCTTAGTTTCTTGTTGTACAAAGATGGTCATAGTAAAGAGAGTATTAATCTATATTTGGACACACAAAAGTTGACTATGAGGAAACCACATTGGTAAAAAAAAAAGAAACCACAACGATCAATTTGTTTTCCCCATTCACCTTATGAATAGAAAAATAAAAGGAAGCCTTCTTATTACTTCTCAAAGACTTGAATTAACGAGTGTTTTCTTCAAACAAACTTGAAGTGAAAAAGATTGTTGGGATTAAAAAAGTCATGACTGCCATATTTTGATCCAACATCTCATACCTTTGTCTCTAGGAAGAACTCTTCAAAGACTAGTTGCCAACGTGTAGATTAAATTTTGTATTTTCAAGTCTTTGTGTGCAAAAAGAATTAGTATTCAATGATGGAAAAGATTGAAACACTATTGCCAATTATTCTTTACAAGCTTGATCACTTCTTCCCACCTGTATTCATTCCATTATGGTCCATTTAACTATGCATTTACCATAATAGGCTATAGTTGCGAGTGATGTAGGGAATAGATGGATGTATCTAATGGAATAATTCATTTACTCTTTGAAACAATTTGTTTGCAATAGAAGTATACTTGAAGGGTATATTGTTGAGGGATATCTTTTAAAATAGGAGACTACTTTTTCCAACATTATCTAGAAAATTTGTATTCTTGCTTAGGCGGGCATGTAAGATACACTGAGGGATCTATTGGTGCTAGTTTATTTCTGACTCCCTCATATGAAGAACTCAAACAAGCTTGTCACTTCATTTTGTTCAATACATCTCAGATTGAGCCATACTTATTGTAAGCATCAAACTTATAGTTCTACTAATGATGACTTTCATTTTGAATCCTCTATATATTCAAAAAATTTCCTATTGTGAATAGACCTTTTATGGATGCATGCCAATGAGTTAAGACATCAAAATCCATCCTATAATGAAGTGGAAATACAAACATAATCATTTTTTAAGTGGTTCTCAATTTATACAAGTTTTGATCTTTGGAATAAAGATTTGAAACTTAATTACTTTCTAAACAGTGTCAATAATGTTACTTTCATTTGTATCAGATATTTTTTCTCCC
The DNA here is from genome assembly GCA_963693085.1 of Alisma plantago-aquatica. Classification (NCBI taxonomy): domain Eukaryota; kingdom Viridiplantae; phylum Streptophyta; class Magnoliopsida; order Alismatales; family Alismataceae; genus Alisma; species Alisma plantago-aquatica. Next base: position 597,657,310 of record OY856415.1, read on the forward strand.
ATGAGACATGGTTGATCCTAATGTTATGAGAATTCATTCTAGGGAGCTACAATAGGAGTACGTTCTTATAAAGGATATTTTGTGTATTGTTACAAATTTGAAATTGAATTAGTAGATAGTGGTCATGTCACCCAAATTGTAGTATCCAAACTAAAGACCCAAATGACAACATGTACTATAGAGGGTTTGGCAAACATATTAGAACTTCAATATGAAATTATTCCACCCATTTGTATTTTCAAATGTAGATGGTAGGAATGCATAGCTTCATATGTTGATGAATTTAATTTCACTATGGTTGGTACATCAATGACACATTTTGATGATGAACCCTTCATGTACCATGATCAAGCCACTCATGTTTTTCACTTTGTTGATATAGAAGACAAAAATTAGAGCATTGTTTGTCATTGGACAATAAGAGATACTTTTGATATTCCTTTGAGTACTATAATTAGTGAACGTAATGAAGTGGATGGTGAACTGGATGATACTAATGGGAGGGATGAACTTTCTGACAATGATAGCGACATTGATTTGGTTCATTCTAATCTAGGCAATGATATACTTGTTAATATTACTTTTTAATTTATAGAAAAATTAAAAATAGAACAAAAGTAATCTAGTTTGAAAGACTGACTTGTGTTAATTGAATTGTAGTCTATTAGTTTTATTGAATTAATTTATTAAAACCACTATGAATATGCCTTCCCAAGAGTTGAAGTCATTAAAAGAGGTGGTACAAGCTGAAAACAAGCACAATTCAACAACTTGTAATTCCCTTCCATCTAATAGTGCATCATATGGATCACAAGAGCAACTATTGTCTTCTAAAGCATGTAAGTGTTATTTTTTTCTTAGTTTGGTGAGAAATTTTTATACTATGTTCTTTTTGGTTTGTTTAGGTATGGCTTGAAAAATAAACTTGTCAAAGATAACTCTAATAAGCCCTAAGAAAGCAGATTTAGAACAATTAATGATATAGTTTATTGATGTATTTTTTTGTTTTTATGTATAATTAGTAAGTTAAACCATATAATCTCATATGTTTTCATTTCCATATATCAATGATTTGTATTTAAGTTACAACCCACACAATGAACAAAGTGAAAGAGTTAATAATTCAAAGTGGTGTGGGTGCAAAATGTACTATTTTTTTTAGTATTTGAAATTCTAAACAACAATGGTTTATGTAGAATACTTCTATAGAGACGATTCACACATCTACAGGTACTAAAAGGATGATTCCCACTTCTTTAAAAGTAAGAGAAAGAATCATTCCAAAGTCATCAGTTCCTCTTAGAATATATGGTGATGGGCTAATGAAAGATGCACATTTATGTAAACAATACACTAGTTTTCTTATTTTTCATATTTTGAAAGAACTTTCAGTTGTGCTTTGCATGCATCTCATTCAAGAAAAATGTTGGAATTTTTGACTCAAAATGGATTGGGATCAAATAAACTCATCATTAGTTCTCCTAACCCACAAAAAAGTTGAATCCATGGATACTCAATTCCTAATACTATGTATCATGAGGAATAAAGGAGAGAAGATCACATTGGTAAGTTTTAATTTGTTTATTTATTAATTTTTTTTCCAAATACTAAGGATTCATGGGATAAATGCAGTTGAAACAAAGAGCAAACAATTACTTTTTTTCTCCAAATATGGACTACGGTCCAAGTATTGGTCCATTGCAATAGAAAGGAAGGGAAAGAAATATCTCCATGAGTTCAATTTGAAATGCAATGGACGATCAGAGGTATGATTAAAACACATGATAAAGATATTTGTTTTAATTTTACTATCTCATATTTTACAAATCAATGATCTAATTGGAATACTTCTACAGAGAAGATTGTTACTTGTACATGTTTTAAAGGGATGAATGATATTCCCACAACGATGATTCCAACATCAACTGGGTCTAAAGGAATGACTGGTAGTTTTCCAGAAGTAAGAGAAAGCAACATCCCCAAAAGTTTAGTTCCTTTTGCAATGTGAGTTGATGGGTTATTCAAAAATGCACATTTAGATAACCAGCACACTAGTTTCCTTAAATATTTATATTACATCTCATTCAAGAAAAATGCTAGAATGTTTGACTCAAAATGGATTTGGGTTGAAATAACCCCTCCTTAATTTTCCTAATCCAAACAAAAGCAGAATATATGGATATTCAATTATGAATACCATTTATTATGAGGAGGATAGGAGAGAAGATCATATTTTTAAGTCTGAGTTATGTTATGTATTGATTTGTTTTTCCAAACATAACTGATTTATGAGATAAATGCAGCTGAAACAACAAGCAAACAATTGGACTTTTGCTCCAAAACTGGATTAGGGTCTAAATGATTGATCTATAGCAATACAAAAGTAAGGGAAAGTATTATCTCCATGTGTTAAGTTTAAAATGCAGTGGATGATCAAAGAAGTATGATAGAAACACATGCTTATTATTTTATTGTCTCATATTCTAAATAACAATGATCTTTGTGGAATACTTCACAGACAATTTTTACTTTTATAGGTTCTAAAGGGATGAATGATACTTCAACACGGATGATTCCAACTTCAACTGGGTCTAATGAAATGACTGATACTTCTTCAAAAGCAAGAGAAAGTAACATTCCCAAGAGTTCATATCCTTTTGCAACATGTGGTGAAGTGTTGATGAAAGATGCACGTTTAGGTAACTATGCACTGCTTTTCTTAAATATTTATATTTCCAAATACCATTAAGTTATGTTTATAATAAAATTTGTCAAGAAAAATCTTAGAATCTTTCTCTCAAAATGGATTAGTGGCAAAACAACCCATCCTTAGTTCTACCAATCCAAAGAAAATGAAGAATCTATGGATATCCTATTCCAAATACCAAGTATGATGAGTATTTTAGGAGAGAAAATGATATTTATAAGCCACAATTTATTTATTTGTTAATTTGTTTTCCCACATGGTAATTATTTATGAGTTAAATGTAGTGAAAACAATGAGCAAACAATTGCGTTCTGACTCCAAAAATGTGATGTTTGCTATATCATATTTGAAACATCAAGGATCTATGTGGGATTACTTCTATAGAGAGGATACTTACTTCTACATGATCTAAAGGGATTATGGATACTCCTACAAGTATGAATCCAACTATAATGAGGTCTACACGAATGAATGGTACTTGTTCAAAAGTACTAAAAAGAAACATCCCCAAAATTTTAGTTTCTTTTGCAACATGTGGCAAGGGGTTAATGGAAGATGCAAATTTAGGTAGTCAATGTACTATTTTTAAATACAACTCATTCAAGAAAACTGCTATAATCTTTGACTCAAAATGGATTGGCTTCTTAACAACCCATCACTAGTTATACTAATGTACAACAAACTAGAATCCATGGATATTCAGACCCTAATACAATGCTTCACCAGGAGGCTGTGGTAGTAGATCATAATGGTAATTGATAATTTATTTGTTTTTTATTTAATTTTTCAAACTATAATGATTTATTTGTCTTTCTTAATTTTACTTTACAAACATCAACATTTTATGATTTTTATGCAGCTATATCAAGTGGGAAAATGTCATACACTTGTACTAAAAGTAGCATTGGGACTAAAAGGATGACTCTTAGTTCAAATTGCGCAAAAAACAATGCTCATAGAAATTTAATTCCCTCTGTAATGGGAGATGAAGTTTTTTTTGGAAGATGTTCATCTAGATAACTTGAACAATGCTTCTTTTTCAATTATTAGACAAACATTAGATATGGTTTAGTGTAGTTAAAATCAACTATTAAGATAAATGATGTTTGGATAATAATAGTCAGTATGGCGATAATACTAATGTGGAACACATACCTATCATGTGTAATCATCAACGCACGACAAGATCTAATCCTTGAGCTAGTGATATGGAACTTGACTGTATGACCCCTGACTTGTGTTTTGGGTTAACCCTATTTTCCTTGGCTTGATTATGTGCTTAGAACCTTGCTCTAACCCTTTGAGATGTTTTTAGAGATTTTGGAGAGCTTAAGTCTCCAGTTTAAGCTTATTAGAATAATGCTTGTGCTTTGTGTGCTTGTTTTGGGTCAAATTGCAGTTTACCCATTTTTGAGAGTTATCTTATATTTTTCCACCTCTAGAGTGTTCCTTCTCTTTCTTGGCTTCATGAGAGAGAGTGTGATGTTTTGGGGTACCTTGGTTGGGCCTTGGTTGAGTGGTGACACCCTAGTGTTGATTAGGGTTTCTAGGGTTTGCTTGGTTTCCACCCATGTGTGCTTTGTTGGTTGTCTCGACCCTTGTCTCGACCCATGTAGGTGCTTTGGGTGTGTCTCGGTTGAGACACTTTCCTTGGGTGTGTCTTTTCTCGACCATGGTGGTTTGGGTTGAGATAGTTTGTCCTTTTGTGGAGTGTCTCAACCTAGTGTGCCTACTGACTCTTTATCTCAACCTTGATGAGTCTTGGTTCTTGTCTCGACCTCTCTTGGACTGTCTCAACCGAAACCATGTGTTGGGGACTTAGGTGGTCGATACCTAACATAGGTTGTATCATCATATCATGCATTCAATGTTTAAGTGGTTGCATGTTACTTTCTTGGGTGGAAAAGTGTCCCTTGGGTTTCTTTAGGTGTTGACACATCACCCCTTACTCCACCTCCCTCCTACTTTGGTATATAAACCCTTTTCTCTTCATGCAAGTGATCTTTTCAGCCATTCTTCTTCTTCATTCCCTCATGATCGTCCTTGGAGCTTGGTTGAGCTAAGGAGGTGTTGTTCTTGGTTCATTGGAGGTGGTTCAACCTTGCATGTGGTGCTTTGAAGCTCGATCTCCCTCCTTGTCGTGGTTTATTTCCTTAGTAAGTAGGTTTACCAACTTGATCATTTTTTTTTCTTTGGATCCCCTACCTTCTTCTTCCTTTTTTCTTGGCCGTAGAATAGGGTTCCACCCTGGTGCTCTCCTTGAGAGAAACCCCTCCTCACAAAGGCTTTAGATTGTGGTTTTACCATGGTGGTAACTAGTGGGGGGGAGTTGTCTCCTCTTTTCTCCTTTCTTCTTTGGTTCGGAATAGGGTTCTTTTTGCCCTTTCTTGAGCTATCGTTTGACCATATGTTCTTCTTTTTGGAGGTGACCTTGTGGCCGAAGTGGTGATCTTGTTTGGAGCTTCATCCCTTCTCTTTAGAGCTTGTGCTTTGAACCTTGTTCTCTTCAAAAATAGGTGGGTGATATAACCCTCTACCCTCTCTATTCTTGCACTTTTCTTTACATGCAATTTGTTGTTCCTTTCTCTCAAATGTAATGTAAGATGCTGATAGATTATACTAGGTATTAGATCTTGAATGACGGTGGTTATCATGTGTGTTTTCCTTATAACCTTAAATCCTAATGTGAGGTACTCAATTTTGGAGATGAGGGTCTGGTGGTGGTTTTCTTACTACCTTTTTCTCTTGGTTTTTAATTGCATGCTTAAGGTTCGTATACCTTGATGTATCTTGAAGTTTAGGTTCGATTTTTGATGTATTAAACATGGTTTTATCCCTCTTGCATGAGGCTTATTCTTGGTGGTTTCAAGACACATGTTCTTAGGGTTTTGGTGTCCGTTTCATGTGGAGATCTCATCCTATATGATGGTGGTTTTACTTGATGTTTCCTTCCTATTTTGGCCGTGATTATCTCCTATTTTGATCTTGGTTCATCTTTGTTGATAATCACTAAGTGTTGCTTCAGTGTCTTGACCTTAGAGTTGAGACACATGGGTGTGACACCCTTTGTTTGGGTTCGGTTGGTCGTGATCCTTGCTTCTATTTTGGTCAGGTTAGCCACGTTATGCTTGGGTTGTGGGGGTCATAATGCTATTTTGCTGGTGGTCACGACGCCACATTTTGTTGGGGTCAAGACGTTTCTTGTTTTGGTTGTGACTCATCCTTTTGTTCTGGTCGTGATGCCTTATTTAGAGTGGGTCAAGACATGCTACCTGATGGCCTTGGGTCCTACGACCTAGTGAGTGTCATGCTCGCGACATTGTCCTTGGTAGCGGTTGTGATGCTGCTCATGACCATGATGTTCACAACGTTACTTTGTTGCGGTCGAGACGTCATGCTGGTTTGGTTCTGACGCCTGGTCATAATGTTGGTTCGATACACCTCGCTTGCTAATAGCCAAAACACATTGGGTGTTGTTGTGTTCGAGACACCTTGGTTGAAGGTGGTCGAGACACATGTATGATGGATGGTCGAGACATATGCATGAACACTTAAAAACACTCATGTATGAGTAAGAAAGTAATGAATCATATATAGTGTTGTTTTAGATGATTGCTTGATCAACCCTAATCATGTTCCTTAACCCTAATATGTTCCAAGAAAGTAGGAGCTATGGTAGCTAGGGTTGAGTGATCGTATATAACTATAAAACCCTAATCGGGAATGTATGGATCCCTATTCCAAATGTTAGGTCATGTGATATGCATGCTTTTCTCTCTTGGAGTGGTCATCTTATTATGTTGTTTTCTCTCTCCTATTTATAAAATCCTAACCTTGCAGATGATGTGAAAAATGAATGGCATGGCTTGTGTATGCTATTGTGATTGTTATGTGATACATTGTTTTGGCTATATGCCTTGATGAGACATGCTGAGATATACTAATGTGATGGGTCCCATGACCTGGTGATGGCTTGATGCCTATTGTGAGGTGGTATCCTCTAGTGATGTGATTAAGGGATTGATATTGTAACGACCCCCAAAATTTAGTCCCAAAAATCCTTGGTATTTAATAAAGGCGAAACCCTAAATTGAAAGAATCCATTTTTCATATGATGACTTAAGTAGAGACCATGCTTAATTCGTATTCCAAAATGAGCTAAATGTGCCAAGTGGACCTTGAATTGAATCATTTACATCAATACTTAGTCATATTAATGTCATGTATAATGCATGAAAGCCTAACCCTAATTATGCAATGGTGAATAGTTGGGATTGAATGATAGTTTGGATCTGTATACATGTATAATGTGTCCCACAGGTTGGTATATGAGTAGATAATAGAACAATAGATCTTCCCTTGAATTTTGGTAATAAAACTCCTTTTCAATGATTATTAGTGTATTAATTATCCTAAGTAGCTAATGATGTAAAACACATGTTTCCCTAACTCATATCCAAAATCTAATTGGATAATTGAATTCCTCATGGTCGAATTAGCTTACCTACCAAATTTGGTTACTTTTGAATAATCCTAAAGGCTCCAAATGGTATTAGGAAGAAAATATGAGATAATCACATTTCATTGATTAATTAACTTGATAATCCTTGTGATTATCATTGGACTTTTCCAAAGTCTCGGATTTAATTGTCACACACAACTAAGATACATTTGGGCTCCTTGTGAGCCGCCAGATGGGGATCTGAGGGCAGGGACCTCATCCCCTACCTCCCGTAGAATCTACGCAGAAGGGGGAACATACCCCCCATCCCTCGCCTGCGATATCCCTCTCCCTCGTCAATAGCTTGCCTTTATCTCAATGCCAATCGATTTAGGAGATCCCTGTGAACCTAGCGAGCCCTAGCTTGACCCCTATAAGCACCTATTGAGAGAATGCCCAAAAAACCTCTCCCTCCAGTCCACGACGCCGCCTTCCCTAGGCCAAGTAGGTCCATCAGACCAAGAGAAAGAGATCCAGAATGCAAGGATGACCCTCGATAGGCCCTCCTACTCCATTAATTTCATCAGAATCGTCACAAGCTAGCACCGCCGTCGGGATCTTCCTCACTTACATCGGCGAGCTCGAGCATGGAGCTCCGACCTTCCCAGTTCAATTCAACCTCCGGTAAGCATCGTCACCCCCAGTTCTAGTTGTTCTTGATGTCCTTATCCCTCACGATGTATCCCAATGTTGTACCCATGAGACTATTTTTCGAACAGTAAAGCCCTCCTTCCGGCTATCACTCACAGTGGCTTCTTGCAGCAAAGACACCTGCATTAGACTCAGTAGATCAATCTGAAGCTTTTTCCGCCCTCATTGAGTCTATTTCATCATTGTTTGAACGAAACCCAGTTTCGAGTTGGGTCCCATGCTCTGGTCATGGCGGCTTGCCATTCTTTGGCCTCTGACCACCTCACAAAATATGTCTGGGCTCTCTAAGCTCGGAAGAGCCTATAGAAGGCGTTACTATGTTTACCAGTCGCGGTCTTTTCCTGATCACCAAGATCGATTGGAACTCCAGTGCTCCAGGAGAGCTTCTCGATACACCATGGCCAACAAAGAAGAAACCCCACGAGTCAATTACTGTCTTGCCCTCATAATTCAATGATTGTATCATGCCACCAGGGCCTTTGTGGTAATTGGACATCATGTTTTGATTTGGATAATTGTGAGCTTATTGATCGATTTTTGACCAATATGCCCTGTCACGCCTTCCAACTTAGATTGATAATGTGAGGTCAAAATAGTAATTTGATAGCTTGTTTTAAATCGACTCCTAGATTTACTGAAATAGCTTGGATCATTTTTCCTCACCTCTGATTGGTCAAAATATATCTAACCTTTAACAATTCATAGAAAATAATCCATAGCTCGAATGGGGACGGTCTATATATAATTTTTGATCAATTTTTTGAGACCTATCGAATGGTCAAGGTTTCAGATCTATTTCTCTACCAAGATTTCATGGTTTATTGAAAACCCTAAAACCCTAGGCTTAACCATGATAATTAATATACTTATATGTTGAAGAGGATAATTAGGACTGATCAAGACTCGAACTTTTATTCGTGTACCTCCTCAACCTCAGGTAAGCGGGTCCATGCACTTTGAGTATTTAGTATAAGTTTTCAATCTGCCTTATGCTTATTTTATCATGATGATCAAAGTTAAACTATATGCATATCCATGTACTTCAATTTGAATTCTTCTTGCATCAATTTTATTATATGTTTCTCATGCTTTCCAGTTCTATTTTAGATAATCGTGCCATTGTAAGGTGAAATTTTTTTAAAAGTAAAGGATTATTAAGTAAATGGTGAATCGTGTAATTAGTTGCAATACTTTTTATCCTTGTCATGTTGATGTTGAGGCTATGGGCTTTATGAGCCCCATTGGTGCATAAGTATCAATGACACTATAATCAACCACCAAGATTAAGTTACGGGAATCTAAAATTGTCGTTTAGTTAGATTCATGTAATTTCCTTATTGCCAAGTTATTACATAGTACAACAATACTCAATGCCGCTTACTCTAATGTAGTTTTTATTACATGCATGGCTGGGGGAGAGATACCCGCAGGTACAAAGCAACTTTCAAGAAAGGGCTATATGAAGGTCAGCTTAAGGAATAGATCAACGTTTCCTAAAGATGCATATGGTGGGGTGCCATCTATGATAGAAGATCCTGATATTATAGATAACTTCATGTATTAATTATTTTTAATCATGTATGTCCTAGTTAACTTCAATTTAAGAAACCTATTGTGAACAATGTATAAATCAATTTCAATATCAATGCATGGTGCTTGTTTACTTTATTTGCAATCATTATTATGATTGTGACATTCCTTTTGAGCAAGAGTACCCCATATTATAGACAATGTGGGTGTTGCTTCCGTTGCTACCTATATGCTTGAAAGGGGTGTTACAAAATGGTATTAGAGCGAATAAGTAGATGGCCACCATGTAGAATCACATCCCACATGTTCTAAGCCATATGTATAGAATATTAAGTTCAAGATATAGGAAACCAAAGTAGGGTCTAGTCAGAAGTCACAAGTTAGATAAGGGTTAGGGTTATGTGCCTCAATGTTTTAGACTTTGTGTTAACTTTGAATTTGTACATAGCATGCTCTCTTTTCTTCCCAAGTGTTCGTGGTATGGGACACAGGCTCATGGGGTTTTGTAGAGAGAATGTTGTGCAAAATCATACTTGTCTCATCCTCTCAAGTGCATGTGGTATGGGACATGTGCATGAGGGAGGTGTTGAGCCAAGAGTTGACAAAATTTTTGAGACATATAGTCATATAAACATAATTAATTACATAATAAGACCAAATATGCATACAAGGGGTAGATAATTTGACAGGGATACGAAAAAAAATGATGCACATGCTACTAAACAATGTTCTCTTCTATTTTATGATTATGTGTCCAGATTGAACATCATGTGTTATTTCTATGCTTATGAATGATGAAATTATGAAAAATCATGTCTACGTATAAGAAATCATGTTATGTTGATAATGGTCCTCTCCATCATGTTATGTGAGCCTTCATTGGCCTTATGTGAGCCTTAATTGGCCTTATGAGCTCTGTGGGAGCATTATGTGAGCCTTAACCAGCCTTATGTGAACCTTAACCGACCTTATGTGAGCCTTAATCGGCATTATGTGAGCCTTAACCGGCCTTATGTGAGCCTTAACCGGCCTTATGTGAGCCTTAACCGACCTTATGAGCACCATGGGTGCAATCAGGAGAGTGACTATATCAACTCAAGCAAAATATCCTCATATTATGAAATTATGTTAAGTTAATCAAGTTCTCATGAAATTATGTTAACTACGAGTACGTCATGTCTTAAGTATGTTAATGAGACTCTAAGATAGTAAGGTGGGTAGTAATTGGAAATTTCGGGTACAAAATTTCTATAAGGTGGGTAGGTTGTAACGACCCTCAAAATTTAGTCCCAAAAATCCTTGGTATTTAATAAAGGCAAAACCCTAAATTGAAAGAATCCATTTTTCATATGATGACTTAAGTAGAGACCATGCTTAATTCGTATTCCAAAATGAGCTAAATGTGCCAAGTGGACCTTGAATTGAATCATTTACATCAATACCTAGTCATATTAATGTCATGTATAATGCATGAAAACCTAACCCTAATTATGCAATGGTGACTAGTTGGGATTGAATGATAGTTTGGATCCATATACATATATAATGTGTCCCACAGGTTGGTATATGAGTAGATAATAGAATAATAGAGCTTCCCTTGGATTTTGGTAATAAAACTCCTTTTCAATGATTATTAGTGTATTAATTACCCTAAGTAGCTAATGATGTAAAACACATGTTTCCCTAATTCATATCTGAAATCTAGTTGGATAATTGAATTCCTCATGGTCGAATTAGCTTACCTACCAAATTTGGTTACTTTTGAATAATCCTAAAGGCTCCAAATGGTATTAGGAAGAAAATATGAGATAATCACATTTCATTGATAAATTACTTTGATAATCCTTGCGATTATCATTAGACTTTTCCAAAGTCTCGGATTTAATTGTCACGCACAACTAAGATACAACTGGGCTCCTTGTGAGCCGTTGGATGGGGATCTAAGGGCAAGGACCTCATCCCCTACCTCCCACAGAATCCGCGTGGAAGGGGGAAACATAGCCCCAATCCCTCGCCTGCGATATCCCTCTCCCTCATCAACATCTTGCCTTTATCTCAATGTTGATCAATTTAGGAGATCCCCGTGAACCTAGCAAGCCCTAGCTCGACCCCTATAAGTGCCTATTGAGAGAATGCCCAAAAACCCTCTCCCTCTAGTCCACAACGCCGCCTTCCCTAGGCCAAGTAGGTCCATCGGACCAAGGGCAAGAGATCCAGAAAGCAAGGACGACCCCCGATAGGCCCTCCTACTCCATCAATTTCATCGAAATAGTCACAAGCTAACATCGTCGTCGGGATCTTCCTCACTGACATCGGCAAGCTCAAGCACGGAGCTCCGACCTTCCCAGTTCAATTCAACCTCTGATAAGCATCGTCACCCCTAGTTCTAGATGTTCTTGATGTCCTTAGCCCTCACGATGTATTCCAGTGTTGTACCCATGAGACCATTTTTCAGACAATAAAGCCCTCCTTCCGACTATCACTCAGAGTGGCTTCTTGCAACAAAGACACCTGCATTAGACTCAGTAGATCAATCCGAAGCTTTTTCCACCCTCATTGAGTCTGTTCCATCATTATTTGATCGGAACCCAGTTTCGAGTTGGGTCCCCTGCTCTAGCCATGGCGGCTTGCAATTCTTTGGCCTCCGACCACCTCACCAAGTATGTATGGACTCTCTAAGCTCGGAAGAGCCTATAGAAGGTGTTACTATGTTTCCTAGTCACGATCTTTTCCTGATCTCCAAGATCAATTGGAACTCCAATGCTCCAGGAGAGCTTCTCGATACACCATGTCCAACAAAGAAGAAACCCCACGAGTCAATTACTGTCTTACCCTCATGATTCAATGATTGTATCACGCCACCAGGGCCTTTGTGGTAATTGGACGTCATGTTTTGATTTGGATAATCGCGAGCTTATTGATCGATTTTTGACCAATATGCACTGTCATGCCTTCCATCTCGAATTGATAATGCGAGGTCAAAATAGTAATTTGATAGCTTGTTTTAAATCGACTCCTAGATTTACTGAAATAGCTTGGATCATTTTTCCTCGCCTCTGATTGGTCAAAATATATCTAACCTTTAACAATTCATAGAAAATAATCCATAGCTCGAATGGGGACGGTCCATATATAATTTTTGATCAATTTTTTGAGACCTATCGAATGGTCAAGGTTTCAGATCTATTTCTCTACCAAGATTTCATGGTTTATTGAAAACCCTAAAACCCTAGGCTTAACCATGATAATTAATATACTTATATGTTGAAGAGGATAATTAGGACTGATCAAGACTCGAACTTTTATTCGTGTACCTCCTCAACCTCAGGTAAGCAGGTCCATGCACTTTGAGTATTTAGTATAAGTTTTCAATCTGCCTTATGCTTATTTTATCATGATGATCAAAGTTAAACTATATGCATATCCATGTACTTCAATTTGAATTCTTCTTGCATCAATGTTATTATATGTTTCTCATGCTTTCCAGTTCTATTTTAGATAATCGTGCCATTCTAAGGTGAAATTTCTTTAAAAGTAAAGGATTATTAAGTAAATGGTGAATCGTGTAATTAGTTGCAATACTTTTTATCCTTGTCATGTTGATGTTGAGGCTATGGGCTTTATGAGCCCCATTGGTGCATAAGTATCAATGACACTATAATCAACCACCAAGATTAAGTTACGGGAATCTAAAATTGTCGTTTAGTTAGATTCATGTAATTTCCTTATTGCCAAGTTATTACATAGTACAACAATACTCAATTTTGCTTACTCTAATGTAGTTTTTATTGCATGCATGGCTGGGGGCGAGATTCCTGTAGGTACAAAGCAACTTTCAAGAAAGGGCTATATAAAGGTTATCTTAAGGAATAGATCAAAGTTTCCTAAAGATGCATATGGTGGGGTGCCATCTATGATACAAGATCCTGATGTTATAGATAACTTCATGTATTAATTATTTTTAATCATGTATATCCTAGTTAGCTTAAATTCAAGAAACCAATTATGAACAATGTATAAATCAATTTCAATATCAATGCATGGTGTTTTTTTTACTTTATTTGCAATGATTATTATGATTGTGCCATTTCTTTTGAGCAATTGTACCCCATATTATAGACAATGTGGGTGTTGCTTCCGTTGCTACCTATATGCTTGAAAGGGGTGTTACAGATATCCCCACAATGATGAGACATTAGTGATGGCCTTGTGAAAGGCAGTGCTACAAGTATCATGTGGTGATGATGTGACTACTTCACACCTTATACATTTTATATCTTCTAGAGTTATGTTACTTCCCTTATCTTTGTAGAGTTTGTTTTGGATTTGTACATTGTAACTTTATTGATGCTACAAGATACCAAATTGTCTTAATTAATCAAGTGAAAAATTAATCATGTAGGCTCCTTATGCCATAGTTCCTTTCTAGAGTCGGCTTTAATTCTTGGATTAGTGAAATGAGTATAACTCAGAGAATCTATTTTTGAATATGCAGGGGTGCATGTCAAGTATCTTCTTGAGTCCACAATTATAGGTTGTGTGAGACAACCATGTGTGAGCTGGTCTCCTTGTGATGTGGATGGCCATGAGTGAGCCAATCCTTTTTTTTAGAATGGCCATGCATGAGCCTGTTCTTCTAGCGTTGTTACCTATACTAAGGTAGGCTAGGTGTAATTATATATGTGGATGACCATGCATGAGCCTATCCCTGAGCTTGACTACATGTCATTTTTGTAGTTGACTGATATATCTCTATAGTGTTTTCTCTTGTGTTGACCAAGAGGTTTGGGTAGGTCGTGGATTCCATCTCTTCCATTGACCTTGTATGGCACCAATTTCGACTTAGCAGTGGTCGGTTGGATTTGGGTGGTATGACTCAAATTCTTGGGGAAAATAATAAAATATATAATACAATCAAGTAGTGTATCTTGCTTAGGGTCAAATATGAATAATATTGGTTGAGCCCTTTGCCCTATCTTTTTACTTATTTCTTGAATTATAAGATGATAAGAGATGCTAACTGTTATACATGTTCTTCATATTCCTTCTTAGAATATTAATTGTTCTACTGCTCTATGGTATTTGCCTAGTTTTTCTAAATCTATTTTATTTGTTAGATATATATCATTTAGTTGAATTTGTTAAACCTACTTTGCACCTTTATCTACCTACTTAGATATCTATTCTTTAATAGATGTTAGCGGAGATTATATCTCTTATTGGGATTTTTGGTCTCACCCGTGGGTTTTCACATCTTTTAGGTGGCCGTGCACAAAGAAGTAGAGATCGTGCAGCTGAGGAAGAGCATAAGATGTCGTCCATATACACTCAGGTCTTTGGGGGTATTTTCATTGTGTTGGATGTGCTTCTAGTCTTTTGGTGATAGAGTCGTAGATGTCTTCCCGATACACTTAGGTCTTTGGGGGTGTTTTCGTTGTGTTTTGTGGATATGTTGTCGATAAGAGGTTTTTGGCCCATGAGCCATGGTTGTATAGTTATGACATGTTTATATAGTTATGACATGTTTATATGTATGCATGTGGAATAGGTATCTCATGTTACAGGTTGATAACAGAAATGATGATGCACAGTGATGTAAGCACCATGATATATGTGCTATATGCTATAGGTGTCTTATTGAGGACTTATATGTAATAAGTTTTTGGCTCATGGTGCTTATGCTAAATCAGTTTTAATTTTTGGTACTTTTTGGGAATCCACATGTTTAGTTTTGATTCCGTGTTTGGTTTCGAGTAATCTCATTTGTGGTGCATTTGGGTTCCACAGTTTACAGTTGGTATCCGAGCTTATGTTTGCCGACTCTACAGGGACCTAAGACTAGGGTTGTGTTTGTTCTAGTGTCCTCCAGTATGTCTTATAGTGACTTTTACTTATACAGAAGAAGAAGAGTAGAAAATATGTCTAGAGAACATGAAGAACACACAACAGAGAGTAGTGTTGCTCCACATGGAGGAGGTGCAAGGGAACAGGCGTGAGAAGATCGGGCTCCTAAGGTACCCTAGTTTGACCCAACCATGTTGGAAAACCCTACCTACTGGTCGATGTTTGGATAGTTTATGGCCACAATTACACATAAGAGGATAGAATACCCATTCCTCAAGCGAGAGTAGAAGTCCCCAATGTGGAATCTTTAGGTTCTAGGAAGGCCTTTGAGAGGCTCAGACATGTTGGTGCTGTGGAGTATGCTGGTACAGCTGATGATGCAGATGGAGATCTCTAGTTGCAGAGTTGGAGAAGGACTTCAAGATCCTTAGTATCCCTGAAGCAGATAAAGTGAAGCATGATGTGTATCTTTTTTAAGGGAGTGTTGGCCACTGGTTGGCCATAGAAGAGGAGAAGAGGCCAAGAGTTGCCATTAGTTAGGAGGAGTTTAGAAAATAGTTTGTTAGCGGGTACTTCCCACGTACCTATCTGGATGAGAAGATCTCTTAGTTCGTGAAGATCAGGCAAGGATCCATGACGATCAACGAGCATGAGGCAAGGTTCATGGATCTTTGAGGTTTGGTCCGCATATGGCTGCCACATAGGAGGAGAGGATCTGACATTTTGAGAAGGGGTTGAATGTTTAGCTGTCTACCCCGATGGCTGCTTTAGAGAATTGTGAGAAGTTGGCCATGTTTGTGGAGTCTATCGGGAGGATCGAATGGTGTGTGGTTGAGAAGTGTGAGAAGAGTGCCAAGAAGAGACATGCACAATATTAAGGGAAGTCATCATGATACTTTAAGAAGCCTAGGTTTTTTGCATCACCAGCACAGCAGAGTCAGCAAGGCTCACTGAGGTAGCATCTCAGTAGTGGTGGAGGATGAGGACGTGGACTAACATGTCAAGCTAGTTCTTCTGGACAAGCCAGTAGGGGACGGGAATGACAACATGCAACATCTCGATTCCACACCATGAGTCAGCTAGAAGGGGTGGTCAACCTATGAGTAGTGATAGGTCAGATATAACTATTTCATTCTTATTTGTCTTCTTCTTGCTTGATATCTCTTTTGGTTGACTTGGCTGCGACACACTCTTTTATCACTCGAGAAGTGATTGATAGTTGTTCTTTTCCTGTTAGTCATAGGCGGGATAGTCTTTGTTTAGAAACCCCGTTGGTTGGTTCCACCAAGCTGTGGGAGGTGTGTCCTTCCTGTGTCCTTTCTTTCTCAGGACACAACATTCAGGTGGATCTCATACCACTTGATATGCATGGATTCGATATGATCCTTGGAATGGACACCTTGGACAAGTATCAGGTGGTCTTGGATGATAGTTCTAAGGTGGCGACGTTCATAGATGGTAATTTGATGTGATCTCCCAAGGTGATAGAAAGATTCTTCTGACGTGTCTGGTGTCAGTGATGGTGGCAGAAAAGTTGATGAGGCAAGGCTACAAGGCATTTTTGGCACATGTGGTGGATGCTAAGGTGAGGAGTCCTAGTATCCAGGAGGTGCCGGTGGTCTGTGAGTTCAATGATGTGTTTCCATATGAGTTCCTAGGTGTTCCCCCACCCCAAGAGATTGATTTTGAGATCAATCTAGTCTCGAGCATGCATCCGATAGCGCAGACACCATACAAGATGACTCCAACTGAGATAACAAAGTTGAGGAAATAGTTGCAAGAACTACTTGAGAAAGTTTTCCTAAGGTCGAGTATGTCATCATGGGGTGATCCTGTCATGCTTGTTAAGAAAAAAGATGATTCAGTGGGGTTGTGTATAGATTATAGATAGTTGAACAAGGTGACGATTAAGACAAAGTATCCCTTGATGAGGATAGATGACTTGTTTGATTAGTTGTGTGCCGCCACAATGTTCTCAAAGATAGACTTGAGATCGGTGTATCACTAGTTGTGGATCAAGGAGGATGACAAACATAAGTCAGCTTTTAGAATTCGGTATGGTCATTATGAGTTTGTAATTATGCCGTTTGGGTTGACCAATGCACCGATAACGTTCATGGACTTGTTGAACAGAGTGTTCTGGAAGTATCTTGATCAGTTTATGGTGGTATTCATAGATGATATCTTGATATACTCCAGATACAATCAACAACACGAACACCATCTTTGTCAGGCGTTGATTGTGTTGAGGCAGCATCAGTTGTATGCCAAGTTCAACAAGTGAGAGTTTTGGTTGAAGGAGGTGTCCTTCCTAGGACATGTGATATCTATTGAGGGAGTTTGTTTGGATCTTAAGAAGGTTGAGTCTATGCTGGTGTGGGAACAAACAAAGATGCCAACATAAGTTCATAGTTTTCTGGGCTTGGCAGGCTACTACTGGAGGTTCATCAAGAACTTTGGCCCACTAGTGTTACCCCTAACAAAGATGACGAGGAAGGATGTACCTTTT
The DNA here is from genome assembly GCA_963693085.1 of Alisma plantago-aquatica. NCBI lineage: Eukaryota > Viridiplantae > Streptophyta > Magnoliopsida > Alismatales > Alismataceae > Alisma > Alisma plantago-aquatica. Next base: position 597,675,052 of record OY856415.1, read on the forward strand.
GTCTAGGATGACAAGTGTCAGTGTGTCTTTCAGTAGTTAATGGATAAGTTGATAAGCACACAAGTGCTAGTCTTACCTTAGCGAGGGAAAGGATACATAGTTTTCAATGATGCGTCGAGGAATGGTTTGGGTTGTGTGCCCGTCGAGGAATGGTTTGGGTTGTGTGCTAATGCAGGACAAAAATATGATCTCTTTTGTGTCACGATAGTTGAAAAAGCACAAAGAGAACTACCCAACCCATGATCTGGAGTTAGCTACAGTGTTTCATGCTTTGAAGACCTAGAGATAGCACCTTTATGATGAGAAGTGTTAGATCTTCACATACCACAAGAACTTAAAGTATATATTTTCGCAATAGGAGTTGAACAAGAGATAATGATGTTCAATGGAGTTAATCAAGGATTATGATTGCACCATTGATTACCATCTAGGAAAGGCTAATGTTATGGCAGATGCACTGAGTAGAAAGTCTTCTTTGTTGTCATATTTGGAGTAAGCCACTAGTACAGGAATGGTATGTAGCGTCAGTTTTTTTAAGCCTGCAGTGTCACTTTTTAACCGACGCCTAAGTGGCCATCGCTATAGAATTTGCTCTATAGTATCAATTTATTTAACCAAATAAAACTGACCTTACAGAGTAAACACCGATGCAAAAGGTTGTAAAAATTATGACCTAGGCGAGAAAAAAGGAGCGTGTAAGGTCGGTTATTCGAAAAAAATCGACCCTGTAAACGGTATCGGTCGACAAGTTTGTCGACCGAAATATTTTCAGTCGACAGTTTTTTCGACCGAGACCGTTTACAGGGTCGGTTTTTTTTTCTAATAACTGACCCTAAAGATTGAATAAACATTTCAGTGTAACACTCGGTCGAGAAAATTGTCGACCAAAAATATTTTGGTCGACAAACTTGTCGACCGAGGGGTACACTGAAAATGTTTATTCAATCTTTAAGTTCGGTTTTAGTACGACCTTATAGAGGACATTTAGAGTTGGTTTTGTACAAAAACCGATGCTAGAAGTTATATTTCGGTCAAAAATTTTCTCGACCGAAGAGGGTACATTGAATTCAATCTTTAGGGTCGGTTATTTAAAAAACTGACGCTAGAAGTTATGATTTTTTTAAAAATTTCTGCAGAAATTGAAATAGAATAGAAGAACAAGAAGATTCATATATTCTGGGAGAGGGGAGCATTGATGTTCAACCGTCACCATTCAAAACCACACATTCATAACAAAAATGATTCATAATCACATCATAATTTACAAAATGATAGAGTGCAAGTCTGAGATGACAGATACAAAAGTAAATATGAAAGAGTACTCAAACCACATATATAAATGGAGCTGACATATTTAATCCAATGCTATATCGACTTCATTTATAAAAGACTCTGACCACTCTTCTCGGAATTCATCCAAGTCCACATGTGTGTAAGGCTGGGTTGTAAAGATCTGTAACAGAAAATACACATGCTAATATTTTATAAAATGACTACAATCACTTGTAAATTTATGATGTTATTCTTTATTACCTGACTTATAGTCCGAATGTCATGTGATGCTTGTTTGACAATAGCTTGCATATATTTCATTACATAGTAGCCACAATCCCAGTCATTATTTTGCATAGGACACTACAAATAACAAATTATACTTAATGTTAGTAAACTACTATAAACAACAATTGAGATAAGAGTATAAGAGTTGACATATTACAGTTGAAAATTAATACATATAAGAGTAAGAAGTTGTCAAAGTAGCTACCTTGACATTTTTCAAAGTCAATGTCTTTAATTTTGTGGGTATTTGTCCTCCAGCTTCACGAAAAGCCTTTATACCCCTGTCAAATTAAACGATAGTTGGTAAAATAGAAATTCTAAATAGAAATATCATGTTGAAGCATTGATTAAATTTATTCTTACTCCATAGCTGGCAATTTCAGTTTGTGACTCCTTGTTGTTTTACCCATTGGGCCAAGATAATAAAGAGTCATTAATTTTGGGGCAATCAACACTAATTCCCAATGTCTAGCTCTGAATGAGAATAAAACAAACATTAAAATAAATAATTTTATTCATTATTAAAATTATATTGAATAATAATACTTACTGGACGTTAAAAGGAATTAGGATAATTTTCTTCCCCTCACTAGCAAAATATTTGAATGCATCAGAGAAGTACTCATTCACATCCTCAATATGTGTCTCCACCTGACTAGTGACCGAAGGAACTAATAATTCAACATTCTTTATATCAAAGTCTATGGCCTCGGTATATAAATGGCTGTTAAACATTTGTAATTATTTTCATATGTAGAAATAAGCTAAAAATGTGTATTGGAATTTTCTATATATATTGATAGATCCTTACCTTATCCATACTTCTATTATCGAAGTGTTCAACCAATCATAACGGAACAACTCTATAATATCATCAAGAAAAATAAAATTCTGAAAGTCCCTCCCAGCTGCATCTTGTGTTAAATTGACCAACATATGTGATCCCGATCTTTGGTTGTCTAAGTATCGGCACAAACATTTAGATTTTCTTCCCAATTCGTCGAATGTAGTTTCGGGAATGAAAGATGGCTTGTGCATAGGAGGACGACTAGTAGAAGTTTTACTTTTTGGTTTACAAACCTGTTAATTACATTACATACTTATATTACATGAGTTCATATATGCAGTCAAATATGAAAAATATGGTAGAAATAAGGTATACCTTGTCATTGATAACTAAGTGTTTAGGCCAACCCACCATAGCACCCTTAGCTTCTTCAACTGTACTATATTCAGGATTAGGTATGGGTAGTGGTTTGTCCCCCATTCCGTCATACACAAGATGGATGGACACACGACAAATGTCATCAGTAATGTGTTGGCAATGCAATGTACCACCAAGGTTGTACACCTTACCCGCTGCCACAACATTATATTCTGGAACCTCCACTGCAAGTTTACAGTTCATACCAACCTAGATTGAAATAATATAAGTTATATAAGAAATAGTAGAACAGATACATGTTACAACTATATATATATTATCATATATTTATCATACTAATAACACAACATATAGAACAAAGAATTACTGTAGATTGTTGTGGTGGGTCATCGGGAGTGCTCCGATGACCTTCTACAACTAGAGAATGGGCTTGTACCTCATCACTTGAGAGACGCACAATATGAATAGGTTGAGAAGGTTGAGTAGGCTGAAATGAAGACATTATTTCTTTTACATTCTGCACTACTAATGCTTCAACATCCTCTTGTGTAAGACCTCCTGCACGACCTCTTTTAGATTGCGAAGGGCCAAAATAAAACTTGAATCCTATGCCATCTCCTAATCCCCTAACACGGCCAGGATGCTCCTTCGTACCAAGAGCAACGGCTAGTTCATCCATGTAGCCAGATGGGATGAACTTTCCTTCCTTCCTTTGCTTGTGGAGATCAATCTATTCATAGTTAATAAAAATATTAAATCACAATATCAATTAGATATAAAAAAATCAAAGTTTGTGGGAGTTACTCTTTACTTAGTTGGGATAAACCTACTATCTTTTGTGCCACCTCCTTAGTTGCAGGGTTGACAATTTCACCGGCTCGATTCTTTCTAGCATCAATCAGGGTGGTCGCTCAACTTGAGTTGTACTAGATTCTTCTCCAGAAGATGATCGCTTCTCTTGTAGTTGGCAGCAGAAGGCATAACCACCGGGCCCCAAGCGATGGTCATGCACATTTTTATCCCGTCTTTCCTTTTGAGCCTTGTGAATAGCCTGATCATTTAAAACGAGGTATTGCAATTTAGACTTGGCAAACATGTATAAAAAGATTCACCTCCTTAATTGTATAAAATTAAATATTCATACAATACATCACAATATTTATTACCTCAAACTCTTCCGATCTCCTAGCTGCAACAAATCTTTCCCACACCTCAGGATCTATAAAATATATACATCTGTAGCTTTCTTCTTTTGTTTAGGATTATTTATAAATTCCCTTACAAGATATGTCTTAAAACCCCTCCATCGTACACCACAACGTTGTAGCACTCTTTTCTTGTGATCTTTTTCATTTAGATGAAAAACACCCTATACATACAAAAGAAGCAATTAATAATGTTGTTTTGAAAAGGAATTAATTCCAAGCAAACTAAATTAGAATCAATAGATAAAAAACATATTATAATAATATCACTTCCACTCATAGATATATCTTTCCATAAGAGGTCTTTTTTGGCATTAGGAACATCATGCCAATTTTCTATATCTATTGCCACCTTACTGCGTGTGGTCGCCCCTACGTAATGCTTGAAAGCACTAACATGTTCCCCAATAGGTGCTCCTGTGATATCAAACTGGATTGGCAATTTATCCCCTTTAGCCCTGAGCTCCTGCAGCCTACGCATCAATGTAGGACCTCTACTTTTCTTAGCATCACCACTACCATCCTCATGGTGCTCATGCTCAGAATGTTCATCTTCACTCGCCATTTTAGAACATGCAAGTATACATGATAAAAAAAATAAGTGATAATAAAAGCACAAGTGATAAGGTATACATGATAATAAAATAAATAATTCAAAGAATACATGCCTTTAGTATTGGTTGAGTTGTTAGTCAAGGAAAATTCCTTCAGCATGGTCTTGACATTTATAATATTCATCGGTGTTATCTTCAACATTTACACTTGGCAAACCAACTGAGAATGGACTGGAATCTCATACTTTTCGTAGTATTCTTCTTCATTTATAGGATCTACAGTAAACTGTCTTTTTCCATTAAGAACGATAGACCAATTTTTATTTGCCGGGACATCAATATAGAATACTTGTTTTTCTTGGTCTTCCATGATGAATGGCTCATCTTTGAAACCAATCTTTTCAAAATTCACCAATTTGAAACCCAACTCATCCACTAAAACTGCTTTGTTGTTGTCAACCCAATTACACCTAAATATAGTAACTCGAAAATTTGTATAGTCCATTTCCCATATGTCCTCAATGATGCCGTAATATGACATCTCAGCTTCGCGTGGTCTTTTATCTTTAGCACTAGCAAAATAAAATGAACAAGCTTTAACAGTGACCCCACTATTTTGAACTACACTACTTTCATCTTGACGCTTTGTGTAGTATGAAAATCCATTAATGTCATAACCTTCATATGACATGACATCCATTTTTGGCTTAAAGGCGAGCCATTTTATGTTCTCAACAACATTATTTGGTGATTCAGATAGTTGATTAAATACTTTCTCTTCAAACCACCTAATAAATGTTCGATTATGCTCTCTTGCAAGCCACATTGAACTGGATCGTGGATGATTTCTCTTGATAAGATCATTGTGTTCTGTGATGTAGCTACTAACTTCATCGATGTTGTGTAAAATATACAAATGCGCTTGTTCCCACAACTCACGACTGATTCCTTTCACTCATCCTCCCAGAGTTCCTTTGCCACAATAAGATCCAGTGTGATGGGAATTTTTTTGATCGCTACAAGTTTCATTGCAATTCAAAAAATCATTACAAAAGTCCATCACCTCCCTATCCACGTAACCCTCAACAATACTCCCTTTAGGATGATAACGATTCCGAACATCACCTTTAAAAACACTCATGTAGCATTCAAATGGATACATCCAGTGTAAGAAAATTGGACCCAACATCTTCACCTCGTAATATGTACTACAAGATGAACCATGATATCAAAAAATGAAGGAGGAAAGTACATTTCAAGCTGACACATGGTAACAATTACATCTTTCTGTAATTTATCGAGAGTACCAGGATGTATCACTTTGTTGCATATTTCATTGAAGAGGAAATAGAGTCTTGTGATTGCAAACCTTACATGCTTCGGCAATATAGATCGAATAGCCACAGGTAAAATTTGTTGCATTAAGGTGTGACAATCGTGAGATTTGAGACCTATCAGTTTCAGATCCTTCATTGATACCAATCTACAAATAATTCTTTTCTAATACCCATTAATTCTAAATCTTTTCTAGATTTGATGCCATCTTTAGTCTTTCCTGGTATGTTCAATAGCGTACCAATGATGCTATCACAAATATTTTTTTCAACATGTATGACGTCAATGCAGTGTCTAATTGCCAAAGATCTCCAATAAGGAAGATCCCAGAATATTGACCTCTTCTTGTATAGAGATTTGTCACATGCGAGTGTATGACTACTTGAACTCTTTCCAAATTCATTAACAATATGTTTCACCCTATCATATACAACATTTCCTGGTATAGGTTTAGGAGCACTTCGTTCCTCAGTTGACCCATTAAAGGTTTTGCGTTGCCTTCGATAAGGATGCATTGGTGGGAGAAATCTTCGATGACCAAGATATACGATTTTACCACCATGTTTCAGTCTGATTGAATCAGTATTTTCCTCACAAACATGACATGCTTTGTATCCTTTTATGCTATATCCAGACAAATTTCCATAAGCTGGGGAGTCATTAATCGTGCAAAATAACATAGCACGCAAACTGAAGATCTCTTTACGTGAAGCATCATATGTCATAATACCTTCTTCCCATAGTTTCATTAGGTCATCAATTAGAGGTTGAAGGTAAACATCAATATCATTTCCAGGTTGCTTGGGCCCTGATATCAATATTGACAACATTACATACTTATTTTTCATACACAACCAAGGAGGAAGATTGTATATAAAAATCATAACAGGCCACCTGCTATGTTGGTTGCTTAATGTACCATAGGGATTCATTCCATCTGTACAGAGTCCAAGTCTTAGGTTTCTTGGTTCTTTACCAAATTGAGGGTATAATAAATCAATTTTCTTCCATTGTGGTGAATCAGATGCATGTCGTAGGACGCCATCATCATTGACCTTTAACTCCCCATGCCAAGACAAATTTTGCGCATCTTCTGTATTAGCAAATAAGCGTTGAAATCGTGGTATTATTGGTAGATACCACATCACCTTGGCAGGAGAGCCATTTTTAGCCTTAGCTGAATTTGTAGTCTTATACCTTGACGCACCACATTTTGGACAATTTATCAAATTACTATAGTCCTTCTAAAATAACACACAATCATTTGGACATGCATGAATCTTCTTAGCCTCCATTCCTATTGGGCACATTATTTTCTTTGCTTGATATGTTGAAATTGGAAGCTCGTTGCCTTCAGGAAGAATTTCCTTTAAAAAAGACAATAGTGAAGTGAAACTCTTATCGCTCCACCGGTTTTGAGCTTTAAGAGTATATAATCGCATCATAGCACTCAACCTCGTGAACTTAGTACAACCCTTATATAATGGTTTTTCAGCATCATGGACAATGTTTGCAAATAAAGAAGGTGGATCAATGACATTGTCCCGACAACTACGTAGCATCTCATCAACCATATCATCCTGAATCTGGTCATCTTGAATTGGTTCATCATTAACATTATCATCATTATCTATATCTTCTATGCCACAACTATTAGTATCGACATTTTCTGATCCATAATTCAATTTCTCTCCATGCCAATACCATTCATTATAACCTTGTATGATCCCATTGCATATGACATGATTCTTAATTTCCTCACCAGTATCAACTTTCAAATTGTTACAACAATTTCTACATGGACAATATAGCCTATCTGTAGATAGTTTCCAATGTTCCTCAACAAATCTGATAAATTCATCAAGACCTTTGGCAAACTCTGGACTACAACGGTTCTTGATAGACATCCAACTTCGATCCATTTTCTATATCACATTAAAATTAATTATAAAACTAACAATATTAAATTGATACTATAATAATCTGTAAGTTTTTATTGATAGGAAGTTAATTACTTATATACTAAAGTGTACCACCTATCCCATTTTTGAATATTTAATCTCACTAGTAACTGTATAATGTATGTTTAGTTTTGAAGAAAATTTCAGCAGCATTTCCCCTAAGTTCTCCAAGTACACCGATGTAAATGGCAAATAACCACTCACATATGTACCCAGAGAACAAATGAAGAAATCCTACTGAAATAATCTACAAAACTAAACATACATTATACATGTACATCCTAAGTGAGATTAAAATATCCAAAAACAGTCCCAAACCGGGGACTATCCAAAGTTTACTCCTAATGAGTAAATTTTGAACGGGTTTCTAAGTTAATATATAAATGCATTATTTTCATATTTATATATTAAGTTAAACATCATGCATCAACCCTAAAGTGTCAATCTAGGAGTACACATGTCTAATGTAGTATTAATTTCTAAAATTTATATAATGATTACATATGAAAAAAGACATGTTTTTATTATTGGGTTATCAAATCATATAAAATGGAAAATACTTGTACAAATTAGCAAAGTAAGGCCATTTCCAACAGTCCAAAGATTGAAATCATTATAATATTCAGAATTATTTGTGAACATTACAACAAATATGATTAAAACAACAGGAGCAAGGATGGTAAAAATAATTATTTGTGATATGGAGCTTCTTGAGTTATAGATATGAATTATTTGTGAAAGAACATTACAAATATGAATTATTTGTGATATGGAGCTTCTTGAGTTTCCTGTTAAAGGCCCCTATTTCACTTGGGACAACAAGAGCAAGGATGGTAAAAGCACCTTCTCAAAGATTGATAGAGCTTTCTGTAGCATTGACTTCATGAAATGTTTCCCTAACTCTTGGTGTGAATCGGTTTCTAGTTTGGTCAGTGATCATAAAATTATTATGGTTCACTTAGTCCCTGGCAGTAAGAAATTCACTCCCTTCAGGTTTATTAATTGTTGGGCTACTCAACCTGGTTTCAAAGACATTGTGTCGGAAGCTTGGTGTGGGGATATCTCTGGCTCTCCGATGTATAGATTGTATAGAAAGTTGCATGCTGTCAAAGTCGCTCTTTGTAAATGGAACAAGAAACATGTGAAAAACTTTATGACTAATGCTAAGAATCTTGAGGATAAGGCTTTGGCTTTGTAGATTCTGGCAGATGAGAACCCTCTGAATGCTGATTTGCAAGTTAATGCTAGTGAGGCTAGAGCGTTGGCTCTTAAAGCTTTGAAAGAAAAAGAAAGTTTTGTAAAGCAAAAATCAAGGGTACAGTGGCTGAGTTGTGGTGATAAAAACACACGTTTCTTCTATGCTTCTCTCTAGAATAGAAGGTTAAATAATGGCATCTATAACTTGCAGATTAATGGTGATTTTTGCTCTGCATCTAATGTTATTGTGGAACATATTACTTCCTATTTTGATTCTGCTTTTAAAGATTCTAATTCTGATACTTCTATTGATTGGTCAAGTGCTTGGAAACTCCCTGTGATCTCAGAGAAACAGTTTGATGATTTGAGGAGATGGGTAACTAATAAAGATATCATGGAGGTGGTTGAAAATCTAAAAGAGGACAAAGCTCCTGGGCCGGATGGCTTTAATTCTTTCTTTTTTAATAACTGTTGGGATATTGTTGGAGGGGATGTGATAGCTGCTGTGCACAATTTCTTTAAAAGTGGAAGGATGCTTAAGGAGTGCAACAAATCCTTCATTGTGCTCATTCCTAAAAGTAAAGATGCTTCTTCTATAAAGGACTTTAGGCCTATCTCACTCTATAACACTGTTAACAAGATCATTATGAAGATTTTGGCAAATAGGCTCAAGTATATCCTTCCTGAGATTATTAGTCTAAATCAAATGGCTTTTGTGAAGGGGAGAAAGATTGGAGATGCGATTTTATTAGCTAATGAGATTTTGAGTTCTTTCAATAGGCAAGGTAATAAAAATCTCTGTCTGAAGGCTGACCTATCGAAGGCGTTTGCCTCGGTTAGTAGGAAATTTATTCTTTTCATACTTACCAAGATGAACTTCCCAGAATGTTGGATTCAGTGGATTAAAGAGTGTTTCGACACTGCTTCTTTTCAAGTCCTCATAAACGACATTCCCTCTTCTCCTCTTCAGGCCACCATAGGGGTCAGACAAGGAGACCCTTTGTCTCCGCTTCTTTTTGTTTTAGCCATGCATGGGTTTTCTTCTATCCTGGACAGCTATGTGATGGATGGAAGAATTGATCCGCTTTATGCGTCCAAAAAGAAAGATACTATGGTTTCACATATTATTTTTGCAGATGAACTGCTTATCTTCTCTAAAGATGATGCAAAAAACATTCAAGGAATCAATGATCCTCTTGGGGAGTTTGGTAGGCTCTCTGGCCTTATCCTTAACAATGATAAAATTCAAATCTTCTTGAGCAAAGATGTGAATCCAGATTTTATCTCCAACTATACTGATATTTCTGTTGCCGAGCTTCCTGTAAAGTACCTTGGGCTTCCTTTATTCACTGGCAGGCTCACGTTTGATTTGTGTGCCCCTCTGATTGACAAGTTGAAACAAAGGTTAGACTCTTGGAAATGTAAGCTCTTGTCCATGGCAGGTCGAGTTGAGCTGGCTATTTCTACTTTTTCGTCTTTCTATATTTTCTGGACTTCAACGTTTCCTATCCCAAAGTCAGTTATTCAACTGATAGAAAGGATTATTAGAAACTTCATTTGGGGGTATACTGATAAGAAGAAGTTCCATTCTGTTTCGTGGAGTTCCATTTGCAGACCAAAAGACGAAGGTGGATTAGGTTTAAGAAGGATTTCTGAGTGGTCGGAGGCCAGTATGCTCTTTAATCTTTGGGATATTTCCAACTCCAAAAATTGCTTATGGGTCAAATGGATTCACGAACGCTATATTGGGGATGAGTCTATGTGGTCTGTCAAGCCTAAGGAAAGTTTTTCTTGGATGTGGAACAGATAGCTGAAACATAGGGATAAGTTGCTATCTTCTGTCCACTTTAAGATAGGGAATGGAGATAATTTTCTATTATGGTTGGACCCCTGGTGTCATGGTAAATCTCTGATTGAGATTGTTGATTCTCAATTGGTTGCGAGATTGGGGTATGGCCTGAAGTGCAAGATGGGTTGCTGTATCAAAGATTACAAATGGAGTTTTCCTGATTTTAGGGGAGTGGATGGTTTGCTCGAGCTGATTAACCCACTGCCTTTTATTTCTTCGGATTCTAATGACACCATTGAATTGGTGGGCTCTCTTACAGCTTCCTTTCGCAACTTGTGGCAACTTTCTAGAGTGAAGTATCCAAAAGTGATTTGGGGGAAGTGGATTTGGTCGAATACGATTCCAAGAAGAGTCTCTTTGTTCTTGTGGAAATTCTTCCTGGATAGACTGGTAACCATGGACGTTTTGCAGAATTTTGGTTATTCTATGGCCTCTTGCCGTATCTTGTGTGTTAATGGAAATGATAGTGCTGACCATATTTTCTTCTATTGCCCGTTTTCTATGCATATCAGAGATATGTTTGCTGAGAAGTTCTGTATTGATTGGCCGTTGAATAAGCTCATGTTCATTTAGCTATCTAGCTTAGCCAAAATTACTGTCGGTTTTGCGCTTTACAGTATTTGGCAAGAAAGGAATAAGAGGATTTTCCTTAATAAAAGAAAGGGGATCAATGAGATTTGGGATTCTGTTCTCCATGATTCGGAGAGCATGTATAGATAGCTGTGTTCTTTTTGTACAACTCTCGTTACGTACAATCTTTTTCTTTTCTTGTTATGTACAGTTTACATATAGCAATAAAAAGAGAGGCAAGCTGGTTTCACCAAAAAAAATATGATTCAAACATTTATAGCTCCCACATAAATAAGGAGCAGGTCCACTCTCGGTCAAAAATTAGTCGACCGAGAGCCCACCTGCGCGCAGCGTCCAGGTCCACTCTCGGTCGATGAATTCATCAACCAAGAGTGGACCTGGACGCTGCACGCAGGTGGGCTCTTGGTCGACTAATTGTCGACCGAGATGGACCTGGACGCAGCAATGGCGGCGGGCGGGAATGAAGGAAGGCGGGAATGAAGGAACGAAGGAAGTGGCGAACTTACTTGGAAATGGCAGTGACCTTCGTGGAGGATGAGACAATTTTCACCGAGAGGCGCGACCTTCGTGGAAGAGTGGAGAGGCAGCGACGATGAGCTCTTTTCGCAGAGAGGAGGCAAAACTTTAGTGGCGCGAAGAGGTGGCAACGTCTTCACGTACAGACACCACGATCCTCTTGGCGGCACAGACTTCACGGCAATGGCTTCACGGAGAGAAGGCAATGCATTCGTGGCGGAATGACACAGGAAAAAGCAAGGGTTCGCGGCACCACAGGAGAGAGAATAGAACATAGAAAAGGGTTTCACAGGAGGAAGAAATACTAAAGTTTCGACTTTTTCACGGAGAGAAAGACATGTAGCGTCGGTTAACACCAAAAAAACGACGCTAAAGATAAACGGTGCCTGTGTCGGGTTGTTTAAAAACACTCAAATGCATTCTCGGTTGACACATTTTTCGACCGAAAAGACCTCTAGGGTCGGTTATAAGGAAAAAAACCGACGCTACAAGTTCTTATACGAAGGAAATCTGGCCCCTTTCGGTCGATGATTTGTCGACCGAGCGATTATCGGTCGACAACTTCTAGGTCGATGAATTTGTCGAACGAATGGTTTTCGGTCGACAAATTCATCGACCGAGGATGTATGAACTAAACTGGATCGAAAATTCATGTCGATCGACAATAATTGTCGATCGAGGAGCATTTTAGGGTCGGTTATAAAGAAAAAACCGACCCTAGAGGTGCTTATACATGTGAAATCTGACTCTTTCTCGGTCGACAAATTCGTCAACCGAGGGAGCTCTAAGGTGCTTACACAAACCTAATAATGATGTTATGTGAAACCCTAATATATGGTGATGTCGTATGAAACCCTAATATGGGATAATGTTATGTGAAACCCTAATATGGGATGATGTTATGTGAAACCCTAATATGGGAATGTTTTGTGAAACCCTAATATAGGGTGATGTTGTGTAAAAACCCTAATATGGGATAATGTTATGTGAAATTTCAATATGGGATGATAATGTGAAACCCTAATTGATAAAGATGGGAAACTCTAACCCTAATGAGGGAATAGTGATGTTATTTTTGTATTGCATGATGTTGATATGAAATTGATATGGTTGATATGAAATTGGGATGCTTGTGTAACAAATATCCTGAATACCTTGGTCAGATGACCTGAAGGTAATAGTTACCTGATAACTGATAACCATGTTTAGTGATGAACTAAGGGTTTGAATACCCAAATCCAACAAATGTGATGATGATGGTATTGATGGATGTGAATTCCCAACAATGAGACAAAAGATTGAGATCCCAATGCTTTATAACATTTTGAAAAGTACTAAACTCAATCCAAAATTTCTGTCGGTCGACAATATTGTCGACCGAGGAGCCCTTTAGGGTCGGTTATAAGGAAAAATAGACCCTAGAGGTGCTTATACACGTGAAATCGGGCTCCTTCTCAGTCGACAATTTGTCGACCGAGAGCTTATCGGTCGACAAATTCGTCGACCGAGAAGAGCTCTAGGATCGGTTATAAGGAAAAAACCGACCCTAGAGGTGCTTATACACGTGAAATCTGGCTCTTATTCGGTCGACAAATTTGTCGACCGAGGAGCCCTTAAGGGTCAGTTATAAGTGAAAAACTGACCCTAGAGGTGCTTATACATGTTAAATTTGGCTCTTATTCGGTCAACGAATTTGTCGACCGAGGTGCCTTAAAGGTGCTTATAACCAACCCTAGAGGTGCTTATACATAAACTGGATCCTAAGTCCTCCTCGATCGACAATATTGTCGACTGAGAGTGTCTCGGTCGACAATATTTTTGACCGAGATTAACCCTATTTCAATGTTTTAAATTAAGTACCAAGTGTGTGTATGAGTGTGCGGTTGTGACACTATTGTAGGGGATGACCTATCTAAGTGTTGTAAATGGCTAGGTAAGATCTAACACTTGATTTACATGATATCTAAGTACTTGTACAAGATTTTACATGATATCCAATATAATAATTTTGTATGACTCTTTAGTTCTCCCCCTTAATTTTATGCTATGCTCCCCCTTAAAGAGATATTTAATTTTAAAACCAAGTGATGCTTTGTCAAATTTAGCCATAATTTATTTTCAATCATTTGAAATAACAATATTCTTATATAACATGTATATGTCCAAATGAAGCCATGGAAAACACTTTTATTCATAACAATTTAATGCCCATACACTTTATAAGATGAAGCATGACATACTTGCTTTATAAAAAGATATCCATTACAATCATTACAAAGATATCTCATAATCTCGCTGAAAAGACCGAAGGATTACATCAATGTCTGGGTCTTTTCCAAGAAAGGGCTTAGCTCCATAATATTTGACCAGTGTCTGCCACTCCAAGGCACCTGTCTTGGTTAAGGCATAAGCCTCCAAGAAGGTGGGAACACGATCAAAGCAAAAGTGGGCAGCAATGTCTTGAAGTTGAATTGGGGAAAATTGAGTATGTGTGAGATCAGGAGATGGTGGAGGTGGAATTTGATAGTAGTTGTAGGAAGGATTGTATGGATTTATCATGCCAGGATTAAGGGAATAGGGATATTCATCAGGTTGGTTAGGAGAGAGAGTTTGCATCCTTTGGTTTAAATAAGTCATGTCATGGTGATTATAATTCAATTGCCTACTTAGGTGATATTGGGATCCAACAATGTATGTCAAGGTGTTTGTAATAGGATCATGGGGTAGGTTGGTAGGAAGAGGTGGTGGAGGTATGTCTTGGGTGGATGTCTCCCCTTCAGTCCTAGCCCTTTTGTGGCCAAAGTCGATTCCCATCTTTTCCACCGTATTTTTACTTATCTTTTGGGGTTTTCTATCCCATGTGTAACCTAAGTCATCCTCAATATTCTTCTTAAGAAAATGTTGAGTGATTTGGCATACAAAGTCAGCATAAGGTGGATTGCCAGAAAACTCAAGCATATTATTAAGGATGATACGAATAAAGTTTATGGGAATACCTTTGAGAATGGCACAGATAAGGTACATACGAAAGGTGGGTACTTCAAATTTGTTTGCTCTAGGATGGATATTGGTGGCAACAATGAGATTTATGATCCTAGCTTCAGGTTTTAAATTTATGGCATAATAGGTACCCCTATCTTCATGGCAAGTCATATTTGATTGAAATATGGCTCTTTTGACATCACTAAGGCTAGTTGTCGTGTCATCTTGGGAGAGTTTGTTGAGTGGATTTCCTGTGGTGAGATCAAGAAAATATTTATATTCTTCTATGTCTATGTCAAGCATATCAAGAATACCCTCCTCAATAAAATGGAATCTATACCCACCAACCATAGAGGAGAAGGAATCATGGTCAGGATGTGGGGTTAAATTGGCATAGAATTCATTAACTACTTTGGAGGAGTAGGAATGGAAGGAGGGGATCAGAAAATCAGTCAAATGTTGCACCTCAAAGAGTTCCTCCAAATCGACAATGCTGTGGAAGTCCATGACGTCGACTGGCCGTCGTGGAAGAGGAGTTCTTGAGGAGAGCCTGAGGTAGCGGTCTCCTGCAACTGCGTCGTTGAAGGGGATGTCATTGATGATCGGCATCGCTGGAGAGACCATCCTTCCTTTCCTAGCTGCAACTTGCTTCTTTCCACGCGTTGATGAGGAAGCCATCTCATTGCTTTGAAATGGAGAAGTAGCAAGTAAGACTTGGATGTAGAGAAGCTAAATATTTTCACAAGAATACACTAGAGAGGAGCTAGAGAAGTGAGAATGTGAAGGTGTGAAGAAATGGATCGTTTTGGGTGCTATTTATAGCAAAATAGAGCCCATTTCGGTCGACAATTTGTCGACCGACGCCCGCAACAGTCGTTTCTCTAGACGTTCCTCCCGGTCGGCCAACGGTTGATCGAAAACTAGCCGTTACGATTTTTTTAATTTTTTTTAAGTCATTAAATTTATATTTTAATCAGAATATTGCCTTTTTCATTCACGCAAATGGAGGTTCACAGGGTTGACCTCGGTCAAACATTTTGTCGACCGATGTTGTCTCGGTCGACAATATTGTCGACCGAAAATCCCTCTAGGGTCAGTTATAAAGAAACACTGACACTACATGAGCTTATACGGACGAATCTGGCTCCATCTCGGTCAACAAATTCGTCGACCGAGAAGGAGCAAGATTTCCTTCGTATAAGCACCTCTAGGGTTGGTTTTTTTCCTTATAACCGACCCTAAAGTCCTCCTCGGTCGACAATATTGTCGACCGAGATAAACTTAGGATCCAGTTTAGTTTTTCACAAGCGTGAACTAAATTGGAACCAAAATTCATCTCAGTCGACAATATTTTCGACCGAAGAGGACTTTAGGGTCGGTTATAAGGAAAAAACCGACCTCAAAGGTACTTATACGAAGGAAATCTGGCTGTTTTTCGGTCGACGAAATTGTCCACCGAGAAAAGCTCTAGGGTCAGTTAAAAGTACAAATCTGACGCTAGAGGTGCTTATACATGCGTGAACTAAACTGGATCCAGAATTGATATCGGTCGACGAATTTGTCGATCGAGGAGCCCTTTAGGGTCGTATTTAAAGGAAAAACTGACCTTAGAGGTGCTGAACTGAAGAGGACTTTAGGGTCGGTTATAAGGAAAAAACCGACCCTAAAGGTGCTTGTATACGTGAAATCTATCTCTTATTCGGTCGACGAATTTGTCGACCGAGTAGCCCTTTAGGGTCGGTTATAAGGAAAAACCGATGCTATAGATCGAGGCACGAAGCTAAAATCAAGCAAATTTTTGTCGCGGGAAACTTGTAATTGACTTTCTAATCCAATTGTCTATAAGGTCGCTTATTTTATAAAAACCGACCCTATAGAGATGCACTACAAATTCGGTTATTTTAAGAAAAACGACCCAAGAGGTCTTAAGTGGTGCCCGCGTTTTTTATAGACATATAAGTTCGGTTATTTGGAAAACCGACCCTATAGAGATACACTACATGGTCGGTTTTTTAAGAAAACCGACCCAAGAGGTCTTAATTGGTGCCCGCATTTTTTATAGACATATAAGGTCAGTTATTTGGAAAACCGACCCTATAGAGTTACACTACAAGGTCGATTTTTTAAAGAAAACTGACCCAAGAGGTCTTAAGTGGTGCCCGCATTTTTTTAGACATATAAGGTCGGTTATTTGGAAAAACTGACCCTACAGGTAGTGACGTTATAACCCATTTCTGTACTAGCATAGTTGTGTTCCTTGGTGTGCCACAAGAGAGACATGTTGGTCACCTTACGTCAGATGAACATGAAGTTAGAGGTTTCTTTGGTAGCTAGGTTGTTGTCATAGTTGTAGGTGAAGCCTACGTTGAGGCAACATATCAGTGTGTGATACAACAAATATGATCAAAGTTTGGTAGCGAGAAGCGTGATGCTTTTAATGAGGTAGATGATGGGATAGTGTGTTAACACACCAGAGTTTTGGTTACCAATGTTTATAATCTAAGGAAGATGGTTCTAGAAGAGGCTCACTCATCGATGTATGTTATGCAACCAGGTAGCACCAAGATGTACTATAACCTTAAAGATCTGTATTGGTGGCCTGGCTTGAGGTTTGATGTGGCTGAGTTTTTTTCTAAGTGTGTTGTGTGTTAGCAAGTTAAAGAGGAACATTAGAAGCCTGCATGGATGTTGCAACCATTGACTATACCACGATGGAAATGGGATCGTGTGACGATGGAATTCATGGTTGGACTCCCTAGGACATCCAAAGGTCATGATAACATTTGGGTAATTGTTGACAGGTTGACCAAGTTAGTTCATTTCCTTCCTGTGAAGACAACGTATATAATAGAGAAGCTCACTCAGATATATTTTTATGAGATAGTGTGTTTGCATGGTGTTCCAGCTACTATCGTGTCAGACAGAGGTTTTCAGTTTACTAGTAGCTTTTAGGAGCATTTGCACACAGCTTTGGGTGCGTAGTTGAGGTTTAGTACTGCCTTCCATGCATAGACTGATGGTCAGTCTTAGAGGACCATACAAACCTTGGAGGACCTATTGAGAGCTTGTGTCTTGCGATTTTTGGGTAGTTGGTGCATCCACCTTAGCTTGATAGAGTTTGCTTATAATAATAGTTAACAGAGGAGCATTGACATGGCACCGTATGAGGTGTTGTACATGAGACATTGTAGATCTATGTTGTGTTGGTATATGATAGGTGAATATCATCTTATTGGCGTTCAACTTTTGCAACATACCACAAAGAAGATTAAAGTAATTCAAAAATAGTTAAAGGTAGCCCAAGATAGACAGAAGTCTTATGCTGATAACTGACATAGACTATTGGATTTCCAAGTGGGAGACATGGTGTATCTTAAAGTCTTCTATGGAAGGGTTTTTTAGGGTTTGGGAAGAAGGGTAAGTTGGCTGCCAGGTATATGGGACCTTACCCTGTGGTGGCACATGTTGGGAAGGTGGCTTACAGGTTGTAGTTTCCATCTGAGTTGCATCGGTTGCAGCTAGTGTTTCATGTGTCCATCTTGAGGAAGTTCCACCCTGATACCAAGTTTGTTTTTTAGCCTATGGAGGTTGAGCTTGATGAGGATATGTCCTATGTGGAAGGACCTGTGTTGATCCTTGATAGAAGAGTGAAGAAGCTGGTGAATAAGGATATAGTTCTAGTGAAGATTATGTGGCATCATCATGGCATTGAGGAAGCCATGTGGGAGCTTGAGGAAGAGATACATAGGCGGTACCCATCTCTTTTCACTTAGGATTTTGGGGGCAAAATCCTTGTTAGGAGTTTATGGCTCGTAAGACCCTTGACCTATTTTTTTTTGGTTAACCTTGCTTGCCTTGGCTTGATTATGTACTTAGAATCTTTCTCTATCCCTTTGAGTTGTTTTTAGATCTTTTGGAGAGCTTAAGTCTCTAGTTTGAGCTTGTTGGGATAATGTTTGTGCTTTGTGTGCTTGTTTTGCTTCAAATTGAAATTTACAAATTCTTGAGGGTTATGTTGCAATTTGCCTCCTCTATAGTGTTCCTTCTCTTTCTTGGCTTCATGAGAGAGAGTGTGATGTTTTGGGGCACCTTGATTGAGTGGTGAGACCCTAGTGGTGATTAGGCTTTCTAGGGTTTGCTTGGTTTTGACCCATGCGTGCTTTGTTGGTTGTCTCGATCCTTGTCTCAACCCATGTAGGTGCTTTGGGTGTGTCTAAGTCAAGATATTTTGCTTGGGTGTGCCTTGTCTCGACTACGGTGGTTTGGGTTGAGATAGTTTGTCCTTTTGTGGAGTGTCTCGACCTAGTGTGCATGGTGACTCTTTGTCTCGATTCGGGTGATGCTTGGCTCTTCTCTTGACCTCTCTTGGAGTGTTTTGACTGAAACCATGTGTTGGGGACCTAGGCAGTTGATACCCAACATATCTTGTATAACCATCTCGTGTATTTAAGGTTTAAGTGGTTGCATGTTAGTTTCTTGGGTGGACAAGTGTCCCTTGCATGTCGTTAGATGTTGACACATCACCCCTTACCCTACCTTCCTCCTCCTTTGGTATATAAACAGTTTTTTCTCCATGTAAGTGATATTTTCAGCCATTCTTCTTCTTCCTTCCATTGTGCTCATCCTTGTAGCTTGGTGGAGCTAAGGCAGTGATGTTCTTGGTGCTTTGGAGGTGGTTCAACCTTGCATGGGGTGCCTTGTAGCTCGATCTCCCTCTTTGTGGTGGTTTCTTTTATTGGTAAGTAGTCTTACAATCTTGATCACATTATTCTTTGGAACCCCTACCTTCTTGTTCCTCTATTCTTGGATGTAGAATAGGGTTCCAACCTAGTGGTCTCCTTGAGAGAAATCCCTCCTCAAAAAGGCCTTAAACTGTGGTTTTACCATGGTGGTAACTAGTGGGGGGTTTCTCCTCTTTTCTCCTTTGTTCTTTGGTTTGTACTAGGGTTCTTCTTGCACTTTTATTGAGCTATGTTTTGACCAAGGTGTTCTTCTTTTTGGAGGTGACCTTGTGGATGAAGTGGTGATCTTGTTTGGAGCTTCATCCCTTCTCTTTAAAGCTTGTGCTTCAGAGCTTGTTCTCTTCAAAATAGGTGGGTGATATAACCCTCTACCATCTCTATTCTTGCACTTTTCTTTACATTCATGTTGTTGTTCCTCTCTCTCAAACATACTCTAAGATGCTAATTGATTATACCAGGTTTTAGATCTTGAATGATGGTGGTTATCTTGTGTGTTTTTCTTAAAACCCTAAATCCTAATGTGATGTACCAAATTTTGGAAATGAGGGTGTGGTGGTGGTTTTCTTCCTAACTTTTTCCCTTGGTTTTTGATTGCATGCTTAAGGTTTGTCTACCTTGATGTATCTTGAAGTCTAGGTTATGTTTTGGATGTGTTAACATTATTTTATCCCTCTTGCATGAAGTTTATTCTTGGTGGTTTCAAGACACATGTTCTTAGGGTTTTGGTGCCCGCTTCATGTGGAGATATCCTCCTAGATGATGGTGGTTTTCCTTTATGTTTATATCCTATTTTGTCCGTGATTATATCCTATTTTGATTGTGGTTCATCTCTGTTGATGATGGCTAAATGTTGTTTTGGTATCTCGACCTTAGTGGTCGATATACATGGGTTTTTTTAGTCGAAACCCTTTGTTTGGGTTTGATTGGTTGAAACCCTTGCTTCTGTTTCGGCCAGGACTCCGTGTTGTACTTGGGTTGTCTCAACCCATGTGGTGCTTTGGGTGTGTCTCGGTTGAGACACTTTGGTTGGGTGTGTCTTGTTTCGACCATGGTTGTTTGGGTCAAGACAGCTGGTCCTTTTGTGGAGTGTCTCTACTGAGTGTGCCTGGTGACTCTTTGTCTCAACCTGGGTGACACTTGGCTCTTGTCTCGGCCTCTATAGGAGTTTCTCAACCAAAACAATGTGTTGGCGACCTAGGTGGTTGATACCCAACATTGCTTGTATCACCATCTCGTGCATGCAATGTTTAAGTGGTTGCATGTTAGTTTCTTGGGTGGACAAGTGTTCCTTGCATGTCTTTAGGTGTTGACACATCACCCCTTACCCTACCTCCCTCCTCCTTTGGTATATAAACCCTTTTCTCTCCATGAAATTGAACTTTTCGGCCATTCTTATTCTTCCTTCCCTTGTGCTTGTCCTTGGAGCTTGGTAGAGCTAAGGCGGTGATGTTCTTGGTGCTTTGGAGGTGGTTCAACCTTGTATGTGGTGCCTTGTAGCTCGATCTCCCTCCTTGTGGTGGTTTCTTTCATTGGTAACTAGTCTTACCATCTTGATCACATTTTTCTTTAGAACCCCTACCTTCTTATTCCTCTATTCTTAGATGTAGAATAGGGTTCCACCCTGGTGGTTTCCTTGAGAGAAACCCCTCCTCACAAAGGTCATAGACTGTGGTTTTACCATGGTGGTAACTAGTGGGGTTGTAGTTTTATCCTCTTTTCTCTTTTCTTCTTTGGTTTGTACTAGGGTTCTTCTTGACCTTTTCTTGAGCTATCTTTTGACCAAGTTGTTCTCCTTTTTGGAGGTGACCTTATGGCCAAAGTGGTGATCTTGTTTATAGCTTCATCCCTTCTCTTTGGAGCTTATGCTTCAAAGGTTGTTCTCTTCAAAACATGTGGGTGATATAACCCTCTACCCTCTCTATTCTTGCACTTTTCTTTACATTCATGTTGTTGTTCCTCTCTCTTAAACGTACTCTAAGATGCTAATAGATTATACCTGGTTTTAGATCTTGAATGATGGTTGTTATCTTGTGTGTTTTACTTAAAACCCTAAATCCTAGTGTAATGTACCCAATTTTGGAAATGAGGGTGTGGTGGTGGTTTTCTTCCTACCTTTTTCTCTTGGTTTTTGATTGCATGCTTAAGGTTTGTGTACCTTGATCTATCTTGAAGTCTAGGTTCTATTTTAGATGTGTTAATATGGTTTTATCCTTCTTGCATGAGGTTTATTCTTTGTGGTTTGAAGAGACATTTTCTTAGGGTTTTGGTGTCCGCTTCATGTGTAGATATCCTCCTAGATGATGGTGATTTTCCTTTATGTTTCCCTCATGTTTTGGCCATGATTATCTCCTATTTGATCATGGTTCATCTCTGTTGATGATGGATAACTGTTAGTTTGGTTTCTCGACCTTGGTGATCAATATACATGGGTTGTTTCAGTTGACACCCTTTGTTTGGGTTTGGTTGGTTGTGACCCTTGCTTCTATTTTGGTCAGGACTCTGTGTTATGCTTGGGTTGTCGGGGTCGTAACACTATTTTTCTGGTGGTCGCAACGTTGCTTGTTTTGGTTGTGACTCCACCTTTTGTTCTGCTTGTGATGCACTTCCTTGGAGTGGGTCGAGACATGCTACCTGATGGCCTTGGGTCATATGATTTGGTGAGTGTTGTGGTCAGGACATTGTCCTTGGTAGTGGTCGTGACGTTGCTCTTGACCATGTTGGTCACGACGTTGCTTTGTTGTGATCGAGACATCATGCTGATTTTGGTTTTGACACCTAGTCGTAACGCTAGGTCTAGATGCCTCATTTGCTAACAGTCAAAATGCCTTGGGTGTTGTCGCGGTCGAGACACCTTGCTTGAAGGTGGTCATACACATAAGACTTGATGAGACATGCTGAGATGTAATGATGTCATGGGTCCCATGACCAGGTGATGGTTTGATGCCTATTGTGAGGTGGTATCCTGTAGTGATGTGATTGAGGGATTATTACCCCCACAATGATGAGACATTGGTGATGGCCTTGTGAATGTCAATGCTACAAGTATCAAGTGGTGATGATGTGACTTGTTCACACCTTATACATTTTATATCTTTTAGAGTTACACTACTTCCCTTATCTTTGTAGTGTTTGTTTTGGATGTGTACATTGTAACTTAATTGATACAAAATATACCCAATTGGCTTAATTAATCAAGTGAAACCTTAATCATGTAGGTGCCCTATTCCATATATCCTTTCTAGTGTTAGGTTTAATTTTTGGATTGGTGAAACGAGTATAACTTGGAGCACATGTTTTTGAATATGCGGGGGTGCAAGTCAAGTATCTCCTTGCGTCCACAGTTATAGGTTGTGTGAGACATCCATGTCTGAACTACTCTCCTTGTGATGTGGATGGCCATGAGTGAGCCAATCCTTCATTTTAGAATGGCCATGCATGAGCCTATTCATCTAGTGATGTTACCTATACCAAGTGGGCTAGGCGTGATTATATATGTGGATGCCCATGCATGGGCCAATCCCAGAGCTTGACTATATGTCATTGTTGTAATGGACTGATATGTCTCTGTGGTGTTTTCTCTTGTACTGACCAAGAGGTGTGTGGAGGTCATGGATTCTGGCTCTTCCATTAACCTTATATGGTACCTATTTCGACTTAGCAGTGGTCAGTTGGATTTCGGTGCTACGACTTAAATCATCGGGAGAAATAATAAAAGATGTACTACAACCATGTAGTGTATCTTGCTTAGGGTCAAATACGAATAACATTGGTTGAGCCCTTTGCCGTATCTTTTTACTAATTTCTTGAATTATAAGACAATAAGAGAATTCAACTGTTATACATGTTCTTCATATTTCTTCTTTGAATATTAATTGCTCTAATGCTCAATGGTATTTACCTAGTTTTGCTAAATCTATTTTATTTATTAGATATTTATCATTTAGTTGAATATGTTCAAATTGATTTGTACCTTTATCCACCTATTTAGATATATGTGCTTTAATAGATGTTGTTGGAGAGTTATATCTCACGCTGCGAAGTTTGGTCTCACCTCATGGGTTTTCACATATTTTAGGTGGTTGCGCATGAAGAGGTAGAGTTCGTGCAGATGAGGAAGAGTAGCAGTAAGAGAAGTAGCTGATAATGTTGGATGTGCTACTATTCTTTTGGTGATAGAGTCCTAGATGTCGTCCCTATACACTCCGGTCCTTGGGGGTATTTTTGTTGTGTTTTGTGGATATGTTGCCGATACATGGTTTTTGGCCTATGAACCATGGTTGTATAGTTATGGCATATGTATATGTATGTATGCCAAAATAGGTATCTCATGTTATAGGTTGATAATAGGAATGATGATGCACAGTGATTTAAGCACCATGATATATGTGTTATATGCTATATGTGTCCTGTTGAGGACTTATATGTAATACATTTTTGGCTAATGGTGCTTCTGCTAAACTGGTTTTAATTTCTTGTGATTTCTGGGAATCCACATGTTTAGTGTTGATTCCGTGTTTGGTTTTGAGTAATCTCATTTGTGGTGTTAGGGCATCACATTGATGAACATGAGTTTGCAAGTATGTATATAACCCTCGAGCATATAATATATCTTACAATTTTTACATCTCATAGACAAAAAGGAGTCACCACTTATAAAAAGTAAGCATGAGTGTATGACACTACAGATGGACTCATTGATCACAAATCTACAACCTTTTCCAACTTCTTGGGTCTGAAGGCTAGAGGGACTAATGAATTTGCACTATATGTGAAATGGGGTGTCTTCCAAGATTGTAGCTTTAAAGGTGTTTGGGAGGATGTTGTGGTAAATATTTGGTTCTACATTCTTATATTTCACTTTCTTATATTCTTTGATGCCCCAATATTTATAACATATTAACTTTATTTGGAACTTAAAAACTTTAACTTATTCTAAAACAAAAACCAAGCCAAACATCTGCCATGTTAGACAATGGTGCGTAAAAAAGGTGAATACTGGTATTCAAACACATAGGTTTCATTTGAAAAAATATTTAAAGAAAGAAATCAAGAACAACTTCATGTGTCACTAGAATCTTGAGTTAGCCAAGATTAATAGAAAAAACTATTGGATTATTGAGGCATAGAGGAAGTAATTGTAGAGGAACAATGGAATGCTAACAATCATGCACATACCAGACCTACATACACACCAGGAAAAAATCGATAAGGAAGAAGCAATATGAGATTTTATATGTTCTAGTTATTTTAATATTTTCACATATCCACTACTAATTTATTCATTTCATATTTTTAAATGGTCTTGACCCTTCTTATTTAACCACATATGTAGTTTCTCCTACCGATAAGAATGGTTGATTTCCATATGAACATACTATAACATTTGTGGTAGGTTATTTTGTATTCATTGTGCATTTCATTTTATATATAATGAGTTCTCGTGAATTTAATTAAAAACCATAATTTCTTTGTCCCTATAGAAGAATTTTTGAACTGAAGCGGAACATAGTCATATGAAACACAATAAAAACCATGTTCAATACATTCGTATAATGGACCATGTATATGGTGGTCATCATGGTGTATATGAGAGAGGTTATGGAAGTGGAGCAACCAGAGAAATGTTGATACAAGCATCCAACATTGAAATCGCACAAAAACCTATGAGAAGATTGGAAAAGAGGCTAAACTTTATGTTGAAGCTCTTGCCAATACAAAATTTAAGTTGGCACAATTGAGGAATCAAGATATATGCTCTAACATGATATTATTCTATCAATTCTTTTTGTTATTGAGAAATTTGACAAGACAAAACATATTAGGAATTCCTTACTGCAGGATGTTGGGTGTAGTAATAGGCCTAGATTAGCCAATAAAGAGCAAGATGATTACGAGAATCATCAGAATTTGAGACCATGTTCAAGAAATTTCATCAATGACTATTAAAGGATGAAGCCTCCTAGATTATGATTTTAATCTTTTAAATTTCATGACTCCATTTATCATGTGTTTGACTCTCATACTATTAGGATCTTTTATGATTATGTGAGAGAGGTCATGGAAGTGGAGCAACTGGACAAATGTTGATACAAGCATCCAACATTGAAATCACACAAAAAACCTTTGAGAATATTGGAAAAGAGGCTAAACTTTATGTTGAAGCTCTTGCCAATACAAAATTTAAGTTGGCATAATTGAGGAATCAAGATATATGCTCTAACATGATATTTTTCTATCAATTCATTTTGTTATTGAGAAATTAGACAAGACAAAACATATTAGGAATTCCTTACTACAGGATGTTGGGTGTAGTACTAGGCCTGGATTAGCCAATGAAGAGGAAGATGATTACGAGAATCATCAGAATTTTAGACCATGTTCAAGTACTTTCGTCAATGACTATTAAATGATGAAGCCTCCTAGATTAGGATTTTATTCTTTTAAATTACATGACTCCATTTTATCATGTGTTTGACTCTCATACTATTAGGATCTTTTATGATTATGTGAAACTTTCTTTAGTATTTCAATATTTTCAATTACTTTAAATCTTTTTCATGTCTCTACCAATGTAAAAATGGATTCCTTAGATTTTATTCTTTGTGTCAAACTCATCACATATATATTGTTCATATCATGTGTTATTTAGTTGTAGAATTTATGGGTTGGGAAGGTCATCTCTGGCCTTGTAATTTCCTTCCACAATACGTTGTACCTTCACTTAATTATTAGCATATCTTTTCTCATTCACTAATCTATTTTAAAAAGTTTCACTCACACGAGGATGTTTCCTCCTACTTCCACCGTCTTTAAGGCCATGCGAAGTGTGGAGTAATGACTAGGCTTACAAGAGGAGGGTAAGGTAATCCATATGTTGAAGGGTTCAGTGTGGCAATTGGGGTTACATACAACAGATGAAAAGAATTCATCCATAGTGGTAAGAACCATTTTAGAGACAAGATAATTAAACAATTGGGCTCCCAGAAATCAGATCCACATTGAGACATTCCAAGGAGCACATCCAAATGGTATATAATATTATCCATAACATATCTACTTTCTACAACATTTATTATTGATGATAGGAGGAGTTTTTCTTAATTTTGTAGAATAAGATGGATGATGCACGGGGTTTTACACCCTTTTTAGTACAATCTTAGTACAGTTATCCAATGCATTCCATCCTAAAAAGATGGACATTTTGCCAAGGTAATTTTGCATAAAAGGCAATGCTAACTATTTTAGGATACATATTAGTAGTTCCACAATTGGAAGACTTAACAGAGACAATATAAACTTTAGATATATGGATTTTTCATACTGACTACCCACTCATTATTTGTTATAATGATGTCCAATGCCAAGTAGTCTACTATAATTAGAAATATTTAGCTCATTGTGCATCTGATCAGGCTTTCGTGTAACCATTCTAGATGATAAGGAGTGTTCTCCTCCATATCCATTGTTATCCATAATTTGTAGCATCCTCAAGGCACAGAGCCATCAATCAAAATTTAGTTAGTATAAAAACTTTATAATGCATGTCATAGACCAACACAAAAACTCTATAAGTTGACCACAAATTATTTTATAGAATCAAATAATACCTAAACTTTATAGTGCGAGTTGTAAATGATTGAATATCTACATTGAAAATAATATTTTGCTGATATAGAAACTTTTTAAATTGGCATATTACAACACACATGATGTTACATACAAATTTTATTATATTTTTTTGTCAGTATGAATATAAAAATTATAATAACACTGCTGCTATTTTTTTAAGAAGGGGCATCAAGGTGTCATTCATGTGGAGATCCATGACATTGTATATCAAACCCATCAACTTCCCACCAATTAAGGAAAGGAAAAATGAACTAGGTTTTAATAATATCCAGGATCTAGTATCATTTATATACTCTTATTTTTGAAATTTGTGAGTTACGTGTCTTTTATATAGAAATGTAGGTTGTTGTTTGGTTTCATGCATTGTACATGACCATGTTACCTCATATGCTTGTTCATTCTTTAGTTTAGATAATGACACTCCAAATTGGTACAAAGTGGTGTCTCATGCATGGTATAAATTATATATTTTTATATTTCCTTATTTTGGTGATCATTATAATGTTTTGACTGGTAATCCTTTATCTATAGATTGATGCCCTGAGTTGTATTGTTTCTAAATACATTTTTTAATGTTATTTGAAGACTTTTTTTGTTATTTCCCAACTGAAGATAAGTGATATCATTACATAGACTTATGCTAAAGATAACCTTGAATGTCCCATTTTTTTTTACTAATTTCCTCTTATTTACTAGCTCAAATCTCAACCTATACATGTCAAAAAGTTGCACTCTCCCTAGCTATGACAAAGTTGAGGTCACTATTATCTTGGTAAGCCTTTGTGCTTGAAGATTCTAGGACAGAGGACCAAACCCAATGAGCATTGGGAAACTTTTGTGTTTGGAGCTTCAAGGGATAGATGAATGACATTATTATATATTAAAGGTTGTATACTTTGTGATTCATAGGCTATTCAAGTTCAAATGACATTCTTCAGAAAACATATTACTAGTAAATGGATTCCAAGTAAGCCTTAAAATCACATATGTAATCGTCGTCATCTATTCATTATGAAGTTTATTGTAACGACCCTGACCTGGGTTATGAGGTAACCCTATTTGTTTTGGCTAATAAAGTTTCTTAGAACTTTAATATAATCCTCTAAGGTGTTTTGTTATCATGTGACAAACTTATGTTCCAAGTTTGGTCTTGATTGAATGTTGTTTGAGCAATGTTCCTTTATTTTGGACCAAAGTGCAATTTACCCGAGTTGAGGCGTTATATTGCAATATGTCATATGTTGAACATGCCTCATGTGTTTTAGCATCATTATAGAGAGAATGATGCAAGGTGGTGGCTGGTGGAAAGCCCAAATTCCAAGTTTGAACTTGTTTGAACAATGCTGGTACCTTGTGCACCAATTTTGGTACAAATTGTAATTTACCCAAAATGTGGGGTTGATATGAAAATTACCACATCTAGAGTGTCCCTACTCCCTCCTAGTATCATACAGAGGAGAGATAAAGAAGGAGACACCATGTTTGATTCCATTACGAATGATGGTTATCTTGGTGATGAAATGACCAAGAAAAGGGTTAAATATGAAAGCTTAACTTGAGTTGTATCAAGTTGAAAAGCTTATATATGAGTGCCTATCGGCCAAGGAGCCGTAGGAGGAGCCTCATATCGTTTTGTGAACTCTTGTAAAAGGACATATCGTGCAAATCACCTCAATGAGGTGAGTTGTGTCGGGTTACAACTTCCTTAGCAAAGTTGTGATGAGTTGTGCATAAAGTGATGAATTAATTGATATATCTTAATCAAAGGGATATGTAATGGATGAATCTGTATCCCTAGATCACCCTCAACTGTTTTTGATTTCAAGATAAATGTTGATGCATGCATGTACACGTGTCATCCATGCATGAACATGTGGCACCTACTAGCTCAAATTGATGACACCTCATTTTTACCTTCCTTCATGAGCAACAAGTATATATACCCCTAGTTTCATCACTTAGTGCAATTTGCGACCCTTACCACCCACCTACACTAAGGTATCGTGAATAGTTCTCTTGTATCGTGCATGAGTGATGTGGTGTCATGCATGGGCTTTGGGTATCG
This sequence comes from Alisma plantago-aquatica, assembly GCA_963693085.1. Classification (NCBI taxonomy): domain Eukaryota; kingdom Viridiplantae; phylum Streptophyta; class Magnoliopsida; order Alismatales; family Alismataceae; genus Alisma; species Alisma plantago-aquatica. The sequence continues at coordinate 597,704,403 of OY856415.1, forward strand.
CCCATAGCAAGTTCATATCGCCCAAGTAGGGTGATATCAGCCAAGAAAGGTGATATCGGCCATTGTGAAGTGTTTTTGGCCCCAAGTGAGGAGGATATAGGCCAAAAGTGGTGGTATATTGTGCAAGGGATGTGAGGTATCATGCAAAGGTTCTAGAGCAAGAATGAGCTCAATACTTAACCCTAAGGTGAGGCCATATTCATCTTCAACCTTGGATTGAAGTATGATTTTAGGGTTTTGATCTTCTATTCTTTTCTTCTTCACCAATTGCTTATCCATGGTGATTCCTTGTATATGAAGGAGTTTTGAACGAGCCTTGGACTTTTTATAAGTAATCTTAAACCTTAGGAACGTGTAGCTTTGGATCTTGGAGCTTTGAAGTTGTTCTTAAGGCGGGTTATATAACTTGAACGCAACCATGTTATTATTCATCACCTAAATTGCTATATTTAATGATCTATTTTTAATTCCAAAATTTCCTGAAATAGTTGATGAAATTATGAGTTGTAGTGTTTCTTAGACCTGTTTCCATGAACTATAATATTTAGAACTAAGGACTAGAGCTTGAAGATGATGGTATAACTTTATAAAAGTGATATCGGGTGAAAGCACAGAAGTAAGCACCATTAACCCGATATAATGATGCACCTACATCACTAAAATAATATGTATATGATTGTATACCTTCTTGCACGATATGGGGGTGTAGTATACACCTCTTGGACGATAGGGAGTCAAGTATAGACTCCATGCACAATACAAGGTTAAATGAATACTTATAAGTTGACATGAAACCCTAATTTGGGTAACCCGATATGAGTAAAGAATAGCAAATGCTATTGCACGATATGATCATATAATATATCATTGGTACTTGGTATCATGAAGCACACATATCTGGTGAACGATATGAACATTTAAGTAAACCCTATTGCATGATATGGTAACCCGATACACAACCCTAGTTGATGTCTAGCCCACCATGGTGATGAGTTGATACCTCTTAAACACCATGGGCGATACATACATGTATCATGTGCCCGTCACAACCAACCCTAACCTGACATGGGTGTTACAACCCAACATTGGATGGTCTATCCTGACATGGCTTGATGCCCTTCACTCCTATCGACTTGTATATTGGGTTGATCCCTATATGGCAAACCCTAACCCGTCACGACCAACCCTAGATGGTGAGCCACCCGATATGGTGATTGAATGCATCTCTAGCCCGACATAGTGATGGCTTAATACCTCATGAATGACATGGGTAACACATACAAACAACTCTAGCCCGATATGAATGGTGTGTATTTACTTCTAGCCTGATATGGTGAGTGCTCATATACTTACAACCTGATATGGTGAACATATGCACACTTCTAACCTGAGATACCTTGTAAAGGTGAGGGCAAGACACTCTTAGGAGTGATGAGTGTAACACCAAGTAATGGTGTGGCTAATACCTTGATAGGTGAAACACCTAAAGTGGTTGATAATGGAAAACGTTATATCAACAATGCCTTAACCCGAGATGAGTCCATATCATTGATGATAGTTGGGTAATTCAAGTGTGTGACTTATGGACAATACTTTACAAGATTAATATGATGGGATAGTGGATAAAGTATTAGGATGGGAAATACCCTAATACAAGATAAGTTGATGAACTTAAGTAAGTTAAAAGTGATGAGGGAAGTGATACACCAAGGCATGGTAAATATCACATCCAACACGTTAAGGTTGTTACACCTTGATGCACCTTAAATCCAATATGTATGGATGAGTAACCCATGAAGTGTGTCATGCCAATTGTTACATTGAGATATAATGAGCTTAATGCACTTTGATAAGTGTAGGCTAACATACCTTGAGAAAGGGTTAAGCCAAGTTAATAAAGTATGATGTATTCATACTCTGGTAAGGATGAGAGAGAAACTCATACCTTGTGTTGATAATCATTTAATGATAAATGTTCAGAATAAATAAGTATGATTGAATACTTATGATATAAATGTATGCTCCTAGATGTGTGGATCAATAAATTAGGGTTTTAATTAATAATATGAACTTGAGACCCTATTCAACTATAAAGGGAAATCCTAACCCTAATAATGGGAAGGTTGTTTTTCTCTTATTGCATAAGCCTTGTAAGGCATGTTAAATACTTGTTTAACAAGTATAATAAGTAAGTGCCTTGTGAGCCATGTGAATAAGTTGTTGCCTAGTGAGAGGTGACAAGATGTGCAATGGCCTTATGAGCCATGTGAATAAGTTTTTGCCTAGTGAGAGGTGACAAGATAAGTAATGGCCTTGTGAGCCATGTGAATAAGTTGTTGCCTAGTGAGAGGTGATAAGATGTGTAATGGCCTTGTGAGCCATGTGAATAAGTTGTTGCCTAGTGAGAGGTGACAAGATGTGTAATGGCCTTGTGAGCCATGTGAATAAGTTGTTGCCTAGTGAGAGGTGACAAGATGTGCAATGGCCTTGTGAGCCATGTGAATACTTGAACAACAAGTAAAATAAATACCTTGGTCTGAGGACCTAGAGGTAATAGTTACCTAAAAAGTGGTAACAATGTTCAGTGATGATCTAAGGGTTTGAATACCCAGATCTAGTAATCATGATGATGATAATGTTAAGGGATGAGAATTACCCGTAAGGAGATAAAGGATTGAGATCCTAAATGTTATATGTGTTTTAAAGATTTGAAAAGTACTTGATACATGTATAGCACCTTTCTTTGTAGCATTTGTCATAATAATTCATGTTTGAAAACTTGACTGATGCTAAAAGAATATGGTAATTACACTTAATTAATCAAGTGGAATCTTATCATGTAGTGCCCTGACCATAGATCCATCAGCGTTAGAAATTTCTGAATGGTGAAACGGGTTGCTCCGTGACATAACTCGGAGGGAATATTTTTGAATATGTGGGGGTGATTGGATACGAATATCCTTACGCCCTAATGGAGGAATCGATGTGAGATAAACATTAAATCTCTCAATCCTTCATTATATATGACGAGATGGATGTATCACGAATCTCCCGATGATGATGAATGCTGAATGGATGTGAGATAAACAAGAGATCTCTCGATGCCGAATAGAGTGCAACCGCCACTATAGATCTATAGCGAAGTTGCCAGTATGCCTTGGAAAGCTATTTAGCAGTGACATGAGATGTCCTGCCTATGGTCTCGCAGTGACTGAGATGGACGAGGTCATGGAGTCTGGCTCTTCCATTGACCTATGTATGGAACTGATGCTTTATGCCGTCATGGTCGGTTGGAGTATGAGCGGTATACCTCATTTCCTCAGGGCATACATGTGATTGTAAAATGTAATCAGACATGTAGCATATCTGCTTAAGGATCGAATATGGAAAACATTGTTAATGCGTACTTTAGTTATACATCTTCGTTGATAGATGTTATTTATGATATTTACATTCCTTTCAAAGTAGATAGATGATTTATAACTCTACCATGGGTATATGCAATGTTTTCCTTAAGAAAGGAGATTACTTCATTCTGTTCATATAGTGAATTATCCTACCTGTTAATATATAAAGAACCTCTGCTCCATTTATAAATACTTAATATGGGATAATAATATGGTCGGCGGAGAGTTATATCTCTCGCTGGGACAATTGTCTCACCCCGTGGGATCCACATTTTTTTAGGTGGATATGCAAGAGGTGGAGAAGAATCTTTCTGTAGAGGAGGAACAACAGCTGAAGCAGCAATGACAGCTCAGGTTGAGTGTACTGTCTGTCGTGTCTTGTAGATAGAAGTCTTATGTGTCATATCTGTACTCTCAGGTCCTTGGAGTTGGTTCGTACTGGTTTCATAAATAATCTGAGATTTTGGCTTGAATGCCTCAAGGTTTTATGTTGCTCCAGTATGTGTTTTGATAGAGCAACTGTTATATGTTATCCTTGAGAAGAGATGGTACACTGTATGTACAATGTGAACAATGAGGTATATAAAGTTTTGGTTCTACCTTAAAGAGTTTTCCTAGAAATGGATCTCTTTGCAAAATGGTTTTAATTTTTAGTGATTTTTGTTAATCCGCTATTTATGTTTATTCTGCTTAATAGTAATGATTTGTCTTTCGGTTTGGCGAATGTCATCATAAAGTTTTGGTATCAGAGCTTAAGGTTCAGTGAGTCTACAGAGACATAGGACTAAGGTGTTAAGTCTGTTCTAATGTCCTCCAGTACACCCTATAGTGACTTGTATTTATACAGAAGAAAGGGTAAAGTTTATAAATGACTGGAGAACATGAGGAACACATTGCTGAGGGTAATGTTGTTGCACCAAGAGAGGGTGCAAGGGATCAGGCAAGAGAAGAACAAGTGCCTGAGGATTCCCATTTTGACCCAATCAGGATAGAGAATCCTATTTTAATGCTCTTGTTGGGCTGGTTAGGGCAACAATGATACATATAGTAGACTGGATACTAGCATTGCAACCTAGGATGCCAGTCCTTAATGCAAAAACTTTGAGCTTTAAAAAGGGTTCTTGAATGACATAGTCATGTTGGAACAATGGAAAATGTGGGAAGGTTAACATATGGAAAGAAAATAGACTCTTCCATAAGTTTAGACAAATAGTATATCTGTGATGGCAGTGCCCAAGAAGGGGCAATAAGCCAAAAATTAAGGAAATGTCACTACAATTCTAGAGACATTTGCCTAGTTGTTCTAAAAAGCCAAAGTTTTTAGTGCCACCAGTGCAATAATTGCCTAGTGTACCAGGGCAGTAGCCACTAAGTAAAGGCAAAGGTCTTAACTTTCTACATGTAAGAACCCATGTCTTAGTATCTACATCGGTAATAAGACCGATAAGACCATGGTACGAGGATAAGACATGTTATAGATGTGTACATGTTGAGCATACTAAATCCTTTTATTCAAAAAGAAATGAGGAAATGATTCAAAAACCGAGGCAGACTCAATAGGGTTTATAAAAGTTACAACCCAATAACGTATAAAGGCAAAAGTAACAACATGAAACAACTAGACTCTATGTGTTGAGTCAACCTGAAGTGGTAAACGACCGTGAGGGGTAACAGTCAGATAGAGATTTTTCATTTTGATGTGCCTTATCTTGATGTTATCTGATAGTCATAAGAAGGATTGATGTTGTTGACTTCCCTTTGGTTGCCCTATGGGAACATAGGGGAGAAATGATGAGAACTAGAATTTATATTCTGTTCAGTATTCTTTTAAATGTTCTATAATTGCTCTTATGTGTGTTAAAGAGGATGAGGTGTAAAGGTAATGCCTGGAGAAAATCTGGGAATGTTAAATCATGTGTTTGTGATGATACGAAAAGTAAGGAATATGATAGTAAATAAAGTGCATACTACTTAATCTCAATACTTGTATACCCTGGCCAGGTATTCAACTATTGAATATAAGGTGAGTATGGAACTCTTATATTGTTATCTTTCTGATTACTCTGATCAAGTAATCATTTTGAGACAATCTAGTGAGTATAATGAAACTGGAAATATGGTATGGATATTTGCATCACATACTAAGTGCATTAAATAGAATCTGAGATGATCTTAAATCAATCTGTATGTATGAGGAAATGAAAAGTATAATCCTCATGATAAGAGAATGAGAACAAGGGAGATGATCCCTATCTAATAAAGCCTGTGTGAATAGTAAAGATCTTTTTCCATGATGTAGAAACAGGAAATGTGATAAAATCACAAAATGTTCATGAACATGTTAGATAATAACAAAGAAAGGAGTGATGACATGTAATCATCCTTATAATTCCTATGCTGATGGCAAGGAACCTAGGATGAAACAAGAGTAAATGACTCATGAACAATTGAAAGTTCATGCGATAATTAGAGGAGATGATAATCTCTTCTCTTTGATAAACAACCTTGGGTAATGATAGGGTGATAAGAGGGATATGTTTCTTTGTGTTCTTTCCTTCAGGGACATGAAAATCAAGTGGGTCTTATGACACTTGATGTGCATGAGTTAAAAATGTTCAATTGATAGATACTTAGAAAAGTATCAGCTCGTCTTGGACTTTGGTTCCAAGATAAAAATATGTGTAACAAGTAATGTCCCAAGATGAAAGAAAGATCCTTTATATGTGTGGCTATGGTAATAACAACAGAGAGATGGAAATGATGAGGATGTGATGTTTTTTCAACACATGTGACATATACCAAGGTAAGGAATTCTGGTATCTAAAGAAATATCAGGTGGTATGGGAAAGTAAAAGCATAACCCCTAATTAGATGATTTATGTTGGTTACCTGGAATGGCCAACTGTGAAATCAGTCTAGTTACATAAAATAGTATGGACATCATATGTTAGGGGTTTATGCTTTGGATAAACATAACATCGATAAGGATGTACTAATTGAAGGAACAATTGTAGAATCATTGTGGAAAAAGCTTATCAAGCTAAACATAATTCCTTAGAATACCCCTATCTAGATCTGTTAAGGTAACTTATATATAACATCTAGAGATACCTCTAAGATAAGTTCTTAATTAATAAGTAACCTCCCCTTATGACAAGAGAATGTACAACTAATGAGATAGTTGGTACAAGTCGTAAGAAAGTTTAGTCTTGTGTCAGCAAATTAGATGGCACAACAAATGTATGATAAGACTTGCAGTCCCAAGTGGGTGACAGAACATAACTCTGGTCTTTCCTTGAAAGTGAAATGCTAAACTGAATGAGGAGTATGGGAGACTCCCCAGAATCAAGAATCTTGTCACATAAAGTTGTAAGTTGAGAAAGGTGACAAATCAGTGAGGTTTGACACCTGAGTTAAATAAGGTATGTGTAATGCTTCTCTAACTAACAAAAGTGTTACCTGACACAGAGTTGACTCTACAGTCAATAATGAAAAAGATAGTGGAGTATGTGTACTCTGTGACATATTCTATGATAACCCTGTGTGGAAGAACTTTGTGTTGATCAAAGTTCTATGGCATATCTATGACATTAATATGTTATGTGGAGACTTAATGGTATGATGAATGAATAATATTTGTCTCCCTGTACCTGGGATTTCGGGGACGAAATCCTTGTTAGGGGTTTATAACTTGTAATGACCCTGACCTGGGTTATGAGGTAACCCTATTTTTTTGGCTAATAAAGTTTCTTATAACTTCAATATAATCCTCTAAGGTGTTTTGTTATCATGTGACACACTTATGTTCCAAGTTTGGTCCTGATTGAATGCTGTTTGAGCAATGTTCCTTTGTTTTGGACCAAAGTGCAATTTACCCAAGTTGAGGGGTTATATTGCAATATGTCATATGTTGAACATGACTCATGTGTTTTAGATTCATTATAGAGAGAATGATGCAAGGTGGTGGCTGGTGGAAAGCCCAAATTCCAAGTTTGAACTTGTTTGAACAATGCTGGTACCTTGTGCACCAATTTTGGTACAAATTGTAACTTACCCAAAATGTGGGGTTGATATGAAAATTACCACCTCTAGAGTGTCCCTACTTCCTCCTAGTATCATGTAGAGGAGAGATAAAGAAGGATACACCATGTTTGATTCCATTATGAATGATGGTTATCTTGGTGATGACATGACCAAGAAAAGGGTTGAATATGAAAGCTTAACTTGAGTTGTATCAAGTTGAAAAGCTTATATATGAGTGCCTATCGGCCAAGGATCCATAGGAGGAGACTCATATCGTTTTGTGAACTCTTGGAAAATTCCATGTCGTGCAAAGCACCTCAAGGAGGTGAGTTGTGTCAGGTTACAACTTCCTTAGTAAAGTTGTGACGAGTTGTGCATAAAGTGATGAATTAATTGATATATCTTAATCAAAGGGATATGTAATGGACGGATCTTTATCCCTAGATCACCCTAAACTATTTTTCATGTCAATATAAATGTTGATGCATGCATGTACACATGTCATCCATGCATGGACACGTGGCACCTACTAGCTCAAATTGATGACACCTCATTTTTACCTTCCTTCATGAGCAACAAGTATATATACCCCTAGTTTAATCCCTTAGTGCAATTTTGCGACCCTTACCACCATCCTACCCTAAGGTATTGTGCATAGATCTCTTGTATCGTGCAGGAGTGATGTGGTATCGTGCATGGGCTTTGGGTATCGCCCATAGCAAGTTTATATCTCCCAAGTAGGGTGATATCGGCCAAGAAAGGTGATATCGGCCATAGTGAAGTGTTTTTGGCCCAAAGTGAGGAGGATATCAGCCACAAGTTGTGGCATATCGTGCAAGGGATGTGAGGTATCGTGAAAAGGTTCTAGATCAAGAAGGATCTCAATACTTAACCCTAAGGTGAGGTCATGATCATCTTCAACCTTGGATTGAAGTATGATTTTAGGGTTTTGATCTTCTTTTCTTTTCTTCTTCACCAATTGCTTATCCATGTTGATTCCTTGTATATGAAGGAGTTGTGAATGATCCTTGGACTTTTTATAAGTCATCTTCAACCTTAGGAACGTGGAGATTTGGATCTTGGAGCTTTGAAGTTGTTCTTAAGGTGGGTTATATTACTTGAACTCAACCATGTTATTATTCATCACCTAAATTGCTATATTTAATGATCTACTTTTAATTCCAAAATTTCCTGAAATAGTTGATGAAATTATGAGTTCTAGTAGTTTATTAGACCTTTTTCCATGAACTATAATAGTTAGAACTAAGGTCTAGATCTTGAAGATGATGGTATCACTTTAAGAAAGTGATATCGGGTGCAAGCACACAAGTAAGCACCATTAAGCCGATATGATGATGCACCTACTTCACTAAAATGATATGGATATGATTCCATACGTTCTTGCACGATATGGGGGTGTAGTATACACCTCTTGCACTATAGGGAGTCAAGTATAGACTCGATGCACGATACAAGGTTAAATGAATAGTTATAAGTTGACATGAAACCCTAATTTGGGTAACCCGATATGCATAAAGAATAGCAAATACTTTTGCACGATATGATCATATAATATATCATTGGTACTTGGTATCATGAAGCACACATATCTGGTGAAAGATATGAACATTTAAGTAAACCTTATTGCACGATATGGTAACCCGATACACAACCCTAGTTGATGTCTAGCCCGACATGGTGATGAGTTGATACCTCTTAAACACCATGGGCGATACATACATGTATCATGTTCCCGTCACAACCAACCCTAACCCGAAATGGGTGTTACAACCCAACATTGGATGGTCTAGACCGACATGGCTTGATGCCCTTCACTCCTATCGACTTGTATGTTGGGTTGAGCATGATATGATAAACCCTAACCCATCACAGACAACCCTAGATGGTGAGCCACCCGATATGGTGATTAAATGCATCTCTAGACCGACATGGTGATGGCTTAATACCTCATGCACGACATGGGTAACACATACAAACACGTCTATCCTGATATGAATGGTGTGTATATATTTCTAGCCCGATATGGTGAGTGCTCATATACTTACAACCCGATATGGTGAACATATGCACACTTCTAACCCGAGATACCTTATAAAGGTGAGGGCAAGACACTCTTAGGAGTGATGAGTGTAACACCAAGTAATGGTGTGGCTAATACCTTGATAGGTGAAACACCTAAAGTGGTTGATAATGGAAAACCTTATATCAACAATGCCTTAACCCGAGATGAGTCCATATCATTGATGATAGTTGGGTAATTCAAGTGTGTGACTTATGGACAATACTTTACAAGATTAATATGATGGGATAGTGGATAAAGTATTAGGATGGGAAATACCCTAATACAAGATAAGTTGATGAACTTAAGTAAGTTAAAAGTGATGAGGGAAGTGAGACACCAAGGCATGGTAAATATCACATACAACACTTTAAGGTTGTTACACCTTGATGCATCTTAAATCCAATATGTATGGATGAGTAACCCATGAAGTGTGTCATGCCAATTGTTACATTGAGATATAATGAGATTAATGCACTTTGATAAGTGTAGGCTAACATACCTTGAGAAAGGGTTAAGCCAAGTTAATAAAGTATGATGCATTCATACTCTAGTAAGGATGAGAGAGAAACTCATACCTTGTGTTGATAATCATTTAATTGTAAATGATGAGAATAAATAAGTATGATTGAATACTTATGATATCAATGTATGCTCCTAGATATGTGGAGCAATAAATTAGGGTTTGAATTAATAATACGAACTTGAGACCCTATTCAACTATAAAGGGAAACCCTAACCCTAATAATGGGAAGGTTGTATTTCTATTATTGCATAAGCCTTGTAAGGCATGTTAAATACTTATGTAACAAGTATAATAAGTAATAGCCTTGTGAGCCATGTGAATAAGTTGTTACCTAGTGAGAGGTGACAAGATGTGAAATGGCCTTGTGAGCCATGTGAATAAGTTGTTGCCTAGTGAGAGGTGACAAGATAAGTAATGACCTTGTGAGCCATGTGAATAAGTTGTTGCCTAGTGAGAGGTGATAAGATGTGTAATGGCCTTGTGAGCCATGTGAATAAGTTGTTGCCTAGTGAGAGGTGACAAGATGTGTAATGGCCTTGTGAGCCATGTGAATAAGTTGTTGCCTAGTGAGAGGTGACAAGATGTACAATGGCCTTGTGATCCTTGTGAATACTTGAACAACAAGTAAAATAAATACCTTGGTCTGAGGACCTAGAGGTAATAGTTACCTGAAAAGTGGTAACAATGTTCAATGATGATCTAAGGGTTTGAATACCCGGATCTAGTAATCATGATGATGATAATGTTGAGGGATGAGAATTCCCAGTAAGGAGATAACGTATCGAGATCCTAAATGTTATATGTGTTTTAAAGATTTGAAAAGTACTTGATACATGTATATCACCTTTCTTTGTAGCATTTTTCATAATAATTCATGTTTGAAAACTTGACTGATGCTAAAAGAATATGGTAATGCACTAAATTAATCAAGTGGAATCTTATCATGTAGTACCCTGACCATAGATCCATCAACGTGAGGAATTGCTGAATGGTGAAATGGGTTGCCCCGCGACATAACCCAGAGGGCATATTTTTGAATATGTGGGGGTGATTGGGCACAAATATACTTACACCCTAATGGAGGAATTGATGTGAGATAAACATTAAATCTCTCCATCCTTCATTATATATGCTGGGATGGGTGTATCACAAATCTCTCGATGATGATGAATGTTGGATCAATGTGAGATAAACACGAGACCTCTCAAAGTCGAAGAGAGTGCAACTGCCACTGTAGCTCTATAGAGAAGTTGCCATTATGCCGTGGAAAGCTATTTAGTAGTGATACAAGATGTCCTGCCTGTGGCCTCGCACTGACTGAGACAAATGAGGTCATGGAGTCCGGCTCTTACATTGACCTATGTATGGAACCAGTACTTTGCGCCGCCGTGGTCGGTTGGAGTATGAGCGGTATAACTCATCTCCTCAGGGCATAACTATGATTGTAAAATGTAATCAGATGTGTATCATATCTACTTAAGAATTGAATATGGAAAACATTGATTGATGTGTACTTTAGTTATACATCTTAGTTTATAGATGTTATTTATGATCTTTACATTCCTTGCAAAGCAGATAGATGATATATAACTTTACCATGGGTAGATGCAATGCTTTCCTTAAGAAAAGAGATTACTTCATTCTGTTCATACAATGAATTATCCTGCCTGTTAATATATAAAGAAACCTCTGCTCAATTTATAAATACTTAATCTGGGAAATAATATGGTCAGCGGAGAGTTATATATCTTGATGGGACAATTGTCTCATCCCGTGGGATCCACATTTTTTTAGGTGGACATGCACGAGGTGGAGAAGAATCTTTCTGTAGAGGAGGAACAACAACTGAGGCAGCACTGACAGCTCAGGTTGAGTGTACTGTCTTTCATGTCTTGTAGATAGAAGTCCTATGTGTCGTCTCTGTACTCTTAGGTCCTTAGATTTGGTTCATACTGGTATCATAAATAATCTGAGATTTTGGCTTGAATGGCTCGAGGTTTTATGTTGCTCCAGTATGTGTTTTGATAGAGCGACTGTTATATGTTATCCTGGAGAAGAGATGGTATAATGTATGTACAATGTAAAAAATGAGGTATATAAAGTTTTGATTCTGCCTTAAAGAGTTTTCGTAGACATGTATTCTTTGCAAAATGGTTTTAATTTTTAGTGATTTTTGTTAATCCGCTATTTATGTTTTTTCCACTTAATAGTAATGATTTGTATATCGGTTTGGTGACTGTCATCACATTTATATTAGAAAACAAGTACTATTATTCAAAATATTATAATACTACTTGGTAAGTGTCTCTTGAACTTCATTAAATGTTGGTCATCATCTTGCCATGACCATTGGCCATTTTTTCATTTCTTTTGAAACCTTGAAATTATGTCTAGCAATGTCATCATTTTTAAATACTACAGAAGTAGGAATTAGACTATAAAGAAATGAAGATATGACAGATGCCCTCTCCTAATCTAGGACAGAGTCTTACTACAAGTATTATGTATTGAAAGATGAAAATGTTGTGTTAATCACTAGTGGAACAAACATAAACTTTGATTGCCTGAGGTTGGTTATCGAGCATCCTAATGTTGGTAGGAAATGAGAGGTCAACCTTTTGCATCTAGCTGAGTTATTTCTAGAGGAGATGGGTAGTTTTAAAATTTTCTATGACCAAACTAAAAAATCATAGTCAGCTTCAAACCCTTCCAAGACATCTCATTAAAACATTGATGGCATGAGTTGTTGTATAGATAAATCTAGAAGCTAGACTAGAAAACTTCCACAGAGTAGTAGTAAAGCATCCATAATAGGATAACTCATAAAAATGGAAGGAGTTGTGTAAAGTAGTTGTAACAACCAACGTATATAAAAAATAATAATCATCAACATGAAGTGGAAAACATCCAAACCATAGTAGGGTCATTTATAAAATACAAACCAATCCAGACCAATCTCATATAAAAGCATAGATGGAAAGATATACTATAACATAAAGACCAAAGCATGGCCTTAATTTTTTCCACAAAGTAGTAGAGCATCCACAAAAGGGAACAAAAATATTAGCTATCAATAGTCCTTTTTGTCACATTATAGGTGGTGATCTGATGCTCTTCCAAGTCTATGAAAGAAGAGGTGATGTGGAGCTCTTCATAGTCCATCAAAGAATAGGTGTTTGGTGCTCTTTCACTTCTGTGAAAGAAGAGGTTTGGTTGGTGATCTTCAGTGGCCGATAAAGAAGAAGGTTTAGTTGCAACAATTGTTTTGTAATTTGTCCTAGCAAATAAATTATTAAAATTGTTTGTTGCAATTTCTAGTTGTAAACAACTAGGTAGTGAACTTACGTCATAGACGAAACCACTCTAAATCCTGTCTCATCTTTGTTTTATTGCTTATCACTTTTATTTTTTAAAATATTTTATAAATATCTATTAACCCCCTTCTAGATCTTTTCATTTGGTATCAGAGTAGGTCTTCAAGGACCCCTAATAGCTCTTGAAGCATGAGGGAGAATGTACTATGCCACCTCAACTTGGAAGGATCGCATGTGAGCAGGCCTCCGATATTCGACGAGTACAACTACATCTACTAAAAGAGGAGGATTGTTACAACCCCAACTTTTGGGTTCATTTGGTGAGAAATGTAATTTCTCATATTAAAGATATTGGAACAAGTAATGATATAATTTGTCTTGAATAATTGAGTTTTGTTTACAATAACCTTGTTGGTTGTTTTGTGGGATTTATTGTCTATTGGACCCAATAACAAGGGAAAGACAAAAGGAATTCCATTATTAATAAGAAATGGAGAAAAGAAAGATGTAGAAACCTCTAGAAGGCAAAAGTATATAATACAAAGCTGGATTTCGTGCCTCTTGGGTTCTTTGGGTTCCAAGGAGTCTAAAGTTGCAAAGAGAATGCAATAAGAAAAGAAAAGATCAATTAAATATTTCTTTATTAAGAAAGAAATTGAAAACAATGATAAATTGTGGGAAATAAGTGAAAAGAGGTATATTTAAGTTACCCTTGGTGGATTTTCATATCCAAAGGATTCCTAATGTTAAGTGGAATTCCAATGAGGAAAATTAAAAGAAAGATAAAGAGAACTCCTCAAAAAGAGATATTTTAATAAGAAATAAACAAGATAATGAGAAATAATGAATATAGATGCATCTAGAAGGATAATAAGTATCCTTAAAAAGGAATTTCGAAACATTAGAGTTTCTTGGGGTCCAAGGAGCCCCAATGTAGAAGAAAGAAAGATAAAATACCAATAATAGAGAATAAGAGGATAATGTGATGAATTATTAATGGATTTTGTGGTATTGATAAAAAGGAAGTATTTTCTACTAAAAGAAAATATAAATTCGTACCCATGGTTTAAAAAGCAAACATAAAGAGAATAAGAGAGAGGATTTTCGATTTCCTAAATATCCAATGAACATGGTTTATCAAGGAGATAAATAGGAGAGAGAAGATTGCTTCTCAATGAAGGAATTGTTTTCCTATTAGGAAAAGACTTGTTTGCTTCATGGGCAAGTATGTAGGGGCATGGATACCATCCCCTATATAAGGGGTAGATTCTCTGGTTTGAGTTCAAGAAAGATCCCACGTAACCCTATCTCTCTTCTCCTTCTTCCTGCATGCAAACCCTGGCAAAGAGGGTGGTTTGACCCCTGGACGATGAGGAGCCATGGGTTGGAGTTCGGTGGATGCATGATGCTCCCACGAAACCATAGAGGAGCACAACCATCTTCCCCGTTCTCTGGAGCTTGCGCAGCGGCCACTGTATGGATGCAAGACGGCCACGAGTTGTAGAACCTAGCCGGTTGAAACAACCACCCTAGTCACAACCCAAGGACCCCCCTGTGTGCTGAGGCATGACGGAGGCAAGGGAAACCTCCCTGGCGGTTGTCGAGGTCAGGGATGGAGAAGGGAAGCTGCGCCTAGGGTTGCAGGTCGGCGCAGTAGGGGTATCAGGAGAAGGAAGACAACCCTTTGGCAGTTTGAAAAAAATACCCCTCTGGGTATTGAAGAAACGATTCACTTATCGAGGGCAGAATTGACATTTGATTATGTTTCCAAACCAGCAAGCGCGTTGCATGGGAATAGGGTGACATGGCAGCTTCTCATTGGCTCTAGTAAGTAATATCTTACAAAAATCATATTTAAATATCGGTAGCTCGGATGGATACACATAAAATATGAAAATTGCTTTGAACAATGAGAGGAATTCATTAAAAATGGTTTTAGAGGCTAATTCCTCTTTCTATTCGAAAAGTAGTGTAAGTTATCAACTTTAATGAATTAAAGATTAAGAAACCCTATTTGGAGATGATTAATGTCTTTAGTAGGGTTTAATGGATGATTAAAGTTGATATTAACATGTTAATTGTAAAAAGGTATATTGAGAACAAAAAGGATGAACTTTGCACGTAATTGGTTTAATTTAGAAATTCATGTGCATAAATATGCTTTAATGGGCCTTAAAACCCTAATATTAGTAAATGTGACTCATAATGGTTTTAATTTTTCAAAATCATGAATAAAGTTGAGATATGATAATTCCAAGTTATTTCAAGTATAAAAGTTCCTAATTATGGATAAATACCCTTAATGTAGTAATTAGGGTTTTCTAATGGATAAAGGTAGAATTAATGAAAAATAAAGTTCATATGTGAATTAGACCATAATGAACTATGAATTGATGATAAATGAGCATAATGATCTTGTCATGGATTAAAGGATAAAAATGGTAGCTTTAATGTAAAAGAGGCCTAATGGACTTAATTGATGGTTAATTGTGCTTTTTCTGAAATTAGGGTTTATGAGTAATTGTATAAAATTAGGGTTTAATATAGTAAGAGATGAAGGGAAACCCTAATTGCAATGGAAACCCTAAAAATGGATTACAAACCCTAGGAAGTGAGATAAGATTAATAGATCTTGATGGTATGATTAATAATAGGAAATTGTATGCATATTTTAAGATCTCATAATGTGCTTGCTTATTTGGAATTCTTAATTGATTGGATTATTCTGTCTCAAATCATCCTGACAGGTATGTGGTTACGCTTATGGATAATCACTTTAGTTTTACGACGATTCCCAAATGTTTTTATCGATTGCCTGAAAATAACTGCTTGAATGACTTTTATTTCATGTAACTATAAAGTGACTATGATTATCACCATAAGTATGTATACATGTCTGGCTCAGATCCTGGTCCTCCTCTGTGGCTTTGCAAAGGCTAAAAAAAAGGGTAACCTAGAGCAAGGTCTAGGTTATCAAGAGTTAGGGATTGGGCTACCTACGTGTAGTGCCATGCAACTCTTTAGCACACCATGAGTTAAGGAGTGGGCTACCTATGGGTAGTGCCATGTGACTCAACCCTAGAAATTGATTCACCTGTTAGGTGGGATCATGAGGGGTTTAATGGCGATCTACCATAAGGAAGGTAGCATCCAACTCCACTGTAGGGACAACACAGAGGATAGGGTATGTATGGATCACACAGTTATGCTTGAAACATAAAGTTGTTTGTTAAATAATAATTGACTACAATATGTTGTTACCGTTAATTGCACGATTATTGTTTCCCCACATACCAGCTTTATGTTGACCGACATTTTGTTTGTCGGCATTTTAGGTACAAGTGAAAAGAACAAACAATAATGTGGCATATGTGGAATTAAATATGAATTAAAGTTTAAAGGAGGGTTAGTTAGAATAGACTCCATGTGGATAGAAGTAGATATCCAAGTTTTTGAAAAAGGTATGAAAAGTTTAATTTTATTACAACCTTTCTATTTAGTCTGGTAGAATTTGATAATTATTATTGATTATTTGTCGAACCTTTGATCCGAAAATTGGGATAACAGCTATGACCTCTTAGTCTCCCTTAATTGGGGGTTACTGGGAGGCAGGGTCATTACATTTGGTATCAGAGCATAGGTTCCTCATTTAATCTTTAATAATTATTAAATTTTATAAACTATGTAGAACCCAAGGGAGTTATTAGAGGAATTTCCGAAAGATAGATGTGTTTAGAAAAGGATCACGTTCGGGGGCTGGAAAGATTTTCCTCCACACCGCTAGTTAGAATACGAGGACTCCCAGATTAGTGTGACTTCCTTGCCGATGTCTTAGGATCTGACTCAAAATAAGATACCTTTAGGACTCTCTCATCTTGTTCATCCCTTCTCAAATCAAATACTGTTAAGGATTATAAGGACTAGGGTTTCTCTCTTTTCCTCACCCTCTTGGGATATGGGTAATGTTGATAAGGTTTAAGGAATCCTCCACCAAATTAATAAAAAGTATGTAAATAAGATGTCATGGACATAAGCTTAATAGATTAAGCGTAAAAGAATAGATACATGCTTAGGTTATATGATATAAGTTGTCATGCCTTTAGGAGAGACCTGAGGCTAGACCTTCTTGTCAAGAGGATAAGTAAAGAGAGTTAGTCTTAGAGGTAGAGATCTCCATTACAAGTAGAGACTTGACACATCCTCTGAGGATGATGCTAACCCTAACACTAAGTAGGGGGTTAGAGGGAGAGATGACATGATGAGTTAGATGTCATGGTAGACCAGGTGTTTGGATGGACATGTCTTGGATGCCATATGAGACATGAGAAGTTGGATGACCGAGTACCTTTGGCGACCCAACCCTGGGAAGGGTCGTGCATGTTAGAGTGAAGGATAGCACCTTCTATGATGAGGTTAGAGAAGAACCTATAGAAACCCTATGGGCTTATATGAGTAGGGCATAGCATACACCCAGAGTATGTCAGTGGTGCGAGCAGTAGGCTAAAACCCTATCCAAGAGAGTATGATGGATATCTTGTGAGATAAGCATAAAGCGCTATGGATAATATTGAGCAAACATAAGTTTGAACATAGTCTTCACCATGTAGAGGTATGCTTGTGAGCTTGATCCATCTTCATGGAGAAAGGACCTTTAGTATAAGGCTAGTTGTGGAGTTAGCTCTAGAGAGAGAGAGTGGGACCTAAGCAATAAGGTTGGAAGCCTAGACTCTGAGATATGAGGAAAAGTGGGGAGTTGAGGATGATGCAACCTAAGTGGATGTTTGTGGTTGCCTCATGCTTGATCCCTGGAGGCTGATGATGTCTTGGTTTCCATGAGAGGAACCAAACCCTAGAGAGAGGATGAGTCTACTGGTACCTCTGTACCTATGGTATAGATGAGAAGAAGAGTTCCTTAGACCTGGAGAGGTTTAGTAATAGGTTGTGAGGCCTTGTACCTTGTTGATTAGGAGGACTCAACTCTGAAGTGTTGCTCGAGTAGAAGGATGACAGGAAGTGCATGTCATACCTTGTACATGTTTGGTTTGTGGTTAAGAGGTTGAGCATGCACTTTGACACCCAAAAGTGAACCTAGGGTTCCTAGGCCTAAGAGGGGAAGTGGTGTACCTGATGCTCATGATGATATTTGAGTTTCTATAGATTCGAGCATGGTACTCTTCATGTTTAGAGGAAAGGGAAACCCCTTAAGTTTAATGTATGTTTGATGAACCCCTCACAGCTAAGTTGATGACATGGGAATGTATGATCTTGATCCAATGCTGAGGAATGAGAACAAGTATGACCTAGCATGGTTTAGCAGGTGGTCTGCTTGTGCCTTAATAGCTTGCTAGGGTTAAGCATGCTCATGTGGATGTAAACCCGAGACATAAGGATGTTCGTGACCTTGTTGTCAAGAGTTGTAGTTTCCTCCCATCCTGGGAGAGGGACCCTTTAGTAGGGTGTATACCAGTTTTGTGGGTTTTAAGGAAACCTAAAGAGGTCTCATAGGATCTTGAGAAGCTAAGTGAAAAGTACATGGTATGAGAATGAACCTGTACACCCATAGATAACCATCTCTAAGTGCATGTGGATGTGTTACCATGGAGGTAACCAGTATGGGGCCTGACCAAGGTAGGCAGGTTGCCATGACCCCTATGAAAGGATGAAAGTCAGCCCATGCATGCAAAGAGAGAGATGATGAAGGCTTGGGTAAGGTTCTAAGCTGGACATGTACTGTAATAAAATCCTAAGTCTATCCTAGGGTCAGGTAGGGATACGACCGATGGAAGTAGGAGTTTCCTAATTCCCTAGTTGCACATGACCATAGGGTCGGGAGGTAACAACTATCATTGTCTGAGGGCCATGGGTTAGGATATTGATCACCTTCATGAACTCATGGGACCCAAAGGGCAGATGAGTAGGGCACTCTCTGGATGCATAAGGGAAGAGGGATGACCCCAAAAGTGCCGGCACCCTATAACCCTAGAGGAGATGACCAAGGATTGTGTGTGGACCCAAGTAGGTTTGAGACCAGTTTTCCATGAAAGTAACTTTGATATCAAGATGTTTGTGATGTAGAGACATATGTGGCACATTTCAACTTAGATTTAAAAGTGTTCTGGCAAGGTGGGATGTACCATCTATACTCTTGGAATAGGAAGAACTCTGTATTTGGACTGCAACCAAATGCTTATTTCCTCTTATTATGGGAGTGAGAGATAGGACAATACACATGCCATACACCAAGGATAAAAGGTTATGTGAGTTGGAACATTTTCAGGAGGTATGAGGAAAACAATGATAACATACCCCGATGGAGTGAACAATACATGGATGGTTTACAAACACTAAGAGGAATAATGTAGTCATCTTATGAGGATGTTGTTATCACGAGCTATGAAGGTTGAGTTCGAAAAACCCAGATAATAAGTTCAGAGTTTTCTAGATGAAGATAGACTTAGAGATGAGATGAGATAATAAGTGGAGGTGTATGTCTTCAACTTTACCGAACACCTAAGGATGTGAAGTGGTAATGGATGCTCTGGATGAGATATAGCTGCCTAGTTTAGATGGAGGCTAGAAGAGGTTGTTAGGTTAACCCTCAGTTGGAAAAGAGATAAGTTTGGCTAACACTCAGATGTAACAATATCAGTTGATCAATTTAATGGTTGTTTGGTTAGCCAGCCCAGTCCTTGATGCAATAAAAGGATGGTTGTAGAACCTCAGATGCACTTCTCTGGAAAGGAAGGTGATGAAACCCTGATTAGAGTGGTTTAGGTTTCTGAGGAATCGATCTTAAGGAATCATGATGATACGGGAGATCATGATTTAAGATCACCATGTATCGTGGTACTACCAAGATAATAAGTGACAGTAGTACTTTGGATGCCTAAGATAAAGATGCATGGGGTATGTTGCCATGCAAGCCAGGAGGTGAAGGAAGAACACTAATAACCCAATGTATCGATATAGAGAATAAAAGAGTCACTGGGAGGGAACGGGAGTTCATCACTATGGATGTTGTGGTGAGTCTCCCCCAGACCAAGGAAGGTCAGATTGCAATATGGGTTATGGTAGATTGCCTTACCTATATGAGAAAGAAAGAGTACTGTCAAGGGACAGATCCGATTGAACTACATATGAGAGAGATAGTTCAACTACACCATGATGCGAGTTCAAAGGTTCTTGCATATAACTTAAAGGTACACTTCCATAAGGTGGGAGTAGATACATGAAGAACTCGATGTTAGTACAGTTTATCACCCTAGCTAATGGTTAGTATGATCCAGACTAGAGGGTCTGAGGAGAGCATGTGTGCTCATTTAGGGTGATACACAAAGACAGTTCTTGTCCTTTGTAAGATGTGATGATAACCACCATAGCTTGTATCGAGAGGTAAAGAAGATCTGCAAGGGAGGTTGTGTCAGTCACCACTTCATTAAGGTGATGTTGGTGGAGGGACCTCGCGAAGATCAGAAAAATACCACAATGTGTGCAGATGAAGTCACTTTGATTGTGCAATGGTTGAAAGGAGCCCAGGGATGACATGAGTCATAGGCTGATGCAAAGTAGACTGACATACAGTTCACTATGGGATATTTATGATATGAAAATCTGACCCCTCTGAGCTATAGCTGAGACAAATAAGTGCCTGATACCTGGGCCCATTTGAGATGGATTGGTGGAGAAGGATAAGTTTGACCTTACCCCTCAGGATAAAGTGATGTGTGATGAGTTCCATGTGTCCAATTTAGAGCACTATGTGAGGTACCCGGACCATGTGCGGAGCAAAGAACCTAGTAAGCCCCAAGGGAGGCTGAAATGACCTGAGTCACCTATGAGGTTTATAGATGCCAAGGTGAAAGAACTCAGAGAAAGGAATATGTGATGATAAAGGTTCATTGGAAGTGCCATGGATAGGGAAAAGCCACATAGGGGCCAATGATGGACATGTAAAAGTCTTATCCTGAATTGTTTGTTTGCTTGATGGAGTTTTGAGGGCAAAATTCCTATAAGAGGGGAAGGATGTTACAACCCCAACTTTTAGGTTCATTTGGTGAGAAATGTAATTTCTCATATTAAAGATATTATAACAAGTAATGATATAATTTGTCTTGAATAAATTAGTTTCATTTACAATAGCCTTATTGGTTGTTTTGAGGGCTTTATTGGCTATTTGGCCCAATAACAAGGGAAAGACAAAAGGAATTCCATTATTAATAAGAAATGGAGAAAATAAAGATGTAAAAACCTCTAGACGACAAAAGTATATAATCCAAAGGTGGATTTCGTGCCTCTTGGGTTCCTTGGGTTCCAAGGATTCCAAAGTTGCAAAGAGAATGTAATAAGAAAAGAAAAGATCAATTAAATATTTCTTTATTAAGAAAGAAATTGAAAACAATGATAAAATGTGGGAATTAAGTGAAAAGAGGTATATTTGAGTTACCCTTGGTGGATTTTCGTATCCAAAGGATTCCTAATGTTAAATGGAATGCCAATGAGGAAAATTAAAAGAAAGATAAAGAGAAATCCTCAAAAAGAGATATTTTAATAAGAAATAAACAAGATAATGAGAAATAATGAATATAGATGCATCTAGAAGGATAATAAGTATCCTTAAAAAGGAAATTTGAAACATTAGAGTTTCTTGGGGTCCAAGGAGACCCAATGGAGAAGAAAGAAAGAGAAAATACCAATAATAGAAAATAAGAGGATAATGTGATACATTATTAATGGATTTCGTGGTATTGATAAAAAAGAAGTATTTTCTACTAAAAGAAAATATAAATTCGTGCCCATGGTTTAAAAAGTAAACATAAAGAGAATAAGAGAGGATTTTTGATTTCCTAAATATAAAATGAACATGGTTTATCAAGGAGATAAATAGGAGAGAGAAGATTGCTTCTTAATGAAGAAATTGTTTTCCTATTAGGAAAAGACTTGTTTGCTTCGTGGGAAAGCATGCAGGGGCATGGATACCCTCCCCTATATAAGGGGTAGAGTCTCTGGTTCGAGTTCAAGAAAGATCCCACGTAACCCTGTCTCTCGTCTCATTATTCCTGCATGCAAACCCTGACAAAGAGGGTGGTTCAACCCCTGGACGATGAGGAGCCGTGGGTTGGAGTTCGGTGGATGCACGATGCTCCCACGAAACCAAAGAGGAGCACATCCATCTTCCCCGTGCTCTAGAGCTTGCACAACGACCACTGTATGGTTGCAAGACGGCCACGAGTTGTAGAACCTAGCCGGTTGAAATAGCCACCCTAGTCGTGACCCAAGGACCCCCCCTATGCGTTGAGGCACGACGGAGGCTAGGGAAACCTCCCTGGCAGCCGTCGAGGTTAGGGATGGAGAAGGGAAGCCGTGCCTAGGGCTGCAGGTTGGTGCAGTAGGGGTATCAGGAGGAGGAAGACAACCCTTTGGCAGTTTGACGAAAATACCCCTCCGGGTATTGAAGAAACGATTCACTTATTGAGGGAAAAATCGACATTTGATTATGTTTCCAAACCAGCGATCACGTTACATGGGAATAGGGTGACGTGGCAGCTTCTGATTGGCTCTAGTAAGTAATATCTTGCAAAAATCGTATTTAAATATTGGTAGCTTCGATGGATATGCATAAAATATGAAAATTGCTTAGAAAAATGAGAGGAATTCATTAAAAATGGTTTTAGAGGCTAGTTCCCCTTTGTATTCGAAAAGCAGTGTAAGTTATCAACTTTAATGAATTAAGGATTAAGAAACCCTATTTGAAGATGATTATTGTATTTAGTAGGGTTTAATGGATGATTAAAGTTGATATTAACCTATTAATTGTAAAAAGGTATTTTGAGAACAAAAAGGATGAACTTTGCACGTAATTGGTTTAATTTAGAAATTCATGTGCATAAATATGCTTTAATGGGCCTTGAAACCCTAATATTAGTAAATGTGACTCATATTGGTTTTAATTATTCAAAATTGTGAATAAAGTTGAGATATGATAATTCCAAGCTATTTCAAGTATAAAAGTTCCTAATTGTGGATAAATACCCTTAATGTAGTAATTAGGGTTTTCTAATGGATAAAGGTAGAATTAATGACAAATAGAGTTCATATGTGAATTAGACCATAATGAACTATGAATTGATGATAAATGATCATAATGATCTTGTCACGGATTAAAGGATAAAAATGGTAGCTTTAATGTAAAAGAGGCTTAATGGACTTAATTGATGGTTAATTGTGCTTTTTTTGAAATTAGGGTTTATGAGTAATTGTATAAAATTAGGGTTTAAAATAGTAAGAGATGAAGGGAAACCCTAATTGCAATTGAAACCCTAAAAATGGATTAGAAACCCTTGGAAGCGAGATAAGATTAATAGATCTTGATGGTATGATTAATAATAGGAAATTGCATGCATATTTCAGGATCTCATAATGTGCTTTCTAATTTGGAATTCTTGATTGATTGGATTATTCTGCCTCAAATCAGGCTGATAGGTATGTTGTTACGCTTATGGATAATCGCTTTAGTTTCATGGCGATTCCCGAATGCTTTTATCAGTTTCCTAAAAATAACTGCTTGGATGACTTTTATTTCATGTAACTATAAGGTGACTATGATTATCACCATAAGTATGTATACATGACTGGCTCAGTTCCTGATCCTCCTCCGTGGCTTTGCAAAGGATAAAAAAAAGGGTAACCTAGAGCAAGGTCTAGGTTATCAAGAGTTAGGGATTGGGCTACCTACGTGTAGTGCCATGCAACTCTTTAGCGCACCATGAGTTAAGGAGTGGGCTACCTATGGGTAGTGCCATGTAACTCAACCCTAAAAATTGATTCACCTATTAGGTGGGATCATGAGGGTTTTAATGGGGATCTACCATAAAGAAGGTAGCATCCAAGTCCACTGCAGGGACAACGCAGAGGATAGGGTATGTATGGATCGCACAATTATGCTTAAAACGTAAAGTTGTTTGTTAAATCATAATTGACGAAAAATGTTGTTACAGTTAATTGTATGGTTATTGTTTCCCCCACATACCAGATTTATGCTGACCGATGTTTTGTTTGTCGGCATTTTAGGTACAAGTGAAAAGAACAAACAGTAAAGTGGCATATGTGGAATTAAATATGAATTAAAGTTCAAAGGAGGATTAGTTAGAATAGACTCCATGTGGATAGAAGTAGATATCCACATTTTTGAAGAAGTATGAAAAATATTATTTTATTACAACCTTTCAGTTTAGTATGGTAGAATTTGATAATTATTAATGATTATTTGTCGAACCTTTGATCCAAAAATTGGGATAACGGATCTGACCTCTTGGTCTCCCTTAATTGGGGGTTACTGGGAGGTGGGGTCGTTATAAGGATGTAGTTCTACTTTCAAGGAATCAACTTTGAACTGTGGAAGATGATAGCTCATCCATATGTACTTCCAACCACTGAGTTAGAAATGTGGAATCATGGTACAACAAAACAAGCCACACTCACTGTAAAGATAGCAAGTGTTCATTATTATTCTTTAGCTATTAGTGAATTTAATTGCATATCTTCATGTGAAATAGCTCATTAAATTTGACACAAATTAGCTGTAACACATGAAGGAACTACTCAAGTTAAAAATACTAATATTATTATGTTAAAACATAAATTTGAATCATTTTGTATGCAACTTAATGAAAGTATTGTAGAAATATATGCTAGATTTTCTAACATTGTGAACAAGCTAAGTGTGTTGGGGAAGAACATAAGTGAGGAAGATCAAGTATCCAAGATATTTAGATCATTGCCTCCCAGATTCAAGTCAAAGGTGACTATTGTCGAGGAAGTTAATGATCTAACAACAGTAAAGATGAAGTAGCTCATCAGGAACCTAGAGACACACAAAGTCCCTATAGAAGAATAAAGAATCTAAGATGAACAACAAAGGGGAAGAAAGAAAGAACTCACGCTTAGAGCTGCATCAAAGACACCATCAAGAAATGCCACTCAAGAAAGCATCGATACAAGAAGTGATGATAAAAAAGGTTCTAATTATAAACGGTACAAAATATACACATTTTCATTCTTCCAGTTGTTTTAGATGCAGAAAAAAGGTCACTTGAAGAATGAGTGCCCAAAGCTCAAGAAGAAGAAGTCCTCTTTCAAGAATAAAGACAAGGGAGAAAAACCCTACAAAGTCATTTGAGATCAATCAAGTGATGAGAGTGAAAGTAGAGAAGAAGAGGAGATAGAATGTCTCATGGAATGAGAAGATGAAAAAGAAATCGATGAGTAGATATTTTAAAATTATCTATAGAAGAATAAGTTAGTCGTCTTGAAGAAATTCATGCAGAATACACTGACTGCAAGAAATAAAAGAAGAAAATTACTAAAGTTATTGATGAACTTCATATTAATCTAGATAACCTTAGTTCTAAAAATGATACTCTAAATTATTCAAATAATGCATTAAAAGAATATATTGAAAATTACAAAGGACAATTACTTGTTCTAAAAAATAATAATAATATTCTTTCTCAAGAAAATATTGATATGCTTGCAAAATTAAATGATTATCAAGCTCAACTTATTTTATGCACAAATTCATATTATGATGTTTTGGTAAAAGAAAGAGATACTTTACTTTTAAATATTGCTCAAGTAAATTTGGATATAACTAAAAAGCTTGTTGAAAATGTTGAATTACAAAAACAAGTTTATATATTGATACAAGGGAAAAAATCTTAACAATACCCTAGATAATTTTCCGAAACAAGTAGGAAGAAGAGGTTTAGGATATGTACCTAAAAACCAAATGAAAAAAGGCATATGTTCCTAAGACTAGAACTATATATGTACCTAAAACTAAAGTTGTAAATTTCAAAATGTTCAAAAGAGAAATGAAATATATTATATCTCATGTCATTACTGTCATCATTTAGTTCATTATTCTTTCTCTTGTGAATATCAAAATAAATGAGGAATTGACATGTTTTGGGTTCCCAAACCTCCAACTTAAAATAAAAAGGAGAACTTGTTGAGATTTGACTTATGCTTATCTTGATAAACACATTTTTGTCTCATTTAAGCCCAATTTGATATTTATTTGCTTATCTTTTATTTAAACAAACATTTATTTGCATATCTTTTATATAAACAAAGATTCATTTGTATAACTTATCTAAATTGTTAAACAAAAAGTCAGGAACTGCCTTCGGTCAATAGGAATTTTGACCAAGTAACCTCTCGGCTGAAAAATAGCTCAACCAAAAATCTAAAAAAAAATAAATTTGAGTATTTCAAATGTTGCCTATAGAAATATTTTTGGCTTGATAATACAAGTTTCATAAATGTCTACTTTATTCTACATTAATCATCATGGATTCTACTTGGGTACCAAAAACCTTCAAAAAAATTGTAGGATTGGATGGTTGATAGTGGATGCTCCAAACATACAACTGGAGATAAAAAGGAATTGAATTCACTTGACAAGAAAAAGGGAGGATCAATCACATTTGGATACAATGACAAAGACACCATTGTGGAAATAGGTAATATTGAAACTAATCTCATAATTAAGAATGTATTATTAATAGATGGTTTGAACCATAATTTGTTAAGTGTTAGTCAATTATGTGATAGTGGATGTGATGTGCTTTTCAA
The DNA here is from genome assembly GCA_963693085.1 of Alisma plantago-aquatica. Lineage (NCBI taxonomy): Eukaryota > Viridiplantae > Streptophyta > Magnoliopsida > Alismatales > Alismataceae > Alisma > Alisma plantago-aquatica. The sequence goes on from OY856415.1 coordinate 597,731,385, forward strand.
CAAAATTTTCTGCAAATTACTTGAAGAAAACACAAATAATATATTATATGAAGGAGAAAGAGTAGGAAATCTTTATGTTCTTAGGCCTAACTCTATGAAATCAGTTGTTGGTAAATGTCTTATTGCAAATGATAATACTCAAAATCTATGACATACGAGATTATGACATGCAAGTACTCGTGTTATTAGAAAGTTAATTAAACATGATCTAGTTTGTGGTTTTCCTAAACTTTCTTTTGATAGTCTTGAAAATTGTGAACCTTGCACATTCAGAAAACAAATTAAAAATTCATTCAAATAAAAACAAATCTTTAATACATGTAGACCTCTTGAGCTCATACATATGGATTTATTTGGACATATGAGAACACAATCTATAGGTGGAAAGAGATATTATTTCCTAATTGTTGATGACTATAGTAGATATATTTGGGTATATTTTCTTTCTGGAAAATATGAAACTACTGGAATATTTATTTAGTTTTTCTCAAGGATTGAAAATAAACTTCAAAATTAAATTTGCACCATTAGGAGTGATCTCAGAGAAGAATTTGAAAACCATGCTTTTGAAGATTTTTGCTCATCTAAAGGGTGCACTCACAATTTTTCTACCTACACACTCCACAACAAAATGATTTAGTTGAAAGGAAAAATCTTCCTTTTCAAGAAATGGCTAGAACCATGCTATTAGAACATGACACAACCAAAACTTTTTGGGCCGAATCTATTAATACCGCAAGCTATGTTCAAAATAGAATCTCAATTCATACACAACTTAAAAAGACTTCTTATTAATACTCTTTTTTAAGAAACCAAGAATGGATTACTTTCACACCTTTGGAACTCCATTCTACATTTCAAATACTAAAGATGATAAAGATAAATTTGATCTAAAATCACAAAAAGGGTTCTTCTTAGGTTACTCAACCTCAAGTAAGGCCTATAGAATCTTTAATATGTCTATAAGAAACTAGAACAATCAATTCGAGCAACATTTCATGAAAATCAAACAAACAATGAAATAGAAAATGATCTTCCACAAGTAACTAAAGATCTAACCCTATCAACTAAAGAAGATAATAATGTTGAAAATGAACAAAGTCAAAATTAAAATGAAGAATCACATCAACCCATTCCAATGATGATAAAAGACCATACACAAGATGTAATAATCGGCAATCCTTTTTATCAAATCAAAACTAGATCTTCTTTTAGAGATGTAGCTAACACAACCTTTGTATCCATAATTGAACCTAAAAAGGCTGATGAAACTGTTAATTATTGGATCATTGCTATGCAAGAAGAACGAAATCAATACACTAAGAATGATGTATGAGATTTGGTTCCTAGACCTAAAGATAAAAGCATTATCAGAACAAAATGGGTATTTCATAACAAGTTAAATGAATTCAGGAATGCTTTTAGGAACAAAGATAGATTGGTTGCTCAAGGGTATAATCGACAAGAAGGAATTAACTTTGATTAAACCTATGCTCCAGTAGCTAGACTTGAATTAATTCACATGTTATTAGCTCTAGCTACACATAAAACATCAAACTCTTTCAAATGAATGTTAAAAGTCCATTTTTAAATGGAATAGTACAAAAGGAAGTTTATGTTTCTCAACCTCCCAGTTTCGAAGATCCAAGACATGCTAATCATGTTTACAAATTAAAGAAAACATTATACGATTTAAAACAAGCCTCTCGAAACTGGTGAACATCTCAAAAATTATCTTTTTGAAAATGATTTGTCTATGATTAAATCAGATACTACATTGTTTATCAAAAAGTATGAATTAGATTTTCTCATCATTCAAATATATATTGATGATATTATTTTTGGTGCTTCAATTGAATCACTTTTCACACAATTTAGTGATATTATGTAAAAGGAATTTGAAATGAGTCTTATGGGTGAGTTAAGATTTTCTTGAATTTTTAAATTAAACAAACTCCTCATGGTATTTTTCTCAACCAAGAAAAATATGCAAAAGAGCTATTTAAATGATTTAATATGGAAATTTCTAAATATGCCTCTATTCCAATGGGAAACTCTACCAAAATTGACAAAGATGAGGCAGGTGAACCCATTGACAACTCCTTAGATAGAGGTATGATTGATGGTTTATTGTACTAACTGCATCTCGACCATATATTATATTTGTCGTTGGTTTGTGCACAAGGTTTCAATTGAGTCGTATGAATTCTCATCTAGTCGTTGTCAAAAGGATCTTATGATATTTGGCTGGTATGGTCGTCTAGGGTATTTGGTACCCACAAGATCAACTGTTTGAACTTGAATCTTATAATGATGCTGACTATGCTAGTTGTCGCCTTGAATGCAAAAGTACTAGTGGCAGTTATTTCTTGCTTGGAAAATTGCTTGTATCTTGGTTTAGTAAGAAACAAAATATTATTTCATTATCTACCACTAACGCAGAATGTATGATAGCTGGCTCATGTTGTGTACAAGTCTTATGGGCACAACAAGTCTTAAACGATTACACATTTTTGTTCTCTTAACCTCCAATTTTTTGTGAAAAATACTAGTGCCATCAATTTATCTCATAATCCTATTTTACATAGCCGTGCTAAATATATTGAAGTTATACATTATTTTCTTTGTGATCAAATTGCTAAAAATAACATGTCTTCATCATGTTGACATTGAAAATCAAGTAGTTGATATTTTCACAAAACCCCTGCCTTTAGAACAATTTAAAGTAATTTGGGACATATTAAGCATTGTTCCTCTTGAAGATGTATATTTTGATCTCTTTGTTCAATAATTTAATATTGCATACACTACTAGTCTTATAAATTTAATGTTTATCTAAAATGATTTAATGTAATGAAAAAAATTACTCACACAAGCTCACTCAATCTTCATTGCATAATATTGCTAAAAAAATGTCATCTTCGATTGATAAAAATCTAGACCAAGGAATTTCTCAGTCAATTAAATCCTTGACTGAATATCTCCCGATAGGACCCTTAGTTAATTGTCCACATATTAGTCACAACCTTTTAGTCAACATCTCAGTCAAACAAAACTTGGGATCGAGAGGTCCTCAGTCGACATAATTCTTGACCGAATATACATATGACCGTTACAAACAAAATGAAATCTTTGACCCAAACTAGGCATTTGTTACTGTTGGAATGCAACCACTGTAATCTCGGTAGATGAGTTTGTCAACTGAGAAGGAGTATATTTTTCTATAAATATCCACCAGTCTGGCCATTCTTCTCACAACTCATTGAGTAAACTTCTTGTAACGACCCCGCCTCCCGGTAACCCCCAATTAAGGGAGACCAAGAGGTCCGAGCCGTTATCCCAATTTTCGGATCAAAGGTTCAACAAATAATCAATAATAATTATCAAATTCTATCACAATATACTGAAAAGCTGTACTAAAATAAAATTTTGCATACCTTTTGAAAAACTTGGATTTCTAATCTTCTACCCACATACATAAATTATTCTATCTAATCCTCCTTGCACTTTAATTCATGTATTCACAATATGCCAATTTACTATTTTTCCTTTTCAATGTGTACCTAAAACGCCGACAAACAAAATGTTGGTCATCATAAATGAATATGCCAGTATGTGGGGGAACAATAATTGTGCAATTAACTGTAACAACATATTGCAGTCAATTATGATTTAACAAACAACTTTACATTTTAAACATAACTACTCAATCCATCCATACCCTAGCCTCTACACTATCCCTGCAGTGGACTTGGATGCTACCTTCCTTATGGTAGATCCCCATTAAACCCCTCATGATCTTACCTAACAGGTGAATCAATTTATAGGGTTGAGTCGCATGGCACTAACCATAGGAAGCCCACTCCCTAACTCATGATATGCTAAAGTGTCTCATGGCACTACACGTGGGTAGCCCAATTTCTAACTCATGATAACCTGATGTCCTACTTAACAAGTAGGCCCTATACTAGGTTACCCTTTTCATCATTAGCAAATCCATAGAGGAGGACTAGGATCTGATCTAGTCATGCATACACATTTAAGGTGATAATCATAGTCACTTTATAGTTGCATGAAATAAAAGTCATCAAAGCAGTTATTTTCAGGCAACCGATAAAATATCCGGGAATCACCGTGAAACTAAAGCGATTAACCATAAGCATAACCACATACCTGATCCAGAGTAACTTGATGTCCAATCATTAACATTCAATACAATCAAACAAGAAATCAACAATATCCTAAAAATAATGCATAACATCCAAGTGTCATTGTTTTATTCAAAACATTCTCAAGATCGACTTGGATTCCACCTTATGATTTCTAGGCCAACTTTAGCGTTTTAGCCTTCATTATGCATTTATCACTTTTAATGCTCTTTTAGTCCACAAACCCTAATTTCAACATCATAGGCACAATTAAAAGTCAATTAAGTTCAATATGCCTCTTTTACACTAAAACTACCATCTTTATCCTTTTAAGTTATGAAATGATTATTAAGGCCAATTATCATCTTTGACTTCTTTTCAAATTAGCAACTTATCTTTCATATAGTCTAATTCACATATGAACTCTATTTATCACTAATTCCACATTTATCCATTAGAAAAACCTAATTACCATGTTAAGGGTATTTATCTACAATTAGGAACTTTTATACTCAAAATAGCTTAGAACCATCATATCTCAACTTTATTCATGAATTTTAACAATTAGAGCCATTAAGAGTCATAATTATCAAGATTAGGGTTTCAAGGCCCATTAAATCATATTCATGCACATGGAACCTTCAATTAAACAAACTACGCATAAAGATCACCCTTTTAGATCTAATGTGTCCTTTTTATAATCAACAAGTTAATATCGTTAATTAAACCATTAAAGATAGAATCTTTTCATAATTTTTTAGTTACAAGAATTTTTAGGCCTTCATAATATATTTATTGCATTCCTTGCATTCTCCTAATAAATTTTCATATATAACTTATTGCAATCCGAGTTACCAATAAATTTCTAGAATTATTTCAAGACATGCATTAACTGACCAATCATAGTTCGACACGTCAGCTTTATTGAATATTCATTTATCGGCAGGCTAGCTAAATAAAAGAATCAATTTACCTCTTTACCCTTATGGGTAACGTGCAGCCCCAGGGGTCCTTGCATCATTTCTCTATTAATCATCCCCTTCCTCACGATTCTCATGGATGCCAGCTGTGGTGCTTTGCGTCAGCGCTCTCTCCCATGCGTCTGCTGCGCAGCTAGGCCATGGCCTTGGCACCTCCTTCCCTCCACATCGCCTCCACACGAGAGTATCTCCTTTGTAGCCGATGCCATCCCTGACTTCTTCGAACCTTCCTTCTGGCTTCAATGCAGACATGCTCTCCCCATCGAGGTCTATACTTCCAGGTCGGAAGGACCTTCTTACCTTCTAATCCTCATCCGCGGAAAGAACTAACATTATCCTCAACTCCGCTTAGTTCCTTGATGAGGAACAACCTCCCAAACTTCTCCTTGCACGTGTGATCAAAGGAGCGGCTGCTCTGGTGGGTCTGTAGATCATAGACGCACCATAGGGTCTTCAACCATCTCAACATTGTCGGCAACACCGCCACCCTCCAACCTTGTACCTAGGTCTGGTCAGAGGAGTCCCCTTTCATAGAAGTTGTATCCCTAAGGAATAGGAGTGGGTGATAGTGCAGATACGAGATCCAACTTCCTCAATCCGCACCACTATGTCAAGGAGGAACTAACATGAACAACGGTTCTTCTTCTCTCATCTCTTTCGATCTATGAAACCCAATGAGGATGCCTGGGTAAGCAATGTGGGATCCGTCCTTATATAGTGGTCCTTTCTATTAGGGTAGGACCAAGAGGAGGGGTAGGGTTATAGTATCTTTACCTTTCTAGAAAAGAATGTGGTTGCAAAGGTAACCAAGCATTTAATTTCTAAAAGCCCCATCTTTCCTTGATATATCTTTGCATCAATTTTAGGAACTTATTAATTTCCATTCCAAATTATATTTATTCTTTGGGATTTAATGTGATACCTTTCCCATACCAAGCTTGTTCCTTTTGAATACTAATACAATTATCCCTCGATATATCCTTTTCTATAATTTTCTATTCTTTCTCTTATTCAACATTTTAATGGATTATTGCAAACAAAAATCCTTTTATTACTTTATTCCTTTTCCTTTTTATTTCCTTCTTGTTATTGGGCCCAATAGCCAATAAGGCCCACCAAATTAAACAAGGCTATTTATCAAAGAAACCACTCAATTTACTTAAATCATTCAAATTACAAAATCACATATTTATTGGGAAATTGCATTTCCACCCAAAATAAACCCAAAACATTGGGGTTATAACATCCTTCCCCTCTTATAGGAATTTTGTCCTCAAAATTCCACCAAACATATAAACAAATAGGATAAGACTTTCTCATATCCATCATTTGCCCCTATGTGGCTTTACCCTATCCGTGGCACTTCCAAAGAACCTTTATCATCACATATTATTTCCTCTGGGTTTCTTTCACCTTGGCATCTATAATCCTCATAGGTGACTAAGGACATTTCAGCCTCACTTGGGCTTACTAGGTTCATTGCTCAGCACATGGCTCGGGTATCTCACATAGTGCTCTAAATTGGACACATGGAACTCATCACACATCACATTATCCTGTAGGGTAAGGTCAAACATAAATAACTCCACCAATCCATCTGAAATGGACCCATGTATCCAAGACTCAGCTTTCTTAGAGATAGCTCAGAGGGGTCGAATTTTAATATCACATATTCTCCCATAGTGAACTGCATGTTAGTCTACTTTGCATCAACTTACGACTCATTTCGTCCCTGGGCTCCTTTCAGCCATTGCACGATCAAAGCGACTTCATCGGCACAAACTATGGTCCTTTTCTAACCTTCACGAGATCCCTTCACCAACATCATCTTAATGAAGTGGTGATCGACACAAACTCCCTTACAAAGCTTCTTTACATCCCGATACTGGCTATGGTGGTTATCATCACATCTTACATAGGACACAAACTGTCTCCATGTATCACCCTAAATGAGCACACATGCTCTCATAGACCCTCTAGTCTAGATCATACTAACCATTAGTTAGGGATGATAAACTATACTAACATCGAGTTCTTCATGTATCTACTCCCACCGCATGGATGTGATCCTTTAGGTCATACTCAAGAACCTTTGAACTCACATCATGGTGTAGTTGAACCATCTCTCTTACATATAGTCCAACTAGACCCGTCTCTTGACAGTACTCCCAATTTCTCTTAGATCATGTCATCTAGGCAAGGCGATCTACCATATCCAATATTGCACCTTGACCTTCTCTGGTCCATGGGAGACTCGCCACGACATCCATAGTGATGAACTCCCATTCCCTCTCAAGGATTTTTATCCTCTATATCAACTCAATGGGTTACTGGTGTTCGTCCTTCACCTCCTGGCATGCATGGCGACAAGCCACATGCAACTTCATCTTAGGCACCCAAAGTACTACTGCCACTTACTATCTTAATAGTATCAAGGTGTATGCCAAACTTAAAATCATGATCTCTTGTATGTCATGACTCCTCAAGGTTGATTCCTTAGAAACCCTAAAACACTCTAGTCGGGGTTTCATCACCTTCTTTTCCAAAGAAATGCATCTGAGGTTCTACAACCATCCTTATATCACAACAAGCCCTAGGCTGGCTAATCAAGCCACCACTAACTTGATCACTGAATCTCGTTACATCTGAGTGTTAGCCCAACATATCTCCTTTTCCAAACTTGGGGCTAACCTAACAACCTCTTCTAGCCTCTAGCTAAACTAGGCAACTGCATCTCAATTAGAGCATCCATTACCACTTCACATCCTTATGTATTCCACTTATCATCTCATCTCAGACTTTGGGTCTATCTTGAACAAGAAAACTTAGAGCTCATCTTCTTGGTTATCAAAATCAACCTTGTATATCTCATTTATTCCACATAGCTCATAATAACAACATCCTCATAAGATGACTACCTTAGTTCTCTTGATGTTTGTAAACCATCCACATATTGTACACTCTACAAGGGCATGTTATTACCACTATCCTCATACCTCATAGCAACGTTTCAACTCACATTATCTTTATCCTTGGTGTATGACATGCGTACTGTCCTATCTCTCACTCCCATAACATGAGGAAAATAAGCATTTGGCGGCCGTCCAAACACAAAGTTCTTCTTGTTCCAAGAGTAGAGATGGTACATCCCACATCACCAATACACCTTCAGATCTAACAGGAAACATGCATCCCATGTCTCTACATCATGAACATCTCAACATTAGGGTTACCTCCATGGAAAACTGGTCTCGAACCCACTTGGGTCATCATGCCATCCTTAGTCATCTCCTCTAGGTCTGTAGGGTGCCGACACTTTTGGGGTCACCCCTCTTCCCTTATGCATCAAAGAGTGCCCTCCTCATCTGCCCTTTGGGTCCCATGAGTTCATGAAGGTGATCAATCTCCTAACCCATGGCCCTTAGACAATGATAGCTGTTCCCTCCCGACCCTATGGTCATGTGCAACTAGGGAATTAGGAAACTCCTACTCTCATCGCTCTTATCCCTACCTGACCCTAGGATAGACTTAGGATCCAAACATAGAACATATCCAACATGACACCTTACCCAAGTCTTCATCATCTCTCTCAACATCATGGTCTGACTTACATCCTTTCATAGGGGTCTTGGTGACTTACCTTCCTTGGTCAGGCCCCACACCGGTTACCTCCATGGTAACACATCCACATGCACTTAGAGATGGTTATCTATGGGTGTACAGGTTCATTCTCATACTATGCACTTTTCACTTAGCTTCTCAAGATCCTATGAGACCTCTTTAGGTTACCTCAAACCACAAAAGCTGATATACACCCTACAAAAGGGTCCCTCTCCCAGGATGGGAGGAAACTACATCCTGATAACAAAGGTCACAAACACCCTTATGTCTAGGGTTTACATCCACATGAGCATGCTTAGCCCTAGCAAGCTACTAAGGTACAAGAAGACCACCTACTAAACTATGCTAGGTCATACTTGTTCTCATTCCTCAACATGAGGAGTGCCATGCTCAAATCTATAGAAACTCAAATCCCATCATGAGCATCAGGTACACTACTTCCCCTCTTAGGTCTAAGAATCCTAGGTTCACTTTTCTGATGTCCAACTGCCTGCTCAACCTTTTAACCATGAATCAAGCATGTATAGGGTATGGCATGCACTTCCTATTATCCTTCTACTCAAGCAACATCTCAGAGTTGAGTCCTCCTTAAGGACAACCAACTAGGTATAAGGCCTTACAACTCGTTACTAAACCTCCTCACGGTCTAAGGAACTCCTCTTCCAATCCCTAGAAGGTAAGCACCTATTTCATCTGCACATAGGTACTAGAAGCCTCATCTTCTCTCTAGGGTTTGGTTCCTCTAAAGGCAACCAAGATATCATCAGCCTCCAGGGATTAAGCATGAGGCAGCTGCTATCATCCACTTAGGTCACATCATCCTCAACTCCCCACTGTTCCTCATATCTCAGAGTCTAAGCTTCCAACCTTCTTGCTTGGGTCCTTCTCTCTCTCTCTAGAGCTAATCCTACAGAAGCCTTACTACTAGAGGTCCTCTCTCCATGAAGGTGGATCAAGCTCACATGTATACACCTACATGGGTGAAACCTATATTCACTCAAGATTATCCATAGCTCTTTATGCTTATCTCCTAAGATATCCAACATGCCTTTCTGGCCAAGGTTTTAACCTACTACCAACAGTACTGATGTACTCAAGCTGCACACTATACCATGCTCATATAAGCCCATAGGGTTTCTATATGGTCATCACTAACCTCAACAATGAAGGAGTTATCCTTCACCCTAACATGCATGACCCTAGAAGGGTTGGGTCACCAAAAGGTACTAGGTCAACCAATGTCACATGGCTCAAATTATCATAGGGATTCAAAACTTCCATCTCATCATGCCATCTCTCTCTAACCACCACTTAGGGTTAGGGTTAGCATCATCCCCAAAGAACATGCCAGGTCTCTACCTTTAATGGAGGTTTCTTCCTCTGAGACCCACTCTCTACTTCATCCTCCTGACAAGAAGGTCTAACCTCAAGTCTCTCCTGATGGCATGACAACACATGTCATACAACCTAAGCATGCAACTATTCTTTAGTTTATGCTTAAACTATTAAGCTTATGTCCATGACATCTTATTTACATACTTTTAATTAATTTGATGGAGGATTCCTTAACCTTATCATACATACCCTATCCTCGAGAGGGTGAGGAAGAGAGAGAAACCCTAAACCTTAGAATCTTAATTGAATTAGGGTTGAGAAGGGACGAAAATAGATGAGAGAGTCCTAAAGGTATCTTATTTTGAGTTAGATCCTAAGACATTGGCCAGGCAGTCACACAGATGCGGGAGTCCTCGTATTCAGACTAGAGGCGTGGAGGAAAATCTTGCCATCCCCCGGGCATGATCCTTTTCTAGACACCTCTGTCTTTCAGAAAATACTCTAATAACTCCCTCGGGTTCTATAGAGTTTGTAAACTTTAATAATTACTAAGGATTAAATGAGGAACCAATGCTCTGATACCAAATGTAACGACCCTGCCTCCCGGTAACCCCCAATTAAGGGAGACCAAGAGGTCTGAGCCATTATCCCAATTTCCTGATCAAAGGTTCGATAAATAATCAATAATAACTATGAAATTCTACCAGACTATACTGAAAAGCTGTACTAAAATAAAATTTCGCATACCTTTGGAAAAACTTGGATTTCTAATCTTCTATCCACATACAGAAATTATTCTAACTAATCCTCCTTGTACTTTAATTCATGTATTCACAATATGCCAATTTACTGTTTGTCCTTTTCAATGTTGTACCTAAAATGCCGACAAACAAAACGTTGGTCAACATAAATGAATATGCCGGTATGTGGGCGTACAATAATCGTGCAATTAACTATAACAACATATTGCAGTCAATTATGATTTAACAAACAACTTTACGTTTAAACATAACTGCTCAATCCATCCATACCCTAGCCTCTGCGCTGTCCCTACAGTGGACCTGGATGCTACCTTCCTTATGGTAGATCCCCATTAAACCCCTCATGATCCTACCTAATAGGTGAATCAATTTCTAGGGTTGATTCGCATGGCACTACCCATAGGTAGCCTACTCCCTAACTCATGGTATGCTAAAGTGTCTCATGGTACTACACATGGGTAGCCCAATTTCTAACTCATGATAACCTGATGTCCTACTTAACAAGTAGGCCCTATACTAGGTTACCCTTTTCATCATTAGCAAAGCCACAAAGGAGGACTAGGATCTGAGCTAGTCATCCATACACATTTAAGGTGATAATCATAGTCACTTTATAGTTGCATGAAATAAAAGTCATCCAAGCAGTTATTTTCAGGCAACCGATAAAACATCTGGGAATCGCCGTGAAACTAAAGCAATTAACCATAAGCGTAACCAAATACCTAATCCAGAGTAACTTGATGTCCAAGCATTAACATTCAATACAATCAAACAAGCAATCAACAATATCCTAAAAATAATGCATAACATCCAAGTGTCATTGTTTTATTCAAAACATTCTCAAGATCGACTTGGATTCCACCTTATGATTTCTAGGCCAACTTTAGGGTTTTATTAGGGTTTTAGCCTTCATTATGCATTTATCACTTTTAATGCTCTTTTAGTCCACAAACCCTAATTTCAACATCATAGGCACAATTAAAAGTCAATTAAGTCCAATATGCCTCTTTTACACTAAAACTACCATCTTTATCCTTTTAAGTTATGAAACGATTATTAAGGCCAATTATCATCTTTGACTTCTTTTCAAATTAGCATCTTATATTTCATATAGTTTAATTCACATATGAACTCTATTTATCACTAATTCCACATTTATCCATTACAAAAACCCTAATTACCATATTAAGGGTATTTATCCACAATTAGGAACTTTTATACTCAAAATATCTTAAAACCATCATATCTCAGCTTTATTCATGAGTTTGAACAATTAAAGCAATTAAGAGTCATAATTACCGATATTAGGGTTTCAAGGCCCATTAAAGCATATTCATGCACATGGAACCTTAAATTAAACAAACTACACATAAAGATCACCCTTTTAGATCTAATGTGTCCTTTTTATAATCAACAAGTTAATATCCTTAATTAAACCATTAAAGATAGTATCTTTACATACTTTTTAGTTACAAAAATTTTTAGGCCTTAATAATATTTTTATTGCATTCCTTGCATTCTCTTGATAAATTTTCATATATAACTTGTTGCAATATGAGTTACCAATAAATTTCTAAGATTGTTTCAAAACATGCATTAACTGACCAATCATAGTTTGAGATGTCAGCTTTATTGAATATTCATTTATCGGTAGACTGGCTAAATAAAAGAATCAATTTACCTCTTTACCCTTACGGGTAATGTGTAGCCCCAAGGGTCCTCACTTCATTTCTCTATTAATCATCCCCTTCCTCACGATTCTCATGGACGCCAGCCGTGGTGCTTTGCGTCAGCGCTCTCTCCCACACATCTGCTGCGTAGCGAGGCCATGGCCTCGGTGCCACCTCCCCTCCACATCATCCCCACACGAGGGCATCTCCTTCGTAGCCGATGCCATCCCCGGCTTCATCGAGCCTTCCTTCTGGTTGTGATGCAGACATGCTCTCCCCGTCGAGGTCTGTACTTCCAGGTCGGTAGGACCTTCTTACCTTCTAATACTCATTCGTGGTGAGATCTAACATTATCCTCAACTCTGCTTAGTTCCCTGACGAGGAACAACCTCCCAAACTTCCCCTCACGTGTGTGATCAAAGGAGCGGCTGCTCCGGTGGGTTTGCAGATTGTGGACGTACCACAGGGTCTTCAACAATCTCAACTTCGCCAGCAACACTGCCACCCTCCAACCTTATGCCCATGTCTAGTCAGAGGAGTCCCCTTTCATAGCAGTCGTATCCCCATGGAATAGGAGTGGGTGATAGTGTAGATACGAGATCCAACTTCCTGCATCCGCCACCACTATGTTAAGGAGGAACTAACATGAACAAGGGTTCTTCTTCTCTCATCTCCTTCGGGCTTTGAAACCCAACGAGGATGCCTGGGTAAGCAATGTGGGATCCATCCTTATATATTGGTCCTTTGTATTAGGGTAGGACCAAGAGTATGGGTAGGGTTATAGTATCTTTACCTTTCTAGAAAAGAATGTGGTTGCAAAGACAACCGAGCATTTAATTTCTAAAAGCCCCATCTTTCCTTGATATATCTTTGCATAAATTTTAGGAACTTATTAATTTCCTTTCCAAATTATATTTATTCTTTGGGATTTAATGTGATACCTTTACCATACAAAGCTTGTTCCTTTTGAATATGAGTTTTTTCCCAAATGCCCCCTCTACTTTCTAAAAATTCCTGAATAACCCCTCTTCTTTCACTAATTCCAAAGGACCCCCTATTGTTAGCCTATAATTCCATTTTCCTCCTTCCCGTCATGCCGCCATTAATTTATTTGACGGAATGGTTGACGTGGGCCTTTATTTGGGAACCTCTTCCAATACATAATCATACATCACCTTAGTCAATTCAACAAATTTAAATCAATGGCTACATTGGAGATACACAATTAATAATGCCAAGTTGATTAAATTTATTTATTTTATACTTCAAGTCAGGTCAATTTTGGTTCGTAAAAGGCAGAAGTATTTTTGGAATTCAAACCAAGTCAGCTAAATCTTAATTTCAATTACTTTGTTCAAACTCACAACTTTTTAGGATTGTCAAGTTAATTACTTGAAACTGATTTGGACTCAAATTTTTCTCAACCGATGCAATTCAGAATTGAGTTAAATTTGTCAAACCTTAAAATCCAAAAGTTAGATGCATCAAAGTTTATTCAATGTTTAATTTAGAATTTTATAAATATCATATTTCATATAAATTTTTTATGACTTTAGATTTAATATTCATATTACTAATCAATTAGTTTTCTAAATGAGGGAAATACTCGATCAATTATGTAATGTTGCTATATTTCATAAATTTTGGTTGTGACATCATTGGTTAAATTAAATTGAATATATAATTGTCTAGATACGAGTAGTATCCAATTTGTTAGTTTCGTATTTAATTACATTGCAACATCTAGTAGATTTTGAAGCGGATACCGAGTTTTGACTTTTTGATTAGATTTAGATTTTATTTTTATATTATTTAATTTCAACCGCATTCTTATAAACAAATTTTAGAAGACCATATGATATTAAAATGAATAAGGTTGTTAATGATACGTCTGAATTGATTCTGTCTGATGTAGAAAAAATGTTACGCATCTAATTTTGACAATTTGTATTGCTTTGAGACTATACAAACGAGTAGAAATGTTGAATGGGTCGGTTATGTGTTCTAACATTTATAATGCATGTCAGTTCTAATTTTAGACAAATCAGACCCGAGTTGACTTTCTGTTAGACTGGGGGAAAATCTAAGTTATTCATAATTAAAATTTTGATACACCTGGTTTTCAGACTCTAATTTTGGCAACCATGGGCCAGTTCCTTGGTTGTTAGAAATATGTGCCTAGGTTTGTTTCGGGTTTTAAGTTTGATAATCACAATCCGTTTGAAGTCGAACAAAGTCATTGAAATTCAAATCCAAGATTATTTGTCTGAATGTTAGAAAACATGTCAGTGCCTTTTCTGAGTTGAAATAAACACGGACTTGGAGTTTTGACTGCCCAAATAAGTGGTGTTATTAAATGTGTTTACCCAACATAATCATTTTATTTATACTTGTGTAATCGACGAAAGCCTTATATTATTATTATGTATAGGAAGTGGTCTCAAGAAAAAAACTCATGTAGAGCTTTCTTCAACTGAATTTGACATCAATCTAACGGGAAGGGGGCATATGGAATTATAGGCTAACAACAGGGGGGTGTTTTGAATTAGTTAAAGGAGAGGGGCTAATCAGGAATTTCTAGAGAGCAGAGGGGGTATATGGGAAAAAAACTCTTTGAATATTAATATCATTATCCCTCGATATATCCTTTTCTAATTTTCCATTCTTTCTCTTATTCAACATTTTAATGGATTATTGTAAACAAAAATCCTTTTATTACTTTATTCCTTTTCCTTTTTATTTCCTTCTTCTTGTTATTGGGCCCAATAGCCAATAAGGCCCACCAAACTAAACAAGGCTATTTATCGAAGAAACCACTTGATTTACTTAAATCATTCAAATTACAAAATCACATATTTATTGGGAAATTGCATTTCCACCCAAAACAAACCCAAAAAATTGGGGTTATAACAAATCTCTATCATCCTTTGCACACTTCTTGGAGAATTTCTTCAACATCCTTCATTTCCCCTCTTCACCATATCTTCTTCAACTCAATTCTAGCTCTACAACCTCAAGATGGCTTCATCTTCATCACGTGGTGGTGAGAAGCAACTTTCATCCAATAAGGGACGTTCCACCTCGACGATGACTCTAACACTGACACTCATAAATAAGATATCTTTCACTGACGTTGTTTCTTGAGAGAAGTACTTGTGCATCACCTCCAAAATGACTCTTCTTCACTGGATGATGGAAACATATGACTTTTCCAAGTTGCTAAACCTTCCTTGCCTCTTCTAAATCCAAAAACTTTAGGTATCTCTTACTCCCTCATTTTGTATTTTAGTCATCACAAGGCATCCATAAATTCTATTCCAACCTTGTTAGGGACACTGATGATCATTATTCCTTCATTTCCATGGTTAATGAGTTGTCATTTGGTTTTTATGAAATTGACATCCTAGAAATGTTAGACATAGACACTACTGAATACGTGGGATTTGTAAATCTTACACCGACAACCCCCTCAACAAACCTTCCACCAATCAAGATGAAGTAAACCTTAGTATCATTAAAAGAACTATCTATATTGCTCCTCAAGAACAAAGGGGAACCTACTATGCCACATCTCTAACCCCTGATGCTAGGATAGTAAACCTCATTCTTCTCCATAATATTCTTCCTAGACAAAAAAGCTAAAATCCCTCAATTTAGGATGCATCTTATCGACACAATTCTTAAACACGTTCATGTCACCTTCATTCACATTCTTCTCTCAAATATAATTGATTTCTCTATGAGTCCATCCTATGTCAATTTTGTTTACTAAATCATTAAAAATTCCATTGGCAAAGACTTAGTTGACTTAGGCTATACCCCTGATTGGCGTCCCCAAAGAATAACTCAAAACACAATTGACAAAATGGAAATTGGCATTGGGCACAAAAGGGCTATAACTGAGAAGGAACATCCCAAGAAGACATTCATCGACCTTCTTCTCTTCACACTAGTTACTCAATGGAAAGACTTGAAAATTATGTCTCTTATCTTATAGGAGTAGCATATCAAATCGGGGGACATTTTAACTACAACCATAATGCAATGACCTTTCTCAACTAAAAGATGCAATCTTTGACTCCAAATACTCCTGACAACTATCCCTAATGCTTCATACCCTGGAAGTATCTATCCATTTAACCCATACATCAACTACACTCAAGTCCCACCTCCACTATCCACCGAGCATACCCATACTCAATTTTCCACCATGCAACTTGAAGACATTGCCTCCCATTTCGATTTTGATAGAAAACCCAACTTTCATGAGACGTATGCTCTTTCCAAGACTGGCACACTGGATTGGGGAACTCTTGTGAAATACTATGGCATTGCACCTTTTATGGGAAAGATCTGGAGGTGGATGTGATCTTTAATTCATTCAAGTGACATCTTTTTGTAATAATGTGGCTATCCTTATGTATTTTCTTTTAAGCAACAAAGCTATGTACTAGTTTCTTTTATCAATAGATTGAGCTTTTTTAGGTACTTGTTCATGACTATTGTGTCTAAATTTGATATTTTACTTTAAGCATAATATTAAGGGGGAGTATTCAACTAAGGGGAGCATTCTTTTAATTTTTGAGATGACAAAGGGGGAGAAATTATTTAAAATCAAACTTAATCCCCTAAGTTTTTGAGATTTTGATTGAGTTTTTAATAGAACTAAAAGATTACATAAATGCTCTCACAGAAGCGTGAGCAACAAACTGGGCTACCACTCCTTTTTGGATGGAAAAACCCAAGGACTCGAAAATAAAATCATTACATGTAGATGAAGGCATCATAAGATTCCTATTTATTATACATTGAAGGCGTCGAAGAAGAGCAACTGCATCATCGGCAAGCACCCCAAAGGTGTCAAAGGCAAAAGGTAGAAAATGATGTTGATTGGCCTCACAAGATGCTCCATGTTTATGAACTTTTTGTATTGCTGCCTGCCCTACTTTAAAGTTTTTTGAAAGGATACCTATCAAGGGAGAAACTCCTGTAAGGTCAACACAGGCATGCTTTCCATTCATCCAGTCAAATAAAAGAATGTCTGTAGGTCACAACGAATGGACACCATCAGATTGAGTGCCAAGGAAGGCCAAAGGAGCTTCTTTTAAAACCTTTAACCTAGCTCGAGAGACAATGTTGAAGAGAGCATCCTGAACAACATCATGACAAAACTTATAACCAGGTCGCGAGTGGCAGTGCACTGTATGATCACCAAAGGCATCAAGATCTGTGATGTTGCAACCTGGACAACATTCATCACCTGGATACAAGGGAATCATAAGTCGATACCAAAGGATAGCTAGATACTCAATGGCTTATATAGACAGACCAAGGTCAGCAATAGGATCAACCCTCAAGAAATCTTGTACATGGTCGACATATTCCAAAAAATTAATTGTTGCACTTTACTTTGAGAGTTGGATGATTATATTCTATATCTCTCTAATATAAATGTGCACACATTTTGAGATACTCAAGGAACATCTCACCAAGGTATGAAAATATCATTTTAAGTTTTTTCTTATAGAAATGTTTGCCATCTTCAAAAGGGAGAGATTGTTGGATAAATTAGACATTAGCTCATTATACCTTTTGATGATGATAAATATTTCTTATTTATGGATTTAACGTGCTATCTGAGTGTTTCAGGTACTAAGTACATCTTGAGAAAGATTGATCAAGATTGGAGTATGAAATACTTGAAGTATTGTGTATATGTGCTTATTTGTAGTGCAAATTTACACATATTTAGAACTCATATAAAATAAACCTATAGACCAACCCCACCTATCCCAAACATATTCGTATGCCAAAACTAAGTGTCTAGGGTTGGTAGGTCACATTAGGGAAATTAATTAGATAAGTTTTCCAAAAAATGCAAACTTATTTATAGGGATTTTTTTGTTCAAGAAACTTGTCAACCGAGACACTCTTGGTCGATGAAATTATCGATCGAGACTCCCCTCATTCGAGGATTCAGAGTACAATAAGTTTACCATATAGTTATCTTTGAGTCCTTCTCGGTCAAAAAATTTGTCATCCGAGACAATCCCTAGCAAAGATTTTGTGGAATGAGAAAAGACTGTTAAACCAATTGACCATAAAGTTAGAATGACACTTAGCTGTTAGAACCAAGTTGCATACTTAGACCAAACTCGATCAAAAAATTTGTTGACCGAGACATATTCGATCAAAAATTTTGTCGATCGAGACGAGTTCTAGAATGTTAATTTTATTAATGACCAAATTAGTTGTTGCACCTATATTGACTCAACTATAATGGTTATTTTACTTCCTACAACACTTTAGATACTCCATAAAGTTTTCTTAGACACTTGCAAATCATTCCTATAAATAGTAGTGGTCATATGACACCCAAATCACAATTTGCACACTTGAGTACATGATATCTTGAGAAAATTGAGCTATAGAACCATACTTGCAATCATTCACAACTGTCATTTTCATGTCCTTAGATTATATTAGCCTACCACCAGTCAAACTTGATATACCCTTCATGATTTGATCCATAAACTTGATTCATAAGGATATTGTT
Organism: Alisma plantago-aquatica; assembly: GCA_963693085.1. Lineage (NCBI taxonomy): Eukaryota > Viridiplantae > Streptophyta > Magnoliopsida > Alismatales > Alismataceae > Alisma > Alisma plantago-aquatica. Next base: position 597,750,456 of record OY856415.1, read on the forward strand.
GAGCTTATTTGATGTATTCCTTTCTCCCATCTTTATTCTGCGGCTATGTAACTTGATTGGGATACTCTTAGGAGAGGAAGATTTCCATATATTCAGAGAAGAAGTCTTCCCCATGTGCTCATTCATTGGCCATCAAAGAAAAGGTGGTGATCCGTTGCTCTTTCAAGTCTGTGAAAGAAGAGGTGTTGCAATGCTCTTCCCGGTCCTTCAAAGAAGAGGTGTTCGGTTCTCTTCTTCATTCGTGAAAGAAGAGCTTTTGTTAGTTCTCTTCCATGGTCGGTAAAGAATAGAATTTAGTTTCAAAAACATTTTTGTAATTTGTCCTAACAGATAGATTAATAAAATTCTTTGATGCAAATCCTCATTGGGAACAACTAGATAGTAGACTGACGAAGTAGATGGAACCACTTTAAATCCTATCTAATCTTTAGTTTCTTGCTCATTATTTTTATTTGTTAATATATTTTATAAAATATCTAATCACCCCCTATTGATATTTTCACTATCATGTTTACTGCTCCATTTTGCTCATAGCTGATAAATGCATATCTACAAAAGTAGTATTGTCTGTCTTTTTTTTCTTCTATTGACTTCCTTGTTTGTTCTTCGTATTTTTCATGCATAACTACAAAAGTTAACTGGCATATATCCATTTGTGTGATAGGCAATAACACATCTCTGTTTATTCACCTAGTTTCTCATCCAAGATTATGGAAGACATTCCATTAGAGGTCCAAATAGTATTAAAAAATAATATAGAAAAGTAATATTGTACATTCTTTTGAACATTCATTTATATGAATATTGTATCTAGTCAATCCTAAAATTTAGTTTTTTTTTATTGTAACTATTTCATCTGAAGATTGCACTTTCTCTTGCTTGAGTGCAAACTATTTTGTTGCTTTCTATGTGTTATATATATTGTTGAGCTACAGTCTTTGAAAAGGCTGATGTTTAAATTATTCCTTTTTGTTTTGTGTGATTAAGAAATTTTTCTGTCCTAGTTGGTATAGAATGAGCTGATCTATGTCCTAAACTTGCTACTATTATGTATCGAGTACTAATAAATCCCCTAAAGAAAGTACTTCCAATGTTCTTGATCTGTCTGAAACTGGATGTTTCTCTTTTGTATGATGAGATAGTTCATTAATGTTGAAAGGAATATTGTTGTCAACTCTAAAGCTAGAATAAGATTTCTATTTGATGTAAGACCTTTTTACCGGTATGTCTCCTGCAATTAATCTAGAACAATAGTAGGGGCTAGTCATTTTTATTCTACTAAGCTTAGTTGGTTGCGGACGTATTCGAGTGGATTGTGGTCAAATATTAATGGAATATGCACACATATATTATGTGATTTAAGACCAAACATAAGTGAAGAATTATATCTCGATTGTTGTTCTTTTGCTTGGTATATAGCATGGATCTAATGTTGTCATTTGGCTTGTTATTCTGGGGTACTATTTGCATCAGCAATCCTAAATTACATAGTCAATTTTGCAATGCCACGAAATACATCGTATGCATGTAGAAGGCCTAAGGAGTTGATATGATTACATATTTCATGTTTATGCAAGAAAAACTTACATATTAATTATTTTTAGGCTCGAGCAAGTAAACATGATCGAATTCATGTAGTGGCGAAGATAACGTGAATTTTGGCGAGCATGTGATTTGATTATAATGAGTTAGCATCTGAGAAATCTGGTGAGTATTTGATGCGCATCCACCATTCCCTATCATGTTCTATCATCTTTACATGTCTATTTTCGGCTTACTATTTATACAATACCCATACTATTCCCTGCATGATAAATGACCTTGTTCATTTTTGTAGAAAAAATCATCGTAATATTGCTTGCTCTGTCTTGTAAAATATCTAGCATTTTCGTCATTTGGTCATCTTTGAAGATATGGCACCCTTTGTTAATATGGTATGAAATTTATCATTCAAAGTAGGAAGCTGCATAATTCCCTTGTATAACTGTTCTGAAATGTCACTGGAGAATGCTACGAATGGTACATAGTTTGCGACCTAGGATGTGCAATTTATATGGTAAGGAGAATAAATGCATCTGTTCAGAACGACAGAAATTACATGATGGTTGTATATATAGGTTTGATGCCTCTTAGCATCAAATATGATGGGTCGATGCTTATAATAGACTTCAACCAAGAGTTTTTGCACTATGGCAATACCAGCCTGCTCCAAACAAGGCCAACAACCACGACAATGTCACCAAACAAATTCTAGTCATATTTACTGTAGATCAAACTTTCAATTCAGTTTAAATTCTTTTATAAATATTTCTAAAACTGGCATACATGAGATCATCATCAATCAACAATCGTATGTTGAAAATAAGATTTTTCATCGGCCAAGAATCATAAACGCTAGTAGCTGTTTAGGATCACTCACTAGGTTATTGGTGATTCAATGTCATTGTGACATTTATTACATTAATCAATCGTTAAGGACTGAAACTAGAGATTATCAAGCTACGTATAGCACCACATGAATGAAAATAGGATTTACGCATCCAGTTTATGAATTTACCATCAAGTATTCAAATTACTTTTGACTTATTTCACGTGTTTGGTGCTTGTTCTTGACTGTATGAGTTGTGAGCAACATGTTTCGCCCACATGAGGAGAATGGTACAAAAATTGACTTACTTTGCATTTAAATGTCCTGTCCGATGTTCTTGTATTACTAGTTGATGCATGTACTTCGTACGTAGTATATTTACGTATTATTATTTTAATATTATAAAATATGCATATTTGTTTGTTAATATGTATGTACATATACATATAAGTAACATATGCATATGAAATTAGTGATATGAGAAAAATTGTGTAAATGATAATATACAAATACCTATTACATTATATCAAGTTCTCATCAACACGCCAAAGTAGTAGCACCCAAGTGGTTTAGAGAGTTTAAGAATAAGGTTGTTAGTTCGATTTCCCAAAGTACGATATGCATTGAATCTTCAACTAAAAAAAAAGTTCTCATCGTCATATCTACTATCTCCATGTCTTCATTATTTTTATTATAAAATTGAAAAGCATTTTGTCGGTAGATCTTTTATTTGAATCAAGTTAGGTATTGTATTCCTAATTATCATGATTTCTATTATTATTATTATTATTATTATATCTATAATAATTATTATAATAATTATTAATAATGATAATAATATTATATTAATTGTCATATATTAAAGGTAGAACAATAACAATAACGATGTACGGTATTGAAGAATCTCTACTTATTTACTAGATTAAATGTTGCTTGTTAATCACACTTATAATATTTGAATGTAATGAAAGAGTTACTCATTCATGATGACTGCACAAACAAACACACATGCCTCAAACATATGGTGGTGTATATGTAGTTACAATGTGTTGTTTCCTGTGAAAAGAATCATGTTTTGTTTTGTTCACAATGAATTTCACTCTATTTAGCTAATTTCTATTCATGATAAGTCCTCCTCTTTAATATGAGTACACAATCTTACATGTGTATCCTTGATGTTGTAATCAAATATATGTGAAAATAAAAAAAAATAGGAATTGATATTCTCTAAGAAATTTGATCAAGTTCCTACACACGTGTCCATCAAATGATATTACAATAATTTTTATTTGAAATAATCTCTCTCATTTTACCACCAATTTATAATGCAAAAATGCAAAATAGTAAATTGTATTTTATGAATAAATTTATGACAACAAGTTGATGAAAATATAAGATCTTAACTATCACATACTTCTTTTCATCACTTAATGAGACTTTTCTACAGATAGACCATGTGTGAACCTTACCTATAATATTCATTAAATATTTTTTTTTCTAATTTTTATTTTATATTTATGAGTTCTTTATAAAAATATTATATGCGTAGATTTCAAATGAAGACCTGATGTTATGGTTTTCAATAAATTAATATCCAATGGAATATTTGAATCCTAAAATAATGTGAAAATCTTCATTGTGATCACATATTTGTATTTTCTATATCACTCTTTATTACTTTGGTAGTTGCACAATGTTGTCGTTGCATGGATTACTTGTATCGACTCTTTATTGTTATGGGATATATATATGATAACAATGAGATGTGTGACACAATCTTAAGGAGTTTATTTATTTCTAAAAGGAGTTAATCATATTTTGTTGTTTGTATTACTTGAAGGCGATACCATTTAGTAGTATCTGAAATTTATAACATACAATATTACATGGAAACTTTAGTGTAGACCTACTAGGATTAAGGATCATTTTCTATCACAGCTTATACATTTTAATGATTTTAATATATAGTCTCATATTTTACATATCACAATGACTATTCGTGTATTTGCTTTTTTTTTCGAACATGTTCCAATTTACTAAATGCACTTAGATTCTCATTTGTATTCCTTCTCCTTATAGGGTACATATGAATATCCTCAAATATGTGTTTTTCATTAGTTTATTCGAGCCTATTAATTCCTCCTCTCCCATGCCTTCTACATAAGTCATATTGCTTATAAATAAGAAGCAACCTTTAACCTATATCCACTTTATTTCCATAAGATACATTTATGAAAAAGCTTAAGAAGTTTTGGGTACATGATCAAATGAACCTTCTCACATCAATTTTCCAAATTTATATGTACATCATAATAGTTCAAAGCATTTCTTAAAATAGCACACTATGTAAAATTTAATATGCTTATGACATACATTGTACGAATTTCATCAAAAAATAAATATTGTGATCAAGACAATATTTAGAGATATAACAATCTATCAAAGTTTGATTTGATTATTGTGATCTTCATCTAGAAATATACGTGTCAAATATGTGTTTCTTTGCAACCAAGTAGACTTGTGCTCCATTCAAAATTTTTATTTTCACTGTCCTTCAGTTTATCAATACTTATTAAAAGAAACATACATTCACTCTTTATATTTCAATGAGATTAATGAATTATGAGAGTAATGAACTACCATATGATGTTCTTGATATTTATATCAACTATTTGGTATTGTGATAGAGATTTAATTACATGTAAAACAAAAGGGAGAAAGGTCGTCCACATGATAATTTTTTTCTAATAATAAAAATATCTAAAATTGTTAGTCGTCTTTAGTTGTGTTTCCTTCACTTCAATCTTTCCGAATGTTTGGTCGTAATGAGGTTTATTTGAATGTTTTCAACATTTGGGAGATCATAATAAGTAGAGAGGATTTCAATACGATTGCATGCATTAGAAAAAAAAATTTATCTTGTGTAATATCCATGTATGCATTGTATATCGTGCATTTATAAAACGAGTATCGTGTAGTTTGCACTCATTTTGAGTTTAAAGAGAGTGTGGAATGGTGTTGTGTTTCAAATTCAATTTGAAATGTGATTCATCTTATATAAACCACATTCACGTTTTACAAATTAACTCAGCTAACTAAGATTCATCAAGGACATGCTTGAGGACATTTACAAGTTGTTAGCAGGTATGAAAATAGTATGTTATGCATTTATTAAGAATTCTATAGAATTTCTTTTATTTATAATTTCAATACAATACATTGGTGAAATGTGGATCTAGCTCTTTACACTAATATTTCATTAGTAGTTTCTTATCTTCAAAAAATATTTATAATAATACACAGTGTTTGTGAGCTCAAATACTCCATGATACACTGACATATCATTCAAACATTTTATTTGTGGTAAAATATTGATTCTTTAGAGAACGAGGTCAAACTAAAATTTGATGCATAGAAGTATTCATTAATTATATAACTCAAGTCATTATATACGTTTGGCGTAATTAAAATTTATATACTAATTGATATTTGATTCATAGAAGTATTCATTAATAATATAACTCAAAGCTATAACATACATTTTAGATAACAAGAATTTGTCAAAGATTTGAACCATATAAGTAATCGTCAAGTATATAATTCAAAATATTACAAACATTTGGTGTAATAAAAACCTATACACTAGTGGGGATTTGATGTGTAGATGTTTTTCTTAAATATATAACTCAAGACAGGATACACATTTGACGTAATATAAAAAAATGTCTATCAATCAACCGCTAAATTATTTCGTAGAAACATAGCTATAACAATGATATTGCATCGTATAAAGAATGATGATAATATATTTGAAAAAAATAGAAACATAATATAACACACAAATATTATTGTTGAATGACTGACTGTAGTCGACGTGTCGATTAGGAAAAAAGATCTATCATCCATGTACTGAAGATTGGCGTTGAACACTGAAGTTTCCATGTGAATTCTTAGATTCATCTATCCAAACCTTTGACAATCACGAATAGTGGAACTGAGGCAACTATGAAGCAACTATAAATGATTACTACATCTAGAACAATGCAATACCGGAGTAGTGTCTTGGTTTTCGTATAATATTTAATTGCTTTCACCCATCGGTTGTTGAGAAGACTCTATAGCTGGGGTAAGGGATCTTCGAGTATCAGGTTTCCGTTATATATCATATGCACCTATAAAGTCACCAGGAGGTCTGAAAGCATAATGCAAAGTTGATGATTTAGAAGTGCAAGCTGTACTTTTTGATTAAGATGAATAGCACGCCGTGAGGAGAGCCACTTCAAGACTAACAACCATAGAGATTCCATGACCATGATTGCATACAATTCGTATATGTAGTTTTGTATGCGTGACTGTGGGACTATAAAAAGACAAATTGGAACATCGTCACTTGTACGTCTTGGGACATTGGAAAGGATGAAGGCAAATTTAATATGCAAACGATTAGGGGACATTCAAATTCTTTGTGCCGGCTCTGTCGCTGGCCTAGCTAACTATATTTCTCACTGCTTCAATATGGTGTACCTCGATTTGCCAGCCGTCAGACGGAGCACTTTAGGGCTTCTAGTTTATTTGCATAGATGGCCAGACGAGGCATCCTTGATCCACTTTGCATTGCTGCTAGTGACCCCGGAAACTTGCCCCTTGCATTTGCAGGCCAGTCGCCTTCCCAGTGCCAATCAATATCTCGGTAGCATACTCTCTCGAGGTATACCTAAGGGTCAAGGACGTCGTGCTTCCGTAAACTCTGACGGCGGGACAAACCCTGTAGATACCAACAAAATCTTACCGAAATGCAGATAATAAAATTTGGAACCCGAAACATAGATGTAACAGCCGTACCTTTTTGGGACTTCAACGCGGAATTGTAAATGCATTATGTAGGAGCCAAGGACTTCAACGCGTAGGAGATTGGCAGGACGGAAACTAATGACCGTGTTTAGTAGAGTAGAATAGTAGATATTGTATCCTGCATCATACTTTTTATTTGGAGGTTTGTATATTATCCCTGTTGAATAGGACTTTTTAATCTAAATGAAGAAATCGATGGAAATGTGAAAAAGGCAGGAAAAGCAGTTTGATCGATGTTTTATATTATCCGTTTTTTCAATGTCTGATGTCTCTATCGTACCTCTCATAGAAGTGCAAGATGGATATGGATACTTCGCCAGCTAAGCAGCTGACAGTTTACTTGAAAGCTTTTGCCGGATGTCACTTGCTAGACATCTCATTGTCGAATTTTCAACTGGAGTATGATCTTTGCTGGACATGGTCTTCAGTATACATGCATGTCATCTTGTGCTTCCTGACTTTCCCATTAAGAGCGGTTGAATATAGACATGCCTTTTCTTCAACTGCTATCCTTCTCTCGTTGAACACCAAAAAGGAAATGTCCACTTTTCCGACTGTCACGTACGGAACATGCATTTTCTTCAACTACAAGACTGCCGCACGACTTTTCCAAGCGCGAGCGGCGGCTAATTGTGGCACTATCAGTTGCATGTAACAGAATCAGTGTACTAGTTGGTCAGAAATATGTATTATATCTTTTATATGCACAAATGATTACTGTGAACAGTTATCCGAATACAAAGTAAACGTCTGTATGCTTCTGAAATCAAGGTGTCCTATCAGAAATATGTATTATATCTTTTATATGCACAAATGATTACTGTGAACAGTTATCCGAATACAAAGTAAACGTCTGTATGCTTCTGAAATCAAGGTGTCCTAGATCAGTACAATGAAAGCCTTCATGTTTCTGTCTCTATCGTACCTCCCATAGAAGTGCAAGATGAGTATGGATAGCAATACTTAATGCTTTTGCTCGATGTCACTTGCTAGACATCTCATTCTTGAGTTTTCAACTGAAGCATTAGCGTCCTGATATTCCCATTATGAGCGGTTCAATACCACTGCAGTACCTACTAACATAGACATGCCTTTTCTACCATAAGTCCTAAGTCCACTCCTTCAGCTGTCACGTATGGGACATGCCTCTTCTTCAGCTATTAGATTGCCGGCCACAGACGGCGCGCGACTATTCCAAGCATGAGCGGCGGCTAATTGTGACACTATCACAGTAAGGAAATCAGTGTACTAGATTTTACGGTTGTGATCTCTCTTAACATGTGTTGAAAATGCTCTTGCAACACTGGATCTGGGTTGGTACTAGTTGGGTGAGGTGGTCGGCAGCTGCATGGATTTTTCTTCTCTTTGACAAAGAATATTTTAGTTATATATATATATATATAATATATATATATATATATATATATATATATATATATATATATATATATATATATATATATATATATATATATATATATATATATATGAGTTAGAATTCGTTGCCCGGCGGGTAGAATTAGGCTAAGTTACCCAGCAGAACACGCGGTGGCATTGCCCCGTAAATACTTCAAAGAATAAAAACAGCGGAAAGCGTTCGAACGCGACCTGCCAAAAACCCTCGCTCAGACCGTCGCTCTGCCTTCCCTCTGCCATCGCTCTGCCTATCGTGCAAAAATCACCGGCGACCCAAACTCCTCCATCTCTACTTGCTCCTCCATCTCCATCATCTTCGATTCCACGTCTCGCTGCATCTCAATTCCGAATCAGTTACCTCTTCCAAGATGACGAGAACAAAGAAAGCGTCAAGGAAGACCTCGACAATGCCGCCGTGGAGAAGGAGTCTACAACCAGTGATTGAAGAAGACGATGACTTCGAAATGCAGCCCCATCAGGCCGAGGAGAAGATGGCCAAAGAACCAGAAGAAGCAGCGACCGCAGAATCACATACTACCCAGAAAGGGGATGCGAACACCGGTGAAACGGGACAAGAGGAAGCTGCTACCCTGAAAGGGGATACCGAATGGGCTACGATGCCCAAGACAATAGATGTAGCGGAGAAAGGGACATCGGTTGCTTCTGCGAAAGGGGATGCAAACACCGGTGAAACGGGACAAGAGGAAGCTGCGAAAGGGGAGGAGGTTGCTTCTATGACTCCTCTGTCAGAAACGAAAAGGAAGAAAAGAGGGGCTGCATATCCCCTGACGAGTAAACCGTCCGAGAAAAGAGCAAAACGAAGTAAGCCAGTTACGGTTGAGAAAGAAGGCAAAGGATCTACCGAGACTGGAAAACCTCAGAGTGACAAAGCGGAGAGCAAAGAACGGCAAGGTAATTTATGATAGCATGTACATTACAAACGATAAACAGAAATGTAACGACACTCGCCATCGTTAAGATAACAAGTGCCATTAACAATAATAAAGCATGCGGAAGCAAATCATTTGCAGCGGAATTACTGAAAATCACTAAAAATTTAAAACTTTTTCAAAGAGATCCATTCAAAGGAAAACTCTTTAACCAAGAACCAAAGTATTTCCATTTCATCCTGGTTCACAAGTACACAGCCTGTACAATTCCTTTTTAAGGATTACAACATTGACCGCCCTGTTACAAATATACACAGGTGGTATAAAAACTTTGAGGCACTATGCCAAAACTCTGATTGAATCATTTAAAACTCCGAGGACCTGAGAGTACAGAGACGACACATAGGACTACTATCTATATGACTTGACAGACAATATCTCCACCTGAGATCGGATTGCTGTCCTGGTTGTTGTTGTTGTTGCTGCTCTTTTTCTGATCTTAGGGATTTCCTGCCTTGCCTCCCATGCATACCTAAAAATGTTTCCCACGGGGGTGAGACAATTGAAAAATTGCCCCAGCGAGAGATATAACTCTCTGCCAAAACATTGTTATTGCAGTTTATTAAATTAAAACTGAGCAGGGGTTACTTTTACCATATCAGGCAGAATTATTCATCATAGATCAGAATAAGATAATCTCCTATTCTCAAGGAGAGCATTGCATCTACCCATGGTAGATAAGTAATTCATCTATCTACTTTGCAGAGAATATAAAGAAACATAATTAACATTTATCTACTAAGGAATGCACAAAGAAATGCAACATCAGCCAATGAATCTCCGTATTCAATCCTTAAGCAAACATGCTATACGGCTGATTACATTTTACAATCACACTTATGCTCTGAGGAGATGAGATATACCGCTCATACTCCAACCGACCATTACGAAATCGCCTCGGTACCATACATAGGTCATCAAAAGAGCCGGATTCTTATGACCTCATCTGTCTCGGTCAGTACGAGACCACATGCAGGACATCTCATGTCTCTGCTAACTAGCTAGCCAGGGTATTCTGGCACCTTCGCTACAGAGTTACAGCGTCAACTGCACTCTCATCGCCAATCGAGAGATTTCTTATTTATCTCCTCGATCCGACATTAAGTATCACTGGGAGATTCATGATACATCCATCCCAACATATTCATGAAGGATTGAGAGGTTTCTTGTTTACCTTCCAACAATCTCTTCAAGAGGACGTAAGGATATTTTCGCCCATTTACCCCCACATATTCAAAATATGTGCTCCGGGTTTTGCCGCGGGCACCCGTTTCACCATCACCTATTCCTGACGATGATGGATCTATGGTCAGAGCACTACATGAATAGATTTCACTTGATTTATTAAGTACATTCTCATATTCTTTTAGCATCAGCCAAGTTCTCAAACATAACTTATTACAACAATGTTATAAAGAGACATGTACTACTTTTATCAGATATTTATCAGTCTTTCAAAGACCCTGGGAACTCAGTCCCTCATTTCAATACTGGGAATTATCATCCCTTCACTTTCTCATCACCATAATCATATGGTTCTGGGTATTCAAACCCTTAACTCATCATTGAGCATTATTATACCTTTTTCAGGTAACTATCACCTTCAGGTCATCTGACCAAGGCATTCATGATACTTGTTACACAAGCATCACACCTGGCTCACAAGGCCATGAAATATCTTGTCACCTCTCACTAGGTAACAACTAACTCATGTGACTCATAAAAGTCCATGCATATTGCTTCTTTTACTAAGCAACAACAATATTAAGGCACATAATGCCAATCAACATTTATTATATAAATGTCACAGCTCACACTAGCTATATACATCATCTCATAATATCTGTATGGTTATTAGGCATGATAACAGTCATACAAGATATTCATCACATCATGTGATGTGATAGTAACACCATTATTCCTCTACCAGGAATTAGGGTTTACTATCAAATAGGGCTTTTCATTCCCTTTACCCAAATTAGGGTTAGGGTTCCCCATTTCTCATTAATAAAGAGTTCATGATCTCATTATCTATCCAACCCTTAATACATTATTCCATACCTCTGGGGCATTCATTGATATCCTAAGTATTCATTCATACTTATTACATTCATCATGTATCATTAAATGATTATCATCACAAGGTATGAGTTTCTCTCTCATCCTTAGGTTGGAAATTAATAAAACAACCATATTAGGTCACTTTCAATTCAGCTCTAAGTCAAGCATAGAGCACCACGGCCGTGTAACCAAGAACGGCCGTGCAAAGGGAAGCCACCACGGCCGTGCTACCTTGCATGGTCGTGCAAAGTGAAATCCACCACGGCCGTGCTACCTTGCACGGTCGTGCCACAGGGGTTCACCTCATAAATCATATTCAAGTATGAATTCTATTCTTTCATTAGGGATTAGTGTTTCACATACCATCTCCCTTCTTTAGAATAGAGATTGTATATAGCATCACCCTTCATTAGGGATTTCATATCACATTGCCCATAATTAGGGTTTACTAATCATTCCCAATTAGGGTTTCTCATGAAATCACCCTCAATTAGGATTCCACATGGATACACCCTCAACTAGGGTTTCACTTGGATACACCCTCAACTAGGGTTTACTATTCATCCTAATTAGTGATTTCACATGTAGACAACCTCTTATTAGGGTTATACATGGAATCAACCTCAATTAGGGTTCTCATCATGTATTGGATCCATGAATTTGTTATGCATTCTTAATTAGTACCATTAACTTATCTCTCACCTAATTACATTTGGTTTCCAAAAAGGTTTGATCAATTGGACCTTCAATAACATGAGGTATCCAATTGAATTAGGGTTTCCAATGTTGATTCCTTCAATCATTGAATTCATGGAACCAATCATCAATTGGACCTATATTCATACTTCAATTGAGTTTTATAAGTCAAACTTCAACTAATTTGACCCTCAATTGACCCTCAATTGATCATCAATTAGGGTTTGATTCAATTGAATTAAGGTTTGGAATCGATGATTCAACAACACTAATCAATGTAAGACTAGTTGCTTTGAAACCATTGAACCATCATCCAAATTGGGTATGACCTGACCCCAAACGGTCTTGAGGTCGTTTGGATGACCTCCAAACGGTCTTGAGACCGTTTTACCATCATATCACTCAAATATAAGCAATCCAATTGGGGTTTGGTTCATTGGATTGATCACCAAATCAACATTGCATTGTATATCAGCTTAGTACCTTTAGACCTTCAAACACCTAACCATACTCAACCCTAGACCTCCAAACGGTCTTGGGTGACCACCAAATGGTCTTGAGACCGTTTGGATGAGCTCCAAATGGTCTTGAGACCGTTTGGCTTATCCAACCTTTGGACTTTAGTGAAAAATCATCATGGATTGGTCTATCGAGTTGATCAACAAATCAGCATTGAGTTGCAGTATGATTTGGTACCTTTGGACCTTCAATTGATCAACTATACTTGACCCCAGACATCCAAACGGTCTTGGGGTGATCGCCAAATGGTCTTGAACCCGTTTGGATGATCCCCAAACGGTCTTGAACCCGTTTGGGCTAATCAAACCAAAATCTCAACTTAACTCATTGGAATTTCAGCACTGTTTTCAATTAGGGTTTGCCTAATTGAATAGCCTTCAACTCACGATTCCTTGGGAGTTAACCCCTAAAATTTGGAGAGTCATTAACCAACATAATTATAAACAGGAATCCCAAACGGTCAACGCTTGGTAAACTCACTCAAACGGTCTTGAACCCGTTTTCCCAAGCAGGTCAAGTTAATCAGGTTGAAAATCAGCACTTAATCCAATTAGGTTTTCCTAATTGATTAGCCTTAAAACTATGATTACTTTGGAGTTAACCCCTAAATTTTGGAGAGTCATTAACCAACATAATTATGAACAGTAATCCCAAACGGTCAACGCTTGGTCAACTCACTCAAACGGTCTTGAACCCGTTTTCCGAAGCAGGTCAAGTTATTCAGGTTGAAAATCAGCACTTAATTCAATTCAATTTGTCTAATTGATTGGCCTTCAACCTAAGATTCCTTTGGAGTTAACCCCTAAAATTTGGACGGTCATTATCCTACATAATTAGGAACGAGATTCCCAAACGGTCAATGCTTGGTCAACTCCTTCAAATGGGTTTGAACCCGTTTGCCACCAAACGGTTTGCAACCCGTTTGGTCACCAAACGGTTTTGGTGAAACCGTTTGGTCCCAACTTTTGAGATCGTTTGCTCCCAAGATATTTGGTGAGGTGCTTGCTTATGATGATGTCATCATCATCTTCCTTCGTGCACCCAAGAACAGAAACCGTTCTTGATGGAATTTGCAGCAAAGAAACAAAAGTGTATAAAATTGAAGAAATCAATCAACAAAGCATAGAAGATTGATGCAATAGCAATGTTTGAGGGTTTAAGTTATAAAACCCGTCTCCAATTGAGCTCCAAAGCTCTAAGCTCATGCCATTAATGCTGGATGAAGCTCTTGCAACTCCCCCTAGGCTCGTCCTCAAGCTTTTGATTGTAAAAGTTGGCAACAGGTTGGGGATGTGCTCCCTGCTCCTCCCTAGCTCCTTGGTCGGTTTTGCAAGCAAGGGGAAGAAAGAAATCCGAAAAGGCCTTGGTTTGGGCTTGGAAATGGCACTTTTATAAGGAAATTGATGAGAGAGAAAATGCCTTATAAAAATCCAATTAATCCCAATAAAGTGGCCACCTCTTCCCACTCAACTACCTTGGGTACGAGGCACCTTCCTTGCCTTTAATTCTTCTTCATTATCCTCCATTTAAAGAAATGCAAATTAAGCACCTTAATGCTTATTATATTAATATCCCATATGTGAGTGGAAATTACTTTTCTTTATAATAAGATGAGTGGAATTTCACCTACTTAAGATATTTTAGTTCCTTATCTTGTTAAAGGAACGTCCATCCTTATTCAAAATCAACCCAAAACATTTTGGTTGAAAGCCCTTCAATTATTTTTATTCATTTTTGCCCTAAATCGAATTAGGGTTTCAATTAGGCATTATTCTTGATTTTTTTAATGTCAAGATTCTCTCTCCTACAACTTAATTCAAATGAGGAGTCCCTCTCATTTTCTTTGCTCTAACTGATTCTAAGAAACATTAGGGACCTTTTTGAAGTGGTAATTTGCATATTGAACCCTATATTTTGGGTAAATTGCACTTTACTCCAAAACTAGGTTTTAATGCACAACATTGTCCAACAAGCTCTATCTTGGTGTCCAGGCTTGGGAAAACCATACCACTCCATTATATTCATTCTTATGATTTCACAACATCAGAGGAACATCTTATCATGTGCAATTTGCAAGTTAACCCCTCAACTTGGGTAATTTGCACTTTAGTCCAAAAATAAGCAAACATTGCTTCAACATTGTTCAAACATGACCAAAATTGAAACATAGGTTCCTCTTGAGACCTAATCACTTTTCAAAAGATAAGATTTAAGCATATAATCATCTTTCTTAATCAAAACACCTAGCCCCTGTTTGGTACGTGACTGTATCCGGATTTTAGCTTGTCTTTTAGTGCCAACCCTGCCAAACAATCAACAGATTAGGACTGATTTGTGTTTGGTTGCAAATCCCAATCTTGCTCCGTTTTGAGATAATGGAATCCTTTAATCCGGACCAGGCCAGTCCCGCCAGAGGCGGGATTTCATTTTTCGATCCGGATTTACCATCTTTCCTGCGGAGACCCCTCTCGTGACCGCGAGTCACTTTCTCAAACCAACTCTGCTCTTCGTCTCTCTCCTTCCTGCTCCCCTCTTCCCCTCTTTCCTCCCAGACTCCCCTCTCCCTCTCCTTCTAAACCTAGATGCCACAAAGGAGAATCACAACGAGCAGAGGAGGCAGGGAAAAAGGCCTCCGCATTACCCTCCTCTCCAAAGGCGTGAAGTCGTTCTAGATAGACGCCGACGGGCAACTTCGAGGCCAAGCTCGAGCCCCCCTAACACGACGGAGATGGTTCCTTTGATGGTTCTGATGACACGAAGGATGAGGATAAGTCAAAGAAGGGGAAAAAGGGAAGGAAAGATGAACATGGCCAATCCATCGCTGACGCCGCCAGGGACCAGGAAGGCGATGCCGGTCCGAGACCCGATGCTTCTGGGGTTCCCGGTCCTAACCGACCGCGTCGCCAGCTGAGGTCGCTAGCATGGGTCGGCTTCGTCACCGGAACCTCGTCCGACTCCTCGGTTACTGCCGCCGCCGCGGGGAAATGTTGCTCGTATACGAGTTTATGCACAACGGTAGTCTCGACCACCACCTCTTTCGCCACGGCAATGGCCTGGACTGGCCACAGCGATTTCACATCATAAAAGGGGTTGCCGCGGGGCTCCTCTACCTACATGAGGGGTGGGAACAGGTGGTGGTTCATCGGGACATCAAGGCCGCGAACGTGCTCCTCGACAGCAACCTGAACCCCAAGTTAGGGGATTTTAAGCTGGCGCGGCGACTTGGTTCACCGTCACCGCATCTGAGACAGCTGCCGCTTAGGACTAGCCTTGCTGTCGGCGATGGAAGCACACCAGTATATAGGTGTAGATTTCTGTTATATACTTATTTTGGTCAACCTAACATATACTTCGATCGTAATATATCATATGATTTTTAATTAGAATGGCACTATAATTGCCATGCTCATAAAGAACATGTAGTTGAAGACGTGGCTGCTAAAACCCCTTCTAGATTTAATCGTGATCATGAATGCTATACTGGGCAATTAATTTATTTAAAAACGCCTGCTTTTGCCCCGTCTCATACTTTGGCTCAAGTCAAGTCGCTTTTTTTAAACACTCATTCTGTTGTTAAGCTGACACTTGTTTTGCTTCAATCTCTTTTATTCAGCTTTGCATGACCTGCTGATAACAGTTTAACCATACTTTGGCTCAAGTCAAGTCGCTTTTTTTATACACTCATTTTGTTGTTAAGATGACACTTGTTTTGCTTCAATCTCTTTTATTCAGCTTTGCATGACCTGCTGATAACAGTTTAACCATAAAGATATCTGACTTGATCCAGATGTCGATACTATCTGTAGATTTTCAATTTATGTAAACTAAATTTGTGGTTACAATATTTTGTGCTTGTATTACGAAAACAAACTAATCACGACTTACTTAAGTAAGCCTAAATTTTATAATATTAAAGTTAATTTTTGTTGTGTAACCAATATAACATAATAAATTTTTATAATGTGTTGAAACCCCGACTGAATTTTTATAATCAGTTCACAAAAAACAAACAGTTCAAATCCTAACTTGTTTGTCAAACAGAATTAGACTGAATTCTAGTGGCAGCCAAACAGAATCAGACTGAAACCAGACTCAAATTTGACCAGCTGACCAGAATCAAACTGGGTTGCCAAACAAAATCAGACTGCATCCTGACTATCCCAGCCCCGGAATCCAGACTAACCCCGACTAACCCACTCCAGATTCCAGAATCTCAGTCCTGTGCCAAACGCAGGCCTAGGGTTAAAGCATAACCCGGGTCAGGGATGTTACAAGAAAGATATCCTATAAACAATAACAACGCATGTTAAAAGAGTAATTGTTATAAGAAGTAGAGTAACTGATATATAACATTAGAGTAACTGTACGATAGCCTAGAGTAACTAGAGTAAATGCTGGAGTAACTGTACATGATACCAAGAGTAACTGTACGATAGCCTAGAGTAACTAGAGTAAATGCTGGAGTAACTGTACATGATACCAAGAGTAACTACATGATACCAAAAGTAACTGATATAGAACATTAGAGTAACTGTACGATAGCCTAGAGTAACTAGAGTAAATGCTGGAGTAACTACTATATAACAAAGAGTAATTTGCACACTTTACATATCAGTTTGACATATGAAAATCATATTGTTAAGCTAAAAAAGACTAAAAATATAGAGTAACTTCATTCCTATGCAGGAAAAGAAAGTGAAAGGAAAGGGAAGGCCAAAGAAACTAATGATACAGATAAGGCTGCTGACGAGATAGAAGAAGAGGAAATAAGGAGGAAGAAAGAAAAGGGAAAGGAAAAGGCAACTGAAGGTAATATTGAATGGATTTGTAAACTTATTAAATTGATGTTACTATCATATGACACTTTTCATATGTTTGCAGTGGGGATAAAGAGGATGTACCACATGTGTTACCTAAAGAGCTACATCACCGCCAGTAATAGCGTGGTGTATACAAGTAATCAGATAAGAATGATGAGGGCGACGACATTTGCAAACATGATAAAGATGCCGAATCTTATGGTTGATGTATGCCTCCTGGAAGATTTGATAGAAAAATATGTAGATGATGACAGGTTTTTGCTGGCCAGAGGGGTGGAAAGAAGGATGACGGTTGAGGATGTAGGGGTAATTCTAGGTATCCCAAGCAAAGGTATGGACATCATACCTAGGAAAAATTCTGAGATTGTGAGATCAATATGGCAATAATTTGCCAGCGCAACAGGTAAAAAAGGAAATGAAGAGGACACCGGTAAGAGGTTAAGGGAAAAGGATGTCCTGCACAAGGACAACTTAGCAAAGCTTTAGCAACAATTTGCAAGTACCGACGATCCATCGGACTACCAGAACATGTGCCGTTCATGGATGTTATACCTTCTGGAAACATTCCTACTCCCAGACACCAGCTATTGCACACCAATCTACATACTGCACTACCTAGATGATGTTACTGAAACGACGCAGATGAATTGGGCAAAGCTGGTGCATGGGAGCATCTTCAGGAATATGAAGATGCTGAAGCAAAATGTCCAGCTGAGGAGGAAAGGGGAGAAATGGAAAACCACCCTCTACACAACAGGGTGTGTGATGTGCCTATGTGTAAGTGAACGAAATTATCTTCATCTACAAAATTGTTACAATAATGACTATGGGGGGCAGTTACATATGCATTGAATTTTCACTCTGTTTAAATGTAGGTTTGGGCATATGAGATGACAAACATGGCAAAGCCAACGTTCCTTGAAGCAAAGCCAAGGATAAAGAAGTGGGCTGCGCCGGTTGAGAAGTTGATGGATTTAGGGGCTGTGAACCCTAAGGATGTAAGAATATTTCTTATTTGTTAAAAAAACTAATATATAACATAATCCTGCAAGTTTGCATTGTTAAATACTATTTTTGATTTTTTTATGGACAAGTTTGTGAAGGTATGAATATAGACCAGGGGGATAACTGGCAAGCTGCAAGAACAATGAAATACATGCCCTACTACCTTGCGGATAAAAGGGCAAAAAGTAAACAAAATCCAGACAAGGCGCCAGCAAAGCCAGTCATCCAAAAAGGAGTGCCTGCTGATGACTCCAACATGGCGAGAAGAATTCAAATACTCGAGGATGAGCTAAAGATGCAGAAGGAGATATGCACAAAAATTGCTGTTGAAGCATTCACTGAGCTGCGGAGAGAGAATAAACGGATAGAAAACAAAATAGCTGAGCTGGAAGAGGAGAACAGAAAACTGAGGAGAAAATTCAGAGATGAAGGTGACAAATCACAGTCACCTGTCGGTGGATTCGAACAATCTGCTGAAAGGTTCTCATCGGGGAATGTTCAAGAACCGAATAAGGATGTTGCTACGACGAGCAAAGTAGATAATGAGGGTATGGATAAGGACGACAAGCCGATGAAGAGAGGCAGGCTGAGCCTTAGAAGAAAATATGTGCAACAGAATGACTCAGAAGATGAGAATGATGGGAAGAAAAATGATGAGGAGGAGGAGAAGAAAGAAAAATCAACTGAAGGTTTGGACCAGCAGAAGAATATAATCGATGAAGAAGGGCAGAAGGAGGAGCCCAGAAAAAAATTGTCAAAGATAGAACAGCAAATCATAGGCAGCATCGAGAAAAACGTGAAGAAGAGGAGGGAGGAAAAGGTAAGGTTGCATCTCCTTTAAATTATATCAATACTTGAGTAACTGTGTAAATACAGTAGAGTAATTGTGTAATAGAAGTAGAGTAACTGTAGTAATATAAAGAGTAACACTAAGAGTAACTCAGATAGCACTGAGAGTAACTCTGATAGCACCGAGAGTAACTGGTAGAACACTGAGAGTAACTCAAATAGCACTGAGAGTAACTCTGATAGTACTGAGAGTAACTGCTAGAACACTAAGATTGATTCTAACATGAAGTGCTCTTTTGTTGTTCACAGCACAAGTTGTCAAACTTTATTGGTTTCGAGCATTTCAAAACAAAACAATCCAGGGAAATTGTCCACCACTTCATGGACAATATAGAAGAAATGTAAGAGAATTTGTTATTTTGCCAAGTGTACACATATAAAACATCTCTTATTCAATATCCAAAACTAATATGTATAACATCTATACAAACGATTGACAGATCAAAACAAGAATGGAGATTCAGTGATGACACTTGGTGTACGGGGAAGGACCTCGCCACCCTACTGTACAAAGATCAAATGATGCAATCACTAGTAAGAAACTAATAAATAGTAGTGTAACTCTTTGAGAACTTGTCGTTTTTTTCTAAACAAAGAAATCTTGTGGTTATTTTTTTAGGTTATGGACTGCTTTGTACAGATGCTCAAAGCTACCACAAGTAAAAGGAGAAAGAAGGGTCTGTCATGGCACTGCTTGAGCACATATGCTCCGGTAAGAAGAACAAAATTGGTATACAAAATTACATCAAAAATACAAAAATATATACACAAAACTGAAACTTATAGATGTGAATTTGCATTTGCAGCAGAAGCTGTCGTTTGATGTTGAAAACATAACCTTGGAGCAGATCGACATGCTATCTCCACTATTCAATGTCCCGATGAAAGATTGGGACACAATGGACTCAGTGTTCACCATATTGAACAATGACAACCACTGGCACTTGTACGAGGCAAGTTTCAGGGAAGGAGTACACCGGTCTTATAAATCAATGAGTGGAAATAGCAAGTCAAAAAAGGAATTCCTTAGATGGGTAAGCAATCTATAAAAAGAAACTCTATTTGTAGTGGATTGATAGGATTAATGTTTGTTGATAGATGATTAATAAGAGTTGTCAATTTTTAATGCAGGTGGGTATTGTCCACGAATTCTTCAGGGGGGCAGAAAAAGGTGACCAATTGTCACAATGGGGACAGGAGTACCCGCTATGTCCACAACAGGCAGAAGACTCACTTGACTGTGGGATCTTCGTCATGAAGTACATAGAATGCCTAGTAAATGGAAAACCCATGGACTTCACCTGCAAGGACATGCCGGCCATAAGGGCTGATATTTTTTAGAGAATGATGGCGAGGGGGGAGTTGCAACCTGTACAAGCACATCAAAAAGATAACAATGAAGTCATCAAAGAAGGTCCATCTGAGCAGAACAAGGGAGGAATAGATGAATGTCAAAAGCAACAAGAAGAAGAGAAGACAGAAGCACCAGCTGAAGAGAAGAAAACGGAGGAAGAAGTTGTTTCAAGCCTAGATAAATGGCTGGATTTTAGCTGAAAGAGTGAATTATTAATTGGAATGTAAAATTTGAACAGTTTGCTTATGGAATTTGATGTGTAACCGCTATGAAATACATTACTTGTGTGTTGTGAAAATCTTATTGCAAATATGAGTATTTCTGGGTATAATATATATCATTTTGTGCTTTGAATGCTATGTTCTTGAATGTAAATCTGTTGTGATTTTGTATGGAGATATATACTTTGAGTTAGACTGTTGTGGTTTTGCATATCATAGTTACTCTCAGTGCTAACATACCTATATCGAGATATGTCTGCTTCTGAGAGTATCTGTGAGAACACTAGGGAGTAACTGAGACTCCACTAAGAGTAAATCTGATACACACTGAGAGTAACTATGATAACACTGAGAGTAATTGCGATGACACTGAGAGTATCTGTGACATCACTAAGGAGTAACTGTGAGGACACTGAGAGTAACTGCGAGAACACTGAGAGTAACTGTGACAACACTAAGGAGTAACTGAGAGAACACTAAGAGTAACTCTGATACGCACTCAGAGTAACTATGATACGCACCAAGAGTAACTGCGAGAACACTGAGAGTAACTGTGACAACACTAAGGAGTAACTGAGAGAACACTAAGCGTAACTCTGATACGCACTAAGAGTAACTCTGATATGCACCAAGAGTAACTGCGAGGACACTGAGAGTAACTGTGACAACACTAAGGAGTAACTAATAGAACACTAAGAGTAACTCTGATACACACTGAGAGTAACTGTGAGGACACTGAGAGTAACTACGATAGCACTAAGGAGTAACTGTGATAAACCAAAAATTAACTCTAGCATTCAGGAGTCTGCTGTACATGATTCTTTATTAAAGAAGGAACTAGAAAAGTGAAGAAAAGAGAGCACAGAGCTATAAAGATATGTACACGAGTCTGCTGTATGATGTAAATGCACATACACATAGCACATTGCACTACTGTGTCGTCAGAACATCACAGTACTGCTGGCATCTTTGCAACCCAACAGGATAGAGCACTACTGTCAATAATTGCAGCACCAACAGCACAGAGCATTAATCTCACTGCTGTCAATAATTGCAGCACCAACAGCACAGAGCATTAATCTCACTGCTTCACATATTTGCAGCACCAACAACACAGAGCATTACTCTCACTGCTGCACATATTTGCAGCACCAACAATACAGCGGGGGGCTTTCAGATCTTCAACATCTCCATCCTCCACGACACCCTCTACGTCCATATCTTCTTCATCTGCGACTGCTACGGTTTCCAACACAGCGGGGGGCTTTCAGATCTTCAACATCTCCATCCTCCACGGCACCCTCGACGTCCATCTCTTCTTCATCCGCGACTGCTACGGTTTACAAGACAGCGGGGGGGCTTTCAGATCTTCAACATCTCCATCCTCGACGGCACCTTCGACGTCCACTTCTTCTTCATCTGCGACTGCTACGGTTTATAGAAGGTACAGACAGCCCACTTAACATTTCAGTAGCACCCCCTTTGACCATCTCCTCAGATCCCCTTTAACATTTCTTCACAGCCTACCGTGGAGCCATTCATCCAGCCAATCAACTACACCATTGACGACAAGACAGTGGAATCCATTCTACTTCCTATAGAATGGAACCATCTCCATTTTCACATCAAACCAGGCAAGACCACCTTCCTAATCGGAAACCAGTCTTTCCAGATAACCCTTATGCAGAATAAAAACGGGTCACTTTCAACTGCTAAGGGATGGAAAAGGATGATCGCACAGCTCAGTCTTTGCAAAGGTTGGATCATCTACCTCAAGCCAACTGATCACCAGACCATCACAGCATGGATCACAGATCAGTTCTTAGAAACACCAACTGAGCTTATTCCGCTCTTCAGAATGCCTGGCGAAGAAGTATACTCTGGATCGGAGAACTCTACAGATCAGCTCTTCATTAGGGACATATACCAAGAAGCACCGGGATCAGCTGTAAATCCCGTTCAGGTTGACTCATCCACAACAGCAGACACCTCAACATCTGCAGAAGACACTGCTTCTTCATCTGTCCAGCGTTCCTTTCACAAATAGGTATCGCCAGGGATGGATCCGCCCCCCTGAGCTATTTGATTTTTATGTTCAGTTGATGGACCTACTTTATAGCTGATCTGGCTATATTTTTCTGTATTTTTATGTTCAGTTGAAGGGTCTTCTTTATATTTGATCTGGTTGTATAATATATAACATTTTATGCTTTGAATGTTGTAATCTTGAATGTTTAGCTATAGTGTTTTTGTCTGATTATATATACTTTCAATTAGCACTAAGAGTTACTGAGAAAACACTAAGAGTAACTCAGATAGCACTGAGAGTAACTCTGATAGCACCGAGAGTAACTCTGATAGCACTGAGAGTAACTCTGATAGAACCGAGAGTAACTACGAGGACACTGAGAGTAACTGTGACAACACTAAGGAGTAACTGATAGAACACTAAGAGTAACTCTGATACGCACTGAGAGTAAATATGATAACACTGAGAGTAACTGTGACAGCACTAAGGAGTACGTGAGAGAACACTAAGAGTAACTCTGATAGCACTGAGAGTAACTATGATAACACTGAGAGTAACTCTGACAGCACTGAGAGTAACTGTGACAATATAAAAAGTAACTCCAGCAACCAGAAAGTAACTCTAAGATAAAACAAAAAATATTCTGCAAAAGAGTAATATCTGATCAAAACAGATTCTTTGAAGCATATTCAAAGTATACATATAGCTGGTGGAGTTCAACGCAACACATAAAATACATTACAAAACACAAAAGTAAAAATACATGGATGGTTACAAAATCACTTTCACAAAAACTACAGACAAAAAGAACAACCCATTACATGTTTGAATATCCCTCACTCACACAATAATCAACTACAAACTCCACTAAAAAATGTCCAGCATCAACAGACCACACGATCAGCAACAGGGATAATCATTGAATAGCAAACAACAACAACACATAGTCCATAATAGGAATGTACTACTTCTTCATAGGGCAGTTCCTGCTATCATGGTTGACCCCAAACTCTAAGCAATTCTTGCACTGCCTCTCTCTTTTAGACTGTGCAATCTCAACTCCAGATTTAAACCTCACATCAGTCGATCTAGGTCTTCCCTTAGTTTTGCAAATACTAGGTATATGGACCTTGACAGCAGAAGAGGAAGCTGTATTAGAAGCGGTTGCACCAGCGCCTGCACCAGGATCAGGGAGATCAAAATCTAAGAGCTCCTTTCACAAAGCTAACAGTTTTTCATGGTAAAGATCTACAAAATTGTTCCTAAATGCTATGTTGACAATAGAATTGCAGGAAGAAACAAGATGAAGTGTCCTCCCAGTGGATGGGTGCTTAACTGACGCTTTGCCAAAAATCAAAGGGTGTTCTCTGTACCCTTTAGTCCACCTCTTCAGAATGTAAGGCTCGCGAAGAGTGCAATAGTCACAGCTCTTCAAATAAGAGAGGATGTGCCTGCAAGGGATGCCTTTGAATTCCAACATGAAGCAACTGCAGGAAACAATGTCACTAGATAACTCTTTCTTCAATATACGGGGAGTTCCAAGTCCACCGACGCGATACACCTCAAAGAAACCTTCTGAAGCTTGCTTTACATTGTAGACCATACTTTGGTGAACCTCGGACTGGAATATCTTAAATATGGACTTGGTGTATATAACTCTCATCTGCTCCTCTAGGGGCCATAGTGATGACAAAGGGAGGTTACTGTACTCGTCATCAAAATCTTTGAAATTTTCAATCTCTTGCACATGAGAGTACGCAGTCTCCAACGAACATATAAGTTCAAATAGAGTCTTCCTACTATTCACATGGCTCCTAATGAACGCATTGAGGCTCTCGCTCCTTTGAGTCGTCCTCATGCCCGCAAAGAAGGAGGACTGCATATAGCACGGAACCCAATCGCAACGCATCACATACATATCAGAAAGCCAGGTGATGGACAACAAATCATGCTCCTGAATTATAGAATCCCACCTCTCTTCAAAAATGTCGACATCATCCACATTCCAGACACAATCATTCAACAAGCTTATGATCTGGTCCTGGTTAGGAATGCCACCAAGCTTGGAGGGAAGCTTCTGTAGGATGTGCCAGCTGTAGAAGCGATGCTTGCAATTGGGAAAAATAGAGATGATAGCATCATTCATAGTAGGGTCCTGATCGGTTATGATGGAAACCGGCTCTTTGCCAAAACAAATTAAGTACTGCTTGAAAACCCAAACAAATGAGTCATACTTCTCATCGACCAGCAGAGCAGATGCAAACAACACTGTCTTGCGATGGTGATCAACTCCACCAAACATTCCAAAAACCATCGAATACTTGTTGGTGTGGTAGGTGGTGTCAAACACAATCGCATCCCCGAACAACCCGCAGTCTTCAACAGAGACGGGATCAGCCCAAAACAGATGAGTAAGGCAACAATTGGGGTATTTTTGGTAGCTATAGAAGAATTTCGAATCGATGGCTTTGAAACTAGAAAAGCGATCTAAAACCATGTCGACGTCGTATTTGGCCAACTCTTTCCTCTTGCTACTGATGTGTCCATGAGCTTGTCTACTAGTAAATGTCATATTTTCATACCCACCAGACTCGAATGCTATCAATGCAATTTGTCTCGATACAGGTATGTTAGCTTGGCTCATGGAAGAAAGGATCTCTTTTTGAGTTTCATCAAGAGATGAGTTACACTTGAGGTAATGGAGATGAGCAACGTCAACAAGTTCATGGTTGTGTTCCTCAATAAATGCAGTCACAACCCACATGGATGAGGACTTGTCCAGTGTGAAACGTATCATGGCTTCACAACCACACCTCTTCACAGAACGCCTGTGCTTCTTTGACAACTTATCCTGCAAGTTACCCATTTCATCACAAACGGGGCTCAGAAGCCCTCTAGACCTCTTAGAATGACCAATCTTACCCTGCTTATCACAAACCAGATCTTTAGCAACCAGAATCTTACTTCCCCGTTCATATCTATTGTCGTCCTTCCTGATGTTAAACCCACTCATTCCAGCATAGCTTGAATAGAAGGATATACCTTCATCTAGACTTCCAAACTGAAGGCCAACTCTAGGGACTGCAGCTGGGGACAGAGAAGAAACACCAATAGAATGAGAAGACTGATGATTATCATCATCATGGCCGACACTTGCATTAGAAACATCTGTATCAAGGCTGGGATCCATGATAGTGTGTTGGAGTAACTCGGAAGATCAGAAGACTAACTCTGTAACACAACAAGAGTAACTCGGTAAGGCAAAAGAGTAACCAATTATAACAAGAGAGTAACTCGGAAAATCAGAGGAGTAACTCTGTAACACAACAAGAGTAACTCGGTAAGGCAAAAGAGTAACCAATTATAACAAGAGAGTAACTCGGTAAGGCAAAAGAGTAACCAATTATAAAAACAGAGTAACTACACAAAACATAAAAACATGAATGCCAGTTACTACTTCAAAAATGACAATGCAAAAACAAAAATTGGGTTTCTTTCCCACACAAGATAAATGGATGAATAAACATTGAAATGATAAGAAAAAAAAACGAGTATAACTGAATGAATTTACAAAGAGAAATACAAAATCTACCTGAATGTAGCTTGAAAAAACTATTGCTCGTACAAATGCAGATAGAACAGTGAATTCTCCCACCACCTCCACTCCCTCCACAACAATTTGCTCCTGAATATGTAGATAGGGCAGAGAATTCTCCAACCACACCCACTCCCTCCTCCTCAGCGGCGTGAGCTTCAGAACAGCAGGTCTAAACGGTGGAATCAACTTGGTGAAAATCGATACCGTCACGGGATACACAAACGACAGTGGGAGACACCTTAGTCGTCCTGCTCTGCAAGTCATCCTGCTCTGCAAGATGATCGGCAGATGGGGGGTAGACCGGATGTATCAGCCTGGCAGCGGCACAGACGATCGCGAATGACGAAGATGATCGGCAAATGGGGGGAAGACCGAATGTATCAGACTGGCGGCAGCATAGACGATCGTGAATGGGGGTAGACCGGATGTATCAGCCTGTCGGTGGCACAGACGATCGCGGGTGACGAAGATGATCGGTAGATGGGGGGTAGACCGGAAGAATCAGCCTGGCGGCGGCACAGACGATCGCGAATGGGGGTAGACCGGATGTATCAGCCTGGCGGCGGCACAGACGATCGCGGATGATGAAGATGATCGGCAGATGGGGGGTAGACCGGAAGAATCAGCCTGGCGGTGGCACAGACGATCGGGGCGGCACAGACGATCGGGTTTTTTCTTTGCTGAACGCGTGCTACAATAACTTGGACTTAATTACATGCGCCTGCCACCGTGAACATTCTGCCGGGTAACTTAATCAAAACTACCCACCGGGTAACAAATAAATAGCCTATATATATATATATATATTTGCTGCCCGTGCCGGTAGTAATGCCTAGTTACCCGTGTTCCGTGATTTAAAATTGAGAACTATATTTACGTTTTCATGCCACCGCAGTCGACGCTGCGAAGCATACCGGCCGTCGTCGTCTCTCATTTGCCGAGGTAGTCTGACACAACTTTGGCACAAAAAAAGTGAATCATAGGGGTTTCCTCCCCTGTAAGATTCGATAAGATGGAGAATGGTCAGGGGTTGTGCATCGTGCCTCTGTGTTGTCTTTATTATTCAGTACCTTGTGGAAGTTTCCGTGATGAGGAGGGTGAGGAAGCAGAGACGCCGGCGGTTCGGAGCTACGACGACGACAATGAGAATAGGATGTTGCAGTTCATGAGGAGTCTTCCATCGTCCTTGTTTCTACCGTTTCCTATTCTAATCGTCTCCTTTCTGCTTCACCCTCCCCCCTTCTCTCCCTCGTCTCAGATACCCCATACTGCATCTCAGTGACCCGATATCTTCATTTGGCAAGCGTTGCTTTCCCATTGCAGTACTTGCAGAGGCTTTTAAAACGTGGCCAGAACAATGAAGCAGGGAACACGAAGGAGTCAATACAGTAGGCATGGTACAACCAAAACAAATAAAGGGGAGTGTCGAGAACACGAAGTAATATTAATGTCGAAAGAAAGAAGGGGGAGTGTCGAGAACACCAAGTAATATTAACGTGTACCACATCTTACAGACGATTGACATCTCCATAACCATATAGTGTCCTGGTTCTTATGCTTGCATTGAGATCGTTTGAGGAAATACCATAGACATGATTACAAATATAATGGGTATGGAAATTATGTCGTGTAATTAGAAAAATGTCATTGGATGAATACAAATACGATTATTAGCAACGTGACAAGAACCGTAGATGAGACTAACACTGTGTTTGGTACGTGGTGATAAAATTGATGGTGATGGTGATGGTGACTGTGATGGTGATATGGACGGTGATGGTGATAGGGAAATTATTAAAATGTGTTGTTTGGTAATATGTGTATGGTGATAGGGGTGGTGATGGTAAAAAAACTTAAAAATTATTGTTTGTTACATGGTTATAGTGATAGGTTGGGGGATTTTTTTTATACAAAACACCATACACAAGTAAGAATCATATTTACTAGAATGTTTTTTTTGTACATTTGTCTAAGTAAGTAGTGGAGTCTAGAAAGAAAACTTCTTTCACCATGATTCACCACGATTCACCATGCTTTTTCATGGGGACAAAAATAGATCAAAATTCACCACAAATTCACCATGGATTCACCATGATTCACTGTCACCATGGCAAACAAACATCATTTTTGTTTCACCATCATTCCCTATCACCATGATTCACCATGTAACAAACACAACCTAAAGAGTATGTCTATTGCAATTCTCACGGTATGAGTTAATCAATATTCTCCCTAAAAATGGATTTCTCTACCGTGCGGCTTGAAATATTTATATTCAAAATGAGATATACATGCTACAATGTAATTATTTTTCAACTAATTTTACAATGATGGGATGTTTTGATTTAAACCATTTGAATTAGGACCATCGAAATGGCTATCCATATTACAAACTGACACCTACATTATGGTTGACTCTTACCTATTATACTGTGGCTGCCCATATTACAGATGGCACTTTTTTATTACAATATGAGTATCCATATTGCAAAACTATCTCCTACATTACGATTGAATCTTGCCTATTACAATGTGACTGTCCATATGGCATATGACACTTACTTATTACAACATGACTATCCATATTACAAAATTGTCACCTACATTACAGTTGCCTCTTGCCTATTACAATGTGATTGTTCATATTACAGATGACACTTACTTATTACAACATGACTATCCATATTACAAAACTGTCACCTACATTATGGTTGGCTCTTGCCTATTACAATGTGACTGTCCATATTATAGATGACACTTGCTTATTACAATATGAATATCTATACTACAAAACTATCACCTACATTATGGTTGGCTTTTTCCTATTACAATGTGACTATCCATATTACAATTGGCACTTGCTTATTACAATATGAGTATCCATACTACAAAACTATCACCTACATTACTGTTGGCTTTTGCCTATTACAATGTGACTATCCATATTACAGATGATACTTGCTTATTACAATATGAGTATCCATACTAGAAAACTATCACCTACATTATGGTTGGCTTTTGCCTATTACAATGTGATTGTCCATATTACAGATGACACTTGCTTATTACAATATGAGTATCTATATTACAAAACTATCACTTACATGACTATTGGCTCTTGCCTATTACAATGTGACTTCCCATATTACAGATGACACTTGCTTATTACAATATGACTATCCATATTACAAACTGTCACCTACATTACAGTTGACTCTTGCATATTACAATTGATTGCCCATATGACATATGACACTTACTTATTACAATATGACTATCCATATTACAAAACTATCACCTACATTATAGTTGGCTCTCACCTATTACAATGTGACTGTCCATATTACAAATGACACTTTCTTATTACAATATGACTATCCATATTACAAACTGTCACCTACATTACGGTTGGTTCTTGCCTATTACAATGCATCTGTCCATATTAGAAATGACACTTACTTATTACAATATGAGTATACATATTATAAAACTGTCACCTACATTATGGTTGGCTCTTGCCTATTACAATGTGACTGTCTATATTACATATGACACTTGCTTATTACAATATGACTATCTATATTACAAAACTGTCACTTATATTACGGTTGGTTCTTGCCTATTACAATGTGACTGTCCATGATGACACTTGCTTATTATAATATGACTATCCATATTATAAACTCACCTATATTATGGTTGACTCTTGCCTATTACAATGTGACTGTCCATATTACAGTTGTCACTTGCTTATTACAACATGAATATCCATATTCTTAAACCATGTGTCTATCTATCGACTCGATCACATTAAACCCACCCTTGTCTTCACCGATGACCTCCCTCAGGTTTGACAACCTCACATTCTTGGAGTGTCACCGTGGGAAGAAGGTCCTATTCGTCGGTGACTCCCTGATCAACAACATGTAGCTCTCCCTCTGCTCAATGCTTTACTCCATCTGAACAAATGAGAGGATTGCTATTCTCATTTAATCAAGTAAAAGGGCCACCAACAACGAAACATTTTAAAGAAATAATACTCTATCAAAAGTAACCACAATTCGAAAGAATGCATTCGGGTCCTTAAGGAATAGCTTCCACTTGTCTCTTCACTACAGTATAGGACAATACATGTGTTCACTCTCTTTTCATGTATAAATAAATAGACAGTACTCAGAGCCCTCTGTGAGGGAAGACGATAGCGGTCTTCACGAGCGTTGTCAACATTAACAACGATATAATGGAAGTCATGAAGAGCAAGATGACATTGCAGACAACAAGTCCCCCCCATCAACTCATAGTTGGAGAATGTGAGGCCCACAATTGTAAGGGTCACAACGTTAGAGGGTTGGAAAAGGTAAACGACACACCAGGCATCGAGAAGGACAAGTGAGGTTGGGTGGGATAACAACTATAAAAAAAGGTCAGAAGCAACAATGATGTACATGGCACAAAAGTAATTCATGGTTTGCCGTACCCGATTTATGTCATCAGAGCAGGAGGGAGAGGGCGGACCTCTCGAGGAGCTGCTTCACATGCTTGCTTATGTGGACAAGGTAGTAGACAACAACAACCAAGGCAGTAAACAGCGGCAATCAGGCGCAATAGGATTACAAGAGGACAATCATGGATGTCAGCGGGACAGAGGAAGGGGCCAATGTCTACGCTTGCATGGTGGCGAGTGGGATGGTGGCAGGTAGAGGAGGGGCTATGAAGAATGCTTCAGAAGTCACACAGGTTGAATTCTAGGAGGTGAACCTACAGACAACCCTGCTGGTAGTTGACACGACTATTTAGAACAGAGATATCGATAGATATAATCAAGAAAGGTTGTGAGCAGTCTCAAGGGAGAATAGAAGATAGTTTGAATGGTGGAAAGAAACCTAGGAAATATTTCCCCTGGTAGGATATATATAGGATTCTATAAGCGAGCACGAGGGTAGTGGGGAATCGTCGACTTAAGGAAAGAAAGTAAGTAGTCGACTTCTTAGCTGGTCTTCAAGTAATAGTTCTTGATTTGACTGTGTTCTTATTTTGCCTTACCATCTTTCTATAGTCCTATCCAGCTCTCTTATGATTTCCTCCCCGTACAGCTGTACGCAAGTCTACTTCTTTTCTTCTTGTATCTCCGCTCTTCCTCTACTTTCACTATCCTATCAGATATGAACTTCCTTTTTTCCCTTTACTGATCCTTATGAATGGCACGTCATAAGTGAAATAATAAAGGAAAGATTCTAAAATAATAATTGTAGTTTATATCATGAATGGTACG
This sequence comes from Alisma plantago-aquatica, assembly GCA_963693085.1. NCBI lineage: Eukaryota > Viridiplantae > Streptophyta > Magnoliopsida > Alismatales > Alismataceae > Alisma > Alisma plantago-aquatica. The sequence goes on from OY856415.1 coordinate 597,782,465, forward strand.
TAGGGGTGGAGTTCAAGTTTCTAACTATGGTATAAGCTTTAACATCTACAATGATGGACAGTTTAACATATAACTGCCCCCTAACAAAATATATTCAAATGAGTGAGGATGGTAATTACTATTTGCTTACTTGAACAAGTCAGGTTCTTCCCGAACTCTTTGACAAGGGCCTTTACCTGCTATCTCACTCTCCCTATAATGTCTATCTTTACCTGGAAATAGACGGAGAGGGACAAAGTAGCTCGACCGCCAGGGAGAGGTATTTCAACACTCTGTTCTTTATAGCTAAGCCAACAGAGGGGTTTGGGCGTTGAGTTGAGAAAAGAAGGCATGGGAATGAGTTACTAATAATGCTGAAAATTTTCTTATGCTTGATTTCCTTGGTTTGCTGGTTTAGGAGCAGGAAGACTATCAGTTGTTTTTGTTTCCGAATATGGTTAGGATACGACTATTTCAGCTTCTTCTTCCCCAGCTTTTGCTGTAAAAGGAGTAGGTGCAGTGGTACCAGTCGGGGGATGAGATGCCCTTAAGGCTGTAAAGATAGATTATGTTGCCAACAACATGTTAGACGCTTCCAGCCAAGCAAGATGCTGCCAACAACAAGTCGGATGCTTCCAGAAGCAAGCCAAATGCTGCCAGCAGCAATCCGAACGCCATCAACAAGGAGTTACTTGCTCGCAAGTCTCCTCCTGCCTATACTAGTTTGATATGGTATGATTTGTCTTTCCCTGTGATGCTCTTATTTTTCAATGATTTTATTCTTTTCCTTCCACGATACATCACATTCCAATAATGTTGGTTGTACTCTATGTATTTAGAACAATTGACTAACACAATGATTAATATGTATGTGAAAATATACATTAAGATTAAAAGATAGATAACATGTGATTTTGCACTAACTGTTGATTGGTACTAGTATTTAGAACGATGTGGATGTTTGTATAAATTATCTTCCTTTCTTCTTACTATATTCATAATTTTTATTTAATTTAGATATGGACTTTTTATATGACATGGATGGCATCATTGGAATCTATTAGATGGAGTATGATAATAGTCAAGTAGATAAAGACATTGAAGTTGATGGAGACATAAATGTGTGTGAAGATCAAATTAAAATTGAGATGGAGGATGAGAGAATCGAGGTTGAATCCGAGTTAGACTCTTACATAGGTCTACTATTTCTTGATAATGTAGAGGAATTCTATAATAAATATGCATACCAAGTTGGCTTTAGTATAAGGAAAGTGAACCAATATGTTTCAACCAAGACAAAAAAGTCACTAGAAGATTATCTTTATGCTCTAGGGAAGGGATTCATAAAGGCAAAAACAAAGGAGATGATGCTAAAAAAAGATCTCTACAAAAGGAAATCATTTCTAGTCAAACTGGCAGCAAGGCTCACATGTGAGTGAAGTTAGAAGAGGATACAAAGTGGGTGGTAATAAGCTTTTAAAAAGAACATAGTCATGATGTAACCAAAAGCCCATATAAGAAGAGGTTTCACCACTCACACTGTCGTATGTCGTCATAGGTTTGTGAATAAATTTATGTAATGCGTGATCAAAATATTTCTAGTGCTCAAATTATGTCACTTACAGCTAGCCAAAAAGGAGACATCCACAATGTCACATTTACAAAAAAGGATCTAAGAAACAAGCTTGTTTCCATGCAGAGGAAATATATAGGTGTCGATGTAGCATCCACATTGGAGCATTTCAAAAAATGCAAGCAATAAACCATGAATTCTACTACTCGGTGCAATTTGATGAAGATAGTTGTGCATGAACTATCTTTTCGGTTGATGCTAAATCAAGAATGGCATATCAAGAATTTAGAGTTGTGGCGAGTTTTGACACGACATACATGACTAACATGTACAATTTGCCTTTTGCACCTTTCATTGGGGTGAACCATCACAAGCAGTCTATTTTGTTTAGTTGTGCCTTATTACGTGATGAGACTGTTAATTCTTTTTTATGGTTTATCCAAACATTTTTAGAAGCCATGTATGAAAAATACCCAAATACAATCTTAACTGATCAACATCTAGCAATGATGAAGGCACTTCATATTGTATTTCCTCCTAATGCAATCCATCGATGTTGCTAAGTCTTATAAAGAGAAAAGCACATGAGCATGTAGATGTGATCTATGGGACTATTGCATGGTTCACTTAAGAGTTCCAATCTTGGATTAATCAACCCATCACCATTAATGAGTTTGAGGAAAGATGGAAGAAGATGATAACCTAATATAATTTGAGGTACAACACACATATAACCTTATTGTGAAATATAAGAGAATAATGAATACCTATTTACTTTAGAAACACATTTTTTTCTAACATGTCTACAACACAACAGAGTGAGAGCATGAATGCAATATTTAAAGATCATGTGAACAACTATACCATTTAAAAAAAATTCCAAGTATTTGAGAAGGTGGTAGAGAATCGATATGACAAAGGGGAGGAAGAAGACTACAGATCTAAGAATGGCCAACCAACACTATGGTCTTTATATCCCATCGAAAAACATGGAAGGGATATCTACACTAGAACACTATTTAAAATTTTCAAGAAGAAAATGATCTAACCTCATATTATGCCATAGAGGAGGTTAGTAATGAATCTGAATATCAAATTTCAAGTGTAGGTGATGGGGAATTTGCATTTATGTCAAAGAAGAGATATGTAGTACAAGATAACCATAATGGAGAAATTTCAAGCTATTCCAATTTTATGGCATCTTATGTGCTCATATACTAAAAGTTTTGCTTTTTCTTAAAGTTCATAAGATATTGACTCTGTATGTGCTACAACATTGGACAATGCAAGCAAAAACCATCAATATGAGTCACCGTATTGAGGAATCTCAGGTAGATGTTGATTGTAGTACCCCTTTGGGAAGGCATAATTCACTTTGTACGTCTACAATGCATTTCGTTGGCAAAGCTTCCCACAATAAGGACACTTACATTATGATATAAGAGCTATTTTGGAAATATTATGATGAGCTGGTGTTGATATAAAAAAATATGTGATCCATTTCTACTGAAGAAGTCATACCATCATCTCAAACTTATATTCTGATTCAGGGTAACCAATATCTTCCAAGAATCCAAAATGAAGAAGAAGATATCCTATTGAGAGACCCACCCACATCTCTTTGCAAAGGGAGCATGAAACCACAAAGATTTAAACCACAAGCTGAGTTAAAATCCAAAAAACAAAGAATTTGTTTATGTATCAATTTATCATCTCGTGGATGTCTTCAAACTCTGGCCTGAGATTTCTTTGTCCATAGGATATTTGTCCATAGATTAATTAATACGAAGATAAGTTCACTAACAATAACATATGAGAAAAGGAGAGAAATGTATTGAAGTAATGCAGGAGAATGTATGTACACCATGAACAAGAGAATGTATGTAGTCAATCCAGTTTAGAAAATTTTATAAGAAACAGTGTAAACACCATGAGATGACAATAATTTATGCCGATGAAGAGACTGATTACAAAAGGAGATTATAACTCCAGTATACAAACGAATAAATGGCAAGTTGGATAATAACTTTGGTTGTATCATACGTTTCTATTTTCTATTCTTCTTTCCATGACTCGTCACATTGCATGCCTTTATCCAGTGATATGGTTCCTTTGTTTCTGGATTCATGTTTATCAATTCAGTTATTGATCGTTTATTTATGTGGTCAGTTACATTTAATCATTTACTTTGGGTTGCATTTCAGTATGCTTAAATTGTTCCATAATTTTAGGAGTTAAAGTGGCATGTTTCAAACTCCATGTTCGTTACCTCTAGTACAATTTCCATCATTCACAGCTTTTTTAAGCCTTAAAAGGACTTAACATTCTGATAGAAGGCATTCAAATAGAACTTTTTAACAAAATGGTCTTTCAACCTATACATCTGGTAATGTGTACATGGCAACTCTTTGTTATGTGCCTATATGGTACATGGTAACAAAAAAATCTTGATCTGACTTGAATCCCCATTCTGATTATGGGTTTGACAATTGGGAATGGCTTATTTAGAACTATAACCATGTTGTCCTTCACAGAATGTCTGAACAAGCTTTAAAACACAATGTTGACGTAGTGCATTTTCATATTTATTATGAGGTACATCATACCAAACATCATGCCAGCCTACCACTGATTTTATATGTGGTTGTTTTCATGGGGAACTTCTAGAATAGATTTAGTTCATTCCATGTTGCTACTTGTTTTATTCGAGAGCAATTTTTGTTACTTAAACTGAAGAAGAAATGTTAATGTTGGGTGTCCTAGATACTATTTCTCATACTTGGAGATGATAGGAAGGTTGGAAGTGGAAGGGGCTGGGTGTTTCAGAAGATGGTTACAGTGGGAGCAAAAGCCAAAGCAATATATCATGTCATTCATTTCTCAATTCCTGATTCAGTCAATTCTCTATGTAGAAGCTGAAATGAATAATGGTATAATTTAGATCCATGCCAGTACATGTGGTTTCAAATACAAAAAAGGTGCAAGAAACAACATAAGCATGTTTAGTGTAAAAAAGATGGTTTTCATGATTCATTCATTCATTAATTGACAAGTACAAAGATTGTAATCCAACCTTTATTTCATCCACATTTTAGTTCAATATCCAACCACAATATAGTTCATCATTCCCTCCAACCCAAGCACTTATACTTCACAATTTGATATGGCATACAAAAATACAAATAGAACCTTGGAAGCCACTAATCCAGCCAAACAACATCTATATTTTACAACTATTGTTTGTTTCTTGATCCTGACCATCTTACTTCTCCCTAAAGTTTTAAATTCTTAGAATATTCAGTAGTAGTTGGAGTTGTATCAATCCATTCAAAGAAATTTCAAAGGAAGTCCCTACAAACAATAAGAAATATATCACATTTAGTGCACTCCACATAAGATCCTACAAGAAATACAATTTTTTTTACCTCTTTGTTGTCGTTGGAACAAACCAAGAATACTCAACCATAGTTTTTCTGGGTCTTAGCCATTTTTTCCTCAACTAACTTGCAACATTTGCAATGTTTGGCCCCTCTTCACATCATAGGTCGCTAACTGAAATGATTTGAACATGTTGAAATTATATATCTATTTTCTTTTTTATCAGCCATGCCATGGGGATGACTACACAAATGCAACAAAAATACACAATAAAAAGCATACTTGACATAATCGATCGAGATAATGAAGAAAAAAAAAAGGCAATCGACAAAGATAGAGGAAATGGCCAATGAAAAGTAGAGCAATGACTTCATGAATGATGTCTTCTTGATATAATTAAAAATCACAAAAACCAAACAACACTATTGGCACGTAAATCATCCATCACCATGTGTGCAGTGAAGGAAGAGAAGCAAGTGATATGAGATAAATGAATTGGATGAGTTGAAAGATCATAGGGATTGAAGGTAAGCAGTAGAGAAAAGGGGAAACACACCTGTGGTAGGAGCAGTGATGAGTATATTTATACCCATCTGTACATGTTATTTTACTCACTTTTTAGGGGTTTTTGTATTTCTATTTCCTATTTTTAGCTTTTGATTTACTTAAATGCAATTATCTCTTCTTTTCAAGACTTTAATGCACTTTATATATTTTTCATGCAGAACCAACCAAGAATATACTTCAATGCCCAGATGGACGATTAAGCCCTCAAGATGCTATGCCTCAAGGGAAGGAGGACCCCAGAAGCTTTCTGTTGTCCACCTTCCAACCACCTAGTCAAGCAATCTATTTCGCCAGTCACCCGACTCAAGCCACTCTCTACCCAGAGGCTTCCAAATTCTTTAATATTAACTCACGATCCTAGTATACAACCTATTCCTATTCAACCTGCATTGGTCCGCCAGAGAACTGAAAATGAGGTCCAGATTGAATAACCCACGCGAGTTGCCAGTTGGATCGAGTACGGGCCCCATAAGTATTCAACATTAGGGTTTCAATAATGAGGAATGCATCTTAAAAGGGAACCTCTATCGTCCATTCTTGGGGGACTTTGATCAGAGATTACAATCCATAATCACAATGCAAACCCTACCAAGGAGGGAGGAGGCGGCAACCACAGTAGATAGATTAGTCTTCCTGCACCAAACGTCATGACCCTCTCCATTGTTCTTTCTATCTTTCCACTATTGTTTCTTGCCATGAGCGAGTAGACGTTTGTGCTGGGGCATGGGGACTAGCCCAAACATCCCATATTTTATCCTATCATGTATCTAAACTCAACTATGTTATTAATGAATAAAGTATCGTTCTGCTTATTCCTTGCTTTGCATATTTGTTATAATCGTGGATGTTTAGGTTGTTGTAATCATGATTAGAACTTCATAATGGTCTTATTATCCCCTGAGGTGTCAGCAAGGGATAGTGAAGTCATTGGGTTACAATCTCCTAACGTGCCAGAAATTTTTGGCCGTAGTGAGGGAGCTCAATCAGAATAAACTAGGAGTTCAATTCATGCAATGATCTGTATCCCACGAAGGTGCAATGGCTAATCCTCCATTTAGTAAACTGCTATTAAGGAGTTAGATCTTGCTAGGATAATTATGCAAGATTTAGCAAGCAAAACCCCATGCCCTGGTCCTCTTTATTATCATTTACTCGTCTCTTTAATCTTTGTTTCTACTGACAACAATTTAGTTTAATCAATCAATCGACTTCTCAGTGATAAATATTACCCCTAATACTTCTATATATGTAACTTCTTAAAATGGTTGTCCTTTGGGTTCAGTCCTTTAGTATACTGCAATAAGGCTTCCATTCGTGTGGAGTGGGAAATTAATGTACAACTTTTGGTTAAACCTAAGAGTTGTTCTTTTTGAATATTTATTGGTGCGACATTTGGAGCCCCATAAAAAATTGGCGGCATTGTCGGGGATAAGGGTAGTTATATATTCTTGTAAGTATAAGTGTAATTAGGGTTATGTGAAATGTTCTACAACTCAAATCATCAACTCATGATTATTCTTCCTCTTTTAAAATACTCCTAGCCCATGTGAAGATCCAAAAATCTTTACTCAAGATTGATGTTCAATCCTGAAATCGAGAGGACTTTCAAAAGACTTCATAAGGAAAACATCATGGAAGACGCAGTAGCTGCGAAAGAAACTATTCAAGCATGGAGTGAATTGTGTATCGCAGCCAACGAGAATTACTCACTACAAAAGCCAGGGCACAAGCAAAGGCCACATTCAAGACCAAACTAGAAGCAGCCCAATCTGCAGAATGTGCTAAAGAATTATGAGATTTTTCTATCCCAAAAGGCACCGACTTGACTCATCTAGTCAAACCTGTGAGAGAAGCGATTGAGATGAGGGCCCAATGGGTCAATATACTACAAAATTTTACCTTCACGAAAAGGATTGGAAATGACTGTTTGGAGCATCTCCTCAAATTCATCAACCTTTGCTCAATGATGAAACCATCCGGAGCCACTAACAACACCATGTGATTGTAACTTTTTAAATATTTATTGACCGACAAAGCTAGAGCATGGTACAACACCCTTCTATGGGACCCAATCTCAACATGGGAAGCTCTAGAAAATAAGTTTCTAGAGAAATTATACCCACCCTCGATGACATACTCGATCAGAGAACATATCAAAAGATTAAATCAAGTGTCCGAAGAACCTCTATATGAACCATGGGATTGATTCAATGGACTCCTACACAAGTGCCCACATCATGGCATCCATGAAAATAAAATCATCAAATTTTTTTATTAGGGTATTGATGAAGAGATAAAGAAGTTCCTTGAATAATCATCTAATGGAAACTTTATGAGGTAGAGTTTTGATAGCACATTAAAGATAGTCAACCTTACGGCTAAGAATCAGATTCATTGGACCAGACCCTCAGGCAAAGGTGTCCTTATGGTAGCTATGGTGGAGGATCATTCAGAACTCTAATCTATATCTGAATCACTAAAATCTATTTCTCTATCTATCTATCAAGCAAGATAACCTTGAAAACTGCTTCAGTGCATACAAGAGGAAGAATCATATGCCTCAAGTGTAACTCATTGCGCCTTCCTATGAGTTTTTCCATACAGTAGATCACAATAAGGGACTTGTTGATTTAGGCACAAGCATATCTATTATGCCTTACACTCTATGTCTACACCTTGGATTTACCAATCTCCTGCTGACACGATAGAACTATGCATTAAACGCAAGAAAACGTATCGAGTAATATAGGCCTTGTGAGGCCCTAGTCGAACATAGGAAAACAAAATCCAGAGACTACTAATAACTATGATCTAATATGCTAGATCAATACAATTGGTTGAGATTGGTTCAAGTTACTAAATGCTATGCAAAACTGAAACAAGAATGACAAGCATGTAAATCAGAATAGAACGAATTTCTTAGGACAGTGGTTTCACCACGGACAACACGGTACTAACCTCCAAATACTAACATGCATCACTCCTACCCCTAGACAAAGAGCTTGTAGGAAGAACTACCCACTCTTGCATCATAGTTCACTACCTAAGCTAATGCTAATTCCATTTTCATATCAATTGGTTGATTCATTAGGTGCTTTACGATAAACTCTGTGTTTATCCTCTCATTTGTGCTCCACCTTTCTCAAAGGGCACAGTATATGGGAAAACCTATGCTTTTCCAACCCTTAACCATTCTTACAAATGATTAAGGATCTAATTATCTATCTATGGTGATCAAGCAAAAATAAAACATAGCAATTTCAAAGGTTTATATCCAGAAATTAGGAGCAAAAGCTATATTAATGCATAGAAGTTAAGTATAATGCATATCCAGGCTACTCTCGAATCATAAGGAATCAAGGGGATTAGCCCTGCATGATTTCCATGGCCAAATACATACTAAGGAAGGATAAAAACGTGGGAAACATTAGAAATCTAAAGTAACCCCTAGAGAATAGCTGGTCTGGATGATCCCCTTCAATGTACATGCAATCTATTGTCTTTCGGCTATAGAATCACCTACCAGAGGTGCTTGAATCTTCCCCGGATGTGGCCTTCAGTGTCGTTCTCTCCTCTCCTTTCTCTCTAGTGTTGTGCAATGGAAAAAGGCTCAATAAATAGGTATGTTCGTACTCCCATTAAGTCATAAGAGCCACTTATAGTGTGAAATAATGCTAGTCATTGGATTAGAGCACTGCCATTAGATTTCCTGATCAGGCAAACTTGGTAGTATCGATTGTGTAGTCGATAGTACTGAGTATTAGGGTGGCCGTGCACAATCCTCACTGTCAGTACTACCGAATAGTGTCAATAGTATCGAGTCTAAATTTTGAGCCAACTCTGTCTCTCTGATGTCATTTCGGTAGTATCGACTCAAGGTACTCGGTACTACCGAGATTGCTCGCTACCTTTGATGTGCCTTTCTGACATGATTTTAGTACTACCAACTAGATGAGTTGGTAGTATCAAATCTATGAGATTCCTTGGGTCTTCTACTTGTGAGGCCCCTAAACTCATTTAATGAGTTGAATGAGCTTAATTATCATAATTGAATGTTTAAAACCCTAATCTAACCTTGATTAGTGCTAAGTATCTTGTTAAACATCATGGAAAATCAAGAAAATCTAAGATGTGAATCAATAGTTGAGATTGAATCACCTGAGGTAATTAATAATAATTGCAGTGTTAATCATTAAGTTAAATAAGTGCCCAAGAAGCGATTAGTATTTTGATTAGATGAGACAAGATAATTGGCATGCTTTTATGCTTTGTGGTTGTAGAGGATCTCACACTTGAAAAGTTGCAAAAAGAATCGATCGAAACGGACCATTGAGGCAAAAGTTATGATACTTTTAAAATTCTGGGTCTTGGCTGCAATTTTTCCAGCAATTGATCTTTTATTTTTATTAGTTCCTTTGGGGGTCGGTTACCCCTTTCCTTTATCTCCTTCTTCCCGATCAATTGAATAGAAACAGCCACAAAGCGGCACACACACAACAACGTGACCAGCCGCGATCTGGGCGTGATTCCTGTAGCCCTAGCTCCATTTCCAGCAGGCGCATCTCCGTCCTCTTTCCTCCACCTTCTCCTTCCTCTACTTCACCCTAGTGGCGCTCCCCGTCACCTGTGCCTCTAGCAGCATGGCCAGCAACAACATCACAGCTTCTGCAACCTACGACTAGGAGCTCGATGGGTGAGCAGCAGCCCCAAAATGGCCACCTCGACTCTGACCAACATCTTAGTGCACAAAACCACAGCTTCCAGCCGTGATTGGCACCTAGCCAAGACCCTTCTTCCACCTGAGCATGGGGAGTAGCTGCTTGCTGCAGCATGTTCTAAGTCAGGAATAGATTGGGCGCATGAAACGGCTAGCTAAGGTTAGCTCCGAGTTTGGCCATGATGATGGAACAAAGTTCTGCAGCCAACAACCATGAATGAGCACTCAATCGAGCTCTTCTCCTACCTGTGCGTGAGAAAACAACAATCTGTTCTTTGTATGTTTGAATTCCAAGGTAGAAGAAGACCCAGAAATCGCTCGGAAACAGACCCTGGACGCATTTTCGGACAAATCCAGACATCCTGAACCAATGTGAGTAGGATTCCACTCACCTATCATGATTTAACTCTGGTGTTTGGAAATTTTTGGTTAATTGTGTGTTTTTCGCTAATAACAACAGTTATCAGGCGCTGGGTAGTATTTGGCATCGCCCGACTTTTTATTTCACAAATCGTTTCTTTAGGCTTTTGTATAACCTAGTTTATCATCCGATCAGTGTGGTTTGGACAAGTGAATTTACATGGTTCATCGGAAAATAAATTGCTCTAAAGCTCTAAAACCCTACTTTTCTTGCTTCTTATGTTTAGGATTTGCTCATTTGATGAAGAAAGGTGTTAGTTGGATGAATCCATAGCTTATTCTTAGATTTCTACCGTACCTACTCAAGATTGCTTCTGTGTGGGGTTTCATCTTCTCATTAGAGGCAAGATTTATAACTTGCTCCACATTTATTGCTTACCATAATCTTTCTAGATTATTTCTTGCTTGAAAATGATGATCCATTCACTAAAAAGCTATGCTTGACTGGGATTTCAATTTTTATAATGTTCCCTGTTCTGATTTCGGTTATATATGAACATGTGATCATGTGTATGTTATCGCTAAGGTATAAGATGACTTGGATCAGGTTGATTTGACAACCTATGGTGCTAAGCACCTATCAAGCCATGGTTAATTTTAGGGTTTAAGATGATTTCTTCTATAAACCATGACCCGATGATGGTACCATTGCAACAACCCTATGTTGTTGTATTCATAACAACTGATGGTCGTGATCAAGGGTGTCAAATGATGGCGACAATCTATGTTCACCCCCTTAGGTCAGGTTTTGGATCAATTAGAAGTTTAATTATTAATCATTAAGCACCCTACTGATGTTATCAATCAATGTTGACATCAGTTTAATATTTGATGCAATGGTCAAACATATACTGTAATTGATGGTTTTAATATATGAACTTGACCCAATGGTCAAGATATAATGGTTATTCCTCTATTAAGGTGGAATGATGGCTAATGTAATATGTTAGTCCTAATAATGTGATTTAGATAGTTTCTTTTATAGGATCAACTTAAGGAGATTACTTGTGGATAATGGATGTCTAGTTTTAACTGAACAGTCGATTGTGGGTTTTACCCTACTCTCAATGGAAATTTTGTGTTGTTAATCAAGGGATGTCTAGGGTTAAATGGTGACTCTTTCTAGAGCACAAATCAAGGACTTCATAGGTGGCTTATCTAAGGTGTTTACTTATGTAAACAACCAAATGTCTTACCTTTTAAACACCCAATGGTTCTGGGTGACTTAGTGGTATAGTGATACGGGTTGAATGATGATGAAACAAATGGACAATTACCCTTAATAAGGTAGTCTTACCTATTAACTCATATGAATAAAAGGGTTTATAACCATATTGTGTTGATATGTAACCCTAATTAGGTATAGCTTGTTATACCTAGCTTTAATATAACTAAATAATGGTAATTGGGTATGAATAGTCCTTGAATGACTAATACAACCATGGAGTACTCTATTATTGTTGAAATCCTAGTATGATATAACCTGATGGTTACACCTTGATTTAGGAGTGGGTTCATACTTGACAATAGTATGGAATGTAATGGTGATGTTTCACCTTATGCATCCATGATCCAATGGGGATGCCGTGAGTTAGGGTTTGGGTATAAGTGATGATTAGTAACATTGATATAATTTATCATGTTGAACCTAAATCTAATGCAATCGGATAAAGACGAGCATTCATGTTTAACATTCTTATATGATGGAATGATGGTAGAATAACCTCCTTACTATGATCATATCCTTGATATGTTAATTGGTGGTTATTATAGCCACATGGTTGATAATTTCGTATGCTAAACATGTGCATTATGCATATAATGAGTTTTAATCATATTTTGATTTCTTGCATGTTGATGTAATAAAGGAATGTTCTTAATGTTAATACAACCCTCCTATGATTGTTTATGAATACCACCTAGCTCATAAATGCAATATTGTGTTGATCTGGTGTATTATATATAATTGATGTTGTTGAGCCTTGTTATAAGGCATGCTAAGGTAATGATGATCTTGCAGGGAATAATATGATGGTCTTAATGACCTTTGGGCATGGTTGAGCCCTGAATGATACCATGTGATATTTTGAAAAGGATTTATATCTTGTGATAATATGATGACTAGTGTAGTCTCATGAATGGAAAGTGAATAGTACCATGTGAGGATGAGATGAGAAATTATGTTTCATATGTTTTATATCTTTTCAAGTTTTGATATTTATATGCTTGCTAGAAATGAATTAGGGTTTGTATGTCCACTTGTTTGATGCAGCCTTAATTCACCTAATTGGCATAACTAATCAAGTGCAACTCTAATCATGTAGTGTCCTGTGTCGTAGAACCATTTTCAGTGTCAGAACTTGCTGGATGGTGAAACGAGTATTCCTAAGGGAAACTCGAAGCGCATACTGATGAGTATGTGGGGTGCTTGTCATCCTGAATTCAAGTGTTTAGGGTGGATGACTGCGGTCATACCTAGCCCTTAGTTTGAGAATGACTGCGGTCTTATCTCGATGATTATATATGTGATGATATTGGAGGACAATTGTGGTTGTATCTCAGATGGTAGGGTATGCATACCCACCTCTTTCACTAGTGTCGTGACCTGTACCAAGGACAAACTAGGTTGTTAGCAGCTTGACCTTTTGTGTCGCTGTGGCGGACCCGTACTGACCGGGGGCGGAGAAGATCTTAGGAGTCCGACTCTTCCTAGATCTTATATGGCACTGATTTCGACTTAGCAGTGGTCAATTGGATTTTGTGTGGTATCCTCAATTTCCTCAGGGCATAATAAAAGATGTAATACAGCCGTATAGCATATCTATTTAGGGTTATACATGATGCTTCACATTAGATGATAACCCTTGTTTGTTCTCTTTACATAAAGATGATGCTTAGTGCAATTAAGAGATAGTAATTATACTTATGTTGTGGATATGCATAAGACTGTAAATGTGTACATACAATAGTCATGCTTATGTTGATATCTATACTGCTATTGTTGATTATAATCATGATGCTAGATATCTCATGTTGTTAGTTATGTTTAGCATGCTAGCCATGCCTCTATAATTAGAAATTCATATACTGCTAATCATGCTTATGCAAATACTCATGCTTATGTTGATAGATTTTCTTATGATATTGATCTGTTCAAATTGTTAGACATGCTAATGTTGTTAGATATGATTATGATGCTAGACTTATTCATGTTAATAGAGATAACATGCTACTAGAATTGCTTATTCTAGTTATGCATATGCTATTGAATCTCTTATACGGTTAATAAGGAAAATGATGATAGTCAGCTTGATAATGATAATTGTTATCTGCTCCTTTATGTATTTTGTTAATCATCAGTACTATTGATCTTATTTGATATATCTAATTAAACTTCTTAACTATTTAATTACATAAAAATGTTGTAATCAATAAACGTTGTTGATGGTTATATCTCTTGCTGGGACTGTGTCTCACCCTTGTGGTTCGCCACATTTTTTTAGGTAATCAAAAGTGATGAAAACAAACATGTGGAAGCAAAGAGGAGCTACAATAATGAATCTTTTAGAAAGTTGATTAGATGTCTAGTGTGTCCTAGAGTCATCCTTGTACTCTCAGGTCTGGGCAGGAAAAGTTTGTATATGGTGTTTCAAATGAATTAGGATTTTTTTAGCATGTTAATGCTTGTTTGTGCGGCATATACAAATATTGTTCTCATGTGTATATATGTTGTGGCTAAGACAATAGAATAATTTGTATCAAATTCTTAGCATAGTATGGATATAAGAGATGTTTGTCTCTCACGAAAATGTTTTTGAGTGAGTGTTGACATTGAAATCGGTTTTAATTTACCCATATTTTTGGGTATGTGATTAATTAGTGATTGATTGTGTTTTATGTTTTGAGTAATCTCATTTAGCGTGACGAGGTCCCGACAGTTTGGTATCAGAGCTTTAGGTTCACTGAGTCTACAGGGACACTAGGACTTAGGACTAGGATGATGTCTAAGTTAGGAATATGACATAAAAATATGGTGCATACTGCCTAATCTCAGTATTTGGGTGCCCTGGCCAGGTATTCAATTATTGAAGAAAGGTAAGTATGGAACTCTTAGATTGTTATCTTTCTAATTACTCTGATCAAGTAGTCATTTTGAGACAATCTAAAGAGCATAATGAATAAAAAATCATGGTGTGGATATCTCAATCCTAACTTAAAGAAGATGAGAATTGCATCATTATCTATCAAAACTTGAATGTTTGGTAACTATAAGAGAAAGATACAACACCATGGAATCAAAATCTGAATAAAATAAGTAAAAGAGGAGTTCTTGAAGAAGTGATTCAAGAATATAATAAAGTAAAAGACAAACAAGTTTATGCTTATAAAGTGAATCACGGTATGCAATCCATATAAGATGAAGAGAACTCCTCTAAAAAGTATATAATGAGAAGATGAATGGGAACAATGACAAAGAAATAAGGTGGAACCTGAGTTAATCTCAGACCAACCTCTGTATGTAAGAAATTTTTAATGAAAAATCAGCATGGCATGTGAAAGAAATTAATGGAGATGATCCATGTATAATGAAGAAAATGTGGAATATGATGATTTACTTGTTGATAAGTGGTTGAAAAACATAATAAAATAAGACAACATACCCAAGTGATAAATAGTCATCAAGGAAGGAGTAATGAGATATGTTAATCATGATGATTCCTATGCTGATGACAAGGAACCCAAAATGAAAAGGGTAAAATGATACATAAGAAGTTGTAACTTGCATAATGAAAATAGAATTGGTTACCTTTTTACTAGTGACCTTGAACAATGTTGCTAGGATGTGGGAAGTGTGTTTCCCTTTGTGTCTTTTCTTTACAAGGCACAACTTTCAAGTGGACCATTGCCACTTGGTATGTGTTGATTCATTCTAAACATGAGAATGGATATCTTATTATAGAATAAGGTTGTTTGGACTATGGTTCCACGATCATAAAGTTTGTGATGATTTTTCTTTTGAGCCTTCCAATAATTAGGAAGACTCCTTTTATATGTTTTGATATTTGTTATGTTGGTAAAAGTAGATGAGATAAGGATGTGAGTTCCTTATAGCGCATGAGGTGGATACCAAGGTAATGAATCCCAGTATCCAAGATGTATCAATAATATGAGAAATATGTGAAGGTTGGAGATGTTTATTAAATGAACATTCCAAGTATTCTTCTCTTATAGAGAGAGATAGTTGATAATGATCCTATAAATGTTGTTTGTAAGGGAAAATAAAAGTGATTCTATAATGTTGTGTATGGTTTAGTGATAGCTGGGCAAGACCACTATCAAGGATAGATGATTTTTTTTGGGTCAATAGATATGTGACATCGTGTTCCTTTAAGATAAACCTATGATCAAATATCAATGCATAAGAGTTAGATTGGATGACATAATTCACATGACCATGATGAGTTTAGAATTATGTCATATAGACTAACCAATGTACAAAAAGAATTTAAGAATAGGAGGAACATAGTGTTCTAGTCATGTCATATAAGTTATATCAAACTTTGAATGATGACATGTCAAAGTATTTCCAATACGGTCAAAAATATTTTATTCAAAAACTTGAGGGTTGCCGAAGTAGTAACTTCTATGAGAACAAGTTGAATAAGAGTGAGATGGGGTTGATTAAATTTCTTAATGGGATCATGATATGTCTTCTTATGTGAGTGTTTTTGTGCTAACCCAAGATGAGATATGTATGAATGATGTGATATTACCATGATATTAAAGTAAGCATGTGAAGGTAATAGGATGAGGTGCAAAGGAAGTACCCATCTTTGTTTACCTTGGATTTCGGGGGCGAAATCCCTGTTATGCAAGGTATTTCAACAATTGATCTCATCAACATTTCTTAATACTTTAATCAAAGTCATACTTCATTTCTAATCTCCTTGAACATTTCAAGAGATTTCTGTTTCTATTTTATTGAGTATACATCATCATATTACCACTAAGAGAAATGAAATATGAGTAATTATCTAGAGCATTTAATCAATAAGATCTTCATGCATCACATGTATGAGGTCTGATGGAAGCTTATCCTCCCACTACATCTTAGTGAATGATGATATGCCACTTTATGTACAAATAAGAATTTCATATTTCCTTAGATTCAATAACCAATGGAGTCTAGATTAACATCAATATGTATTCTAGATATGCACTTGTTATATATACATCTACGGTGACTAATGGTAATGATAATCTTGAGTTCTCAATTATAATATTTTAGGTATTAATGTTATAGACATTCATCTCAAAGTCTTTCGTACAAAGATCATTGGATGTAAGGGCATTTCCATTCAAGATCATATATTTTGAAATAAAAATAATAATCTCATACTTAATTGATATATCATCCTTGTCATACAAGATGCTCTAAAGTAAATTGTTTCGTATGGCATAATGATTTGGCATTTCAAATAACTCTATTACATGCCCATTGGTCTAAGATAAATTCAAATCTAGACTATGGATTCCACAACACTTGCTCCACCTTATCCATCTTATCCTTCCATGAAGGCCTTCACTTCTTGTCAGATCTTGCACATTAGTATGTCATATCTCTATTTGGTATCACATACGAAAATGAAGTAGTAATCAAATTTATATTATAATGTTTATACGTGAAGTGGAGGCCTCAGTTCCTTCCTTCTTATTCTTTAATTCCTTTAACCAGAGTGGGCAATTTCTTCTCCAGTGTCCAGGCTAGTGATAATGGTGACAATCGCCTCTTATTTTATTTACACCTCCCTTTGCCTTGAAATCTAAAGACTTGTCCTTCTGGCTAGCTTTAGAAATCTTCTTAGCTTTGCCTTTGCCTTTAGACTTCCTCTTTGTCTTGCTGATCATCATCACAAAATTGGGCTTGTCTTTCTTCATTTGTCCCTCAACTGTTCTCAACATTCCCAACAACTCTGTCAATGACCTATCAAAGTCGTTCATGTTGTAGTTCATGACAAACTGACTATATGACTTTGGCAGAGACTACATAATCACATTAATGGACAACTCTCGACCCAAGGGGAATCCTAGTCTCATAATGTTCTCCACATACCTAATGAGCTTGAGCACATGAGGACCTACTGGATCTCCTTCTACCATGTTACATTTGAACAACGCCTTGGAGACATCGTATCTCTTTTGTCTTGCCTGATCTTAGTACATGTTCTTGAGATATGTGACCATCTCAATCACACCCATATTCTCATGCTACCTCTACAAGTCATAGTTTATGGAGCATAGCATCATACACTTAACACCCACAACATCCTCAATATGCTTCTTATAAGCATCCTTGTCAGTCCTTATTGCATTTTGAGGTGGTTCCTCTGGTTCTGGTGTTTCCAAGACATAGAGCTTGTGCTCCTGTGTGAGAATGATTTTCAACATCCTAAACCAGTCATGGAAGTTGTTCCCAATTAATTTTTCCTTCTGAAGGACTGATCACAGAGAAAAGTGATTGTTGTTTGTTGCCATTTGATTCTACAAAAGGCTTTGCAAAATTTCATCAAAAACTCATTCCCGACTTGATTTGATTAAAATTTGGGCAATAATAATTAGGTCTTTAATTAATTATCATTCTCATTATTTCGATCAAATTGAAAACCATCAAGTATCAATTCAGAAAATTACAACGAATCAATTTTCTAATGAGCAAGAATCATGATAATTCAACTATGGCCCAACCAACGCCGCAAACAGAGTTAATTACCTAGCTAGGAAACTTTTTCCAATTGCATCATATGCAATTCTTGATAGATAATATGTGCAACTCCTTGCCATAATTATATACATACTTTTGGGGCTAGACGCTCTAAGAATTAACTCTTAAGCCTGACCCAATAGTCAATATGATAATAATGCACCTCCCAGAGGCGAAACCTACATTATTACCATCACACTTCCACAAGGTAGACGGTGCACCACATGGAGGCATAACCTATGCTTAGTCGAATAGGTTTTTCAGGTGTACTGCTATTGGAAAACATCTAAGACTAAATATGTTTGATTGACGAGTTTATATATATCATATATATAAATATATTGTATCTAATCACCACAAATATAGTATGTATCATATACATGCTATATCCCACAATGTAAACATGCAATATAAAACAAAAGATGATGGTTATGGCCATGTCTACTTGTAATTCCTTGGAGCCATAAGGAATTACTACCACCTCTGTCAATCATCACATGTATGAACCTATTGTTGGTGTAGACTTGTGCTTGCTAATCTGGGTAGATCGGTTCAACCCTTGAACAAGTCGTCTCACCTCTTGGCTGGTTGGACTCCTTCCAATGGTTGACTGGACCCACTAGGATGGTCGTCTGGCCTCCTATCCAACCGATGTTTGGACTCCTTCCAAACGGTGGGTTGGGTCCACCAGGCGGTCATCTGGTTCCATCATTTTGCACTCCATGGTCCTCCAAACGGTCATCTCATCTCACAAACTATCATCTCATCTAGCGATAATCATCTTCCTTGTTGTTGAAAGAAAAGAAACTATCCTATTGCTACTTTATTACATTGAATAAGAGAAACCTCAAGTTACATTTGAGGGGAGAAAAGGTAAGAAAGTATTAACTTTACATTCAGAAGAAGGAGGTAGATGCTCGGTATGTAGAGTGAGATAAATAGGAAAGAGACCATCCAACCACACAGATATAGGTTTTAGGCCATAATTATGCTACACATCCACCATCAAAACCTCTTTTAGGGTGACACTTGAAAATTGCATATATATATATATATATATATATATATATATATATATATATATATATCTATACATACACACACACACACACACATATATATATATATTAGATTAGGATTATGTGGTTTTTGATTGAATACAAATATGAGACAGTTTCATTATTTGCATCGTATGCAATAAATAAATGATTAAAATTAAAATATGATCATATCAATTATCCTAAATCATAATAAATTGACGTGGATCTGATACTACTGTTGGGAAATATAGGCACATAGTATGGCAGCAGAATTTTTTTTTAATCTAATCAGTATTCCCATAACAGCAAGATTGCGTCAACTACTATGAAATAGGAAGGATGGTTAAGTGAGTTATACCTGGTCATGGAGCAAGTCCAATGATAAAAACTCACTTCTATGCAACTATAAAATAGTTTCTCTTGGATGGTGGTTGTGCATCTCTTGGTCTTCACCATGAACAACGAACACAGACAACTTTTGCATTGCTCTTGTGGTCTCACCATGAACTACATACTGACTTTACCCTCCGAGCAGCAGCCAAAGGAGTCATGCCTCTAGAGTAGTCCACACAGACAACCTAGAATTCTTGTCGTTCAACTAGAATAGACAGGAAGGAGTTGTCCCTCCTATTGGTGTACTAGTTACCAACATGCTCTCCCACAACAACGATCCTCAATTGTTCTCTCTCGCAACTATCCCTCCCTTGTTGGGTAGGACATGCTTGGTCTCTCTCCTTTACCACAACTAGAGAGGACAACAATTATCTAAGGAACTAATTCTCATTTGTTTGTGTTGTGTTCTGGGAAGCCCCCAATACCCCTCCTTTTATAGGCAGGGTTAGGGTCAAGGTTCCCAATCTATACGGGATTGTGCGGTAGTGGAAGGGATCAGAAGATCTTAAAATTTCACTACCTGCAAACCACGAGACATACATTTGGCACACCCATATGGTCATATCGTATGCGAGACGCTCTTCTTGAACTATGAGATAATCGTCTGGAAGTTTCCCAATCGCACATGAATACAACAATTTTGATTCCAATTAATATAACATATTAATTACTTGCATCACAAGTAATCTGCAATCGAAACAAGTGTGGGAAACATCCATAACCTCCATTCGGTCCAATTGAGCTATCTCAACCATGAGAGATGCCTGTCCCACTCACCTAGATGGTTGTTCGACTAGTTTTAGATGAGCCAGTTGGTTCAATCACATTGAACTAGTCAGTTTAAAGGCAGAACTTATCCAATTTGAACTATGATTAACATGACAATCCAAACGGCTGTATCAACATTTGAGATGCCCATCTGGCTTGTTCAAATGGCCATCTCACCCAATCAGATGGTGGTTTGGCAGTCCAGTCAGCCAATCTATTAATATGTTGCCTGAATTGAATACCTAAACAATTTAGTAATCAATCCAATCACCATTCAAGATAAACTCCTCTTCTAGATGAGTTCCTTTGTGTGTGACCCTATAGGTCCCATATCACGTTGGCAGTGAATTCCCATAACTAGCTTGTAACATCACAAGAAAGGGGCGGTGCCTAGTTGTACATCAGTGCTACCCAAGTGAATGGAAAGTCAAAGAACAACTGTAACCTACAATATATGTAAGGTTTTGCAGTGATTGTATAATTCCTTTGTCTCTGATATTTGGAATGAACTTGAGGCATGGACTCATCATCCTCTCAACATTCAATCCATATTTCTTGAATAAAGAGTAGAATGTCTGAGATAATGTGACCTCAATATCAAATATTGATTCACATGTGCATGCACATGCATTTCTCCATCTCACTTATCAAGTGGCCAGGATATCACACTCCAGTAGGAGGGACAAATCCCATATCTATCAGTCATAGTCTATCCCCATGTGTCAAAATTACCCAATCATCACCTTTATAACAACCCATGTTTTAGGATTGCATTTGGTGATGTCAAAGCGTACCCAACGACATGTAACGAGTGTAGTAATTTCAATTCTAAGAATCACAATCACCACCTTCACTATGAAAGCTGACTATGACTTACCATATGATGGTTTCCATGTGTTACTCTCAAGGTGGGTCTGTCTGATACACTGTTCCCTAACATGTATCTGTGTGCTTGGTTTGATATTGACATATCATGACTAATGAGAATATTTTATCAACCAACCCACACTATAGTCTTATGTGTTACTAGTGTCTATTAACCTTCCATAGTAACAACCAACTATGGACATAACAAGAATGTACACACTTTAACATTTGTATGATCTCATCCTCCAAGGCTAATACTTGAAGACATGCATCATTGAGTATTGTCATTCTTTAAACATTCATAAATGTTTCCTTATTATCTCATAACTGAGTAAAACATATTGTATTGGAAGCTTGCCTTTATGAGTATTAAACAAATCCTTTATGGTATATGCCATGTCAATCATCACATGATTGGCTCTTTGGGTATACCTTACCAACACTCCATATGTACTAGCATGATATGAGAATATTGATAGTGTATTCCATGCTACCCCAAAGTTTTTAGCTAATCCATTGATGCATATACTAATGAAACATAAGTCAATTCATGCTGATATCTACTAGGACTTCAGTCAATATATCAATTACACACTTGCATTCCTTAAAGCATGTACGGCATTCTCCTCTCAAGAACTATAGTGCTATAAGATACATCCATATCTTCCTTGTCAAGGATTTATAGTTTGTAACAATGGTGTTATGGCTCACAAGCCACATGCAAGTTTTGACCTTTGTTGCAACCTTAGAACTCCAAATGGTGTTCTATTCTCCATCCCTTTTCTTTCCCCTTATATATCTAATGATTTTATAGACAAACTTATCAAAGTACATGTCATTAAAGGTATATATATGCCCTAACATCTAGAGTTGAGCTAGAGACTAGAAGTTATGTCTTATGAATAGTTTTATAGATTCATACATGATCCATTACTTCATAAAGTTATTGACAAGGAGTGGCTCAAGTGGTCAAGCACAATGTCCCCTAACAAAGGGATCATGGTTTGAATCCCAACTGCCACCTTGATCTACCACCCTCCCAGATGTTCAGACTCCATCACGGGTATGGGAGAGGGGAAGATAATTGATAGGGCTCCAAACATCACACCAAGAAAAACCCTACAAGAATAACTTCTAGGTTTAACCAAAAGTAGTGCACTAATTCCTCACTCCACACAAGTGGAAGCCTTGCTAGAGTATACTTTAGGATTGAACCCAAAGGACAACCTTTTTAACTCTTTATATAGATTCAGAACTATTAAGAGGAATATTTTTTACCGAGTAGTTGAAAGATTGGTTACACTAAATTGTTGCCAAAAGTAATAGAGATTAAGGAATTATATAAAAGATAATAGAGATAATCAGGGCATGGAGTTCCACTATCTAAGCATGCCTAATTATCCTAACAAGATCTAACTCTCTGATAATTATTGCTAAATTGAGGCTTAGCTGCTGCACCCTCACATGATATAGGTCGTCACTTGTCTTAAACTCCCTTGGAACTGACCATCCTCGACACCCAAGTTCCATCTTTATTCCAACTGAACTCCCTTACTTATGACCGACCATCCTCAGCATGTAGCAAATCGAAGTCCAACCACCTAACTATCTATGGCTGACATATTAGGGGGGATATTAAGATCATTCTAGTGTTCTAATCACACTCAACAACTTTCATATCCATGATTATAACATATATGCAGATAAGTCATCAATTTGCTAGGCAAAGAAATAAGAAGAATGATACTTCATTTAGAAACTATATTGTCGAGTGTAGATACAACCTGAGATAAAGTATGGGTGATTAGGGCTAGTACCCATGCCCTGACACAAATTTCTACTCACTCATGGCAAGAGACAACAACAAAGAGATAATAGGAAAGATAGAGAAGGTCATGACACCTGGTGCAGGAAGACCAATCTTTCCTATATGAACGTCGCCTTCTCGCTCCTTGCTAGGGTTTGTGCTACACAATGTAGCTTGCAATCACTGATCAGAAACCCCTTTGAATGTATAATAAGGGTTCCCTTTTATAGATGCATTCCTCGCCTTTGAAAC
Organism: Alisma plantago-aquatica; assembly: GCA_963693085.1. NCBI lineage: Eukaryota > Viridiplantae > Streptophyta > Magnoliopsida > Alismatales > Alismataceae > Alisma > Alisma plantago-aquatica. The sequence goes on from OY856415.1 coordinate 597,805,988, forward strand.
CTTAAAGTCAAATGCTTGTTGTCAAAGGCATCTGATTGCATGGCCCGTACTCGGTCCAACAGGCGACTCATGTTGGTTACTCAATTTGGACCTTGTGTCCAATTCTATAGTAGACCAACATGGGGTGAACCAGAATGGACTGGACGATGGGAGCGTGCATCAGGACGTAATAATATGGAAGACTCCGGGTAGAGAGTGGCTCGAGTCAGGTGAATGGAAAAGCCGCTCACTTGACTTGGTGGTTGGAAGGTGATCAAATGGAAAGCTTTCAGGCCTGCCTTCCTTTGAGGCATAACATCGTGAGGGCTTGATCGTCCATCTGGGCATTGCCATATAATTTTAGCTAGTTCTGCATAAAATACATAAAAATGCATTAAAGTTTAGAAAAGGAAAGATAATTGCAATTGAGTGAATATAAAGCTAAAACTAGGAAATAGAAACACAACAACCCCTAAAAAGTGAGTAAAATAGTATGTAAATGTGGGTATAAATAAACTAATCAAACTGCCATGGAATTAATCCTTTTCTCGCACCGAGTAAAGAAAAATAAAAAGGAAATCAACAATTGATACTAGGGTTTAGGTCTTCCTCTCCCAACTAAGAAAACTTTGTGATCCACTTTCCACCAATTACGATTAAGTGACCCTAATCCTTGGGGGTTAAGCCACACTTGGATATCCCCCAACTAGGGCTTGTTCCTCTAATCACTAGACCCCAGAACCTGTGATGAATAGCTTTCATATCAATAATACTCCTAACCTGTCCGTACAAATACATGTAAGCACAAGTCAGGGTTATTTGGTCGTTTGGGGAGAATTTTTGATAAGTCCCATGGGTATGAAAAATTGGATGAAAGGGGGAGAAAGATATGGAACGAACATGATTCCTAGTCTCCTCTATTCACTCAAGACCTTATTTGGGATTCAGTTATTTTATTTGTCACTCCTCTATTTGACTCTGAACTTTTTATTTGTTTGCGGTTACATTGAATGCATGTTTTCTTTTGGTCTCATTGGCCTATTTTAGTCATACCATACATATATTCAAAAATTGAAAAGAAAGAGTATTGATGGAGGGGATGTCACCCCGTATGGTGTGAATTTCATTTTTTTCTTTTTGTGAATGGTGAAGAGGTAAGAGATGATAGAAGAAGAGTGAGAGAAAGAGGCTGACTTTTGATTTTCCATTTTATTGTTGCATAGGAGTCAAATCACTATGTTATATCAGTTAATTCAATTAATGTAGGGTAAAGGAATATTCATGAATATTGTTGCAAGTCATGTTGAGGTACATGTGGCTGACCTTTCAGACTCCATCTGCTTACCATCACTTCCAAGGGGAAAGAATGCTTAGTTGTTGTCATCAGGGCCCAGAACTGTTGAAGACATGTTTATTGCTTAAAACTTCCTTTTGCATGCTTAGCTTGAGAATTAGAAAAGGGGACAGTTCATTCATATATTTTCCATTTTTAACATACATCAAAATGACTGACTAGTTAAAGATCACAACTCACATAAAAAATAGAAAAGAAAATGGAAAACAAGACAGATGCAAATAAAAGATGGAGAAGAAGAAGAAGAAGGAAATGTTTGAGGATGAAAAAGTGCAAGATTAGAGGTGAGCTGGTGGAGATGACGTACCACCAACCCTCCACCCCCAACTTCAAAATTCTACCTATCCTCAGAGAGATAGAACTTAGAGATGGAGGGGATTTGATATGGAGAGCAGTGGAGGTGGAGATGGAGGGGTTGGTTGGTGCTTGGTCATCTAAGAGCACACAATAGAACCCTAAGAATGGGTTCTTCTTCTATTAGCGAGAACTTGATCTGAGCATTGACTTGGCCACCAGTTGCCATGATCTTCATTTGGTGGTGGTGAGGGTGCCCGAGGTTGTGTGCCCCATTCTTCGTAGTCTGCATCCTACATCCTGCCAATGGTGTAATGCTAGGGTGATGGCTTGCTGATCATTTAGCTAGTTGATCAGCGTATCTGGATCTGGTGTTGGCATCCCTCGTCAATGTGTTGGGGGAACAAATTGGAGATCCCAAGGGACATAAGTGTCCTAGAAATAGTAGTTGATTAGATCCTGATCTAAGGAGATCTTGTCAGTTGATGGACGGTTGCCACTCGATCGTCGATGTTTTCTGTTGATGTTGGTGTTTGCTGCTTCAATTTCTAGTGTCGAGGTAGAAGGAATATGGAAGCTTGGGTTGTGCTTGTTCATCGGAATGTGTTGGTGTTACCATGCCATGTGCTTCACCCATTATATAGGTGCATCAAGTAGACATTACGAGTGCCCAAAAACATTAGCGGTTACAGCATGCACACATTATTCCATAGGGACTTCACATCAATCATTTTCTAAAAATTCCAGATCAAGATTTAGCTGTGAATATTGATAATTGGAGTGAGATAAAAGTTGCTACTATTTCCAAATAATAATGCTCCTCGTAAAAGATAAGGATAGATTATCTGCAAGAAGGAAATATAATCATTTATGGAAAATAGAGCAAGCAATCCCATCATACCATGTGTCTCACTCTCCACATTGCGTATCATTTGACAAGATCTTGAAATCTCCTACTGTCAATCGAATGACTATGAAGCATGGATTGATGGAAAGATGAGAGATTTTCATCATGAGGCTTGCTCATCACACCGACTATCCATTTATTAGGGTTTTCAAAGATGTGATATTCTTCCTTCTCTTTCCCTCCTCGCTCTCCTCTATTTTTTTTAAAGTTTTCCAAAAAAATAAAGAGTAAAAATAAATGGAAAAATAAAATGAAAAAACAAAGAAAAAGTGGTTGGGTTGCCTCCCAACAAGAGTCTCAGTTTAATGTTGTAGACCTGACCGATGGAGCGTTCTTCACATCAAATGTGTGGACATGATATTTGAATCCTTGCCCTTTAAATTGGTAGGCCCTGGATCATGGTCAAATGATGTGCATACCTTGCCTGTGGGCTGGACCCTATTGTCTTGATTGGTATCTTGTAGGTTTGTTTGTTGTAATTACAGATTACTTTCTGCCTTAAAAGCTTCAATCAAATTATGCACCCTCTTCAAACCTTCAAGGAACCGATATTCAATAATCATATTCCCTGGTCATAGGATGAGTTTTCCAGCTTCGACATCCACCATAGCTCTCGTATTGGTTGGGAATGGCCTTCCCAAAATGAGCGGGAACTATTTGTCTTCTTTGATATGCATAACCATGAAATCACGTGGGACGTAGGTATAGCTTCAAAGGGACATCTTTGATAATTACCAAGGGTTTAGTGATACATTCATTGGTTAACTGAATGGTCATTACTTTGGGTATGAGGTATGTGAACCCTAGACACCGACATAGAGTGTAAGGCATAATATATTTGCTAGCATCTAAGTCGGTGAGTCGCTTACGACATGTGTCATCTCCCATGAAATAGTCTATCTAGAAGGACTAGCATCTAAGTCGGTGAGTCCTTTACAACATGTGTCATCTCCCATGAAATAGTCTATCCAGAAGGATCATAGATCACTTCTCTTTTGAGTTTGGTGATTTTATATGACACCAGAGGCTGTTTGGGTTAACTTCACTTTCTTGGTTTCATGGGCCAAACACTTTCATGACAAAATTGTCTTGAGGTACTTACACCAGACTGGTGTTTCAATCAGTATATTGAGGAACAATATGTTATCATGGATTCTCTTTATGGTGTCCTTGAATTTTGTGAGTCGTTCACCGAGCTTGGTCTTCTTGAGATGCCCTGCATATGGTACATGTGATGTGTACATGGAAGTTACTGTGGTTCAGAGTTGACTATTGGAGTTGCTTTGATTAATTTCTTGCTACTGTTAGGTTGTGTTGGCATCACAGGAGGTTCCATGATCTGATCCTATAGATTGATGTCCATAGGATGGCTAGTCAGGCAATTTGGAGCTTCGATTGGGGTGCTTTCACTTTTGTCAGTAGGAGTGAAGGTAGGAGGTATGCTATACACGTGTCTTGACCTGGTCATTATGACATTCAACTATTCATACTACTCTGGGTGCTTGGGGTTGCTTTCTGGTTGGCTAGTGATTGTGCCCACTAGGGGTTGTTGGCTAGATGCCAAATGAGAGATCTAACATTCCAACCCCTTTTGATTTGTTGTAGCATTGGTGAGTTGGGTCTAATATGACATCATCATTTCCTGAAGTGTCTTCGTTGGGTCTTGCGCCAGTGTAGTCTCGATTTGTAGTGGTGGGGCTTGATTTGGATTCTAATATTGTTTCTGCTCTTGGTAATTCCTGCTACGAAAATTGAACCTAAAATTTCCTTGCTTGTGCTAGCCATTATAGCTAATCAGTGCTCTACCCTGGGCGGGTGGCATCGAGGTCTGGTTGGGATTTTTGGATCCTATGGGGTTTCCATATTGGAAACTAGGATAAATTTGAGCTTGGTTTGGATTATAATACTCTTGCCCTGGGATATTGTGGATTGATTTCATGTCTTCAGCCTGAGTGACTATGTACTATTTCTTGGTTTGGTGCTCTTGGAATGCAACATATAGTTGTTGATAATGGATTGTGGTGTGATCTTCTGCATGAAAGAATTTGCATGAGGGTGCAATGATTTTTACTTTGGGCATCTGACTCTTCCTTTCATATGCACTGAAGGATTTTTTGAGGTTATCCTGTTGGAAGGAGAGATATTTTAGTGTTCTAGAGATAGATTTAACTTATGAGAAATCATTGATTAAAGTTATGAGCAATCATTCAGCATAGCTATTTTCAGTATGCCTTTGCCCGACGGTCTTGTACAATGGGTTTGATTTTCTACTACAAGGTTGATTATCTTAAGTGCTCTATCGAAGCTCTATCGCATGAAATTTCCATTGGAGTAAGAATCGAGGAACATCTTCGTCTCATCGTTGACCACTTGATAGAAGAATTCAATGACTTGGTTCTCATGGATGACGTGGTGTAGGCACTTGTGTAGGATTTCATTGAATCGCTCCCATGCTTCATACAAGGATTCCTCGGGCACTTGATTGAATCTTGTAATTTGTGTCTAAATTGAGTATGTCATTGAAGGAGGGTAGGATTTCTTTAAGAACTTGTTTTCTAAAACTTCCCATGTAGTGATCGGGTTCCCCCGAAGAGCACTATACCATGCTCTAGCTTTTTTTGACAAAAAATATTTGAATAGTTATTGTCACATGGAGTCATCAGTGACTCTAGGTGGATTCATCATTGAGCAAAGGTTGATGAATTTAAGAATATTCTCCCGACAATCATCTCCAATCCTTCATGTAAAGGTGGAGTTCTGCAATATGTTGGCCCATCGGGCTCTAGTCTCGATCAGGTCGCCTGGAGGTTGGACTGGATGAGTTAAGTCGGCGACCTTAGGGATGGAGAAATCTTGTAATTATTTTGCATGTTTTGCACCTTGGGAGGCTTTTAGTATGGCCTTCAACTCAGCTTCTACCTATTCTCTACCTTCTACAGTGAGTAATTCTCATTGGACCGTAATAGATTCATTGATGTGCTTGGATAGTTGCTTCTACAGCCGTCGCATTCGCCATGGTTTTCTCCTTATGAAATTTCTTGAGGGTTTTCTAAATTTTAGGATCGAAAATCAATCCCAAGTCAAGACTTTTGGATCTTCACATAGGCTAGAAGTACCTAAAAATAGGAAAAATGATCATGAGTGGTGCGTCTAATTCTAGAGGATTTTCAGTATTATCAAGAAAAATAAATAAACAAAAAAAGCATAACTACACTTATACTTCTGAAAATATTCAACTACAGTTGTCCCTGACAACAATGCCAATTTTTTATGAGGCTCCAAATGTCATACCAAGAAAACCCCTAAAAGAATAACTTCTAGGTTTAACAAAAAAGTACACTAATTCCTCACTCCACACGAGAAGAAGCCTTATTGTCGTATGCTTTAGGATTGAACCCAAAGGACAACCTTTTTAAGTAGTTATATAGATTTAGAAGTATTAAGAGTAATATTTATCACCAAATAGTTGAAATATTGGTTAAACTAAATCGTTTCCAAAAGTTAAAGATATTAAGGAAGTAAATGACATATAATAAAGATAACCATGGCATGGGGTTTCTCTACTTGAGCATGCGTAATTATCCTAACAAGATCTATTTCTCTGATAATCGTTGCGAAATTGAGGCTTAGCTGGTACACCCTCATGGGATACAAGTGATCACTTGGCCTAAACTCCCTTGGAACCGAACATCCTCAGCACCCAAGTTCCCTTTTTATTTCAACTGAACTACTTTACTTATGACCGACCATCCTCGGCACCCAAGTTCCCTATTCATTCCAACTGAACTCTTTTACTCATGATTGACCATCCTCACCATGTAGCAGACTAAAGTACAATCACCTCACTATCCATGTCTGACATTTCAGGGGGATAATAAGATCATTTTTGTGTTCTAATCACACTCACAGTAACCTATATATCCATGATTATAACATATATGCAAAAAAGTCATCAATTTGCAAGGCAAAAAATTAGGCAATGTGATGCTTCATTTAGCAACTATATTGTCGAGTTTATATACAAGATAAGATAAAGTATGGATGATCAGGGCTAGTCCCCATGCCCCACCACAAATGTCTACTCACTCATGGAAATGGACAACAACAAAGAGATAGTAGGAATGATGGCAAAGGTAATGACGCATGGTGCAGGAAGACCACTATGGTCGCTACCTGATCACTTCTCACTAGGGTTCGTGATGCATAATGTGGCTTATAATTACATATCAGAGACCCCTTTGAATAGAAAATAAGGGTTCCCTTTTATAGATGCATTCCTCACCTATGAAACTCTAAAGTTGAATGCTTGTAGCAAAGGCATCTAATTGCATGGCATGTACTCGGTCCAGCTGGTGACTCACGTGGGTTACTAAATTTGGACCTTGTTTCCAGTTCTCTAGCATACCAACATGGGGTGAAATGGAATGAACTGGATGTTGGGAGCACACGTCAGGATGTTAGAATCTAGAAGACTCTGGGTAGAGAGCGACTCGAGTCAGGCGAATGACAGAGCTTCTCACTTGACTAGGTGGCTGGAAGGTGGTCAAATGGAAAGATTTCATGCCTTCCTTCCTTTGAGGGGTAGCACTGTGAGAGCTTGATCATCCATTTGGACATTGTCATACAATTTTGGTTGGTTTTGCATAAAAATATATATAAATGCATTAAAGTTTGAAAAAGGAAAAATAATTACAATTGAGTGAATATAAAGATAAAACTAGGAAATAGAAACACAATATCCACTAAAAAGTGAGTAAATAATATGTAAAAATGGTTATAAATACACTCATCATGAATGCCTATCTTAATTCCATTAAGTTACTATCCCACTTTTTGTCGAGGTCTACAAGGCTATTGAGCATTAGGTTAACTAGTTCCTAAGGAATATGTTTGATGATCATGTCTCTTATCACAATCACATTTAGTAACCACTGGTCATTCCAAACATTAATGTTATGGCCACTAATTGACACTAAATAAGAGTTCTCCTCACAAACATTATTTACCATGTACTACAACTCTTCCCATTTTGGATAAAAGTGTGGTGTAACTACTTCTATAATCTTCCTACAATTTCTCTAGTTCCTTGAACCAAAGTATATGCCTTCTATTTCTAACTTTTAAGATGTACTACAGTGTCAATCCATAGTTCCAGTCATTCATGGACTTCACACCAAGTCCACCATTCAACTTTTTACTAGTAACCTTGTCCCAAGCTACGATGGACATTGTCCTTTGTTCTTTCCTTCTTCCCTAGATAAACTTGTTGATTGTACTATCTAATTTTCACTCAAGTTCAGTGGAATGGTGCTCACATGTATGATGTATGTTTAGATTGTAGAAAGAGTTACCATCGAGAGATAAATTTTACATAAAATTGATAAGCATCCAGAAGTCCATGCATTGATCATGCTACTGATTTCCTCCAATTTCACTACACAAATTTTTCTATCCACTCCCGAATGGAATATAGTCACTCATATGTATTTTTCTAGGTTGATGGTCTTCATTAGTCTTCTTATATCACATATATAATTCCTCATGGTTCTGGGAACACTTTCAACTAAGAATATATGTGTTTTTTCAACATATATATCTTTCCCTGATGCCTCCTCAAATTCCTTGAAGAATTTTACAATCATGGCTAATCTAACAACTTTGGAAATAAAGATTTTGTCATCATAAAAGCACATATGTACTATCTTCAAACTACCACCTTTATAAGGACTTGGTTCCACCTTTTCCTTCATACTTTCCCTTCAATCATTTGGCTCAATATCTCAATGCAGAAAACAAAGAGGTAGGGTTTCATGAGGTCCCCTTATATGAGTCTCATGGATTCATTAAACAATTGAGAGTTTCTCATTATAGTTGATAGATGATTTCACACAAATGTTGAAGTTTATAACATATTACCTTATGTTCACCAATATGTCAACTTTGATAGGATTATCCTCAATGATGATCTAAACCATTTTGTCGTGAGCTTTATTTAAGCAAACATTAATGTTCATATTCTTCACGACATTGTTATGTTTAATATTATGTATGATCTCCTACACCAACACAATATTATTACTTATCCTTTGACCTGACACACAACTACTTTTTTGCAGGCAAGATCCATTAAGGCATCCATCATTTGAGTATCTCAATTACTACTTTAGAGCTAAATTCAAATGCAATCTTATAAAGGAATATTGGTCAAACTTGACTACATAGTTCAGGTTTTAGGCACTTGGGAATCATCATAATAGTAGATTCATAGAAATTTCCATCTATCATATTGTCAACAAGAGCATTAGTGAATGTCTTCTTCATATTCTCCAATTATCCCCAAATTTTGTTACAAAAATAATGCATTGATCCTGATAGGTCATGCGGCTTTGTAGGGATACTTAGCTTTCTCTTTATCCACGAATTTCTCCATTCTTGGTTCTCTAGCAATCACATATTTATGTGTATCTATGTTCACATATATGACACATGTATATGATTCATAACATAGTTTTTGAATCTTCATGTATAGCGAGAAGATCCTTAAAGTAGTTAGTCACGAGCTCCATGAGTTTCTCTTCATCAAAGACCCAATCATGTTATTACTCCTTTTGCTTTGGTTAACACATGCATGGTAGAATTTTGAATTTGTGTCCCCTTCCTATGGCCAACTTACATGCTTCTTGTTTATATAACATATGATTGGTAGAATTTTGAATTTGGTTGACAACAATACATGTGATTGGTGTGGTGTATATGGGGAAATCTTGACGATCATGTGTGTCACAAAGGATGAACTTGTTGGGATTCATTTGGATTTGGTCTTTTCTAGCAAGGAGAGTTTTGTCAAAGTTGTGGAAACACATTACATGATGGCTACCATGATCATTGAAGGTGATATAGGCCTTTACCCCAGAGTTCCTCAATGGTCTCTGAAGATTAATAATATATTAAATAAACTAGGATAGTAAAGTACATTTGTAGATAAAGAACAAGGTAGCCGTCACCTTAGCCAAGTTTCAAATAAAAAACATCTTTAGGATTTATGATTATGTAAAATATACCCTGAAAGATTGTTGATTTCCTATACCAAAAATAATTTAATGGTGTTCATACAATCATATTTAGTTCTATTATCGATATTGGTGAATGTAGTATGAGTCTGAATTTTCTAAAAAGAAAAATGAAAGATGAATAAATGGGCTTCCTAACTTCTTCATTAAGAGCTTACATGGTTTTTTTTTGGATTCTTCCTCCTCACTCTTGAGTACTAAGGTAAGATCTATTTGCATATAAATACATAGTTTATCCTTGGTATCATCATAATTCTTTGCGAATATGGTTTGGATTAGATTGATATTTCTTAGTGATCTATCTTTGTTAGACCACTTATTTCTATGCATATTACGGTGCTAGTCACTAATGTTATTATAAGAAGTTTGTAGGGCCACATTGAAGACAAGATTTTTGTTTCAATGGGACTCTAGCATGGGTTGGAACTCCTTATCATGGTTTCATGATACCGTAGAAAAAAATATATGCTCCACCTGTTCTTTTCTCTTTACGCTGACAAGAAGCAAGCAATGGTCTGACTCCATCTTAGGTAGATGATCCATGACCTTGGAGGGGTACTTTCGGATGAACATTTTGTTAGCTACTGTCCTATAAAGGCACCCTTAAATTAAGACATATTTTAAGTGAACCTCTAACTAGTGAAACCAAATTGGATATACCTGCATTAGAAAAATCATTACTAAAAGTCTGAGCCTCAACATCGTTATAGGTCTCATAACCAAACTTTTTAGTAGGAGAAATTGTAGTGTAAAATCTATAGATCTATCCATGGCTATTTTTTTTATTTCATGAGGTATATCTAGCAATCCCTATTTATGTATGACCATAGATCAATTCCCCCTTTATTTCGAAGTATTGAATACATCTAGAATTCTAAGCTTCATGTTACTCTTACCAAGATACATATCAGAGTCAGGGGCACCCTGATCAGATTGAATGGGGTGACAGTTTATTAGCACGACTCTATAAAATGAAAATTTCGATCAAATCACACATCACAGTATACTAGGCCCTCCAACTCCTAATATTGGAATTTGTGTATATTCACTTGGTGTTTCTAAAAAGTTTTAGAAAATAAATATAAGGATTATGATAATGAAATTAATTAAAATAGAATTATCAATTCTATAAGTTACAAGTTGTTGATGTCCATTTACAATTTGTAGTTTACAGTGTGAAACATTACAATAAAACCCATACACCTCATGGAAATCCTCAAGCTTTTGACCTATGTGGGTTGGTGAATCCCAAACATTTTAAGGTTTAAATATCTTTGTTTGTTGAAGTAGGGTTCAATAATGGTTATAATGAAAGGTCTATGGATAGACATATATTCTTTTAGTGTTTGACATATAGGTAACTTTTCAATGCTTTGATCATTCAAGAAAAGTAAGTCCTACATAATAAATAAAAATAAAGGAGTATTTGTTCCACTAGGGAGTTTGTCTTCTAGAAAGTATATAGTGGGTCCTATTTCTCCTTGTCATCTTTATTTCTCACACTTCCTTGGGTATCCACACTGACAGATCTATTCGATATCCTTAGACTTCTCTTTTTCTCGATAGGAAATCTACCTTTGCCACCTCTCTTCATTTTATTACCATTTTTTTAATCTTCCTTATGGTAGATATAGTTGATTCCTTAGGCCTATCAAAGTTTAGGGCTTTGGTTATAGTAGTAGTATTGATGGGGATAGCCTCCTCTGTTTCATCTAAGCATATGTTCATGTCAATATCATGTGTACTTTGAGAATTTCTTTGACTTTAGGCTTAATCACTATATGTGCCTCTTTCTGGTCTATAGCTTCCCCATTTCCAATAGATGAATCTATGTGATATGTGTTATTATTGTTTGATATGTCTCTCAATATTGATCCCATTTGGTCTTCCATTTCCATTCTTTCTGAGATCTTCTTCTTTTTTAATATCTTGTAAGGGAGTGTCCAACTCTCCTTCAACATTTTTCTCCCTTCTATTTTTTTAGCTTCCTAACTTTGTGACTTTGTGGCCTCCTAATTGAATAGGCTTGCATATTTGTTTTTGTATTTGAAACTTGTGTATGATGGTTTCTTTAGAGTTTTCCCTTAGCCTCATCTACTACCTTTGCATTTCTCTGTGTGCCAACTGTTGGTGTTGGTGTAGTCTTTAACTTCTTGTTTATCTTCCATGTGGTGTCCGCCATTGTTTCCAGTTGTAGCTTTGGATTCCCTAGTATCTCTTGAAATGTTCCACTCTCTTCCACATTATAGGAACAATATGGGAAACCCTCATACTCCACCTCATAGTCTATGCCATTCAAAAGAATTTTTGGGATAAGTTCCTTGGTGGTGTTAATCTCTACTGCTAGTCTTGTGAATTTGGTTCAAGTTATACTAGAAGTATTGACCATCTACCTTCATCAGTTGAACAAGGGCAAGCATATGTACTCGAACATAGTAAGGGTATATAGATGAAGGGGTAGGTTTAGGATGCTGACTTAAGAAACAAGGTAATCATGTAGTTCCTCTATTTGTTTGAAGGTGGTGTACTATTTCCAAACAACAATTTTTCAGCCAAATGGATTTCCATCGACATCCTATCAGTGCCAAATCATATCTTATCTAAATAAGAATTACACTATGAAGTTCCCATATATATTTCATACATATTGAACCTTCTAGATAAGTCAAAAAAAGTTTTAGACTTTCCTTCTAGAGTCATATAGCCCACTTTAGTGCCTATCATCCTGATTACCATTGCATATTTCCATGGTCATGCAAGGTTCTCTTCTTCTTTAAGAACTACAACCATGGTCAGTTTTCCATAGACTTCTTCCAATGTTACATCCTCCACTGAGTTGCTCCTCAAAAAGTTTGTCCAAAAAGAATACAACTCTATCTGTCCCTTGATCTCCCAAAACCACCTTGCTAAATGTTAGTTTCTCTTTTGGATGCCCCTCTATTCAACTTCCTATCATCTACATTAGGGTTTGCATCCTTAAATTGAGATCCTTGAAATGAAGTAACCACCAAGAAATGTTTTGTATCAACCTCCTTCTCTATCTCTTCTTGACCTAGATGACATTGATATATCTTTATATATGGATACATTGGTCCTTTCAAGCTGATATATTGAAGTAGAAACTGTATTTCAGGAATGGATATCCCCCCATTCCTTGTGTTCCTTTAATGGATTGAAGACCATCATCCTCTGCTCTCTGATCTCTCAATTCCCAGTTTTCCCTAGGATGTCGATGGTGAACCAGGATAAAGTTGGATCATGCCCCTCATGTCATCGATGTCGCCTTTCTCCTATCACATCCCTGGCTTCCCAATCAAAGTTTTGATCCTTAAAAAATATATTATAGTTATATAATTATAACAACTATTTATATATAGTTTTTAATAGTCCTATAAGTCGTAATGATATTATTTAAATACCATATTTCTCTATATTGTAATCGATAATGTGTGGAAAAGAACCAAAATGCTTCTTCATAACACATCAATAGATTGATGCATGACATAGAATCCCAGTCCATTACCCAACTTTTATGTGCATCACACATAAATAAATCAAAGAAGCAAAAATACTATCATCAACATGCAAAACATGTTACTTAATTAAAATCACATAAGGAAAAGATTGGAAAACAATCACATGGATTTTATTTAAGCAAAAGCTTAACTAATAGAAGAATAAAAATCTTGAAGGAGGCGATCCAATCCAAAGTTGTGGTGAAAATTAGTGCTAGAAGAGAATATATTTGGGCCCTACAAACTGAATAGGTTTAGTGACATTAGAAGGTCACAAGCTCTAGAAGAGACTATCCCATTAATGGTCACAACAAGAAGATCAAAAAGCATTTAGTGGTGAATCATAACTAAAACTCATGCTTCACACGAGTTCCAAAAACTAATGGGATCCAATTAGAAATATTAAAAAAGCCTAACAACATAGGTATCTGAGAATTGCATACACTATTGAATACCATTATCAAAGAAATAGTAAAGGAACATGTGAAAAACATGAATATGAAGAATTCAGGGTATGAACAACTTCACAATCCCACAACAGAATTTATATGTGATTTGCCTAGATCGTGAAGTTGTGAAAATTGTTGGAAAATGATATTTTACATTTGGTTCAAGGGAAGAATAAGTAAATTGATCAGTTGGGATAGATCATAAGGGGCCTTTTAGATAATACAAATAGGTGTGGAGTTTTGGTGAGGACATGGAATTATTATGTGGTCAAGATGAAAAAAGGATGTGTCTAGGTTGGTTATGATTTTGAAGACAATGATATGTTATGATGTTTGAGATCCTTCTATTATAAAAGATGAAAGTAAGGAAGAGGAAATGGAATAATAAGATAAGATGAAGGTGAGAGAAAACTGATGAGGAAAGAAAATTAATATAGAGTCTTATTTAGGTCGATATGCGGGTGAGTCTTGATTCTAACTATAACTAGAGTCGTACCCATGTTTGACCTAGGCCATTAAAAAACAAATATCACGATCAAAGTTTCGGAAAATGTGGACCATCTATTAAAATTAAAAACTGAGAAAATTTGGATTGAAATTAGAGTTTATGTTATCTTAGGACTAAATTAAAAGATTTTCTTTCATATTTTATTTATCTCAGTTTCCAACATCCATTTAGGATGTGTTTTGGTATCAAAGTTAAATAAACACAAGGAATTAAAACAAAACATTACATTTCGGTCTTGATTTACATAATAGTAGATTTGTGTATTAAGGTTGTAAGGTATTTAGTTCATATCCTTCGAAATTTTTATTATTATACTCAATGGTTAGGCTTAGACTAGAACCAAAATTATACAACCAATACATGAGTTGTAAGCTTTTATATTTATCCAATTATCCTACTTTAATTGAATTAGTAATTAGGTCTATTTGTGTTAATATTATCTATAAAATGTCAACCAAATTACCCAATCTTGTAATTACTATTCTATTAATGAGTATTACATATTTTGAATAAGTTTTATAAATAGTATTTCATTGGGATCATACAAGATAATTTTAATTGTTTACCCAATTAGATGGTATCCATTAATAAAAAGGTTTCACACATTGAATATTGATTTACACTATTAATTACAATGAAATTAAGACATATCATCAATTATTAATTAGTTCAATAGTTCATATAGTTCATTTAATTATCTCATTCTTCCTATTAGGTCGATGAATGCTCTTATTGGGGTGAGTTGTGGTATAACCCATTTTGAGTTCTAGTTTACTATTTTAGAGTCGGGATTACCTACTATTTACCGTTTATATATAATTAATGATATACCTGATTTATATAACACCATTTATTCATTAATATAAATTGTACAAAAATTTATTTATTGTTGTTGTCTTAATTTAAATATGACACAATGTATCATATTCATTAGTATTAGAGGTATGATAAGTGTGACATCCCCCAAACAAATGAGACAATATATCAACTTATTTTCTAGGGGTTAGAGAATTTAAACATCAAGACAAGGAATAGATGCAACCGAAAACTATATTGAGAACATAGTCATTTACACAAGCTTTTCTTGAAAGGTATATTTGCACATATGCTTACATGACTGATTGATATACAAAAAAGCTACATAAAAAATACATATGGTTATGATATTTCTTCCTTGATCATTCAAGATAATTTAAACAAGATACCTGCATACATCCACATCTATAGAATTAACCGTGGCATGAAAATTTTACCATATCCCAAATGGGAGCAAGTGTGTCAATATTTAAAAATAATATTTAGGATTCACATGTAGGGATCAAGCCTCTAAAGTTGATAGGCTATTTTGTCAGACTAACTCTCCTATTTAACATTATAACCAAAAAGAAATTCTTTTTAGTGGTGAAAGATGTAAAGGTTTATGATTTATAAAGAGAGGGAGATGGATTCTTGTCTTGGAGGAATAGAAAGGACAAAGGAACCATTTCTTTCACTATTGCACAAGAACTTTGGAATATGGTTTATGTTGAGTTGTGTTGGCTTCTATTTATAGGGGTGTGGGAGGTAGCATGGTCCTAAATGCAAAAAGTAGGTGGATAACACATGGGTCTATGTGAGTCATCACATGAGAGATGATCTATAGTTACATGACACATGGATGCATATGTGTCATCTTAAGATATCTATCAAAGGATATTTCACACATTGTGGGAAATGGGTGGTAGGTGTTTAAGAGAGGAGCAATCCACTAACCTACTTGCTTTACCAACTAGTATTCTTGCACAAGATACCTACTTTCCACCAAGATAATGCCTCCATAAGCATCTTGCTTGGCACCTAGCTAGTTGCTTGTGTTTTTACCCACCACGTTGTTATTTTAGAATAGTGTACAAAAAATGTTGTATTTATATTTACAATAGATAAAATCTTTTAATCCAATTATAATATGTTATTTTAGAATTATAATAGATTCAATGAATTTCAAAAGAATCTTATTTTAAAAAATAACTATAAATAATAAGTGTTTAACACAATTTGAATTATTACAATAAGTTTAGGTCCTAACTGATGATTATGTGTTTTTTTGACTAGTTTTCAAGATTATAATCTAACTTGAGTACTAATTGATTGCTTTTAGCAACTAAATCCCATGATTTGTATATTTATCACTTAATGCTTTCTATACATATATATTGAAGTTACATTGAATTACATGTCAAACACCTATTGTTGAAAAGGTTGTTTAAGGTGTTGGGAAGTTCACTATAGTGATAGGATGCTAGACATGGGGCCGGCTCAATCCATAAAGGGCCAAGAAGACATGATTAACACAATGAATCTTACAATGGAAGATCTTGAGATTGAATGACTACGTGGTGTTGATAGGATTTTTCATGGTGTTTGAGGATCATGATGAGTTCAAAGGATCACAAGGGAGGTTTTCAAAGAAATGTTAGGGATCAATGTGGGCGATGTCCTACTTGACACATTCCTACAATAGGCACTAAAATAGTAGGTGAAGGTGGTGGCCATTCTAGGAGACAATTGCACCTCTTTGGGCTAATTAGGGTTGACTAGGACTGTTATGACCCTATAGAGTAGGCCACCCCTGACTCAACTTTACTATGCTTGTAAACCATAAGTGTACATGATGAATTAATATAGGATTATGAGTGTCGTGTTTTCAAACATAGGGTTTGTGAGGCTAATGAATAATACAATTAGGATTGTTCATCTAGGTTGAAGTAAAGTTTGAATTTGACTATGAACTGATAAAAAACTAAAACTAAATTACAAAAAAACATAAGAGTGGATTGTGAGTAGGTAGATATAAATCTTGAGGATATTTGGTTTCACTACATTGTAAAAATTGTATCAGATATGCATCCAACTATTAATTGTATAATATTAAACAAGTTAGGGAATGTGCATATTGTTCTACCTGTCTTCGTAATACAACACATTATCATCTCCAGTAAAAAAGCCACCTTCACAACATTTAAGTAGTAGATAGGATTATGAAGAAAGATCCCTCAAACTATCCCTTACTATCTTAATCCCTCTTTTTAAATGTGATATGAACTATGTTTAAATATAGTCATCTAGTAAATTAATTCCAATTTGATAGAAATTATCTAGATAACATTTTGAATATGGTGATCATGCACATAAAAAAGAAAAAAAATATATATAAAAACTTCCAATAATAATTTTCGTTCATAAATAGATACAATTTAATATAATAAATTAACTGAGCTACTCTCAGGTCCTAAAGAAGAAAATTAGCCAAAACAATTTGGTATGGTATCCATGTGAATAAAATATATAAAAAATATTAACTTTGAGATGCAGTAAATAGGAGAAAGGATTAATGAAGCATGTCTTAGAAGATGGAGTGTTTGTGCCATCCTTTCCACCACCAAAATGTCCCTAGAGTGCACCCACAGGACTTTGCCTTCTTTTTCTACTCTCCTCCCCTTTCTCCCATCCATCAAAATATGTTTACAATAGTTGTGACCAACCTTGTGGTTGACCCCCACCTAGGATATATGGGAAGTAAATATTCAAGTAATAACACTTGTCATTTATTTATGTCATAAAATCTGGGATCACAACAAAATGTCAGTACCACTTTGTAGTCTATACCATCAAAATTACATTGTTTGTTCATCTAAAATTTCACATCAGAGTCAGTAACAACCACTTCAAAGTTGTTGCCATTGAAATTTGGCCGATTAGGCAACTTTTGTAATTGTTTTATCAATTATTGACGCTCTTTCTATGTTATTGACATGGGATTTTTTACCAATAACTTTGTCACTTGTTTTCAACATTTCCTATATGAAAACAAGTAGTATTAGGCCAAATAGTTTCATAAGAAAATATCCTAATTATGTAGAAAAGAAAAGAGTTGATGCATAAATGATTAATATCCAAATTTGGTATAATATCAGTAAGAATGCATTCTAGAATCAATTTGCAATAAAACATCAAACATAGGATAAAAATATAATAATGAAATTTATATGTTCATAAAAGCACTGAATCTGAAAAACTACTTGTCCTCATGCAACACAACTCTTGGATTTGTTTGAAGATGTTAGTATGAAGGAAATAACAAATGAATTTAATTTTTCTAACTTCCCTTCACTTGTCAAAATCCCAAACTAGCACTCACAAATCCTAAACAAAATTAATACCCTAAAGTTATCAATCATTTTCATAAAAGATTACAAAAATATGATCAATTAAAACAATATTAACTTTGAGCGGCTAATGTTATATTTGGTAGGACAAGTGTTTGTTGCACCATATAATTTTCCTATCTACATTGCTTTATCATTTATAAATAATCTACATTGGAAGTATTTACCCATACAAATGTGGATGAGGGGAACTGTCATGATGGTGTGCTACCTTATGAGAAATGGTGAAAAAGATGGATGGTTTAAAAATAGGAATCACAAGAATAATCCAAATCATTATGCGAAGAATAGAATATGATGCACCTAAATGATGGATAAAATGTAAATGTATACCTTCTAATGACTTTTTTTGGCACTATGATATATGTAAAGAATATCTCATCCTAATGATGAGAATAGGTGGAAAGGTGTATGCATAATGAATATTTCCATTATCTCCAACTTTATTTATTAGAGAGAATATGACATCCTACTTAAAAATCATATTCCTCATTTTCTCCTCTTTACTTATTTTTCAAATACTTTTTTTTCTTGTCCCTTATTTTAGAAAGATAAATATTTCATGGTTGGGTTTTTTCACTCTCTTTTATTCTTTAGAGAAGGAGTAAGGATATAATTTGTTTCTATTTTTTGGAAATACGTAAATATATTGCCAAAAGAGGGTATAACATGGATATACTATACACATGACAGTCCTTGGACCAAACAAAAACTATACATGGGGCTATCTACAAAATCCCCAGTATAAAAGACATCGGGCACTCAACCCCTACTTGAGACGACTATTATCTACAAGGGCCCTTTCAATGTTCTTTGATATCTTAAGGAACTTGTCAACATTGGCTTCACACCCATGTACCCTGTTGTTCCTTTCCATCCATACATTGTAGCACACGACCACAAAATAAAGACCACCAAACTCACTTTGGGGCTTCGTATGCCTGAATTTTGTAGCCACCCAGGCCCACAACTCATTGAAACTCACTATTGAGATAACATACCAGCCATTCTTTAGTCCAATGTGACTCCAGATGCACCTGGTGACACTACATCCATGGAGTAAGTGTTCATCACTTTCCTCTTGGTCCCTGCAAAGAACGCAAGTAGAATCAATGTTCATACCCCACCTCAACATTTTGTCCCTTGTCATCAGCCTCCCTCAGATAGCTTTATATGACATAGAGTTATGCTTAGGAACGTGGTCACTCCCCCAGATGACTGAGTACCATGAGACCTTAGGTCATATTGTAGTGTTGATCCACAGTTTGTTCTTTTGTCCATAGAACTTGAGCAAACCATCACCATCAACACGGTATAGGTGTTGGAGGTTCATCCAATGTTTACGCATAGCCACCCATGAGTTAGAAGAGTGCTTGTCCGAGTGAAGTGGAAGAGAGCCATTGTTATAACCCCAATTTTTGGGTTCAATTGATGAGAAATGCAATTTCTCATATTAAGGATAATTGAACAAATAATGATGTGATTTGTTTTGAATATTTGGATTTCGTTTAAAATAGCCTTGTTATTTGATTTGTGGGCTTTATTGGCTATTGGGCCCAATAAAAAGGAAAATAACAAAGGAATGGATAGTTGAATATTCGAGAAAAGAAATAATGGAAGCCTCTAGAAGGCAAATCCAAAGAGGATTTCGTGCCTCTTGGATTCCTTGGGTTCCAAGGAGTCTAAAGTTGCAAAGAAAAGCAATAAGAAAAAGAAAAGATTGTTCTATGTATTTCTTTATGAAGAAAGAAATTGAAAACGTTGAAAATAATGCGAAAATGTTGGAAATAAGTGGGAAAAGTAATTAGGTGATCCATTCTGGAATTTCGTGTTCCAAGGATTCCTAATAATAAAAGGAATGTCAATGAGGAAAATAGAATAGAAATAAAAAGAAATTCTCAAAAAGGAATATTTAAAAGAGAAATAAGCAAGATAATGTGAAGTCATGCATTTAGATGCATCTAGAAAGGTAAAGAGTATCCAATAAAGAGGATTTCGAAATAATGGAGTAACTTGGGATCCAAGGAGTCCCAATAATGAGGAAAGAGAGAGAAAATACTAAAAAGACAAAATAAGAGGGTAATGTGTTGCTTTATTAATGAATTTTGTGAAAAAGGAAAGTATTTTCTATTAAAAAAGGAAAGACATGTTTTCGTGGCTAATATATATATTGAAAGGCATGAATAAAGAGAATAAGAGAGAGAGAGAGATTTCATATTTTTTTTTAATATACATGCAAAAAAGGTTATAAGGAAATAAAAGTTAGTAGAGAGAGGGGGTTTGCTTCCAAACCAAGTGAATACCTCTCAAGATGGGACTTGTGTCCTCATGAGGCACGCTTTAGGGCTTCGTACCCCACCCTATATAAAGGGGGTAAAGCCCTAGTTCGAGTCCGAGAGAGAGGGAGGAAGATCCCGCGTTCTTTTCCTTCTTCCTTGTGTATAAACCCTAAACAAGGGTATGAACCCGACCATGGAGCGATGTGGGAGTTCTTCAT